>OY986045.1:12781579-14274079 GCA_963920215.1 Nineta flava | reverse complement strand
ATCAAAATGAAATGTAATATCTGATATGATTTTAGTATTTGCAAAAAATAAATAGAACGATAGCCAAAATAGAACGATATATAACGATTATAGTTTATAATTACTATGGAAACGAAAATCAAAATTGATATTTCAAAATTAAAACAAACTTTTAAGAAAATAATTTTATAGTTACCTTATAGAAGTAGAGTTTCTGTGGAAATGACAAAATCAACAAATTTTAACGAACTCCGACAAAAGAAGGAGGAGATTCTATGTTCGACTGTAAAGTAATGTAACAACTGACTGAGTGAAATGTTTGAATACCCAGTATACACTGAGTTGAATATCAATGATTGAATTCTTAACAATTCTGCGTATTCGAATTGTTAACAATTCGCTTTCCGAGGAACATTTAATGACAAATTTTAAAAAAACTATTGAGTTTATGAAAAAAATTTTCAAACAAAACTTGTTTATTTAAAAAAAAATATTTTTTGTTAACAAATTTTTTTTCTATCTTTTACGGTTTCAAAGATGTATATACACGTTCCAATGGTTTCTACGATAAGCAGTTTTGCCCATTTTGCCCAAATAAAGTCCGATTTTTCCCATTAGCGAACTTGATCTTGCTTTTTTGCTCTAGAACACATTTCAGCTCGTTATATCTTTTCGTTCTTGAGTTATCGTGTCCACAGACAGGCCGACAGACAGACAGACATGCAGAAATGGCCAAATTTTATGGACACATATACTCAAAGTTCATGCCTACGATCAATATTAGTAAGCGTTACAAAATCGTAATCAAACTTAATATACATAATTTAGTATATTTACATATACTAAATTATGCGATGCGTAATAGGTTTGGGCAAGAATTGTCTTTTGGATTAATACTATAAATTGTTATTTTTAGCTTTTAAATGTAGTGGCTTTTTGTGTTTTTTCAAGTCGGTTAAATTTTTTTTTAAAGTTTTTTACAATAAAATATATTTTATGTATTCGTGTCAAACAAACACAAAATATAAAATATCTCTCTTAATAATAGAATAATCAAAAAATATATAAGGATTAAAGTTGTAGAAAATCTAGTTTGCTACAATTTATTACCTGATCATTTTTCTCAAACTCTAATGTGAACTGTGATATTTAGAATTTTAACTTTCAATCTATAATTGTAAATATTTCTGTAAATATTAGTGTAACAGAAAAATGATAAGAAACAAAATTACAGTAAAACTTAGTACCTACAACATAACTCCTGATAAAGTTTTCGATTTTTCAAATATTAAGGAAGATATATATGTAAAATTTTGTGTTTCCCCTCCGATGAACCCCCTCTAAACCCCCTTTTCATCTCGTCCGATTTTACCCATTAACGAACTGGACCTTTTGAATACCAAAAGCATCTCAAATACCAAATTTCATTCCAATTGGAATATAACTGTGACCACTAGAGAGTCCACGGACACATAAACTTATAGATGCTTATATATACGAGTATATACATATATAAAAACTTTAACGATAGTGAATATTGAGATCTAGTAGGTAGGATCGATCGACAATTGAAGAAATTTTTACGAAATTCCAAACATTGGTACAAAAACAATAGCTGCATTTCCTTTGGAGGAAATTCGCTAAAAAATAAATATAAAGAATGTAAACGCGCCCTTATTTTGCAATAGATAGATAGATAGATAGATTGTAGAGGCTGCGCTGGACCGGCTACACTTCCACCATAAGGTCCATTGTGATGCCTTAGGATGTGCGGATGTGAGTGGAGGGGATGGAACTTTTGTGTAGACTAGGAATTGGTAGGATATGCGGCTGCAGCCGACTATGATAGGAACTATGCCGATATTCATTTGGAGTTCGTGAAGGAAACTGCAGAAAACCTTCTCAAGCATAGCCCGTGACTTCTTTCTTGTCCATACGCCGATAGTTTAGTCAATTAACCGTCCCTTTTTTTTCTTAATAATTGACAAACTCGAACTAATTCGAACCCATAACCTCCCAGTTTCCAAGTTGGCATACTGCGCAGACATAACGCCTTAGACCGCTGGCCACTTGGACTATTTATTTTACTATAGTATACATGTTAATTATTAAATTCGCGCCATAATTCATTTAACTAGGGTACCTTCTATTTTTTTTTCATATACTGTAGTTAACCTCACTTCCAACTAAAATTACAACGTGTTATTGTAGAATCTAATTGTCAGTAAATTAAGTACAGCAGTAATATGCACCATAGCAAAAAGTAATGTCCATGAAAAGTAAAAATTAATAGAAAATTTTCGCAGTGCAATGGTATTATTTTTTGAAAATTGATTCAACAGATTTAGGTTTGACAATTCCCACTTTAACGGCCATAGCAATTCGACTCCGAATCTTAACCATCACATCTCATTTAGGAAAAACAGAACATGAAAGTTGGCTTCTAGAGTATATGCAAAATCTCTGTACAGGCTTCGGCAAACATATACAACTAGATTCGTTCATAGTAGTTGAATTTATATCATAAAATTTGTGCTAATTTGTTAATAAGAATATTCATATTTCTCAAGTCATAATATTTTTTGTTTTATTTGGCTATAGACCAGGCGATAACGTTGTATTTATGTTTTGCGTACTTATTTTTATTTTGGAAGATAATGTACGGTAAATGCTCTAGGCGGTACACCCACGGACATGGTTTTGGGTGGATGCGAATCTCGTAAAAAAGCGAATCTCGAAGTTCTTAAAATTTGGCAACAATTCATAAAATATATCGTCAAATATGATAATCGCACTGCTATAGGACACCAAACCAGTCCCTGTGACCGAGTTGTTAAAGGCGCTCTGCTCGGAACTGGAAAGTTTCTGGTTAGATTCCCAACACTGTCAGTGTGTCAATTACATGAATTTTTTTTAAATTAATTGGGGCGGTTAGTTGACTAAACTGTCGGGGAATGGGCAAGCACGAAAGTACCCGGCTATGCTTGTGAAGGTTTTCTGCAGTTTTCTTTCACAGATGAATATCGGCATAGCTCCTAGTCAATTAATTTAATTGATAAACTGCCACACGGGCTGGTCTACCAATTCCTAGCCTACATACAAAGTCAGGCATACTTGCCAGGCTTTGACCTCCCCTCCTTACTACTACTACTACTACTACTAATATTACTACTTCTACTATATACCAACTACCACACTTTCTTTTGCTGCGAAAGGTGGTCTGAAGAAAGGAGGGTGGCCTGGGACGTACTCGGAGGAACACCGATTACCAACAACGTAGTGGCACTCATGATGAAATCAAGGGAAGCTTGGAATGCCGTGATACGCTTTACAGAGAAGGTGCTCAAGAGTAAAAAGCAAGAAGAGCTTAAAGGGACGAGCGTCTGAGGACGCATCCAGGGACGGACTGAAGTAATGCGAAAGCGGTTTCCGGTCCTTCCCCTTTCCCTCCGGGGAAAGGAAGAGTGAGGGAGGTTTTTTAGTCAGTAAAAATCTGACACTACCAACAACACCATCTTTTTCATCGTCTTTGGTGTCTTTTGAAGATTTTTCCTCCCTCCCCAAAAGAAAAAAAAAAAACTATATACCAACTGAAAGACCATGATGCGATTTGTGGAAGACGTTCTGAAGGCAAAAAAAGCTGAAGAACGATCAGCGGGGAGCGCATAATAGCGCTGCGAGGGTCAGACTGGAGTAATGCAAAAGTGATTTCCGGTCAGGCCCCCTTCTCATTAGAAGGGAGATAAGAGGATTTTTTTTAGTCAGTAAGAATCTGACACTACCAGCAACTCCACCTAGCTGGTGTCTTTTTGAAGATTTTTCAACCTCGATAAAAAAAAAAAAAAAACTTCTACTATATGACACCAATGACGATATGTAGAAGGCGAAATTTTTTCATATTGTTTGTGTTAGATTTATAGTAAAGTATACGTATACACGAACATATTGCGCTAGATCTGATCAACATGAAACGTGGTGCAACGTCGTACAGAGCATTTGAATTTTCCTTAAGCAACCGTGAATATTTTGTTATTTACAATATATTAAAATTATTAAATTTCGACTTTTCACAGCAAATTTTTGTAGCATTACTATTGAAATTTAATACAGGTCACCTTATATTTATTTTTTTGTCTATGAGATATGTAAAATTTGTATAGATAAAGTAAACGCTCTTGTGGCACACTAGTCTGAACACTAGAAAGTGAACAAAGTTTTTACTTATTAAACGCGAGATACATAACATAAAAAATCAAACCTAAACACGGTTTGATAGCGCTCACGTTTGGTGTTATCATTCATGTTTATGGGCCATTTTCTTAAATACGATTTTTAACCCGACTTCAAAAAGGAGGATGGTTTCCAATTCGTCTGTATATTTTTTTTTTATGTGTGTTACCTCAGAACTCCGTCATTTATGAACCGATTTTGAATTTTATTTAATTTTTGTTTTAAAAGGTTTGATTTCCCATTGGTCCCATTGTCACCAAATCGCATTTTGATGAGGGGATCCCCGGGAAATCGGGGAAAATCCTCATTTTATATGTGATAACCGATTTCTGCGAATTTTTTTTTTTTTTGAAAGGGAATTCTCATTCATAATGGGAAAATAAGAAATTTTTTTTAAAAACCGACTTCAAAAAAATTTTTTACAAAAAATGGTTTTTTTTTGTAAAAAAAAAATTTTTCCAAAAAAAAAACAAAATGAATGTAAAAAAAACTGAAAATCTGTTATGAAAAAATGCACTAAAAACTAAAAAAACGGATAAAAAAAAATGTGTTACAAAAAATGCACTAAAAATTAGTAGGTCTACCCATATTTAGACAAATAAATCAGTTATAGAACTTCAAAGTCACTAAAAAGCGAGAAATAAAAAAAGAATTGACAAAATGGAAACCCGACTTCAAAAATCAAATATTCTAAAACAAAAAATGCACTATAAAGTAAAAAAATAATTGCATATTCTTGTGCCAATTTAAGTTCACCTAAGCAAAAAATTTTAAATATATATGTACAATTATTTTTATTTTTGGAGGCGGTGTCCATTTTTTATGTAAATTTGTCTATGCTGACACCGACTCCAAAAATAACAATAATTGTACTTATATATTTATAAATTTTTACTAAGGTGAACTAAAATTGACACAAGAATATGCAATTATTTTTTTGCTTTTTAGTGCATTTTTTGTTTTAGAATATTTGATTTTTGAAGTCGGGTTTCCATTTTGTCAAAATTTTTTTTATTATGCTTATTAGTAGCCTATCTCTGTTTTTTTGAAATTATGTAAATACCTACATAACGAATAAACTTATTTTTCTATTAATCAAACAAAGGAAAAAACACTCCGAAACAAAAACAAAACAAGCTATGGGGTGGGTTTGATTCAAAGGCCACATTACTTAGTGCGGCCAATGAGGCAGACACAACTTGATAATCCAGTATGATTTAAAAATCAATTGTATTGTTGAAAATAATAATGAAAATAATATCTTTCTTATTATTAAGAACATTAGAAAATGAACGGAGTTTTTACTTTAACATGAGACACATGACATAAAAAATCAAACCTAAACCGTATTTTACAATGGCCACGTTTGATCATTAATGTTTATAGGCCGTTTTTGTAATACAAGGTATCCCACTGCAAAATAATTTAAAATTAAAATAATTTAAAAAAAATTTTTCATTACTAATACTGATTATTTGTTGTTTGCTTACAAATATTTAACTATTTTATGAAAATATGAGGTTTTATTTAATTAAAAATTCGTTTCGCAGGAGCTGCTTCTACTTGCGAAATTCCTTAGAATACATGAATCACTCTCTAGCGGTCACAATTTTAGTCTGATCAAAATGAAATGTCGTATAAGATTTTAATATTTGCAAGTCCAATTTTATTAATAAATGACATTTTATTAATATTAGAACAATCGAAAAATGCGTAAAGAATAAAGTTGTAGAAAATCAAATATGCTACAATTCATCACCTTATAATTTTTGCTTAATGTATACAGAGATATTAGGGAATTTAATTTTCTATCTTAAACCGTCAATATTTCTGTAAATATTAGTGTGATGATAAGAAACAAAATTATAGTAAAACTTAATACCTATAACTTTACTTCTTATAAACTTTTCGATTTATTAAATATTAAGGGAGATATGTCAAATTTTCAAATTTTGAGTTTCCCTCTCCCTTTAAACCCCACCCCCTTCCCCCTTGTCCGATTTTACTCACTAACGAACTTGACCTTTTGAATACCAAGAGCCTCAAATATCAAACTTCATTCCGATAAAATGAAAACTGTGACCGCTAGAGTGATTACAGACACATTTATATATATATATATATATATATATATATATATATATATATATATATATATATATATATATATATACATATATATTTCACAGATGGTGATTTTTGACATCTGCTAGGTAGGTTCGATGGACATTTGAAGAAATTTTTGCAAAATTTTGACTTTGGTACGGGACCAATAGCTCTATTTCCTTTCAGGAAATTCGCAATAAAATTTATTTTTAAGGTTTTATTTAATGTATTTAAAAAAATAATAATAATAAAGAGAATACGAAAATGAAGTGTTTGTCCGTCTTTCCATGAAATCTTAAACAACTAGCGAACGATCCTTTATCGTTTTAAAGCTTATTCATTTCTCCAGTTTTGCAATAGCCATAAAACCAATGTTTTGATTAAACGAATTAGCAACTCATGAACTAAAGTTTATAACGGCCAATATTAATTGGCATTTATAGATAGTCTGTCTTACTGAAAATTTTGTGATCTTTCGATTGGTGAAAACATAAGTTTACTTTAAAAAAAAAATCATTTTATTTGAATAAAAACTAGGTTACAATAAATTTGTAAATACAATAATATTTCAACAATTGACAACAATTAAGTTTAAAGTTACAACAATTAACTATTTTAGTTCTTTTATTTAGCTATGACTGTTAGCAAACAGGATCTACAACTATGTTAAAATGTAAAGATGACTGCTGTTGAGTATTCATTATTTTATATACTACTAGCATTACCCGTCGCGGCTTCGCCCGCAAAAATTTTGTAACGCCCTTACAACCAAGTAACATAATATTTTCTTCCGTCAAGGACTGATAAATTATACACCTATACGTCTGCATATGAACAATGGACTGTATTAATATATGATCCACTGTTACATATCAAACACTTTATGCAGACTGCTGTCTGTTGCATGCTTATATAAATAACAGTCAAAATGTCTACATCCTCACTCTTGGCAGACAATGTATGACACACAGAACGAACATCTGTTACTATGCACCGATAAATTATACACCTATACATCAATTAATTATACCTTTTTTTATAATATGTAATGACCAATTAATACAATAACTTGACAATATTTACTAAAACCTTATATATACTAAAACCTTCCACGAAAACCACTCTATCCATTGGTGAAAACAGCATGAAAATCGGTGCAGTAGTTTTTGAGTAAATCGCGAATAGACAGACAGACGCGGCTGGGTGACTTTATTTTAGACTATGTAAGGATTAGAATGATGTCATTATCTTAATTTTAGTAATTGTCTAGAAATAATTTCTAGTGAGTTGTTGAATTTCTAGAGAATTAGTATATATAAGTAATAATGGCATGATGTTTATCTTTTGTTTAAAATATTTGAATGGAGTTTATTTAAATAATTATGATTGACCCAACCGGTTCTAATGAGTTAAGTCTGTAAGCGATATATTTAGAATATGTAATTCTATATACATATATATCGGTTAAAATTGATTAAAGTGCTGCTTGAATGATGTAGTTTTTTAGTGAAAACTTAAAATAAAATTTAAAACCTCGTATTGGAAAATATTATATTTAACAAGTTATATTTTGAGGATATATTTTATGGAACAGTGACAAACGATATGATTGCATTGTACTTAAATTGGTCTTATAAAACGTTAAGCGTCGCGCAAATTAAACATAGTATTTTTTTTATATTTGACATACTGTAAATTCTACCTATTGCATAAAATATGTCATTTTAATATAATGCATATTTCATTTTTTTAAATAGATAAAAATTTCAATGATTTTTTTTTTTGTAGAAAATTTCTAGAAGCAACCATAACGAATTCTACATATTCTACAATGATGACGTACATTATATGAATATTGTGATAAAACTTATAAGGTATAAAACGTATAAAATAGTTTTCTTCTTGCTGCTCTATGAATAGTACTATGATGGAAAAAGCATTCGTAATGTATTAACATTATATTATATATACCGGTTGTTTAGTTTACATCTTCACATAGCATATCTCCCACGAGTATGAGAAAGTACATATGTATTTATTAAGCAATATGTATGAGAAGGAGGTCTTATTTATAGGTTTGTTTTCTTACTTAGAGTTAAACTGTTGTGTGTTGTATGTGCTAAACTGTTGTATGTGTTATGCTTGGATAGTGGGGTTTTTTTTTAAGTTAACAGATCAGTGTTCAGCACACAACAGTTTAACTTTAAGTAAGAAAACAAACCAATAAGACCTCCTTCTCATACACATTGCTTAATGTATGTATATGTACTCTTGCATACTCGTGGGAGATCTGCTATGCGAAGAAGTGAACTAAACAAGCGGTATATATATATATATATATATATATATATATATATATATATATATATATATATATATATATATATATAAATATATATATAAATATATATATATATATATATATATATACATATATATATATATATATATATATATATATATATATATATATATTTATATATATATATATATATATATATATATATATATATATATACATATATGTATATACATATATGTATATTTATATATATATATATGTATATATACATATATATATATATATATATATATATATATATATGCATATATAATTTTAATATTCGTTTGTTCCTAATCGCTAAACTCCAAAAGTTCTTTACCGCTCGCTTTGAAATTTTTACGTAACGTTGTATTCATATAGAGGATAGTTTTTTAAAAAAAGAACACTAACCCTAAAAGGGGGTGCATTTTGTTATTAAACTTATTATGTCGTTCAAACTTTGCATATTTGTTTTTTTTAGACTACACCTAAAAGGGGGTGGAATGGGGTTGTAAAGATAATATGGAGAGTTTATTGATAGTAAACGTTAGTTAAGAAAGTATTTCTGAAAATTCACATTTAAAGGGAAAGAAATGGGGAAGTGGTTGCTTTATTCCTTAACATTATCCCACAGCAACGCGTGGTAGGCTAGTATATATATATATATATATATATATATATATATATATATATATATATATATATATATATATATATATATATATATATATATATATATTTATATAAATACGTCGTGTAATGGAGAAACCGTGTTTTTATTTAAATTGGGCGTTAACTCAAGCTCTCCAAGTAGCCGAGCGGTCTAAGGCGTTATGCCTGTGCAGTATGCAGTACTTGGAAACTGGGAGATTATGGGTTCGAATTCCGACGTCGGCAGTTTGTCGGCGTATGGACAAGTACGAAGTAACCGGCGATGCTTGAGAAGGTTTTCTGCAGTTTCCTTCACGAACCCCAGATGAATATCGGCATAGTTCCTATCATAGTCGGGTGCAGCCGCATATTTACCAATTTCTAGTCTACTTACAAATTCCTTCCACTCCACTCACATCCTCACATCCTAAGGCATCACAATGGACCTTATTGTCGAAATGTAGCCCGTCCAGGGCAGTCTTTACAATCTACCTCTCTAACTCAAGCTCTAACATGATTGGTTAGATGTCAATAGCGAATAAACAAAAATGTTTTTAAAAATAAAAACAAAACAAACAATTTTTATATTTGATAAAAAATATTGATATTAAATGTGTGTGATAGAGTGCGAGATAGTTTTAAAATAACATAAGTTTATGTTTATAGTAATTAAGTGATTAAGATTGTGGTAAGGAGTCGTCAAACACCATTTTCATGATGCATTGCTCCAAACTACCAATGAGTTATTGCCAATTGATAATACCAAATTGTAATTATAAGTACTGAATGTATTTATCAATTGTCTGATGATGCTCGCATAAAATAACCAATGAGTTATTGCCAATTAATAAATACTTTCAGTACTTATAAATACAATTTGGTATTATCAACAGGGAATATGCATGAAAATTTTTTTTCCCATTTATTTTCAGAATATGAAAATACTGTTAATACTGTAATAATATTTAAAAACGAAATTAAAATCCGACAAATATCAAGGAAGCTATAAGCTTTTAAAGGATATTATCTGTCTCTTTCTTGCAAAACGAAGTTTCACGTGTATTTTAAATGGTGATAGCGTATCATGACGTCACATGTCATGTCAAGAGGGCTATCAACCTCTTTGTCTAATCGGAAATTTCAATCATTCATATCTCGCTTATTTTTAAAGTTATTTAAAAAGTAATTTTACCTTGATATTTTTCAAGTAACATGCTTCAATTCAAGTGAAAACAAATTTTCTTACATATTCCCTATTGGTACTAACTCATTGGGAGTTTGTAGCAATGCATCATGAAAATGGTGTTTGACCACTCTTTACCATAATCTTAATCACTATATATATATATATATATATATATATATATATATAATCATCTGAAGTGTAATTTCTCACTATTATCTAGCAATCTTGCTTTATTCTAGTGACGTGTGTATTCTGAGAAAATTCGCAGTTGACACTGCTCCTGCAAAACTATTTTTTTTTTAAATGCGTAAATATTTTTTAAATTACTTCCAACTATGCCATTTTTATTCAAGCTTTTCCACGTGATACGGAAAACTTTTTTTACGAAAAATAGATAGATAGATTATCTTTTGTGACTTTGTGTTGCGTAAGTGGAAGTGAAATTTTTTTATAAGAAGTTTTTTATTCCTCCGCACTGAATTTAGACTAAATTACGTAATGTAAATTATTTTCGAACACTATTTCCATTTAATATTATCGGTTAGTCATTCTTTCTGTAGAGTATCCGTAGGTAGCATGTCAAGAACTATACACCTAACTATATATTCATCCTTCCATCCATGCATCCATCCATCCATCCATCTATTCCTGTATCATACCACACTCTTTCACAAAAAGATTTCCCAATGGAATTGAGAATGTATGTCTTTTCATTTAATATAACTATCTACTGTACAATTCACTTATTCACTAATAATATATTATCAGGGTCGTGATACAAATGATACGGTCTATGAAATTATTTTTAAATACAGGACAAATATTCCCGCATATGGTGACAAAATGCGTACTATTCTTGCATTTTGAAAGAATCGAATAATACCCATTGATGGATTCTATCCTTCTTTCTTATAAGCGCACTGGCGGATATTTGAACACATCCTTGTGAGTTAAATTTTTCTTAGTGAAATGTTCATGCTTGGTAAAAAAAACACTGTGAAAAATCACTGTAGGAACAGTATAATTATAATTGTAAGAATAACTCGACTAGAATTTAAGGGACTAGGCTTTAAGGGACCCGACAAGGACCTGATCAGGTTAACCTTATCAGCGGACAAAATCCAGATCAGGATTACCATTTGAGAAACCTGATAAAGATGTTACGCCGATGACCCATGAGGTCCTTATCAGGAACATCCTGTAAGATCCTGATCAGGAACACGTTAAATGGTCCTGATCAGGAACACGTTAAATGGTCCTGATCAGAATTACCTTCCCAGGTTTGTGTTAGGATTACCTTATGAGATCCTCGTTGGGATTACCTGGTTAGGTTCTGGTAAGGATTACCTTATGAGATTCTCGTCAGGATTAGCTGGTTAAGATCTGGCAAGGACCTTATGAGGTCCTGAATACTGAATACATTCAAAATTAACTCAAATATTATATCTTATTTTATTTATTAAACTTTAGTGATTAATTTATTTAATATTATATCTTATTGTATACATATTTCTTTTCGTATAGTTCAAGTGGTTATATTTGAGGTTCTTCGGCACTTAGTTTTTGGAGTTATTTATCCTAATGCACCTTTTTCCGCTCCAGTCTTTGGCGTTGTAGATAACAGATTTTAATGCTAAAATTAGTTTTTGCATAATTAAGAAATGTCCAGCAATCTTTTTAATTTCATGTATTCTTTTATAAATATAATAATCATCATCACTGAAGATTTAAATATTCATAATTTAAATCCTCAGTAAAAAATGTAACAACCAATAAAAAATAATAAGAAATGTACACTCACACTATTTTTTTTAGAACGAACAATTTTGTTAATATATCACCAATTACTGAGCATATACTGAGTATACTACTACAATGAACAAGTAGATACCAATTATGTGCTATGGAGCTTATGATGTTATGGAGCTCCGTAACCGTAACCGAAACTATCGGATATCCGAGATAAAAATATATCCGTAACCGT
Organism: Nineta flava; assembly: GCA_963920215.1. NCBI lineage: Eukaryota > Metazoa > Arthropoda > Insecta > Neuroptera > Chrysopidae > Nineta > Nineta flava. The sequence goes on along the minus strand of OY986045.1, from coordinate 14,261,620 downwards.
AACCGTAACCGTATCCTTTTCAAAAGTTTCGGAAGGACAGAGTCTAAATAAAACGGCATGTTTCGACAGGTTTTTGTTTCACCGCTCACGCGCCACGTGAATCTTGCAGTTTGTTATTTCTAGTCATAACATAACCTCTTTCATAACTAGTTAGTTTTTTATTTAAGAGTTGATACTTAATTTAAGAAAGTTAATTTAAAAAATTTTTATTTTAATAGATAAAACTTAAAATTGAGTAGGTATATAATAATTACTTACCTATATGACTGATTATAATACCAAATGATAACCTAGACTAGATAAAACCCATAAATAAAACCAAATTAATACATACTATTTGTGTTTATATTTACTTCAATCTAATATCCGTAACCGAAACTATCCGAAACTAACGGATAATCCGAAATAATTACACATCCGTAACCGTATCCGAAACCGATATAATTTTATTCCTATATCCATATCCGTATCCAGATCCGAAATATAATATCCATAACATCCCTGGTAGATACCACAATAAATACATTTTTCAAATAACTGATTTTGAAATGTTGTAATCCTGAGAAGAACCCTAGATGGACCCGATCAGGAAAACCTGATTACAAATAATTATATTTTTAAGAAGGCTATCCTGATGTGATCATGATATGGAACTCGTCAGGTTTGCGTTATAAAGGCAAACCTTACTATAACCTGATAAGGTCCTGATGGTACTTCAGGCAAATCATCAAAAAATTCTAGTCGTGAACAATTGTTTACTGAGTTTACTAAATAAAGCGGGGAAAAAAACTATCTTTTCTATGACCACACGCCGATGAGAGGTTATGATTGCTGCTACAGACAAGAATTTGAAGAGGGTTCAGAACACTTGGAGCGCAAGTTGCAATGTAGTAAACATGACACAAAATCATTACAAAGAAAATTTTGGCAACGCTCGAGAAGCTCACAAAAATAGACGAAAGCTATAACACACGAACGGGCGCAGGAAGTTTGTTATTCACAATGCAATCATTTTTTTTTATTATTCTTGGGTCAAATCAAATTGATTTCCGTTTTCAAATTGATTTGCAAACGGAGGGATTAACGTATATCGTTGTATAAAGATTGTTAAGATAATCAAAGAGAACTCTAGGTTTTTTGAAATTAAATTTCCAATTTTGCCCCAATTCCTAGAAAAATTCTTTATATTTTATAAAGACGTTTTTCGACTACAAGGTAGTCATCATCAGTACGAATTAGCTAATCGTAGTCACGCACCAAATTAGCAACGAGAAACATCTCTGACTCCATATGCCAGAGATAGTTACGATTAGCTAATTCAGACTGATGAGGACTATCTTGTAGTCGAAATACGTATTTATAAAATACAAACAAATGTTCTAAGAATTGGAAAAAATTGGAAATTTAATGATATCAGTGTATTCAGATAATCAAACACCTTACCGACAGTATTAGAAGAGAAACGAGAGGAACTCGTACACTAGGTTTTAGGTGACGCTAAAAGCTTGTTTGAATAACTTGGCATTTCTATTGACCCTCGAATTAGTAGGAGACAGATTTTTGACGATAGAAGTAGAGATGTCGGCTTATCACAAAAAGACGATTTAAAACTAAAAAATTTTTTCGTTAGATACGGTAACTGCTGAAATTCCAGAAAGTTTCCAGCAGATCCAGAATTGAACCGAAATTATACCAAGCTCCTCAAGATATTGATAAACAACAGTTAAAGCTTGGGTGCGTGCGTCAACAGGCTTTCGTTGCTTTACCAAAATGTATGAAAGAACTTGATTCCGGCCTACTGTGTTTATTTTTGAGTCGAAACTTGAAGGAGGGTTATCTAATACAGTCACAATGCTAAAAATGTCAAGTTGTGAAAGAAGCTTCTCTAAATTAAAACTGATTAAAAAACTTTTACAATCTACAATGTTCACGTTGAGATTAACAAATGTAGCTTTTTAGCGAATTTCCTCCAAAGAAAATGCAGCTATTGTTTTTGTACCAATGTTGGAATTTCGTAAAAATTTCTTCAAATGTCCATCGATCCTACTTATTAGATGTTAAAAATCACTATTGCTAAAATTTGTATATATGTATATATATATATATATATATATATATATATATATATATATATATATATATATATATATATATATATATATATATATAAATATATATATATATATCTATCTATATATATATATATATATATATATATATATATACATATGTACTTTTTTAAATGTCTGTGAACTCTCTAGCGGTCACAGTTTTATTCTGATTGGAATGAAATTTGGTATTTGAGTCGCTTTTGGTATTCTAAAGGCCGAATGGGTAAAATCGTATGAGGGGAAAGGGAGTTTAGAGGGAGGGGAAAGCACAAAATTTGGCTATGTCCCTTAAGATTTGAAAAATCGAAAAATTTATCAGCAGTTATTATTATTATAATTTGGAGAATTTGAGGATCTGGGTGGGTTACAGGGATGGTAAGTCATCCTCCTGGAGTAGATACTGGTCGAAACAAGCAGCCCGTCTTCGTGCCACGGCTTCACATTCAAGTAGGAGATTGAGATTTTTCGACAACCAAGTTCGAAACCATCCTGGCTGATGGATCGTCCGTAAAGTTCAACCAAATACTAACGTGCCCTATCAGGATCAGCCGGTATACTTGGCGTCTTTCTTTTTACGTCATCCCGAATCTGACGTATAACCTTATTATGGGGGCAAATCTCCTAACCCACCTGAGGGCCACACTTAACTTTGCAGAATCAACGGTCACTTTCAGTTTCGACCCTACGACACCGGTCCCCATGTTTTCATCACCAGGAAGAACTGTCTGTAACGTCGTCACAGCACCCACCTTAGGGAACGCTCAACTCTCTCGCCTCGAGGAGCTGCTCATTGAGTTCAAGGACATCCTGACGAACGATATTGGGCGAGCGCGCGATTATTTCTACACGATACGCTTGAAGGACGATATTCCCGTTCGAAGCCCGCCATACCCGCTTTCTCCACCTAAGGCCGAGGAGATGGACAATCACATAGCCGAACTCCTAGAGCAGGGGGTCAGCGTCGACTATAGGCGTCTTAACGCCAAGGTGATCTTTGACGCTTTTCCATCTCCCAACATGGGCAACGTTTTCCAAAGCTTGAACGGGAGCCGTTTCTTCTCGTCGGTAGATTTAACCAGCGCGTATTATCAAATAAGCCTTTCTCCAGGGTGTAGGAGATTTACAGCCTTCTCTACCCCTACCGCTCAATACCAGTTCAGACAGGTCCCCTTTGAGCTCAGCGTGAGTCCCGTGGCACTGAATCGCTTGGTATTCGGGTTATTTGCCGATCTAAGATACAAGTGTGTGATCCCCTATTTCGATGACATTCTGATCTACAGTCCTAGCTTCGAAGATCATATGCAACACTTGCACACCGTCTTTACGAGACTACGGGGAGCCGGGTTAACAATTCGCTTCGACAAGATGCAACTTTGCCTCCCTTCCATCAAGTTTTTGGGGCATATCGTGTCAGCGAACGGGATCAGAATGGACAGCGAAAAGGTAGCGGCTGTATCGGACCTGCCTATACCCCGAAATATCAGGCAATTAAGGTCCTTCCTGGGGATGACCTCTTTCTTTTCAAGATTTATCCCCAAATACGCAGACATCGTAGCGCCACTCAACCAACTTAGGAAGAAAGACGTCGCGTACCATTTTGGTGACAAACAGGTTGCCGCTTTCAACGCTGTCAAGCGTGCCCTTACAGAGGCTCCAGTGTTGGCCTTTCCGGACTTCAAAAAGCCTTTTATTGTCCAAACGGACGCCTCCGGTCTGGCCGTCGGCACCGTGCTACTACAGGATCTGGGCGGTGGTCTTCGAGCCATCCAATACGCTAGCAAAAAGCTATCCCCAGCCGAAATTAAGTATTCGGCCTACGAGCTTGAAAGCCTTGCAGTCATTTGGGCGCTTGAAAAATTTAAGCAATACATCCTTGGAACGCGTTTTTCACCAGACGGACTCGGCCGCACTATCATGGATGCTCAAACACCCAAAGCAATTGGGGCACGTTGGTAGATGGGTATTAAAGTTATCTCGATTTGAGTATGACGTTGAGCACATTAGAGGACCAAATAACGTCATTGCCGACGCGATATCGAGACTCTTCACAATCGGACAGACGGACACAGTTAAAGCGAGTATAAACCTCCTAGATGAGGTTCCACAGACGTTCACCTCCCTGAAGCGTCACCAAGAGGAAGATCCCGACCATCATCTCATCTTCGAAAGCCTTCGTGCCGGAGAAAATGTCAAAGGATATGAGTTGAAGGATTCACTTCTGGTGAAACTTGTGGGGAAGAATAGACCGACGAGTCTCTGTGCCGAAATCTATGAGAGATATGCTCCTTTATTACTACCACGATTCTATCACTTCGGGACACCCGGGCATCACCCGTACCTATCGTACAATAGCACGCCGATTCTGGTGGAAAGGTTTATTCGAAGACGTCCGGGCGTATGTGCGCAGCTGCTGCGAATATCAGACCTGCAAACCTAGCAATAAGGCACCCGGTGCACCTTTGGCTTCCACGCTACCCACCCGACCTTGGCAACGTGTTTACCATGATCATATAGGACCCCTGGTTCTCACCAAGAATGGGTACCGGTACGTCCTTATGTTGCTAGACGGTTTTAGTAAATGGGTTGAAGCAGTACCCGTGAAACGAGTGACTGCCCAAAACACGATCGACCAACTAAATAGAATTTGGTTGCATTTCGGACCTCCACAAAGCTTGGTGACCGATAACCACCCTGGCTTTACGAGTAAAAAATTCAAGCTCATGTGCCTTCGATGGGGGATTACACACATCCACTGTTCACCGTTCCACGCCTCCAGTTATGTTGTCGAACGCGCAAACAGGGACCTGAAGAGTGGTATGGCCATTATGCTCAAGCAGTATGCCACTTCTCACCGAGAATGGGATAGATTTTTACCATACTTCCAGCGGGCGCATAATGATCAATACCATAATTCAATCCAATGTAGCCCATCGACGGTGTTCCTGGGGCGAAACGTTAACACCCCCATCGACTTACGATGGAACCTCCAGGAGATCTTGGGGAAGGATCCGCTCCCTGACCTCGACAAGGTCCGCACGTCCCTGTCCAATGCTCACGACCGAATGAAGCGGTTCTACAACTCAAGACGGCCACCACGACACCCTTATGCCGAAGGACAGCTGGTCCTACAAAAAATACACAGTGGACCCCAGTTTGACGAGGCCAGAAAATTTATTCCTCGGTGGTCAGCACCACGTAGAATTTTACGTTTCACGTCGCCCGCTTCGTGTGATCTCGAAGACACGATCACTAGAGTCCGATACAAAGCTCATATCGAGGAATTGAAGCCCTTTATAGAACGCAATGAAGCCTGAAATACGTTGTATTTCATCCCGAAGGCAGCGAGAATGTGGCGATTCCACCACACCTACCGAAATAACCACAAGTACTCAAATGAGAAAATAAAGAAATAAATAAATAAGTGAATTCAGTGAAATAATTAAAAATTTGATAAAACAAAACGTAGTGTAAGAAAAAAAATAAATAAAAAATGGTAGTATATATTAAAAATTTAAAATAAAAACAAGTGATTGAATAAATAAATCAATAAAGAAACAATAAGAATAACAGTTAACTATGGATTATGATTTGTAATAAATCAAACTACGAATTAAAATAAATAAAATATAAAAAAAAAAAAAACAAGAATCACACAGGAATCTCCTTAATAAAAATAAATTAAAAAAAAAAAAAAAAACAGAATAATACCCCACACAGGTTCGAACGGGATATTTACTGGTTCGCGTGTGATTTTTTTTTACATAATAGGAAGTTAACAGAGACCAAAACACAATGCGCCAATCAGGTGGGTTCCCGCGAAAAAATTCCAGGATGACGTAGATTGTTTTTTTTTTATATAGAACGTGTCGCGGGAGGATAGATAAAAAAAAAACAATTTTTGGGAGATTCATTATACAGCGCTCGCCCGAGTAAGCAAGTTAAAAATAATAAGCAAAATTACACTAAAATTCAATTTGAATAAAAAGAATTTGGATGTTATATGGAACTTCTGTCGCCATCATCAAATACACACCTGGAGAGTATTTCGCGGTACGATCTATCTGGGAGCATTGTGCTTTGGACTTGTTCGGCCTTTTGAAAACACCAAAAGGTAAAATTATTAAATTTTTATTGAATATTTTTTATTTCATTCACACTACGCATACCTGGAGATTATAGTTGCTTTTCATGTAATTGCCATTAATATTTTATTTGGAAACAATTATTGGTTCAATTCCGGACGTGGTTGGTAATTGACAATATGTTGAGTGATTATATTTTTTGTACTTTTTCCTCTCATAAACTTCAGCAATCAACCTAAAAAGATTCGTTAGGGATCAATTCCCAGAAAATAATTATATTACTACTTTACGGTTTCGGACCCCAGGTCGTCAGGTGTCCAAAAGTCAGCGTCGTGCCAAGTTTGGGATGAAATCAGCTAATCTAGACCGCCAATTAAATCGGCGTCAGTGATTGGTATGCTAAAATTTAAAAAAAATCACCAAACGAACGATAAATTAACGGAATTTTCTCGCCTCGAGACAATACAAAAAAACACATGTGGTAATTCAGACATGAAAATTCTGTAATATAACCTGCCGGTATCGGGTCCGTTTTTTAACCATAAATAATTTAAGTTTCATGTCTATCTTTAATTTTATTGTCTTTTTTTTTTGTAACTGATCAGAGTATAAATTATATTTTTTGGTTCTTACTTTTTAATTTAAATATATTACATAATAAATAGCTTACCAGTATCACGGTGTTGAAACTTCAATCAATTTTATTTCAGCCATCAAGTCTAAATTCAATTCTATAGTGCACTAATCGGCCACTAGTCCGATCGATTATAAATCATAGTACCTTACGCATTAACCACCAGGGAAGTACTTGTACTATTGACCTAAAGGTGTCACTGCAGTGTTGATAGTGTAGTTTCTGATATCATTAATAGATTGGGCCGGCCTCCTGCCACAAGAACCATCGTTTGCAATTTTTTTTACTTCTTTAATATTGTTGATTTCATCCAAGGATAAAATTCGATTCCACCTAATACATTAACGCTTCCAAAATATTATCCTGCGCATGTTAGGTGTGTGTTCACGGATCAAATCCTGGTCCAGTGTCATATACTACAAGATGAATTGGAGTTTCTTCCTCTAGCTCACAGAACCTGCATGAGCCGTCATTGATGATTCCCATCTTTCGGAGGTGCCCATTCAGCCGGCAATGCTCGGTGAGAAAGCCCGTTAGGATTCGTAGCTCATTTTTTGTGAGCTTAATGCAGGTTTCGAATCTCTTTCGGTTATACTGCCCGAGAAGAATCTTGGCCTGCCGCAGCCCTGGGGAATCATCCCAAAGCTTGTTTCTTTCTGCTTCCTCTGCCTTCCAGAGGGCTGTGTTGAGGTAGGCCTCACTTATTCCACAGGACGGCTCAGGTCCTATGAAAGGCTCTGACGACCCTTTCCTTGCCAGTTCATCAGCAGTCTCATTCCCCTCAATGCCTGCATGGACTGACTCCCATTTCAGAGAAACGTCATTCTCCTTGCCTAGCCTGCTTAGCAGGTCTAGGCATTCCCACACCATCTTAGAGTTGATGCTCCATGCACTTAGTGTTTTGATGGCAGCTTGGCTGTCAGAGAGGATCACTATGTCCCGCTTCATGTAGTTCCTGCTCAGGTTGAACTCAGCACACCTGGTTATTGCACGAACTTCCGCCTGGAAAACACTGGGAAACCTCCCCATGGGTTCAGAGAGTCTGGTTCTAGGCCCAAATACACCCGCTCCCGTGCCTTCGTTGGTCTTTGACCCATCAGTGTACCATTTTATGGTATGTGGCTTGAGGAAGTACATGTCCTCCCCATTCCACTACTGCTTACGGCTCAGCTCCGTAGTGAAGTTCCTATCGAAGCTGAACTCCCTACTTGCTTTATCCCGGGGTAGGTCTAACAAAGAGGTTAGGGGCTTTATCAGCAGTTAAGTTGTAGGTACTAAGTTTAACTGCAATTTTGTTTCTTATCATTTTTCTGTTACACTAATATTTACAGAAATATTTACAATTAAAGATTGAAAGTTAAAATTCTAAATATCTCTGTTCACATTAGAGTTTGAGAAAAATGATCACGTAATGAATTGTAGCAAACTTGATTTTCTACAACTTTAATGTACAAATGTACAACCTTATACATTTTCCGATTTTTCTAATATTAAGAGAGATATTTAATATTTTGTGTTTGTTTGACACAAATACATTAAATATATTTTATTGTAAAAAATTTTGATTGTCGTTTCCATTGTAACTATAAACTATAATCGTTAATTTGGCTATTAATAAATTTAATTTTTACCAAACCTAAAGTCATATCAGATATTTTATTTCATTTTGATCACAGTAAAATTATGATCGCTAGAGAGTGCTTTATGTATTCTAAGGAATTTCGCAAGTTGACGCAGCTCCTGCGTAACGAGTTTTTTTTGGCAATCAAATTCACATTGACGAATGTATTAATAAATATATTCGTTGCAAAAAACACGCAGAATATAATTTTAATTTAAGAAAGACATTTTATTTTGAATTCCTTTGAAATTGTGATGGATTATTGAAGTTTTTTTACAGATATTTTTACTAAATTGTGAAAATCATGGGAGGGGTGTCAAATTTAGGGTTCACCCCTGGTGAAAGAAAGACACTCTAAGCCACTACAACCGTAACAATACATTTTTAAAGTGTTACAATATTTTCAGCTATATTACAATCTATTTTCATTGATTAAAGTTGGGGGACAAAAGCTTATCAGCAGCAATAAGAGTCTGTGAAAAATACCTATAAAAAAACGTCATATTCAAAAGCAATTATCTGAAAAACAAAACGGCGGATTTTCTAATTTTTTATATACATCAATAAATTATTATATAAATACTGATTTTCAAAGCTCAAAATTGGAAAATTGTTTTTATGTTTTAGCAAAATATTATGTCATATTGAAAGTTACAGCCATTATTAATCTCTAAGGACACAAACCCATATGAATGTAAATAATTGTTGGTCACAATTATAAATAATAATTATCTAAATAATTATCTTATTCTTGAACTTACAGAAAAAAAGACCAAATGATATATTGTAATGAAATACAACTATGCTCAATAAAAAAAGTTTTTGATTCTACTAATATTAAGAGAGACGTTCAAAGGAGGGAGTCGGAATACCCTTCAATGGCTCAGAGCCTATCTTAGGAATTCCATGGACTGCATATAAACAGGTGATCAACGAGTGGTCAAATGCTAAACACCGTGATCACTGGGAAAAAGTACCGCGGCAAGAGCTCGGGAAGGTACTGCTTCAGAGTGCAATAAAAAGGCTATCTCTCGATGCACTGAAGCTGAACCAGATGCAAGTGCGGCGGGTTACCGGATTCATAACCGGACATTATCCCCAGCGGAAGCATCTACACACAATGGGACTCCATAACGGGTCCATTATGTGTAGATTGTGTGGCAAGGAGAAAGAAACATCCAGCCACATTATCTTTGACTGCGAACCTCTAGATTACAGCAGAGACAGGATAAGCAAGCGCCTGGCTATTGCCAACATATGGAAGAAGCTAATCTCGTTGGACTGAAGTAGAAGGGGGAGCACAATGGACCATAAGGTCGAAGTGCAATAATTTTTTGACCCCAAGAGAAATCAATCAATCAAGAGAGACGTCCCAAATTTTGTATATCCGTGTCTCTAACCGCCTTTTTTCTAAGGACCGGTTTGGCTCATTAAGGTAGTTTCAGCATTGACCTGTATAATCAGGACAAAAAACCGGTTTGCTTTTATTATAGAACAAATACAAATTCACATATCTACTCACATACGTATATTTGTATATAAATCAATGTAATTTCGAAAGAAAGAAAAAATTTTAATTATTTTATTTCGAAAACAAAACGGTAAAATGCGATTAAAAAAAAATTATTTAAGAAATATTTATCTTTACTCTCCTCGTTTTCTTTAGTTATGTCGAGTATTTTTTTCAATAAAACAGATAATAGGTAGGCATGCTTCTAATGAGAAATGGCCGTCATAATTACGAACTTTGTTATTAATTATCTCGCATTTTAACGGTCAAAAATTCGGAAACTTCGAAATTTATTAGAAAACGTTATTTTCAGCCTGTGAAAAAAAAAAGCAAAATCTGTCGAAAAGTGATTTCATGCTGATATCTACCTTAACAAACTTAGTCCTTCAAATACCAAAAGAACGTCCTATACCAAATTTCATTCTGATCGGACTCAAATGTCAATACTGTGTAAGATCGATGGACATTTCATGAAATTTTTGCAAAATCACTGCATCGGTACAATGGTACGGTGCAATTACACCGAAACCTCAACATCCAAAGTTTCCCTCCAGTTCCAAATTGTTCTATACAGTCTACATATTGTTTGGTAAAATGTTAGACCATTTTAAGCGTCGGGTTTGGGGTGGGGGGTAGGGGTAGAAGTTGGTAAATTACTAGTTTTTATCAGTTATTCTTAAATATTTAGAAAACAATGTAAGTTAGCGCGAAAAAACCTACATACAAAAATAATCTACATAAAACAGCAAACAAAAATGGTCCTGTGCATAATCTTGCTAAAGTGAACGGTTCCAGAGTTACGGGGGGTGTAAAAGTAGAAATTTTTTTGTATATTTTAGATTTTTTTATTATAACATTTTTAATCATAATATTTTTAAAACTGTAGCTTTTGCTTTTGGAGGTTTTTCTTTAAAAAATAGGCATATTTGGCTGTAGATTGCAACCATATTTTATTATAATTTTTGAAGGTCATAAACTGAGATCAATAGTAATATTTCATAAAAATGTAGAATGTTAAATGAGACCTTAAATTAATGTAAAGTATTTATCAGTATTCAGTCTTCTTCAAACATAGCACCCACCTATTCGAGATCTATGTCTATGATGTTCGTGTTCCAGTTATCACATCCTAGGCCTGAGCAATTACCGCATATGTTTGAGCAGTTTAGACCACTCTTTCTGCACAGGATATCGATCAAAATCTTTGAACTTTATTTTCAGAACGGGTGTGCAATGAAACACCTGTTCCAATTTGGACAGGGGACAAAAATGATCTTGGATGTGCAGCGCTTATTATACTGTGACATATTGTAGTTATTTTCCTTTCAGTAATTTCTTTCGTCCAATGATTTTTCTCGGGTGTTTGTCTTTCAGAAGTAGGCTGTATGATTTCTGCTATCAGGCATTGAGCACTTCAGGTACCAGTTCAGCTCCTCCCTTACAAATTTCTTCAATTGTTGGAAACTGAGAATAGTCGTAGATTTTGGACTTGATCTCACGTCGAATAATAGCTACTGAAGATTTGACCACTCTCAGTGCCTCCTGAGCTTCGTTATCAGAGTTTCGATTTCTATACCAGTTGTCTGATAAAATATTAGTAGTTGCTCCAGAAAAACAAATCACACATCTTTTCCCTGGTAAAAATGCAAAATTAAAGCTATTACCATAGCGCTGGATAAGTTTTATTTTCAAATGTATGTCAGTATATGGCTCGACTTTTTCCAAAAAATCTAAAAAATACGAAAAATTTCTACTTTTACACCCTCCGTAACTCTGGAACCATTTTGGTTCGCAATTTAATGTCGATTATTTTTGTATATGGCAATTTTCGCGCTGAACCGCATAGTTTTCTAATTATTTAAGAAAAACTGGTAAAAACTACTAATTTACGAAATTCTACACTCCCTCCACCCAAACCCGATGCTTAAAATGGTGTAACTTTTTACCAAATAATATGTGGACTGTATAGAACAATTTTAGTTTAGTTAGAGGGAAGCTTTTACTTTGGATGTTGAGGTTAGGCCGTTGAAACCGTTAGGAAGTTGCACCGTACTACAATTGCAATAGCTATATTTTCTTCTAAAATGTGTCAAAAAAAAGTTTTAGCCTCTTACAATATAATTTGTATATTATAACAATAACAATTTTGTACTCGAATAACCTTTTGTTTCGATATTATGACGTATAACTTCGTGTACCATTCGGTATTAAATTATGCGAACATCATATATTGCAATAAAATAATTTTGGCGTAAAAACTAGTATAAGACATTTAACAGAATCAGAAATAACTTTTCTATCTATGTATAACCACCTGTATTTTGCAACATTTTTTTTTAAAGTAAAATAGAATCTATTTTCTTGTATGTAATCCTTACATAATAAATTTCCAAAAATATTTTATAAAAGACGAAGGAATATCGTCCATGCACATAGAATAAGAAGAAGTTTGTATAGTCGAAAATATGTATTGAAAATAAAATAAAAAAACTTTTCTATCGATAATATTCAAGAATACTCTTCTACTGAGCATATTCTAAGTATATGGTAGCACAACACATCACCAACAACAAACCTTCTTTCGCATAATAGAAATATTGAAAAATACCTTTTTCCTTCTGATCTGATAAAGAATACATATACTTAACATTCCAAAGTTATTACCAATGTGTACAAATGATATATATTACTGCCGTTTTTCGTTTATTCGTAACATTTTTCGCACGACAGTATACAAATATTATTTTTTGATTTGTCGAAAAAATAACATCTTAAATCCCTTCAAACATAATTAAATAGGCAAAGAAAATAAACCTTTATCGACGAAAATTTTGATTGATTAACTTTTGAAGGCCAAATATTATATTTTCTATAGAATTATTTTCAAGAACTAACGAAAATTTTGTTCAAACATGAAAAAAGGTCATAAAATCAAGAAAAAAGGTCACATAATCAAACTACATAGATATTAGATACATAAATATTGGGGTATGAAAAGCATTGCACTTTAGCCTTATGGCCCATTGTTCTCCCCTTCCTACTTCAATCTGACGATGTTAGCTTTCCCCATATCTTGGAAATAGCCAGGAGCTTTCATATCAGATTTTTCTGATGGGTCATATATTAAAGGTGAGATTCCACCAACTATATTGAATCTGCTGCAATCGAGAGATTCACAGTTAAAAATGATGTGAATGAATGTTTGTTCCTCTTCGAAATCTGCTCATAATGGATCCATTGAGGAGTCCCATTGTGTTTATTTTCAGTGATAAATCCGGTAACCTCTTGGATGCATTCCGAAACAGTATTTCCCGAAATTTTGTTGCGGTATAGTTTCCCAGTGATTACAATTTTTCAGTAAATTTTCTATAGTTAAATTCATTCAGAACAAATATTTCCATAGGTAATACCTCTAAAAGAGATACCACTAAAGTGGTTCTTCGCTAAAGCGATTCTAATACGTCGATATTGAAACATAGGTCAAGTTTTAATAAAAATCGACACAATGAAGAAATTATCATAAAACATAACTGAGAAACATTTCGATCCCTCTAAATATTATGCTAGTATATACTAGTTCTTTACCCTTGCGTCTACTGTTTATTTTACGTCCACGTATGAGTAATAAATGGATGTTAATAAGTGTGAGAAACATATGTTTTATGTTTCAAATGTACATACACAAGTATGTGTGTTTTAAACAAAAGTAGTTCCTCAAACTGGGAAAATTTTTCATTTGAATTTTTTATGGTGGGGGACACATGATCCACTTAAATCCATTCACGAAATGGAACCTCGCCCAACCTAATTGAGATCTCAGCCATTCCAAGTTATTATATTTTACTTTCCAAGTTCCTATATACCTTTATAACGTGTTATATTTAAAGATGCCAAGTAAAATATTAAATAGCTACTAATTAAAAACTTCCAATGTCTTGATTCTCAGTTAGCTTTGGTTAGGTTGCAGGGGCTGTCCAGGATTTGACACTCTTAGAACAAATATTCCTTGTGATATCGAAAGCGGCTTACCCATCCCTAGCTAATATTCCTTTAACCATTCGGATCGACTCTAATTTGATTCTTATTTGCAACTCACTACTCTTTGTGCCGAATATGCGAAAAATTGGTTCCGTTTTACATTTTTGTTTTTGTTGGGATTTTTTTATTTATTTTCAGAGATATTTCATCAAAATAATTTATCATAAATTGAATTCAAAATCGTTTTTAAACTTTCAACGCAATACGAAAATAATTAAATATTACTGTCTATGAATTACTTTTGTATTTTAGGGCATTTTAGTGTTGGGCTTTTTTTAAAGACAGTTTGTTATTAATATACATACCTATATTATACAGCCATTCGTTGAAATACAGTTAGTAAAATATTGCTGTAAGGCAACAAAATCGAAAGTTACGAATAACTCGAAAGCCGTTACTCGAAAACCGACTTGGAATAATACTATTTTGAGTTAAAATGATAAAAAATAACCTACTAATCAACCGTTTATAAAGTAAAAAGTTTCTCATTCACGTCTCATTTTTTTATTTAAATTTGGATATCGAAAGATAAAACTAATTGTGTAAGTAACGACTAATTGTGCTCTATCCCTTCAGTTCCTCCAATGATCCTCTAACGCAGGGGTGGCCAACCCAAATGATCTTGCGGGCCACTTTGGAAATGCAAGATAACTCCGCGGGCCGCATATAAAATTATATTATATTTAGACCCATATTAAATTTAGACCCACTATAGACATTTTTTTAGAGCGAAAAATTTAAACAGAATCAAATTAAATTTTTTCTCATAATTTCGACAGTTATTTGCAAATTTCCTGAAAGAAAATAGAATTGGTCTCGTACCGACTTCAAAATTTTGCAAAAATTTCTTCAAATGTCCATCGATCCTACCTAGTAGATGTCGAAAATCACCATCTGTAAAATTTATATATATATATATATATATATATATATATATATATGTCCATAGATATAAATATATATATATATATATATATATAAATTTTACAGATGGTGATTTTATGATGGTACGATATATATATATATATATATATATATATATATATATATATATATATATATGCATCTGTTTCACTCTAGCGGTCACAGTTTTCATTTTATCGGAATGAAATTTGGTATTTGAAGCGCTTTTGGTATTCAAAAGGTCAAGTTCGTTAATGGGTAAAACCAGACAAGGGGAAAGAGGAGTTTAAAGGTAGGGGGAAACACAAAATTTGACATATCTCCCTTAAAAGTAAAGTTGAAGGTACTAAGTTTTACTATAATTTTGTTTCTTATCATTTTTTCGGTCACACTAATATTTACAGAATTATTGTCGGTTTAAGGTTGAAAATTAAATTCCTTAATATCTCTGTATACATTAGAGTTTGTGAGCAAAAATGATAAAATGATGAATTGTAGCAAACTTGATTTTCTACAACTTTATACCTTATACATTTTTCGATTGTTCTAATATCGATTAATCTAATATTCTTTATACCCCCTCTCCTCCCATTCCCCTCGACTTATATCATTTATTAATATATTGGACTTGCAAATACTAAAATCATATACGACATTTCATTTTGATCAGACTAAAATTGTGACCGCTAAAGAGTGATTTATGTATTCTAAGGAAATTCGCTAAGTTGAAGCAGCTCCTGTATAACGAATTTTTTTAAATATATAGATGCATATATAATGCATTTTTTTTAATACATTGGTTTTCACTACTTTGGCCACATTATAAAATAAATATATTTCGTTAAAGTGTGATAAATCTCAAGGGTCGCAAAAATGGTTAATGCGGGCCGCAAGTTGGCCACCCCTGCTCTAACGTAGTAAAACAATAATCCCAATTTAATAAAAATATTTCAATTAGAACTTCTAACCTTGAACATTTCGCACTTTTCATAACACAATAAATTTAATCGTACACATTTGTAATATACGAGAAATATTAGTTTAACAAAAAAACGGTTGGGAAATAAAGGCATTAACTTTTTTTTTTGGTACTGATATTCGTTTTAAACTCATGGGATTTTAAAATACAAAAATAACTTTACATTTTTACTATCAGAGAATACAAAAGCTACAACAAATGTGTTATAATAGAAAATATAATCCATGAAACAGTATTGATTTTGCATCCCATAATATATATGTGTACATACAGGGTGAGTCGAAATTCATGGAGTTTTTTGAAAGGGTGGATAGGGGATGAAATTCTAATATGAAAAGTCGCTGGACATTTTTGCACCTGACCTACCGTTAATTAGATATTAATTAAATAAAGTAACCAATTAGAGAAGCGTATTAACGGAATAAAAAATGGTGGAGTATGAACGTAGCGGCAGCAGAGATACGTGAAGGGAAAGAGCTTTCAATTCAATGAAAATTGAATGATTCATTATACCTGAAATTTACATTTTTTTAAAATTAAATACTGATATGAAAAAATCAACTCGTCAACCAGGAATCGAACTTCGGACCGCTGGATATCTGGTCCAGCATGCTTCCGCTACACCAAAGACGACTGTGACGCAACAGCCAACTCCTTCATATCATTCTTATTTTATTTAGACAGTATTACTTCTGTCTAAGTATTATTCACATATACCTATTTGTGTATACTTAAGCGTCAACAATACGATGTTTGTCTAAATTCCATTTCGGTTATGCAAGACAAACTGTAGAAGACTTTTGCGTATACTATTTAGACAAATGTCATTGTCATTGAATTTTTAATTAAATACTGATATAAAAAAATTAACTCGTCAACCAGGAATCGAACCTCGGGCCTCTGAATAGATAGACTAGATATCCAGAGGTCCTTAAAAAGCTATCTTTACGATGTACCTACCTGACTATCTTTATGATAGGCCCAATGATCGGTACTCTACTGTACCGATCGATTCCAAAATCTAATCAGCTCTCAACTTTAAAAAAGCAACGTCAAATGCCGCCGTAAAATTTCATAGTAAGAAATGTAATAAAAACTGAATAATTCAGTTAATCGAATTTTTGGAATGGTAAAATTTTTTTCCAATTTTTTTTAATTCTTTTGTAAAAACTGTACCGGATTTGAATCGCATAAATTTGACTCCCCCACGTTAGTGGCGGGAAGAGCTCGCTTCCCTCACGTATCTCTGTTGCCGCTGCGTTAATTCCCCACCATTTCTTTTTCCGTTAACGCGTTTCTCTAATTGGTTACTTTATTAAATTAACATCTAACTAACCGTGGGTCAGGTACAAAAATGTCCAAGAACTTTTCATCTTAAAATTTCATCCCCTATACACCCTTTCAAAAATCCATGACTTTTCACCCTGTACACCTGTTTATATACATATATATATATATATATATATATATATATATATATATATATATATATATATATATATATATATATACATACATATATATTTTGGGTTGAAACTTTTTATAAGCTATGAAAATAAAATATTTGATAAATTTTTATTATTTTGAAACAAAAAAAAATTCATTTTTCTCTCTGTAGATACTAGATTTTTTTTTTGGCTGTAAAGTGGATTTTTTTTAGAATTCCGTAGATATAATTATCAAGATCATAGCAGAAATGTGTTTTTACCCTCAAAAATTATTTAATTACAATCTCATATTAGTGTACTTCTAAATACGCACAAAATGTATAAGAAAATTCGTTAGTTACGCAAAGGTAGCTTCAACAAAATGAATTTCCTCAGAATAAATATTTTCCATGTGTTCATATACACTCATAGTTCATATTTCAAATGCTTTTGATATTGGAAAGATCAAGTTGATTAACGAGTATAATCGATCAAGAAGAAAACGGGGCTAAAAGAAAGAAAAAAACACAAAATATAGACTATTATCCCTCTTAATATTAGATAAATTAGAATATGTGTAGTAAAGTTGCAAGAAATCAACTACAATTAATTACCTTTTTAGGATTTTAGTTTTCAATCTTAAATCGTAAATATTTCTGTAAATATAGCAACAGAAAAAGTTAAAAGAGATTAAATTGTAGCAATTTTAATATTCTATAATTGTATTTATATAACGCTATTTTCTTTAATTTCATTATCTTATTTTACTAGTTAATACCAAAAAATATTTTTTAAATAGTTATTTATTTTTATATAATTCTAAGAATTTTTTATCAATATTTCTTTTATTTTTCAAAATATGACTTATTTAGTGGAGGTGGTATTTTGCAAAGTCAAAATAAACTTTTATTGAATGTTTTTATTGTAAATATAAGTTGCTAGGTGTTATCTTATTTGTTTTTAATTTTATATGACGTAGATTTTCTTTTCAAAAATTGTTAAAAGGTTTTTTGGTATAAATAAGAGCTACCATTAACTATACTCTCACAGTTTCGACAATGGGATAAAACCCGAAACATGTCAACAATTATATTAAATAAAAGTAGATTTGCAAATAATAAATAAAACATGTAAAATTAGTTTATTTTTACCTTTGACAAAAAACTATTTTTCCAATATTAGGGTAGGCATGCCAAATTTTACGTTTCCCCCACCCTCTAAATCCCCCGATTGTTTCTTGTCCGATGTTTCCCATTAACGAACTTGACCTTTAAAGAATGGCTACAGTCACATGTATATACATATGATTATTGATCAGTTGAAGAAATTTTTGCGAAATCGTTTCATCGGTGCAACTTCAATTGCTACATTTTATTCGAAATCATTTTGTTCGCTAATATGACTTTGGGTTTATATACGAAAGTAGTATTATATATATACTGTTATAAAAAAGTTTCAATCGAAAGTTTTTTGTTTTTAAAACACTTCTTTGTAGGTAAATTTTTTCTCTTACTCACTGGTTTCATAATAAAAATCCTCCATCCTCCACCGCCCAGTGTGAGGATTCAAAAACAGAAATTACCTATTTACGAACTCGAAATCACTTTTGCGTGTTTTCGGAAAAAATCGGGTATTGATTTTGTTGCGATGATCTGTCAAAGATGTCAAAAATACCCATCACTCATTTTAAACAATAAACCAGATTATTTCTTCAAGGAAACTTTTGGGGAAAAATGACTCGAGTAAAAGTAGTTTTGATCGAAGTGGGATATCTTATGATGGCTTGGTTTTCACCTTAACCATGGTCTTTTAGGTTATTTTAAAATCAACTAGCTATTTTCAAATATTTTGACAGAATCGAATAGCTGAGGAAACAAGAAATTTTAAACTGGGTCTATTTTAGTTAATAATTAACTATTTGGACCTCTAGAAAAAATCTACTAAGAGTAAAAAGTTTTTATTAACGGTTTACATTTATTACAATGTTAATTTTTATACAAAAAAACGATCGATTCGAATTTATTGACCATCAATAAAAACATTTTACTCTAGATATATTTTTTCTAAGGACTTTATTTTTTAGCCTTATCATTGCCAGAATATGCGTCATCTATATTTTATTAATTCCATTTACTAGTCAGACTGAATTGTTTATATTGCAACCCAGATTAAAATGACTCTTCTTCATGCAAGTTTGTTTGCGTGACTATTATCAAACATTTCATGATTCTATACAGGAACTATATCATGTATGTAGTACCTACCTATATAAATTTTTATCGCTCATAAAACAGAAGAAATCATAAAACACATCCATTCTAAAACTGTTACTAAATCACATCTTCACACAAAATAAAAGTCGATTACACACTTGGCAGAATTTTTCGTGTAAAAATAAAATAAATTTTTTTCTATTTGGACTTGATATAATATATATATATATAATATGGCTTCGTCTCATATTTTTGAAAACGTACTAAGGTTTCTGATCATAGAAAAGTTTTCTAGGTTAGGTATAAAATAAGTTACCGAAAAAAATACTATAGATACATACTAAAGTGTACAATAATATTCATTTATGATATGTTTTATATTTCCGAGAATATAGAATGATTGTAGCGGTTGTCCTACACTCGACCATAAGTTCCATTGTGATGCCTAAGGATGAGAGGATGTGAGTGGAGGACAAGGAATTTTTTGTGTGTAGACTAAGAATTATGTGCGGCTGCAGCCGACTTTGATAGAAACTATGCCGATACTCATTTGGAGTTCGTGAAGCAAACTACAGAAAATCTTCACAAACATAGCCGGTTAGTTCGTTCTTGTCCATACGCCGACAGTTTAGTCAATTAACCGCCCCTTTTTTTTAATAATTGACAAACTGACGTTGTTGGGATTCGAACCCATAACCTCGAAGTTACAAGTACATACAACGCCTTTACAAGCGAGACTACTTAATATAACCTAATAGATTTCCGAGAATGTGATCTCAACTATTTTGAACATATAAATTTGAAAGACATTTATTTTCACTATATAATTATTAGTAGCATCATGAAAGATCATGCATGAAAGCATAAACTTTGCTTGTCCATCAATAAATATAAAAAAAACCACGTAGGAGCTACGTAGACTTAGCGGAGAAATTCTATAAGAGGAAGGAATCATAAGTAATAAATTGAAGAAAATTTATTTACTGCAACATCTGAAATTTTTTTCATTTTTCAAGTTGTGATAAATATTGTATTTTTTTCCCTACCTTGTAAGCTCCCTTTCCTTATTACTAAAATTGCTACTTTTAGAGAGCACACAAAAACAGAAACACGCACCCATATATATACATATATATGTATATATATGTATGTATATATATATATATATATATATATATATATATATATATATATATATATATACATATATATATATATATATATATATATATGTATATATATATATATATATATATATGTATATATATATATATATATATATATATACATACATATATATACATATATATGTATATATATATATATATATGAATATATATATATATATATATATATATATATATATATATATATATATATATTTATTTATTTATTTATTTATTTCCTTTTTTTATTTATTTATACCCGCCGAGTTGGTTCCTAGAAAATGTGACCTAAAATGGAGTATTCTTGCATGATTCTTAATGATCATTACAGAATAAACAACTCGGCATACCAGTTTGTTTATAATTTAACATCATTTTTGCAACGAAATACATATAATTTCCTTATTTGTTTCAGTAAACTAAAAATTACGCTCTGCTTGCTTGGAACTGGAAGGTTGCGATTTCGAACACCAGGCTTGGCAATTTGTCTCTAAAATTAATTGCAAGGTTAATTGACTAAACTGTCTGTTTATGGACCCTGTTCAAAGTAACCGGCTATACTCGTGGAAGTTTCCTGCAGTTTCCCTTTACGAACTCGAGATGAATATCGTAATAGTTCCTATCAAAGTTGGTTTCACCCAATTCCTTGCCCTCCACCCACATTATTAATGCATGGTTAAATAAATGTAAAATTAATAAAAATTTTTGGGAAAATTCACTAAAAGAGAGAGGACTTTACCATTCAGTTTTGTATAGAAAATCCCTAATTGAGTTCATACACTATGTATGTTTCCAGCTGATTTTAACTTTTCCACCCTGAGTTTGTTTTTTTTTACTCATATAAAAGCAACGAACGGTTCTCATATAAAATATCAAATGTTAATAATCATAAAATATGAAATATACGTGATATCCGACATTCACACTTCTACCATCCGATAGTGGTTTGGTTCACATTTATCTTCAATGTTCATTATTATACCGCAATAGTAACATTGAAAATTCATTACGCAGGAGCTGCGTCAACTTAGCGAATTTCCTTAGAATACATAAATAACTATCTAACGGTCACAATTTTAGTCTGATCAAAATTAAATATCGTATAATTGTGATAATACATTAATAACTATATAACGGTCACAATTTAAGTCTGATCAAAATTAAATATCTGATATGATTTTGGTAGTTCAATTTTTTTAATAAATGGCAAAGGTCGAGGAGGAAGCGAGACGTAGAGAAAGCAAAAATATAAAATACCTTTCCGAATATTAAAAAAATCGAAAAATGTATGTATTAGGAGTAAAGTTGTATAAAAACATGTTTGCTACAGTTCATTACCTGATCATTTTTTCTCAAACTCTAATATGTACAGAGATATTTAGAAATTTAACTTACAATTTTAATTCGTAAATATTTCTGTCAATATTAGGATAACAGAAAAATGGTAGGAACCAAAATTATAATAAAATTAATTACCTATAACTTTACATCTTAGAGATTTTTCGATTTTTCCTACATTAAGACAGATATACCAAATTTTGTGTTTCCCCCTCTATTTAAACCCCCCTTTTCCCTTGTCTGATTTTGCTCATTAACGAACTCGAACGTTCAAATACCAATTTTATTCCAATCTGGTTAAAAGTGTGATCGCTAGACGGATTACAGACACATACATATATACATATATATTACATATATAATATATATTACATATTTAATATATATATATATATATATATATATATATATATATACATATATATATATATATATATATATATATATATATATATACATATATATATATATATATAATATATATATATATATATATATATATACTGGAGAATAATTTTTTTTAGTACTCCACTGTTTAAAATTTATTATTATTTTGTTTTCATATTTTTATTATTCAAAAAATAATAATTTATATAATTATTGGTTTATGCGGGTTGAGAATTTACATAATTTCAACAAACATTTACTTAGATCGGATATGACTTGCGTATATCCAAGCTTACTTCGATATTTCCGCACATATTTCAAATCAGTTACAAAAAGTACTTGTCTCAAGACAGTTACTAAAATTAGTTGGCTCAGTACAGTTACTAAAAGTAGTTGTCTCACATGAATTAATCAGATGGTATTTTGAATTTTTATTTCTTCAATTTACAAATTGAATATTTATTATGGATTGTGCTGAAGTATCGAATAGGCGAATTAATGGTTTCTATCTGATTGTATCTAAGTATATTTTTTTTGTATAATTTATTTAATTCACCATTCCGAAACTTGTGGTTTTTCAAACTTGTCACATTTCAATACACATTCTATACACATTTTGGCTGTACAATTTATGTATTTTATGTGAATATGCAATGACTTTTTCAATTTATAACTATATTGTTTTGTATACGCTTGGTATTTTTGGCCTTGTAGTTTTTCTTTACAGAAGTGTAAAGTCCCTTTTATATACAACTATGTATCTGAATTAAATTTGTAGTGTATATTTATATTTTTGCAAATCAGACATATTTGAACATTTTTTTTTTTTACTGTAGTGTCGTTTTTTTTTATATACGATATTTCTTTTTACTACAGTTCAATCTAGTACATATTCATGTAATTTTTTTTATAACTTGTACAACCAAACTTAGTATTTTAAGGATAGTCATACTATCAACATATTAAATGAAAAATTATTTATTTCAAATATATTTTATTTTAACATATATTTTGTTTTGTTCTTTTTTTTGTACTTTTTTTTATTTTCAGTATTTCAGATTCGAATCACTTGTCGATAACTTAGACACTTACTGGATAGTAAAGATCTTACTACCTCAATATTATCTTTTTTAATGGGCCCAGCTTTTATTGAAAGACTTTCGGTTCAACGTGTTATTTTTTTTATATTTACGTGTATCCCCCACCCTCTAAATCCCCCGATTGTTTCTTGTCCGATGTTTCCCATTAACGAACTTGACCTTTAAAGAATGGCTACAGTCACATGTATATACATATGATTATTGATCAGTTGAAGAAATTTTTGCGAAATCGTTTCATCGGTGCAACTTCAATTGCTACATTTTATTCGAAATCATTTTGTTCGCTAATATGACTTTGGGTTTATATACGAAAGTAGTATTATATATATACTGTTATAAAAAAGTTTCAATCGAAAGTTTTTTGTTTTTAAAACACTTCTTTGTAGGTAAATTTTTTCTCTTACTCACTGGTTTCATAATAAAAATCCTCCATCCTCCACCGCCCAGTGTGAGGATTCAAAAACAGAAATTACCTATTTACGAACTCGAAATCACTTTTGCGTGTTTTCGGAAAAAATCGGGTATTGATTTTGTTGCGATGATCTGTCAAAGATGTCAAAAATACCCATCACTCATTTTAAACAATAAACCAGATTATTTCTTCAAGGAAACTTTTGGGGAAAAATGACTCGAGTAAAAGTAGTTTTGATCGAAGTGGGATATCTTATGATGGCTTGGTTTTCACCTTAACCATGGTCTTTTAGGTTATTTTAAAATCAACTAGCTATTTTCAAATATTTTGACAGAATCGAATAGCTGAGGAAACAAGAAATTTTAAACTGGGTCTATTTTAGTTAATAATTAACTATTTGGACCTCTAGAAAAAATCTACTAAGAGTAAAAAGTTTTTATTAACGGTTTACATTTATTACAATGTTAATTTTTATACAAAAAAACGATCGATTCGAATTTATTGACCATCAATAAAAACATTTTACTCTAGATATATTTTTTCTAAGGACTTTATTTTTTAGCCTTATCATTGCCAGAATATGCGTCATCTATATTTTATTAATTCCATTTACTAGTCAGACTGAATTGTTTATATTGCAACCCAGATTAAAATGACTCTTCTTCATGCAAGTTTGTTTGCGTGACTATTATCAAACATTTCATGATTCTATACAGGAACTATATCATGTATGTAGTACCTACCTATATAAATTTTTATCGCTCATAAAACAGAAGAAATCATAAAACACATCCATTCTAAAACTGTTACTAAATCACATCTTCACACAAAATAAAAGTCGATTACACACTTGGCAGAATTTTTCGTGTAAAAATAAAATAAATTTTTTTCTATTTGGACTTGATATAATATATATATATATATATATATATATATATATATATATATATATATATATATATATATATAATATGGCTATACCAAATTTTGTGTTTCCCCCTCTATTTAAACCCCCCTTTTCCCTTGTCTGATTTTGCTCATTAACGAACTCGAACGTTCAAATACCAATTTTATTCCAATCTGGTTAAAAGTGTGATCGCTAGACGGATTACAGACACATACATATATACATATATATTACATATATAATATATATTACATATTTAATATATATATATATATATATATATATACATATATATATATATATATATATATATATATATATATATATATATATATATATACATATATATATATATATATATATATAATATATATATATATATATATATACTGGAGAATAATTTTTTTTAGTACTCCACTGTTTAAAATTTATTATTATTTTGTTTTCATATTTTTATTATTCAAAAAATAATAATTTATATAATTATTGGTTTATGCGAGTTGAGAATTTACATAATTTCAACAAACATTTACTTAGATCGGATATGACTTGCGTATATCCAAGCTTACTTCTATATTTCCGCACATATTTCAAATCAGTTACAAAAAGTACTTGTCTCAAGACAGTTACTAAAATTAGTTGGCTCAGACAGTTACTAAAAGTAGTTGTCTCACATGAATTAATCAGATGGTATTTTGAATTTTTATTTCTTCAATTTACAAATTGAATATTTATTATGGATTGTGCTGAAGTATCGAATAGGCGAATTAATGGTTTCTATCTGATTGTATCTAAGTATATTTTTTTTGTATAATTTATTTAATTCACCATTCCGAAACTTGTGGTTTTTCAAACTTGTCACATTTCAATACACATTCTATACACATTTTGGCTGTACAATTTATGTATTTTATGTGAATATGCAATGACTTTTTCAATTTATAACTATATTGTTTTGTATACGCTTGGTATTTTTGGCCTTGTAGTTTTTCTTTACAGAAGTGTAAAGTCCCTTTTATATACAACTATGTATCTGAATTAAATTTGTAGTGTATATTTATATTTTTGCAAATCAGACATATTTGAACATTTTTTTTTTTTACTGTAGTGTCGTTTTTTTTTATATACGATATTTCTTTTTACTACAGTTCAATCTAGTACATATTCATGTAATTTTTTTTATAACTTGTACAACCAAACTTAGTATTTTAAGGATAGTCATACTATCAACATATTAAATGAAAAATTATTTATTTCAAATATATTTTATTTTAACATATATTTTGTTTTGTTCTTTTTTTTGTACTTTTTTTTATTTTCAGTATTTCAGATTCGAATCACTTGTCGATAACTTAGACACTTACTGGATAGTAAAGATCTTACTACCTCAATATTATCTTTTTTAATGGGCCCAGCTTTTATTGAAAGACTTTCGGTTCAACGTGTTATTTTTTTTATATTTACGTGTATCGCGTTAGCACCGATCGTTTTCCAATTTTCATAATTCCACATACAATACTCTGCTTTGGATTTTTTTTTCTAAAGTACCGTATATTTAGTTTTCATTATTTTTTTTTTAAAAATACATTATAATACCTCTTTTAATTAAAATTACTAAATTAACAAAATTTCATTTTTATGAAAATAATTGATAATTCAATTATTTTCAATAAAGTGTTTAGTTTTTTTTTTAAACTAAACACTTTTTATATATTTTTTTTTTAAATACACAATACATAATTTAGAGACGGTGATTTTCGACATATACTAAGTAGAATCGATAGACATTTAATAGAAATTCAATAAAAATTTTTGCAGAATTTTGACTTTGGTACGAGACCAATAGCTCTATTTGCTTTCACGAAATTCGCTATAACCATAACTTATAAAAATTAACTTGAAGAAATACATCTAATTTTGATATGCTTTTTTTCAAAGTAAAAATTACCTAGCTTAGCAGTTTCGCATGTTTCTTATCCTTGACTTTGAATTTCTTATTGTTCTCATGTTCGTATCAACCATTTACTTTTGAGGGTGAACAAGATAATGTAATCATTATACATTATAATGCTGGCCTATTATACATTTTTTTTATTTGTACGGGAATTCCATGTTATTCACAAATTAATTATTGTTTTTGTGAACTTATTATATATATTATATACCTAAACACCGTTATAAAGATCTATGGTTCGAATTCTCATTAGTCTAATAACTAGTGAAATAGTGTTATATATATTTATATATATATATTTTACTTTTATTAACCCGACTTCAAAAAGGAGGATGGTTCTCAATTCGTCTGTATTTTTGTTTTTTGTTTTTTTTTTTAATGTGTGTCCCCTCAGAACTCCGTGATTTATGAACCGATTTTGAATTTTTTATTTTAAAGGGTTTCGTTTCCCATTGGTCCCATTGTCACCAAATCGCATTCTGATGAGGGGATCCCCGGGAAATCGAGGAAAATCCTAATTTTATATGTAATAACCGATTTCTGCGAAATGTTTTTTTTTTGAAACGAATACGATCACCGTAAATATATTATTTCAAAAATCTACTAGAAAACGTATTCAACAAAATTACTATGAAAAAAATAATATCTTTCACAATATAAGTTTAACAACAATACCTGAATGATAGTAAGATCCTAAATTTTTGAAATTGCCTTTCGATTCTCAAGTTTATAGAAGTTTATTTTCTATTTAAGTTCCAATATTGATACTGACTATTATTTTAAATTGGAAATTATACACTAATTTTATGAAATGTATTTACTAAATTATCTGGAGATATCACAATAAAAGTACAATTTGAAAGCACTATTTAAAAATGTACTTACAAAAAGTCTAAATAAGTATAGTCTAAGCATTAAGAAAGTTTTCACTATAAGCTTTCTTTCTTATATAATAACTAACCAACTATGAATAGTTCGTCATTGTGACTCCTATTTAATAAATAAAAAAAATTCGTTACGCAGGAGCTGCGTCAACTTAGCGAATTTCCTTAGAATACATAAATCACTCTCTAGCAGTCTAAATTTTAGTGAGATCAATTTGAATATAATCTGATATGACTTTAGTATTTGCAAAAATTAAATTTATTAATAGCCAAAATAGAATGATGTATAACGATTATAGTTTATAGTTACTATGGACAGGACAATCAAAATTGTTTACAATACAATATATTTCATGTATTTGTGTCAAACAAACACAAAATATTAAATATCTGTCTTAAAATTGGAATAATCGAAAAATGAATAAAGAATAAAGTTGTAGAAAATCAAGTTTGCTTCAATTCATCTACTTATCATTTTTCTCAAACTCTAATGTGAACAGAGATATTTAGAATTTTAACTTTCAATCTTTAATTGTAAATATTTCTGTAAATATTAGTGTAACAGAAAAATGATAAGAAACAAAATTACAGTAAAACTTACTACCTACAACTTAAGTCCTAATAAACTTTTCTATTTTTAAGGGAGATAGTCAAATTTTGTGTTTCCCCCTCCCGCTAAACTTTCTTTCCCCTCGTCCGATTTTACCCATTACGAACTTGACCTTTAGAATACCAAAAGCGCCTCAAATACCAAATTTCATTCCAATCGGAATAAAACTGTGACCGCTAAAGAGTCCACAGACATTTTAAACATAGTACATATGTTGATATATATATATATATATATATATATACATATATATATATACATATATATATATATATATATATATATATACATATACATACTATATACATATATATATATATATATATACATACAAACTTTAGCGATAGTGATTTTTAACATCTAAAAGGTAGGATCGATGGACATTTGAAGAAATTTTTACGAAATTCCAACATTGGTGCAAAAACAATAGCTGCATTTTCTTTGGAAGAAATTCACTCAAAAGCAATGGCGTTGATGGGGCGAGTGCATTTCATCCCATTTAAATACTTCTTTTCTTTTTTTTTTTTTGATTTATACTGCACTTTTAACATCTACGGTCATATGTACAGTGTATTAATGTTTTGTAATGATTTATATATGATGTGTAGATTTGTAGGTAATCGTATTCACTGTAGTGATGATTGTATTGTGATTCACTATTTTTTTATTTATTTTAATTTTACTGATTTTTTTTATTTCTTTTATGAGATTCGTTATTTTTAAGAACTGGAATAGCTTGTTGATGTTCTCCTTTTTGTCCGCTAGAAGCTCGATCATATTGTTGGATAATTTGATGTTTTCTCTCTGTGTGTTATTTTCGTATGGCCTATTCGTAATC
The DNA here is from genome assembly GCA_963920215.1 of Nineta flava. Classification (NCBI taxonomy): domain Eukaryota; kingdom Metazoa; phylum Arthropoda; class Insecta; order Neuroptera; family Chrysopidae; genus Nineta; species Nineta flava. The sequence continues at coordinate 14,232,506 of OY986045.1, read as the reverse complement.
GTGTCAGCGCAATTGCTAATTTTCTGTTGGGTTGGATGCTGGTTTTCCAGAATGATGTGTCATTTTTTATTTCTCTTAGCTTGTTTGCGGTAACTGTTTGCCATGTTTGGTTTCTTATATTGATCAATTGTTGCTTTGTGTGTTGTAAGAGATCTTCTTTTGTGACATAGTTTGTTGGTATACCGGAGTGATGTGCGTCTTTAGCCGCTTTAGCCGGCTAGTTCGTTTCCTGGTATGTTCTTGTGTCCAGGTACCCATAAAAGTGTTATGGTTTTTTGATTTATCATTTGATAGGTTTTTTGTATTTTTTGAATGGTTGTTAGTTTGGTTTTCCGGTTATGTATTGCTTTTAGAACACTTAAAGCATCGGTGATTATTAGAAATTTGTCTGAGTTTTGCTGTGTATGAATAAATATTAATGCTTTTTGAATAGCTGTTGCTTCTGCCGTGAAGTTGGTTGTTATGGTGTTTAGTTTGTATTTTTTAAATACTTAATGTTTGGTATCGACTGCAAATCCAAAATCAAGGGATCATAAAAACAAGCTTTCATGTTGACTTTGGTTGAAATAATAACACCTATACATGACTTCTTTAAAAAAAAACTTAATTGAAAAACGTAAACCGTTTAAAAATCTCTGCAAAAACAAATCTGTAGCACTTTTTAATACATCTAAAAAATATATTGGGTATAAAAAGAAAGTTTATGCGTATACCCACTAATGAAAGAAAATTTTAAATATTTTAATTGAATCTTTTTGGTGTGACTAAATTCTTATAGTTTAGCCATTACATTGGGTATGAAAAATTATATGATTCAAATGGATTCAAAAAACAGTGTTAGATAAAATATGTAAATATTTACAATTGTAGTAAACTATATCCATAATTGGGTAGTTAACAAATAATATATTTTAACCATTGAAAAAATTGTGAAAATCGGTTAAAAAATAAAAAATTTACAGGCTTCCGAAGATTATTCTTCAGTTCTGTCTTCAATATATAATTATACGAAATGTAAATGTAACCATATACCATATAGTGGCGACATTGTAACTATGCACTTTCATTGTTTAATTGTATACTTTAAAGCTTTATATTTGCGTTAATTTCATCAAATTTTTGTTTATATTAGAAATTTAAAAAAAATTTATAACTTCCCCGTTATTTTTACATAGAATAGCTGAATCATTTACAAGTTATAAGTGAAAATCTTTATAAATAAAAATATTTAAAAAAATATTCTACTACATTAAAAGTTTGTCTTTTGTAGCTTCTGTTTTAAAGTTGACACGCTTGTTAGTGATAAACATTTTATATGCTAAAAGTAAAAAGGTTTCTTTCTTACCTTTTAAAACAAGTCAGTTGAAACCATGATTCAATAGACATGTGTGTACATCTAAGTATAAAGCATATAACAGGATACTTGAAGTACTTTGAACTATATTCATGTTTCAGATACATTATTATGTAGAAGTACCTATTAAACTTTATTAATAAACCGCAACAATTGTTGTTCAAAGTAGTTTTGTTGTACATATGTTAGGGTATTTGTCGATAGAAACACTAATGTTCGAACAAATGTTGCACTGATGCACGACCGAGATGATAGAATTCGAAAATATGCCATGAAACAGCAACTACAAATTTTGGTGGAAGCGTCCTGAAAAAATCTTAAATCGAGGATGTATTAAAAGATAGAAAATAATATTATGGTCAATCTAGGACGCATAAAAGATGATTTTACAGAAAATATTAAGGACAAAGAAGACACAGTCAAAAGCCGCATATGGGTACCAAGATAAAAGAGTTTTCAATAAATGCGCCCCACGATATTATTTAAGTTTAATCAAAGTCCCAGATTGTATCATAAATACGAATAGATTAAATATTATTGTTTAACTATTAGTAGGTACACTCCCGCTGAGAGAAAATTGAACAGACCTGAAATGTTAATTTTCTTACATTTCATAAAACTCCTCACTTTTGTAACTCTCTGTATAATAATTAATTTATAAACAAAGGTAAGTAGTATATATTTTAAGTGTGGAAAAATAAATGGAAGTATAGTAAAAATTAAACTAGCTAATTAATTCATTTTGACGCTAATGACTAGTATATACGTGTCTGTACCACTCTAGCGGTCATAATTTTGATCCGATCGGAAAAGAATATGGTATCCGAGGTGTTCTTGCTCTTAGGCCTAGTTCGTTAATGTGCAAAATCGAAGAAGAAACAAGAGAACTTAGAGGGTCGATTTAAGATTCAAAATTCATAGTTTTGTTTAAAAAAATCAGTAATGAATTGTAGTAGATTTACTACAAATACATTTTTCAATTTTTCTTTTATTTAGAGAGATAAACTATACTTTGTGTTTTAAAAAGTATGTTAGATACAAAAGTTTGTTTTGGTAGGAGTAAAATTGTCACCGCTAGAGAGAATTCAAAAACATGAAAATATATTTATTTATATATAGCTAGCTACCCTTGAAGTAACAGGTGGCCATGAATTGAAATAAGATAAAATTTAAATAATTTCTATTTTCAAAAGAAAAGTGATGTATTTATTCTGAGAAATTCGCGACTGAGGATTTGACGTAGCTCAACCTGCGTAACGAATTTTTACATTTTCAATAATAATACATCGTCACATTTACATAAATATTTTATCTATCAAAAAATATTCTATTTACAAAAATATTATCTATTTCCAAAATAATCGTTTGTTGGCATAAACGAATACTTTCTAGAAATGTTTCAAGAGATGATCCAAACAGGCTCTCACTCGAAAATATTTAGCGTTAAAAAATAATTATATCAAATAAATCCTATGTGTGTTGTATGTTTAAAGAAAACACAAATAATATGTTTTTAAACTAATTGTTTTTGTCTTTAATATCATTTAACCAAGTATATTTTATTGGTGATTTACTGATATTTTTGTGGGTTTTGGGTTGGAACTTTAAGTAATAAATTTATTTTTCAGACAGTAAAAGTTTTCGACAGAGGTCGTTAAAAAGATAGCCAATATAACACATTGAGATTATAATTGCTCTTTTGTTTGATTTTGCTATGTCGTTATTTTCTTAATCATTATAATATTATTATTCAAAGATCTCCAATCTTATTACTTCTAACATATTATTATACCCGGTATATTATGTATACCAGGGTATATATTATTATACCTGTATATAATACATACCAGGGTATATTAAGTTTATTATACCCGGTATATAATATATGATGATGATGATGATAAGTACCATATCTCCAAGGAGACGTTGGCAACCACGTTTTTCCATCTTTTCTTATCATAAATAATTGATTTCAGCTGCATTAAGTTTAAGTTAGTCCACAGTTTAATGTTGTCGAGCCATGACGTTCGCCTTCGACCTCGTTGTCGCTGTGACTCTTACTTCCCCATTAATACAAGCTGTTGGACACGATATCTATCCGAACGCATGATGTGTCCGAAATACGAGACTTTTTTTCTTTTAATAAGTTGCACTGGTTGTTTCCTTGTACCAATTTTCCGTAAGACTTTCTCGTTCGATGTGTAAGATGACCATTTTACATTCAAGATTTTTCTGTAACACCACATCTCAAAAGCATTAAATTTGTTTATGACATCGGACGTTATTGTCAAAGTTTCACAGGAATACAGAACTATTGGCCACACATAGCACTTCAAAAACCTGATTCTAAAACTCTTATTAATTTTATTGTTAGTCAGAAATTTTTTAAGTTTAAAGAATACACTTTTAGCACGAACTATTTTATTTTTTACTCGTAACGATTGATTATTTATTGTGCACAATGTTTCACCCAAGTATTTAAAATTCGACACTTGCTTTACCGGAATATTTTTGCATTGTAAACTTACGTTTCCATTATTTTTTTTCGAGAAAACCATTGAGACGGTCTTTTTATTATTAATTTTTAAATTGGCTTTTTCACTAGCATTTACCACACAATTTAGTAAATTTTGTAGACCGTGTTCCGTGTTGGCCAACAAAACTGTGTCATCGGCGTACCTTACGTTATTAACTTTTAACCCATTCACCTTAATGCCTTCGTCGATGTTCTCTAGAGCGTCTTTCATTACTTGTTCGCTGTAAATGTTGTACAGTAACGGAGACAGTACACAACCTTGCCTAACACCTTTCTTTATTGGAACAAATTTAGATTTTCCGGCGCTAGTTTGCACAGTTGCTTCCTGACGTAAATAGATCTGTTTAATTATATTTAGCATTTTATGGTCTATTTCTGTTTTAGAAAGTGTTTCGAAGAGCGTATCATGATTAAGGCTTTCAAAAGCTTTTTGATAATAAAACAAGCATACACCTTTTGATTCAATAATACAACTTAATGTAAAAATTGCTTCCCTTGTTCCTATTCCAGATTTAAACCCCATCAGAAAGTCACTTATTTCCTTTTCTATTGATTGTTGAATATAATATATACCACGGTATATTAAGTTTAGTTCGGACTTTGTAACGCTTGAAAATACAGATCGCAGAAAAAAATTTGTGTTATAGGTGTGCATAAAATGGACTAATTAGTCTATTTCTGAATGTACACTCGTCGGTCTGTCCGTCTGTCCGTATGTTCATAGACACGATAACTCAAGAATGAAAAGAGATAACGAGCTGAAATTGTGTGTGTGTGTGTTCTAAAGCTAAAAAGTTAGGTCAAGTTCGTCAATGAGAAAATTCGGACCATTTTTGGGAAAAAGGGGGAAAACTGCCGATCTTTGAAACCGTAAGAGATAGAACAAAAATGTAAATACAAAAAATGTTACTTTTTTAAAAATAAACAACTTTTCTAATAAAATTGTTTACATAAACTTAGGATATACCGGGTTTTTACGCAATTAACTGAGTTGTTATTTTTAGCGAATTTCCTGAAAGGAAATAGAGCTATTGGTCCCGTACCGAAGTCAAAATTTCGCAAAAATTTCTTCAAATGTCCATCGATCCTACCTAGTAGATGTCAAAAATCACCATCTGTAAAATTTATATATATATATATATATATATATATATATCTATGGACATATATATATATATATATATATATATATATATATATCTATGGACATATATATATATATATATATATATATATATATATATATATATATATATATATATGTGTGTGTCTATAATCACTCTAGCGGTCACAGTTTTCATTTTATCGGAATGAAATTTGGTATTTGAGGCGATTTTGGTATTCAAAAGGTCAAGCTCGTTAATGGGTAAAATCAGATGAGGGATGGGTAAAATCATTTGACATATCTCCCTTAATATTCGAAAAATCGAAAAATTTATAAGAAATAAAGTTGTAGGTACTAAGTTTTACTGTAATTTTGTTTCTTATCATTTTTTCTGTTACCCTAATATTTACAGAAATATTGACGGTTTAAGATTGAAAACTAAATTCCTCACTATCTCTGTACACATTAGAGTTTGAGCAAAAATGATAAAGTGATGAATTGTAGCAAACATGATTTTCTACAACTTTATTCCTTACGCATTTTTTGATTGTTCTAATATTAAAAGAGATATTTTGTATTTTGTGTTTTCTTCTTTCTTTATGCCCCCATTTTCCCTTCACGTATGACATTTATTAACAAACTTGGCCTTGCAAATACTAAAATCATATACGACATTTCATTTTGATCAGACTAAAATTGTGACCGCTAGAAAGCGACTTATGTATTTTAAGGAAATTCGCTAAGTTGAAACAGCTCCTGCGTAACGAATTTTTTTCATTTGTTTTTGTATATGTTTTTTAATGTCACATTACTATATCCATGCCCATTTCTAGTAGGTACGATTAAGAAAACACAAGTGTGAAAAAGACAAGCGTTTACTCGTCATACAATTAAGTTTTAGCGAATTTCCTGAAAGGAAATAGAGTTATTGATCTCGTACCGACTTCAAAATTTTGCAAAAATTTTTGCATATGTCCATCGATCCTACCTAGTAGATGTCGAAAATCACCATCTATAAAATATATACATATATATCTCTAGCGGTCACAATTTTGATCTGATTGGAATGAAATTTGGTATTTAAGGCGCTTTTGGTATTCAAAAGGTCAAGTTCGTTAATGGGTTAAATCGAACAAGGGGAAAGGGGGGTTTAAAGAAAGGGGGAAACTCTAAATTTGACATATCTCCCTTAATATTCAAAAAATCGAAAAATTTATAAGAAGTAAAGTTGTAGGTACTTAGTTTTACTGTAATTTTGTTTCTTATCATTTTTTCTGTTACCCTAATATTTACAGAAATATTGACGGTTTAAGATTGAAAATTAAATTCCTCAATATCTCTGTACACATTAGAGTTTGAGCAAAAATGATAAGGTGATGAATTGTAGCAAACATGATTTTCTACAACTTTATATCTTACGCATTTTTCGATTGTTCTAATATTAAGAGAGATATTTTTTATTTTGTGTTTTCTTCTTTCCTTATGTCCCCATTTCCCCTTGACGTATGTCATTTATTAATAAAATTGGCCATGCAAATACTAAAGTCATAAACGATATTTCATATTGATCAGACTAAAATTGTGACTGCTAGAAAGTGATTTATGTATTTTAAGGAAATTCGCTAAGTTGAAATAGCTCCTGCGCAACGAATTTTTTAAATAATTAAGTGAGTTTAAATATGAATATAAAAATTGTCGCAATTGTCGCAAGTGTAGTAGAAGAGGACAATATAAAGTTAAAATGTTTAATATAAATAATTAAAAAATATACGACACATTTAAAACAATAAATAAAATAAATGAGTTAAATTGAAAGTGTCACTACACAAAATATCACAAGAGTTTTTATAGAAGGATGGCTCAGGTGTTCGCGCCGTCAAATAACTGTGTGCTTAAGCACGGGATCTGGTTATGGTACTGGCTCTGTCTGGTAAGGTGTTCTATACAGATGTCACGCAAATAGTGGATCAGATCGGACGCCATCAACCGTGCCATAATCTGCGTATATTTTGAGGCAAAGCACAGTCACCTCGCGACCTGGTAGTTCTGGGCTAGACAGGCATCGAGTAAACCAACGACAAATGCATCTAATGAAAGTATAAGACCCTATAGCGCTTTGATAATAGTTCCACAGCAAGTTAGTTATATTTATCGAAGCTATCGATGCCGATCTCTAGAGTGTCTGAGGCACCCTCAAATAGAATGCAAATTTCCAAGGTTTTTATATACCAGCTAGCGTCGGCTAAAATAATCAGTTCAAGACGAAGCCTACTGCATACGCCGAGTACTTGTTTATTGATGTACATTACAGCATCCGGGGAAGACACAAGGCGATCTTGGGCGGCATTATGGAGCCTTTGCGACGCTTTCGAATGGAGGTCACAATAATTCAGGACGTGTGGTAGTGTCTCTGTGACATAGCCACAACGTTGACACAGTTTTTTTTATCGTAACCAAATCGATGTCCTCCATTTACTGGAACCACTGTGGGGGTTGAAAAAACGGTGTCGACGATGTGGCTATGTCAAAGAGACACTACCACACGTCCTGAATTATTGTGAAATCCACTCGACAGCGTCGCAACGGCCCCATAATGCCGTCCAAGGTTGTCCTGTGTCTTCCCCGGATGCTGTAATGTACATCAAATGGTTGATCGATTTCCTAGTGCATGTACATGAGTACGAGTTTCTCTGATTTGGTTTTCCCAGTAGTCTACAAGGTAATATGCCAGTATTTATTAAAAGTAATTAACGCATCCACCAGGAATTGAATGAGACTTTCATACCTGTGTCTTCTTAACCGTATTGCAAAATTACATTGGTATAGTATTATGACGTATAAGTATACACAAATAACTTGAATATCTAGAGGTATCCGTAGGTCCAGGGTTCGATCCCTTGCGGAATGAATTTTTTCATATAAATTTAAATTATTTTATATTAATAATATTAATTTATAAATATTTTCGAGCTTTGATTTTTGGTCATCCATATTCATGAATAAAACAGTATAAATAAAATTCATGAATAAAAAGTATTTGGTAGCTAAACCACTATTTATTAAAAATTTAATTAAAAAAATTTTTTTTTAATTTTAATGCATTTCGACCAACATGGCCATCATCAGAAATACTAACAATAATTTTACAAAAAACGAATATATATAGCAATCGAGTTATATAATTTTTGTCTAAAAAATAGAAATTATCAACATCATAATTTAATAATAAAAAACAATTCAATTGTCTTGTCAAGTTAAAAACATAAAAATAAATATGATTATTTACAATAAAAAACCCTTGGTCATACAAAAATTTTTTTAATTTCTTTGATAAAAAAACTTACATAAAATAATTAATAAAGGACAAACAATTTGGAAAAAAAATTCTTCATTAAATGGAGATTAAAAATAGATAGATTGTTGAGAATAACGGTGATTAGTACAAATCGGTTTGGTCATTCAAATTGTTTCATTCGAATTTTTCTGGCTCTTGTATATTTCCAAAGATTCCAAAATATTCATTTTTAGTCCTTCCTTTGCTTTATATAAAATCTTCACTTTTGATTTTGGATTATGGCCTGATACTAACAGGTGTTTCGTAATTGACGATGGTTCATTTTCCTTTTTTTCTAAGCGGAGCTAGATGTTCCCGTTTTCTGACTTGGAACGATCTCCCAGTCTGTCCAATATAAACACCCAAACAATCCTGACACCCCATTTTGTAAATACCTGAGTTTGGCATTGGATCCAATTTACTTTTGTTATTAAGCAATAAATTCCCAAGTGTTAACGAGGGTTTAATTGCAACATTGAGGTATTGCGATGTTCCTTGATATATCTCCATAAAACGTAATGGTGTGAAAACTGTTTGTTACTTTTCGATCGCTGGAAAACGCTGTATTAAATTTTTATTAAAACCATTGTTGAAAGCAATTTCTTCAATGATTCCAATTTCATTCTTATTACTGTTTGGTATAACGTAAAGAAAACATCAGGAACTTAGCAGACGGTGCAGAATTTCGGACGTTTTGGATAGAATGTATAATGTTTTATATATTCTATCCAAAACAATAGTAATCCTCCGAATAAATTTATACATTTAACAATATATTAAAATTTTCCAGCATATGATTAATCATTTTGATATTTACCAAACGATAAATATTCAACAAATTTTCAACAAATCCCACACATAAACATATAAAATACTCGTGTATTCTCTTTTGGCCATGTTTTCATAGTAATTAAAATATAATTACTGACAAACAAACATGTTAAAAAAAACAAATATAATTATTATTTCTATATTGTGTAGATAATAAAATATAGGCTAGGAAGCTCTTCAACTTATAATTATGAACAAAAAACAAAACCATACTTCTTTTTAGTTTACTTATGATGGATAAAAAAGCAAAATTAAATATACTTAATTTTAATTAAAAATTTTGTTTTAATTTATTTTATACCTTCTACAAGATGTTTCGGTAAAGTTATCTTGGCTATTCATTTTAGGAATCTACATAAAAAAATTCCAACGCAGGAGCTGTGCCAACTTCTTCAGAAGCGAATTTCCTCAGAATGAATACCTAAAAACTTTCTATTTTGGAAATTGATATCTTAATTAACTTTTTGACTCAAATTTTATGTACTTTATACGACCAAAAGGAAGGGGGGCTTAGAAGCAAAAAAAAATTTTTAGATCTATGCAATTTTGTAACCGTATTAAAAATTTTACAATAGATTAACGTCATTGCCTCCATAAAATCCACTTAAAATTATAAAAATAATCAAGTAACCATGGTGATACATTATTGTATTATTCATTACTTTGACCATTGCATTTAAATTGCAAATATTTCTGTAAATATTAGAGTTAAAGAAAATATGGTTGATTAACTGTAGTAAAATTGATCTACTACAACTTTACTTTTCTAAATTTTTACATTTTACTAATATGAAGAAAGAAATTCTACATTTAAGATATTAAATTTAAATTGCAAATATTTCTGTAAAAATTGGAGTTACAGAAAATATGGTCAGGTATTATATTTTATTAAAATTGATTTACGAAAAATTTTTCTATTTTTGTAATATTCCTTAGGGTAACTCTATTCAGTTAATGAAAAAAAATCCTAACAAAATTTGTTCATTTTTATAAAACCACTTTTCTCCTTAAAAAAATAATTTTAACAGTAAAAAAATTCGGAACTTATAGAACTAGATGTATTTTTTGTTGAAAGTTATATGTCATGTTTTGTTGATATTTAACAGATTTTTTAATAACACAGTTGGAAATTTTGAGACTTACACAACCCATCTAAAATTCTAATAGACGATGTGGTAGGCGAATTATATCCCTCAGTTTCAATAAGCCCTTAACAAATATAAATATATATTTATCTTAATATGACTACACAATTGTACGGCAGTTAACACGAGATTCATAACTGTGATATTTCTTCAGAATTAATGAATAGCGGCGGCCAACATAAATATATATATATACAGAAATGTTGGCTTATAACGGCTTTGGCGTGATAATTATCATAAAATCTATTTTAGAAATTTACTAATAAATCTTATTAACGGATTTTGCATTTTTCAGTTTTACATACGAAAATAGAGAAAAAATTCTCAATTTGGGAAATATATATGCAAAACATATGCCGAAAAATGACGTAAAATGCATTTACGTCAAGAACTTTACTCAGAGAACTTTTGATAATCTACAATATTATCTAAGACATGTTTCTTTTTAACTGCTTCTCTGTTTATATTTATTAGTAAATTTGTACTAGATTTCAGTAAACTAGATTTCATGATTATTATCACGCCATAAAAGCCGTTATAAACATATAATCCTTGAAATATGCATATTGTTAAAGCCGCTACAAGCCTACATTTCTTGTATATGCGAATATACACTGTTTTACTTTTCGAAATATTCCTGGGGAAAAAAATTTTATTCATTTTGCTGGTTTTCAATATTTTGTGTTTCGTTCTACCTCTTACTTAATGAACTATTTTCTTTGTAAAATCGTTGGACCACACCAGTCAATGTCATATTTTTAAATTTTATTATTGAATTGTGCCTTGTTGAATAGTTATTCGAAAAAATACTTCGGATAAAAGTTGTTCATTAGAAATATAGTAACATCTTTGAATCGAAATTTTTTTCGAAAACCGAATAAATAACCCCAATTATACAATTTTAAAAACTGACATCAACTTGCGTGACCAAGTGTACAGTAACAGCATATAACAACTAGCATACATATATTATATAAATAGGCCAGTCATATTATGATAATACCTGGAAATAATTCTCTAAAAGGAGAAACTTTGCATATTGTGTAGTACTAGTACCCGTTAGCAACATATAAACAATCAACACTCTTGCATGCTGTGCTTCGGCAGCCATCTTGGCAAATGGCGGCCGATTTTCACTTTTTTGACAATATTTTACTAACCGTTAGAAATACAAAAAAATGTTTTAAACAAAAGTTAAAGAACATAAAAATATACATCTTTTCAACTCTTATAACTTTTTTCTTATCTCTAACGATTATCGAGAAAAACTTAATTAGTAAAACAAAACTTGAGTTTTGTTTGATTTTTGGCAGTTGAACATGGAAATTACAATTTCTGAGATGATGTCTTTGTTCCATGCTGCTGGCCATACACTTTATGCAAAGTCAGCTCAGTTGTATTTACAACAAATGAATAATCTTCACGAGTTATGTCTGCAGATGAGTTTGAAAAGATTACCACTGGTTGTTTTACGATAAGACGTCAAAATAAGGAATGGTCAGGTATATGGATGACATGAATATTGAGCAAATCCTAATGAGATCGATGAAAACGGAAGGAGGTTTGACCAGAGGTCGAGGCTTCAGTGAAGACACTGTCATGAGATGGATTTTGTGTGCTCCTGTTTCATCTGAAATTGCCACAGCTGTTGAAGATTTTTCAGGTATATCTACTGAAACCTCAGAGCAACACAAAGATTTAAAAGATAGCAGTATGAAGAGGGACACAAATGACAGAAACAAATTTAGGAATTGGATAAAACAACATAACCCCTTTACAGTATCAGGTAACCTCGTCAGTATTTCTTCTGGTGTTGTCGAAGACAATACTGTGACATGTGATCTCGCTGTTGAGAAAGGCACAGAATCCATGGCAACATTAATGAGAAAAATATTTCATGAAGTAGTTGTTCCATTGCAGAGGCTGCCTTGGATGGGCTACACTTCGATCATGAGGTCCATTGTGATGCCTAAGGATGTGAGGATGTGAGTGAAGTGGAAGGAATTTTTGTGTATAGACTAGGAATTGGTAGGATATGCGGCAGCAGCCGACTGTGATAGGAACTATGCCGATATTCATGTGGTCTTCGTGAAGGAAACTGCAGAAAACCTTCTCAAGCATAACCGGTTACTTCGTTCTTGTCCATACGCCGACAGTTTAGTCAATTAACCGCCCCCTTTTTCCTTTGTTTTTTCTTAATAATTGACAAACTGCCGATGTCGAGATTCGAACCCATAAACTCCCAGTTTCCAAGTAGGCATACTGCGCACACATAACGCCTTAGACCGCTTGGCCACTTGGACTGGTAATACGGACCTTAGACTTGCTGCATTACAACCGTACATGAATACATGAAAAATATATACATGCTAAATTGGTGAACTTTCCATAGTTTTATTCTTGAAGACAGTTAAAAATATTGTAAAATAAATATATCTAGATATTATTAGCAAACACAAAAATATTTAAGTTGTGAGTATATTTTATTGAATACTTTTATAAGCTGATATAAAAAACGTGCCATAATGATGCATTAGGAATATTTTTTCCAAGAAAAGAAGAACAAAACGTAACAGTATACTGAAACTAAAAATAAAACCATTTTTTCAAGGATCTGTTATCTGTTCAAGTATACTGAATAAACTAAGCCTATTACCTTTGAAAATAAATCATCCTGCTATCAAAAACTGTCTTTAAAAATAAATTTTACTTTCTGTGGTACAATCCACATGAATAAATCCTCAGACATAAGTCGTTCAAAATTATAAGTTTGTCATAGAAATACCATCATCATAATAGAGATTCTTTTGTGAATACAGGATATGTTTTGAAACGATCGACATAGTACAAATGTTATCATTTCAAACACAAGATATTAAACGATAGCCCTCTCCCACACAAAAAGATACAAATATTGTAAGTTGTGAAACATTGGTAACAAGCTCAGTTTTTACTTACGTCTTAGTAGCGGTATTCTTAATAATGGATAAAAAAACCACGTCGAATTGACTAGCACAAATACATTGAAGGTTTTCTGCAGTTTCCTTTCAAAAGCTACCGATGAATATCGACATTTCCTATTTGGCAGTTCCTGTCAATGTTGGCTACAGTCGCTCTACCTACCAATTCCTAGTCTACATAAAAATTCCTTTCCCTCTAAGGGTCGGTAAAAAAAGACCTAAAAAGGTCTACTTGCGAGGCTTCCATCACTCTTCCACTACTACTATAACAAATGTCTAATTTTGCTAATGTCTGAAAATTGATGAAACTTTCGATTTCAAAAAACTTGTCTCACTAATTTGTAGCAGAGGTTATTTACTATAAACACTATCCCCAACAGACAAAACGTTCACAGGATATAAGGGTCCAAAAAATGGCCGTACTATTTCCATACTTTCCATACCGTACTAGCTATTTAACGAACGCATATGGAAAAAAAAGTTTATAAAAGGTCTAGTTACACTGTGCGAGCTAGCGTGCGAGCGAGCGGGTTACTGCAATGCAGCAACTTGCACCGTGTGCCTGGGTGAGGCTGGCTTCTGTCATGTGCGAGTCGGTCAGAAGCTGGCATCCGAGTTATTACATCATTTTTTGTTTTAACTCGCACGTTTTTAACGAAATGACAGTAGCTCGTATGCTCAGGCTCACTCCGGGTGCATTTTCTGCTGCTTCACGTGTTTATCTTGTTTCGACAGACAAAATGGCAGCGGGTAGATGGACTTCCGAGCAAAATTTAAAGTTTGCGGACCTATAGAAGGATCAAACCAACTCATGGAATTGTTTGGAATTCCTGACCCAAATTCATTTTTTGTTCTTCCTTTTTTGTATAGTACTTTCAACTGATAGTATTTCAGCACAAAGTATTTTTGTAACCGCTTTTATTGTGGTATGAGCTATGGTCAACCGTGAATTTTGCGACAAGATTGCACAGGACATGATACATGCGAGAACAGACGTGCAGTCGCTTTCTACTCTCACGCCAGCAGCTCGCGCCCGTGTGACCGGGTGAGGCGAGTCGAGCTACTGTCATACCAGTACAAATGACAGTAGCTGTCTACTATCAACGCCTAAAGCTCGCACCGTGGAACCAGGCCTTAAGATAAGATAAAAATTTTACTGTTGACTTTTTGTAGAGTACAATTATATTTTATGAAATAATTTCACAGATGTTCCTAATATAATCATTTCAATATGTAATAAGTAATTTCAATTAATTAGGTAAATTTGAGACTTTATCAATTGCATTGTAATAGGGAAAAAGTTGTTCACATTACGTTTCGTTCGCTTATATCTATATTTTTGGTAGATATCGAGAAAAGACTTTATGTTGAAATTCCCTATCCCAACAAAGTCAAAGAAAGATTCGACCTTAAATTCCTTGTGTATGTTACCGGTGTTATAAATTAATGCATAGTTCTCTGCGATTTTTTAGCATTTGTTTGGAACTACCTGCAGTTATTTTAAATTTGTTTTAGACATATCACTCCACAATAAGGCAGCAAGGTTTGAGATACAATGTTCTAAACAGTTTATATAGTTAAGTTTAAAAATATTTAAAGATCAACAAGTTTAATATAAACTAAACTGTTTTGAGTGTATTATCAATCATTTGCGAGTGATTTGGTAAGACATAATTAGCACTACGTCTTTCAATGAATCATATTATGTAAAAAAATATTATGTGCAACGAAAAAATAAAATAAAGGATCACAGAAAATTAGTAAAACATTAGTTTCCTTTTGCCTATCGTTTCATGATTTTCGAGATTATTTGCAAAACCTTTGATCGCGCTTTTGAATTCATTGCGCGCAGTCAGATTTGGGATATTACAATTTTCTTTCATTTTATAATGTATAATTTTATTTATAAATCGTAAAACACTGAAGAGGTACTACTTGTTGATTCACTTATAAATCGCAGATGATTATACTTATTTTTAAACCCCGGCCGAAAAAAAGGGTTAAGGGTTGTAATAAGTTTGAAGGTTTGTGTCTGTCTGGGTATCTATCTGCGACAAACATAGAACAATTTTAATGCGGTTTTTTTATTTTCAGGCTAATCGATTAGCTATGTTCGATGGTAATTGTTCAGCTTCTGGGTGAATTTGTAAGAAGTGGATGCGCTGGGAAGTTTTAAAATATCACTTAAAATTCTATAATAAAATATCTTCCCTACACTTCCCGACACAAAACAATCTTGGAGACTTTTTCTGACTGTCTGTGGCAGCATTGCATCCAAACAAATGAACCAATTTCTACGCGTTTTATTTGTTTGAAAGCTAATATATTTGAGATGGTTCTGAGTTATGATTGATAATATTCACTTCATTGTATCGGGGGTTTTGAAATATTTATTAACATATAATTTTATTTATAAAACAATTGTTTTACAACGTATTTGAAAAATAAAAAAATTCGTTTCGCAGGAGCTGCGTCAACTTAGCGAATTTCCTTAGAATACATAAATCACTCTATAGCGGTCATAATTTTAGTGTGATCAAAATGAAATATAATATCTTATATGACTTTAGTATTTGCAAAAATTAAATTTATTAATAGCCCAAATAGAACGGTATAACGATTATAGTTTAGAGTTACTATGGAAACGACAATCAAAATTTTTTACAATAAAATATATTTCATGTATTCGTATCAAACAAGCACAAAATATTAAATATATCTCGTAATATTAGAATAATCGAAAAATGTATAAGGAGCAAAGTTGTCAAGTTGTCAAATGTATAAGGAGAAAATCAAGTTTGCTACAATTCATTACTTGATCATTTTCCTCAAACTCTAATGTGAACAGAGATATTTAGAATTTTAACTTTCAATCTTTAATTGTAAATATTTCTGTAAATATTAGTGTAACAGAAAAATTATAAGAGACAAAATTACAGTAAAACTTAATACCTACAACATAACTCCTGATAAATTTTGCAATTTTTCATATATTAAGGGAGATAGTCAAATTTTGCGTTTTCCCCACCCTCTAAAACCCTTTCCCCTCGTCCGATTTTACCCATTAACGAACTTGACCTTTAGAATACCAAAAACGACACAAATACCTAATTTCATTCCAATCGGAATAAAAGTGACCACTGGAGAGTCCACAGACATTTAAAAAAAGTACATATGTATATACATATATATATACATAATATACATATATATACATATATATACATATATATACATATATATACATATATATATATATACATATATATACATATATATACATATATATACATATATATACATATATATACATATATATACATATATATACATATATATATATATATATATATATATATATATATATATATATACAATATATACATATATATACATATATATATATATACATATATATACATATATATACATATATATACGTATATACAAATTTTAGCGATAGTGATTTTTAACATCTAATAGGTAGGATCGATGGGCAATTGAAGAAATTTTTACGAAATTCCAATATTGGTGCAAAAACAATACCTGCATTTCCTTTGGAGGAAATTCGCTAATTAGTTTCATTTAAAACAGTTTCGTATTACAGTCTTTGTAGAAATAACGGGTACGTTAAAAATTTGTAGTTAGTCATGTACATAAGAAAGCATTTAAAAATAAATGATGAAGCTATATTAGTATAGGTGTACATTTAGTATAGGTGTTGTCGCGGTATCCTGGCTCTCTTTATCCTCAAAGGAGCGCTGCCCGAACCTGCAATGATTCCGATACTCGACAAAACAAAAAAAAATATATTAGTAAACGATATTACTAAATATTTTGTAATTGGAACAACACGCACGTTTTTGTTTAAAGAAAATAAATAAAAAAAAATTAAATTAAACACAAGTTTTTACGAAACAAAAAAAAAAAAAACCTGATTTTATTGCTTTTAAAAAAAAAGATTATCCAATTTCTTTTTCAACAATTATTTTAATTCTTTTTCACACAATGTTAAATTTCGAATTACTTGATCAAATTACTTGTACAAATTCCAACTTATACTTTGATCTGGATTGAACAACAATCGATATTAAACTTTGATACTAACAGACAATATTTGATATTAAACTTTTATACTAATCGCACAATACTTGATTTCAAACTCTGAACGAATCGCACAATGGCTGATTTAAAAACTGATTTGAATCGACACTGGTCACGGTTTATATACCCACCATGGGTCGTTCTAGAATATTATTGTTTTTTTGAATAAATATTTTGTTTTTGACAATATATTTTTGCATGGAGGCTTCTAGAATATTTTAGTATATCAACACCCATGGACGTAGTCGGAGTGTTCAGATTATTTATAAAATTAATTAAAAATTATACCTCTCCCTGGGTTTGACCCATAGTCATACCCCGCTTGGTTGATATTTAAGCAGAGACTTAAGCACCGGGCCAGTGTCAATTTAAAATCTATACACAAATTGTATGATACATTCATAACTGTAAGCTAGCTTACGTCTGTTTACAAAAATTGTCTTGTTTTTACAAAATTATTTATTTGTGATCTGTTTATGTTATTTTGTAAAACATTCAATTTGTATAAATAACTTTTGATTCTCTTAAATTAAATTATATGCAATAATTTTTTTTTTTTTTGATTTTTTTCTTTCTAAATAGAAAAACTTTAAAAAGTATCTATTAATCTTATTATCATTTTTCGACTAAAAAAAAAAAACTTTGTTTAAGAAAAAAAAATAAATCGAGCTATATTATTTTCTTTTTGTACTTTCAAAAAAAAACTCCTTCTTTTTGCAAGGAGAAAAATATTAATTTGTTAAATATTTTTCTTAATATTTTATTTTCATAATTAAAATGTGTGTTGAATCAAAAAAATTATTCTTAATAATTTTCATTACAACAAAATCTCCCCCTCTAGATTCCAACACACATTTTCTAATTTGCTTATTATATTTGGTCGACCAATTTTTGACTTAAGAACTATTTGAATTATTTCAATTGTACTAGTACATTTAGCTAGCTAGCAAAACTTAAAAGTGTACGTACACATCAGTTCTTCACTCTTCAATGGCGCCTGGTGTTGATTGCCGGTCGTCTGGGCCGCAAGTTGTACCCTGGCTCTAATGCTCTGGCCTCTGGCTCGTCCACACTTGGTACATCCCGTCGTCTTCCATCACCTCCATGCCTCTGACCCCCCAATCGATCTGGAAGTAGTTGGCCGAACACCTCGTTCCCCACACTCAATCTTCCCAGATTCCCATTGGCGGCGGTCCTTGCACTGGCCGGCTTCAAGAGACCTCCATGTATCTTCGTGGGAGGCACTGTATCCACAACATATATTCCAGCTGGTAAACTCCTCAGCACTCTGTAAGGCCCTTTCCATCTCGGTGCCAATCCACTATGGACACCCTCCACCTTACTGCTGAGCACTTGATTGCGCATCCAGACGGACTCTCCTGGTTGATAACTGAGTCCCGTCTCCACTTGGTCATTTACTTCGGCATTGGCCAATATTGTTTGCCGCGCTATCTCAACATTCTGTTGACGTCCTTGGCTTCTCTCGTTGGCCCAATCTTCAATATCTTGAGGCTCTTCAGCTGTTTGTATTTGCCAATCCCCAGGCTTCTTCATCTCAGCCCCCAGTAACAATTCGGCGGGCGAAAAACCAGTTGTTCTATTCGCTCTGTTACGTATCGCAAATAATGATTTGTGCAGTTGTTGATCCCAGTTTTTATGTTCTTGATCCAACAAATGTAATCGTAACAACTTCTTCAACTACTGGTTTTGTCGTTCCGTGGGGTTGGCTCGTGGATGGTATATTGGTGTTGTCCATATCTCTGTGTTCCAATCTCTGTTCACTGCTTTCCATTCTTTTGATCTGAACTGGGGACCATTATCACTTAGTACTGCTCTTGGATATCCATAACGACTAAATACTTCGTCTTTCAGTACTTGGGCTATCTTCGAGGTCGACGTGGCCCCCAATGGAAATGCTTCGATCCATCTAGTGAAAAGATCAGTCACAACCAATATATTCGTTTTTCCACGTGATGTGCGTGGGTATGGACCCATCAAGTCGATGCTGACTACCTCCCATGGTGAAGTAGGTCTTCGACTTCTCATTGCTGAACTTGGCTTCTTATTCAGTGGCTTTACTCTAGCACACGTATCACACCCTTTTACATATCTGCGTATGTCATCTTGCATCCCATACCAGTAGACGCGGTTACGGATTTGACGATACGTTTCTCTCCATCCAGGGTGTGCTGCTTCATCACTGTCGTGATATTTTCTCAGAAAACCAAGTCGGCGTTCTTCGGGAACCACTGGCACTTCTTGTACCATCTGTTGACTATGGTACCAGAGGATCCCGTCAGCTACGGTGTAATTAGCTCGTGTTCTGTCCACTCGTCGACGTAGATTGCTTTTTAGTGGATTATTGTGATCTACGATGTATGTTCTGATGGCAGTCACATCACGATCTTCATCCTGCCATCGTCTAATATCGTCGAGTGTGGGTGTTTCCACTTCAATTACGTTGAGGGTTATCGGTGTTTTTGCCCTCTTTTCAATCACCCACTCTGGAATGTCCTCCACTTCTTCGTCTTCAGCCTTGCCCTGTGGTTGTCTGGACAAGGAGTCGGCGGCTTGATTATCTTTTCCGGGGACGTGAATTATCTCAAAATCATAGGCTCCCAATGTCAATGCCCATCTTGTCAATTTGGCTCGACTATCCTTGGTTTTGTTCAGCCATTGGAGCGCTGCATGATCCGTGTATAATTTAAAATGTCTTCCTTCAAGATATCCTCGAAACTTCCTCAATGCCCAGATTATCGAGAGACATTCCTTTTCTGTTGTGGCGTATTTTCTTTCTGTGGGTCCAAGTTTCTTGCTGGCGTAGTTTATTATTCGTCTTGTCTTGCCATCATCTTCCATTTGAAATAATATTGCACCCAATCCGACGTCACTAGCATCCGTGTTTAAACAAAACGTCTTCTTAAAATCTGGATGAGCTAGTTTCGGTGCATTCACAATCGATGATTTCAAATTTTCGAACGCCTTCTGATGCAATGTTAGCCAGCGCCACTTTATGTTCTTCTTGAGCATTTCGCTTAGAGGTGCAGCTATATCTTCGTAGTTCTTCACGAAGCTCCTGTACCAACCACATAATCCCAAAAATTGTCGTAGTTGTCTTCGTGTTCTTGGTACAGGGTGATTACTGATAGCTTCATTCTTCTCTTCCTCTCTGTCAATGCCGTCTTCGCTCAAAATATGTCCCAGGTATTTGACTTTGTTGCTGCCAATGACACATTTGCTTGGTTTACAAGTTAATCCATGTTGTTCTAGTCTTTCAAGTACAAGATCCAGGTGATGTAAATGTTCCTTGACTGATCGACTGTAGATTAATATGTCATCCAGGTAAACTTGACAGAAATCTTCGATGTATCCAGATAGTACTTCGTTCATTAAACTCTGGAACGTAGCTGGCGCATTCTTCAATCCAAACGGCATGACGCGAAATTGATAGAGACCTCTTGGGGTGGTAAATGCTGTGTACTCTTTCGATTGTGGCTCCATCTCAATTTGCCAATAACCAGTCTGAAGATCCAATGTAGAAAATATTTTTGCTCCATTGACTTTTCTCAACATCTCTTGCAGATCTGGAATCGGAAACGCATTGCTCTTTGTAATATCGTTCAACTTTCTATAGTCGACGCACAATCGAAAAGTTCCATCTTTCTTCTTCGGCAATACGACGGGTGCGGCCCAAGGCGATGTGGATGGTTCTATAATGCCATCGCCTTCCATCTCTTCAATCATCTCTTCTAATACCCGTTGCTTCTCATTGTTGTACGGGTATGGTCGTAATTTAATGGGGGAATTCTTCGTGATCTCAATTTTGTGTGTGATGGTTTTTGTCCTTCCAACTTTGCCGAAAACGTTGGGATGTCGCCGAATGACATCTTTTAACTGCTCTTGGTTCTCAAGGAGTTTTATTTGTAACTCGCCCAATGCGTTGTTAATTGTTGCCACTTCTCTATGGACTCCATCTGGTTTTCTCCATGCAATGCGGACTCTCTTATCACACCCCAAGTAAATTATACCACTCCGGTAATCGATGCTCACACCATTTTTTGTTAAAAATTCATGACCGAGTATTAAATGATTCCGTAGGCCAGGTACAACCATTACTTCAACATTGAACTTCATTCTTGATATCATCACATCCATGCACATTTTTCCAAGAATTCTGAAAGTATTATTGCTTGTGGCTCCACTCCCTGCACTATCTCTGACAGGGTGCCATTTTCCAATACTTCTTGCCAATTCTTCGCTGATAAAATTGTGTGATGCTTGACTATCGATCAGTGCCAATATTGATCTTCCACGCACATCAACTTCCACAATTGGCCCATTCTGGTGTGAGTTCTTGGTCTCCATTGTTGTCAAATGAACCGGTAATTGTTGGTGTTCACGCCGATGTTGTGCGTTTTTGTGGAGGGTAATGTGTACCCCAGAACCAATTTCCTCCTTCATTGATCCTGGGATTAGTTTCCCGACGGCCCAGGTCTATTTTGTTGTCCCCTTCTGGGACAGTTTCGACTTATGTGCCCCGCTTGGTGGCATACGAAGCACGTGCCTGGACTGCTAAGACGTGGTGGTGGTGGTGCTCTTGCTGGTGGTTCTTGCCGATTCCTCGCTGGCTCTTCATCCAATGTTCTAACGGTTATACGTAGCTCATCTAATGACTTTGGATTCGAAATCTTCACCAGCGGTCGTACATTGTCGCGTAGTAAATTCAATATTATGGGCACCACGTCATCAATGTTCCTATCGGCGTGCACTCTTCTGAATAGCTGCACCTTCATGTTGACGAACGCTTCTGTCTTCAATCCTGTGGGTTGGGAAACGGTCATCAATTCCAGTTCGGCCTTGGCTTTCCTTCCTATACTGTTGAAGAAACTCTCCAGTTGCCATTTCCACTCATCGAAGGTGTAGCCCAACCCACGATTCATCAATGCCCAATCTCTGGCTGGTCCTGTTAATTTTTTTGTGACCATCTCAATCCAACAATCTACGGGCAGATGTGTTTGTCGTAGTAATGCCGTTGCTCTGTTCAAAAAAACTACTGGATCTTGGGCCGGTCTACCACTGAACTCCGGCATGATGGACAGAAGCGTCGTTGTGTCCAATGCGGCGGAGCGAATGACTGTATTAACTTCTTGTGGATCAATACGCATGTCTCGCAGTTGCTGTGTTTGATTCTGCTCGATCCGTATGATGTCATCCACGACTTTATTGTATTGTTCATTCATTTTCGTTTCCATGCCATCAAGTCGTGTGGTTACGTTGCTTTCTATACCTTCGATTTGTGTGCGGTTTACAGCGACATCGGTTTTGATGTTCGTGATGTCAGCTTTCACAGTCTCGACGTCAGTGCTTATTTGGCTGATACGTCGTACGCACACTTCTCTTAGGTTCTCCATTCGCTCCGACAAGTCCTCTTTCAGCTCTTGTTGGACTTGTTGCATTATACTTAATGTCTGTTCGCCCACTCTTTCTTCGGACTCTTGAAGTCGACTACTCATTCGTTCGTCCACTCTTTCTTCAGACTCTTGAAGTTGGTTGGCCAATTTGTCATTAGATTCTTGAAGTCGTTCGCCCATTGTCTTGTCCATGTTGTTGAGCTTTGTCATCAATGCTGCGAGCATCTTCTCCATGCTTGCTGCAGCTGGCTCCTCCGGATCGGAAACCACACTTCTACGTAGTTCTGATGTGGGGTTGGCTGGTCCTTGAGTCCTTGAAGTTGGTGTTCCTTGTTGCCTAGATTGGTGCTCCTCCCATCTTGCCTGTAAGACCTCTCTTGTGCCAGTACTGTCCAGCCCTTCGGCCTCCATCATCTCACGCAGACGTGGCATGGGAATGCTGCGGCTTGCCATTGTAATTCTTTTCTTCTTCCGTACGTCTCCTGGTCCTGTCACGGTCGCCACTTGTCGCGGTATCCTGGCTCTCTTTATCCTCAAAGGAGCGCTGCCCGAACCTGCAATGATTCCGATACTCGACAAAACAAAAAAAAATATATTAGTAAACGATATTACTAAATATTTTGTAATTGGAACAACACGCACGTTTTTGTTTAAAGAAAAGAAAAAAAAAAAAATTAAATTAAACACAAGTTTTTACGAAACAAAAAAAAAAAAAACCTGATTTTATTGCTTTTAAAAAAAAAGATTATCCAATTTCTTTTTCAACAATTATTTTAATTCTTTTTCACACAATGTTAAATTTCGAATTACTTGATCAAATTACTTGTACAAATTCCAACTTATACTTTGATCTGGATTGAACAACAATCGATATTAAACTTTGATACTAACAGACAATATTTGATATTAAACTTTTATACTAATCGCACAATACTTGATTTCAAACTCTGAACGAATCGCACAATGGCTGATTTAAAAACTGATTTGAATCGACACTGGTCACGGTTTATATACCCACCATGGGTCGTTCTAGAATATTATTGTTTTTTTGAATAAATATTTTGTTTTTGACAATATATTTTTGCATGGAGGCTTCTAGAATATTTTAGTATATCAACACCCATGGACGTAGTCGGAGTGTTCAGATTATTTATAAAATTAATTAAAAATTATACCTCTCCCTGGGTTTGACCCATAGTCATACCCCGCTTGGTTGATATTTAAGCAGAGACTTAAGCACCGGGCCAGTGTCAATTTAAAATCTATACACAAATTGTATGATACATTCATAACTGTAAGCTAGCTTACGTCTGTTTACAAAAATTGTCTTGTTTTTACAAAATTATTTATTTGTGATCTGTTTATGTTATTTTGTAAAACATTCAATTTGTATAAATAACTTTTGATTCTCTTAAATTAAATTATATGCAATAATTTTTTTTTTTTTGATTTTTTTCTTTCTAAATAGAAAAACTTTAAAAAGTATCTATTAATCTTATTATCATTTTTCGACTAAAAAAAAAAAACTTTGTTTAAGAAAAAAAAATAAATCGAGCTATATTATTTTCTTTTTGTACTTTCAAAAAAAAACTCCTTCTTTTTGCAAGGAGAAAAATATTAATTTGTTAAATATTTTTCTTAATATTTTATTTTCATAATTAAAATGTGTGTTGAATCAAAAAAATTATTCTTAATAATTTTCATTACAACAGTGTTCATAAAATGATCTGAGTATTTCATTTCCGCATACCCGTCTGTCCATAAACACTTTAACTCAAAAATAAAAATAGATAACGAGCTGAAATTTTGTGTGTGTATTCTACAGCTGAAAAGTAAATTGGATTTGGCGAGCCTCCCCCTCAATATCCATCTTTAAAATGGTAAAAGAAAAAATTTAGATACAAAAAATTTTGCCACTTTTGTTTGAAACTACCAGAATTATGAGTGATGGTTTGGAGGTCAACAAAGGACACCATATCCTAACTTACCAAATAATCCTTTCAGAGAAACTTTCGCATAAACTATCATTCTATTTAAAGTAAAATGATTTCCATTGATTTCATCCACCGTATATAGCGCAAACACACTGTAAACATATCGTAATTCTAAGATTATTTCACTTTCAATATTTTCCAGACTCTCAACAACCATATAGACATATTGTATTACATTGCGGTGAATTGTGTAACACATAACTGTATGAATACCAAATGTAATGTCCGTCTACTGTTTTGAATATAAATTAGTCAAAAACATATGACGCACGTATCTACTGCATGCACCACCAACACCATACGATGATACCTAGTATATGTGAAAAGATATATTGGTATCGTTTAGAAATTCCAATGTTTTACAATGATAATACACTTACATAGATAATGTAAAAACTTATACAAATCTAATTGTAAGGCCAAGTTTGAGTTGCCTGTATGTAACCGTCCGATTTGTCGAACTTTTCTAATTTGCTTTAAGCTAGCAGAGCAACCTGACCAGATCACAATTATAATTGTCTCATAATTAGACACTAATTAAATGCTAATTAAATATCCTAATTAAATATTAAATTATCTTTGTTGTATTGTTTTACCGCATGCTCTGCTTGCTTAATGTTAAGCTAGCAAAGCAATATTTAAAAATCAATTAATTATATTGTATTGAATATCAAATTAGTAAGCTAATTAAATGCTCTAATTAAAAATTAAAAGCTCTTTGTTATACTGTGTAATCGCATGCTCTGCTAGCTTAACCTGCAGAGCACAATTTAAAAAAGCAATTAAATATTTTGTATTTAATATCAAATTATTAAGCTAATTAAATGCATTAATTTAAAATTAGCAGCTCTTTGTGTTATCGTGCTTTTAGATAAGATAAAGATAAGAAAAAATTTATTGCCAGATTTGTAAAATTACAGATGTCATACATTTATTTACAGATGTTCCTTAACTATAATACCATCTCTTAATAGCCATTGATAAGTTCAAAATTATATAAATTCGATAACGGATTGGTAATTAACAGATTCATATGGATAATTTCAGGGAAAAAATGAAGTGCAATGTAATATCGTGCTTTTCTATACATTGTTTTTTATACACAATAGCATTGAATGTCCATATACAATGTTAAATTCCTATTTAAAACACGAAACCCGATAATTGCTCACTGTCACATAGCCGATCGTTTCAAAAAAACGTGACAATCTAATCTGAAATTTCATTTCACTCTCCATATAAAATCAAATTTGTATAGTCTCGCATTAGATGTTTTCACATCAAAAATAAAGTATAACGATACGTAAACGAACAGATAGCGTATATCGTGCAAGTTAAACATCACATCTTTGACCATTTTTAATTATTACACTTCCTTAAAAATCGGTGGTTAATTGATTAAAATGTCGGTGTATGGATAGGCATAGTTCCTATCAAAGTCAACTGCAGTCGCACAATCCATCAATTCCTAGTCTACATACAAATTCCTTGTCCTTTAGGGGTCGGTAAAAAGGGCTAGAAAGTTCTACTTGCGAAGCTTCGAAGTCCCTTATGCTACTTCTACTACTGCCTTTATGTAGTGTCTTAGAATACATAAATCACTCTCTAGCGGTCACAGTTTTAGTGTGATTAAAATAAAATATCGTATCTGTTATCATTTTAGTATTTGCAAGGCCACTTTTATTTATAAAAGGCATAGGTCAAGGGGAGACGTCGGCATAGGGAAAGAAGAAAACATAAAATATAAAATATATCTCTTTATATTATAACAATTGAAAAATGTACAGAAAGTAAAGTTGTAGAAAATCATGTATGCTACAATTCATTATCTTATTATTTTTCTCAAACTCTAACATGTACAAAGATATTTAGAATTATAACTTTCAATCTTAAATTGTAAATATTTCTGTAAATATTAGAGTAACAGAAAAAATGATAAAATATAAAATTATAGCAAAACTAATTTTCCATAACTTGACTTCTTATAAATTTTTCAATTTTTCGATAATTAAGGGAGATATGCCAAATTTTGTGTTTCCTCCTTCATCTAAACGCCACTTTCTCCTTGCCCGATTTTACCCATTAACGACTTGGCAAATACCAAAAACGCCACAAATACCAAATTTCATTCCAATCGGAACTGTGACCACTAAAGAGTACAAAGACACATAAACGTGAATGTTGATATATATCAACATTTTAACGGTGGTCATTTTTAACATCTAGTAGGTAGGTAGGTTAATTATTTATTTAATTTATTAAAGTTTAATTATTTTAATAGATTAACGAAAAGATTTTCATTGTTATATTATCCAAGCGAACATGTATACGAGGCACATTCAATTCAAAAAAGTATAGTGTGCAATCTCAGTCTATTCATGCCCAATAATACGACTCTTGACTGTATACGAGGACCATTCAAGTAAAAAAATTATAGTATATTATCTTATAGTCTATTCGTATAATTGATGTGTGATTACACCTTAATCAACATTAATCTTAGTTTTTCAAAATGAAATTAATAGTAAAAAAACATATACTTCTAAATTCTTCAAGCCGATGGGTACCGCAGACGGAGAGACAACTCACGAATGAAGTTTCGGTTTGAGTCGTAGACTCGGCCAAACTGCTTCCGAAACTGAAACTAAAACGATACTACATATATGCGTGTATGACATGTATGAAAAACGTACTATATGTGCGTGCGGTGCATTTTATAGTCCTCTGTTTCATGAAGGCTAACTTAATAAGGTACAGTATAAAACTTACCCTTACGATCTGAAGAAATAGATCGAATTTAATATTTACCACTGTATGAGTTTCAAAGATATCAACCCCTTTAAATATAATTTATCGGAATACACTGGTTCGCCAATAATCTAAGATACTTGTCCTGGAAATTTGGTAGTTGTGTCGGCTTAAGACACATATTAATGAAGAATTATGAATTTTTGGCATATAGAAGAAAAATTGTAGAAGTATATATTTCACTGAACTTGTATGTAACTCTTTTGGTTCAAAATTTATACTTAAATTCGAACTCACTTCCAATTATCCGATCGAGCGGAAATTTTACAACTGAATACAATTTTGATGACAATACTGTACAATTTAGACAAATATCGTACCATCAAGATTAATTGATGATGGCACTCGCCAATGCTTCTCGACTTACTAAGAGTGAAAGCGTTTGTAAATTTATTTGCTTTTTTAATTGAAAAAAATTATATTTTCAATCAACTAAAATAGAATCTTTTATAGGGTGGCGCATTAATAACGTTATGATCTATTTAATGAATGCGTATTTGTGCATTATTTGGTTGTAACTCGCGAACCAATTGAATCTGATATTATGGGAAAAGGTGTAACGCATGTAAAATTCTTTGCAAAGACCACCTAGACATCACCAACTGCTGAGAACGTTGCCTGGTTTAAGTTTCGGTGTTTTCCTCAATATTTGCGTGCACCCGAGCAATGTTCACAACATTTCGAACTGGACGATGTCTTCCAGCATTAAATTGTCGGAACATGAAAAAAATTTCTATAGGATCTTTGTGTCTGAATAATCGAATGCTGACTTTCAAAATAAAATTGAACAACTGTGGTTCTTTGTTCTGTGCTGAGTCTTTCCATCATAATTTCCCAAGTTTTTCAAAGTTTAATTCTGAAAAAAAAAAACGTAAACAAAAAATTTATTTACTAATTAAATCATAACGTTACTTATGCGCCACCTATATATAGAAGAAAACATTAAAAACAAACTTAAAAAATTAAGTTTCTCACAGGAAGATCAAAATAAGTATATCGATACTCAATTAATTAAAATATTAAAACATTAAAACTGTAAATAATTCTCTTATTATTGGAGGTACAAAAAGAAGGTCCGATTGTAGATTGTCGTAAAATACAAATTTACTCATTAAAATTTTTCTATTTTGCTAAAATTAAGTTAGATATTCCAAATTTTGTGTTTTCTCCTCTAAGCCACTTGTATCCTTCGAACGATTTTGCGCATTAATAATTTGGATCATTAACGATGGTCATTTTCGACATCTACCAGGTATGTAAGTTCTACTAGGTATGTAGAACATATAAGTTCGATAAACTTTTGAACACATATTTGTGAAATCTCTAAATCGAGTCAATATTTACATTTTTTTCGAAAAGTAACTTAAAGAAAATACATACATAAAAGGAATAGAAAGGAGACCAACATATCTTAAGTATTTCACCGATATAGGTAATAATATCTACGTAAGGTTGAATCCAATAGCCAACACTGAACATCTAGGACTTGCCAAGTAAAATATTAGCTGCTAATTGCTTCTGAGGAAAATCTTCCAATGGCTTGTTCTTTACATAGATATCATTCCACATTTTCGGCGAAATGTTTGAGAGCAACAAAAACTTGGCCTTTTTACATATTTGCTTTTTAATGTGATAGATTATTCGATAAACCGCAATCTAATGCATGTATCGCCAACTATTCATAGATTTTATACAGCAAATTTATTTCACAGTATGCGACATATTTCATTTTAAATCTGATTTGAACATAAGTAAATAAA
Source organism: Nineta flava (assembly GCA_963920215.1). Lineage (NCBI taxonomy): Eukaryota > Metazoa > Arthropoda > Insecta > Neuroptera > Chrysopidae > Nineta > Nineta flava. The sequence goes on along the minus strand of OY986045.1, from coordinate 14,203,164 downwards.
ACGGGTGTCTTAGAACTGAACAGATTTTTGTTTCAGAAATAACGTTGATGTTTAGATAGATAGATAGATTGCAAAGGCTGCCCTGGACGGGCTACACTTCGACCATAAGGTCCATTGTGATGCCTTAAGATGTGAGGATGTGAGTGGAGTGGAAGGAATTTGTGAGTAGACTAGGAATAGGTAGGATATGCGGCTACAGCCGACTATGATAGGAACTTTGCCGATATTCATCAGTTCGTGAAGGAAACTGCAGAAAACCTTCTCAAGCATAGCCGGTTACTTCGTTCTTGTTCATACGCCGACAGTTGAGTCAATCAACCGCCCCTTTTTTTATATTTTTATAATTGACAAACTGCCGATGTCGGGATTCGAACCCATAACCTCCCAATTTCCAAGTACTGCATACTGCGCAGTCATGACGCCTAAGACCGCTCGGTTACTTGGCTGGTACGTTGATGTTTACTCTCATAATGTTTATTTACTCACTCATCTATACTTCTATACTAATATTATAAAAAGGAAAGATTTGATTGTTTGATTGCATTGAACATGCTCCGAAACTACTCGGCCGATTAAAAAAATTATTTCGCCGTTGGGAAGCTACACTATCCTCGGGTGACACAGGCTATATTATATTTTCAAAGCAATTAGGGAAACTCCAATAATGTAACCCGAGGTGTAAAAAGGTGGAGGTTCTGGGAAGCCAAATAGCATTTTAATTCTGATAGCGGAAGTGCCGGAAAAGTTAATAAAGTTGAATAATTCTGTAGGACGCTATCGACACCAAAAGTGCCGGAGCAAATCTTGGAGTTCCACGGGCAACGCCGGGGAATTCAGCTAGTTGACCAATAATTTTGAGCATGTTCTATGATGCAAAGAAACTTGTTTTAACCTATTAGACAATTATAAGCTGCTCATGACCCCTGCACATAATTTATAAAAATGAAATGAATTACTTTAAACTTTTTTCATAAATAAAAAGTATTCACTGCTTTTATTAAATTTAAAGGATCATAAAGCTTTATTTATGATAAAAATTGTTGAATATTCATTATATTATTATTTTTTTAAATACAAACAACCTCCACATATATAATAAAAATATAAATTTGATATTAAAACAAAATGTATATTATTTTATGCTTAAAAACAAATAATTTTTATATGGATATTATATTTTAGAATATATAAAATAGGTACATATTTAAACAGATGTTACCATGTAACGTTTACCATAACGGGTACAATGTATTTTAAAATCAGTTACAGCTATTCGATATAACATAAGGCTTTCATATAATAAGGCTTTTATCGTTTGTAGTGAATGTCTGCTAAAATGTAACATTACGAATAAACTGTTGGATAAACTTGTTTAAAAAATATAAAGTGATAGTTAAGTGGTTAAAGTAACGTAAAGTTTTAGATAAAAATATTTTTTTGGGTGATTTGTTCCTTTATTACATAGGTTGTCGCGGTATCTTGGCTCTCTTTATACCTCAAAGGAGCGCTGCTCGAACCTGCAAATGATTCCGATACTCGACAAAAACAAAATATATTAGTAAAAGGGTTTACTAAATATTTTATAATGGAAATGACGCGCACGTTTTTATTAAAAAGAAAAGAAAATTAAATTTAACAAGATTTTTACGAAACAAAAACCTGGTTTTATTGCTTTTAAAAAATATTAGAATGCAATTTCTTTTTCAACAATTTTTTTTTATACTTTTCAACACAATGTCAAATTTTGAATTACCTGTACACATGCCAACTTTAACTTAATCTTTAACTTGATCTGAATTGAACAATAGTTAATTATATACTTTTAAGCGAATCAAACAACAGTCGATTTAAAACTCTTTGAACTGATTAAACAACTGCCAAATATATACTGATTTGATCCGCATTGATCGTGGCTTTTTTATACCCGTCAAAGATCTTTCGAGAACATGGTTGTTTTTTTGAATAAATATTTTTTTTGACAATATATTTTTTTGCATGGAGGTTTCTAGAATAATATTTAGTTTATCAACAACCATGGGCGCATTTAGAGGTTCTGATTATTTATAAAATTAATTAAAAATTATAATGCTTCTCCAAGGTTTGAACCATAATCACACCCCGCTTAGTTGATATTTAATTAACCACTTAATGCACACGATCAGGTGCGAATTCAAAATCTATACAATTTTACAATACATAAGCCATTCATAACACATAATAAGAAGCTAGTTTTTTTTTGTATTATTTACGTATTTTATGATGTCAAAAACATTCAACTTGTTTAGACTTTTTATTTTTTTTTTAAATTAAATTATATCTAATAATTTCTTTCAATTTTTGATTTTAAAAAAAGAAAAACTTTAAATCAAAAGCAGCTTTTAATTTCTTTTCAATTTTCGACTTTTAAAAAAAAACTTTGTTTAACAAAGAAAAAATTAAATCGAACTAGATTATTTTGTAAAAAAAACTCCTTCTTTTTCCAAGGAGAAAAATATTGTTTTCTTAAATATTTTTCGTAATATTTTACTTAATATTTTCTATTTCATAATTAAAATTTGTGTTGGATCCAGAAAAATTATTCTCAATAATTTTCATTACAACAAGGTTAGTATTGTGAATTTAAAAAAATATTTCCCATAGAGTCAATTTAACAAAAACTAAAATATCCATATAGGACACCCGGGGCATAACGAGGTATCGGGGCGGAATTAAGTTTGACTAAAACTAGACAAACCTGTGGCTGTTCAACTAAGACATTCATGTTAGTCTAGTTTTATCTATCTATCTATCTAGTATATGCTTGAAGTACGTTTAATTGTCTTTAGTTTGGTGTAGTTAAATATTTGTTTACGTATTTTTTTCGAGTGAACTTATCCTCCTAACCTGTGTCATGTTTCTGGGGAAGAACAGGTGGGCTGGCATGGGATTCCCCATTTTGCCCTATGAGCTACCTTATTCATCCACAACGTTTCACAATATCTTCTACATTCAGGCTTCACTCTTTCTTCCTCTGCAGAATATACGGCCTCAGTTCTTTATTCATTCTTTAAATATTGTTCTTTTTAAACACGATGAAAACATATTTTTTCTGCATATAATTCATTAAAAGTAAAATAATATCTAGGCTAAAGAAGAAAACTGTTCCAGAAAAGAATATTTTCCAATCTGCTGTATCATTTCAATAGGAATTGTGTAAGACCGTAGTATATAGACTAGAGAAAAAATTACTCATTGCACATAATTGGCAATTACATGGGATTACGTGCATAGACGGTTTCCTCGTAAATATCATTATTTTAGTAATAGAAATAAATCTAATAACACAATTATATAATATTTTATCTTTCCATGAAACACTAATAAGCTAGTAAAGATATAGTTTTGTATATTTTTTAATATCGGTGTATTTTTCACAATTAAGTTGTCTACGTCATTTACGGTAACCTGTGTTACAAAATGTTGAAATCGAAATAATAACCGTATTTAATATCTGACTAAACGTCATTTTTATGGTATAAGTATTCAGTTCAATAAATCTTAGGAGTTAGTTTACCACGCATGAGATAGTTTACTCGTAACAGTCAATGCAAAAAGTATAAAATACGGTTTAAAAACTAGTTTAAAACATCTGTGCCATTTGAACATATCTAGTATAACATCTGTAGTGTTTTAAGGACGTTCATCAGTGATATTATAGATAAAACTTGATATTAGATAAAACTTTAATTCTTTGATATTTGGCAAGCATAATCACGTAATTATATTTCCTCGATAATCAAATGTTTGTTAATGTTCTAATTAATTAATTCGACACTATCTTAAAATTATTCTTTGAAGTAAATAGTTTATTTAATTGAACTAAATATAGTGTTATCGAATGTTCGAATTAATTATCAGCAATTTTAATCGGCACAATTGAAACTATTTTATTTTTTCGCGTAAAAAAATGAGCACAATAATACAAACATACAAAAACAAGCATATTTATTAATATAATGAATTTTAATTTACGACAAAAAATTTTATATTTGAAATTGTAGTTTAGAAATTAATGAATGTTAAATTCTAAACTACAATTAGATAATTAGAAAAAATGTACTATATGTTGTACTTTTCAAGACTTCCGTTAACAGTGATTATTAGTTGTAGCAAACTTGATTTTCTACAACTTTACTCCTTATACAATTTTTGATTATTCTAATATTAAGAGAGAAATTTAATATTTTGTGTTTGTTTGACACAAATACATGAAATATATTTTATTGTAAAAAAATTTTATTGTCGTTTCCATAGTAACTATAATCTATAATCGTTATACATCGTTCTATTGTGGCTATTAACAAATTTAATTTTTGCAAATACTAAAATCATATCAGATATTATATTTCATTATGATGACACTAAAACTATGACCGCTACAGATAGTGTTTCACCGAGGCTACGCGGTAACCTCGCCTCGCCTAGGCTCTCGGTTACGATGCACGAGTCGAGGCGAGGCGGGGATCAAAATTTTAATCTTCGTTACTAACCGAGGCGAGGCGAGGTATATTGTCCCAAAAACCTCGCCTCGGTCGAGGCGAGTAATTTTCCTCGGACGAGGCAAATTTACAAAAAGTAAATTTAAAAAAATAATAATATGGTGATACATGAAGCAATAGATAGATTATTTGGCAAATATTTTTCAAATGTCCAGCGATCCTACCTAGTAGATGTCGAAAGTCATCGTCTCTAAAATTTATATACATATATTTATATATAAGTTTTTTTTACCATATTTTGTACATTCATGCAAAATAAGTCAAAGTTAGTAAAAATTTTCCCTCGCCTTGCCTCGGCCGAGGCGAGGCGTGGTTGATAGCTGACCCAACCGAGGCGAGGCGAGGCTAGCCAACATTCTGCCTCGGCCAAGGCGAGGCGAGGCTAGCCAACATTCTGCGTCGGCCGAGGCGAGGCGAGGCGAGGTTGATATTTAAAAAAGCGAGGCGAGGCGAGGTGATACCAAAACTTCGCCTCGCCTCGTGCCTCGTGAAACACTAGCTACAGAGTGATTTATAGATTCTAAGGAAATTCGCTAAGTTTTCGCAGCTCCTGCGTAACGAATTTTTATTTTTATATTAATTTATTCATTTATAATTTCAATATTATAAGAAATTATTTTCTAAAGAAATGTTGGAAAAGTTTTTCTGTTTATAAAAACATTTGTGCGCGATCCATTAAGTACATCGTGCATGTTAAAAATTTCATGTCATATTTTATGTCGAATTTCCAAGAAAAATTAGTTTATGAGTGAATTACCTTAACATTGATTTAGTATTATTTTAATATAAATTAATGGAAATATATAATAAAAAAGTTTGAATATTGAGATAAAACTTAATTATTATAGAGTTTAAAGAATACTAATAACAACATTCCATTTTAAAGATTAAAGTTTTACTAATAAAAATATTCTTTTTTTTTGCTTTTAATTTTTGTATACCGAAACATATTTCTTTATCTATTGGTTGAGTTATCTATTAAGTTGTTCATAAGGTCATTTTCCAAAATGGAGGCTTCAGTAAGGCTACATTTAAACAACTAGTTATATTTTTCATAAAAACAGATGAATTTCATTAACAAAAAATAATTTTTTTTAAATTTTATTAACGTAACTCCAGCAACACATACATATGTAAGTATCACAGTTTATCCCGACTACTTTGTTTCTAATTATTGCCACCAGATGTCATAGTCCTAAGGAACAAACATCAATATTAAAACTATGCCTCTAAATATACCTCCATATACTCAAATATCGTTCGCCATTTGCCACTGCTAGAACAAATACAATGCTCCGAACATTAAAACTTGATTTGCTTATAACTTTATCCGGTGAGAATATAACAAACAAATATGGTGAAATGAAAGTACTAATAATAATGTTCAATAATGGCCATTGAAATTACGATAATATTAACGTGAAACATTGTGATCCTTACTTCATTAAAATAACCACTTCGTGTTTCTAACAAATTTTAATAATCTAGCTGCCTTGACTAACCACTAAGCTGCCCATTAATTCATGTCCAAATTTTCGGAGAAAAACAAAACTTTTTAAAGGCTCCCGACAATATGATTCTTATGACCTAAGTGTGAACAATAAACTTAGAAAACACACGAAAATTAATATAATATAAATATTGCGTCTCCTGTTATATCAAGTCAATTCATAAAACTCCAGAAAAAAATTAATCATTGTGCTAAAAGAGGAAACCAATTTGAGGATTTCGACTTACGACCTAATTTCCTCCAAAGGAAATGCAGCTAGAATTGCAAGGAATGTCCATCAATCCTACCTACTAGATGTTAAAAGTGACCATTGTTATAATTTGTATACAGGGTGTATTGAACCTGTCGCATATTAGCACACACCTCCACTTCCTTCCTCGATCCTTGCATTCTTCAACAACATCCAATAAAAATCCATAAATTGAAACAAAGCGAAGACCAGTCGTGATTGGCTTAAAGGCATGGTAAATACCAAGGCACTCGAAACTATGTGCGCATAAATAATCAAATCCGGGAACCAGGGCACCGATAGAAAATAAATATACGGTATGGCGTACTAGAGACACATGTATTAAGCAACAAAAATGCATTTTTATTCTTGCATTAATAAAATGATACTTATTTATACGTATCTACAGTGTCTTCAAATTTATTTATAAATTTTAATATTTATTATTATCTTATAATCCAGTCATTATATACATTTGGAAATGCAAGTGAACCGAGAAAGCTGATTTTTGGATATTGTATGGGAGGGGCGGGCTTAGAAAAGCTTAACTTCAAATTGTCGACCAAGATTTCCTATGTACATTCTTCACCATCTTGAAAAAATGGTTACATTTGGTTTTTTGCAATAACTCGGCTCTCCGCTGAGATACAATAATTTCAATAGGATCCTTTGTTGTTACTATTTTAACATTCTACAATTTAAGTCATATACATTTTTTACCTACCGTTCATCGTTGTTGACATATCAAACGACAAAGTTTAAAAATTCAGGTAGTGAAATTTTTTTTTGCTGTTTTCTTCTTTCCCGTGATATCGAAAAAATGTCTATAATCAAACTTATAGAGAATATTAATATCTGCAATGTCATTTTTAATTTTTTTTTAGACGAAAATTACGACGTGTGGCGTGCAGTCTGTAGCATTCCAGTCAGTTGTCTCGAGTAAAATTAGGAGGTGTGGATCTTAAGTTTGACCTAAGGATTGCTGAGCTATTAAAAATGAATTTCAAACTGATTAAACATAATCAATAATGATGTGTACAAATATTCAAAGTAAATCTGAATTTAGTAAATTAACAAATAAAAAAATTGGCAATATAAAGATTATTAGTAAATACCAAAAATATTGACAATATAAAAAAATTGAATTTAAACCATTTAATTAAGTGAACTAACAAAATTAGCCAGATTTAATTTTGATTTGTTTACCATACTTTTGGGCAATAAAAAATATACTGTAACTAATAATTATTTCTTGAAATAAGAAATAAGTTTAATTAAAGATTGATCAACTTTAGTTATGGAATAATTAGAGATAGTGGTATATACAACCTGTGATAATAGTTATGTAAATTAAATAAGTAAGCACTTTTCGTTTTTTGAAATAAAATAACAATATAATACTTCAAAGAATAAAAAAATATTAATAGTTTACTTGATCTCAGGCATTTAAAAATTAAATAAAAATTAATGCCTTATTCCAAGATGCCATGCAAAAAAAATTTTAAAGTAAATGAATATGCTTACTACAAATGTATGATACAAAAAAGATCGACTAGTAACCATATTCAATGAACTTACTCAAAAAAAAAACGTTTCAAAATATAAATTTAAACAAGAAAACTTGAATGTTCTGAAAGATAAGTATTTGAAAACAATATGAATACGTTCGCTATAAGTTTGTATGATTAAAAAAAAAATGTACTAGCAAAACGTATTCTGGAAAATACTTTTAAAAAAAGCATAACATTCAAAACATGATTTAATAAGAATACATGAATTACAGCAAGATTCTAAATTCATGAAACAGCCCTTCGATTTTCAAGCTATCGTATATTTAATTAAGTGCATACCAAGAATCATATAAAATTAATCAATACTTCTATTTTAGATGAAACTTTTTCAAAAACAATTAGAATTCATATCAAACAAACAAAAATGAAATGATGTTGCTCGCTGCATTTCATGTGGATCGGTCCAAGTGCCACAGAATCCAAAAGTGAAAAGAGAGTTTTCTGTTTGAAATCCGACGTGAAAGAGATGTGCTTCCTTTAGGATCCGATGTGAAAGTAAACAATGTTTATGATTGGAGTTATGCAAAAGCAAAACATATTATGTAAGTACTTAATAAACCCGTATATCAATATTTAAAAAAGCGCATTAGTTTAAATAATTTTAAAAAAATGCACATTCAAGAGATTATAGAGATTATTTTATATTTTATGTTTTCTTCTTTCTCTATGCTCCCTATCCCCTTGAACTATGCCATTTAGTAATAAAATTGGCCTCGCAAATACTAAAATCATATCAGATATGATATTTCATTTTGATATCACTAAAACTTTGAGCGCTAGAGAGTAATTTATATATTCTAAGGAAATTCGCTAAGTTGAAGTTCGCTAACTCACGCTTTGGAACTTGTAAACAAACTTATTGATACTTGCCAAACCATGGCTAATGACATCACATCCTTTCGCGTTTTAATAACAGGTAATTTTTAAGCCTAATCTTAGCCATAAAGTAATTAAAAGATATAAAATTTCAAATTCGCCCCCCTTCACCTATGCAATAGTCTCTCACTCTCTACAAGGTATTTTTTTTAATTTCTATTTTTTAAATTTTTCTTATATAGGCTGCAATTGATTTTAATGGATTTTAAGATGGCTGCCAGTTATGGATGTATTCTAATTACTCTAAACTTTTAAATAAGCTAAATATTTTTCAATTATCATATGAGGGAAGTAAGCTAAGTTTACTTTAAGTTTGAACTCCTGGATGCAGGTAACCGTATCAGTAATAAGCAGCGCTGCCTGCTATTACAAGATTTGTCGTATACTATGTTATTTAACAAGCAAAATTCAATTAACACGTGAGGGATTTAATTATAAAAAAATCAATTTTTAATTAATTAATTATTGTTAATTGCAGCAGAACTACCCTGGCAGACATTACATTGCCAAATTGTTTGTAGTATATATATACTATATATACTATAATTGTATATAGTATATATAGTATAGTAATAAGCGTTTTCAATAATATTTCAATCAATTAACAGATGAGGGAAGGTTTTCTAATGCCGGATCTTAGACCATATGGAAACTTCTATTTTGCTTTATCGAAGATTCTTACTGACAAACTATAAATCAAACATTAGCTTCATAATTAGTTTTATAATTTTTCAAATTTTTTTTCTCTTTTAAAAAAATATTTACAATTATATTAAATATTTAACAAGAGCTTTAGAAATTATATTTTTTTTTTTACATATTTAATCTTTTATTTTGCTTTTAGTTACATTAAAATTAATTAAAATATTCACTACGCATTATAACGTAACTTTAAATTGAAATGTAGATATACGTATATATTTGCAACAATTTAATTAAATTTCTAGAAATTTTTATTTTAGTCCTTTAAATAAAATAACAATAACGTAAACTTAATAGTATTATTGCAAAAAATAAGACACTTATTTATATATTCGAAGAAACAGCGGTTTAAGTGGTCGTTTATCTCCATAGCTGTGAATAATTCATTAAGTTTATAATAAGAATGGGATTTTCTTTACGAGATTAATTTTTATTTTATCTTTTATTTCATGAAAATACATATGTGTTTATAACATGGTTTTGTGGCATAAGAACAATCATAATGATCCAAATCTTGTTACTTTCTATTACTTCAGAGTGTGGTACTAGATTTGAAAAAACCAAATAAATGCTGTTTAATATTGAAGACAGTGCAAATGTATCTTCGAAAGATTAACAGAAATGTAGAAATATCTCAGGAAATCCTGGTATAAAAATAATAAATAGAAAATCAATTTTGAACTTTAAACCAACGTTTATTTTTTTATTTTGAATATATTTTCCTACTATCCTATCAAGCTGTAATTTTGCAAGTGTATACAATGCTGATAATATTACAAACCTATGGTAAAATCTAGATGAACTCGTGGTACAGTCCGAAAATAATCCTCGAAATACAAATTTGTCCGAAGTTTCAGTAAATGAGAAAGGATTGGAATACTACTTTATTTATTTAGTTTCTTACCAAATTTTCTTTATAAAACAAAACTCGAAGGTAAAGTCAAAATGTTGATCAGTTGCATGGTTTAAAATAAGCACCCTATATATCTATATATCTTTATATCTATATATCTATGCTTGTGTATGTATGCACTCAACAAGCCATAATTTTCGTATGGTCAGAATGAAACAGTATGTGACTTGCTTTGTAGATGAAAGAACATAATCATTAATGGTTAATATCGGTCAAGGTGATTGAAGGGTTTAGCGAGGGAAAAAACGGAAAACCTTGAATTTTTTTCTTTATATTAATTAAATGAAAAATTTATTAATAAAGAGTATCAACCATTAAGTTGGAACTTGATTTGATTGATATTCATTATAATTGGTTTCTCAAAGAAAATTCACTTAGTCTACACAGCTCCTACGTGCTGAATTTTTTAGGACTGAAAATGCGCTAAAATGGTATTATACCTAAATATATTTATTGAACAATCGGTCGTTTCAAGTATTATTATCCTAAATGATACTGACGTATACTGAAAATTGAGATATTGTTGGATCACAAAAACGTAATTAATTTATAAGGACATTACTGTTTCAGGAATATTGGAGAAAAAAAATTCACCACATAGGAGCTACGTAGACTAAGCCAATTTTTATGTTTCTATCTGGCATTAAGTCCCCCCTTTTCTTTGACCAATTTTACCGATTAACAAACTAAAGTAAACCTTTCGATCAGTCCAAAACGTAGTCGGACACTTGAAATCATTTCGAAGGAACAACCACTGTAGCTGAATTTATTTTGAAAGAGCATTCCGTAAAAAGAAGAAATTTTTCTGACCTTTGCATATATTTACTGACAGCATATTACTTGGCATCAAACTTAGTTCACAAACGAATCACGGACTGAAACAAATTCAAAGTTTGGTGTAAAGTAATTTTCAATTATTAATTATTTTATAAAATTTACCATCAAAGTAAATATTTAATGGGCAACTTTTATTGAACGAAGCGCGCATATTCGAACTGAATAACTAATTTAAAATAAAGAAATAAATAGGTAAAAATAGAATCAGTTAACACAAATAGCAACAGGTACGCCAATGATTTCTCAACAGAGTGAAGTAAATATTAAATGAATCACATTTCACAATGACAAAGTATAAGAGTAAACAATTCGCCTTTTTTCTACATTGTTTTACTATTCACGTACCTACTTCTTTTCTCTTAAGAAAAATAATAGAATTTCTGAATTGTTTACCATTAATTTAAAATCTAATTAATATATTAAATGAATATAAAATAGATATTCATCTCATGATTTTTTTCAATTAAAAAAAATCTATTTTAAATTAATTACTCCTTGTAAATAATTTATATGGTATAATATATAGACTACAGGCCCATAGCAAAAATTACCCTGCGAAATGACCCACCGTGAATTTCGTTTAGAAGGCTGCTACTATATCAGAAAATAACTCTCAGCCTTATTTTTTTTTTTTTTTTTTATAGTTTGTTTACTATTTTCAATCTGTAGAAACAATAAGCAAAAAATATGGCAAATAAACGAAAAAAAAAATGGCATGTTATTTGTTATCCCTTGATAACAAATTTAAAAGTTTACTTAATAATATGTACTAGAATGTTTTAAAACTATGAACTTCGTAAAAATACTGTTTTTGCTGATGCATGTTTTTAACTAAAGTAATTGACTTATAATATGTAATTATATGTAGCTTATAATATGTAATTTAAATACACACTGGATGTCTCTCACACAGGGTGTAACACTAAAATCTAAATGGTAACTGGAGTGGCTGAAATCTTTTTAGTCTATGAGTTTGTTCACTATTGTCTAACAGATTTACTGCCAATATATTTGTATGTGATTCTAATCTTTCTAAATACTTTGCACTTGATTTCACTATCTCACTTTTCACTGTGTTCACTTTAAGGTCTTCACGAATTTCACTATTCGGAATAAAATAGGGAGCATCTGTTATAGCACGAAGTATTTTGGATTGAAATCTTTCAAGAATCTCAATGTTGGAATTTGAAGATGTACCCCAAAGTTGGATTCCATAAGTCCATATTGGCTTGAAAGCTGCATTGTACACTAATAATTTATTTCTGAGTGACAGTTTTGATTTTCTGCCAAGAAGCCAATAATACTTACTAAGCTTGAGTCCTAACTGTTTCCGTTTTTTCCAAATGTGAGTGCGCCAAGTTAAAGTTTTATCTAGATGCATTCCAAGATACTTTACACAATCAACTCGTGGTATTACTTTACTGTTTATGTGTACATTCGGAGAGACACCTCTACATTTACTAAATACGATGTGAGCTGACTTTGTTTCGTTGATAGATACACGCCATTTCCTAGTCCATTCATGAATTTGATTAAGGTGTAGTTGTAGCTGATTTGCTGCTATACTAGGATTAGAATGTTGCGACAGTATAGCTTTATCATCTGCAAATGTGGCGAGTGTCGTGTTCTTATTGATTGGTAAGTCGGCAGTGTATAATAAATATAAAGTTGGCCCTAGGACGCTTCCTTGAGGGACACCTGATTTAATTTGGTGGAGTTGACTTGTTTCATTTCCAAACCTGATTTGGAAAAATCTCTCTTCGATGTACGATTGAATGATGCAGTACATAGTATGGGGGAGCAAGCTTTTTATTTTGAACAGCAAACCTTCATGCCAAACTTTGTCGAAAGCTTGACTGACATCAAGAAATGCAGCAGAACAGTAGCTTTTATCTTCAAATGTCTGGTCAATGATTTTAACCAACCGATGCACTTGCTCAATAGTACCATGATTTTTGCGAAAACCAAACTGATGTTCTGGAATTAATTGCTCATTAACGATAACATTGTTTATGCGCTTTAATAAAAGTTTTTCCAGTAGCTTTCCAAGTATAGGTAGAAGGCTAATTGGTCTGTACGACGTAACTTCGTGTGGTGGTTTTCCTGGTTTTGGAATCATAATCACTTGAGCAATTTTCCATTGACAGGGAAAGTATCCTAGCCTGAGTACAGCGTTGTAAATCATTGTCAGCATAACTACGCCCTTTCTAGGCAATTCCTTGATGATTTTTCCAGTAATCAGGTCATATCCTGGTGATTTATTTGCATCCAACTCGTTCTTTATGCATTTACCAACTTCTTTTACTGTGAACAGTTCAGGAATTGGCGACATTTGAAAAGGTGCACTGAGAAAGTTTATGATTTCGGACTCTTCATCTACTGTACACTCAGATGGAAATGGTGTAAATACCTCTTGCAGATGATGTGCAAAAACGTTGGCTTTGTCCATCTCAGTACGTGCCCATTCTCCATTACCCTTACGAATAGGTGGAATTGGCTCGTGTGGATGGTTAAGTCTCCTAGTTGCCTTCCAAAGAGAATAATTCTTTTCTTTTGTCGCGGCAAGCCCTTCTAGATAATTATTAAATGAATCATTTTTGAGATTTTTTATCAATTCATTTAGGCCTCTAGCTGCTTGGTAATAACGTTGCTTGTCTGATGGATATCTACTTTTTTGCCATATTCTCCGTAGTCGACGTTTTTCCGCAATTTTTTGCTTTACATTGATTGGACAGTTTTGTAGCTGGCTGCTCGATGGCAACTCAGGTGTGGTTTCCCATGTTGCATTTTGAATAGTTCTAGTGAGTGTATTGACTGCATTCTCTAGATCATTGTTCGATTTGAGCGGTATTTTAAGATCCAGTTTTAAGCCTACTTGATGCTTAAATTCGACCCAGTCTGTTCTACTATTAAACAGCTTTGGTGTCTTCATTTTTTTGGTGACTGTAGCGTTTAGTGTAGCAATTATGGGCGTATGATCTGAATATAGGTCTAGATTTGACTTAGCTGTTAAGTAGCCTGAAGATATTCCTTTGGTTACAAAAAAATCTAGTAAATCAGGAATTTTAGCTCTATCGGTGGGCCAATACGTTGGTTCGTATGTCGATAAGTGACCCAGGCGATGTTCTTGCATAACTTGATATAGAATTTTGCCTCTTCCAGGAGGTGTAATTCTAGATCCCCAGTGAATGTGTTTTGCATTGAAGTCACCTCCTGAGAGAAACCTATTACCCAAAGTTTGGAAGTATTGTATAAATTCTTCTTTGTTTGGTCGATAATTTGGTGTACAGTATACAGCAGAAATTGCAAGAGGTCCTTTCCAATCCTCGATCATCACACTAACGGCCTGCATGAAATCTTGTTTATATTCAGGAAGAGTATAATGCTTAATATGATGTTTAATAATCACAGCAACTCCACCCCTCGCTCTTCTATCGGCGTCCGGATGATTGGTGTTATATACGCGATAGTTTGGAATGTTGAAATGCGTCTTTTTTGAGAAATGTGTTTCAGATACCAGCATCACATCAATATTTTGTTGCATGAGGAATGTTTCGACTTCAAGTTTATGATCGGCCAAACCATTTGCATTCCATAATGCTATTCTAAAAAGTTCCACCATTTCTGTTTTGTAGGACTTTTGTAAGTTGATCTCTTAGGAGACTTATTTCTGATGTCAGTTTGGCAATCGTTTCTTGCTGATTTTGAATCATACATTGCATAGTTGAAATAATGAAGCCTAAACCAGGGGTTTCTGACGGAAATGGTGTGTTGGCTGTTTTTTGTTCTGGATGAACACCTCCTAGTACTTGAGCATAAGTTGGCTGCCTATTTTGTGAGTCAACTAGTAGTTGTGTCTGCATTACGGGATTAATTTGTGACTTTGATGTTTCTACTTCATTCGTTTTGGGAAGATCAGGTTTTTTATTTGGGGGATTTTGCGGAGTAGGGACCAAGTTTTGCTGTTTTGTACTGATTTGAAAACCAGTACCATTTTTTGTTGGCATTCTTCTATTAAGAATCTCTTGGTACACCATGCAACCTTTATAATTTGCAGGATGATTTCCCTTGCACAACACACACTTTGCTGGATTACCATCCTCTTTATTTTTCAAACAATTTCGATAATCATGATTACCTGCACACTTGACGCAACGATATGGACGTGTACATTGGTTTCTTGTGTGCCCATAGCATTGGCAACGTTTGCATTGAGGCAATTGTCGTTTTCTGTGTGGTTCCTCGAAAATAACCACAGAGTTTATAAACAGTTTGATATTAAAAATTTCCATATTGTTTTCTGCGCGTTTTAGGTCGATGAAAAAAAGGTTCTTCTTTTCCTTTGTATCCCTATTTATTACATTTATGATATTTGTTACTTCATGACCAAAAGTTTTTAATTCGCGTTTTGTGTCTTCAATATTTGTAGAATGATGCATATTTTTGAGAACCACCCTGTATGTCTTTTCCTCGTCAAGACTATACGTATGTCGTGCGACGTTATTTGCATCTAGGACAGATTTCAATAATTTGTAATCGTCAACAGTGCTGACTTGTATTTTAACTTTATTGCCATTCATTAATTGCATATAATAGTTTTTTTTGTCAATGCTTGATTCAATTAATTTAATCAGTGGCGGCATAGCTGTGACAAAATATAGGATGAATGGTGGTATATGTTGTTTTAGATTGGACTTTTGACTTGCCGTGTCTAATACGACTGATGGTCCCGCATCTGCTAATGCTTGAAATTTATTTGAGGTAGGCGTTGGATCCATTTTTTGTTTCAATGTTTGCTGGGTCGGAGAAGTAGAACTAGGACTTTTACGTTTCCTCTTAGTTCTTACTTCCTGAAAGTCATTAAGTTTTTCAACTTGCGACACATCACTTGCCTCTGATCTAGTATCATCGGTTTTGTCAAGATCCATATTAGGAACAGAACGTGAACGAACTCTTTGCTTCAGCAACTCCACTTTTTCTAACCGAAAAGATTTTGTTTGGCTGACATATTTATCTAACTTTTGCTTTAGTACTTCAAGCTTGCGTATTTCTAGTGAATTTTGAATTTCCGGGCTGATTGAGAAATTATCTTCTGATTGGATCACTGATTCACTCTCACTATTACAAACATATGGCAGATATAATTTTCTGTTTATGAATGAACCACCACTGTTGGCTTGCATAAATAAAATTGTCTATTTGTAACTCACAAAAATTATTTATGTTGAAAAATTTGTGTACACTAATCACAACAATAAACACGTCTTTACTATGGAACTGTATTGATTCATTTTTCTCAGCCTTATGCCGTCACTTTTGAGCGGTACAGGGTGAATACATGGGAAAATTTAATTTTCCAGGTTTTTGTAATGAAAATTATTGAGAATAATTTTTCTGGATCCAACACACATTTTAATTATGAAATAGAAAAATATTAAGTAAAATATTACGAAAAATATTTAACAAAACAATATTTTTCTCCTTGGAAAAAGAAGGAGTTTTTTTTTATTTTTCTGTGCAAAAAGAAAATAATATAATTCGATTTGTTTTTTTTCTTAAACTAAGTTTTTTTTTAAGTCGAAAATTAGTTAAATAACTACTTAACTACTAAATAACTACTTAAGTTAATAACTACTTTTGAGTTTTTCTTTTTTAAAAATAAAATTTGAAAAAAAATTATCAGATATAATTTAATTAAAAATAAATCAAAAGTCATACAAATTGAATGTTTTTTTACATAAATAGATACACAAATAAATAATTTTGTAAAAACAAGATGAGTAGACAGAAGTAAGCTAGCTTACAGTAATGCTTATGTATTGTAAAATTGTGTATAGATTTTGAATTCACACTGGCCGTGTTCATTAAGTCGGTAGTTAAATATCAATCAAGCGGGGTGTAAATATGGTTCAAACCTCGGAAAGGTATTATAATTTTTAATTAATTTTATAAATAATCTGAACACTCCGACTACGTCCATGGTTGTTGATATACTAAAATATTCTAGAAGCCTCCATGCGAAAATGTATTGTCAAAAATAATATTAATTCAAAAAAACAATCATATTCTAGAATCACCCATGGCGGGTATAAAAGAGCCACGACCACTGCGAATCAAATCAGTATAAAATCGACCATTGTCCGATTAGTTTAAAAGTTTAAGATCGACTATTGTCTGATTAGTTCAAAGTATATAATTGTTGTTCAATCCAGATCAAGTTAAAGTTGGAATTTGTACAAGTAATTCAAAGTTCACATAGTGTTGAAAAATTAAAATAATTGTTGAAAATGAAATTGGATTCTCGTTTTTTTTAAGCAATAAAATCAGTTTTTTTTTTTTGGTTCATAAAAACTTGTGTTTAATTTAATTTTTTTTCTTTTCTTTTCTTTAAAAAAAACGTGCGTGTCATTTCAATTACAAAATATTTAGTAAACTTTTTACTTATATATTTTTTTGTTTGTTTTTGTCGAGTATCGGAATCATTTGCAGTTTCTGGCAGCGCTCCTTTGAGGTATAAAGAGAGCCAAGATACCGCGACTAGGTGTAAATGAGGATTTACGACTAATTATTTCCGTACGGCTTTCTTCTAGTTGATAGGTCATTTTTTAAAAAATTACGAAAAATCGAGTGCCTACAAAAGTAGTGGTATCGAAAGTCAGTATAAATTTTTTTGATGGACCTGTAGTCTAATATTGATTATGGTACTTTACGAAATTTCCAAAAAACAAGACGCAAAAAGTCGATTTGATTTAATTAAAGATGTTTTAGAATTTAATGAATTCAAGTGACTGTACTCTTGTTGCACATTTTACAAAATCCTATAGAATTAAATAAATGCATATGATAGCATTTACATACTTCTAAAACCCTCTAAACTGACAATTTGAAAGTGTGTCAGAAATGTAGGTTTTTATACCCGGTATATAGTATAAATACAGGGTATTTTAAATAAAGATTATTAAAATAATCAAAGAGAACTCTAGGTTTTGTGAAAAATAATTTCAAATTTTGTCCCAAGGTTGTCATCATGTATGACTTAGCTATCGTGACTTAGCTAATTGTAATAATCTCTGAGATATGGAGTCAGAGATATGTTGCTCGTTGGTAATTTGGTGCGTGTCTAACAATATTAAAAAAGTTTTGTCTTTTCTATGTTCTGACTGAGGTAGTACCTACCTTTGAGTTGACGGACCACTTAAGCCCATTAAGGACAGCCCATTCATTGGCGGTATGTTTTCTGGTTATGCGTTGTAGTTATTGTCAATAAGGTGGGGGTGTTGATCGAAGCTAACCTTGATATTCAAGTATTAAATTTTGAATATGATTTAATTTTTTTAAATCAGAATTTGGAATTGGGCTATTGACTAAATTCATTAACTGTTTTCTTAATTTGTGTTTGTAGATACTTTCGTATGCATCTAATTCTGTGAGGTTTCAGTAGTTTTAAATTCGATTTGTCAAAAATTTGTTTGAAATTCGATTTGTGATTCCATGGAGGAAAAAATCCATTTTGCCCTTGAAATACTTAACCCAACCCAACCCAAACATTGTCACCAAAATCAAAAAAGATGAATTAGTCTTTTAATTAAATATTGTTATGAAAACATTAACTCGTCAACCAGGAACATCGAACTTCGGACCCCTGGACTTCTAGGCCAGCGTGGTTACCGCTACATCAAAGATGATTCTGACGTGCGAGCTAATTTTTTCATATCAATATTTTATTAAAAAAGTCAGTGACGTGTCTTAAGTTACCTTAATGGAATTTGACAAAGTATTGTATTGTGCATTGCTTAAGTATACACAAATAATGTAATTTGTCACAATTTGTTTCTTATTTCTCTTCTTTATAAACAATATCGGCACTGTAAGAATCTTCAGATTTAAAAAGATTATCTGTTTGCCTTAAAGTTTTTAGAAATTTTTTTTTTGTACGGAAATCCAAAAATTTAATTTAAATACTGATATGAAAATATTAACTCGTCAACCAGGAATCGAACCTCGGGCCTCTGGATATCGAGTCCAGTATGCTTCCGCTACACCAAAGACGACTGTGACGTAACAGCCAACTTTTTCATCTCATTCTTATTTTTTATTTAGACAGTAGGCCCGAGGTTCGATTCCTGTTTGACGAGTTAATTTTTTCATATCAGTATTTAAATTAAATTTTAATGACAATGATATTTGTCTATAAGTATACGCCAGTCTTCTACAGTTTGCCTTACGTAACCGAAAGGAATTTGGACAAACATGGTATTGTTGACGCTTAAGTATACACAAATAAATATATATATATAGAAATCCAAAAAGTTTTTTAATGGAACACAATTGATATTTTTTATTTTTTCACTGCCATTACAACAATTGTAATAGATTGTCTATATTACTTATCCCTAAAGATTTAATATTTTTATAAGGCTTTCGAAAAAATAAAATGCCTAATGGATTATGTATCAAGTACGAGTATTACTACAAGTATTCTCATGTAAACTTTTAAAAAACATGATTTTAAAAACATTTATATTTATATTTAGTGATCCGTACCAAAATTGGTAAAATAGAACACTCATGGAATCACCTGGGAGTTTATTTGTCTGTATTTCTGCCACATACGTTTTTCTCAGAGAATATTTAAATGATTAAAATTTGGCATAGTGCTAATATGCAATTATACAAATCGGGTTTAAAATTCTAATTCTGGAGGTTAAAATAAAACAATATTTAAAAAAGAAAATGTTTTTTTCCAAGGGAATCGTGTTGGGTCAAATGATGGTTTATTGAAAAACAAATTTACCAATATGTATGGAGGTTAAAATAGAAAAATATTTAAAAAAATGTTTTTTTCTAAGGGAATCGTGTTGGGTCAAATGAAGGTTTATTGAAAAACAAGTTTACCAATATGTTTGATGTCAAAATATAAAAATATTAAAAATAATGTTTTTTTCCAAAAGTATCCGTGTTGCGTCAAATGAAGGTTTATTGAAAAACAAATTTACCAATATGTATGATTTATTTTATGTATGGATTTTTAAAAAATTTTTTTAGGAAAAACTCCTTATCTTCCCTTATCAAATCTCGAATAATGAAAGCTAGGTAATGATTGGGGAAAAATTTATATTGCGAATTTTTTTTATTATTGTGTGGGGTGTCAATTAAAAGCTTTTTGAAGTACCATTTCAAAATGTATAATTCTTCTTTTTTTTTAATTTTCTTTAATATTATTTCTAGAAAAAAAAAAAAAACATTGATAATCAGAATATTGAAAGCACTTGACCGATTTTTTTATTATAAAAATTGTTATAAAATAAAAATTGCTTTTAATGTTTTATAAAAAGCAATAATTGTGAAAAAGTACTTTTAGTTTTTATACATTCATTTATTTACAAATGTACTATTTTTTTTATTATGAAATTACATTTGTATACTAATACAAAGTAAATCACTGAATTTTCATTAATTTTTTATTTATATGTTTTAGTTAAAGAGCTTAGTCCATTCTGTATACAGCGTTGGACTTGCCGTATAGTCAGTGTGGCGTTTGTAACCCGGACCTAGCCTGCGTGGGTCTTTGAGATTTACTACGCACATACAAAATAGTCCATACACGAAAAAAATGGAAGGAAGAAGAGCAGGAAGATGTTGGCGAAGATTGTTTAGATCAATCAGCAAAAAACGCGATTTGTGCATCTCGAAAAGATTCCGAAGCCTTTTTAAGTTTCATACCGTGTACATGTAAACTTTTACCTCAATATAACGAGCGCATTAGTACCTACTCCAACTGATATGTTGGTTACTGTGTAAACCTCACAATCTCGTTTACTCAAGTAACTTGCGAGAGACAGTTTTCCGTGTTGAAGCGCATTTAAACGGTGCTTTGGTCGTTACTGGGGAAGAACTGCTGGACTCGTTGATTATTCTAAACATAGAATCATATCTTACCAAGGATGATGATGAGAGTATCATGCTTGAGAAAAGGCGTTGTCTACCACGGCTTTCCACGCGTTTCTGCCATATGCCAAGCGTACAAGTTCATGGCAGTTTTTAAAAGTGAAACTTTTAATTGTTTGAAGAAAATTATTTCTTCTGTGACCCCTTCTTCTTCTCGTTCATGCTTCCAGTTAACACTACACTTTCAACACTTCCCTCACGTATTATGTGACCTAAGAAATTAAGCTATCCTTTTTTATATTGTTAACTAGTTGTCGCGATGCATGCGCAATCAGTAGAACATTCACATTTGTTATTCTACTTGTCCAGGAAATTTTTAGAATTTTACGTCAAAACCACATTTCTGCTGCTTCTATTCTCTTCCACATCGCATTGCTAATTGCCCAGTTTTCAACACCATAGAGCATTGTTGACAAAACATACCATTTTAATATTCTGGATTTGGTTCTTAGGCTTACATTCTTGTTGGTAAAGATTGACTTTAGTTTTTTAAAGTTTAGTTTCGCGAGATTAATCCTGTGTTTGATTTCGATGTCACATTTCCCGTCCTTTATTAAAATAACACCTAGGTATTTAGCTTGATCGTCTTTGTTTTACTTTTTGTCACAACAAGGCAGTCTGTACTATTTATTATTAATCATTCTGTAATTCGTCTGGATCATCGGTACTGCATCGTCAGCATATCTCATATTATTGATATTCATTCCTACAATATTGATTCCTCGCATATCCTTTAAAATGTCGAACATTGTCTGGCTATTCAAGTTAAACATACCAGGAGACATAACGCAGCCTTGTCGTGTACCTTTATGTATGCAAAATAGTTCTGACTTATTATTTTTATACTTTACTATGGCTTTTTGATCCCAATATAAATTTGAAATAAATTTTATCAAGGATAAAGTGGGTAATTAAATCAATCAGATCCACTTCATAATAGCCTATACAACTCAGAATAACATGCTAATGGCAATCGCCTATTGATACCTCATTTATCAAATCCTATAGAGTCTATAGAGTTTATACATATTTGGCTATTTGGTTACTATATAAACTGCATAGTAAAACATTGTATAAATGAAAAATAAAGAAATAGTGGTAAAATCTAAAAAATATAAAAATATAAAAGGGTTAGCTGAAATAAAAATAAAGATACAATTTTTAAACCTATAATCGTAATAATGCAAACAAGTAATAAAATACAAAATAAATTTTTACAAAAGGTCGGGGCGGGAATCAATCGTGCATACAAAATTATAACAGATCGCACCATGCAGAAAAATTAATTCACTACAAAAAAGTTAAAGAGTGGAGAATTTTGAAAGTCCAGTTGTCCGTTTAATATTAAATCGCAATTTTTTAATTTATTAATTTCTACTATTTCTAGATAGTTTAAAATATGTTCTTTGCG
This sequence comes from Nineta flava, assembly GCA_963920215.1. Lineage (NCBI taxonomy): Eukaryota > Metazoa > Arthropoda > Insecta > Neuroptera > Chrysopidae > Nineta > Nineta flava. The sequence goes on along the minus strand of OY986045.1, from coordinate 14,180,629 downwards.
TTGGGTGTGTAATACTTCGAATTTATCGTTGAGAGAGCGTTATTTTCCCATATGAGATGTTCATTCAGCATAACTATATTTCCGTCATGGAATGATGACGCATTCAATACAAAATATTATTTTGTAGCAACTCAACTACTCAGCCAATATCGGTAAATGGCATATCCTAGAGATAATATGTTGATATTTAAGGATGTTTCAGCATTGTGTACTTACACATACTATCAAATATTTCCGGTGCGGTGATCTGCCAACGGTGCTCTGTGCATATACCTATTATAAATTATAATTGCTTATGTGAGCAGTAACAATTCCCACTGTTTACTTGACGCAACTTGTGAGAGATTGGCGCACAACGTTGTCAGACCACTATTTACCATAAATGGAATGTGTTATAATTGGACAAAAATAATATTTTACATTATTATATTTCAAAAACAAAACGGTAACACACGAATTTTTTTTAATACATATAACAAATATTACGAAATACTCCCTTAGTTTTTTTTTTAAATTCTGTCGAGTATTTTTTCTAATACAACACATAATAGAAGTTTTACATGCTTCTAATGAGAGACAAAGCAAGAAAGAATGATAACTTTAATATTAATTATCTCGCGTACTAAACGGTCAAAAATTCTAAAACTTCGGGATTTATTAGAAAACGTTATTTTTAGCCTGTGAAAAATGAGTAAAATCTGTCGAAAAGTGGTGGTATGTTTGAACATCCTTAACGTATAGCGAAAGTTATCGAATGATATTTATCACTTGAAGACAGAAATCAAAGAACACCTTTTTTGAAATAAACTTGTAATGTTTATTGCGTTGAATCCGATTCATCTCAAATTTGTGTAAATGTTCATAAAAAATGGTACCGTAGGCTCCCGTACTATTTACTTCGAACAATTAAAAATTAATACTTTAAAAGTATTTGAATAATTAATGTCTATCAAATATTGAATTTTTATCAAAAATTATTGGTCAATATTATTTATATTTTTGTCAGAGGGATTTTTTTAAATAATTCTTCATCACGAACTAATATTAACATGAAATCTGAAATTTGTAACGTTAAGGATATTACAAAATTTGTCACGTACGAGCCACTTACGCTAATTTTGTCAGAAGAAGGATTTAAATTAAATTTCAAATTTTGTCCCAATTCCTAGAACAATTATTTGGTCCGCAGAACTAAATTTCAAATTTTACGAAACAGTTCCACCGTACTAACACAAGTGACTGGCAACGTTGAACAAAACAAATGGTGCAAATTAACATACTTCCGTTCATGCACAAATTAAATCACTAGAGAATTAAGGAATCGTAAAACAGCGCTTGTTAGTAAAAATAAAATTAAACAGTTACTTACTGAGCAATCCCAAGGATAAAATTATCAATAAAAAAACAATCGGGCATATATGGTGTCAGTTGTCAAAACTGTTCGAAAATTTATGTTGGTCAAAGTCGTCGCCAAATCGGAACTCGAATCAAAGAACATCTGGCTCATGTGATTTTTGGGCACAAAATTGACAAATCGAATTTAAAACTACTGAAATCGGTACAAAACCCCACAGAATTAGATCCATACAAAATTATCTACATACACAAATTAAGAAAACAGATAATGGATTTAGACAATGGCCCAATTCCTAATTCTGAGTTAATAAAATTAAACCATTTTCAAAAATTGAACACCTGCATATCAAGGCTTCATCAACACCCTCACCTTATTGACAATAACAAAACCGCATGGTTAGAAAAGGATGCCGCCAATAAATAGTTTGGGCTCTTCACACAGTTAATCCCTTAATTGGTCAGTCAACTCAAATAATCCTTCAGGTACTACCTCAGTCAGATCATATACAAGACAAAAATTTTTTAATACTATTGTGAGACACACACCAAATTAGCAACGAGCAACAACCTCTGACTCCATAGCCCAGAGATAGTTACGATTAGCTGATTCATACTGATGTTGACTACCTTGTAGTCTAAATACGTATTTATAAAATACAAATAATTGTTCTAGGAATTGGGGTGAAATTTAAAATTTAATTTTAAAAAACCAAGAGTTCTCTTTGATTATTTTAATAATCTTTATAGAAGGAGTATTCATAGTGAATATCATAGTAGCATTAGCACATCAATTCAGTATTAGAACATTAAAATTGTAAATATCTCTGTAAATATGACAATTAAAAGTTATTATTATCAAAAGATGCAGAAAATATGGTCAGTTGATAATAGTAAAGCTTATTTACTACAACTTTATCCGTACCAAAAGGACGTCGCGTACCAAATTTCATGAGTATAGTTGTAGTAATTTAATTTGAATACAGTTGATCACCAGATCATATTTTCTGTAGCTCTAATATGTATCAGAGTGGTTTACAATTTTATATTCTCATACTAAATTGATAATCGCCATGGTAATTTGATTTGATTGTTATTATGATTATTCCTCCTTCTAATGAAATTCGCTAATCTACGTAGCTTCTACGTGATCAATTTTTATTTTGTTATTAGTTTTTTAGTTTTGCGGTTTAATTTATCATCGAATTAACAATTTCCAAAATCTTCCAAAATATTTAAAAAATTTTACTTGTTTCATTTTTATTCGGTTATAAAATATGATAGATTAAGATAAGGATTAACAGCAAACATTTTTGCATGTGTGTGATAATGTAATACAAGCTGGCCTACAGTTTTGAATCATGAGGGACCGTTGTTTGCCATTTCGAAACACATTTCGATGGAGGTATTAAAAAAACTTCTATATTCAAATATTCTTCAGCAACTTTTGGTATTCTGCGCTTTTTGAAAATACAAAATTTGTATATTGTAGCCAGAACTATATTCAGCCTTATCATAATCCGACTACATTTGAATATAATATTCAGCCACTAATAGTTTTTAGCCATACTGTTTTTTTACATTGTCAGGCGCAATTGGTTTGATTAGGTTGACGTAACTAAAAAAACCAAAAAATAGCATTTATCTATATAAAGTAATACAGATTGAAATTACATTTCAAATTTTGCCCCAATTCCTAGAACATTTATTTGTATTTTTATAAATACGTATTACGACTACAATGTAGTCATCATCAGTATGAATTAGCTAATCGTAACTATCTCTGGGATATGGAGTCAGAGATATGTTGCTTATTGCTAATTTGGTGCGTGACTCATAATGATTTTAAAAAAGTTTTGTCTTTTATATGATTTGATTGAGGATATGATCTGATCTGAAAAATTATTTGAGTTGACTGACCAATTAAAGGATTAAGTGTGTGAAGAACCCCACCTATTTATTGACGGTATCCTTTTGTGAGTATGTGGCATTGTTATTGTCACTAAAGTTAGGGTGTTGATCGAAGCTAACTTTGATATTCAGGTATTAAATTTTTTGAAAATAGTTTAATTTTATTAAATCAGAATTTGGAAGTGGGCCATTGTCTAAATTCATTATCTGTTTTCTTAATTTGTGTATGTAGATACTTTCGTATGCATATAATTCTGTGGGGTTTTGTACCGATTTCAGTAGTTTTAAATTCGATTTGTTAATTTTGTGGTTGTTCTCAATAACGTGCGCAACTATACACGATTTTTCTTCCAAATTTCACATGACCAGATGTTCTTTGATTCGAGTTCCGATTTGGCGACGACTTAGACCAACAATTTTCGAATAGTTTTGACAACTGACACTATGTATGCCCGATGGTTTTTCATTGCTAATTTTATCCTTAGGGTTGCCTACTAATTGTTTAATTTTATTTTTTACTAACAAGCGCTATTTTTAGGTTATGGTCCCTTAATTCTCTAGTGATTCTATTTGTTCATGGACGGAAGTATGTTAGTTTGTACCATTTATTTTGTTCAACGTTGCCAGTCTCTGGTGTTAGTATGGTGGAATTGTTTCGTAAAATTTTAAATTTAGTTCTGCGGAACCAAATTATTTATTATGTTAGAATCGAAGCCATTAAAGAACTGATATAAATTATAATAAAACTGGTCGAGGTTAGTCATGTGTTGTGAATGTTCTAAGGTTTTCGGTAGTTGGTAGTATTAAATAATCGCTACAATCCATATTTTTACTGGTCATATTGGTAAAGATTGACAATGCCTTGTGAAGGTTATAAAGTTTCTGACAGTTGTGTTTGTACATCGTCTAATTAAAAGCATGCACCCTATGCTGTCAAATGTGAACACTATTAAAATTGTTTGACAAATTAGCTAGAAATTTATTAGTCACTTTGAAAGTGGTCGAATATTTCAGTAAGATTGTACAAAAATTAGAATATTAAAAGAGTTGATGAATGTGCCGGTCAGAAGTTGATCGGACTAGTTGGACTATGATACGGCTGAATTAATTTCTGGCTATGGCAGACACATTACGTACGCTGTTAACATAAATAAGTAAACAAACTATTGTTAATTTTTTACTATTGGGGGTAAAACAACTAACAACTTTCTATACTCTTTTTAACTCTACAAACTTTATACAAAGTAACCTATGTATGTGTTAAAGGTTACACAACTTGTTTGGAACGTAACTAAATTATAATGTAGTTTAGTTGTAGGCATGTGTTTGTATTTAGAAACCCAACAATTTAAAGTTAACTATAATATTATTTTATGTTTTTATTAACTCCCATAAGACAACAGTATATATTGGGTGTTACACCATCAAAGAAGGTTTGCCAGATACTAATTTCTGCTACTTAATTATAGTGTACTTTCATTGGCTGATGATGAATAAACTGTAAATCAAATATTTTAAACTAACTAAAAATAAATGGGTGACTTCTGACAAAAATGATATTATGAAAAAAGTTTGTGTTTGTGACTTATGTACGCACGTAAGAAGTTATACTTCTTTTAAGATAATATTAAATAAGGTCAACACTACTATTGAGACACAAAAATTTAATAAAATGATATATTAGTGAAAACAATATCTGTTACAATAAAAGTTTGAAATTAATCGAGACCAGGCCCTGGCATATCAATATATATGTTACGTTCCAAGCCCGATGTTGTACAGATCAGGATTTGTACAGACAATTTTGTGCCAAGTCCGATCTGTACAGGTCATTTTTTTAAATAAAACCGTGAAATAGTGTTTCGAAATGTGAAATTTTATGCATATTTTATCTTAACGCATTTTCACATTTCGAAACACTATTTCGGTTTTATTTTAAAAAAATACCTGTACAGATCGGACTTGGTACAAAATTGTCTGTACGAATCCCGATCTGTACAATATCGACCTTGGTACGTAGCATATACCGGTTGTTTAGTTTACATCTTCGCATAGCAGATCTCCCACGAATATGAGAGAGTACATATGTATTCATTAAGCAATGTGTATGAGAAGGAGGTCTTATAGGTTTGTTTTCTTACTTAAAGTTAAACTGTTGTGTGTGGTATGTGTCGTACGATACGCATTCAGTTAAATGACGCTTGGAGAGTGGGGTTTTTTAAGTGAACAGGTCAGTTGTTATGATTTGTTCTGTTGTTCAGCACACAACAGTTTAACTTTAAGTAAGAAAACAAACCTATAAGACCTCCTTCTCATACACTTCTCATACATTGCTTAATGTTTACATATGTACTCTCTCATACTCGTGGGAGATCTGCTATGCGAAGATGTAAAAACCGATATATTAAGTATAAGTTTACGAGTCCACAAAAACGATGTCATTGATAATGTGGCTCATAATTCCAATATTCTTCTTTTATCAGAAACATTGAGTAATAATGATAAAGACATCACTGTACCTAATTTCAACTGTATAAATAACGATCATTCATCTTTATAATAATGTATTATAATATTGTCTATCAATATCCAACAATTATATCACAAACAAACCAAATTATTGTACAATGCAGAGTATAGTCACACTGCTTATATAACAGACAGACACTTGTCTATTACGCGTAATTAAGCATTTTCTATTATGTCAATATACCTTAGGGTCTAAGATCCGGCATTAGAAAACCTTCCCTCATCTCTCTCCCTACAAGGTATTTTTTTTAAATTTCTATTTTTTTAAATTTTTCTTATACAGGCTGCAATTGATTTTAATGGATTTTAAGATGGCTACCAGTTATGGATGTATTCTAATTATTCTAAATTTTAAATTAGCTAAATATTTTTCAATTAACATATGAGGGAAGTAAGCTAAGTTTACTTTATGTTTGAACACCTGGCTGCAGGTAACCGTAGCAGTAATAAGCACCGCTGCCTGCTATTACAAGATTTGTCGTATCGTATACTACGTTATTTAACAAGCAAAATTCAATTAACACGTGTGTGATTTAATTATAAAAAAATCAATTTTTAATTAATTAATTAATGTTAATAGGGAATATGCATGAAAATTTTTTTTCACATTTATTTTCAAAATATGAAAATACTGTTAATACTGTAATAATATTTAAAAACGAAATTAAAATCCGACAAATATCAAGAAAGCTATAAGCTTTTAAAGATTATTATCTGAGTTTTACGTGTATTTTAAATGATGAAAGTGTAATATGACGTCACATAACATATCAAGAGGGCTATCACCCTCTTTGTCTAATCGGGAATTTCAAACATTCATATCTCGCTTATTTTTAAAGTTATTTAAAAAGTAATTTTACCTTGATATTTGTCAAGTAAACATGCTTCAATTCAAGCGAAAAAAAATTTTCATGCATATTCCCTGCAGCAGAACTACCCTGGCAGACATTACATTGCCAAATTGTTTATATTGCAATAAGCGTTTTCAATAATATTTCAATCAATTAACAGATGAGGGAAGGTTTTCACTAATGCCGGATCTTAGACCATTATGATGATACCATAGAGATCTTGCTTATTCTATAATATTTATAGAATAACCAAGTCATAAGCGCGCGCGTATGTGGAAACGCCTCGTCAATAGAAAGAGAGATAACATTAATTATGTATAATTGTCTCTTTCTAAATGACTAATATTCAGCTTGTTTTTTAAAATACACCCAATCTGGGAATACTGTAAAGTGTATCTATCGCTCTCTATATGTAATGTACTATGATATGGTTTACTTTGTCACACTTCAATCAGTATTCTATTATATCATAAATAACTATTATATTATACTTATCACAATCATTTATATATAGTTGTATCTTACTCCTGCATGTATACATCGTCGTTACTGTCCGTCGTCCGTCGTGTGAGTGTAACACCATATCATGGCATACTGTGCATAGAACAGTGATTGATGCACTACACAATGTTGCTATTGGGTCTATTTTAATTTATATAGTGTTACTTATGACTCGACTTGCCTACGTATGTATATATTATCTCTATGTATGGTTCACATTTTCACTGTTTTTCTTCCCAGCACTGTGCAATAGAGCAAGAAATCAGTGTTACATCCATCGAGCGAGTGCTACATCAGTCGAGTGTTATATCAGTGATTCGTTTCGAATTAAAACTTCATATTCAGAGCTCATTATCAGTGTATAAAGTATACTCATTATCAATGTATAGAGAGGTAGAGGTAGATTGTAAAGGCTGCCCTGGACGGGCTACACTTCGACCATAAGGTCCATTGTGATGCCTTAGGATGTGAGGATATGAGTGGAGTGGAAGGAATTTGTGAGTAGACTAGAAATTGGTAGGATATGCGGCTGCAGCCGACTATGATAGGAACTATGCCGATATTCATCTGGAGTTCGTGAAGGAGACTGCAGAAAACCTTCTCAAGCATAGCCGGTTACTTCGTTTTTGTCCATACGCCGACAGTTTACTCAATTAACCGCCCTTTTTTTTTATAATTGACAAACTACCGATGTCGGGATTCGAGCCCATAACCTCCCAGTTTCCAAGTACTGCACACTGCACAGACATATCGCCTTAGACCGCTCGGCTACTTGGACTGGCTACTTGGAACTGGATCAATGTATAACTTAATATGTATAATTCTGTAATCAAGACTATTGAGTTAAAATTATGACAAAACTAGTTAGTGTATGAAAAAAGATACAAACAAAAGTTTTCTTGTTTATTTTTAATAAAGAAACATTTCTATTATTAAAATATTCAAAGAGAACCCTAGTTTTTTTGAAATTACATTTCAAATTTTTGCCCCTATTCCTAGAACATTTGTTTGTGAGACACGCACCATATCCCAGAGATAGTTACGATTAGCTAATTCATACTGATGATGACTACATTGTAGTCGAAATACGTATTTATAAAATACAAACAAATGTTCTAGGAATAGGGGTAAAAATTTTAAATGTAAACATTTCTGTGTTTAGATTATTTCTCTATATTACGATATTACGATATACGGATTCGTAGATTATAGATCTCATTCCCGAAATTGAAGTTTTAGCTCTATAATACGCTCAAGGAAGTTCAAGGCGGATATCTGTAAATTTAAATGTTATAACATTTTATGAACATCTTATAAACCATCAAATCTTCTGGTTTTAAATTTGCTTTCAATTAGATTTTCTGTAAAATCTTTTCCAGATTATTTATTTTCAGTTTCAAATTTTAAAATATCTTTTTATGTAAAAATTTGCATGATGATACCAATAAGGTAATATTGTACGCAAATTAATTTTTACAACACTCCATATAATAAATATGTTTTTATTTATATAGTTATATATGAGCTATGTAGGCAGGTACATAGGGATTCCAAACAATGAGTTTTTTAGTTAAATATTTAGGGACTACAAACCACAACAACAATAGCAAGGCTTTTGTTTTATACATAGATTGTTGGCATTGTGTATTGTTATATGAAAAATTTGTTTTAAATTTTATAGCGTATTATTGAAAGTGATGATAGTTTTACAAGTAGATACAAAATTTTAGAGCGTTTTCCAATTTCACCATAACTAAAATTTGTTTGAAACATTTATTCTGTTCATCCAATACCCCGTGTACTCTGCCCAAAGGATTTCAAAAATTTGCTTCACAAATACAAATTTTTCATAGAGGTAGATCTCATTTACCTCCATTTCATCAACTTGTCGGGAGATCACGAATATGCAATAAGAATATCTCTAAAACAGAAGTTTTGACTAAACTTTTCCATAAACGCAAGGCTGACTTAATTTATACAGAATTTATCTGAATATTTCTTCAAGAAAGCGTTTCTGGATAAAACTTTACTTTTAATTTTTTTTTAGAGTTCACTCCTTAAGAATCAATTTCAATTTAAAGCCTCCGGTACGACAATTTGATGGGTTTTGAAATCAAGTGTTAAAAAAACCGTTAAATTTTTATTTTACAAGCTGACACTTTATACGCTATGATATTCATTTTGTATTTATGATGTTTTGCAAAATCTTTTCAGATTGCTTCTCCATTAAATTTTCCTTGTTCGTACGTCATTAATTTATTTTAAGAAAACAATATATAAAAATAAATTTTTTATAAGATAAATTGAAGATAAGATTGCCTTTTTGGAGAAAAATCAGGTATTTAGAAAAAAGTTTATTAAACGATAATTTCCTATTTAGGACCATCAATAAAATCTTTTTTCTTTTAATTTTTTTTAGAGTTTACTCCTTAAGAATCAATTTCAATTTAAAGCCTCCGGTTCGACAATTTGATTGGTTTTGAAATCAAGTGTTAAAAAAACCGTTAAATTGTTTTTTACAAGCTGACACTTTATACGCTATGATATTCCTTTTGTATTTATGATGTTTTACAAAATCTTTTCAGATTGATTTTCCATTAAATTTTAATTGTTCGTACGTCATTAATTTATTTTAAGAAAACAATATATAAAAATAAATTTTTTTTAAAGAATTTAAATAATATTTTTAATTGTATATTAAATCCGACCAAAAACATAAATGTAAGAAAGGGCCGAGTTTTCGGGAAAATCCTTAATGTAATAGTTCCTTCTTAAAAAGTGATGATATGAGAGTAAGGACCGAGCTATTTACAAAGTAAATAGCTCTAGACTTCATATAATAGTTGCTTCTTAAAAAGTGATGATATGGAAGAAAGGACCGAGCTATTTACAAAGTAAATAGCTCTAGACTTCATATAATAGTTGCTTGTTAAAAAGTGATGATATGGAAGAAAGGACCGAGCTATTTACAAAGTAAATAGCTCTAGACTTCAGATAATATTTGCTCTTTGAAAAGTGATGATATCCCATTAAAGAGCCGAGCTATTTACAAAGTAAATAGCTCGGTAAACTATTAACTAAAAAAAAATAATGAGGGGTAAATTGATTAAATGTAAGAAAAAATTTGGTTGAAATTTATTTCATAAGTTTTCCCTTAGTATGTTTTTAAAATTTTATATAACGCGGCAAGTTATTTTTTCTGATGATTTCAAATATTTTAAAACTTGCCGCGTTATAAAATTTTAAAAACATACTAAGGGAAAACTTATGAAATAAATTTCAACCAAATTTTTTCTTACATTTAATCAATTTACCCCTCATTATTTTTTTTTAGTTAATAGTTTACCGAGCTATTTACTTTGTAAATAGCTCGGCTCTTTAATGGGATATCATCACTTTTCAAAGAGCAACTATTATCTGAAGTCTAGAGCTATTTACTTTGTAAATAGCTCGGTCCTTTCTTCCATATCATCACTTTTTAACAAGCAACTATTATATGAAGTCTAGAGCTATTTACTTTGTAAATAGCTCGGTCCTTTCTTCCATATCATCACTTTTTAAGAAGCAACTATTATATGAAGTCTAGAGCTATTTACTTTGTAAATAGCTCGGTCCTTACTCTCATATCATCACTTTTTAAGAAGGAACTATTACATTAAGGATTTTCCCAAAAACTCGGCCCTTTCTTACATTTATGTTTTTGGTCGGATATCAATCATTTTTGAAAGGCTTAAATATACGAAGCCGAAGGCTTCGCACAAAATGCGTAGCGTTTTGTTTCTCTTCGCATAAGCTTCGCGTATGCTATGCGTTTCTTTCACTTCGCGATACTTTACTCATTTTAGATTCACATTTACAAAGGAGACCGCTTCGCGTTATATTACGTCAACTGGCTCTGCTCGCTTTCTGAAGGGCTAAGACATCAATATAGTATGGTTTTAGTATAATATTGGGGACAATGGGAAATCAAACCCTTTAAAACAAAAAATTCAAAATCGATTCATAAATGACGGAGTGCTGAGGTAACACGCATTAAAAATTGTCCTGCAATTTTTGTGTTTTTATTAATAAAACAATTAAATGTGTAACACTTGTATACCTAACATATATGAGATTCTGTACAATATTTTGTACAGTATGTTTTTATTAAAATTTTATGACGCGGCAAGTTAATTTTTCTGATGATTTCAAATATTTTAAAACTTGCCGCGTTATAAAATTTTAAAAACATACTAAGGGAAAACTTACGACATAAATTTCAACCAAATTTTTTCTTATACTTAATTAATTTACCCCTCATTTATTTTTTTAATAAATAGTTTACCGAGCTGTTTAGCTTGTAAATAGCTCGAAACTTTATGGGATATCATCACTTTTTAAGGAACAGCTATTATTTGAAGTCTAGAGCTATTTACTTTGTTAATAGCTCGGTCCTTTCTCATATATCATCACTTTTTAAGGAGCAACTATTATATGAAGTCTGGATCTATTTACTTTGTAAATAGCTCGGTCCTTTATCCCATATCATCACTTATTAAGAAGCAACTATTTTATTAAGATTTTCTCGAAAACTTACCTTTCTTACAAACGGAAAATTTAACAATTTTAATTGTAATTAAAATAACATATGAAGCATATATCGATCTGATTTGTTGACAAGGTTACCGCCTCCTTTTTGATTAGATAGACATTTAGTATTTAAATAAAAATTGCTAATCTAATATATCAGTATGTTTTAATACTCCAAATAGAAAACATTGATTGTTTTATTGTATTGTTACAATGTAACTTTTTTTAAGTAAACAAGTTGTTTAAAAATAAACAAGTTTATTTTCAATTAGCAATTCGTAATGATGAAGAATTAAATAAATTATCTGTTGTAACAATTGCTCAAGGCGGTATATTACCAAATATTCAAGCAGTGTTATTGCCAAAGAAAACTGAAAAGAAAGCATAAATTTTATACATTGGATTATTGATAATAATATTCATCGATCATATATCATAGGCCTTTTATTAAAGCGCCACAAATTAATGTGAAATTGATTGATTGATTGATTGATATCGGGGTAAAAATTATTGCACTTCGACCCTATGGTCCATTGTGCTCCCCCTCCTAACTCAGTCTGACGAGACACGCTTCTCCCATATGTTGGCAATAGCCTGGAGCTTGCTTATCAGGTCCTCCTGAAGGTTCATATATTCGGGGTGAGATGCACCGAATATCCTGTATCTGCTGTAACCCAGAGGTTCGCAGTCAAAGATTATGTGACTGGATGTTTCTTCCTCCTCGCCACACAATCTGCACACAATGGAGCCGTTATGTAGTCCCATTGTGTGCAGATGCTTCCGCATGGGATAATGCCCGGTAATGAACCCGGTAACCCTCCGCAGTTGCATCCTGTTCAGCCTCAGTGCATCGAGAGATACCCTCTTTGTTGCACTCTGAAGCAGTATTTTCCCGAGCTCTTGCCGCGGTACTTTTTCCCAGTGATCACGGTGTTTAGAATTTGACCACTCGTTGATCACTTGTTTACATGCAGTCTTTGGAATTCCTAAAATAGGCTCTGGGCCTATGAATGGCATTCCGACTCCCTTCTTTGCTAAGGTATCCGCTTTTTCGTTTCCTTCGAAACCACTGTGACCCGGCACCCAGATCAATTTAACATTGTTCCGTTTTGCCAGTTCCAGAAGTTCCTCCAGACAATCCTTGACTACCCTTGAGGTGATCTCAGTTCCAGACAAGGCTTTTAAAGCAGCTTGACTGTCCGACAGAATAAATACGTTCTGGTTTATGTAGCCTCTACGTAGGTTCTCACGGACGCAAGCCAGTATGGCGTAGACTTCTGCTTGGAAGACCGTAGCATATTTCCCCAAGTTGAGGCTTATGTTTGCTTTTGGTCTCTCACCGTAGATTCCCGCACCCGGTCCCTTCTTCAGTTTTGGATCCGTCTGTATACCAGACGATTCCTTTCCTGAGGTAGGATGGTACTCCTTCCGACCACATGGCCCTATCACATAATACAGTGAAAGGTTTTGAGAAGGAGTATGTCTTGGGAAGTATATCTGTGCCCATTTCAAAGACGGGGTCTGAGATAATTGATGTTCCCACGATACTTACATGTCCAACCTGATTTTTATTAATCCAGTTGTTATTGCAAGACAATCTATAGGCGCTGGATCTCGCTTTAGCTGTTACTACAATGCTTAGCGGAGGCAGCCACTGTATGACGTCCATGGCAGCTGTAGGTGTACTGCTCATGGATCCAGTGATGCACAAGCAGGCCAGTCTCTGGATCCTGGACAACTTTATGCACGCAGTAATCGGCTTAACTTTTGGCCACCACACTAAAGCAGCATAGGTTATAATGGGCCTGACTACTGTTGTGTAGAGCCAGTGGATCATTTTGGGTTTTTGACCCCAGACTTTTCCACATGCTCTCTTGCAAAGCATGAGAGAAGATTTGCTCTTATTTGTTATATATTCCAGATGAGGGTTCCATGTTAGTTTGGAGTCCAGCATTACTCCCAAGAACTTGGCTTCCCTTGTGATCTGTAATCTTTCACCGAAGAGGATTGGTGGTTTTATGTTATCCACCTTTCTTTTACGTGTGAATGGAATTAGTGCTGTCTTACCAGGGTTAATTTTCAATCCCTGATTGATACACCATTCCTGTGCGATTCTAAGAGCGTTTTGCATAAGCTCCGAGATTGTGCCTTCACAGGGTCCCTGGATTGCAATTACAATGTCGTCCGCGTAACCCTGTGTGTAGTATCCATTTTGGTTGAGGTTTGTCAGTAAGCTGTTCACTGTCAGGCTCCACAGAAGTGGGGATAAGACACCACCCTGTGGACATCCCTTTGTGGCTCTCACAGTGACAGACTCTCCAAAAAGAGAAGTTTTTATTCTTCTTCCTATCAGCATAGATTTTATCCACCTGCAAAAGGTGTCTTCAACTCCGTGCCGACCTGCAGAATCAACCATGGAATTGTGAGAAGCATTGTCAAATGCCCCCTCTATGTCAAGAAAAACGCACAAGGTGGTTTGTTTCCTTGCGAATCCCTCCTCAATCCTGTATATTAGGTTGTGGAGGGCTGGTTCACAGGATTTCCCCACCTGATAAGCGTGTTGGTTGGCATGAAGCGGATTTCTTGACAATGCCCCCTCAGTCAAATGAAATCCTATTAGTCGTTCCATTGTTTTCAGTAGAAACGATGACAGACTAATTGGTCTAAAGTCCTTTCCCGTGGAGTGATTAAGCCTCCCCGGTTTTGGCAAAAAGGTCACTCTTACTGGCTTCCATACGGTTGGGATATAACCCGTAGCCAGGCTTGCCCTGAATATATGACCAAGCAGAGTTAAAAGATGCTCTGCTCCTTTTTGTAAAAGAACTGGGTATATCCCATCTGGTCCCGGTGCTTTGTAGGGGTCGAATGAGTTTATTGCCCATTCGATTTTTGAGCGGTTAATGGCAATCGCCGCTCTTCTCCAGTTCTCGTCAGTCGGCGGGAGACACTGGTTAAACTGCTCTTGAGAAGTGTTTTCATCGTCCACTGTTACCGAATCCGGGAAATGAATCCGGAGCAGTGTCTCGAGTGTATCCTTCGCGGAGCTAGTATACTCACCATTGGGTTTACGAAGTGAGCCGATGGTGTCAGCGGGTTTCTTCGCCAGGACACGATGGAGCCTTGCTCCCTCAGATGTGTTTTCAACATCATGACAGAGCTTCCTCCATGAGTCCACTTTGGCTTTCTTCAGAGACCTTTTGTATTCGGTAAGGGCTTCATGGTAATTATCCCAGTTTCCCAACCTCCTTGCTCTGTTAAATAGCTGGCGAACCCTTCGCCTCTGACTCCTTAGGCCCTCATTCCACCAACAAGTTGACCTGCTGATGTCTTTTGAGACCTCCGGGCAGTTTTCTTGGAAAGAGTTAATTATTGCATGCTGAAGCTCAGTTGCAGTAAGCTCAATGTCCAATACTGTTTTAACTTTCTTCGGAATTGTGGCGAGTTTGAACTTTAGTGTCGAATTATATTCGTCCCAATTGGTTCTCCTCGGATCCCGATATTGTATATTATATTGGTCCGTTCTTACCTCCACATTGTAATAGATTTGTCTGTGATCCGATGCAGATGGTTCATCGGACACTAGCCATTTCTTGATTTTACCACTGATTTCATAAGTGCTCAGTGTTACATCAATGACTTCCTTCCGCACTTTGTTAATAAAAGTCGGCTTGTTGCCTTGGTTAACTATATCTAAGTTGTTAGCTATGATATAATGTGTTTGTGTTTGTGCTACCCCACGCAGTGTGATGCGCGTTTGCATCGCATCCCATGATCAGTTGGTGGTTTTTTGCCTCACAATACTGGATCAGGTCTTCCATCTCTGTTGATGGTGGTGGAGTAGATGCATCATAGGGTAGGTAGACCGAAGCGATGATTACCACTCCAGTTCCGTTCTCCATGTTGTATTTTACTTTTACTGCTGTTAGATCTCTCTGACAAAACTCTAACAGCGGCAAGACATTGATGTCCTTTCTTGCATAAATGCAAGTTCTGGGTCTCTCCGAGGTTTTATCGTAGATAATTTGTCCTCTAGTATCTCCTAGTCCAAGAATCTTATGGTTAACTGCCCAAGGTTCTTGGATCAGAGCTATGGAGATTCCCCTTTTCAGCACATTTTGACAGAAGACAGCGGAGGCCGCCTTACTGTGCTGGAGGTTTATCTGAAGCAACCGAAGATCAGACATTATTTTTCCTCTTTGAAGTATTGAGTGGTCTAAGGTTGACTTGACCAAACCCGAGGTATAATTTAAACCCTCGGTCCTGAATCACCCGCAGATCCGCTGCATCCACTTCCAGTACGATGGTGTGTCCTGCATTGGTCCTCGTGCTGTTGATACTTCGCCATTCCTGAGTGTGCAGGTTTGTATTCTGCACTCCAAGAGCTTTGATCACTTTGCCCGTTTCAACGGTGTTATAGATCAGGGGAGTATACAGCAGAACCTTTGATGTGTTCATCATGGCTCTTGCATCCCCGACCACAAGTTCCGCTCCGTCCCATGGTCTGATATTCGGGACGTTCTCCATGAGCCAGTTTATAGCTGTTGATCCTATGCACCGCACAACGAGGGCCCCCCTGTCCAGATGGCAACCCCGATATTGTGGGCCCTTAACGAGCTCTTGGCTAATAAGGGTTTGTAGCATCGAGAGTTGAACCTCTTCGGATTGTTCCTGAGTCATTTTGACCTCAGGATATCCCCGCAATGCAATGCATATCTTTGTTGTTGCGGTGGTTTCAGCAAAGGTATTAATAGCACTTGCCTGTTCCCCCTTTCTTCGTTTTTTCAAGATCTGTTTCGGGCTTGGAGTCCCATCTTCAGATCTCAGTCTCTTTTCCTGTGGGTTTTTCGAGGGTTGATTCCCTGAGTCAGATCCTACAGGTATCACTGTTTCTGACAAAACCAGAGCTGTGGGTTTTTTTGTCCGGATTTTCCTCTTTATCGGAGGAATCGGTTTCTCCTCAGCTCTTGCTTTCTTTTCAAATGCTTTTCTCTGGGCTGCACCCGAGAGATTTTTTATTTCCATCTTCAGGAAAGGATTCTGGACTTTATCGTCCATATTTTCTGCTGGGCTGGATGCACCTGCAGTTTTTTGTGTCTCGGCGAGGTTTGCTTGTACAGCATCGGTTGATTCACTTTTTGAGGGGATTTGAGCCCCAGACTTATTATTTTCTTTATTGTGTTTATCCATTTTGTTCCCACGATAAAAATCGGGCCATGTACTACCCCATAGGCCACTTGATGGGGAGGGCATTGATACAGTGGAGTTCGCCAGTTGCTCCAAGGGGATTGTTTATGACAGCATTTAACCCTGCTGCCCTAGCCTTCGGCTAGATCTCTTGGCACAATGCCTCGCACCGTAGCTTGGGTGCTTTGCATGGTTTGTTGGTCGTGCTTCTCGAGGCTATCCTGTCCGGCGTGGGTATTCCTGCCAGTAACATAGTTACCGACGGCATAGCATAGCCCTTCATCAATGCACTTAAGCCTCTCCACCAACTACAAGGTCCTACCATGCCCAGGAGAAGAATGTGAAATAAGAGTGATATATTTTTTATTAAAATAACTATATAAAATTTAGTATTTATATATATATATATATATATATATAAGATGTTACTTGATTTGTTTCGATTATGACTTCTAAACTAATTGTTTATTACAGATAATTGATTATCAACGTATCAGTCTTTGAACAATCTTATTCCAGAACAACGTGCAACGCAGCATGCAATAGTTTTGATATATATAACAAAGATAATGCGGCGATTGGCAGCTCGGATTCGAAGAAATGACTTGACCCGTTGGGGAGGAAGGGGTGGAATGCGATCAAGGTTAGACTTGATCCGTTGGCTCCACGTCACAAAAAAAAATTCGTTGCGCAGGAACTGCGTCAACTTAGCGAATTTCCTTAGAATACATAAATCACTCTCTAGCGGTCATATTTTTAGTCTGATCAAAATGCCTTAAGGCAGTTTAAGGGGTGTTTTTATTGATAATAATATTCATCGATCATATATCATAGGCCTTTTATTAAAACGCCACAAATTAATGTGAAATAAGAGTGATATATTTTTTATTAAAATAACTATATAAAATTTAGTATATATAAGATGTTACTTGATTTGTTTCGATTATGACTTCTAAACTAATCGTTTATTACAGATAATTGATTATCAACGTTATAGTCTTTGAAGAAATGACTTGACCCGTTGGCTCCACTTCACAAAAAAAAATTCGTTACGCAGGAGCTGCTTCAACTTAGCGAATTTCCTTAAAATACATTAATCACTTTCTAGCGGTCACAATTTTAGTCTGATCAAAATGAAATGTCGTTTATGTCTTTAGTATTTGCATGGCCAATTTTATTAATAAATGTCATACGTGAAGGGGAAATGGGGGCATAAGGAAAGAAGAAAACACAAAATATAAAATATCTCTCTTAATATTAGAACAATCGAAAAATGCGTAAGAAATAAAGTTGTAGAAAATCATGTTTGCTACAATTCATCACCTTATGATTTTTGCTCAAACTCTAATGTGTACAGAGATATTGAGGAATTTAATTTTCAATCTTAAACCGTCAATATTTCTGTAAATATTAGGGTAACAGAAAAAATGATAAGAAACTAAATTGCAGTAAAACTTAGTAGCTACAACTTTAATTCTTATAAAATTTTTCGATTTTTCGAATATTAAGGGAGATATGTCAAATTTAGTGTTTCCCCCTCCCTCTAAACCCCCCTTTCCCCTTGTTCGATTTTACCCATTAACGAACTTGACCTTTTGAATATCAAAAGCGCCTGAAATGCCAAATCTCATTCCGATAAAATGAAAACTGTGACCGCTAGAGTGATTACAGACACATATATATATATATATATATATATATATATATATATGTCCATAGATATATATATATAAATTTTACAGATGGTGATTTTTGACATCTACTAACTAGGATCGATGGACATTTGAAGAAATTTTTGCGAAATTTTGACTTCGGTACGGGACCAATAGCTCTATTTCCTTTCAGGAAATTCGCTAAAAATTCGTTACGCAGGAGCTGCGTCAACTTAGCGAATTTCCTTAGAATACATAAATCACTCTCTAGCGGTCATATTTTTAGTCTGATCAAAATGCCTTAAGGCAGTTTAAGGGGTGTTTTTCCCATTTTCGGAGGTTTGCGTTATAGGTAAGGAAAGTGTTCTGTTAACTTGACTTTATTTCGGGTCGATTGGTGAAAATTCCATCATTTCATCATATATAGAAATGAAAAACGTAATTTTGGGGGGTGTTTTTTCGATTTTTTGGGAGTTTGCAATAAAAAATATTAAGTTTTTCGAAATAACTTCCTAATTTGTAGCTATTAAGCGTCGATTGCAAAAAACTGCATCTTGTTGCATGTATAGAACAAAAAGGTTGGTTTTGGGGGTGTTTTTACCAAGTTCGAAGGGTTGTGATGGAAAAAAACCGATCTTTCTATCATGAATAGAAAAAAAAAGATAAGTTTTAGGGATGTTTTTCCCATTTTCGGTGTGGTTGCGATGAAGGTAATGAAATTTTTCAAAATATTCTGTTAATTTTGACGTTATTTCGGGTCGATTAGTGAAAATTCAAACTTTATAGCATTTATAGAACAGAAAAACATAATTTTGGAGGATGTTTTTCCAATTTTCCGAGGGGTTGCACTGAAAAAATTGAAGTTTACTGATTTTTCTCGTCAGATTGAAGCAATTTCACGTCGAATACAAAAAACTGCATCATTCTAGCATAAGGGCTTGGTTATAATAGCTTTAAAAAATTTTTGAAGGCGAAGCTGCAACGGGCTAATAGGCAATGCTAGTAATAAATAATAATTGATCAATGTATCAATGTAAAATATAATCAAAAAGTTAAAATATAAATAAAATGAGAATATAAATTAATGTTTTACAAAATTACCATCAAATGCGTGTATAAAAAAAATTCACACAGTGTTGGGCACCCATCCAAAAACTAATTGTAAAAATATGTTGCTTAACTTTTAAAATCAACGCATACTGCTGTATTCAAATTGCAATGTCTATTTCTATATGGTATAAAAATTAATAGGTATATATGATATATATCGATTTCTACATGGTAGTTTGCGTTGAACTAGTCTTAAAAGAAAAAAATGTTAAATTTTCCACTTTTCCGATACAAATTTCCAGTTTTCGCAATTTTCCCGTCGGTTTGGGTACTACAGCTATCTACATGCCCAATATCAACTTTACAGCATATCTGGAAGTATCGTAGAATATTGATCTATTAGTTACCAAGAATTGTGGGCGTTCCCGCGAATTTTGCGTTTTTGAAGTGAAATAACTTTTTAACGGTTAATTCGTTAACGTTGATTGAAAACATTGGTTCTTATAATTCCGTAAAGTATCTATATTCGAAATATAACCCTGTAGCTCTTTTCGTTCAAAAGATACAGCACCCAAAAAATGAGCCTAAATTAAGATGTAGTAATAACACTGTAGTGAAAAGTCCGAATGTCTCCCTTAAATCTCGGCCTTGCGCACTACCGTGCTCTAGATGTTAGCTTCTAAAAAATTACTATAAAATTATTATTAATGAATTAATGTTAGCGCCATAGATGGCAGCACACGTATTATTGTTTTATTATTAATAGATGGCAGCACATGTATTATTCTGTTAGCGCCATCTAAGCAGAATATTTCAAAATTAAAAAACTTATAAGAGTAAACTTCATTGCGCATCGTAGCTGACACGCACAATTTTTTCCCTCAGCTACCCAATTCTGTTAAAAATTTTATGAATTCTCGTTTGATTTAATCGAGTCATTTTTTCCAAAAAACCTTTCCTTGAAGAAATATTCAGGTGCAATTTTTAAAATGAGCACCCTGTATAGCTATGTATATTAATTAATTAATATATTTATAACTGTATATATCTGATTTTTCTGCAAGTGATACAAGGAGTAATTGAACTTTGACAAAAAACATTTCATGTATAATTGAAATTACCAGACAAATTACTCTGCTTTAAATGAATGCCAAACCAATTAAATTGCTTAAGGTAATTTCACTTTCAATATTCTACAAACTTCGTGTTCATTAAATTATGTACTTTATATAATGATATAATATAATGGAAAAGTGTTGTTATATCACTAGAGATGATGTATCTACTATGTATGTGAGATTAACACGAAATTGTGAATACAGTTTATTGTATGGTGTACAATCAGTATTCATAAATGATGAAGAAGATGGCGATCAGAATTATTAATTTCATTATCGGGTAATTCAAATTTTAAACATTTGTCTCGAATGAAATTTTGTGGCCACAGAGCCATATACCAGTAAGTTATACATATATATATATATATATATATATATATATATATATATATATATATATATACATGTACTTGAATATACTTCAATACATTTAGCATTTTAGGTAATTGGAAGAGTGTCAATATATATATATATATATATATATGTATATGTATATATTTTATATATATATATATATATATATATATATATATATATATATATATATATATATATATATATATATATATATATATATATATATATAATATATACATATACATATATATATATATATTGACACTTCCAATTACCTAAAATGCTAAATGTAAATTTATTATTGAAGTATATTCAAGTAAACCATGTTTTTTGGAAATTTAAAATTTAGAGACAGAATTTTTTTATAGTCAGAAAGGCTGAAAACTTCAAAAGCAAAATTTAAGGTGATATAAGTGCAAATAATAATCCTAAGATTATTATTTAGGAAAGAAAATTATTTAAATTGTGGACTTCTGAATAACATGCTACTCAAAGTAAATTCCCAATTTTTCACAAATCAGCACTTACATACTTACTTCAAGGTGTATTACTGTAAACTGTATGCTGTTTTTCAAATAAATTTGAAGCTATCAAAAAAAGTATTCCCTTCAATTTAAAATTTCAATAAACCATTTTCAATTTTAAATATACTCCTATAAGCCACGTACAATTTGCATATGAAATATTTATAAAATAGTGTTTAACCATATTCATTTTAAAAATTTTTAAAAAGGCACATTAACCATCCCTTAAAATATTTGTTACTATACATGTTATTTGAATTTTATCTATAAAATGCTCATTCCATTCCTGTTTTAAGTTTGAATTTAACCTACTTAGTTGTTTATGGTAAAAAACTAAGTAGGAAAATAATAATTCTAGCCGTCAACTTATGCACCAAATATGAATACTGATTGTACATGTCGCAGTGAAATTAAATGCGGCCAGATTAATATCTAGCTACGGATATTATATGATCGCCATATTATTTATAAATCTTTTGCTATCATCGAAATGTTACATTCTGCTTTCACAAACGAAAAGGATTACTGTGAAACATAATAATACAAATTTTTCGTTACAACGTAAACAAAGTCAGATTAATATCGGTCTAGGTATCCAACCGTTCAGCTATCATCGGTCTAGCTATCCACCCATTACCCCGTTACTTTTGATATGTTACTATTAACGATTATTAAGAAAAAACTTAAATGCTGTAGATGTAATTCTAATTGCATTTTCATCCATAACCATGAGCCATGAATACTTTTTGCATATTTTAAACGGTGGGTAAAATGTAAACACATTTTTGCGAAATTGTTTCACTGAAATACCGCCAATGTCTTTAATATCTGATAAATTTTCCCATTTCGCTAGTATGAAGATATATTGACAACTAATCGAACACACACACACAAACACACACACACATACTCATACACGCACGCACACATGTGCACTTGGAATAAACAAAAACTAATTTTTAAAAAATTCGTTACGCAGGAACTGCGTCAACTTAGCGAATTTCCTTAGATCACTCTCTAGCGGTCATAATTTAAGTGTGATCAAAATGAAATATAATATCTGATATGACTTTAGTATTTGCAAAAATTAAATTTATTAATAGCCAAAATAGAACGATGTATAACGATTATAGATTGTAGTTACTATGGAAACGGAATCAAAATTTTTTTCAATAAAATATATTTCATGTACGTATTCGCGCAAAATGTATAAGGATTACAGTTGTAGAAAATCAAGTTTGCTACAATTCATTACATTGTCATTTTTCACAAACTAATGTGAACAGAGATATTTACAATTTTAACTTTCAATCTTTAATTGCAAATATTTCTGTAAATATTAGTGTAACAGAAAAATGATAAGAAATAAAATTACAGTAAAACTTAGTACCTACAACTTAACTTTTGATAAATTTTTCGATTTTTCAAATATTAAGGGAGATAGTCAAATTTTTTTTCCCCTCTCTCTAAACCCCCCCTTTACCCACATCCGATTTAATCCATTAACGAACTTGACCTTAAGAATTCCAAAAGCGCCTCAAGTACCAAATTTCATTCCAATCGGAATGAAATTATGTATATGTATATATGTATATATATACATATATACAAGCGATAGTGAATTTTAACATCTAATAGGTAGGATCGATGGACATTTGAAGAAACTTTTACGAAATTCCAACATTGGTGCAAAAACAATAATGCATTTCCTTTGGAGGAAATTCGCTTAACACTCGCAATAGAAAATAGAAAATTTAATAAAGAGATTGATCCAATAAAGTTACGATATGATGGGTCTTAAAAAATATATTTAAGAAAAAAACTGAGATTTCGGTTAATGTAATTTCTCTCGGCGGTAGCTTAATTACCCTAAATCTCAGTTTTTTTCTTAAATATTTTTTTTAGGCCCGTCATACCGAAAATAATGAATTTTCTTCATTTAACTTACGACAAAAATTTATAAAGTTTATTGTGGACTTTTATGAATGTAGGTACTATATAAGATTTTGAATAATTTTTTTAATGGATTATATCTAGTGCTCGTATATCCTTAAGGCTAAATTAGTTTTTGTATTTATTTAAAATTACTAACATACGTATTTTTTTGTATCAGTTCACCTCAAATCGTAGAGCTATAGTAAAAGCAGCGATTTTGGATATGAAAACCATAACTTTAATAATATAACATATACTATGTCTGTTTATGACGAGAGTTTCGTGACAGTATGAACTTGGTTGCCGAAAGCGTGGAATTACTGAATTACTATTTGGTTTAGTGAATACTCGTATAGACTTGACTAACCCAACCCAACCAGACCCAACCAGACCCAACCAAACTCGACCCAACACGAGTGTCTCACTATTCTTTAACATTAAAATCAATCTCTTTTGATGTATTTGATTTATTACCTAATAGTAATTCAGTAATTCCACGCTTTCGGCAGCCAAGTTCATACTGTCGCGAGACATTCCACTGTATATGGTGCTAAAAATGATAACTAAACTAACTTAACTTAACATCTTGATTCAAGTAAGAAGTAATCGCATGTAGCTTAAACTTATTTATCACATTTAACGTAGTAAAATGTTTAACCAGAATGTAAGTTAACATTATTTGTATCAACGATTAAAAGTAGCCATATTATAATCTTACTAGCTGGATTTTAATACGACTAAATATGTTTCTTATTACAGCATTATACTGATCAATACGTATACGTACAGATTATACAAGTGCATTATTTATGTGTTATTGTTGTAATTATTAGATAGATGCAATTCGATCAGATAATAATACAGTGTTTATGTTTATAGGGTACAGGTACTACGGTCACAAAAGTAACGATCGTCTTTCAAAATTATAAAGCTGATTTGTGCCTTATCCATTCGGTTTTTAGGAAAATGTTTCGAATAAGATTGTTTAGTATATATTTAATGAACAACTTTTAGCCAAAGCACTTTTACGAAAACCGAGTAGATATGGTACGAATCAATTATATAATTTAAAAAATAGTATATTATTAACCATGGGACCAAAGTGACTCTTTTAATCCCGCGAGTGGAGCTTGTTCCAGAGGACTACGACCACTCAAGGGATTAAAGGCACTTTAGTCCCGCGGTAAATATACTATTTTTTGTACTTTTAGGACTAAAATGACAACTTTACTCCCTCCAAATAGGTACTAAAGTAGTACTTTTTCTCCCATTGGAGAAAAAGTAGATTTTTTTCCCATGGGAGAAAAAGTAAATTTAATACGTATCCTAGCAACAAAATCAAAATAACATTTCTATTTAACAAATTTTTTACTTTTTCTTCCATGGGAAAAAAAATCTACTTTTTCTCCATGGCAGTAGTACTTTTTCTCCCACGGGAGAAAAAGTACTAATTTAGTACCTATTTGGAGGGAGTAAAGTTGTCATTTTAGTTCCGAAAGTGCAAAAGAACGTTAATATTGTGGTAATCCGGATAAGCGAAAGTTCAAGAGAATGGGAGTTCTATCTCACTTATTAAGTTTTTTTTTCCCTTAATCAGTTTTTTTTTTGTAAAGCTTAGCAGAGCGGCTTCTTTCACTCACATAACACAAAGAAAATATATTAAATGTGAGTCCCTTTTCAACGACAGGAAATTCAGCAACCGACTCTTCTTGATGTTTTCCGAGTCTCTCATAACACAATTGCAATTTTGGCATGTCAAACCAACGCTGTATCTCATTTTACGACTTGAACTGAACACGTTTACAGTTTTAAGTTCATCAAGTAATTCTCAAATCGAAAACATTTTTTACTTAGAGATTGTTATAAATATGTATCACGCATAAATAAGTATATATAGACGCTTAGATAATTTTTAGACAAACATGAACATCGTCATTCAAATTAGATTTGAGGCAATATATAGTGTATATACTATTTCAACCTCAAACGTTTCACAAAATCCAACAATTGTGTAAACGAAAAATGACTGGAGTTAATATAATTAATCCGATATCATGTTGATAAGATTTAAAAAAATTATTTAATCATAGGAATTTATTTTATTTATTTATTTCACCATAAGATACATAAGTACATAGGTACAGTCAATGTAAAAAAAAATTTAATTAATATAAAAATTCATTACAAAGTGGTTTTTCAGCTCACGTTTAAATTTCGGCATGCTCTCTATGTTTTTTAACTCTCCAGGATGATTGTTGTACAATTCACTTCCAATAATTTCCGTAGAGTTTATGAATTTTTTGAATCTATAGTTTAGTAATATGCAAATCATTATTATGTCGAGTGTTATAATCATGAATTTCATTTCTTAGTTGTAATTTTTGATAATTTTTTTTTATGAATATAAATAGCTCATAGTAATATATGCCATAAAATGTTAGTAAATTATTCCGTTTAAAATGGTTAACACGTGATTCGCGATATCCAAGATTAAACATGATCCGAATAATTCTTTTTTGTAGAATAAATTCGTGAACAAGCTGAACATTATCCCATAATACTGCATGGAATATAAACGCATAATACACAGACAATAAAGCTTTAGTGTTATGAGTTTATTTCAATTTTATATATAAAAATTATAGTTTAAAGAACTAAAAAACACGCTTTTAGAGAAAATTCAACTAAAAAATGAAAAATAAATAATAGTTTAAAAAAACTAAAAGAACACGCTTTTATAGATAACCCAACTAAAAAATAGAAAATATAATTTAATAAATTTGGATAAAGAAAAGTGTAAATAATAAACAAATGTATATTAATGGAATAAAGCTTGGGTGCATAGTGTCAATAGTTATTCCATTAATATACATTTGTTTCTTATAAAAGCGTGTTTTTTTGTTTTTTAAACTATAATTTTTTTAACTATTATTTATTTTTTCAATACTTTTCAAGTATTTTTAATCAGGGACTTTTCAGAAGTTTCACTTCTACCGTGTGTGACTTGCACACACACACATTTTTTTTTTCAAGTCAGTAACTTATCTGGGAAATTGATGAATCCTGGCTAATCTAATCAGGATAATCGGATGTTTCAATCGAATTATTGCATTTTCATCGGTCTTTGACAGGTGTGCAAAATTTGAATTAAATCTGATCGTTCAAAGTAGGAGAAAATCTAGCCCAAAAGGGTCGGTTACATACATTCATACATACAAACATACATACAGGTGAAACTAATAAAAAGCGTATAAAAATAAGCCGTACTTAACTTTTTACACACTGTGTCAACATATCGATGCCATTTTATACCTTCATCCAAAATTCTACCTAAAAATTTCATTTCGTTTACTTGCTTATCGGATATTTTATTGTTGATGAAATAATAGATGCATCAATAACTTTATTTAAAAAAAGTAAAAATATTGCCTAAGTCATATTTATGATTAAGTGATTATTTCTGCTCCAATCAGCAAATTGTTCAATTACATTATTCATTTCATTCATTAAATTATGTAAATTATCTGAAGATAATATCACAAAGATGTCATCTACACAACAGCAATAATTTCCGGACGCAAGGTAATTTATGTAGGTCAAGAACAATAATGGTCCAAGATTTGAGCCCTGTGGAACTCCAATGTTGACACAGAGTGGGCTTGATTTTATGCCTTCAACATTCGTTATATTTTTTTATTGTCTAAATAGGACACAAACCAGGAAATTGGAAGTCCTCTTATACCAAAGCTTTCTAATTTATTTAACAAAAACTGGTGATTTACCATATTGAATGCTGAACTTAGGTTAAAAAATAGTGATAAAGCATATCTTTTTTTAAGAAGTCCAAAGAGTAATTTAGTTTCTTTGCTATTCAACTGACTGTGATGCAAAATGTATTTTAATAGTTAATTTAAATATTCATTATGTAGTATTACATTCTTTTGACATTTATAATTATTTATGCTTATTTAATGCCAATTAAAATGCTTTTTTTTACCACAGCATGCCCTCCAGTCGATTCGGTTATCCCCACCATGTACTCGGCACTCTGCCAATAAGCAAATTTGCGTCTATGTGTTCATCCTTGACGAATTTATATAGGGTGGCGCATAAGTAACGTTATGCGCATAAGTAATCGAATGCTGACTTTCAAAATAAATATCTATCATTTAATATCAAAATATATATATATATATATTTATATATATATATATATATATATATATATATATAATATATATTATATATATATATATATATATAATATATATATATATATAATATATATATATATATATATTATAGGGACGAATTTATATAGGGTGGCGCATAAGTAACGTTATGCGCATAAGTAATCGAATGCTGACTTTCAAAATAAATATCTATCATTTAATATCAATATATATATATATATATATATATATATATATATATATATATATATATATATATATATATATATATATATATATATATATAATATCAAAATAAATATATATCAAAAATTTATTCACTAATTAAATGAAAACGTTACTTATGCGCCAGCCTACAGTAATATGCACTTAATATGTGTGCTATATATTAATATTTTTAAACCTATAAATTCGATAAGTTTCTATTCGCATAAAAAGTTATTTGTTTTTATTATACAATCATTAAATCTACGAAAAAATTGTATTCAAATATGAAATATTTGATGTAACATGTAAGTCATAAATTAATACTCATGAGAATAGTTTTAGTAAAATGATAAAAATATCTAGAAATACTTTTGTAGATATAATAATGGAATATGTTTCAAAGCCCCAAGTAACATAATGATATTTTATTAAATTGTCCTAGAAGATGAAAACATGTTCTATATATTTTGAATATTGTACAACTTTAGTATAAAAAAAAAAACTAAATATTTTAACAATAAAATTACTTTTTAAGAACTTTTTATTTTGAGTGTTTATTATTCATAAAAACTTTTTTCCATCGACTGTTTATGTTTCAGTCTACAGACATCTAAAAACATAATTCATACGTACACCAAGGTACTGTAGAAGTATGTATCACGAGCTTCTGCAATCTACAAGTAAGATTAGATTCGAGTCGGAAGCAATAATTATAAAGAGCTTTTGTACCACGACCATTTCGATCTATTGTACCTCCTTTCCTTCAAAATTCCAGGAGTCCTATAAAATTAAAATAATTGTTCTAGGAATTGGGGCATAATTTTAAATTTAATTCCAAAAAACCTTTTTGATTATTTTAATAATCTTTATGTTAGACTGGAGATTTGTCCATCCCAAATGTACAGTCTTTTGTGAGAGAGACTTTCGCATTCACACAGAATGTGAATTCCGGTCTCCTCCTCTTCATAACAAAATCTACAGACATCATTCTCTGTGAATTTGATTTTAAGTTTCTCCTTAATGGGTTTCTTTCTAGTTGTAAACGTCTACTTGTAAAAGTTGCTCAGAGGCCTTTTTCCATAAGAAGCTTGCTGACGAACGTTTCCATCGATTTCTGAATATTCAGGTACCCAACCAATAGTGACTTTGCTATGTTTACCCCGACTTTTCAGTGAATTGGTACACTCCAGGACAATTTTGGAGTTTATTTCAGGTGAACCTAACGCTTTCTATTGAATAGAATATATATTATAATATTCTATTTTTGTAGTTTCATTGAAGGTTCTCAATTACACATTTATTAATAGCATACATTTTGGCCTGGAATATCAACGCATATTTACCAAAACTGATATGGATATTCATAATTGGTCGCTCACAATATAGTCCGGATCCTACTCTAGTATCGGTTTTGAATCCATCCGTATACCAGATTATATCTTGGGTGTCGAGTAATTACATAAATTTCACCTAAATTTTGGCTAAACTATTGTTCATGAATAAAAGTCTCAAAAAAGATTTATTTGTTTCTAAAATAGAGAGATATTCTTTATTTGAACTATTCTTCTATCTCTTTCTTGTATTAAATGATTTTGGAGATGATATGTATGGATCTTTTTTGCCATACAATTTTTACGAACTTGGAGTGGTTAAAAAAAATCGACAGAAAAAAAAATCTGAAAACGCAATTATTCAAATATTTACGAACACTAAAAATAAATTTATCTATACAAGAGTAGTTTAATTTACAAGAGGGTAGTTTCAATATACAAGAGAGTTTGAACGTTAATTTTGTGAAGTTTCCGCTAGGTATCTATACACAAACCCTATCATTTTCACGGTTCGATATAGAGATAATCTTTCAAATGCCTATGCCTATCTCAAAAAGAAGACAACTTTTGTTTGAAATATTTATTCATACATTTAATATTTTTTGCTTAAATCCTTAATACTAAGGCTAAAATATGTGGCTATGCATTATAAAAAGGATACATTTGAATACAGTATACCGAAATTGTTTTTTTTTTCATAATTATCGAATTAATTTATTTCTATAAGGAACCAAGATTTACACATTCATTCAATTGAATAATGAATATATTTTCACAATTCCCATCTTCATCCCTACATTTCATTACGAAAACGGTTAAATGTAGACTAAGGCATTTAATTACAAAATTATTCCTTTTAAAAATTTTAACAGTTTTCAGCAAAGCGTGGATCCACCGATGTGTGCACGATGGGCATGCCCACAACTTGAATAGACTTGTGACGTCACACTTTCACGGTCTATTGAGGTCGATAGACTAATATTATTTCCAATGTCTTAATAAAATTTAAAAAAACAATGTTTCGTGCGTGATTCGGAACGCTCCGAATTACTTAGTCATCATAGACGATATGCTGACACGTTATGTCACATTTTTGACAACATAATTTCTGTTTCTTTTTGGCACATGAATATTTGTATTGGAAAAAAGAGATGACTATTCGCTGGGTGTGCATAGCCATCTACTAATTTAAAAGTACATAGCCGTCTACTAATTTAAAAGTAAGCGTGTGTTGTAAGCCCGGATAATCTTTCTTGTGCCATTAAAGCACGCAACCAAGATTTTACTCTGCGAAGTGTAGAAAACGATCTCTCTGCGGTAGCTACGCTGACCGGGAGATTTGCGAGTATTTGTAAGAATACATATGTATTGCCGCCAAAACTTCCGAGCCGCCTTCCTTTTTGGTGGCGTGGCGTGCGACCTAGATTTGTACATAACATAAAAATTATCTTACAAATACTGGCAACTCTCCCGGTCAGCGTAACTACCGCAGAGAGATCGTTTTC
Source organism: Nineta flava (assembly GCA_963920215.1). NCBI lineage: Eukaryota > Metazoa > Arthropoda > Insecta > Neuroptera > Chrysopidae > Nineta > Nineta flava. Next base: position 14,149,859 of record OY986045.1, on the reverse strand, counting down.
TACTCTTCGAAGAGTAAAATTTTGATTGGGTACCTCAATGGCACAGGATAGATTATCCGGGCTACCTGTCCTAAATATACACAATTAAAGATGTGAACCTGGATGTCGATGAAATTATCAACGTTTTCGCGAAAATGAAACGTAAGCTTCAATTTTTAATTTAAGTAAGCACCTAAATAAAACTATTTATGTAAAATGAATATACTAGCGTTTAATTTAATTTGATATCCTTTGAAGTTGTAAAAATTTCATCAAAATCAGTTCAGTAGTTTTGAGTCTAAATTTGACACTGTGATGTGCAAACAAACACACATTTACTTTTGTAATTTTCGTGAGCGAACTAACATTTTACTGGTTTATTAATTTACTAGTGTTCGTCCCACGGCTTTGCCTACGTGGAACTATACACTGTACAAAATCTTGGTCAGAGCGACATATATTTTGTAAACATCTCCTTTGTAGGAATGCAGTATATCGATCATGAGCGAGTTCATATACTCCGACTCGCACTTGACCGATTTTCGGGTGGCTGTGACTACAACCTTTTTTGAGAGATAGATCCGCGCCTATTTTCAGCCGCATCGTGCCCAAATGGAGGTTACACTTATTTACGATAATATCTATGCAGATATCCAATTAATTTATAATAAATCAATTATAAATTTCCATTAATATAATTTTTTTATAAAGACTAAAAAGAAAACTGAAAATTTTTTATAAACAGAAAAATATTTGTTGACATTTTTTTCTGTCTTCTATATTATGAGCAAAAAATATTTTTCCTTTATTATGTAAACAATAGAGCTACACAACATGATTCCAAAGGATTTTCCCCTATTTTTCATCTTTTTTAATGGTATGGTTTGGCATGAAAAAACGTGTGTATGTATAATAAGTATATTAAAACCATTTCATTGTGAAAATAGGTCAATTGTTATTAGGTATATACTACGCATTTCTTAAAACACTCCTGTCAAACTAAAATAATAAGTAGTATTGTGTCTATTGGTATTCCTGTAAATATGGGAAACAACAAAGCCAAGAATAACTACATCAAGTACCTTGTTCTGAATAAACAAACATTTTCATTCTATACATGTTAATTTCACTTTAAAATATTTTCAAAGTAATACGTAATTTGATAATGGATGCCTAATAACTATTTTCAAAATTTTTTCTGCCTGTTTGTTCCCACATCACGTTAACATGGCTGAATCAATTTTTATCCGCTTTCATTTGAAGGTAAAGATTTTTATTAGGTAACATATAGACTATAAACATTTGGTGTCCATTCAGCTGTGCTCTAAAACTACCTTTCAAACGGTTAGAAATACGGAAAATCTATAAATAAATAAAAAATTGTAAAATGATCAATTTCCTAATGAAAAAGGGGTTTGGCATGTTTATTTGTTGAATCAAAATGCAACAAAATTGGTTACGCAGGAGCTGCGTCAACTTAGCAAATTTCCTTAGAATACATAAATCATTCTCTAGCGGTCATAATTTAAGTGTGATCAAAATGAAATATAATATCTAATATGACTTTAGTATTTGCAAAAATGAAATTTATTAATAGCCAAAATAGAACGTTGTATAACGATTATAGATTATAATTACTGTGGAAACGACAATCAAAATTTTACAATAAAATATATTTCGTGTATTCGTAAAAATAAAATGTATAAGGAGAAAGTTGTAGAAAATCAAGTTTGCTACAATTCATTACTTGATCATTTTTCTCAAACTCTAATGTGAACAGAGATATTTAGAATTTTAACATTTCCAATCTTTAATTGTAAATATTTCTGATGATGATAAGAAACAAAATTACAGTAAAACTTAGTACCTACAACTTAACTTCTGATAAATTTTTCGAAGGTACTGACAGCCAAAAATCTTTTCGAAGGTACTGGCTGTAAAGTGTGGTGACAAAATGTTATCAGCATTTTATAAACAAATAAGAAAATGAAATATTTTTAGCATGAAAATAATAATTTTTTGTATAGAATGAAGTACCCGAAATGTGTCTATTAATAAATTACCCTACCATGCTCTAGATACAATAATAAAAGCACAATGTCCAATCAAAAATGGTAAAAAGCGTATTTTCAAAAACTATAGGTTTTACGAAAAGATTATTTTTATGTTTCGAAAGAAAAATATTTTTAAGCCAAAGACGTTAATTAATTTTTTTTATTTGCTTATAAAAATTGATCGAAAATTGTTTTCAGCAGATCAAAAAAATGCAAAGTAAACACTTTGGTGTAGTCTTAGACCTAAATCGGATATGAAAAGTGGTCTGGTTATATAAAACCGCTATTACCGTAAATGAGAATAATATGCTTCATCATAAAATCTCATTTGAAAAATTCCAAGAATAAAAAATTGTTTATATAATTTTTTCGAATGCAAAATGCAAAATAAATAATATAAAAAATAAAAACTTGATTTTAATATAGAGAAAAAAAGAAAGAAAAGAAAGTTAGTTCAAAAGAATTTTCTTCGATTAAAATTATATTTTCTCATCATGTTCCTTCAATTATATGCCTGAAGGAATTACTCTCTGTGAAAAAAAAGAATGTTCAAACATACAAAGTACAAACATACTACATATGTTAAAGACACACCATTATTCTACGAACTGGTTGCTCTAGCAATCGAGTATATGAGATAGTCATTCGGTATAAAAATCTGTTTTTGCTTCCATAAAATACATTTGTACGTTTTTAAGATCTATAAATTCTATATAGTACATATGTTGCTCGTTAGGATTTGTGCTTTATTGATTCGGTTTTCGAAAAAATGCTTTAAATGGAAGTGGATTAAATTTGTTCATTATAAATATATCAATATATCTGTATATATATAAATCTCGTGTCACATGTTTACGGTGAATGGACTCCGAAACTACTTAACCGATTTTGATGAAATTTTCTATACTGTGTGTAATTTGGTCAAACTTGAGGTAAAGGATGGTTTTTATTTCGAATTATGCACACAACAATTCGGTGAAAAGACCAATTGTGGAACAACTCCAAATGGTTTTCCATCAGCATAACGAACTGGTTGCATTATTCACGACCGCATTAGACCGCATGCCATCTAATAACCACAAAATTGTCATCAAAGCCGATAATATGCTTGCAGGACAACTCCTCTCGTGATGATTTAGTGCTCGCGGCCACTGCTAATTCTAAATTTATATACAATGTATAGTATAAGATAATCAATTGTTTATGTACTTCAGTAAGCTTACTGCCTCGTCTCAACTTGTTTTTATTTAACAAAATTTAATCTATACTTTCAAAACATGTTCAAATAATTTAACATGTTCTAATAATTTTTTTTTGTAAATAAAAAACATGTTCATTTTGTGTTTGGTATACAGTAAATCGTAAAATGTTCTTTAAAAAATTTCTTTGTTCTACAAAAATGATAATGACTATTTTTTACGCCACTTTGATGGGAAGGGAACTTTGATTTTTAATGGGAAGGTTAAAAAATATTTTTAATAGAAAGGACATTGTTAAAACAAAGTGGCAAGAATAATGGCTCTCTGGCAAAGCATATAGCAATGTTCAGCCCACGAAATCAGCCTAAACATTCAATGTGTCCTGGGAGATTTTTTTTTTGAAACAACACTTGTATACCTCCGTGGACTCCAAGAACTTCATCTTCCTGGCCTTCTGACCTTCTGAGCTGTAATAAATATAATAATAAGTTAAAGTTCGGGCTATGACTAGAATCCAATAAATGGTTGGCAACTGTGCAGTTAACTTTTTTATACTTTTATGAGCTCATGTTTTTTTTTTCTGGGTATAAACACATGCACCCGGGACTCGTCTGACCTATATAATTCCATCACAATCGCTGCATGAAATTTTATGTATTCCTTAACTAGACATAGCGTCTTAGCTTTTTGGTTCATTATAAGATTCCAAGCTTTGTTAGTGGACGTTTCTATTCCCTTTTTTCCAAACATTATTTATAACAAATCAGATATCTTGCCAAAATTCATCAATACGCTTGGACTGTAGTAGCAGTAACAATAAACGTTTCTAGACACTGTATCCAGTTTTTACTATTTCCCATCCCCAAAGTACCATCACTACTCGTGCATTCTCTAAGGAGATTCTTTTTAATCTCCTTATATTTATTGGGAATCTGTCTATACTCAAATAATCTCAAACTACAAAATCATTTCTCTTTATATAGAATTGGACCCAACCGTGCAACCAAGGAATTTCTATAAAGATTATTAAAATAATTAGAGAGAACTCTAGGTTTTTTAAATTAAATATCAAATTTGCCCCCAATTCCTAGATCAATTATTTGTTTTTATAAATATGTATTTCGACTACGAAGTAGTAATTTTTTCAGTATGAATTAGCTAATCGTAACTACCTCCGCGATATGGAATCGAATGAACCGAATTAGTGTGACGAAATGTTTTCGCCACATAAAATAACTAACATCCAAGTGTCTCAAATAAAAATTAAATTCCATAACATATTTAAAAAACAAAATTCCCACTGACGGCAACAACAAAACAACATCGAAGACAACAACAAAGGTGTAAAGGACGGTGGATAATATATAATATGCCAGTTCACTTACTTTTGGATAGTCGAGCGGTCGAATGCATTCGTTAGCAACAGAGTCAATAATTATCTTGAAACTCGAATCCGATAGATTCAGCGAGTAATCACAAGAACTTGATTCTGTTGTTAGACGATTGTATGCGATTGTAAGATTTTATCCAAACGAATTTTTATGTATTTTACATCAAATTGGAAAAAATTAATAACTATATAGTTGATCACCATGTTTGCTATATTAAAAAAAACCTTGGAATTTAATCAACAGCTTGACAATTGAAACTTGAGCAAATGAAATTAAAAATTTAAAAAATAGTTTAAAAAAATTTTCGTTGCATTAGCAAACGAGTAACATATCTTCGATTTCATATCCCGGAGATAGTTATGATTAGCTAATGCTTACTGATGATGACTACTTTGTAGTCGAAATACGTATTTATTAAAAGCAAATAATTGATCTAAGAATTGTGGCAGTATTTGAAAATTGATATCTAATTCTTGTTCGAATTGTTGTGTATTACCTTAGTGAATTTCGTTGTGAAACAAAATGTTAAGTTAAAACAGATCTTATGTATTACGTTAAGTCTGTATACATTATTCAAATTTATCGTAATGTATAGTGATGATATAAACAAGATTGTGAAATACAGAATAGAAAAACTTTTACAGAATAGTTGCATTTCCATCGTTAGAAATTTCACTTAGTTCGCTGATCCTACTTTGTTGAAAAATAAAATGGAAAAGTTCCCCTTTCATTTACGAAAAAATAATATAAAAATACAGCTAACTTACACACTATAGCTCAGTAGTACTTATACCCCATATATGTTTTTATTTTATCATAACATTGCATACAAAAAAGTACATTAAAATGATTATGTTCAAACTAGTTTCTAAAACTTTTGTACTATGGGCTACAAAAGTAGCTCTCATTTTTCAAAATATTATTATTGATTTTTGCCTAATAGAATTCCGTTTTCCAAAAAAATACTTCAGATAACAGTTGTTCGTTATAAACCTACTCACAACTTATATTCGAAATGAGCGTTACATTTGTGGCCCATATTACCTACTTGTAAAATAAAATATTAACACGTTTCATTAAAGTTTGTTTTTAATCTTGCAACTGACCTATCATCCACTTCTAATTTATTGTCGTATCAATTTAAAAGTTTGCAACATGGCATCTAGGTCACCAAACTACGGAATCCAAGCATCCAAAAATTGTTTTCTGGCCAACACCTGTTTAATATAGATATTGTATGCAGAGAAGAAAGGAGGAGAGTATGGCCCAAACTTCGGCAGGTAATGAGCTAAGCGGAAATTAATTAAAAACATGAGATATATTTAATATGTTTTTGCACTTTCGGGACTAAAATGACAACTTTACTCCGTCAAAATAGGAACTAAAGTAGTACTTTTTCTCCCATGGGAAAAAAATCTACTTCTAGAAAAAGTACTACTTAAGTTCCTATTTGGACGGAGTAAAGTTGTCATTTTTTAGTCCCGAAAGTACAAAAAATATTAAATATATCTCATGTTTTTTAATATTTCCGCTTAGCCCATTACCTACCGAAGTTTGGGCCATACTCTCCTCCTTTCTACACTGCATACAACATCTATATTAAAAAGGTGTTGGCCAGAAAAAGTAAAAAATTTGTTAAATTGAAATGTCATTTTGATTTTGTTGCTGAAATACGTAATAAATTTATTTTTCTCCCATGGGAAAAAAATCTACTTTTTCTCTAATGGGAGAAAAAGTACTCCTTTAGTATCTATTTGGAGGAAGTAAAGTTGTCATTTTAGTCTCGAAAGTGCAAAAAATAGTATATTTACCGTGGGACTATAGTGCTATTAATCCCTTGAGTGAATGTTAGTCCCATGATTAATAATATACTATTAATTACGAAACCACTGTTTGGTAAATTAGAGAAACTCTTACCTATAATAATGTACTAATATTATTTTCTAGAATACTATGTAAAAAATGTTATTTAGCAATTAAGCTTCAATTGTTATTCTTGTTATACTTCAATTTTTACCCTTCTATATGCAGTTGAAATGGTGCAAAATTACTGTGAAGGAAATAGGCTAACAGTAAATGAGAAAAAAAAATTCGTAACGCAGGAGCTGCTTCAACTTAGCGAATTTCCTTAGAATACATCAATCACTCTCTAGCGGTCGAATTTTATTAATAAATGACATACATCGAGTGGAATGGGGGGAGGGGGAGGTAAAAAGAAAGAAAAAAATACAAAATATAAAATATAAAATATCTCTCTTCATATTAGAACAATCGAAAAATGCGTAAGCAATAAAGTTGTAGAAAATCAAATTTGCTACAATTCATCACCTTACCATTTTTGCTCAGAGTCTAATGTGTACAGAGATATTAAGGAATTTAATTTTCAATCTTAAACCGTCAATATTTCTGTAAATATTAGTGTAACAGAAAAAATGATAAGAAACAAAATTACAGTAAAACTTAGTACCTACAACTTTACTTCTTAAAAATTTTTCGATTTTTCAAATATTAAGTCTAAACACTAAAAGTCAAAAGTCTTAAGACTAAAAGTCAAAAGTGTTAGTTTTCATAAAAGGAGTAAAGTTGGACAGACAAGAAAAATGGAGATATAAAAATATATTAATAGAAAATGTAAATAACTTTAATTATCTCGGGGTAATCTTTAATTGGAATGGAAAGTGGGAGAAGCATTTTGATAAAATTAAAAAAAAAACTGAAAAAAATTAATGTGCTGTAATCAGTGATTATCAGCAAATATCATTATTAGGATTTTTAAAGTATTTATTGAGTCAATTTTATTGTATGGTAGTCATGTTTGGGGGGTAGAAGATAGTTTACAGTAATTGATAAACTTAGAACAAACTTCTTTAAACAAGTACTAGAGATCGGCTAGCAGGGCAACGGCTAACTGTGGAGTTTTGTTAGAAGTGGGGCAGCTACCAATTGAGGTGCATATCTATAAGAATGTATTAAAACATTATATAAAGCAAGTTACTAAAAATGATAAAATACTGCAGTATGAGTGTGTTCTAGATAAAATGATAGGAAATTACAGTAGCTGGGGGGGGGGGGTGTCGTTAAAGTTAAAACGAAATTTTATATTCTGGATAGAAACGTTGAAGTATGATGCAAATAAACAATTGAAAATAATTAATGAAAAAACAAAGGAATGGGGGTATAAAAAAGTGATGCAAGGGATAGAAGGAAAGGTGAATTTGGGATATTTTAAGCAATTGGCACATTATGAGGAGGAAGCTAAATATATTTCTAGTCTGGAGTTCGAATGGAGAAGAGAAATGGCAGGATTTAGACTCGGAAGCTGGAAGTAGAAACACAGGAGAGATGAAAGTGGGAATAAGATATGTGTAATATGCGAGCAAAGCGAAGAAAATGAAAAACATTTGATATACGACTGTCTCGGTTTAAGTCAGCTGAGACAAGAGTTTTTGAAAAAAAATACTTATTGGGAAAATATAATGGATGATATCTATAAGACTGATGTATAAGAATGTATCTATAAGATCAACTCAATTCATACTTGTCAAATAAAGATGGCTCAATTCATACAGAAGAGTAGAGAAATAATAAATAATAAATAATAAATTGTAGTAACTAGTAATTGTTAATATGTAATAACTTTATTATTATTTTTGTATTTTTTACTATAATAATGTATTTTGTTTAATATGTATTTGTATTGTTTATTAACCCTAATGGGTATATCAAATAAATGAATAATAATCAAGTAAAAAATCTTCGCTAATGGACAAAATTGTTTATGGAGAAAGGGAGGCTTTGAAAACACATATTGTGAAATATCTCTTATAGTATTAAGAGATATTAAATTGAAAAGTTTTTAATTAGTAAATTTATAGAAAATACATATCACTACAATTAATCTTCTGATCATATTTTCTACAACTCTATTATTAACATCAATATTTACAACTTTAAAGTTTCAATGCTTATAATTAATATATTATTAAAATAAAAATTGTCACTTAGTATGGACATGATTACTGAATTTCATTATGATTCTTTCCTCAGAGAAAATTTGCATAGTTTACGTACCTCCTAAATGACAATTTTTTTTTTTTAGGATTTCCATAAGTATATTTTAATTCCATTTTTGACATAAAATGCTTGATATGAAAAATCATACATATCTAGGGATGGGTATCAATGTTCAGACATATTACTCAAATGTCAAATAAAGTAAACGCTAGTCGCTTTCGTTGGTATAATATAACCGAAAGGCAACCATACTAACAATGAAAATAAATAGACGGTAGTTTACAAAAAGCAATTTAAAAATAATTTTTAACCCCTGCTTTTAAAAAATTCCAATCTGGACCATTTTTGAAAAATCTATGTGACCCCTGATCATTATAGATTTTGAGAATAAAATCATAACAAATTTGGTAATTTTGAATTTTGAATTGATCATGTCTACAATTTTATTATAAATATAGATATTTCATTTGAACATAAATATTTAGTTTCCTTATAGACTAATAAGAAAGTTTTGTATTTTCAATGTCTTTAAATACAGACACAAATAAAATTTATATCGTTTATTTAAATCTATAGGATGTCCTCACTCTTTTTCTTTTGGGTACGATACTACCTCGTGGTGTAGACAAAAAAACTATAGTGTTAAACATTATATTATCGAATGATAATTAGTGAGAACTCAAGGTTTTTGAAATAAAATTTCAAATTCGCCCCTTTTACCTAGATCAGTTTTTTGTATTATAAATACGTATTTCGACTACAATGTAGTAATCATCAGTATAAATTAGCTAGCGTACTTTACTCTTTGACAATTAGAAATAGATAGAAAGTCGAGATCAATAGACAAAAATAAATAAAAAATTAACTAAATTAAAATATACTGGATTTAAAATATAATAAATTTTAAATTATATTAAAATTACTCGTGTTATAATTTCCTTCATTCATATTTATTCCTGTTAATTTTACTCTTATTAAAATTACTCTTATATTGTCGCAGGATATGTTACTTGTTACTAATTTGGTGACAATTTCACCAAAAATAAAGAAAACAATTAAAAATAAAACAATTTGGTGAAATTGTCACCAAATTAGTAACAAGTAACATATCCTGCGACAATATAAGAGTAATTTTAATAAGAGTAAAATTAACAGGAATAAATATGAATGAAGGAAATTATAACACGAGTAATTTTAATATAATTTAAAATTTATTATATTTTAAATCCAGTATATTTTAATTTAGTTAATTTAACAACCCTAACAAAATAATATTTTTATTTTTGATACTTGACAACCCTAGAATATATGGATACACATATAACCTAAAATTAATTAACATTATTATTGTGTGTATGTATACTTGCCATGTGCTTGAGATACTCAGTAAAAATTAATGTCAATACAGAAAATTTAGAAGTTAATTAAGATATAAACTAAATTTTAAAAAAATATATCAATTAATAATAATTCAGGATATAATCAATGTGTAAAATATCAAGTAATAAAATATAATTTAAATATAATTGTAGCAATAAATAATTGTGTCCCATACAAAAAAAGAAAGGATCATGAGCGGAGTAAATTAATAAACATTTATCAATAGAAACATTTATAAATCTAGCAATTAATAATCCCACTAATAATAATTGAAAAGATACTTAAAAAGATATAAATGATCTTTATTAAATGAAAGTATCAAATGAATGTCATATTATATTTGTTGATAGTTGCCAAAGTAATAAACAATAATAATTTTTGTGATATCAGAGGGAGAATGTAGTTGAGGAGCATAGGTTTCTGAAATAAAGTAAATTTGATTTTAGTAGCGTTTCCGCTGCAAGCTCAACAAACATTCATTTTCCCATTTAAAATTCTCATTTATATATATTTTTTATTTTAATAAACATATTACAAAAATATTCAAAATCGAAAACAATACGAAATTAAATTCTCTACAGAAATGTCTGAAATGTTTTCTTTGTAGATAGAAACTATGAAACCATGAAACCATAATAAATAGTAACTGCAATTTTAAATAATAAAACGTTTTTTGAACCAGAAATAATTAATTATTTTATAAGAATAATTATTTTTATTGCAATTATGATGAATCGTTTTTTTCTGTGATCTGAAATAATTTAATGTGTAAACGGTACTGCGTCTGTTGTTCATCATTAGTTCCAAATTCATTAAATTTCTCAATTAAAGCGACCCTACGCTCAGGAATGTTTTACTCAATACAACTATGCGTACATTCAGTTTTTCAACTATAGATTAATGCTTTATAACTTATTTCCTGTTATATTTACGAAGAAGATTCTTCAAATATTTTTTGTATGGAATTTACTTTACTGTAAGACCCTAAATTTCCTTTATTTATATGTAGCTCTTGATGAGCTCTTGGAAGGAATAAGATTTCGAGCTTCAGTTGTAGAATAATTTTTTTGAAACGTAGGAGTAGCTTTTAGGATCATTTGCCAGCTAATTTTTACATATACAGTCGAAACCGACTATACCGACATCTTTTACAACGATAAATCGGTTATTACGACTAAATGGCTAGGTCCCAACCGAATCCCTATATAAACACCTATATAAACATACCACCTATAACAACATCGGATAAAGCGACATATCACCTAAAGCGAAGAACCTTTATCGAAATTTATCGGCTATAACGACCAACCAACCTATTTTTTCAGTAAGTATGAACGATTATTTTGTCTTATTATTAGCTACGCACTTCCTCCCAGTTCCTGCCTCTTGTAGTTCCATACAAAACATACAAATTCAACTTGATGGCGCAACGAAAAGTGATTTAATATTAGCTGCTAAAACTTTAATTATAATTATCGGATTACTAACACAATATAATGCGCACAATATCTACCGGCAATATATCCGCCGACAAAATATCGGGATAATCCATTTTATGTTGTTGATTATGTTTAACGTACTATTTAAAATATTTTAAAATAAAACAAGATTCTTCAATATCTTAAAGTTAAGTTAACCCTTTTTTCCTCGCGATATAATTATGATATTTAGGACCGAATCACTTGGCCCGCTTCCTAATTTTCTAATTAAGTAATAGGCAAAGTGAATAAAAACTTCAAAATTGAAATAAATATACGAGGACAAAATTTATATGACAAAAAGAGTAAATTTAAAAAACTCCTAACGCAATAATATGAAACATAATAAGAATTTCCCGTTGCCTCCACCAAATTTAAGTGTAAAATGATAATGTTAATAATATGCCTATACTTAATATAGGAAAAGAGATGATAATTTCCAACCAATTTTTATCAAACACATCTTAGAGCCACTACAAGGAAACCAGTTATCTAATAAAAAATCGCATGCAAACGCGTCCACGCGTTTGACAGCTACAATTCCACTGGCAGGGTTACACATATAAGATAGACAGACACACAGATGCTTCAAACTTACAACAACCCTCTTTTTTCATCAGGGGTTAGTAAGTACACATTCCCAATATATTTACTTCCCAAGATAGGGAGGCTATTGAACTCAAAATTTTCGCCATATCTCCATGTTTTGAGGTCACTAGAGTCAAATTGAATAATTGTTTCTATGCACTTTTATTATGACAATATAAAAAAGATAATAGGAATTGAACCTCAATTCTCCGTATAACCGGGACGATGTGCCTATTATGCTTAGTGACTTTTTTATTTCGTTTTCGAAATGCCTCAGATAAAATTTGTTCATTATATGTATACTTATAACTTTTATTCGAAACATTTTCCCAAAAACCGTATGAATAAAACGCACAAATCTACTATAAAATTTTGAAAAATGTGCGAAACTTTTGTGGCCTATAGTACTTTAGATTTTTTAAATAAATGTGGAATTCTCCTGAGGGGAATTGTAATTTTTTCAATAGATAAATGTACCAATACAAAAGATGGTTTCACAAAATTAGTTCAGGGTCATAGCCCACGAACATTACCATTGTTATATCCACTGATAGTACAATATAAAGGGGTTACACTCATTATAAACGAATAATTTGTTCCAACTTAATTGAGGTTAGCTAATTAATTATTTGTTAATTAAAACTTTTAAATAGAACCATGAAACTTTCTTCATACACAAAACTGCACAAACTTTTATTAAGTTTGATAAAACACAAAGGAAAACATATCTTATAAATATATAAATGCTTTTTGATTTTAATATATACTAGCTTATACCAGTGGCTTCGCACGCGTTAATTTATATCTCCAACTCTCGTCATCATAGCGAGATAAAACACATACCAGTTTTTAAGTCTTATCATGAGCTTTTAAACAAAAACAAGGTCTCTCTAAAGATTATTAAAATAATCAAAGAGAACTCTACGTTTTTTTGAAATTACATTTCAAATTTGGCCCCTATTCCTAGAACATTTACTTGAATTTTATAAATACGTATTTCGACTACAATGTAGTCATCATCAGTATGAATTAGCTAATCGTAACTATCTATGGGATATAGATTCAGAGATAGTTACAGTTATCTAATTCATACTAATGATGACAACATTGTAGTCGAAATACGTATTTATAAAATACAAACAAATGTTCTAGGAATAGGGGCAAAATTTGAAATGTATGGTCTCACTAGGAACATTTTTGCGTGATTCTCGAACAAACAAACATATATTTTTATTTCATACTAATAGAAATAATATAGGTTACTATCGAGGAACAAATTTAGACTAAGAGACTACATAAAAGTGAACTGATAAAACATAGTCGTGATTTTTTCTCATAAATTTCCCATGATATCGTCAAAGTAAGAGCCACATTTTTCAGAAATCTTAGGCGAGCCGGGGGTGTGGGTGGGGGGTCAAATGTGTAGAGTTTTGATTAAAAAAATCCGACCGAACATAGTTCTGAAAATTGGTGTAGTATTAGTATTCTACACCAATTTTTTTCATCAAAACCAGTTTTTTTAATCAAAACTCTACACGTTTGACCCCCCCCCCCACATATGGAAAATAGAAATTGAAAGAAAATGTTCCCAGAAGTGTAGGTTGAGGCCCAACCGCTCCCAGAAGCGGTAAAGTGGTTAACTTTGATTTGAAATTGGACTCATAAAACATAGCTTTGCAAAATTGTTTACTGCAAGTTTACGATACAATTAGACTTTTCCACAAATTTGCAGTTAAAAAGTTAAAAGTGAGGCTAAATGACCAAAAAAATTAATTTTCGGAAAAATTTTTTATGTATTAAACAAAATGGTAATTATCACGTGATAGAAGTGACTTCATAAAAATACAACGAATTAGTTTATATTTTCTATGGAAATGACAATCAAAATTGGAACAAAATTTTAATAAAATAAACATAAATTAATGTTTACAAAATAAGAAAAACGCAACAGCGTTCTGAAACGGTCACCCAACCAAGTACTAACTGTGTCCAAGGTTGCTTAACATTAGTGATCAGCCAAGCACTGTTTAATTTAATATACTACAAAATACACAACGTGTCTACATTAAATAATTCATAATGGTTTCATATATAAAAATTTTTTTCGTTCAATTAAAGTTCAATTTTTTGGTATTTAGCCCCACTTTTAGCTTCTGCAGATTTGTGAACAGTCTAACTGTATCATAAAGTTGCAGTAAACAAATTTGCAGAACTATGGTTTTATGAGTTCAATTTCAACAGATTATTTTGACTGTAAAATTATAACCTAGATATTTATAAAAATCGGAATTTAGACTTTAAAATGATATTAAATTAGCCATTAAACACGTTTGATATATTTTTAAATACATGAAATAGTTGTATAAAAATAGCATGTTACTTGGAAAATTGATTAAGGCGTTTGATTCATTCCACAATTGTATGATGTGTGTTAATTACACCATGTACAAATGGCATCATAAATAGAGCTATCATTTCAAAATTTAAAATTGATTTGTGCCTTATTTATTCGAATTTCGGACAAATATTTCAAATAAATGTTGTTAGTATAGTTATAAGGAACAACATTTATCCGAAAGCATTTTTTCAAAACCGAATAAATAGCGCACAAATCAATTATAAAATTTTAAAATCATAGCTCAACCTTTGACGCCAGTTTATATAGTTTATTACTTGGTATACCGTCTTGTATATAGTTATTATAGGTAGATTTTCACAGTATATTTATGACTAATCCCTTAGGTTTATTTTATTAAACAATTTAAATTTACATTTACGCGAAAAAAACTAAATTAAAAAAAAAAAACTGTGTCGATATTGGTTGATTGCGAGTTTTATCCGTAAATAAGTGATCCACTCAAAAAAATATAGAGATCAAGAAAGTTTAAACTTTGTACGTCTTAATAATGATGTCTTTTTTCAAAACACTGTACGTGATATTTTTTACACCAGAAGAATATGTAGA
Source organism: Nineta flava (assembly GCA_963920215.1). Classification (NCBI taxonomy): domain Eukaryota; kingdom Metazoa; phylum Arthropoda; class Insecta; order Neuroptera; family Chrysopidae; genus Nineta; species Nineta flava. The sequence continues at coordinate 14,134,811 of OY986045.1, read as the reverse complement.
AAATGTTACCGTTGATTATTCAATGGTTTTATTATTTCGTTAATAATATTTATTTAAAATGCATAATATTAATTTAAATTTCATTTATATGTATTTGTAAACGAATGATTTCATGAAAATTTCAATTATAATTATATAATAATTAACTTTGATAATTATATATAATATATATCTCATTTCCGTTGGTTTATCTGGTATTCCATATATAATAATTATCCCATGTTAATCAAACAGTTTAATTGCCTCATTCATATATAATTCAAACAACTAATTATATTGACGTAGAGTGTTGTACAGTTATTGTTTCGTGACGTAACTCTCACTGAGTTGTCGGAAAAATTTGTGTGTAAATACATGTCAACAATCAAACCATGGAGACTATATAAAGGAGATCTAACTCAAACGGGAAAATTGACAAAATATGGCAACGAAATGGTAGAAGTTATATTTACTTTTTATGCCGCTAGGGTCGCTAGTTGTTGATAGGAACTAATCCGTACCGAAGTGAAATACTGTACGTTTAGTTTACATCTTCGCATAGCAGATCTCCCACGAGTGTGAGATATGTATACATTAAGCAATGTGTATGAGAAGGAGGTGTTAATGTATATTGTATACATATGTACTCTCTCATACTCGTGGGAGATCAACTATTCGAAGATGTAAACTAAACGTACGGTATAGTATAATAAATAGAAATGAAGTAGCCAAAAGTAACAAATTTTATTTCGAAGTTATTATTTTAGTATGAAATTTGTTTAAAAAAATTTATTAAATAAAAAACTGTTTAAAAAACATTTAAAATGGGAAGAGTATGTGCAGTAGAGAATTGTAAAAGTAGTAGTGCTTGTGACAATAAGCAACGGAATCAATTGGGTTTAAAAAACCAGGACTTTTTAAAGTACTAAAAGCGAGTATAAATATTCCAAAATTAATTAAATTGTATGACATTATATTAAATATTAATTTTCAGCATTATTATTAATAAATAAAAGTTTAATTTAATAACTGATTCAATAGTTTATTTTCATTTTTACAATTCCATCATTACAGGTTACTATTTAATTATTTGATGTTTTTTTTTTATTTTTATATAATTACTTTGCGAATTTTAACTATCACTTCAACTTCAAAATTAAAAATTGAAATTACTTATTACTCATTTATTTAAAAAAATATTTTATTGGAAAAATACTTTGGCTTGAAATAATTTTTATAATACTATAAATGCGTAATGTTTTTCAATTAAAACTCGCGCCTTATACTCTCTGTTCTGTTTCCGGCGCCGAAGGAACACTACTAACATCTTATTTTTGCCAATTATTCGTTTGCATGGAGTTAGGTATCCTTGTTTAGTGTCTATGAATCAAACAATTGCATACCAAAATATCTAACTCATGAACTCTTACTGTGAGACCTCGAAAATAGATTATTTGCAGTAATTATATTACAAAAAAATAAATATATTTTGTAAGAAAAACTGTTATTTCAACATATATTCTAGAGCAGTGATTCTCAACCACTGTGCCGCGGCACTTTTGTGTGCCGCCAAATTCTTAAAGTGTCCCGCCAATTTTTAGAAATGTATATAGTAAAGTATTGACCAACATAAAAACGAAAAAAAGATCGAGACTGTTAAATGTAGAAGACGATATGAGAGTAGCATTGTCATTTTTACGACCAAATATAAATGAAATTATCAAAAAACATCAAGCTCAAATTTCTCATTAAAAGTATTCTTATTATTCACTTGTAATGAATCCCTTAAAAACGTACTGTTGTTTTTGTAGTACATATTATTTTATTTTAATTTTTAAATCGTTAAAAGTGTGCCGCGACAAAAAAAAGGTTGAGAATCACTAGAGTATATTAAGTTTAATCTCGACTTTGTAATGGCTATCTATACTTTTGGCATAGATGTTCACAAAATGGCCTAATTAGTCCATTTCCACATATCCCTCCATCTGCAAACACGATAACTCAAAAATGAAAAGAGATATCGAGCTGAAATTTTCTGTATATGTTCTAGAGCTAAAAAGTAAAGTCAACTTTGTGAATGGGCAAATTCCATACTTCCCCTACCAGGGCAGATAACATTCATCTTTGAAACCATAAGAGATAAACAAAAATGATTTAAAAATAAACAACTTCCGTTTTGAAACTTTTTTCATCAACTCAGTATATACCGGGTATGTAGGAAATTAACTCAGTAGTTATTTAACTTTTTTTGGTACATGTTCCATTTTTAGTCATTCATCTGAAAACTAAAAGCTTTGATTTTTACATAAAAACTTTTCCTTTAAGAATGTACACTCTCGATCATAAAAATTTAACCAGTTGTAACATTCTAAGCGATATTGTATGTAACATACATATACTTAGTAATAAATACGCTTAGAATGTGATTTACTGGTGGTTGAACTTTTATGAACGGCAGTGTACGAGCACTCCTGGAGCTTCAAGAGATTAAGGCTTGATTTTTTTTAAAATGTAGTTAAAGTGCATATAAATCAATTATAAAAGTATCTGGAGGGGTTACTGGGGTCTTGAGTTAATTATTTAATGTTAAAGTTCTAGCTTTAAGCATTGCTCATTTGAAGAAACCCTTGAGCATCCACATATTTTGATAATTTTCACTTGGAATAAAATAAGACGATTAAAAAAAAACTACATAATAGAAAATAGAAATATTAATAAAGAGATTGATCCAATAAAACTTTGGTATAACGGGCCTAAAAAAAGGATATTTAAGAAAAATAATGAGATTTCGGATAAATTTAATTTCGGTCGGTGGTAGCTTAATTCCCCGAAATCTGAGTTTTTTTCTTAAATATTTTTTTTTGGGCCCTTCATACCGGAATTTTATTGGATCAGTCTCTTTATTAATATTTTTATTATCAATTGCGTAGTTTTTTTTAACACGCTTTTATTAACTTGGAATGTATGTGTGTTTCTATGTATCTATTATACGTTTTATGTAACTTTTTATGTAATTTTATGTAATCTTTGAAGTTAATTTGAACCTACTTCTAATTGTCGTTTAGTTCGGCTAGCTATAAAAGCATGTTTTTTTAAACTATTATTTTTTATTAATTTTATTTTATTCCAAGTGAAAATTATCAAAATATGTCGACACTTACGCGTTTCTTCATAAGAGCAATGCATTAAAACTTAAAATTTAACATTAAATAATTAATTCAAGATAATTGATTTATATGCACTTCAACTACATGTAAAAAAATCATGCCGTAATATTTTCGAAGCTCCAGTGTATGCTTTTTATTTATTTATCATTTTATTATTTACTTTCTGATATTTTTCTCAATTGTCATCAGAGGGTCAGGTGAACATTAAATATCAGCTTATACCGATATCGGAAACTAGTTCAAATCGACTTGCAGTATTGCAGTAGTGGCCATATTAGGTTTACAAGAATGTCACATAGCCAATCGTTTTTGCTCCTTTAGGTTAATACCCCTATCAATGTGGTTGTTCACAATATAAAATATAAAACGATATTAAATATACCAACAGTATTCAATATAAAGGTGCCTTACCTTCTGGTCGGCCAAAATGGGTAGAACCAGAGATAAAACAATTTAAGTGGAGCACTGTCATGTCATTCATGAAGAAGACAAGTAAGTTCACCAACGCTCACAGGGAAGAGAACGAACCGTGTGAGTTTAACGATATAGGTTAAGAGAGGGGTTCGTAGGAGTCGATGAAAAAGACCTGGAAAGGCTTACTTGCCAGGATTCAGCCTCTTTCCCACTACTACTATTACTTACACCAGTGCAAAATGTTAAAGCTGTAGCTCAATTATAACTATTTAATAGTTTTATAGCAAGAGATAGAAAATAAAGCAAGGTTAATCAAACATAAAAAAATAAATTTATAAATCCCAAGAATCAATAAGCTACATAAAAAATGAAGTTAAAAATGGAAACGGCTAGATTTAAATTTTTAATAGAAATCCTTATCATATAATAATGTAATAGGAGACTTCAGACGTTTCCTCCCAATCAGTGAATACATGTAAGCGTCTTGATACTTTATACTTCCAATACCACTTTGACGTAAAAACACACTGGCCACAGTTATTAAAATCCCTCTATAATATCAGCCAAAAATAACCAATCCAGATACGAAAATCCATACGCGCAAAAAAAAAACTCCTACGGTAATGATGATGAATTTCAACATGCAATTATAAAATAAATAGCATTGTCATTGCCAAATTTCATTTGATGCAACAAAATTAACAAATTAGACATATAATGTAATTTTCTGGCCATATTCCAACTTAATACTACCCTTACATTAAAAGAGGAAACAATCGAATTGTTTATGGTAGTACATTCGTAAAAAACATATTTTATTTTTGGCAATTATCCCAACTTTTACTTCTTGTAACTTATTTCAAATAAAATTTAGTTTATATATTCAATAAAGCAACCCGCAATAACAACATGAAATTTTTAAACTTGTGTTTCCTATATTTAATAAAAAAATAAACGTTGACGTTTAGTGTTACAAGATCTATTAGTTTAGACAAAAATTCTTATAAACTTTAACCATGGAATTTATGTGAATTTTTATGTCCATTAAGCTAACAGAGAAACTTGAGCAAAACACAATTATAATTGTCTCGTAATTAGCGCAATTTAAATGCTAATTAATTAGCCCTAATTAAACTAATGCCCTAATTAAAAATTAAATGCTCTTTGTTGTATTGTGTTACCGCATGCTCTGCTAGCTTAATTTTAAGCTAGCAGAGCAATATTTAAAGAATCAATTTATTATATTGTATTTAATATCAAATTATTAAGCTAACTAAATGCTAATTAGAGTGGTAGATTGTAAAGGCAGCCCTGGACGGGCTACACTTTGACCATGAGGTCCATCGTGATGCCTTAGGACGTGAGGATGTGAGTGCAGTGGAAGAAATTTGTGAGTAGACTAGGAATTGGCAGGATATGCGGCTGCAGCCGACTATGATAGGAACTATGCCGATATTCATCTAGAGTTCGTGAAGGAAACTGCAGAAAACCTTCTCAAGCATAGCCGGTTACTTCGTTCTTGTCCATACGCCGACAGTTAGTCAGTCAACCGCCCCTTTTTTTTATTTTTATAATTGACAAACTGCCGATGTCGGGATTCGAACCCATAACCTCCCAGTTTCCAAGTACTGCATACTGTGCAGACATAACGCCTTAGACCGCTCGGTTACTTGGACTGGTGAAAATGCTAATTAAATGCTCTAATTAAAAATAAACTGCTGTTTGTTCTATCGTGTAACCACATGCTCTGCTAGTTGTATCGTGAAATGCGGTTACACGATACGACAAAGATAAGTTAATTTTTAATTAGAGGGTTTAATTAGCATTTAATTAGCTTAATAATTCGATACTAAATACAATATAATTAATTGATTTTTTAAATATTGCTCTGCTGGTTAAACTAGGAGAGTGATTTAATTTTTAATTACAGCATTTAATTAGCATATAATTTGCTTAATAATTTGATATTAAATACAATATAATTAATTGATTGTTTAAACTTTGCTCTGCTAGCTTAATATTAAGCGAGCAGAACATGCGGTAACACAATACATCATAGAGCATTTAATTTTTAATTAGGGCATTTAATTAGCATTTCATTAGCGTCTAATTGTGAGACAATTATATTCTATTTTTAATAGTCACTATTTGGTAAAATCTCATTATTTTCACAATTAATCAACTCTAATTGAATTAACGGACATAGTAAAATTCCGCACTTTATTCGGATCATAAAATTGAGCAGAGAATTAACTTTATCGAACTAAGCGGTTACGGGAGATAATGATTCTTTCAGTTATTTTGCATTTCATTTATATATTATGAGTAAATAGAAATTTATTAAAATAAACATTTTATTGATAAATAAATATTAATAATTAAAACCACTTCTATAAATAAAATAATACAAATTATTGCAATATTTTCACTGAAAAAAAAAATTACATATATTCAATAATCAACCAAATAATTACAAATAAATTTTATTGTGAATTAATTAAATCACTAGCTTTTTAACTATTATTGTGATTATTATGTAAATTTAATGTATTCAATTAAAAATTTGATATGATTTGCTTTCCATATATTCCAAATTCACAATAAACGCTATTGTTTGAAAATATTTTAAAATTATTTTTATAAAATTGTATGTGTATATTTTACAGTCAAAACTCTTAACCGGTCAAAAGTACTTTTAACTGAAAAAAGCAGGCAAAAGTATTTTTAACTACACAGGTTGGTCAATAGTAGTTTTGCCTGAAAACCAATAGTGCTTTTGACTGTAAATTTCCGGTCAAAAGTTGTTTTGACAGACGTTTCTGGTCAAAACTAATTTTAACCGTCAGTAAAATTTAAATTTAGTTTGTTTCGCAAAATTAAAATACGCTTTTTTCTTGCTTCCAATATTATTCATTCATTTCTGTTCTGATAAAAAAATTTCATCTTGTTTTTTGTTTTCCCCGTGGTCTTGTCCACCTTCTTCAATTTCATTATTTTCCTGTTTGTTTTGATTCCCTTCATTATCACTGAAGTTTTGATTCATCTCTGTGATTGCAACTTGTAAATCTTCTTCATTATGCAATCCATTTATTATCTCCAAAGGAAGATTAGATGTTGTTAGTCCCATTTTAGGTCCCGTTCCAAACATTGCATGATGCGGAGAGTGTTTTATCCCAGAGTGAAATGCTTTGTTTTTCATGAATTGCACGAATTCGAGACCATTGGACCAGTTGGTGGTTTTATTATCTTACATCCATTACGCTAGCATTTTCTTAACGTCTTGGTTCGCCCTTTCTACGGAACCTTGACTCTGGCTATGACGTGGTTTCCCAGTCACAAGTCTCAGCTCCGGCCAATATGATGCTCATTCTTTTATAACTGAATTCACAAGCTCTCTCCCATTATCGGAATGCAAAATACATGGCGCTCCGAAGGTCAAGAAGATATCCATCAATTGAGATGCAACTTCTGTAAATCTTTTTGATGTCAATGGTCGCAAAATCACAAATATAGTGAAATGATCCTGGTATACTATAATGAATTTGTGTCCGCTATCTTCTTGCGCCAGTATGTCAATAAGATCAACCTGGCAATGTCTGTTCATTTCAGTGTGCAAGATTGGTTTCGATACCAGACCTCTTTGGTATCAACTTTTGACGGAATCAGTTAGTCAAAAATACTTTTGACCAGCTTCATTGGGAAATAGTACATTTGACTATTATTTCAGTCAAAAGTACTATTGTCGAAAGCCTGCGCTCAAAAGTACTTTTGGCCGGTTAAGAGTTTTGACTGTAACATATACATATTTTAACGAGTTTTTTTTCAAGGATATACGCAACAAATGATACCTTTCTAGGAAAAGTATTTTAATTGAGGGCGTTGTTAAATTATGATTCATCATATTAATAAAAATATATATACAGTCTGTTTTCAAAAGCATTTCTAATAGGGAATCAATGTTAAATAAATAAATAAAATATTTACTATAAAACCATACATATATACACATACTTACAAACATCTGGTTGCTTGTGGTATGATGTTTGATTGATGTCAGTGGGGATTTAGTGATGCCCACTTAATTTATAATATTATTATTCATTACGTATGCACACACACACTACAGGCAAAGTACCCCCACTGTTTTTATGTCTTTATGCAGCATTGTGTAGTTACTATAGTAAATAATATTTAACATTGATTCTCTATTAGTATGTTAAGGTAGATGATTGATATATTAAACAATTATTATTTAAATAAATAATAAATATATGTGAAAGATATAATTGATCTTTATTGATTTGATTTATGAAATATTATATATATTTATATGTAAATTATCAAGGTTGTTAACATTCAAAGTAACCGTGATAATAGAGTGAAATTATAGTTGTTAAGCAACAGATAAAAATGATAAACAATATTATAATAATAATTTAATAATGAAGAAGCGATACCGCTACAAGTAAAACTTTCCAAAACAGACGGTATATATATATATATATATGTATATATATATATCTATCCTAATATTACCGCCAAAATTACAACAATTATAATCGTCATAGCAAAATATCGGTTAAATATATACAATGATACAGTTGTGATGTTATGACCATAGTTTGTATTTTTGTTGACATACATTTTTTGGTCTGTTCCACTGTACCGCCACATCTATATATATATATATATATATATATATATATATATATATATATATATATATATATATATATATATATATATATATATAGATGTGGCGGTACAGTGGAACAGACCAAAAAATGTATGTCAACAAAAATACAAACTATGGTCATAACATCACAACTGTATCATTGTATATATTTAACCGATATTTTGCTATGACGATTATAATTGTTGTAATTTTGGCGGTAATATTAGGATAGATATTATCAATTGTTTGCTACCACAGTTAGTTGTTCATATCATGGAGACTATATAAAGGAGATCTAACTCAAACGGGAAAATTGACAAAATATGGCAACGAAATGGTAGAAGTTATATTTACTTTTTATGCCGCTAGGGTCGCTAGTTTTTGATAGGAACTTATACATACCGAAGTGAAATACCGTACGTTTAGTTTACATCTTCGCATAGCAGATCTCGCACGAGAATGAGAGAGTACATATGTACACATTAAGCAATGTGTATGAGAAGGAGGTCTTATTGCAGTGGCGTAGCGTGCCTTGGTGGGGCCCCGTATAAAAATTTGTTTGGGGGCCCTTATGAAGGGTAAAGATTTCTCACAAAAGAAAAAAAAATGTTTGCATAAAATTAAAAGAAATATTTATTCATCATATTTATCTATCTGTCACTTTTTCCAAAATTTTTACAAACAATTCAAATTAAATATATACTCTCAATTCTTTCTTACGCACGTCGGGGGCCCCCGTGGCCCGGGGGCCCCGTATAATTGATACGGCTGATACGGTGGTAGCTACGCCTCTGTCTTAATGTATACATATGTACTCTCTCATACTCGTGGGAGATCTGCTATGCGAAGATGTAAACTAAACGTACGGTATAGTATAATAAATAGAAATGAATAGCCAAAAGTAACTAGTTTTATTTTGAAGTATGATATTTGTTAAAAAAAATTTATTAAATAAAAAACTGTTTAAAAAACATTTAAAATGGGAAGAGTATGTGCAGTAGATAATTGTAAAAGTGGTAGTGCTTGTGACAATAAGCAACGGGATCAATTGGGTTTAAAAATTGTATGACATTATATTAAATATTAATTTTCAGCATTATTATTAATAAATAAAAGTTTGGAATTTAATTTAATATCTGATTCAATAATTTATTTTCATTTTTACAATTCCAACATTACAGGTTACTATTTAATTATTTGATGTTTTTTTATTTTTATGTAGTAGTAGTAGTAGTAGTATTTATGGTTTTGAATAATATTCATAGAATATTTTACAAGCGTATAGTATTTTGGCATATATTTTTATGTAACTATTTTGCGAATTTTAACTATCACTTCGACTTCAACTAATTCCTTATTGAAAAATTGAAATTAGTTATCATTTATTTAAAAAATATTTTATTGGAAAAATACTTTGGCTGGAAATAATTTTTATAATACTATAAATGCGTAATGTTTTTCAATTAAAACTCGCGCCTTATACTCTCTGTTCTGTTTCCGGTGCCGATGGAACACTACTGACATCTTATTTTTGCCAATTATTTGTTTACATGGAGTTATGTATCCTTGTTTAGTGTCTATGGTTCATATATTGAGGGGATATAGCAGATAACCTAAAATATGTGTAACCTCAACAAGTTTTGTAAAAATAAAAAAATTGAAAAGTATTTGATTCTAAATAAATAATAAAAAAAATAAAACTTATATTTTGGTAGAGTGTTTTAATTGGTTATTCAAGATCCTTTAAACACCTACATATATATATATATATATATATATATATATATATATATATATATATATATATATATATATATATATATATATATATATATATATATATATATATATATACATACTTTAGTTAGGTTATCTGCCATATCCCCTGAATATATGAACAACTAACCGTGGTAGCAAACAGTTGATAATATCTATCCTAATATTAGCGCCAAAATTACAACATTTATAATCGTCATAGCAAAACATCGGTTAAATATATACAATGATACAGTTGTGATGTTATGACCATAGTTTGTATTTTTGTTGATATACATATATTTATATCTATTATTAGTCTATGTTTATTAGACTATACACAAAAAATTGAAAATCTTTTTTTTCAAAAGTGATATCGAAAATATTATTCCAAATGACGAAAACACGTACACAATTCTAAAATAAATATTTATAGTATTCATTTCATTTTATTCTCATCATTTTATTCTCATATTACGAAATTATTTGCCTCACTGGAAATAATAATTTATGTGTTTCTCACTTCATATTGATAGGTTTAATCAATTTTATTTCTTACTCTCAACAGCAACAAAAAAAAAACAGTTTAAGTGAGAATTGTGCTCAAGCATTGAAGGCTTTGTAGGCCTTGAGTCACATACCTGTAACATAATTATTTATGCTGGGTATTGATTTCCAAGGCACGGTATTATGTTTGGAATAATTTCATGTTATTGGGCACATTATACTGTCAGTAGTAATAGTAGTAATAGTTGCAGAGGGGACGTCAAAGACTGACAAGTAGACCTATCTTGAACTTTTTTATCGACACCTCCGAAGGGCAAGGAATTTGTATGTAGACTAGGAATTAGTAGATTGTGTGACTGCAGACGACAGCCGACTTTGAGAGGAACTATGCCGATGTTCATCTGAAATTTGTGAAAGTAAATTGCAGGTTACTTTAATTAATTTCACTTACCCCGACAGTTGAGTCAATTAACCACCCACATTAATTTTTCTTTTCTAGTTGTTTTAATTGAAAAACTGCCGCCGTTAGCAATCCGAGATGACAGAGCCTTTAACAGCTCTACCACTCGTACATACTCATATATATATATATATATATATATATATATATATATATATATATATATATATATATATATATATATATATATATATAAAACCTTCCGAGTGGTAGAGCTGTTAAAAGCTCTGTCAGCTCGGATCAAGCTCCAATCGATTGCGACTGTTTGTTGATGTATTATACTACACTTGGGTATTCACGGACTTTATTATTATAGATAGCTAAATAATTATATGCGAAACCTGGGAGGTTGCATTGCAAAAGTATATGTGTTACAAAAGTACAGAAAATATTATGATTAGTTGATAAATTGTAGTAAAATGTATTATATACAACATTACTTCTAATTTTTTTCCATATAATTCTTGTTAGAAGAACCTCTAGACCCCTTTTCCATGGACGGATTTTGTCCATTATCAAATTTGGCCTTTCAAATACGTCGCAAAACTAATCGCATCCACTCCTAACGCATTAAAATTATATATATATATATATATATATATATATATATATATATATATATATATATATATATATATATATATATATGTATATATGTATATATATATATATATTTTATGCTACAATTTTAATGCATTAAATTGTATAATATATATATAATTCTTCTGTACGTGTGTTTGTCACCTCCTCCTAAACGGCTGGACCGATTTGAATGAAATTTAGTGTGTATATTTCAATCGGTCCCTGGATGGTTTGAAAACACAATTGGACCCGGTAGGTGGCGCTGCTTTGGTATGTCACCAAAGTTGATTTGCTGTACAAGAGATCATTACATAATTTTGAGCGGTACTTGTTATTGCCCAGTATTTTTTTTTAAATTTCAATTGTTGATTAAATAAAAGATTAGAGGTTTCACGTAGACGTCACTCAACCAATATTGTGTTGCTAAGGTCAAAGCTAAGATATGCCGAATAAACTGTTAAGCTGCTAACGTTCGTTTGTCCTTATCTATCACTTTGACATTGCGTTTGTTAGAAAGTGACAAAACCTATTAGAATTAAAATAGTTTTATGTATGAGGGGATTAGCAAGCAAATTAGCAAGGAATACCTATGTTTATACTGTTCAAGCTTTGTGAATTCATTTTGTGGCTCAGAAATATAAAAAAAATATTTGTACAGGCCGTTTAACTTGGAAGAAATAGAAGATATAATAATTTAGACATAGAGACAATAGTAAACTGTGAGTTATTAAAAATAGGTTGAGTACGGTTGAGATGACTCAACCGTAGATTCATTAGAAGTAATTATGGAATCGCAAAATTAAAAAAATTAAAATGTTAAATTAAAAATATCGTATTTAATGTGAAGCTGCTATTCCGGGCATTTGTCTCTCATTATTGTTATGTGTTTTTTTTTAACTTTAATGTAACAAAAAAGTTAATATACCTCGGGGTTAATATAAAAGGGGTTTGGAGGTTCTTCTAACAATATGGAAAAAAAAAGTTATATGGAAAAAATTCAGAAGTACAGTTGTATACAATACATTTTACTACAATTTATCAAATAATCATAATATTTTCTGTACTTTTGCAACACATATACAATGCAACCTCCCAGGTTTCGTATATAATTATTTGGAAATTTAGCTATCTATAATACTAAATTCCGTGAATTTTCCGAAAATTTTTTTAACTACTAAAGTTAAAATATTAATTTCCTTGCTCAAGTTCCAATTATCAAGCTGTTGATTAAATTTCAAGGTTTTTTAATGTAATGTAAAAATGGTAATCAACTATATACTTATTTATTTTTCCAGTTTGATGTAAAATACATATAAATTCGTTTGGATAAAATCTTACAATCGAATACAATCGTCTAACAACATAATCAAGCTCTTGTGATTACTCGCTAAATCTATCGGATTCGAGTTTCAAGATAATTATTGATTCTGTTGCTGACGAATGCATTCGACCGCTCGACTATCCAAAAGTAAGTGAACTGGCTTATTATATATTATCCACCGTCCATTACACCTCTGTTGTTGTCTTCGATGTTGTTTTGTTGTTGTCGTCAGTGGTGAATTTTGTTTTTAAAAAAAGTTATGTAATTTAATTTTTATTTGAGGCACTTGGACGTTAGTTATTTTATGTGGCGAAAACATTTCGTCACAACATCGGATCTTTTCTAACTAGTACTGACATATAAAAATAAATTGACAAACGGTACGGACTGTGTGTAAAAACAACAAAAAAAGGGAATCATTGAGAACAACACTAAACAACAGCTAGTGTATCATATATCTATGTATAACATACGTAACGTGCGCCATCTGTATGTCGACACATATGTTCGATTTCCATCAGCCAACAGATTCAGCAATGTTTAAAATAATGTATTGAATTTTTTAGTACATTTTTTTTCTATCCACTTTATGGATAAAATACAAAGACAAAACGAAATACTAATATTAAATATTTTCGTATTCCAGATACAGAACTGATATATTGAATAATCAATTATATTCTTTTCTTTCTTCACTGATTTTTCGATTAAAAACGGATTGATATCAAATTGAAAATGATGGAATTGAAACATGGCTTTATTTCATTCAAAACCATATAAAAATGATTGTTTTTATTAACTACGAATGACGTTAGCTGAAACTCATTGAAAAATTAACAGAGCTTTGACATGGATATTTTTAAATATTAGATTATCAAATGATAATTAATGAGAACTCTAGGTTTTTGAAATAAAATTTCAAATTCGCCCCTTTACCTAGGTCTGTTTTTGTATTATGAATACGCATTTTGACTACAAAGTAGTCATCGTCAGTATAAATTACAAATAGATAGAAAATCGAGATCAACAGACAAAAATAAGAATAAATAAATATTAAACAAAATAAATAAAAATAGAGTGGGTTAAATTTAATTAGAGTGAGGTTAACAAGAGTAAACTTGAATGAAAGAAATTTTAACAAGAGTAATTTCAATAAAGTTTATTATATTTTTATTTATTTTTTTATTTTGTTTAATTTTTTATTTATTCTTATTTTTGTCTGTTGATCTCGATTTTCTATCTATTTCTAATTGCCAAAGAGTAAATTACGACTAGCTAATTTATACTGATGATGACTACATTGTAGTCGAAATGCGTATTTATAATACAAAAACTGATCTAGGTAAAGGGGCGAATTTGAAATTTTATTATGGATATTTTTGTACTCGGTAGTCGGTATATAATACATGCCAGCGTATATTAACTTCCCGAATGGTTGAAATATTGATCGTAGAAACAAAGTATTGATATAGGTGTTCATAAAGTTACCTAATTACTCTATTTCCGTAAAGTTACCATAAACACGATAACTCAAACACGAAAAGAGAATGCGCGTTAAAAGAAATAAATATGTGTTCCAGAACTAAAAAGTAAGGTCCAGTTCGTGAATGGGCAAAATCGGACCATGTTTGGGCAAAATGGTCAAAGCTACAAAAACCGTAGGAGATAGAGAATATGTAAAGACAAAAAATGTTCCTATTTTTTTTAAATAAATATCTTTTGTTGTAAACTTTTTTATATAAATTCCGTATATACCGGGTATTTAAGCAATTAACTCAGTTAGTTGTTTTTAACAACTTTTTTTTAATACTCGATTTACGCATTTCTTCGATAACTGAAGGGTTTTGGCACAAATCTATTGGGAAAATAAGATAAATGTATAATTCGGAACCCTATCTACTACGAACACGTAAAAATCTAAAGTAGTCAAAAAGGTCACTTTGGGTATGGGCGTTAAATTGCAAGTGTTCTAACCTACTAGAAAAAACCAAATGTTCAACAATTATTATTCTTAGAATTCTAATAATTTATTGTAAATTACTATACCAATTAGCGAATTTTCAAAGTAAATATAGCTATTAAAGTTGTACATTGTAACTATACCGACGCAAATATTTCTTCAAATGTCCATCGATCCCACCTAGTATATATCGACCATCTATATATATATATTCACATTTTTGCACCTGACCCACCATTAATTAGATATTAATTAAATTAAGTAACCAATTAGAGAAGCGCGTTAACGGAATAAGAAATAGTGGAGAATGAACGCAGTGGCAGCAGAGATACTTGAGGGGAGTGAGCTTTTCCCACCACTACCGTAAAGCGAGTCAATCTTATGCGTTTCAAATCCGGTACAGCTTTTATAGTAATTTTGGGGAAAAATTTACCATTTTTTATTCCGAAAATCTGATTAACTGAATTATTCAGTTTTTATTTTTAAAATTTGAAAATAATTATTATTTTAACTCCAATAATTGTCTAGGTGCTAGGGACCCATTTGCCGTAACCCTCTTATTATTATTTTTAACTCCAATAATTATTGAAAACCATTTTTCAGAAAAAACAACTCAATAAAAATTGAATAATTCGGTGACTAAGTTTCTGCGTAAACCAAAAGTTGGTAAACATTTATTTAAAACAGTTGGTAAACAGTTTAATAATTCAAAATTGAATAAAAAAGGTAAACTTTTATTCAAATTTTTCAAAACTACTATAAAAACTGTATCGGATTTGAAACGCATAAGATTGACTCACTCTACGTTAGTGGTGGGGAAAGCTCGCTCCCCTTACGTATCTATGCTGCCGCTGCGTTAGTTTCTCACCATTTCTTTTTCCGTTACCGCGTTTCTCTAATTGGTTACTTTATTTAATTAAGTTAAATTAACTCAGTTTGTTGTTACTTGTAATAGATTATTATTGTTGGTATGTGATCCCCTCATCAGATTACGATTTGGTGGCAATGAGACCTCTCCGAGAGTATACCCTTTCAAACAAAACAAGAATTTTCAAAATCGATCTACAATTGACGGAGAAATCGGTGAACATACATAATAAAAAAATACATACAGTCGAACATAGAATCTCCTACTTCTGTTTTTGAAGTCGGTTAATTTTTTTGTTGATTTTGTCATTTCCACAGGAACTATACTTAATAACTATAAAATTATTTTATTAAAATTTTGTTTCAATTTTCAAATGTCAATTTTGATTGTCGTTTCCATAGTAACTATAGACTATAATTGCACACTATAAATCGTTATACGAGTATATCGTTGTATTTTGGCTATTAATAAATTTAAATTTTGCGAATACTAAAATCATATCAGATATGATATTTTATTTTGATCACACTAAAATTATGACCGCTAGAGAGTGCTTTATGTATTGTAAGTAAATTCGCTAAGTTGAAGCAGCTCCTGCGTAAGGAATTTTTTTTAATATTATTTATTTAATATATATTATAACAAAACGCGTAGCGTTTTTTGCGAAGCGTTCGTCTATGTATATTTAAGCATTTCGAAAAACACTGATATCCGATCAAAAACATAAATGTAAAAAAGGACCGAGTTTTCAGGGAAATCTTAATAGTTGCAGCTTAAAAAGTGATGATATGGGATAAACGACCGAGCTATATACCAAGAGTGAGTGAAATGAATTTAAATTTATTATGTAAATTTTTCCTTGGAAAATTTATGAGGGTTAGTAAATTAATTAAATGTAAGAAAAAATTTGATTGAAATTTATTTTGTAAGTTTTCCCTTAGTATGTTTTTAAAATTTTAGAACCTAAATTTTAAATGTGAGATAGACAAAATCTTGATATATACAAAATTCTTAACAAACAGCTTATTATTTTTAAACATTTGTTCATACAACAATAGTTTAGACATTGTTTGAGTAGAAACCCGGTGAGGGTCAAATTAATATTATAAAGTAATATAATGTTACTTTTTAATAAGGTGAATGCAATGACTCTATTTTATATATTCAATTTCCATTTTAATAGCACCACCCATCAGACATGATTAGTATGTAAATTTTATGCATGGACAATATTAAACTTCACTTTGGTATATTGAAAACTTGTCTATGTCATACTTTCTCAAATTTACATCAACATAAATGTAATATGAAAGTTCTTAATGTTTATATACAGTTTGTTCTCTGTCCGGAATAGGTTATAAATATACCTAAATTAATATTATAAACAAGAAAAGTTTTCTTAGTATAATATACGACTATATAGTATGCTTTTATAGCAGTGTCTACTACCACGCTAGAATGTGCTTTGTATTTTTATAGAACTGATAATAAGGGTCATTAATGTTACGCGTATCTATCTATGTGGGATTCATTATTCCTTTGTAACATTCAAAAAGCTGCATTTTAATTATTATAGGTATTGTTAAATTCGATAGATCAGTTCCATTCAAAATGAATTTTAAAATTTGTTTTAGCACAACAATTTGATTATCATATTAATGGGCTCTTTCTGAGTTTTCCAAAAACATATATTTTAACTATATTTAAGTTACCATGGATACAATAAGAAACCAATCATGTTCTCTATACTATCATAAAATTGTAATGTCCCCCAGTACAATATTTTGAAGGGTAGTAAACCCAAGTGTTAAAAAAATTGTTTGTTTTTTTTGTTACAAACTAGCATTTTATACGCTATGATATTCAATTTTATTTTTTGATGTTTTACAATATCTTTTCTGATTGATTTTATTTTAAATTTTCCTTTTTCGTATGTCATTAATTTATTTCAAGAACAATAATAATAAAGTATATTATTTAAAATTTAAAAAATATTTTGAATTGTATATTAAAAGTTAGCTTCTAAAAAATAACTATAAATTTATTTTATTAAAAATGTGTTGATGGTCATATTTCCACAGAAACTATAATTATTAATATGTTTTTTTTACAAGCAAACACTTTATACGCTTTCATATTCAATTTGAATTTACGACGTTTTACAATATCTTTTCAGATCGATTTTACATTAAATTTTCCTTTTTCAAAATTTAAATAATACTTGGAATTGTATTTTAAATTTTAGCTTCTAAAAAATAACTATAAAATTATTATTAACGAATTAATGTCAACACCATAGATGGCAGCACATGTTAGGTAATATGATGACATGTTATCTGACAATAGATGAAAGCACATGTATTATTCTGTGAGCGCCATCTAAGCAGAATATTTCAAAATTAAATAACTTATAAAAGTAAACTCCATCGCACGTCGTTGCTGACACGCACAATTTATTGTTTAAAAGTTTATGGTTAGCCTTTAAAACTGGTATGTATTTACAAACTGGGAGCCGAGGATATAACAATAAACGTGGCGAAGTCGCTAATATAAACTAGTTTTTTATATTTTTATTAATAATCCTTTTGAGAACTGACTGAAGGTAGCACTTAAAAAAATGGCTGACTTTTTTGTGGAACAAAATAATAATAATTTTTTAACCCGACTTCAAAAAGGAGGATGGTTCTCAATTCGTCTGTATGTTGCTTTTTTTCTATGTCAAATAATTATTTTCTCTAAATTTTGACAGTTTGAAATGTCAATTTTTTATATTTTAAATTTATTGATAAATAATTCGTATCCAAAACTTTATTAATGTATGTATGTCTATAGAAACTATAAACGATATTAGAGATCTGGGTCGGTTAAAACTACTACTGGACACCAAACTAATTACTTTTTTGGGCATCAGACGTCGTGAGCAAAGTGGTTAGCTATCAATAAATAAATTATAACATTCAAAAATTCAAGGAAGGAGGAAGGAGATAGGTAGGCTAAGCTAATTTTCTCAGAGGAACTGAATAAAAACCAGAAATAATTTTGCAAATATGAGAGAAACAGAAAAAATACTTCGAAGATAAATTTATGTAACATTAATTATCTCCAACTTTACTTGTGTTTCCCTCTCCTTCAAAACCTCCTGTCCATTCTTGATGAACTTGATCTTTCAAAAACGAAAGCACGTCACATTCCAAATTTCATTCCGATCGAACTAACATCAGGATCTGAGGAGCGCGTTTCCATCTCTTTAGTTATGAGAGATAAAATATACAGTTATAACTATACATATGTACTATAGGCCACTGAAGTCCTGGTCATTTTTAAAATTTTATAATTTGTGCCTTATTAATCCGGTTTTCGAAAAAATGCTTCGAATAAAAGTTGTTACAATAATTTTAATGAACTGAATTTTTTCGAAAACCGAATGAATACGGCATAAACCTATTAGAAAATTTTGAAAAATTATTCAACGTAACAAACAAGGAAAGTATATGATCATGCGAATGTGAATCATGAATGTGAATCATGTATTCCGTTTATCATGAACTCTACACAATCCACTATTAGTATAAATACACTTATAAATGGCTTTACAAATGCATGAATCATATACTTTCCTTGTTTGTTTCGTGGAATAATGCAATAGTCTCTCTCTCTACAAGGTTTTTTTTTTTAAATTTCTATTTTTTAAAATTTTTCTTATATAGGCTGCACTTGATTGTAATGGATTTTAAGATGGCTGCCAGTTATGGATGTATTCTAAATATTCTGAACTTTTAAATTAGCTAAAAAAAATTCAATTAACATATGAGGGAAGTAACCTAAGTTTACTTTAAGTTTGAACACCTCGCTGCAGGTAACCGTAGCAGTAATAAGCAGCGCTTCCTGCTATTACAAGATTTGTCGTATCGTATACTATGTTATTTAACAAGCAAAATTCAATTAACACGTGAGGGATTTAATTATAAAAAAATCAATTTATAATTAATTAATTAATGTTAATTGCAGCAAAACTACCCTGGCAGACATTACATTGCCAAATTGTTTATATTGCAATTAGCGTTTTCAATAATATTTCAATCAATTAACAGATGAGGGAAGGTTTTCTACTGTCGGATCGTAGACCATTCAGAGCAACTGAGCTCTCCATAAACTGAGTGAGAGTAAGCAAGAGAGGTATGTTTTAAAGTAAGACGGAAGAAAACAAAAAATTTTATTCGTTTTCGATTATTACACTTTGCATGCATTTTGATCAATTTTTAATATCCGGAATATACGTATTTGTGAATATTCGCATTATATTTTCTAAATATTTATCGGTAAGGGAATTTCGCAAATCTGATTTTATATGTTTCATATGTGAAAATCCCGATTCACATAGATAAGAAGATGCGAAACAACTCCTAAGTTTTTTATTTATTTTAAATAATTCCCGACATTCAAATAAAGATTGGTTCTCAGCGACGATTTTCCAAATACTTTTTGTGATCGTATTCACGGCTCCTAATACTTATTATTTGATGGGAGGGTAATCATTTCATTTAATAACGCGCAATCATCGGAATCCGGAAAAAATTTTTATTAAAGCGGGAATTTTAAATTTTCTATTAAAAGGGGCCACTAAAAAATCACGCATTATCACAAAATCACAAAATCACTCTTCTTCATACATTGTTTCGCAATGTGTAATAGTTTAGGAAAATTATTCGGAATTTTTAAACCATCAAAAAAATTTACCGCTATCTCTAAACTATTTTTCAATTCTATTGAAATTCTTAGCAAAAATTGACCTCTTTTATTATAACGGTCAAGCGGTAAAGGATCAAAAGATTTATATAACATTTATATTTTATTCATACACAAATATATTAGAAAGGTACAGTTTATGCCCAAATTACCATTTCAATATATACTTTGTATACTGACCATAAAAAAGAGTTGGTACCTGCATGTACTTTACAAGTACTTTACTAAATTCATTATTAAAATCACTACTTTTACGTTTTTGGAAAAAGAAATTATGCGAAAAATAACTTTTACTAGCAGAGAATAGTACTTTATAATGGCCAATAGTACTATATATTGGCCAAAGCTATAGTAGGCAAAGCTATTCCTAAATTGATTTAATAAATTATATTCATTAATAAAAGACCATTGCTTTTCAGTTTCTGAAAACAATTAATTTATATAGCATTATTATATTTTTCTCAGAAAATCTTTAATTAAAAAAAGAAAACAATAATAATTGGTAGGACACCCTTTATTTATACTCTATCTCACTTCCTGCCTCTCACTCAGAGCAAAACAAAGTCAAACTGTGCCCAGCCATGATTTATTGGACATTTTTAAGAGCTTAAAAATTACTTCTTTTTTTATGTGTTTTACTCCATCATTTATGAACCGATTTTGAATTTTGTATTTTTGATTTAAAGGGTTTGGTTTCCCATTGGTCCCATTGGCACCAAATTGCATTCTGATGAGGGGATCCTCGGGAAATCGAGGAAAATCCTCATTTTATATGTGATAACCAATTTCTGCCAATTTTTTTTTTTTTTTTTTTTGAAAGGACTCATTCATAATGGGAAAATAAAAAAATTTTTTAAAAAACCGACCCCAAAAAAAAAAATTTTTACAAAAAGAAAACAAAATGTATGTAAAAAAACTGAAAATCTGTTATGAAAAAATGCACTAAAAATTAAAAAAAAACATAAAAAAAAGATGTTATAAAGAAATGCACTAAAAGTTAGTAGGTCGTTTAGTTGGTCTACCCATATGTAGACAAATAAAATAAGTTATATAACTTCAAAGTCACTAACAAGCGAGAAATAAAACCTATTTTGAAAAATGAAAATGGAAACCCGACTTCAAAAATCAAATATTCTACAACAAAAAATGCACTAAAAAGTAAAAAAATAATTGCATATTCTTGTGCCAACATTTGGATAAGCCGTATTCGAGACAATTGTCATAACTTCTAATTTTTACTTAGGCCGGTCTTTAAGAAGCACCTTGTATAGAATACACTTCTAGTGATTGACGACTTCTTCCGCACTCACCCTATATAGATGCGGTAAAATCACTCTTTTTTTTTAATACTATAAAATCTCTCCAATATATGAAACATGAAAGTAAATCAAAACAAAACAAAAAATACAAAACTACAAAAGAAACCTCAAACACTTAAACGAATTGATTTTACGAACAACAGATAGAATTGATTCAAATTAATATCCCCACAATAGACAGTAGCATGTAATATATATCTAAACTTTTACGTTGAACGAATTACGGATACATTGTTTTGTTAAGGACGTATTGTCTATCGCTATTAGAACTATCACGTACGAACTGGTTACAATAACAACATATATTATAACAGATGAATCGGGAAGAACGCACCAAACACTAACAGTATTAGTCTGTTTGACTATTGAGAAACATTTGGTTTCATTTATGCGATAAATGGTATCATTTTTTTCACGCAGTTTTTCACGTAGGTTACGAATATACTAACGTGAATATCGAAATTGTTGCTTTGTTATGGTTATAATTAATTGTAGCTAGTTTATTCACTTTATATTCCACGTGTATAATTGAACTATTAAGGATGTTCCAGCATACAACCACGTTTCGACAGATTTTGATCATTTTTTTTTCACAGGCTAAAAATAAAGTTTTCTAATAAATCCCGAAGTTTCAAAATTTTTGATCGTTTAGAAGGCGAGCTAATTAATAGCAAAGTTATTATTCTCTCTCACTCTCTCTCATTAGAAGCATGTAAAACTTCATGCCCACCCAACTATTATCTGTTTTATTTAAAAAAATACTCGACAGAATTAAAAAAAAAAAAACTAGAATAGTAAAGATAAATATTTATTAAATAAATTTTTTTTTAATCGCATTTTACCGTTTTGTTTTCGAAATATGAAAGTTTTAAATTAATTTTTTTTTTCAAAATGTCATTATTTTGTATATATGAACAGTGAATTTGTCTATGTGTTGCGTATGTGTGTATTTGTTCTATAATAAAATAAAACCGGTTTCTTGTGCTGATTATATAACACAGTGCTGGAACGTCCTTAATAATAGGATCTCTGGACCGAGGTGGAAAGTACACAGTAGCACATCCCAATGGAGTCATTATATAGACTGAGTTACTGCAGTTGTACACATATTTTCTTTCCACATATATTTATGTAACATTAAATTATGAAAATGTAAAATTTTACTCGTCTATATAATTATAAGTCACGACGCTGTGGGTACAAGCTAGTTATTTATAATTATAAATAACTAGCTTGTACCCACAGCGTCGTTCGTATTTTATTGTAATATATCAGGTCCCGTCTTTTCATGGCTAAACAACCTCAATGTAATTTCACACCGCTTCCACTACTATTTTAGCAAATATTATCTAATTGTATCTCTCGTAAAGTAATAAATAATACATACCAGTTTTTAAGTCTAATCATAAGCTTTTAAACAAAATAAATTTCATCAAAATCAGTCCAGTAGTTTTTACGTGATGCTCAAACAAACAAACTAACAAATAAACAAACTTTTTATAATAATAGAGAAGACTAATAATTTTATAATAATAGATAATGTATTTAAATAACTCAAGCAATATGGATACAGGGACGGGAGGTAATCGAGTTTGTTAGAAGCCTTTCGAAGGGGATATCGAGGAAAAAATTGGCTGTTGAACCATATTGTATGTATACATATATGCATTGTCTATGTGTACCGTCAACGCCAAAAGTTGAGCTGAAGTCTCAAAATTATATAATTGATTTGTGCCTTATTAATTCGGATTTCGGAAAAATGTTTCGAATAAAAGTAGTTAGAATTGTTATAATGAAAAACTTTTATCCGAAGCATTTTTCCGAAATCTAATAAATAAGGCACAAATCAATTAAAAAATTTTTAAAATTTTAGCTTGACTTTTGGCGTTATAGGTACATATATACATATAGACGGTTATATAAATACATTTGGATACGTCCCGGAACGGCTACCATCCTTCACCTGTTAAGTCAATTTACAATTTATCAATATATATTTTTTAAAGTATCTCAACAGAAGAAAGACTTTTCTTATTTCAAAGTGCACAGCATCAAAGTGCACAAAAACGTATGTTGCCAGTTAGGAGAATAGTGACTTGACTCAACTATATTTTGCGAAAGTGAAAACAGCCTTCGACGTTGGCGCATTTGATTTTAGTCATACAAAAGCTACTTACCGAATTTCATCCCAATAGAAACTTTAGATCGGTTAATGGGCGGCTCTTTCTGTTGGGTTATCATAAATTGTACTAAAACGTGTAAAATACTTGTGCACATTTTTCTACTTGTATGGGACCACTTTTTATCTGACTACGGATGGTTATGATTTTAGCAGTCTCTTTATATATATATATATATATATATATATATATATATATATATATATATATATATATATATATATATATATATATATACATATATATATATATATATGAATATATATATATTAGTGTGTTCATATGTTCAATGTAGTAAGCTACTTATCATATTTTGGTAAATGAGGTGTCGTTACCTTCGTCTTAGATTTCGGCGTATCAGAGGTTATGTGACGACATATTACTTTATGTGACTTGTCTAATACGCTAAGCAAGAACAAAATATTCCACGAATGTATCGACTTTGGTATCAAATGAATGGTATTAATTCACAGATTCTTAATATTATGCTAAAAAGTTTTAAATAATAAAGTTTAAAAAGCTAAAACCGGACTACGAAATAAGTTTGAAAAGTCTTGTAAATATTTATCGTAGATAAAAGGTCCAACTACGATGCACATAGCAAAATTCTCGGCCTTCGTCTACTATAAATATTTACAATTTGTTCTTCAAACTTGTTTCGAGACCATCCAACTTCGCTTAATGAAGCATCATTGAAAACAACATACATAACATATGTACTATTTAAATGCATGACTGACTCCTGACTCACTGAGTATAAACACTGTAAAATTGGTTATATCAGAATTTAGTTTTGTTTGCTTTTCAACGTATACCTACAGTTTAACTTCGATAGGTTAAATAGCAATAGAAACGAATAGTGATTCTTCTGATAGTAGTTTATTCTTTCTTGTAAAATTTTTCGACTTGAGCTAAATAGTTAATTTATACCTTGTTTAGATTGCAAAAAAAAACCTTTTACAAATTTAAACAACTTTTTTAAGTTATACTTCTTTTGGTGCGTTATGATAATCCGATCTGAGTGTATTTTCAGCTTGTAACGAATCAGCAAGTAACGAAGCACTTGCTCGATGGATGTTACATAGTTTTCTATTATGCTCTATTGCACAGTGCTTGAGAGACATTTAGTAAGAAATGTTTGCCATACAGGAGAAAGAATAAATTTATATATACATACATTAGATGCTTAACGGAACAGACCGTAAGTGAGTCTGCCACATAAGTGACATATTGAAATAGGAGACAGCATTATACACTATAGAACCGAAGATAAATGATCGTTATTGTTTTGTAAATAGCTATACGGCCAGCTCTCACTTTCGAACATTTGAATTTGACTATTCAGTTGAAATTAGGTACAGGAATGTCTTCACCATTATTTCTCCATGTTTATGATTAAAGAAAAATATTAAAATTACGAGCCGCGTGATAACATTTTTATGGGTTCCTCAACTTTATATATTAAATGTATATGTTAATAAACCTTGTCTGGTCGTGATCAATTTCACTAACTATGATTCTAATGTAAATAATGGATTTAATGCCAGTCTTTCAAACTATTTTCATTTTAACGGAAGAAGGTAAGCTGGTTCTGTCCTATCTTTATAAAATGTAAAATCAGGTCTGTTCCGTTAAGCATCTAATGTATGTATACATAAATTTAGTCTTTCTTCTGTATGGCACACATTTCTTACTAAATGTCTCTCAAGCACTGTACAATAGAGCATGATAGAAAACTATGTAACATCAATCGAGCAAGTGCTTCGTTACTTGCTGATTCGTTACATGCTGAAAATACACTCACATCGGATTCTCATAACGCACCAAAAGAAGTATAACTTAAAAATTCGTTATGCAGGAGCTGCTTCAACTTCAGCGAATATCCTTAAAATACATAAAGCACTTTCTAGCGGTCACAATTTTAGTCTGATCAAAATGAAATTTTTGTATTTGCAAGGCCAATTTTATTAATAAATAACATACGTCAAGGGAAAATGGGGGCATAAAGAAAGAAGAAAACACAAAATATAAAATATCTCTCTTAATATTAGAACAATCGAAAAATGGTAAGTTTTTTACTACTATATTATTTTGTTAAACTTTTGTGTCTTAATGGTAGTGTTGACCTTAATATTATTTTTGTAAATTCTTTAAAAAGAAGTATAACTTCTTACGTGCGTACATAAGTACACGCAGACTTTTTTGATCAAAGATTACAGATACTTCAACTATCGTGATCTGATACACTTCTCCGCCCACATCCCTTATATCCCAGAGCCCTTAGTGGATTGAATTTTATTATGCTACAAACCTAATATAAACAAATTTTAGTTACATATTCTTCCTGTGACACTGCCAATGTTTGAGATTAATTATGTATACTCTTATACTTTTTTTTCGATTACGACAAAACAATGTATTTTACTATCTTCAAGACTAGTTTGAATTAGATGATTCTATTACAATTTACAGAGGTTTTAGCATTTCAATATCATATCAGAATGTAACAAAGTTGGACTTTACATACGAGTAGGTACATGGACATATCTATTTCTATAAAATCAATGAGTTTCATCTATATACTATTTATTGTATAGGATGATTCATTTTGCCAAGCTAAAGCTAATAAAGTTAGAAACATGAAATTCCAAATATATGTTCTTTAAGAAAGGATTTGTAGAAAATCGACCTTTAAGGAGGTCAAATAGGTGGTGAAATTTCATGTTGGAGTCCCATTTTTAGCGAATTTCCTTCAAAGGAAATGCAGCTATTGTTTTTACACTAATGTTGGAATTTCGTAAAAATTTCTTCAAATGTCCATCGATCCTACCTACTAGTGTTAAAAATCACTTAAATAAAAAATCTTACAGAAGAATGCATTTATAGAATATAGCATAGGACATTTATGTCAAATACATTTTTTTTTTCTAAATTTTGACTAGTAGAAACGTCAAATTTTTTTATATTTTGAATTCATCAACAAGTAATTTAATTCAAAACTTTTTTAATGCAAGCATTTCTATAGAAACTATAAACTACCTATATCGCACTATTAATCGTTACATAACATGGAATAAAAAATTCGTTAATAATTCGTTGAGCTGCGTCAGCTTCAATTCAAAAAATAGAAATAGATCTTAATTAACTTTTATCTTATTAATTAATGTTCTTGGCGACAGAATAAAATTTCGTATCTCATATACTTTCTGTATTTGAAACACAAATTAACGGGTAGAATCGTAGATGGAAAAATGGGGGATTCGAAGAAGAATAATACACAAAATATTATTATATATGTAAATGTATTAGTAGTAAAGTTGCAGAAAATCAAATTACCATTCAACACCTGGTCATTTTTATATATACAAATGTATTTAGGATTTAAATTTTGAATGTTTAGTTGTATGATTTAGTTGAAGCAAAATTATAGTAAAATTAATTTTTAGTAAGGTTACTTCTTAAACATTTATATATATGTTTAAGAAGTAAACTTATAGAAAATTATATATATATATATATATATATATATATATATATATATATATATATATATATATATATATATTTATATATAAATGTATATGTCGCAGATGGACTGTCGAATCCGCTATTTTACAAAACCGCTAGTTGTTTTACATAACAACTCTGTTATGTAAAACAACTGAACGACGTTTAGCTGTTTTACATAATTCCAGAACTTTAATACGTAATATTGCTTAAACGTTTTGCGTTTATCAATGCAGCGGGTCAACGAGTAGATGATACGTAAAACTGCGTGAAATGAAACATCAGATTGTAGATTTTAGTTTATATCATTATTATTATTAATACCACTATTTTTATTACCTTGCAATAGTCTATATTGTTTAAGTCTTAAATGCATAGCTTAGAATTATTGTAACGGACAAATCGAATTCCCATTAATAAAGATCCTTTTTCCTAACAAGTTCTATATATTTTAGATATAGTGTCAAAAATTATGGAAATTAAATAAGGTAACTAAAACAATCGAGTACTACAATCTTTCGCTTCATCGGTCATACCCCGTGTTGGTCGGGTTTGCGTGTTTTTGGGCCACACACTAAAAGGCGTTTTATATATTTGAATTATAATGTCAAAAATTATTGAAATTAAATAAGGTAACTATTACAACCGAGTAGGTACTACTATCGTTCACTTCATCGGTCACACCCCGAGTTGGTCGGGTTTGCGTGTTTCTGGGCCCCGCACTAAAAGGCTTTCTACATGTTTCCCTAGATAGATAGATTTTAGAGGCTGCCCTGAACGGGCTACACTTCGACCATAAGGTCCATTGTGATGCCTAAGGATGTGAGGATATGAGTGGAGTGGAAGGAATTTGTGAGTAGACTAGGAATTAGCAGTAGGTAGCATATGCGGATGCAGCCGACTCTGATAGGAACTATGTCGATATCCATCTAGAATTCGTGAAGGAAACTGCAGAAAACCTTCTCAAGCATAGCCGGTTAATTCGTTTTTGTTCATACGCCGACTGTATTAACCGCCCTTTTTTTTTCTTTAATAATTGACAAACTGACGATGTCGGGATTCCATAATTCCTTAGACCGCTCGGCTATTTGGACTGATTATATTTCCCTATATCAAAACTCTCTTTGTGACTACATATAAGCTACGCATTACGTCTAATCGTGGGTACGTCTACGTGTTACGTCTAAACGTCGTTCAGTTGTTTTACATAACGGAATTTTTATGTAAAACAATTAGCGGTTTATTAAAACTGCGGATTAGACGATCCATCTACGACATATATACATAGAAAACCAACATTTTAATACAATTCACCTCATCATCATTTTTCTTATTCTAAAACTCTACTTCTTATATATTTTTCTATTTTGTGCTGTAAGGTATCTTGATATAAAATATCTAGATACAATTTATGTATCTTGTATTTGTGGTAGTATCTAAGATATAAACTTATATTTTCTAGATATAAAGTGTATATTTTTGTGGATTTTAGATAAAAATGCAATATATATTTCATTTCACCTATTTGTTAAGGTACGTATTTTACATATTATAGTAGTATTTTACATATTATAATTACCAATACCAATATTTAATGCCAATTAAATGCCAATATTTAATGAGTAGCTTTTAGAATGTCACGCGCTTTTCATTACCGATCGGTGTTCACTCTGATGGCGTATTCTCATAACTGAAACCAACACTAAAATGACAAATCCTATTGTTTACCGACAATTTTATATACGACAATCATCCAATTAAATCAGTATCATTATATATTTTTATTATAGCGCATAAATAAGTTAAAGCAAATAAAAAATGGATGTAACAGGCCACAAAAGTTACTCGGATGTAACAGATTCTAAAACGCTTACTCGTCGGACTATAATCCTTTTTTGCAAAAGGATTAAGTATTCTTATACATTTAAAATACAAACAGTATAATGCTCTGCATAATGGACCACAAAAATTGATGTCATTTTATAGTTGGGTCAATTGGATTAGTTCGACGAAACTTTTCTGCACTTTTCGAACAAATTTTATAGCCACTAAGATAACCATCAAAAACTACAGTGCAATCTTTGTAAAAAGTTTGCAAATGATAGTAAATTTCGTACTTATTTCTGCAAATGTCTCGTTAGCGTTCCATACGATTTTAGGCAACAAGTATCCACCATCAATAACATGATGAATATTATTGAAGTATCTTCAACGGTTGTAAAAAATTCATAGAAGTCTGATGTTTTCAACAAAATGAGAATGAAAACAATATCTGTATAAGAGGGATAAAAATAAAAAGAAAAGCTATGTTTGAGTGGCCATATTTTGGTCAATTTCTAACCAAAAAATCTCTGACCCCTAAAAAAGTTATAGGCAAAAAAGCTAAAAAACAAAAACAATCGAATATTTGGCTTTTTTTTTCTTTTTGTTTCAACATTTTTAGCATATAAAAAAATGATTTAAAATGTTTTAAATATCTTATTTCGATGGGAAATTCTATTTTCTACAAAAAGTTTCATATAAAATGTATAGAAATTTTGCTTCGTTTGCGAGATATATTGACTGAGAAAGGTGCATTTTCACCCCTATCTCCAATTTCCACCCTCTAATTTAATAGAACTCCGCAGGTTTTTCTTCTTAAATGACCCATTGACCGATTCCTGCACTAACTACCTGAGAACGTCTTAGTTCCTTTCAACAGCCTATTCGTCAAACCGAACATATCTTATTTAAATTAAACAAAACAATACCAGCATTTCCTTTGGAGCAATACTATGTGATTTTAAAAATATCTATTATTAAAAGTATATCTTAATATATCTAGATCAGAGGTGGGCACAGACGGCTCTCCGGAGTAAGTAAAAAAGGTATGTTTTGAAGTAAGTCGGAACGATGTTTCAAGACAGGTTGAATAATCGGTAGGATTATTGCCCAATAATTTATTCAATCAATTTAGAAATAGTAAATAATTGTTAATTAGTTCTCCGATATGAATAGTTTATGCAAATTATTCAGAATTTCCAAAAATCTAATTCTAAAATCTAAACTAAAGCTAAGTCATCAAAAAATTTACAAGGGGTTTACAATTGTCAAGCGGTAAATGTAAAAGATCAAAAGATTTATATTTTATAATTTATAATTTATATAACATTTATATTTTATTCATACCCAAATATATTAAAAAGGTTCATTTTAAGCCCCAAATTACCAGCCCAAAATTCCAGAGTATGTATTCAATGTATTGTATGTATTGTATACTTTGAATAATAGTGACCATAAAAAAGAGTTGGTATTATTATATTTTTTTCAGAAAATTAAAATTAGTTAAAAAAAGAAAATAATAATAATTGGTAGGAACCTTGTATTTACTTTATCTCTCTTCCTACCTTTTACTCAGAGCAGTGCAGTCAAAGTTTGCCCACCTATGATCTAGATACAATAAAAATTTTTGTATCTATATGGGTATCTAGATATTAATTTATTTTGAGTAACTCCATCTGTATCTAGATTCGTTTATAAAACATCTCCGAAAATATCCTACAGCATTGTTATAACATATATATATATATATATATATATTTATTTTATTTTATATAATCTGTATAGTGACAGTTGGTTTTAATATATATAT
Source organism: Nineta flava (assembly GCA_963920215.1). Lineage (NCBI taxonomy): Eukaryota > Metazoa > Arthropoda > Insecta > Neuroptera > Chrysopidae > Nineta > Nineta flava. The sequence continues at coordinate 14,103,740 of OY986045.1, read as the reverse complement.
GTATATATATATATATATATATATATATATATATAAATATATACATATATATATTACTTATATATATATATATATATATATATATATAAGTAATATATATATGTATATATTTATATATATATATATATATATATATATATATATATATATATATATATATATATATATATATATATATATATATATATATATATATATACATATATATATTAAAACCAACTGTCACTATACAGATTATATAAAATAAAATAAATCATTCAATACATTATATTGTATTTCTATGTATAAATTATATAACTTTAACATTTGAACAGTGTTGAACAATTACTACTGTCGGTAATACTTACTTGGTTAGTTATATTATAGTAAAATCAAGTATAAACTTTTCAAAACTTATAGTTTATACGTTACCAGCAAACATTTTACTTCTACCATATTGTTTAAAACAAGTATTCTATATCATAATATACATATTGTATTTTAAATTATTTGATATAGAATTAAACCCTATTGATTATATTATATCACTTTCACAAATCATCATATACAAAACTTATTGTTAGGTTCTATAATAAAACCTATTTTGACAAAATGAAAACCCGACTTCAAAAATTAAATATTCTATAACAAAAAATGCACTAAAAAGTAAAAAAAAATTGCATTTTCTTGTGCCAATTTTAGTTCACCTAAGCAAAAATTTTTAAATATATAAGTACAATTATTGTTATTTTTGGAGGCGGTGTCCAAAAGTTATGTGAATTTCTCTATGCTGACACCGCCTCCAAAAATAACAATAATTGTACATATATATTTAAAAATTTTTGCTTAGGTGAACTAAAATTGGTACAAGAATATGCAATTATTTTTTTACTTTTTAGTGCATTTTTTGTTATAGAATATTTGATTTTTGAAGTCGGGTTTCCATTTTGTCAAAATAGGTTTTATTTCTCGCTTTTTAGTGACTTTGAAGTTCTGTAACTGATTTTATTTATCTAAATATGGGTAGACCTACTAAACGACAAGCTAATTTTAGTACATTTTTTTATAACACTTTTTTTTTTTTAATTTTTAGTGCATTTTTGCAACAGATACTCAGTTTTTTTTACAAGCATTTTGTTTTTTTTTTTGTAAAAATTTTTTTTTTGGGGTCGGTTTTTTTTTGCAAAAGTCGGTTTTTAAAAAAATTTTCTTATTTTCCCATTATGAATGAGTATACCCTTTCAAAAAAAAAAAATTTCGCAGAAATCGGTTATCACATATAAAATGAAGTTTTTCCTCGATTTCCCGGGGATCCCCTCATCAAAATGCGATTTGGTGACAATGGGACCAATGGGAAACCAAACCCTTAAAATAAAAATAAAATTCAAAATCGGTTCATAAATGACGGAGTTCTGAAATGACACACATAAAAAAAAAAAAATACAGACGAATTGAGAACCATCCTCCTTTTTGAAGTCGGGTTAACAAAACAGTCGAATAAAGATTATTAAGATAATCAAAGAGAACTCTAGGTTTTTTGAAATTACATTTCAAATTTTTACCCCTATTCCTAGAACATTTGTTTGTATTTTATAAATACGTATTTCGACTACGATGTAGTCATCATCAGTATGAATTAGCTAATCGTAACTATCTCTGGGATATGAATTCAGAGATATGTTGCTTGTTGCTAATTTGGTGCGTGTAGCTAATTCAAAAATTTGAAATGTAAAAACAATCGAAAACAAGCGCAACAAAATAGCGTTAACGAAAATAACCGAATAACAAAATAACCATATTGAAAAATTTCAAAACAAAACATAATTTTTTTATCTAAAAAAAATTTATTCTAATAGATATATTTAATATTTCCCAGGTCAATGTATGAATTAACTATAATCGTAAAACCCAAACCTCCTCGAAATGAACCTACCCAATTCGATCACTCAACTTATTAATATGCTTTATCAACATATGTAACAATGTTGACTAATTAACCATTCATTTTCTAATGAATGCCTAATTTCTTCGATATCTTGATATCCTTTTATATGATCAGATTTTGTATCGGCCAGAGTAAAATTACTTGAAAATAAGATTTTTTAAACAGCTAGCTGGGTTATTTGTTCAAATAATGTGTCTAAAATCAGTACTTCTATTTTACATCTACACAGACATAAATGTTTAAAAACATCACTGAATAATAAACCAAAGTATTGTTTTATATGTGTATATAAATATGCATGCTTCTGTAATCTACACGTAATTACAGAAATATATACACCAAGAAATATTAAGCAGAACAAAATAGTCTCGATACAGATATCCATAAAATAATCTAATTACTCCGTTTCATGAACTTAACATACAGTAACTTGGTATATAAAACACAAGTTATATGATGATACACTTTTACGAATCCAGAAGTAAAATAAGTTGTATAAGCACTGGTAAACACTCAGTATATACACGGTATTTTAATAATGAATCCAGTTAGTTGTTATATTTCTTGTTTAGATTTCTTCCATCAGTATCTACGATACATTTTTGTATGGAGTTTCGTGCATAAAATTATTTTAACTCTCTATATTTTTAGCGAATTTCCAGAAAGGAAATAGAGCTATTGGTCCCGTACCGACTTTAAAATTTTGCAAAAATTTCTTCAAATGTCCATCGATCCAACCTAGTAGATGTCGAAAATCACCGTCTGTAAAATTTATATATATATATATATATATATATATATATATATATATATATATATATATGTGTCTGTAATCGCTCTAGCGGTCACAATTTTAATCTGTTTGAAATGAAATTTGGTATTTGAAGCGCTTTTGGTATTCAAAAAGTCAAGTACGTTAATGGGTAAAATCGGGCAAGGAGAAAGGCGGGTTTAAAGGGAGGGGAACACAAAATTTGACATATCTCCCTTACTATTCGAAAAATTTTTAAGAAGTAAAGTTGTAGGTATTAAGTTTAACTGTAATTTTGTTTCTTATCTTTTTTTCTGTTACACTAATATTTACAGAAATATTGACGGTTTAAGATTGAAAATTAAATTCCTTAATATCTCTATACACATTAGAGTTTGAGCAAAAAGGATAAGGTGATGAATTGTAGCAAACATGATTTTCTACAACTTTATTCCTTACGTATTTTTCGATTGTTCCAATATTAAGAGAGATATTTTATATTTTGTGTTTTCTTCTTTCGTTATCCCCCCCCCCTTCTCCTTGACATATGTCATTTATTAATAAAATTGGCCATGCAAATACTAAAATCATATACGGCATTTCATTTTGATCAGACTAAAATTTTGACCGCTAGAAAGTGATTTATGTATTCAAAGGAAATTCGCAAAGTTGCAGCAGCTCCTTCGTAACGAATTTTTTTAATCATTACGTTGATTCCACAAAATTACTTCTGAAGAATTCCCAGCGTATATGGATTATTAGGAATAATACAGGTAAATAAACTATTTCAACATTATTTTTTCATTACGTTGGGATTAAGTTGATGCTAAAACTATAATACCCTGTTATCGCTTGCTCACACAATACTTTAATACAAAGTCTCCTTTTAATTTAAAAGCTGCATACCAGCCAAGTAGCCGCGCTTGTTAAGGCGTTGTTTCTACTTGGAATTGGGAGGTTATGGGTTCGAATCCCGACACCGGCAGTTTGTCAATTAAAAATTAATGGGGCGGTTGATTGACTAAACTGTCGGCGTATGGACAAGAATGAAGTAACCAGTTTCCCTTCACGAACTACAGATGAATATCGGCATAGTTCCTATTAAAGTCGGCTGCAGTCGCACACCTACCAATTCCTTGTCTGCATACGAATTCCTGATCCTCCACTCACATCATAAAAATGTGAAGTAAAAATTAATAAAGGTTGAAAAATAATGATGTAGGTGGCCTCTGTTATAGACCGTCGTGTCTCAAAAACGGAGGTTAAACTCCATTATTATTAAACCGCATTATTAATTTTAAAGCGGCATAAGTTTGTTTTGTTAGCTATTGATTACCAGGAACAATACCAATTCAAATTCCAAAAGTATTAAGTTAATCCTGGTATTATTTTTGACTTCATAAAGAACTATCCCAGCAAGGATATCCCGCACCTGATGTAATATAAAATACCCATAAAGTATGGCACTCATTTGCATACAGTATTTATGCAAAGTCCATAATAAAAATTAAATATGATTTTAAACATACTATACCAATCATTAATTAGAAGTAAAATGGACTACGCTTGAATAATTTGTTCAGTAGGTAAAAAAAACGTACCAAACATACGCAACGTGATACATAACAACGCGCGAAGAATATGCACTGGAGCATTCATAACTTTCCCACTCTGCAGCTTAGAAGTCGAAACTGAAGAACCGTCGCGGTCACTGCAAAGAGATTTTCTCTCCTTGAATTATGGCCTAAAAATTAAAAATCAAACAAATCATTCAAATTATAATATTCTGTTCCAACACCAACAACCGGCAATATATAATATTAAACCTAAATTTCCTGAACATCTTTCGATTCGACTTATTGTGATAATAAAACATTCCCATTAACAAGATCTACATCAAGCCATGAAATTATCGAATGAAAAAACGGATATAATATGGCTGAATTGGACATAACTATATTGCCATTACCGATTCTAACAACATAAATCATCAGACAACATTTTTTCGCAATCTACAAATTACAAAAAATTTCGAAAATATCGCAAATATTGCAAATTACAAAAAATCAACAAAATTTTTTACAGGCGGCTCAAAGCACTTAGATGGGACATATGGATATGCTGTTTATCGTGTTCAGGCAGTAAATGAAAAACAACGCTTGGTTAAAGCCAGTAGTATATATACAGCTGAATTAATAACTATCTATAAAACTGTCCAATATATTTCTTCCCTTCAAGAAACAACCCCTATATCGTACGTCGTATTTACTGATTCCCTCAGTATAATCAACGCAATCTGCAATAGAAATAATAAGGAAAATCTATATATTGGCATTCGTGTTGGCTTATGAGCGCTTACTCTACTCTTGTTCATTTTAGGCATTATAAGCACGTGCAAGCTTCAGTTGGCATTAATATTCAATATGGCGGATGAAAACAGTTTAGCGGCTTTTAAAGCAATATAATGTTTTTTTGAGTGTCTTCAAAAGCCCCTAAAACCAAAACAAAAACCCCTAAACTGACAATTTGAAATAGTTTGTAAGGTAACGTAGGTTTTTTTCTAATATGATTTAAAACATTCAAAAAGTTAAAAAATACAGTGGAATAAAAAACCTCTGATCCACATGACCGATAAATAATACAGAAACGTTTATACACTATTCGTTTTGGGAGTTGGGATGATTTGGCGCTCATATTTTGCTGCCCAACCTCGATGGGTAAAGCGTCTATGAACGCGCTTTGTCAGAATGCATAGCGTCAAGTTGAACATTAAAAACATAACGATTAATGGCGGTGGATTAATAACAAATACTCTGTTTTGGGCGCTTCCACGCTTTTACCGCCATTAATCGTTATGTTTTTAATGTTCAACTTGACGCTATGCATTCTGACAAAGCGCGTTCATAGACGCTTTACCCATCGAGGTTGGGCAGCAAAATATGAGCGCCAAATCATCCCAACTCCCAAAACGAATAGTGTATAAACGTTTCTGTATTATTTATCTGTCATGTGGATCAGAGGTTTTTTATTCCACTGTATTTTTTAACTTTTTGAATGTTTTAAATCATATTAGAAAAAAACCTACGTTACCTTACATTAATGGCGGTAAAAGCGTGGAAGCGCCCAAAACAAATACTCTCATAGAATAAACGATATTTGTATATCAAATGGTTTAAAATACAATCAGTATACGTAATGCATATACGAGTATTATATACACTTGACCACAAAAGTTGATGTCATTTTTGAATATTTTATAGTTAAATAATTTGTGCCATATTCATTCGGGTTTAGAAAAACAATTTTGACTAAAAAGTTGCTACTATTTTTCTAACGAGCAACTTTTATCCGAAGCACTTTTTCAATAAACGAGTCAATAAGGTACAAATTATAAAATTTGTTTAAATGACATCAACCTTTGTGGTCCACAATATCTATCCACAAAATAGAATACGATAAAATTGATACACTTGAACGTATAACATTAGAATATAGAATTCTAATTTGTTGAAGGGTGTAACACGATGAAACTACTTTCTATTTAAGTAAGGTACAAAGGAATAAATGTGAATATACATCCTCCATACAATGGTATTGTATTGGACCATTTAAATTTTAAATGGTCAAACAGTAGCTACCTAATGATAACAAAAGTTATATTTATCTATAGATGTGTTGTACAGTAGAAATAAACTATAACAATTTGTTAAATGAAATTACATTGTATTTTCCATGTGGTAAATATTTTAATGGGATACAATGTGATTTAAGGCCAAAGTCCGAATCTATATTCTACAAGACCATTAAACCGTTAAACCTGTTGTAGTATATGGATCGGAGATATGGACAATGAGCAAACGAGATCAAGATGTTGTACTGGAAAATTCTGAGAAGAGTTTGTGGATCAGTTGAAAAATTAGACAACTGGAGAATAAATAGAAACCAATCGTTGGTAAAAAGAAAAGTGCGCACTCAACGTTTTTTTGTCCGTTGATTAATATTTATGTGTTATATTTACAGTTTGGATTGAACCTGATACAGTTGCATATTTATCAGCGCTTCCACTTTTGACGTGAATACGTCTTTAAATTTGCTTCCATATTGGGAGGCAATTCAGAAAACTGGTGATAACAAAATCAGGGGAGACAGTTTGGTGTTGCAACTACACATCTATCATCTACATCAAAAATAGAATTACACCACTCGATAGCTAAAGGATCAAAGAATTCGTTACGATGATTGAGGAATGTGAAGTATCGCGCACGGTGAAGGGGGAAGCGCCGCCATTTTGAGGTCGTGTTGCTGTGTCAAATAATTTCCGGTTAGTATAACTTTTGATTCGGAGAAGCTAGGACGTTTCAATCGTCAGCTCTCGTCAAGATCTATCGATTGCGTATATAAAACATTAGTGTGAAATAGTTATAGTGAATATAAATGGTGTTAAAGTAAGAAATTAAAATAAATAATGCAATGTCGGCCTATAATCTTCGAAAAGCCAAATCTAAATTTAGAGATCGTATACGGTTGGAAAGGGTTTCTCAAGAGCAATCCAGTGATACTCCATTGTGTTACCCGTTACGTACACGTATTCACGTAAAACACGCGGCCGTGTCCACGATACCGCCACACCCCTTTTTTATTGTTTTTACAGGCAATTGGTTTTGCAGGCAATCTATTCGACGAATCTTTGCTTTTTTTTCACTAGCTCAGAAATACTTCTCTCCTATCAGAATCTTTTCTATTACAGTATATAACGAATCGAAAAAAAAAAAAATCAGACGAATTGAGAACCATCCTCCTTTTTGAAGTCGGGTTAACAGAATGATCAAAACCGTACAAGAATTGAGACCTGTACCGGATGTTCATACATAAACTTATAAACTAGAATACAATAAATTCGAAGCAGTTCACTTAGAATGTTTTAACTGGTTCAATTTTTTTACGTTTAAGTTTGCATGCATACACACAAACACCAATATTGTAGGCAAAATAGACCAATGGATGAAGCTGAATAGGATTCTTATAAACGTATTCAAATCAAAATAAATATTTTTATTAAATAAAAAAATGAAGTCATCGAATATGTCCTCTTTCCAACTTGTATCGTGAAAACTCGGTTGGTGCGAATTTGGGATCCGTGTAATTGTTGGCATTATTAAGTATGGTGTTTACAAGGGTATTTCTGCCCAAACCACTTTATTTTTGAAAAAATACTTCAATATATTTTTAATTAAAATGCGTATAATAGTTGAGCGTGTTACGAAAAAACATCGCAACACAAATACGCAATTTACAAATTAAATTTTAAATGTTGCCCAAATTCCTAGATCGATAATAAAGATCGTAGAGTGTGTAGGTAATAGGGATCTATAAACACTAGAAAACACGAATAAAATGATAAATATCAAATTTTGTATGGGTCGTTACTTGATGAAAATCCATTATAATTATTGTAACTGAAAAGACCGGTAACCGGTAAAAGATTACCGATAATCTGTGAAGAATGTAGGATAGTAAAAATTCAAACAAACAAAAATATTTAAAAAAGAAAGAGGAAGAAAGTGTAGCATACTCATACTAGATCTTGGACATCAATATCTAGCCACCATAGTGCATTATTTAGAATTCCACGGTCCAGAATCGTGGACCTCTCCTCCAGGGTTCGATACATGTCTATATAGTATACGCTAGATCTCTAATACTATGTCTTCGTAACCTTAATGAAAATTGACGTTAGTATAGTATTGTGATGTTTAAAGTATTCACAAATAATAATATATATAGTTCTTATTAACCTAAATTTTAGGTAGAATATTCCAGGATATCGATATATATTCCAACAAAGGTAAGCGTAAGGTAGGAATCTCTAGAAAAAGGTGGTTTGGCAACATCCAAAAAAGTTTTAGAATCATGATGGATCAGGTAATACAGACGAAAATAAGAGTCAGTTAATTTAGTTACGTCAACTAAAACACACTCTTTGCTCCTTTCCGATTAACGAGGACTATAAAATGCTAAATCTAGTCTTTTAGATAGTTTTTACACAAATTTCAAATAAGTTTATTTCTTAAATAAAATAAGATATCGAATTCAAAAATTTGAGGCGTGGTAAAAATCTAGATTAAAACTCGTTAACATTATATTTACACAAAGCCCCAATCCTCAATTTCTAAAACAGATAGAGCAAAACTTTAAATTACTAAGTTGTTCTAGTCGAGCAACATATCTGTGACTCCATATCCCAGAGATACTTACGATTACCTAATTCATACTGATGATGACTACATTGTAGTCGAAATAAGTATTTATAAAATACAAATAATTGTTCTAGGAATTGGGGCAAAATTTGAAATTTAATTTCAAAAAACCGAGAGTTCTCTTTGATTATTTTAATAATCTTTATATCCAATTTACACTAAATGATGAATAATCCTATCCAAAATATCTGCATACAGAACTATCTAATCTAAACTTACAAATAATGAAATTAGTACAGAAATTGTAATCACCAATCAATGTTAATTAATTTAGAATATTGATTAAATAAATAAAAGATTAAATAATTGTAGAAAACTCAAACTAATCTCAGATGCCCGGTATATACAACGTTCAATATCAATGCGTAAACTGTTTATTTTACTTTTTACTTACACATGTACAAACATATAAAAATACATAACTATAGACATATATTGTTTTGTAATCAAGATTAATTGCAGATGTTTGATCTGAAATTGTGGCGAAACTATTCAGTTTATGAAACAAAATTTTAATCAAAGTTTAAAACGAACCAAAAAGGATTATTTGGTCTTTTAATTTTTCGGTTTAAAATCACTTTCGGTTTAAAAGAGGAATATTTTCATCTTTACTTTTTAACTCTAGAACACACATACACAATTTCAGCTGGATATCTTTTTTCGTTTTAGAGTTATCAGTTTGGCAGATAAAGATTATTAAAATAATAAATAATCAAAGAGAACTCGAGGTTTTTTGAAATTATATTTCAAAATTTGGTGAGACACGCACCAAATTAGCAACAAGCAACATATCTTTGAATCCATATCCCAGGATAGTTACGATTAGCTAATTCATACTGATGATGACTACATTGTAGTCGAAATACGTATTTATAAAATACAAACAAATGTTCAAGGAATACGGGCAAAATTTGAAATATAAGCTTGACAGATGATCAGATGATGGAATATATACTATATACCAGGATATATTAAGTCCGGACTTTGTAATGGTTGAAATATTGATGGCAGAAAACAAATTTTGGTATAGATGTTCATAAAATGATCTTATTTGTCCATTTTCGCGAAACTGCCCGCCCGTCTGTCCGTCAACACGATACCCCAAAAACAAAACTAGAGAGAGATTAGGAGCTAAAATTTTGTATATGTGTTCTAGATCTCATGAATGACCTCGTAAAAGTTCGTAAATGGGAAAAATAGGACCATGCGCACCTTCTCCCTCGCCAAAGGCGAAAATATTCATTTTTGAAAAAAAACTGTAAAGGCAAAATACCGTAAAGAATTAAATCGTAAAGACAAAAAACGTTTGTTTTTGAAAAATAAGCAAATTAAGTTTGAAACGTTTTTTACCGACGAAAGAAGGAGGTGCTCAATTCAACCTGTATATATACATTTTTTTTTTAATGTATGATCACGCATAACTTTTTACAGAGTAGTCCGATTTTGATAATTCTTTTTTTGTTGGATAGGGTATACTTCAAAGTTGGTCCCATATAAATTTGAAAAGAAATTCAAATTTTTGCACCAAAAAAAAGTCGATTTCCCAGCGCTCCCAGTAAAGAAAAATATCATAATCGATTTACAGGTGTCCCGTAAGTCACGTACACAACAAAAGGTATGGATAGAAAATTGAATTATGAGACGAAAAGTCCTCCCCATTTTTTTATCATACGCACAGGTACTTAGTTATTAATTAAAATAAGTAACGCATCGGAGGCGCGCGCTAGGTTACGACAGACGCACGTACATGCATTCCCCACTAATATACTTACAAACACTCACTCACACACGCTATTGGGGGCCTCTAATTGGTTACTTATTTTAATTAATAACTAATTACCTGTACTTCTGATTGAAAAAAGATAATGGACTTTTCGCATCAAAATTCAATTTTCTATCCATATCTTCAGTTACCTCCGTGTCTTTGAAGTCAACTAATATCTTTGCGCAATTTGAATATTTTTTTAACCAACGAAAAAAACGAAGGAGCTTCTCAAATCAACCCCTATATTTGTTTTATGTATGACCAAGCATAACTTTTTACAGAGTAGTCCGATTTCGATAATTCTTTTTTATTTGATAGGGTATACTTCAAAATTGGTATCATATAAATTTGAAAAAAAAATTTCGCCCCTAAGGGTCGAAAAATAGGGAATGGTTGGTTGTTCACCACTGAATTTTCATCAGCGAACCGATTCTGTTGAAACTTGACACACAAATGTAGTTCTAATGACACTATAAGCCACAAAAAAATAAATAATAAAAACTTTTTAACTAAAAATAGAACCAACGAAAAAAGAAAGTAACTGAAAAATAAAAAACAATAACTTTGAAACAAAAAATTAAACCTTCGAAAAAAGAAAGGTAAGGAAAAAATATAAAAGTAACTTTTTAGCCTAACTAAGTCCTTACCGAGAAATCGCGAGAAAATTCTGGTGGCCCCGAATATACAAAGATGTTCAAGAATACGTTCGCTCGTGTGATGTATGTCAACGTTGTAAGCCACATAATCGCAACTTACGTCCTGAAATGGTATCTACTATCCCTAACGCTATATTTGAAACCGTATTCATGGATCATATGGGACCACTTCCGTTATCGACAAACAAAAATCAATATGTTTTGGTAATAATCGATGGGTTTTCCAAATGGGTTGAAATCTTCCCGATAACTCGGTTAACCGCAGACGTCACAATAAAAAAACTGGAACAACTATGGTGCCAATTTGGAACATGTATCAACTTAATAACGGACAACCATAAAACGTTTAAGGGTGTTGCCATCAAAAATCATTGTCTTAAGTATGGTATTAAACACCATTTCACGTCAATTTACCGTTCAGCATCTAATTTAACGGAACGAGTAAACAGAAACATCGTCTCCAGTTTAAAAATTGTCATACGTGAAGCTGCAGAACAACACAAAAGGTGGGACACCTTTTTAAAGCCTATGGCGTTCAGCCTAAACAATAGCGTACACGAAAGTACGGGAGCATCTCCAGCAAGCATTTTTCTGGGGCGCGAAATGAACCGACCATTGGATAATGTGTGGGACCTGAAAAACTTGGTCGATTCGGAGGAACCTCCTTCTAAGGAACAAATTATTGACCAATTAGAAAAAAGCATGAGGAGGAGAAAAAAATATTTTGACAAGAAACACCTACCTGGTAACATGTATTCGGTCAACCAAATGGTTTTGGTTAGAAATCATACCCAAGTAACTTCACCCGATCAATCGAAGAAAATTTTTCCTCGATACGTGGGTCCGAAGAAAATTACGCGATTTTTGACACCGGTTACAGTTGAATTGGAGGATTAAGATGGCAGAATATCTAAATCTCATGTTGAACATATAAAACCGTATTTTGAACGGCCATAATTTCTTGGTGGTGAGGGTGGAATTTTTCTTAAGTGACGGCAAATATGACAAAATTTTTGTCACAATTTTTGCCACATCAAAAAACACTAAAATAGAATAAATCAAATGTAAAATAAAAATACATAAATAATTTCTACCAATAATAATTCAACTTACGAGAGTAATATATTATGTTTGACAGTTGTTTTCCAAATTTACTTGTACGGAAGCACCCTCTATGTGTCACAATCACGTATCGAAGATCAATAATCGATTGGTACAAAAAACCACCGCAAAAACAAACAGAATTGAAGTCGAAGCAATTGGGCAGTCAGAGACCCTCTTATGATCTTGAATTTCAAACGAATTGGTCGATCGTCTAAAATTGAGTCTTGAACCTCGAATAATTATCGTTGTTATTCAGTGAGTAATTTTCAAGTATTATTTAATTAAATAGACATTGTAATTGTTGTATAAATTCAGGATTGTTATGTTGAATATTTTTATTTTATTTTTTTAAATACATACTTTATTATTTCAACTTTATTTTTATTAATTTATCACGGATCAATTGGCCTTTGGAATTTTTCAACGTGTATACCATAGCTGGGTAAACTGGAGTCCGAAACAGTAACAAAAATTAACGTGTTTTAATTTTTCGTTTCATCCTACACTAATGTAAATACTCGGCGCCAAAAAATCAGTATCAACCAAAGAATTACGCAAAAATTTCTTCGAATGTTTATTGAACCTACCTAATAAAAACTACCACTAAAATTTATATAGAAATAGCAATTTAATAAAAGCTCGTTACGCAGGAGCCACGTCAACTTAGAATAAGCGAATTTCCTTAGAAAAAATACATCATCTACTATCTACCGGCCACAATTACAGTCTAATCAAAATGAAATGTCGTATCTGATTATTAATAAATGGCATAGTTCAAGGGGAAAGAGGGCATGTGAAAGAAGAAAACACAAAATATAAAATATCTCTCTTAATATTAGAAAAATCGAAAGATGTATAAGCAGTAAAGTTTTAGAAAATCAAGTTTGCTACAAAATTATGTTTGCTACGATTCACTTTCCAATAAATTTTCTCAAACTCTAATGTCTTCTCTCAAACAAATATACTTTTAAATTTTTCGAATATTAAAGAAGATTTTTTGGTGCCAAATTTTTGTTGCCCCCTCCCTCTATAACCACCTTTCCCCTTGTCCGATTTTCACCATTAACAATCTTGACCTTTCAAATACCAAAAGCGCCTTTATATATATATATATATATATATATATATATATATATATATATATATATATATATATATATATATATATATATAAGGTATCCCCGTGACTCAATGACCATAGTTCAAGAGCGTATTCTTTTCACAATTTTAAGTCGAAAGTGCCTTATTCAAAACCCAATAATTAAGAAGTTATGTGCACTATTAAATTTAATAGTAAATTAATATGGTAACCCATGTAATTGTTTTGTCATATTATTGTTATGGTGACATTTGATTGATTATGTTTGTGTTTTTTAGGTACAGTTCTCTGGCCTCCGAGTTCACCAGACCTAACTCCTCTTGACTATTATCTTTGGTGACATTTGAAAAGTCTTGTGAATTCAAATAAACCACAAACCAGAGATGAGCTCATACGAGACCAACCAGATGCTCTTCAGAGACCTACCTCTACAATTATTAGAAGAGCAATAATGTGTTATGAGGCAACGAGGGGACATTTTGAACCAAAACTTTAATTACATTTGTGTTAGCAATACACAAATTTTTAATTAATAAACCATTATACTACTTTACTCAACAATGTCCTTTCTTTATTGGTCAAATTTAATAATGCACATATCTCCTTAACTCTTGGGTTTTGGACAAAAGTATATAAGGCACTTTCGACTTAAAATTGTCAAAATAAAACGTTCTTAAACTATGATCACCCTGTATATATATACATATATACAAATTTTTTTTAAATAATATTGTAGATTTTATAAGAAATTATTTTGCTTTTTAACCCGACTTCAAAAAGGAGGATGGTTCTCAATTCGTCTGTATTTTTATTTTTTTTTTATGTGTGTCACCTCAGAACTCCATTCATTTATGAACCGATTTTGAATTTTTTTTTTGTTTTAAGGGTTTGGTTTCCTATTGGTCCCATTGGCACCAAATCGTATTCTGATAAGGGGGTCCCCGGGAAATCGAGGAAAATCTTCATTTTATATGTGATAACCGATTTCTGCGAAATTTTTTTTTTTTTTTTGAAAGGGTATACTCATTCATAATGGGAAAATAAGAAAATTTTTTTAAAAACCGACTTCAAAACATTTTTTCCAAAAAAAAACCGACCCCAAAGCAAAAAATTTTTACAAAAAAAAAAAACAAAATGCATGTAAAAAAAACTGAAAATCTGTTATAAAAAAATGCACTAAAAATTAAAAAAAAATAAAAAAACGGGTAAAAAAAAATGCACTAAAAATTAGTAGATCGTTTAGCAGGTCTACCCATATTTAGACAAATAAAATCAGTTAGAACTTCAACTTCATCAATAGAACTTCAAAGTCACTAAAAAGCGAGAAATAAACCATATTTTGACAAAATGGAAACCCGACTTCAAAAATCAAAAATTCTATAACAAAAAATGCACTAAAAAGTAAAAAAATAATTGCATATTCTTGTGCCAATTTTAGTTCACCTAAACAAAAATTTTTAAATATATATGTACAATTATTGTTATTTTTGGAGGCGGTGTCCAAAAGTTATGTGAATTTCTCTATGCTGACACCACCTTCTAAAATAACAATAATTGTACACATATATTTAAAAATTTTAGCTTAAGTGTACTAAAATTGGCACAAGAATATGCAATTATTTTTTTACTTTTTAGTGCATTTTTTGTTATAGAATATTTGATTTTTGAAGTCGGGTTTCCATTTTGTCAAAATATGGTTTATTACATTTTAATATCATCAATTTTTTATATTATTAATAAACACACTATACAATCTTAAATTCGTATAACAGTTAATATTAAGTTTATTATTTGCTTCTATTTTTTCATGAAGATTCTTTGTATACAATTTTTTATACAAATACCTTATATATAGTTTTCCTAAACCATTGTACCTAAGTTGGGATAAAAACAACTTTTACTTTTATCTAAGATTATCGTTAACACAGGATCGGATTACAGTAAATACGGTTACATTGCTACGCAGAAATCCGGCAAATTTTGCGTTTCAAAAATATCGTAATTCAATAATTCATACATCTCATTAAACGTTTGAAATTAAAGTTATATCTATATGTGAAAAGTTATCCTAATGCATTGTATAATTTTTTCACTCAAAATGTTTTGTATGGAAGGAAGTAGATTTAATCTCAAAGAGGTACATACATTTTTAATATGGTAAATGTCTCAAGCTCATGGAACATTAAACCAAACTGATATTTTTCTAATTATGAAATCTACGAATTACACAACATGAGCTTATATTAAAGGATATGGCACATATAGTTATTAAAAATATCACCAGTCCGAGTGGTCGGGCTATGCTTGGAACTGGGAGGTTGCTGGTTCGATTCCCAGCGTGTTAAAAAAATAATTAATTGGGCGGTTAATTGACTAAAATTTTGCCGTATGGACAAGAACGAAATTAACCTATGCTTGTAAAGGTTTTATGCAATTTCCTTTCACAAACTCCAGTTCCTATGCCAACTTACCAATTCCTAGTCTACATATAAATTCCTTGTCCTTTAAGGGTCGGTATAAAAGGCCTAGAAAGGCCTGCCGGCCAGACTTTGACCTCTCCTCCGCTAATACTACTTCTACTATTACAAATATTATTTTTATACCCGTGTATATATTATATACCAAGGTATATTAAGTCCCGGCTTTGTAACGATTGAAAATATTGATCACAGAAAAATTGTTTTAGTCTAGGTTTTCATAAAATGACGTAATTAGTCCATTTCCGCACATCCGTCAGTCTGTCTGATAAATGTAAATGATGAGTAAAAAACGAAAAGAGATAATGAGCTGATTGATGTGTATCTGGGCAAAATCGAGCCGTACTTCAAAAAGATGTACCTAATTATCAATATTT
The DNA here is from genome assembly GCA_963920215.1 of Nineta flava. Taxonomy (NCBI): domain Eukaryota; kingdom Metazoa; phylum Arthropoda; class Insecta; order Neuroptera; family Chrysopidae; genus Nineta; species Nineta flava. Next base: position 14,087,330 of record OY986045.1, on the reverse strand, counting down.
TCATCCGCCACGGGAAAAAAATATCTAACTTCGAAACTATATAACAGAGATAGATATACAATAGATATTGGAAGAGAGACAACAAAATTTTAAGAACTACAAATATTCCTTTTCTAACAATAAATAACTTTTGTTAAAAACTTTTTTAATAAACTTTTTTCATATACCGTGTGTGTTGGAATGCTTTTCCAATAGAGAATCAATGTTAACTATTATTTATTGCTGGCTGCTATTATTTATAAATGAGGGTGCATTTTATCAAAACCGGATGGCATTGATACACACAATTCGTTGCACTTATTAGAGCTTAAATTTCGAATGCTATCCGATTTAAACAATTTTAATTTTTTTTCGATTTTTGTTTAAAATTATTCGAAAAAAAGGGTATTTGGCGACTTTGAAAAGTTGTTTATCAGAAACTGCCCATTAGGATCGAATGGAATTTTTTTTACGACATATAGTGGTACCAATAAATGGGGCGGAGATATGGAGGGACGGCAAAACGTCACATTTTTCGACGAGGCAACCGGGTGAAAGTGCGGTTCCTTTAAAGTTTATACCCTATTTATATAATACAAATTTTTTGCCATCCGAAACACGCGAGCCATTTTCGCACCCGCGAATTTAGAAAAAAACAAAAAAAGTTATGAGGCAAGCGCTCCAAAATTGGTGAGCTTATTGGAAAGCTTCTAAAGTCTTGAGATCTAAAGGTAAGATAGGTGTTGACTTCCTCGACAACTTTAATAACGTTCAAAAATCTGGTCAATCCGCGATTGGTTTCACCGTGATACTCAACGCATTCTTAATATTGGCCAGCATACTTTACCGGCGAACAGTTTATTTCAACATTTCACCATTTCAAGTGTAAAATATCGATCGATTTACCACGGTCTGGGTGTATTTTACTCAACATTATTCTTGTGGGGTTAAACAGTCGTGAATTCTCTCTGATTTAGTACAAATTGTTTTTATTAACGTATCTTGTGCAAGAATATTGTTGATTTTTCAATGAATGTAATTTTTTCTCGTGAACAATAATATTAGACACTAGCATTACCCGTTGCGGCTCATAAAAATATTTAAAGATAGTTTCAAAAGTGACCCTCTTAACATATACGCCTTATGGCGTTTACACAAATCACACTGAATTTTGCTCAAAATATGAACGTAGCTTCCCGCCGATAATAGACACCTTAAAAAAATTGCATGAAAGTAGAGATCATAAGCTTTATTCCACACTCAAGAAAAACAAATGTTGACATCCAAACCACAGAGATATTCTCCGTAAAAGTGCCATGTTTTGTTAAGTCTAAAGATTATGCTGTGATCTTCTGCTTGTTACATACAGCAGAAAAAGTGCCATGTTAGTGATAACAAAAATGATATTTTGTTTTATTTTTACAAATGTATACAAAAAACGGTTTGTTTGTTATTGTAAACGTTAAGAAAACTTAAGAGTTGATTTTACTTCGATTATTTAATTAAATTTCTTGTATATATTTTTTGGCGATACCCTTGCCCTCGCTTGATTAAAGAGTATCGCAGAACATGGGGCACAAAAAATTTTATTTTTTTCATACAAATACTAACCTTCAATTCAGAGAAACTCATTTGCAACTTGCACTAAAACTTAAAACACGGATAATATGAATCATTCTTACCCAAATTTTTTTACAGCATGGCCAGATAAAAGCAAAAACGTACGTGTATACTATTGATCTACACTTATACTCTCCACGGAAAAAACCCTAACCCGTAGTGGAATAAAAACATAAGATGTGCTTTTACGCATCTGTCAATTCGACCAATGAAAGCTCACAAACAGTCGAATATTTCTTTGACATTCAAAGAAATTCTTTGTCAAAAATTGGAGGAGGGGGCTTGAGCACTCCCTGCCCCCCACCCGGGCGATCTAATGTAAATAATGGATTTTACCAGTCTTGCAGACTCTAATTTTAACGGAAGAAATGACGCTGGTTCTGTTCTACCATGATAAAATGTAGAATCATTGGTTTTTACAACATATAATTTTTAGCGAATTTCCTCCAAAGGAAATGCACCAATGTTGGAATTTCGTAAAAATTTCTTCAAATGTCCATCGATCCTACCTATTAGATGTTAAAAATCACTATCGCTAAAATTTGTATATATATATATATATATATATATATATATATACATATATATATATATATATATATAAACATCTGTACTTTTTTAAATGTCTGTGGACTCTCTAGCGGTCACAGGTTTATTCCGGTTGGAATGAAATTGGGTATTTGGGTCGCTTTGGTATTCTAATGGTCAAGTTCGTTAATGGATAAAATGGGTAATGGGTAAAAAACAAAATTTCACTATCTCCCTTAATAAGTTAAGTTGTAGGTAATAAGTTTTACTGCAATTTTGTTTCTTATCATTTTTCTGTTATTATTACTAATATTTACAGAAATATTTACAATTAAAGATTGAAAGTGAAAATTCTAAATATCTCTGTTCACATTAGAGTTTGAGAAAAATAATCAAGTAATGAATTGTAGCAAACTTGATTTTCTACAACTTTACTCCTTATACATTTTTCGATTATTCTAATATTAAGACAGATATTTAATATTTTGTGTTTGTTTGATACAAATACATGAAATATATTTTATTGTAAAAAATTTTGATTGACGTTTCCATTGTAACTATAAACTATAATCGTTATACATCGATTTATTTTGGCTATTAATAAATTTAAATTTTAGCGAATTTCCTCCAAAGGAAATGTAGCTACTGTTGCAAATACTAAAGTCATATTAGATATTATATTTCATTTTGATCACACTAAAATTATGACCGCTAGAGAGTGATTTATGTATTCTAAGGAAATTCGCTAAGTTGACGCAGCTCCTGCGTAACGAATTTTTCTATTGTAGTTTTTCACTATTATACCATTTTATAAAACTTTTGTGTCTAAATAATTGTCTTGACGTTATTTAAAATTAATTTAATAAATTAAATTAACAGAAGTTTAACTTCTTATGTGTGTACATAAGTGCACACTTTTTTATTAGTGTGAAAGGTCAAATCGTTATGAAATCACCGAAATAATCGATAAGGGGATATAATAAGTAGAAAAATTCTTAAGCCAATACTGTTGAATCACAAATGGATGGATATTGAATGGATTATAAATTATGTAACAGCGATGTGGTGACTGGTGTATGTAACTACATTGATGATAAAATGATGATGATGATAATGATTCCGTACAAGAACATAGACATAGAACATATTATTTGGTGAATAAAATTCTAAGAGTACTTATTATATACAACACACACTTATATATTAGTATTTGCGTCTGTTTGATAATGGCCTAAATTGGCCTTTCTCATTCAAGTTTATAAAATCCATTAGTAAAAGAAATGTATATAAAAGGAGCGACTTAATTTTTGTTACTTTTTATATAATACGTTTTTTTTTTTACTTAATTATATCTTTGGGTAACTAAATTTTACGAATTGATAAGATATATTTTTTTTAATATGTTCGTTATATTGGAATGTGTATTGTGTTTCCATTGCACGTTTAGATATTTTTAGATCAAAATTAAGAGCCTTTATTTCTTGGCAAACACTTATCATATATGCATAATAGGAATTTAGGATTTGACCCACTTTTATTTTGAGATAGAATATCGGAAACCGTATTCTATGCTAATTTACATCTGATTTAGTTGATTTCATCTTTGTGGATATATCCTAAGTGGCCATTTTATACCTAAAACTGTTTTCGGCACTCGCCAATTTGTGAAACTATTTTTTTTAAATAAATACTGGAGAATAAATACTCATATATAAAATAAATACTCAAGAGGGTGGTGATCCCCACCCTCTTGAGTAATTTTTGGATCAGATCCAGTTGTTGGCAAGAAAAACTTGAACTCCGATCAGGAAAAGTTAAATAAGATATAAATAATTTCAAAGAGAACTCTAGGATTTTTCGAATTAAATTTCGATTTTTTGCCCCAATTTCCTAGATCAAAAAATTTTGTATTTTATAAATATGTATGTATTTCGACTGTAAAGTAGTCATCATCACTATGAATAATTACAATTAGCTAATTTATACTGATGATGACTACTTTGTAGTCGAAATACGTATTTATAAAACACAAAAACATTTTTTGATATAGGAAATTGGGGCAGAAATCGAAATTTAATTAAATAAGATAATTATAGGTATCAAAAAAACCTATCGATTGACGTATCTTGAATTGAAATTTGATCGGTACTTTTTGAGAAATATCAAAAAAACCGTCAAAAGTAGCGATTTCTTGTTTTTGTTCAAAAATACGAGTTTTTTTATAAAAATGTCTAACAATCCACAGAAATGAAGCCCAAAGCAAGCCATAAAAAATGCTTTTGAACAATTTTAAAAAATTAATTTTTTGCCGAGTTATGACGTTGCTGTCAATGAGAAAATCAAAATATTTGCACCCCCGCCGCTAGTGCTGCCCTGGTGGATTTTTTAAAAATCTTCAGAGGAAAAAGGCTAATTGAGTACATCCTTCTTTCGTCGGTAAAAAGGATGTCTGCACTACATGATTGAGTCAACTACGCAATACACAATTTCTTAGGCCAAGCACACATGGATGCGAATGTTTTGAGACAAATACTGCAAACCATTTTCACTCTATCAGTTTGCAACTAGAATGAAACTTCTATCCGCACACGGACAAGACTGATTGCGGATTTGTAAATGTTATCTATTTGAGCAATGAAGTTGATTTTTGCTATGTCGAATCCAGATTCAGATGAGGAAGACATCATTCGCTGTTGTATTCATCCTTACATAAGGGAATACAAAGTCGGGACTAAAGTTATAATACCCTAGTATTCGTTATATATACCGTGTATAAAAACGTTTGAAATAATTAATTAAAGTTACTTACTAGATAAATTAAATTTAAACTGAAAATATTATTCTTTACTGCCACTTAAAACTGCAACTGCTACCACGGCCAGCTGCGTGCAACCAATTTGAAACTGATGGCAATCTATTCTCATTTCAATCGACTCGTGCGCGGGTGCACACCTCAACTATGTTAAAGCAACAAAACCGTTGCAAGCATAACTGATTTGCAACCTTTGTCGCAAAACAGTCGCACCGTGTGCGCTTGACCTTAATTTTAATTTAAATTTTTAATATTAAAAAAAAAAAAATGTTATTAACTTGATGATTATTACTTAGAATATTAATTTACTTCAGAACTGTAATTTTTATAGAAATAATTTCAGTATTATAATGGGAAAAAAATGAAAAGAATTGTTGTTTTTTTTATTTTTTATTCAGACATCTATCACAGAATATGGTAATCAGAAGATTAACTTGTATTTTTTTTTTTTTTTTACATAATACTCTATATTGAAATATTTTATTACCATATTAAATTTTGAATTTTATAGAATATAAAGCGAATGATAATATGATTGAATATTGCTGATCATATAATTCAACAAATAAAAGAAATAACTTCAGTTTAATAGAACCCGTCCGTATGGTAGGTAATCCAGAATACGGTAATCCAGACATGTCGTATAGAATTTAAAAAAATTTTTTTGCGGAAAGTAATTATTTTTGTATAATTTGCTAATAAACATAAAAGTATTAAATTTTAGCTTAAAAGTATTAAAAGTAATTTTAATACGGGAGTACAACTAATTTTCCGCCGTTTTTATTGTGATAAAACGGTACAATACGTTTATTCGAAGTATTGTCTATCACAAGCAACTACTTTTTCCCATCCCTCAGGCAGCATTCGGATACCACATCTGAAGAACTCTTTATGTTTTGAGGCTATCCACGAATCAACCCAATTTTTGGTATCTTCGGAAGATTTAAATCGCTGCTCAGACAGACCATCGTTCGGAATAAATGATAGTCGGATGGTGCAATGTCTGGTGAATACGGCGGGTGGGGTAACACTTCCCAATCAAGTATTTTCAAATAGTTTTTGACCGGAACCACAAAACGCGGACGAGCATTATCATGTAGGAGAATATTTTTGGCGTGTCTGGAGTAGTAATGAGCACGTTTTCTTTCAGAGTTCGGCTCAATCTCATCAATTGTGTTCGGTAGAGGGCTCCAGTAATGGTTTCGCTCGGATTAAGCAACTCGTAATACACGACACCCAGGGGAACCCACCAAATACACAACATTATTTTTTTCCGCGAATATTCTGTCTTTGTTTTCTACGCCAAAGTCACCGTCTTTAAACTTTTGAAATCACTCACGACAAGCTCTCTCACTTAAAGCAGCCTTATCATAGGCTTCTACAAGCAATCGATGCGCCTCAACTGCAGATTTTTTAAATTGAAGAAGTAAATTAAAAGTTCCAACAAATGATGATTATTTGGCACGAATTTAGACATTTTTGGACGAAAAAAAATTATGTGGAGCTGATACGAAGTCAATAATACTTTAAGGTTATGTTGTTACTAAATGACCAAACTTACTTTATGCCGTCTTTCATCTGACAATTTTAACCTAAACCTTGTGCAGCACCATCTTTCTTAAAACGGTGGAAACTTATTTGTACTCCTTTGTACTTTATTATATCGGATCGTTTTATTTCTGTAAAAGAACATAAAAATCCGATCAAAAAAAATGTGAAAGGAACCAAGTTTTCACATGATACGCCAGCAAATCACAAATATTCGCATTCAAAAGTAGTGAAATCTATGAAAAGGCCAAGTGTTTTAAGAAAAGTAGGAAAATGACTGGTATATATTTATTGTGTAAGTTTCTCAGGTGCAAGGTATTTCATATTTTACTTGCCACTAAAATTTTTGCGTTTTTCGAACTTTGGGAATTTCTTCCTCGAATTCTAATAAACCGATTTTAATGTTCATGAGCTCGTTTGTTTTCTTTTTTTATATAGAATTGAATAATATTCTATGTCATTTTTTAAATTTTTAGTTTAAAAAAAGGTATTAAGAAAAAACGCTTTTTTGTTATGAATTAAATTTTGACCCTGTTCCGTCATGATTCGGACGGTAATAATTTAGGGTCATATTCAGTCAAGATGAATCGATTAAAAAAAAAATTTCGGTTCCGAGAAACCTGCCTGAAACCGGCTTTTTGAACCTAATTTGAATAATGAATATCTCAACTCGAAGTCACAAAAATTCATTTTATTATGCACGGTATAATCAAAAGTTTTCTAGTTTATAAAACCAGAAAACTTTTCTAAAAATTTCATTACAAATATCTTATAAAGTTAAACTTAACAAATTAAAAAAAGTTTATACTTTATATATTTATTGTGTAAGTTTCTCAGGTGAACGGTATTTCATATTTTACTTGCAACCGGTCAGATTTTTCTACACTCATTATACAAAGAAAAAAATCTACCAAGTAAAACTTGAAATACCCTGCACCTGAGAAACTTACAGAATAAATATATACCATTTTCTCACTTTTGTTAAAAAACTTTTCAACGATTTCATTACTTTTTAAGGCAAACATTTTTATTTTTGTTGGCGTATCCCTACTTTTTGTACGCGAAAACATTGACACTTTCAAATTTTTGTTTTTGATCGGATATCATTACTTTTTGCAAAGTTTTTTCATGCTCACTGTATGACATGAAATGTATGACATGGAAAGTTGTAGAAAATCAATTTTACTAGAATTAGTTACCTGATTTTTTCTCAAATTATAAAATATAAAAAAAAGATATTTTATATAAATATTTCAGTAAATATGATGGTAATCAAAAAATTAATCAAAAGACGAAATTGTAAAAATTAATTTTCTATAACTTTGCACCTTATAAATTTTTCGATTTTTACAGTTTTAAGAGAGATATACCAAATTTTTGTGTTTATACCAAAGATAAACCAAATTAAATTAAAGAGATATTGAAATATACCAAAGAGTTACGATGGACCAAATTAAAGTTGTACAAACTTAGTTTTAATATATCTTTGTTTCTTATTTGTTTCATAAATATTTACAACTTAAGATTGAAAGTAAAAATCCTAAATATCCCTGTACACGTTAGAGTTTGAGAAAAATGATCGGGTAATGAAGTATAGTAAACATGATTTTCTACAACTTTACTCGTTATACATTTTTTTATTGTTCTAATATTAAGAGAGATATTTTATATTTTGTGTTGTCTTCTCTCTTTATGACCTGTGCCAATTATGAATAAAATTGGCCTTGCAAATACGAAAGTCATACTAGTTACGACATTTCATGTTGACTACAATTATGACCGCTAGGGAGTGATTTATGTATTCTAAGGAAATTCGCTAAATTGACACAGCTCCTGCGTAACGCATTATTTTTTTCATCAGAACAGAAATGAAATTTTTAGCTGAACTCCTGTATCTTTATCCAATATTTGTATGCTTTGTTCTGAAAGTCAGTAGGTATGTAAAATGTTTCAATTTAGAAAAAATTCCATAGGGTGATTATGAAACCTTAAATAGAGTAAACGACCCAGTTGTTTAACATTTTAAAGTTAACTTCTTCATTATAGACGATTTGTAAGCAAGTGAACCAGTTTTACCAGTTACCAGTCCAAGTGGCCGAGCGGTCTAAGGCGTTATGTCTGCGCTGTATGCCTACTTAGAAACTGGAAGGTTATGGGTTCGAATCCCGAAATCGGTACTTTTTCAATTATTAAGAAAAAAAAGGGCCGGTTAATTGACTAAACTGTCAATGTATGGACAAGAACACAGTAATCGGCTATAATTGAGAAGGATTTCTGCAGTTTCCTTCACGACATCCATTTGAATATCGGCATAGTTCCTATCATAGTCGGCGGCAGCCGCAAATCCTACCAATTCCTAGTCTATACACAAAATGGTCGAAGTGTAGCCCGTCCAGGAGAGACCCTACAATCTATCTATCTCTATCTAAGCAAGTGTGTGCTTGTCTGCGTTTTATACTACGGACCACAAATGCAACGCTGAATTTTCTAAATTTTATGATTGATTTGTGTATTATTAATTCGGTTTTTGGGAAATGTTTCGAGCAAAAGTTATTAGTATATCTAAAATGAACAATTGTTATTCGAAGCATTTTTCCGAAAACCGAATGGATGAGACAAAAATCAACTAGAAAATTTTGAAAAATGCTACTTTTAGGGAGGCTACTTTTAGGGATATGTGAACAACAGTTCTGTTTTTTATTCGACAGAAGTTCTTATCAACAACAGACGTTTTACCTTTATCTATATATTAATTATTTTTACTACAAAACTGCGTGTAAAGCAGCGTCATTAAAAACGGTTAATAATCACATTTTTTTAAACTAATTTAAAAAATGCTATTTATTTTTTATGCGTTTTATAGGATAATTTCAGCACAGTAATAAAGAAAACAATTTTGACAATTTTTGATAACGAATATCCTAAGTAATGTCTGTATACATAAATTATTCACTCGTGCGCGCCATTTTATCAGCAACACCCAGAGCGCATTGCTAGTATTCTCGAAAATAATAAAGAATATTACTTTGTATATAATTCAAATTTTATAACCTGTATATTCTGCTTAGTATTTCTGACAAAGAAGATGTAAGAGAAATCCCTCTATCCCCGCCTATTTCGTTCTACTTTGTTTCGTTCTAAATATATTTTTCTATTAAGCAACAAACTTTTTTAACCTACAGATAAAGACATATTTAAGTGGTGAAATTCTTCCTCAAAGTTGATCCCGTTTGATTATATGAAACTTGAGAATCATCTACTTATAGTATACACGGCCACAAAAGTAAATATAATCCTTGAAATAAATATATAAAACGCAAAAATTAAATTAAGAAATTACTATTTTGGCCATTTCAGACTTTCCGATGAAACGCGACCCGATAAATGATACATGGTTAAAAAGAGGGAAAAAAATCCGTTCTAACTAAGCCATATCCAACTATACTACCTATTTTAAAAAACACAACTTTAGGTCATATCTCGAAAACCAACCTTTTTTCTCAAACTTTCACGACGCCACTGGATTATACCCAAAAAAATGCCTTAAGAATGTAAAAATTATTTTCATCTAGCTTTACAAACAATCAAGATATTCACAATTGTTTAAAAGTCGAACTGTTGGTTATAACTCGCAAACAAAAGATAGCAAATTTTTGTTGAGACCAATGAATTAGTCTCAAAAAAAGAGATCGAGAATGTGCCATCCATTTCTTTGTGTCTCTTATAGTTACCGAGTTACCCCATAAAACCATCGAAATTGGCCCACTCTGTACATGAACTTTCGATCAGAAGTTCTCGTGGGCAACAATTCTAGAAATCCTCGGTGAAATCGGTTCAATTCAAATATGTTTTTGTACATGATCTCCCGATCAAAAGTTCTTATGGGGGAAAATGCCTCAGAAACCTTTAGTTTTTAAGCTATAGGTTCTAGAAGTGGCGTTATTTGGAAAATTATTCTTAGTAAGTCTCAAAAAACTGTTAGTTTTCGAGCTACAGGCGTTATCTGATTACGAAATAACTATGGATTGATTCCCATGAACTACATAGCTATAAATATTCTAATAAAAAATGATATAAAATCATTTAAAAGGAAATTATTTTTCTTAATTTTCTTCCCTGACCTGTGTGACTCGATAATAGTATAGTTTCTATAAGTGGATGAATTTTTAGAATCGGATCTACCTGTTAAAAGTTACCTGTTTAGAATATTCTTATATACCTATTAATACTTTACAAGCATTTAACTTATTAAAAATCTCAATAACGAGTATTTAAATTTTTTTTTTAAATTATTATATTCCATAAATGAACTTAAATAAATTCATTAAAGAAATATGAATTAGAAAATTATTTGATACAAATTATAATTATTTCTATATTTATGTTATGTGAGTATCTTTATGTACAAACATATATAATTTATAAGTTGGTAATCGAATTTTTAATATTAATTTATACATCAAATTATATATTCATCTAGAACTTAAAATTAATTAATCTAAAACATTTTTTGATAATCTTAAAATTTATTGATATTCTTAAGGATCTAATGAAATTGAAATATAACATTAAACGCAGCATCCTTTATTTTATTTTTTTTAATCAAATTACTTTGCCAGTTGTTAAGCGTGATATTCGCAATCATAGATGAGATTTTAACCATCAGAGTGAACGTACAATTAGGACTATGGACAAATTGTAGTAGTAATACTGTTAACAATACTTGTACATTCATTCCGACGATGGCATACGAGAACGAATTTATATAGCTTCTAGTTAAACAAACATGCTCTCTTTTTTTGATAAATTTAATGAAGCTGTTTATACCGCGTTATAAACAAACTTAAAAATAATGGGTAAAAATACAGTTAAAAAAATATTTTTCTTTTTCATTTTATAGATATTTTTAAGATCTTTCATTTTAAAAAATTCATTCATCTAAAATGGAATACACCCTTTTAATTTATAAAAATCGGTGACTCGGTATTTAATTAATTGTCGGGGGCCTAATTTTTTTTAAGGACTAAAATTGGGCACATTATTTTTAGCATATAAAATGCATACTTTGCCATTGTTAAAAAAAAATTAAGTAATTTTTAGATTTTTTATTTTAATTTAAAATTTTTGCGTTTTTCGAACTTTGGGAATTTTTTCCTCGAATTCTAATAAACCGATTTTAATGTTCATGAGCTCGTTTGTTTTCTTTTTTTATATAGAATTGAATAATATTCTATGTCATTTTTAGTTTAAAAAAAGATATTAAGAAAAAACGCTTTTTTGTTATAAACAAATTAAATTTTGACCCTGTTCCGTCATGATTCGGACGGTAATAATTTAGGGTCATATTCAGTCAAGATGAATCGATTAAAAAAAAAATTTCGGTTCCGAGAAACCTGCCTGAAACCGGCTTTTTGAACCTAATTTGACTCTGTTATTTTTTGAATAATGAATATCTCAACTCGAAGTCACAAAAATTCATTTTATTATGCACGGTATAATCAAAAGTTTTCTAGTTTATAAAACCAGAAAACTTTTCTAAAAATTTCATTACAAATATCTTATAAAGTTAAACAAATTAAAAAAAGTTTATACTTCGGATTTTTTAAAAAGATGTTAATTTAATATTTAAATAATCACTGCCAACACATGCCCATGCGTAGTATAGCACAATAATAAGAAGTACATTGCTATCATGAATGTTAAAACACTATGTATATTATACTAGATATGTACATTAGTTGTGATAAGTTTATTATGATTTATTTCTTGACTGCTACGACTAAACTACCTTAAATATGATTTTTTTAAACTTTAATGTCTTCTAATTATAGATCGAAAATACAATAATTATATTTCGAAAAGATCATTAAGAGACTCTATGTCTTTTTTTTTTAAGTCTAAAATTTTATGGACAAACTCTTAAAAATTAATGTTACAATTATATTACAATTTATTACTTAAAATATTAGATCACATTTGGTCGAATAACAAAATACTTTAAATTCGATGTTTGTAAGACTCTCGTTATTAAAAGCGTATTCTCTAAATGTAAAAGATTAATACTTGTCTATGACTCCAAAAATGTATTAGAAAAATACATTGTACCCGAACATGCCACGATTACACACATCCAACTTTAAAAATCAATAAATATCCACTAAAGTTATTCAAGGATTCCTTTTAACTAAAACGAATTATCGAAAAACAATTTTTAAGTTTTTAGGATATATTTTCTTATATCATACAGGATCTCTCAAGATTTGAACAAAATTCACTCTACAGTTTTTGAGATAATCAATTTTGAAAATTAGATTTTTTTCCCTATTTTTGGACAAAATAAGGAAAGCCGTTTTAGATGCATTGTAAGTATATTAAGATTTTTCATTAAATAATGTTTTAAGAATTTTCCCTGTAAGTTTCAAAACATGCACTCAAATATACACAAAAATCCAAGTTCCTATCGTTTCTATTGTCAAAAATGTGTGGCACTGTTGCACAAGTTACAATTAAATTGCTGTATATTAAGTAAAAACGAAATAATTAATTAGCTCATAACGGATGTTTCATATTACGTAAAACTTAATCACACATTATATGTCATAACACATAACCTAAAATAGATATTTTTAGTTTATCAATATGACAGTTGTCAATATGCACACCGTTGCCAATCTTTCGAAGCTGATATTATATTAATACCGTTTTACCGACTTCCTCCTGTACCCCGTACATTATAAGTAAGCATCCTCCTTAAGTCGGAGCTTGTTCCATTTGTACTCCTTAACAAAAACAAAAGCAGAATACGGCTCTTCAGAATACAGAAGTGTTACGCAAAATAACTTTACATATATTAGATATTACATTTCAAAATTCTGTGTTATTTTCTGCCCATTTCCGCCAAGGGTTGTCTAAAGATTATTCACTTTTCGGAGAAAATGTTTCACCACAAAGTTGTTATTAATTGTGAGGAACTATTATAACATTCCCCATACAATTATTTTTATAAATGTTTAGTTATTTAAAGTATCAAAATTTTGGCAACTGAAGTAAACTTTTACAGTGAACTTCAATGTTGGAATTGTTTTCTTTTACGACTTTTAAGTCAGCTAAGACCATATATAGAGATCAGCGGAATTATTAATACTCATTGTGTTTATTTACTACCAAAACACATATTAAAATAACAAATGGAACAAACCCCATAAACTCTTATATTAACATTCACCATTACTAATAAAATACGTCATAGATAATATTGCAAATGATATAAATAGTAAGTATGCAAGAATTAATATAATACCAACACGTTTACATAATTTAAAGTCATTTGTTGCGAATGTTGTATATAATACAACAATACCAATTAATATACATATAATGGTATAACGTATACCACCTGATTTTATTGGAAAATAACCAGTACCATTCATTTCATTTTGTAATGCTTTTATAAACCATATTAGTCCTAAACACATTAATATATCCATTGTATTCGCACCTAATGCGTTTGAGACCCCCATTCCACCGACACCTGTCAAATTAGTAGACATTATTGATTAAATTAATATTTATTAAATGTACTTAATTAATTACTTAATTATACGTGGAATTAGTATTTTTGGTTTTAATAAACCCATTTTTATACGTATAAACATATATATATAGAACATATATATATATATATATCCAAACTATCTGAGATAGTTTGGACATGAATTCTAAGACAAACTTTCAGCAAAAATCATTATATTTCTATTTCCCGAATTCCTACTGGTTCATGAAATATCGGGGTTCAAAGCAATCAGGTGGTTTGGCTAGATGATAAGAAGTAAATAACATTGTTGCGAGATTTGAATGCAGTGAATTACTTAGGGAAAAATCTGATTTTAACACAACTGACGCAAAAAGTAGGAAATAACCAACTGTCAATGATAACAATGAATGAACTGACAATCAATAACTCTTTAATTACCTAGCCCACTATTTGCAACAACGTTATTAACTTTTTAGCATCTATCTATACCATACGAGCTGTCAACTTTAAACCCCGATATTTCAAGAACCGGTAGGAATTCGGGAAATAGGAATCGAATGATTTTTGCTTAAGATAAGTCATAGAATTCATGTACAAAGTATCTCGAATACCTCGGCGGCCACCTTATATATATATATATATATATATATATATATATATATATATATATATATATATATATATATATATATAACTGTTGACCTGAGAGCGTTTCGAAATTAGGCAAAATTTAGCTAAATCAGTGGGTTGGGTTAAAGCTAACAGTGGAACAAGATTTTAATTTAAAATCGAGTTTGTGTGCTTTCCTGAAAGTTGAAGTTCAGGCTGAAGTGGAAAACAATGGTGTTTGTTTTCAACTTGCAAGTTTCTAAGTTTTTCAGAGACGAAGCTATGAGCTTCTGAAAATGACTAAAAAATTGGCATTTTCAATATTTCAAAAAATTCCACACCCGCCGGATGTTAGCCGATGAAGCTCATATTGTGGGAATTATGTTTTTTGTCTAGGCACTTTTGATAAAAAATCAGCTGTCAAATCGATGACATGAGTGCGCACGTTTTTATCGCAATGTAATGGATCTGCCTATATATATATATATATATATATATATATATATATATATATGTGCCAGATTTTAATCCGGAAAATTAAATAGGCGATAGCTCTCACAAAAATAAGATGAAAAGTTCACATAAACTTGTTTTCGAGCTTCGTTTTCGAGATACAAGTTGTTAAAGTTAATTTAAAAAAACTTTTTTTTTCAAATGTCAAAAAACTACTTGGCTGATTCCGATTACATTTGGCACGTTTTTAGTAATAAGTAAGTGGTTTAATTTGATGGAATTAGATTTAACTTAATTATTCCAGAGGCGGAGTATAATTTTCTTCTCTCTTAGATTTTCTGTATATCTAGATGACTTTCCGTGAAGAAAAATATAATTTCGAACATTTGCCTCAGGATTTCCATTAAAATAAATTAGAATAAAAGAGTTTATTAAAATAAATAAACTCTTCTTCAATTGGCTCTATTTTGTTTAATTTTTCATTTTCGCTGTGTAATCAAAAATCACTAAATTGCTGGTGAGTATTTATAAATACAGCGTTTGAAAACATACAAGTTCATATGAACTTTTCGTCTTATTTTTCCGATATATATATATATATATAAATATATATGACGCATTTTAATCAATGCACCTGAATATTTTGTGTTCGTACGGAGACATATTATGATGATCTTGACTTTGATCTTGATCTTACCTACAAGGTTATTTAATGGCCCAATTGTGTTTTTCAAATGGGAGCTTTTGGATAAATCGGATCGGATGTCTATTTGGTTAAAGTTAATAATTAACTATTTTAAAACCGTTTTAAATAATGAGAAGATGAAAGTCAGCAATATATATTTTTGGCCAAAGTGACGGAATGCTTTGCCTCCAAAATCCAACAATTCATAATATTCTAACATTAATCTTAACATTCTTAAAACGTATTTTAAAATACACAAAATAACAGGATACATTTTTAAATTAACCATGAATCTCTTGATTTTCACCTTGATCTTGGTTTTTAAGGTTATTTGAAGGTCAACTTGTGTTTTTCAAATGGAAACCCGTATTTAATTGACAAAATCGGTTGGCCGAGAAAAGAATACAAATTGAGTAATCAAGTCAGTTTTGGTCAATAATTAACCTTTGATTGTCGTTTAAAAAAGATTTCAATGATAAGATTGCATTTTTTGAGAAAAATAAGGTATTTATGTCTCCATAACAACGTTGGAGACCCTTTTTCTTTCAATCAAGATTATAGTTTAAAACTTACCTTTTCGACTATAGATAATAATTGAAATAGCTTCAGGTAGACAACCACCAGCTGCCAAAAACGTTAAGCCCATAATAATGCTTGGAATTTCAAATGTAGTACCAATAATTGACATCATCCAAGTGACAATATATGAATTAACACCAATCCAAAAAATACACATTAAAAATGTTAATGGGAATATTTTTGGATATTTCCGACAATCCGGCAATGTAAATGTTAATATAAAGCGTATTGGCCAAGTATAAATCCACCATGCAAGTAACCATGGACCGCCTTTTAGTGGTGGTTTACATAAACTAATATATTCTTCTGTAAATAAAAAGCAATGTATAAATTACGTGACTCGTAGTATGTACTATGGACCACACAAGTGCATACCTTTTTTTTTTAATTTTATAATTGGTTTGTGCTTTATTGATTCGTTTTTCTAAAAAATGCTTCGGATAAAAGTTGTTCATTGTAAATACAGTAACAACTATTATTCGAAAATTTTTTTCGAAAACCGAATGAATAAGGCACAAATCAACTATAAAATTTTAAAAAATCACAACAACTTTAGTGGCCAAGTGTACATTTAAATAAACTAAATGTGCTGTTAAAAAACAGATTCAATTTCCTTCAATTAAAGCATTACATTTTTTTAAACACTAATTCTTTAATTAAAACCAAATAACAGTTTATACGAGATAAATTCTTAAATAGCCTGTGTATATAAAGATTATTAAAATAATTAAAGAGAACTCTAGGTTATTTGAAATTAAATTTCAAATTTTGCCCCAAATCCTAGAACAATTATTTGTATTTTATAAATATGTATTTCGATGACAAGGCACTCATCATCAGTATGAATTAGCTAATTGTAACTATCTCTGGGATATGAAGTCAGAGATATGTTGCTCGTTGCTAATTTGGTGCGTGTCTCACAATAATATATAAAAAGTTTTGTCTTTTATATGATCTGACTGAGGTAGTACCTGAAAGATTATTTGAGTTGACTGACCAATTAAGGGATTAAGTATGTGATGAATCCAACCCATTTACTGCCGGTACCCGTTTTCTGACCATGCGGTTTTGTTATTGTCAATAAGGCGAGGGTGTTGATCGAAGCTAACCTTGACATTCAGGTATTAAATTTTAACTATGGTTTAATTTTATTAAATCAGAATTTGTAATTGGGCCGGCCGCTGTCTAAATTCATTATCTGTTTTCTAAATTTGTGTATGTAGATACTTTCGTAAGCATCTAATTCTGTAGGGTTTTGTACCGATTTCAGTAGTTTTAATTCGATTTGTCAATTTGTAGTTGTTCTCATTAACATGCGCAGCTATACACGATTTTTCAGTTCTCCCAAATTTCACATGAGCCAGATTGTTTGCTCTTTATTATAAAACAAAACATTAATTCACCATGATAAATTATACAAGTGTCAGTAGAGGTAGATTGTAAAGGCTGCCTTGGTAGGGCTACACTTCGACCATAAGGTCCATTGTGATACCTTAGGATGTGAGGATGTGAATGGAGTGGAAGGAATTTATGAGTAGACTAGGAATTGGTAGGATATGCGGCTGCAGCCGACTATGATAGGAACTATGCCGATATTCATCTGGAGTTCGTGAAGGAAACTGCAGAAAACCTTCTCAAGCATAGCCGGTTACTTCGTTCTTGTCCATACGCTGGTAGTTTAGTCAATCAACCGCCCCTTTTTTTTATATAATTGACAAACTGCCGATGTCGGGATTCGAACCCATAACCTCCCAGTTTCCAAGTGCTGCATACTGCGCAGACATGACGCCTTAGACCGCTCGGCTACTTGGCTGGTAAGTGTCAGTTGACTCATACCAATTTTTTATTTTTCGCTTCGATTCTTCTAAACAGAGCCCCTACATATATATATATATATATATATATATATATATATATATATATATATATAAATATATATATATATATACTGTTACGAAAGAAAAAGGGCTACTGGACAGTGGGACTTTAAGTAGCCTGTTTACCAAAAAATTGTAAACAGCCATATTGTGTTGAGCAATTGTTCTAGGAATTGGGGCAAAATTTGAAATTTAATTTAATAACATATGATTTTATTATATGAATGTATCTAAATTTTCTATAATATAGACTATTATATATGTTTAATTTGGTAGGGTAAATTTTGATACAGATGGTTATAAAATGTCTCCATTTCCGAATATCCATCTATCTTTCTGACAACACTGCAACTGAAGAACAGAAATGTATAACGAGTTAAATTTTATTTTTGTGTTCTAGTTTCTACAGCTACAAAATGGCTACAAAATGGTTGGTGGATGTTCGAAATCATCTAATGTCCAATCACCCCTCCAGAGAGTGGTATGTATACC
The DNA here is from genome assembly GCA_963920215.1 of Nineta flava. Lineage (NCBI taxonomy): Eukaryota > Metazoa > Arthropoda > Insecta > Neuroptera > Chrysopidae > Nineta > Nineta flava. The sequence goes on along the minus strand of OY986045.1, from coordinate 14,068,614 downwards.
TTTAAGATTCAAGCTTCTGTACCCAATTATTGCAGAAGTTTGAGAAGTTTACAGAATCCAATGTATGACCCAGTTCGGGAACAAAACTTCAGGGTAAAGCCAACTTGTCGAGATGAGCATCGATGATCTTGCCACTTAGCAGACCAGACATTAAGTTTATTAGCGAACTATTTTATGACACAACCCACTGAACTATCATCTCAAAAATATTGGCAAAGTCATGACTTGTCACTTTTATGACAATGCGCTGGAAACAGCGGGCCATCTGCTATGCAGCTGCACAAGTTCATAGAAGTGTCTTTCTTACCAAAAGAAGTAAACAACTCAATTCAGGTATTTCCTGGGTTTCACCAACGACCTCGACCTAATCTGAGAATCCTAATGGAAAGGAGGAATGTCACAATAGATCTCTTATGGGTTTGTCTCGTACCCTATCTTATCTTAGCCATCATCTAAAACATATTTTTTTTTAAATTCGTTACGCAGGAGCTGCTTCAAGTTAGCTAATTTCCTTTGAATACATAAATCACTCTCAAGCGGTCATAATTTTAGTGTGATCAAAATGAAACATAATATCTGATATGACTTAAGTATTTGCAAAAATTAAATTTATTAATAGCCCAAAAAAAAACGGTATTACGATTATAGTTTATAGTTACTATGGACGACAATCAAAATTTTTTACAATTAAATATATTTTATGTATTCGTGTCAAACAAACACAAAATATTAAATATCTCTCTTAATATTAGAATAATCGAAAATGTATAAGGAGTAAAGTTGTAGAAAATCAAGTTTGCTCCAATTCATTACTTGATATTTTTTCTCAAACTCTAATGTGAACAGAGATATTTAGAATTGTAACTTTCAATCTTTAATTGTAAATATTTCTGTAAATATTAGTGTAACAGAAAAATGATAAGAAACAAAATTACAGTTAGTACCTATAACTTAGTACCTATAACTTAAGTCCTGATAAATTTTTCGATTTTTCAAATATTAAAGGAGATAGACAAATTTTGTGTTTCCCCCTCTCCCCTAAACCCTCTTTTCCCCTCGTCCGATTTTACCCATTAACGAACTTGACCTTTAGAATACCAAAAGCGCTTCAAATACCAAATTTCATTCCAATCGGAATAAAACTGTGACCGCTAAAAAGTCCACAGACATTTTAAACAATCTTTAGTTGTAAATATTTCTGTAAATATTAGTGTAACAGAAAAATGATAAGAAACAAAATTACAGTAAAACGTAGTACCTACAACTTAACTCCTGATAAATTTTTCGATTTTTCAAATATTAAGGGGGACAGTCAAATTTTGTGTTTTCCTCTTCCTCTAAACCCCCTTTTCAATCGCCCGATTTTACTCATTAACGAACTTGACCTTTAGAATGCCAAAAGCTACTCAAATACCAAATTTCATTCCAATGGGAATAAAACTGTGACCGCTAGGGAGTCCTCAGACATTTAAAAAAAGTACATATGTTGTATATATATATGTATAATATATATATATATATATATATATATATATATATATATATATATATATATATATATATAATATATATATGTGTATATATATATATATATATATTTATATATGTATATATATATATATATATATATATATATATCTATATATATATATATATATACATATATACAAATATACAAATATTAGCGATAGTGATTTTTAACATCTAACAGGTAGGATCGATGGACATTTGAAGAAATTTTTACGAAATTCCAACATTGGTGCAAAAACAATAGCTGCATTTCCTTTGGAGGAAATTCGTAACCGGAACAGAGAAGTTGCATTAATTTTTTATCGCTAAAAATGCATATATAAATAAATGAAAGAATAATTCATTTGAAGTATGTTTTGATAATTGTTTTTTATTAACAATTATTATTAATAAAAAATAAAAAAATTTTTGTATAAAAAAACTACTTGTGATTGATTGTGACGTCATTATATCCGTTAAGGCTGATAGCCAATTGGAATCATGCTATACACTTGTATTTTCTATATTCAGATCACCATGTGTCATAACAAAATAATCTAATAGTCTCTTGTCTCTCTCGTAAACATGGATGTTTTATCATTTCTCCATGCGTTGGCGTTACTAAAGCGATATTATGACGTCACTGGCGTTTGAATGTACATTTTCAAAAAACAATTTTTAATTGTAAAATTACATGAAAAATCATTTGTTTAAAATTTTTTTTTTTAATTTGTCTTAATAAGTTTTAGTAAACTTTCGGAAAAAAAAATAAAATTTCAATACATCCAAGTTCTCAATTCCACGAAATAAGAAGACTACTATAATTTATAATACATAATAAATAGACCATAAAGCTTATCTAATAATCTCGAGAAACGTTTTTAACAATGTAGACTCAAAGGCCATACTTGACAGTAAGTAACATTCTAAGCGTAAATATTACTCAACTAGAGGAAATACTCGGTGTTGTCCGGATAATTATTAATTATGTATTTATTTATTAATTAAGTTGAAATTAATTACTAAATTATTTAAAAATTAATTCTTAATTTAGGGTATAAATAATATATAAGACTATTAGTCCACAGTACAGCACGGTTTTTTTTAATGATTTGTAAGAGGCTAAATTTTTGTCAGTAGCTTCCTTTCGACGAGACGTCCAAGAGAATAACTTGTTTGTTTGACGATAGCAAAAATTTTATCATTAACAGTTAATTTGTTAAATTGAGTGATAATGCAATAAAGACTTCAAAAAAACTAGTGTCCTACAAAATGGATCGTGTGACAGACAGGTCCCCCACCCCCAACATGTTCATATAATGGGGTATACATAGTTATTAGTACCAAGCTGATTTTTATGCTGTTAATTACTAATGGTATGTATAATTTTATGGCTACCTTGTCCTACAAATTCAGTGGTTCAATTTCCCAGTCCTAAGCTCTGAACATGTCAATGTAAAATTTTCATTTATAAATTAGAAAAATGTTTTCTTATTTCAATGACACACAACGTTTATACATATTGTAGGTCTTATTTCTTCAACCTTTAGTTCATAAAAGAATACTAATATTGTTTTTATCGTGAATACACTCAATCGCGCCAAGTAACGGTTATTTAAGTAGCGCCAAGTAATAATTATGTATTTGAACATGTTGGGGGTGGGAAACCTGCCTGTCACACGATCCATTTTGTAGGACACAAATTTTTTTGAAGTCTTTATTACATTATCTCTCAATTTAACTCAAACTGATAAAATTTTTGCTATCGTCAAACAAACAAATTACTCTCTTACGCGCTTCGCTAGTCACTATCATCGAGAATTTTCTTGAGAGAAAAGTTGGGCGTCTCGTCGAAAGAAAGCTACCGACAAAAATTTAGCCTGTTACTAATCATTTATAAAAAACCGTGTTGTACTGTGGACTACATATTATTATTATTATGATTAAAGTAAATTATTATGAAGATATAAATATTACATTCGACTATATTAGATGTAACTTTTTATCAGACTGGAAGAATATCTTGGGCTATTCGAAGATGATGGCGCAGAAAGCTGCACTGTGTTGCGTGTTATGTGTGCAACGTTGGAGGCATGTGTAAACGCAATTTGAGGTTACCCACACCGTAGTGAAGGAGAGACCTTATTTTAATATAGATTTGTCGTCGACAGATTGTATGAATTATTATTTTCCACCAGTACGTGGAAGTTATGAGCTCTCAATACTCTCGAACAACCAACATATAGCTGCAGCCATGCGAAAAACATAGAATCTTCAAGTGAATTCCTTCCACTTTCACCGTAAGTTCCTGTGACTTATTAATGGTCATAGTTTAAATATTATATTATCGAATGATAATTAGTGAGAACTCTAGGTTTTTGAAATAAAATTTCAAATTCGCCCCCTTTACCTAGATCAGTTTTTTTTTTTTATTATAAATACGTATTTCGACTACAATGTAGTCATCATCAGTATAAATTAGCTAGTCGTACTTTACTCTTTGACAATTAGAGATAGATATAAAGTCGAGATCAACAGACAAAAATAAAAATAAATAGAAAATTAACTAGATTAAAATATACTAGATTTAAAATATAATAAATTTTAAATTATATTGAAATTGCTCTTGTGAAAATTTCCTTCATTCACATCTGTTCCTGTTAATTTTACTCTTATTAAAATTACTCTTATATTGTCGCAGGATATGTTACTTGTTACTAATTTGGTGACAGTTTCACACCAAAATTGGAGCAAAAATCGAATTATTTTGAAAATTTAATGTAAAATCAATCTGAAAAGATATTGTAAAACATGATGAAATTTGGTGAAACTGTCACCAAATTAGTTACAAGTAACATATCCAGTATATTTTAATTTAGTTAATTTTCTATTTATTTTTATTTTTGTCTGTTGATCTCGACTTTATATCTATCTCTAATTGTCAAAGAGTAAAGTACGACTAGCTAATTTATACTGATGATGACTACATTGTAGTCGAAATACGTATTTATAATACAAAAAAAAAAACTGATCTAGGTAAAGGGGGCGAATTTGAAAATTTAGATCATAGTTTAGTTTTATCTTCAGCGGGAATTGCATATATCAAACATGGAATCCAAAAACGCTCTCTCCTTTAGCTACTCCAGTGAGAATAGTGGTCTTTATAAAATTTCTCCCCAGTTCTGTGATGCGCAGCATGGTACCGTTGCACAATATCGGTACATCAACGTTACCTAGCAGCAGAGCTGGGAAGTCAATATATTTACACCATATAAGAGAGTTAAATTTACAAAATCATAACCCATGGACAATTTTTTGTTATTTAATAACGTCAAAACGATTGAACCGATTTTGATGCAATTTTCACCAAACATCAGAATCTATGACATTTTTTTATTCCAAAAATGAGTGAGTGGTGTGGCATTATTAATCGCAAGTTTGTCTACAAACAAAAAGAAACGTCGACGTTGGTCAAAAAAATCAATCATAAAAACCCGTTATTTAAGCCTGAAAATAATTTAAAGATATTAATTAAAATGTAACTTTTTAGTTCAACTTCAAGTTGAACTAAAATAATGCATTTCAATTAATATCTTGAAAAACCATAATCACATGCGCACTAAAAACGACAAACCATTCACGTTCCCATCCAAATATGAACTGCGAACATTCAAACTGTTGGTTGAAAAAACGACACGAGATGGATCGTTGTACACCGCGCACCAAAAATGACGAATTCAATGTGCACGAGTGGCATGCGCCCCGCACAGCGCGTAAATGTGGGCGCACCTTTAAATACTATGCATACGTATGTACTATGGACCACAAAATTTTATAAAATTTTATAATTGATTTGTGCCCTATTGATTCGGTTTTCGAAATAATTCTTCAAATAAAACACTAGAAATAATGTTCACTAGAAATATAGTAACAATTATTATTCAAAAAAATTTTTCGAAAAACGAATATATAAGTCACAATCTATCTATATAAAAATCGATGTGTGTATGTATGCTCCCTATGGACTCGTATGTTCCCTATGGACTCCAAGATGGGTGGACCGATTTTGATGAAATTTTCAGGGAATCTTCAGATTAGTCCAGTGGGTGATCCTGTAAATTTTGGTAGTGATCGGGAAAAAAAATTTTTGTTTTTGTTTTTTGGACATTTTGTGTCATATTTTCAATTTTATGCCATCTGGCGATACACTCATTTAGATAATGAGTATACCCGTGCGAAGCCGGGTGGGCGCTGGTACAATTATAAAATTTAAAAAAATGACATCAACTTTACAATTGTACAAGTAATTCCTATATCAAATAATTTAATTTACAATGTGTTTGTCAAGTATCACGATATTACATGACGTATCACATACGAGTATAAATTGTAGATAGTTAATTACTAGTCCGGTCATTTTAGACATTTGAAATAAAGAAAATTCCGACAGAGCTAAATCTTCGTAGAGACCTTAGGTTTACCACAAGGAATAAAGTGTCAAAAGTCCCCATCAGTCCCATGTGAGCTTAGGGACTTATTCGGGGCCCAAGGTCAAAATTTTAGGTTTTTTGGATTTTTCTCGAAAACGGTAAGTTTTATCGAAAAAGTACTTCGGAGCAAAGTTGTAGATCTTAAAATTCTCTATAAAAATGGTTCCCATGATTTTTTCTCTAAGACCCACTATTTCCCAGATATTGCGCTTGTAAGAATCATGTTCTACATAGTATGCACACATATGCCACGTATATACATATTTAGGTACTCAAGCAAGCAAAAATGCCTACTCGTGCCTCTTCTATGTATACATTATACTATTCTAAGAAAATTTACTCTAAAACGACCGCCGGTCCCTTACCGAATCCCCTCTACTTGAATAACATCTGGCCTTGAAAAACATCTGCCTATTCTTTTGTCCATGTGGTGTCGTTCACGTATACCTGCTTCTTTTAGTGTTGAACGAGCAGTTCGAGTGACTATACGTATTTATTACAAGCGTCTACTATTGAAATTAGTGCTGATTAATATTTAACAAAAAATGTCACAATTTTGCTTTATTTGTAATAAACTTTTGACTGAAGATGAAACTGTTGTGGTCAGTCGTGGAATGCCAACTTTAATCGATGCAAGCGTCGCGAGAAGTGATGAGTTTGCTGATTATTTAAGAAGCCAAAAATCCGTTACAATTCACGTGGATTGCAGAAAATCATACACCCGGAAAACTTCAATCTCTGCATCAAAAAGACAACGTGAGGAAGAACAGGCCAGTACTTCAAAAGTAAGTCCACCTCATACTAGAGCGCGAATAAGTGAATCCAGCTTTTGTTTTAAAAACCACTGCTTATTTTGTGGCGATGAAGCGGATGAAGAAGCAGAAAAGAAGAAAGTGAAGATTTATCGCCGAAAAATTCATAAAGTTTCTACACTTACATTCAAAGATTCCATTTTAAAATTAGCTAAAGATCGTTCTGATGATGTGTCAAAAGCTGTCTTTGCGCGTATTAATTTTCAGTATGATTTAGTTGCTGCTGACGCTAAATACCATGACAGTTGTTACAAATCCTTCCTGAGACCTAATACTGGCGGTAAAATTGGCCGTCCTCAAAGTGAGGCTATAAACTCTGCAATGGAGGAAATTTTCAATTTCATCGAAAGTAGCGATGACTGCCAGTTTTCGTTAGATGAACTGAAGAATGTTTGCCAAAATGTAGCTTTAGAAAACGGGATTATAAAAATACGATTGAAATTAAAGTATGGTAGTAGAATTATTATTACAGAGAAGCCTGGAAAATTAACATTTATTTGTTTTGTAGACAATTACCAAGACATTTTAAGTCAAGCCTGGTCTGATAACAAAAACTTGAATGAAAAGGAAAAAAGGTGGAAAACTTTAAAAGCTGCGGCAGAAATTATTCGAGAAGATATTCAATCTTGTGTGTTTGATAATACTATGTACCCGCCACCGGGTAGAATGTTTGAAGATATAAATAACGATATTCCCGAATCATTATCTTTTTTTTTGGGACAAATCATTCTTAAAAATAAGCGTCATAATTTGGATCATTTAAAGTTAGTTTGCACAAATATTAGTCATAGCATAATGACTGCTGTTCGGCCTAGATCGGCCTAGAAGAAATTGAAGAAAACATGATTGTTGAAGTTGAATATGAAGAGTATGAGTCAGATTAAAGTAATAAAAAAAAGTTAGAACGACAGTTAAACTCAGTAACCCATATCAATAATCTTCATACTATTAAATAATTATTGTTCCTGAAAATAACGTCATAAAGGTTCGTGGAATAGGCCTACCGGGGATACCACGTTAAAAAAAACGCGCCGAGTACACTACCTCACAGGTGGTGTGGAAATGTGTGCATATTATGTAGAACTTGATTCTTACAAGCGCAATATCTGGGAAATAGTGGGTCTTAGAGAAAAAATCATAGGAACCATTTTTATAGAGAATTTTAAGATCTACAACTTTGCTCCGAGGTACTTTTTCGATAAAACTTACCGTTTTCGAGAAAAATCCAAAAAACCTAAAATTTTGACCTTGGGCCCCGAATAAGTCCCTAAGCTCACATGGGACTGATGGGGACTTTTGACACTTTATTCCTTGTGGTAAACCTAAGGTCTCTACAAAGATTTGGCTCTGTCGGAATTTTCTTTATTTGATCACTATTTTTATGTCTAAAATGACCGGACTATACTTAGCATATATGAGTTTTTATGTAAAGAATTTAAAAAATTGACACAAGTAATTATCAATAAAATTAGTCTAAATATTGAATTTTTGAAGGTCAGAGTTAATAATATTTTTGACAAAATAAAATTTTCAAGTATCTAATAAACAGTAAATATATATCTTGGAAATATTTTAGGAAAATTTATTTATAACGTCATCAAATTGTAAAACCCAAACAATTATTAACTAAATATTTCAATAATTGTTAAAATAATATATCATCACATAGCACAGTAGTGCCTTACGCGCAGGGCCGCATTAAGTATAAAATTAAACAAGTGAAACTAACAACTAAGTTAATCGCTTAAATACCCGGTATATCCTGAATTTATCTAAGACAGTTTAATACAAAATTTATCACTTTTCGTTTTTGTTGTGTTATCGTGTTGACGGGCGGATAACTAATTAGGTCATGTAATGAACATCTACATCAAAATTGTTTTTCTGTCCAGACTAAATTTAATATACCCTGGTAAATACTATATACTCGCCCTGCTCGCTAAGGGATTCCCCCATGACCCCCAAGGCGGCTGTTGACCTTGGCTCCGCGTCACGGAAAATAACATTACATTAATTGTAAAAAAAGTTAAAAAAGGGTGTTGAGAGAATTTGGGGGAGAGGTGTGTTGACGGGGGAGGGGGGCTGCGCATAGATAGGTCTCACATTACCATTTTCGAGAGGTAGCGATGGAAAAAATTAAGTTTTTCGAATTGACCTCTTAATTTGCAGTTATTCTTCGTTGAATGTAAAAAACCGCACCTTTCTAGTATGTAAAGTAGCAAATGGGTGGGTTTTGGGGGAATTTATTCCATTTTCACGCGTAGCGATGAAAAATTTTAAGTTTTTCTAATTACGTTCTTAATTTGTATTTATTTAGCGTCAATCCAAAAAAAACCGCATCTTTCTAGCATGTATAGAAGAAAAAGGGTAAGTTTGTGAGTATTTTTGCCATTTGCGAAGGGTTGCGATAGAAAACTTTACATTTTTCAAATAATACTGTTATTTTGAACATGTTTTTTTCCCGTCGATTTCAAGCAATTTCGCGTCGAATGCAAAAAACCACATCTTTCTAGCATGTCTAGAAGTGCCTTAGAATTTGTATACATGAATGAGTGAGTAAGTCAGTTTCACTTAGGACTATGTATTATATGTAGGTTAGATTAGATATCGGGTATAAAAGATTAATGTCATTCAAATCGTTGCAGTAGTCCATTTTTTACATGTAAGTGATAAATTTTTTTGTGGAAGTAATATAAAATGTTTGTTGTTTTTGTTTATCTATATAAATAAAATGATAGAGATTTGCCGTTGTGCGCGCATCACGCAAAAACTACTGGATCGATTTTCATCAAAATTTGTTATACTCCTATACTTGGTCCTTATCATAAAAAATTATCACGATATCTTCATTCAATAAAAAGTTATTAAAGTTTTAAAAAACTGTAATAAAACGTCTTAGTAACTCGTATCGAGTTTCTGTTTAATAGTTTAAACAATACGGATCTTGGGCGGAAATGAAGAGACCACATGATGCTCATAGGTTTGAACAACGGCCGCAAGACGAACCATCAAACATCCAACGTTGGAAGGTGTTTGTAGCATCGTGTAAAACCGGCTTTATACTCGTCGTTTTGAGACATGCGGTATATGAATCATAATTATGCATATCAAAATATTTTATTTCAACTCAACAGTTACTTAGAAACCGTACATTAATTATTTACTTAAGCCTTTTATTGTAAGCCATGTATTTAAATACTTAGGAAAAATATCCGCATTAGAATGAATGGATAGTTAATGTTTGAAGTGTAACAAATATGTATAAAAATATAAATGTGTGTAGCCACTTTTACTTATAATATGAAAGCTCATTGAATTTCCTACAAAAACGCACAAAAAATTTTTCCTAGCTTTAACCGTTTGGGGAATATATGGATGTATAAGCAGAAGTCCAGAAAGTCTAGTTTACGAGGGGAGAAAATCGCTTCTGAAAGTTTTTTTTCTTATTTCAAATAACTAATTAATATTAACTAAACATACTGAAATAACTCAAACATATAAACAAAAACAAAACATAAACTACACCTTTAGTGGAGGGAAAGAAGTGACGTCTGGTTTGATTTTCCTGGCTGAGCACTGGAACCAAGCATGTCAAAAGGCGTTTATTGTCTTCATGGTGGGGGGAGCCCCGTACAATGCCAGAAACATTTCATCATCAGCACCTTCAGGCAGGACCTCTGGTGTGCTGGTTGGGCTGTAAAACAGTGGTAGAATTTGTAAAAGCTGAGGGTTTTTTTGAACTATTTTAACTATTTTTATTTTTCATGGTTGTGTGTAGCTGAAGTAGTATCACATCCTGAAAAAGCATGTAAAAATAAAACTGTTTCCCTAAGGAATGAGAGAACTTGTTCTGTTTATACATCTATATATCCCCCAAACGGTTAAAGCTAGAAAAAACTTTTTGTACGTTTTTTGTAGGAAATTCGCGCAGTTCCACCCCCCATACGGGTCTTTTGGAAATGTTCAAGAGGAAGACCCAAAGAAAATGTTAACTAATTTTAAAATATAGAATATAAGTTTTATTTTTATTTGATGATATTTTTAGTAAATTGACTAGACTAATTGTGATTTTAGTGTTGAAAAAAAAAACAAACAAAAATAGATATATTATTACTATGACTAAAAATTTCTATATTCGCCCCTGGAGTTTTTGAGAATCATAGCATTTGTAATAAAAATATATTATTGTTTTTAATAAGTATTATTATGTTAATAACAAGTATTTAATAAGTTTTCTGCTTCCCTAATCATTCAAATTAAATTTTTTTTGCCCACCGCTGCTTACGTTCCCGGATATGATTATTTTGAATTTGGAAAGGAGCCCGCCTACTTTATTTTTGTGCGCAGATGATTTGGTTGTGATTTATATCATGTCTTTGGGTGGTCTTTCTTTTGTTATAATGTATTGTATTCTATTGGATGTTGTAGAAAAATGAGAGAATCGTGTAAGGAAGTGGAGGTGTGTGCTATTATCCACTTGGTTCGACTCACCCTGTATATATATATATATATATATATATATATATATATATATATATATATATGTATGTATATATTTATATATATATATATATATATATATATATGACTTTTTTATTTGTAACCTGTACAATACACAACAATGATGACTGTTCTTACCGAAAAGTTCTTTAGAATTACTGTATATTATAGTCTTTTAAATTGAAATACCTAAATAAGAGGGCGGCACAATTTTCTTCCGCCCCGGGGGCTGACACCCACGCTACACGCCACTGCCTCTCGCACACAAATACTCTGAATTTCGAATACTCTGTATTATAAACTAATATAAAATGAACATACCTTCATGTAGCAGCGAGTCATCGGCTAAATATGATAATTTTCGTACGTTTGATGTACACCCTAATTCATCTGCTTCAACATCATAATATCGAAATAACCCATAATCCATAAAATTAAATTCAATTTTTGGGGGTACACCTTTATTTGAGTTAAACGATAATGTTGAAATAGTTCGTAAAAATGCCTTTTTTGGATCGACAATTTTTATCACTGAAACTAAATTAATTAAGTTAATAAGTTTTTCAAAAAAACTAAAATTTTGTTTCCTAAGTATCGTTTAGAGACAAAATCTTTGAAAGATGTCCTGTGGAGTTCACACCAGGTTTTATAACTTACCTTGAGATGACGTTTCATTCTCCACAGAGTTTGATGGAAATTTTCGGTAAAATGATTTTAAACGTTTCATAATTAATTTATTCGAAAACATAAATATAAAATATACTATATACATGATTACTAATATCAAAGCTTCGTACCAATATATTTTATAATCCCAAATGACACCAACCAATACACTAACACATATGGCATATATTACACAGTCACGTGTAAGTGGCCAACGTTCGATTGAAATTGGCTAAAATATAAAAATTTGTCCAATAAGTTTACTAATGAGCTAATGTATCTATTAAGGATGTACCAGCATAGCGTACACATACATACACATATTATCGGCACACAGATACTTACACATACTATCAAATATTTCCGGTACAGTGATCTGGCAACATTGCTCTGTGTATATATCTATTTATTATTATTGCATATGTCAACAGCATATATTCCCAATCTTTACTTAATGCAACTTGAGAAAGATTGGCGTACAACGTTGTCAGACCACTTTTTACCATATACGGAATGTGTTATAATTGGACAAAAATAATATTTTAAATTATTATATTTCGAAAACAAAACGGTAACACACGATTTTATATATAAGAATAATTAAGGAAATATTAAGAAATATTTCCTAATATAAGAAATATTAAGGAATCCTCTCCTAGTTTTTTTTTTTAAATTCTGTCGATTATTTTTTCTAATACAACAGATAATAGTTGGGTGAGCATGAAGTTTTACATGCTTCTAAAGAGAGAGAGTGAGAGAGAATGATAACTTTGATATTAATTATCTCGCGTTCTAAACGGTCAAAAATTCTGAAACTGCGGGATCTATTAGAAAACGTTATTTTTAGCCTGTAAAAAAAATGAGCAAAATCTGTCGAAAAGTGATAGTATGCTGGTACATCCTTAATCTTGATTGTAAAGAGTCTTCAAATCTCCAACAGAAGATCTTTTATTTGTTTATAAAAATGATAGTAGGAAATAGTTTATCAGCTAGCTCGACAAGGCCCATCGATTTTTCTGATAATTCTGTTTGAGAGAAGGTACTACGAGAACGAATGAAAAATACAAAGAAAAGCTGGAGGTCGAGGAAGGTTCGAGATTTCTGAATTCAATCTCACCCTTAAGGCTCTCTGACATTTCATTGGAAATTTAAACTAAAATTTATTTGGAAAATTAACCAAACTCCAAGCTGTGGAGAAAATATTATACCTCTATACAAGAATCGTTATGGGGATAGTCACACTCTCTAGGACTTTCTGTATTCCGTGACAGAGCGAGTACACAATCAGCCCCAGATCTAGGGGGGGTAGCGGGGCACCTGCCCCGGGTGGCACTTTCAGGGGGCGCCAAAATCATAATATGTTTGAAAAAAAAAATTGTTTCACAGAGAGACTAGCATCCAGCGCACGTTGTTTTATCAATTATTCATTTGATTTGAAACTTTAATTATTCATAAAATTAATAAATAATTTAAATTCAAATTCCCGTGCATTCGACATCTTACAACATCTGTGCAAGAATATACTGCACATTACCTACGACATCTGCAAGCTGTGAGCTAAGCTTCAGCAAACTGAAAATAATTAAAAGTTAACTGCGTTCAACAATGAGTCAGGAACGTCTATCTGGTCTCGCGATCCTAGCCATTGAAAATAAAACTGCCTTTGAGGCGGACTTTGATGAGATAATAGATTCTTTCGCAGAAAAGAAAGCACGCCGTGTAAAGCTTTGCCAGATTAGAGAGAAAATAATGCTGAGACCTAAAGGTTGAAAAAATGTCTTGATTGTCTGCCGTCTTTCCTGGTTATATGTAAATATATTTCCTATATTTAATTTTATGTTACATAAATGAAAAAGTTACTAGTTAATAGATAATAAAGAGTGCAAATTTATATAAAGAGTACAAAGGGTTCTTATTCTCCCTGTCACAAAAAATGCCACCCATTATATATTTGTGAGTTTTTTTAAACAATTTATCTCAAACGCTGGAGAGAGGGGGCGCCACTATCAAGTTTCTTACCCGGGGCGCAAAAATCGTAGATCCGGGGCTGTACACAATGCACTGTATTTTAGTGTCTAGGCTTTACTGGGAGCCTCACTACACCCACCATTTATTAATGATGAAATGTACAGCGTAATTTTTTGGATTACATCTATTTTTATCTAAACATCCAACAAACTGGCATTGGAGGTCGAGGATGATATCGTTCTATTCTCTAGGATGTGCTACTTGCGAAAATTATAAAATTGTTAAATTTTATAATTTAAAATAAATTATAATTATTGTTAAATAGTATATTTATTTATTATTTTTAAAATATGAAGTAAATAGTCCTGGGAGTCACTTTATATATTATACTCAGGAATGTTCACCTATTGTTCAAGGATTCAACTATTAATTTGCTTTCTTCCGACGACTGTAATAGTAAATCAATAATACTTTACTTACTCCTGTATAAAATGAACAAAAAACATCCGAATTGCGGAATTTTTGGGTCAAACTAGAATGGGTTTGAATTTTTCACATTTTCTCCAGAAAGTATTAAGGATCAAAAGTAAAAAAGTCTCAAACCCTACATTTTTCAACAGTTGCATTTTTCAAAAAAGGAAAAAGTGTACCTATTATGTTTTGGGGTGTACTGAACGCGAATTTGATATCCTAAAATTGATAATGCAACATAAACCACGGAAAAGCGTTTATTTTCTGAGAAAACGCATTTTTGTACATTTCAATGACACTCCGGAACAGGGATAATCGAAATTAAAAGATGAATATTACTTTCGTCGTACAAACCTTAATTGCTGTCAAACCACCTAACGCACCAACTCCTAATAAATTAAATGCAGAAGAACCAACAATTGTTCCTATTCCAACGTCTGATTGTGTTATAAACACACCAATAAAGTTTACAAAAAATTCAGGTGCTGATGTCGCTACAGACATAAATGTAGCTGCACCAATATCCTAAAATTAAAACACTCACATTAAATGGTGTGCAAAAATTTGTCTAAACAACATTAATAAAATCATTAGTCTCGAATATAAGTCGGCTTTGCTGATATCATTAATCAGAAAACATTCCACAGTCTAGGAGAACTATGTATGTGGATTTGGAGAACTTATTGGCGTTTTCCTTAACCAATAAGATCCGGGGGCAAGAAACAAAAAATTTGTTATATTAATCACTGACTTGTATTGTTTATTAAGGTTGAAGCAATGTGTGAGTCAGGGAAAGACCGTAATTTTAAAGTAAATGACAGAGACGTGTAAGTAATAGTAAAAAAATCATTGATAAATAATAAACAATTCATTACGCAGAAGCTGCGTCAACTTAGCAAATTTCCTTGAAATTCATAAATAGCTCTCTAGCGGTCACAATTCTAGTCTGATAAAAATTAAATATTCTTTCTGATATGATTTTGGTATTTGCAAGACAAATTTTATTAATAAATGGTATAGGTCAAAAGGCAAAGTGGGGCATAGAGAAAACACAAAATATAAAATATGTCTCTTAATATTAGAACAAATGTATAAGAAGTAAAGTTGTAAAAAATCATGTTTGCTACAATTCACTTCCCAATCATTTTTCTCAAACTCTAATGTGTACAGAGATATTTAGAATTTTAACTTTCAATCTTAAATTGTAAATAGTTCTGTAAATATTAGTGAAACAGAAAAAATGATAACAAAATTATAGTTAAACTAATTTTCTACAACTTTACTTCTTATAAATTTTTAGATATTTCGAATATTAAGGGAGATATGCCAAATAAATTCCCTTTCCCCGTCTGATTTTAACCATTAACGAACTCGACCGTTCAAATACCAAAGGCACCTCATAACCCAATTTCATTTCAATCGAATTCAAGTTGTGACCGCTAGAGCGATTACAGGCACATCTATGCATACATATACACATACATATATGCATACATATATACATACGTATACCGTGTATTTTTTAAACAACACCCAATCTGGAAACAATGAATGTTTCTATCGCAGTCCATATACTGCAGTGCACCATGATACGGTGCACTCTGTTACTCACAGACATTTGTAGAATGCAGAAAGTTGAATACGTATTCATTGATATGTATACAGACAGTGATATTTACAGAGTGGGCCAATTTCGATGGTTTTATGGGCTAACTCGGTAACTATAAGAGATAGCAAAAAATGGTTTGCATAGTCTCGATCTCTTTTTTTGAGACTAATTCATTGGTGTCAACAAAAATTTGCTAGCATCTTTTGTTTACAAGTTATAAGCAAAAATTCGATTTTTCAGCTATTAAACCCGATAAATGATACATGGTTAAAAAGAGGAAAAAAAATCCGTTCTAACTATGCCATAGCCAACTGTACTTCCTATTTAAAAAAATACAACTTTAGGTCATATCTCGAAAACCAACTTTTTTTCTCAAACTTTCACGACGCGGCTGGATTATACCAAAAAAAGTACCTTTAGAATGTAAAAACTATTTTCTAGCTTTACAAACAACCAAGACAATTGTTTAAAAGTCGAAAAATTGAACGATTGCTTATAACTCACAAACAAAAGATGCTAGCAAATTTTTGTTCACACCAATGAATTAGTCTCAAAAAAAGAGATGAAGACTGTGCCAACCCTTTTTTCTATCTCTTATAGTTACCGAGTTACCCCATAAAACCATCGAAATTGGCCCACTCTGTACATCACTGCCTGTGCACAGTGAGCGATAATGTGGACAGCCTTGTTTCACCGAAACTGTACTCTACAAATATCTGTGAGTTTGGGTGTAGAAGATTGAATCGTATCGTGGTGCGCTGCATAATATGGACAGTGACAGATGCTCTACACAATGTTCCTATTGGGTCTATGTTAATAGACATATTGTATACATACATGTATGCAAACATACATACATATATATATATATATATATATATATATATATATATATATATATATATATATATATATATTTTATATATATTCTATATATATATATATATATATTCTATATATTTATATATATATATAAATTTTACAGATGCTTAGTTTTGACATCTTCTTGGTAGGATCGATGGACATTTGAAGAAATTTTTGCGATATTTTGACTTTGGTACGAGACCAATCGCTCAATTTCCTCTCAGGAAACTCGCTAATAAAAATGTTTTACTGTTGCTCACGGTTTTGTGGACAATAGTCTAAAGAATACAAAATTGAATTTCGAAATTTATTAATATCGTGATACAAAATGATATTTTGTATCATTATTTTATGTTTGAATTACAAAAACGGCAAGAAAAATTTGTCCTGTTCATAAAAAAAAAAAATTGTTTTAATTATTTTAAATTAATGCCGTGCTAAACTCGGTTTATTTGCTATATCGCCAGTTTCTTCATAGTGATGTGCATACTTATAATCAATAAATACCACGCACTAAACTAACATTACTCATCTCAGTAAGTATTTCGAAAATTTAATGATATGTTTTTGTTTCCTGTTTAATAATCAATAATGATAAAGATTTTTTATAATGATAAAGATTTTTTATTAAGTTGTTTACTCTTTTAGGCCCGTAAGCAAAATAAAGCATCTTTTGATCGAAGATAAAATTTAATATATTAAAAGTATTGATCGCTGAACAATTTTTAGAAAAAAAAAATTCTACCTGATTATTTTCATCGTCAGTTACTGAAAATGGAGAACTAGTTTACAACATATAATACCAATTTTTTAAGGGTATATCATACTTTGTCCTAACTCCAGAAGGCCTAAATCGATCCAGAAAGATTGATTGAAGATTTAGTTTTTTTTTTTAGTTTTTACACTATAACTCAAGTGCTGAAAATACATTTTTCAAGAAAATATATGCAATAAAAAGGTTTTGAACCTCATTTTGTATTGTTTTTAAAGAAGGTTTCTCCTTCCAACAAAATCTGAGCTTGGTGGTTGGTGCCAAATTCATAAAATTGTAATTGTAATATCTAGCTACATTTTGTATAAGTTTCTAACGCATTGGTGATCATAAAATGACGTAATTAATCCATTTCCGCATGTCCGTCTATCCGTGGACACGATAACTCAAAAACGAAAAAAGATAACTTGCTGAAATTTTTTGTGTTCTAGAGCGAAAAAGTGAAGTCAAGTTCGTGAATGAGCAAAATTGGGTCGCGCATCCCGATTTCAAGACAAAGAATGTTTCGTTTTTTAAATAAACAACTGTTGTTTGAAACTTTTTTCATAAACTGATTATTTTTTGTCATAATTTCAGCACAAACATCTGACTCTTACTCTTAATTATAACATATTATATATATCATATATAACATCTTATAAATATAATAAACGAGGAATAGGTCTAGGACCGTATTTAATCTGAATCCGCCACTGGATAACGTAAAACAATATACATAATATCTATATTTTTGATCAAAAATTAGCAACTCATTTGACAATCCACCAAAAATCATACGCAATTTTTTCATAAAAATATTTTTTCATAGAGATATTTTTCCAAAAATTGTATAGAATTTAAGTTATTGGCTATATTTAATTACACAAACGATTATACATCTCTTTAGTATAACACACATACAATTTTAAAACTATAAGCTAATTCCAGTCATTAACAATAGAATCTGATAATTTAATCAACAAAAAACAAGAATTCATCCTTTTTTAAAAGCTCATAGACCTAAAAGCTGTTTTTCAACCGAAGCATTCATATAACATGTAAAACCTTCTTTTTTTTCAATAAAAAACTGTTGTTTTTATACCCGGTATATGTAAATATACAGGGTAGGTATATTAAGTTTAGTCGAAACATGAAAATATTGATCGCAGACATAAATGCTTTGCATAGGTGGTCATAAAATGGTTTAATTCTCCCTTATCCGCATGTCCGTTTGTGGACACGATAACTCAAAAACGAGATAACGGGCTGAAATTTTCTATTTGTGATCAAGAGCAAAATAGTAGGGTTTAAATGACCATGTTTTGGCAAAATAGGAAAAACTTCCCATCTTTGAAACCATAAAAGATAAAACAAAAATGTAAAGACAAACCATGTTACTTTTTTAAAAATAAACAATTTTCCCCAACTCCTAGAACAATTATTTGTATTTTATAAATACGTATTTCGACTACAAAGTAGTCATCAGTATGAATTAGCTAATCGTAACTATCTCTGGGATATGAAGTCAGAGATAGTTACGATTAGCTAATTCATACAGAAGATGACTACTTTGTAGTCGAAATACGTATTTATAAAATACAAATAATTGTTCTAGGAATTGAGGCAAAATTTAAAATTTAATTTCAAAAAACCTAGAGTTCTCTTTAGAAAGAAACCTAGAATAATCTTTATATTAACTTTTGTCATAAACTATTTTTACATATATTCAGGTTATACCGGATATTTAAGAACCTCAGTTAGTTGCTATTTTCACTTGTTTAAATTGTTTTTGTAAAATAGCGTCTATTTATATCCATTGTTAGTATGAATGCTTTTCGGTTATATTATACAAACGGAAGCGACTAGCGTTTACTTATTATTTTGTATCGCTCATATACTTTTTCGATAAAAAATACATGAGCGAAAAAGAATAAGTATAAACGGTGTATTTAAACAATTGACTCAGTCAACTGTGACATTTCGGGTTTTAAAATGAATTCAAAATTGTTCACATGTATTGTATACCCTCGAACCTTATACCATGTAAATTTACATACTTGAATAATTTTAATATTGTATTTCAAGTATTAAGTATTGAAATTTGATATCTCAACTGAAAAACCGTAGTAATTTGTTCATGACATAAATTTGTAAGAGAGGTTTTTTTTTATACCGGAATATATCGATAAAACCTCAATATATATTCTTTGTTAAGATTATTTTTGCATCAATGTTTTGATAAGGAAAATTTTGCCTAATCAATTGAAATCAAAACCTCCGCCATTCCAGACCAGTGTTCTACCAACTGAATTCTTTGTTATTTTTGTAATTCTATAATGTCCTCACAGCTATCAATGAATATAAGACAATGCCTAAGAAACCGCCTAAGAAATAAGTAAAAAAATTGATGTGGAACATTTATTGCGGGGTGTTAGAATGATTGTTGGCCCGGCGACGTTTACTCGCCACGCGATCAAGAAGTTGTTAATAGTTGATGTTACATATAATAAATCAGTTTTATAAAAGATGCTCTTAGATGGCGGTACATATACAGGTTCAAAAGCTCATTCATAGGTGGTAATGCATATTTTCTATACAAAATAGTTAATAATAATAACAATAGTTTAAGTAACTGATTGAAAAAATTGAGTCGTCTCAATTTTTAAGAAATTATTTAATGTTTAATTTTCTTGTATTAAATTCATATGTATTTTTTAAATAAAAAATAATTTTTTTCTTAAAAAAAAAATCTTAATATTTTGTTTTTTATTATGCCATATTTATTTTCTTTAATAAACCATCCTTTCATGCAAATTTTCTATACAAAATAGTTTCGATATTTCATATCTGCCAGGCGTTGCCGCGGCGGCTTAATTTTTTTTTTAAACGAAGTCATTTAACACGGCTTACGGGTGGTGTGACTACGTATAAATCCTCACGTAACAAAATGTGATATTCTATGTGTGTATTAATGTGCCTTGTATGCGGTGTGTATAATAAAAAGTCATTACCAGAGAAACTATAATTTTAAAAAGTCGTTACGCAGAAGCTGCGTCAACTTAGCGAATTTCCTTAGAATACATAAATCACTCTCTAGCGGTCATAATTTTAGTGTGATCAAAATACAAATTTTAGCGATAGTGATTCTGAACATCTTATAGGTAGGATCGATGAACATTTGAAGAAATTTTTACGAAATTCCAACATTGGTGCAAAAACAATAGCTGTATTTCCTTTCAGGAAATTCGCTAAAAATAACTATAAAATTATTTTATTAAAATTTTTTTTCAATTTTGAAATGTCTATTTTGATTGTCATTTCGATAGAAACTATAAACTATACTAGCACACTATAATCGTTATATATCGTTGTATTTTGGCTATAAATAAATTTAAATTTTAGCGTTCCTCCAAAGGAAATGCAGCCATTGTTTTTGTACCAATGTTGGAATTTCGTAAAAATTTCTTCAAATGTCCACCGATCCTATCTACTAGATGTTAAATATCACTATCGCTAAAATTTGTATATATATATATATATAAATATATACATATATATATATACATATATATATATGTACTTTTTAAAATGTCTGTGGACTCTCTAGCGGTCACATTTCTATTTCGATTGGAATGAAATTTGGTATTTGAGGCGCTTTTGGTATTCTAAAGGTCAAGTTTGTTAATGGGTAAAATCGGACGAGGGGAAAGGGGGTTTTGAGGGAGGGGGAAACACAAAATTTGACATATCTCTCTTAAAAATTGAAAAATAGAAAAATTTATCAGGAGTTAAGTTGTAGGTACAAAGTTTTACTATAATTTTATTTCTTATAATTTTTCTGTTACACTAATATTTACAGAAATATTTACAATTAAAGATTGAAAGTTAAAATTCGAAATATCTCTGTTCACATTCGAGTTTGAGAAAAATGATCAGGTAATGAATTGTAGCAAACTTAATTTTCTACAACTTTACGATTATTCTAATATGAAGAGAGATATTTAATATTTTGTGTTTGTTTGACACGAATACATGAAATATATTTTATTGTAGAAAACTTTTTTTTTTAAATTCAACCGACTTCAAAAAACATCAAAAGTCACTATATATATTGAAACCGTAAGAGATAGAAAACAAATTTGTGAACAAAAAATCTTTTTTTTTAAATAAACAATTTTTGTTTGAAAAAGATTTTCATAAACTCAATAGTTTTCTCATAATTTGTGATTATATGCTCCTCGGAAAGAATTGTTAACATTCGAATACGCAGAATTGTTAACAATTTAATCATTGATATACAACTCAGTATATACTGGGTATTCAAACATGTAAGTCAGTTAGTTGTCACATTACATAACAGTCGAACATAGAATCTCCTCCTTCTTTTTTTGGAGTTGGTTAAAATAAACTATAAAATTATTTTATTAAAATTTTGTTTTAATTTTGAAATGTCAATTTTCATTGTCGTTTTCATAGTAACTATAATCGTTATGCATCGTTCTATTTTGGCTATTAATAAATTTAAATTTTGCAAATACTAAAGTCATATCAGATATTATATTTCATTTTGATCACACTAAAATTATGACCGCTAGAGAGTGATTTGTGTATTCTAAGGAAATTCGCTAAGTTGACGCAGCTCCTGCGTAACGAATTTTTTTTTGAAGTGAAACTTCTTAGGCGGCGTTTTGATAATCAATAAGTGGACAAGGATTGAGAGTGAAATTTTTTTTAAGAACGCGTCAGGTTTAGCCAGATTTCGTTACACGAGAGAAAAGAAAGATATGAAATAGAGAGAAAGAGAGAAGAGAGAAAAAATTTTTATTAACATTTTTTATATTGTCATTTCCACAGGAACTATATTTCTAAAAAATAACTATAAAATTATTTCATTAAAATTTTGTTTCAATTTTGAAAAGTCAAATTAAATACTGATATGAAAAAATTAACTCGTCAACCAGGAATCGAACCTCGGGCCTCTGAATATCTTGTCCAGCGTGCTTACCGCTACACCATGGACGACTGTGACGTAACAACCAACTTTTTCATATCATTCTAATTTTTTATTTTGACAGTATTACTTCTGTCGAAGTTATTATTCATCTATATTTATTTGTGTAATACTTAAGCGTCAACAATACGATGTTTGTCCAAATTCCATTTCGGTTACGTAAGGCAAACAGTAGAAGACTAGCGTATACTATATAGACAAATGTTATTGAATTTTTAATTTTGAAAAGTCAATTTTGATTGTCATTTCCATAGAAACTGTAAACAATACTAGCATACTATAAATCTTTATATATCGTTATATTTTGACTATTTTTAAGAAGTTTCACTTCTATCACGTGTACGGTACTGCACACACATTTTAATTTATTGAGTTTAGTTGGTTAGGTTAAACGTGAATAATTAAAGTTTAAACAATTTATTTCGAATTACATTCGAAGTTGAAGAAAAAGCGTAAGGAACTTCATTCCTGACGGGGGTTTCCCGACCGCATGCACTTTTTTTCTCACATAAGTGTACTTGTAGCCTACTGGTTTTCTTTTTATCTTCTATATCTAATTTGTTCATCGTTTTCCTGTATGCCAAACATTACAGATCAAATTTGTAATGTTTTGCAAACTGGAAAGAGGTAAAAGAATTAAATATAGGGGTATTTTAAAAGAAGATACACTTGCATTGTATACTTGCATTTGTCTTATTAATTTTTAAGGTAGGGTAGCTGCTTTTCCTTGCGTATATCATTGTGTATGAGAAACGGAAACAGACATAAATTTCTTTTTATCTATTGTTTACCAAAAATATTATTTAAAAAATACTTTTAACGCATAGAATAATCCCTTATACAATTTTATAATGCGGTTTAAACTCCATTTTTGGAACATAAAGTCTAGCGACCCACACACTTTTTCACCTTTATTAACATCAATTACATGATGTCAGTGGAGGCAAAGAATTATATGCAAATTAGGAATTGGACGGTTGTGCAACTCCAGCCGACTTTGATTGGAACTATGCCAATATTTCTCTGGAGTTCTAGTTGGGAGCCTGCAGAAAATCTTCAAAATTATTGCCGGTTATTTGGTCGCTGTCCATACGACGAGAGTTTAGCCAATTAACCTCTCCAATTCTATTTCCAATACAATCAATAATTATAAATAAAAATCGGTCAAGTGCAGTGCAGTATGCTTGACTATGAAGTGCTATAGTACTCCATGAAGTGTATTCCGTTGAAAAAACTATTATGCAGTATAGAATGATTTTTTAAGCTTTTTGAATTAAATTGTTTATACCAATTTTTAGCGTTAGAATTTTTCAAATTTGATTGAATTTCCTTCTATCTTTATTCGTGATTTTATTCCTATTTTTCTAAGTGGTGGGCAGCAATTTTTAGCCGTTTCCAAGAAATGTTTTAATAACGCGTAAATAAAATATATAATATATATATATATTGCTAAATTCGTGCTATAATATAAGCTTTTGTTTGATACCCCGCACTTTTAAAAATAAAAATTTCAACACCCAAACTAACTCCTTATCTATAAAACTCGAAGTTTAAACTTCATTTTCCTATTTGAGTATCTGCATATACAAGTATGCCAAATTTTAATCACCTACGTGAAATTTATAGTGTCTGAGATAAACATCGGTGACAGACATCGAGGTGATTTATATGTGTTTTGTTTTGCCAATTTTTGCACGAAACAAAATTCCAATTCGAGTATTTACGTTCTTATGTGACACGTTTTAAAACATATATTAATCTTTATCAAAATTTGATTGTTCGATTATTGTTAAATTTAAAAACAACTTCTTATCTTAAGGTAGTTGTCGTATGAGACGCGTTGTCGACGAAATCGGCTGAATTTTTTATAAATTATTCAAAATATTAGTTTCTAACTTCGTGTAAAATTTAAAAATTGTTTACCGTTTAATTTTGATAAAAATCGCTATCAAAAATTGTACGATTAACATTACAGGTATATTAGGTGGCCCGTAAGTCACGAACACAACTGAAGGTATGGATAGAAAATTGAATTCTGAGACGATAAGTCCTTTACCATTTTTTAATCAGACGCATAGGTAATTAATTATTAATTAAAATAAGACAGCCAATCAGGGGCGCGCTTTAGTGGCAAAATACTAGACGGAAGAGTAGTAGGCTACCACGAGAGAGGTAGGTTACCGAGCGAACGCGCGAGTGTTTTCACGTCTCGCTTGCGCAGTAGCCTATCTCTTTCGCGGTAGACTACTACTCTCCTGTCTAGCATTCTGCTTAAAAAAGGTAAAGGACTTTTCGACTCAGAATTCAATTTTCTATTTAGTTGTGCCCGTGTTCCTTTAGTTGTGTCCGTGACTTACGGGACACCCAGTGTACAAAAGTAGTAATTTACCACACTTTTAATTTTATTTAAAAAATGTGTCGAGCGATTTGGCTAAAATATAGGCCAATTTAAAATGATGTTATATTTATATTTGGAAAGAAAAAAAATTTATATTGACCGTTTAATTATTGAAATAGAGTAACGAAAAGGTTAACATTTTTATTTAATCCAAGCGAACACTATTCATATAATTGATGTGTGTTCTCTGAGCTGAAACTTTTTCACACGATTACTGCAAGACAAGTAACTTAAAAGCAACAACTCCTTAATCCTTCTTATCTTAATACACATACTTATAAAAGATTTTGTTAAAATATTTGCATTTTCATTGATAACCTACCTGTATTTAAGTCATTTTAAATTCCCACAAAACATTTTGATAAACAATAACAATACTATATTTTTATACCAGAAATTTTCTATAAAAAAATTGCTACTCACTTTAATTAATTTAATTTTATTGTTTTGTTTATCAGAAAGGAACTATACCCTTCACAATAAAATGTTCTTGGCCTTGGTATGTTCTAATTGTTTTTATTGCGAAGGGTATAGTTCCTTTCTGATAAACAAAACAATAAAATTAAATTAATTAAAGTGAGTAGCAATTTATTTATAGAAAATTTTTGGTATAAAAATATAGTATTGTTTATCAAAATGTTTTGTGGGAATTTAAAATGAATAAATATGTATATATATATATATATATATATAGAGGTAGATTGTACAGGCTGCCCTGGACGGGCTACACTTCGACAATAAGGTCCATTGTGATGCCTTAGGATGTGAGGATGTGAGTGAAGTGGAAGGAATTTGTGAGTAGACTAGGAATTGGTAGGATATGCGGCTGCAGCCGACTATGATAGGAACTATGCCGATATTCATCTGGAGTTCGTGAAGGAAACTGCAGAAAACCTTCTCAAGCATAGCCGGTTATTTCGTTCTTGTCCATACGCCGACAGTTTAGTCAATCAACCGCCCCTTTTTCAACCGAATCCCGACAAACTGCCAATGTCGGGATTCGAACCCATAACCTCCCAGTTTCCAAGTACTGCATACTGCGCAGACATGACGCCTTAGACCGCTCGGCTACTTGGCTGGTTATATATATATATATATATTTATTTATTTATTTATTTATTTATTTATTTATTTATTTATTTATTTATTTATTTATTTATTTATTTATTTATTTATTTATTTATTTATTTATTTATTTATTTATTATATATATATATATATATATATATATATATATATATATATATATATATATATTAGTTTTATTCCGTTTGGAATGAAATTTGGTATTTGAGGCGCTTTTGGTGTTCAATAGGCCAGGTTCGTTACTGAGTAAAATCTGACAAGCGGAAAGAGGAAATTTCCCCCTTTCCCCGAGGAAAGGGGAGATACAAAATTTGGCATATCTCCCTTAGTATTCGAAAAATCGAAAAATTTATAAGAAGTACAGTTTTATGTTATTAGTTGTTTTACTATAATTTTGTTTCTTATCTTTTTTTATTATTTTTGGTATTTTTGTTCTTTTTTTAGTTTTTTTTTTCATCTGAATTTTTTATTTTTTTTTGTTTTTTTTTTTATTTTTTGGCTTTTCGTATTAACCTCATTGAAAAATCTCTTTATATACAATATTTGGTGTACGATTTTCTTGGGCTAAAACAACAACGTTAGTGGCATTGTTCGCACGTGAACGCATAGCTTCCCATAGGTAAAGCAACCCTTAGTTAAATCTATGCCAGCTTTGCTCAACGTTTGCCCTTCTGACTTGATGATTGTCATAACAAAGCCGATATTGATAGAAAATTTCAGCCTTGTGAATTCAAAGGGAAAATTTGCCGGTAATATGGGAATTTGTGGTATAAATACTGTCTCACCTTTTCCGCATCCGGATATTATACGACCTTCAATAACGTTTGTTTGCAATAACACTAATCGCAATCTAGACCACCTCTTAGGTCTAGATTATCTATAGAATAAATATTTTGTCGATTTTTTATGAAATGCTCCCGTTTTATAAACATATATTTTCGTATTGTATATATTTTCTTATGCACTGCGCCCGTATTTATGCTAAAACTATTGAAAGTATGAAAGTTGCTTTTTATCAGATAATCATTTTTATATTTATAAATTGGTTGTGAGTATCGGTACTACTTAACGTGGTAATATATACAATGATTGCAAGCGATCTATTTTTAAGGAAGGAACATTTGGTCTTTGCGATTTGTTTCTACCTCTTATGGGTTTAATGTTAGTTATTTCCTCCCTCCTTGGGTGGTGGGGGTTGATTGGTACAATGAGCAAATTCGTAAGTGTTTTAATTTTAATGAAGGAACCTTTTTGTCATTGAATTTTTCTTCTATTTCTTACAGTTTTAAAGTTAGATATTTCTGCGCACCCAGGTAGGGGTGAGTGATGTAGGGGACAATGAACGACATTGCAAGTTGTTTATTTTTAAGATAGGAACATTTTTTGTCTTTGAAATGTTCATCTATTTCTTACGGTTTTAAAGTTAGAAAATTCTGCTCCCCCTGATGGGGGTTCGTGGTATTGGGGGCAATGAACGACATTGCAAGCTGTTCATTTTTAAGACGGGAACATCTTCTGTCTTTGAATTTTTCTTCTATCTCTTACGGTTTTAAAGTTAAATATTTCTGCGCGCCCTGGTAGGGGGTGGGTGGCATAAGCGACAATGGACGATATTGCAAGTTGTTTATTTTTAAGGTAGGAAAATTTTTTGTCTTAAAATCTTTCTTCTATTTCATACAGTTTTAAAGATACATATTTACCCCCACCCCTTAGGAACCCTTAATATTGCCAAGATAAAAAGTAGCCTTTATTACTCCTTGAAACATCAGCTATCTGCCATTTAAAGTCCCGTCAAAATCGAATCAGCCGTTTCGGAGATTATCCGGAACAAAGAGACAGAATTTTTGTTATATGTACCGTATTTACATTCATATGCATTTAGTAAAGAGCTGTTTTATTGACCTTAGAAACATACACTTCAATTTTATTTATATATATAGATGTATATTGTACAAATGTATAGATGTATAGATGTATAGATGTATAGATATATAGATTGAAAGTTAAAATCATGAAGAATAGATATATTAGGAGATTGAACGACATAGGCAATTCGTCTGTTTTTTTGTCCTCAAAAACGTGTAGAGATCATAGTTATTATTTTCGCCACTAGCGGCAGTGCGAATCTGCCCGTACGGAATTATTATTATTACATATTAAAATTAACGGTTATCACATCTTACAAATAAAAATTGTATGTATAAAAATTGTTTAATTTTATAAATGTGAAAAAATGGGACGATGTTGTACAGGGAAAGCATAGATATACTGCTATATATCTATGAGTGAAAGGTTGTTTAAGGTTAGGAATGCGTGTCTGCATTTACGAAAGGAATATGGTCTTTAATTACCGGTTTCATCATCTTCTTTCTTTATCTAATATATGTCAGTTATTGTAAACATATATTGTATATTATTATTATTGCAAAATTATCACTATGATTCTTCATCTTTTAATTTATCGCAATTATTAAGAATTCTCTATTATTAATATTTATTTAATTATTACTTGATAATCGAAAACAATTTTTTATTATCTATAAAACTAAGACTTCTTATTAACTGAATGAAAGTGATTACTTGGCGCCTACATTTAAACATTTAAATTCCGTACGGCACTGAGACCAGTGACCCCTACTGATAAAAGATAGTTACACCAATTCTTGACCGTTTTTTTAACATTACGTTCGCTCTCCTAATATATCTATTCTTCATGGTTAAAATTCTAAATATCTTATGAGTTTGAGAAAAATAATTGGTAAGTGAATTGTAGCAAACATAATTTTCTACAACTTTACTTCTTATACATTTTTCGATTGTTCTAATATTAAGAGAGATATTTTATATTTTATGTTTTCTTCTCTCTTTATGCCTTCCTTTCCCCTTGACCTATGCCATTTATTAATAAAATTAGCATTGCAAATACACAAAATCATATCAGATACAACATTTCATTTTGATTGGGCTATAGTTGTGAGAAAGTAATTTATAATAATGCTAAGATAATGCGCTAAGTTAATAAATGAGAAATGTTGTGAAAATGTTTGTTATTACATGAAAACGGCTGAATCGACTTTGATACGACTTTCACCAATTGGTTGAGAATTTTACCGAATAAGACATAGACTATGTAAATTTATGGGTCCCTGCATCTGTGCCACGTGGAAAATCTTTTAATAAATCATCCCATTTATTTATACGTGTGTAGAAGTAAATTAAATAGCATATCGATAAAGGTTATAGTGTATATGACGTAGATCCTAGACACTTAACTTATAGGCATGAAAAATTGGTATATTGTTTTCAAGTATATAATTACCCCAGCCAAAACCAAAGACATATTTATTGCTCATTATAATAAATATTATGAACTTTGGCTAAATAATGTTCCTTCGGTAATCGGATGAATAATACATTTTTATCTATCCAACTAAAATAACTTATTTTCATTTGCCAATTCTGTATAAATGCAGTATACATACCCTCAAAGGTTACATACATTGTATCTTTTTCAGTTTCTAATCCTAATTATTTCAATAGTTTTAACCACGACCAACTCGGAGTGTGACTGATGAAGTAAAAGATTGTAGTACTCAGTTGGAATAGTTACCTTAAGCCTAGCTCACACGATGCTGGTTCGGCTGCTGGATTGCTTGCTCGATTTTGTAGCTGGGTCCCAAACTAGCTGTCTTTCTGGGCATTGTGATGGCTTCTATGCGATGTTCGCTTCACACGATGCATTTTTGGCATTAGACCGGTAGATGGCTCCGATGCGTGCAAATTGATGGTTTGGAAAAATGGACGCGGTTATAGCAAAAGTGATTCGTCGTAGACGATTAGTAATGGGCTTATTTTTAAATATTGATAAATTAAGACGAAGAAATAGAAGTCAGAGGTTAAAACCTAGGTTGTGGAGTCGTCCGTGGTTATTACGGCGAGACAACCAGCAAAGTGTTTTGAAAATATCTGAAGAACTGGCGTGAGTATAGAAATTATGAAATTTATTTACTTCTAAGATTTTTATTTATAAATCGCTTTATAAAATATAATCAAGTAGATTTTCTAGTTAAATAAATTAATTATACAATGCATGGGACTTTGCTATTCAACTATATAGTAAAATATAAAGTTATTTTACATTAACGTCAAATATAAACCTCAATAGATAATACATTATTTATGCTTCACTTTTATTGGTGACTATTAAAAATCTCTGCAATAATATAAAAATCACAAAAGAACGCTACTGAAAAGCAGAGGAAAAAGTACGGAAAATAGGTCATGAATTATCGCCGAATTCTAGCAAGCGCCCACACAACAGAGCCAGCAGTAACGTCATTTTCCATCACAACTTCTATCATAGCTGCCATCACAACACCCGGCAAGTAATCCAGCGAGCGAACCGGCATCGTGTGAGCCAGACTTTATTTAATTCCTCAGAAATTATAACTTCCATTTTTTAGAAATGCTTAAGCAATTACAACTTAATATAAGAATTTTAGGTTGGAAAACCTGTTCTTATGTAAATAATCGAACGAATAAAAATATATTATTCTTTCAGCTTTTCTCATATTTATTTACTTATATTTAATTGATTATTTAGGTACTGGAATGACAATTTTTTTGTAACTGAAAGGAAATATTTATTTTATATTGATATTTAATATAATAAAGATGTATTGAATTGTTTTGAATTTAATTTTTTATTTCAATCTAATATACAGACAGTGTGCCTTCTTTTCGTTGACATTTCACGTAACACAAACTGCCTTTTTCTCTTGAATACTTTACGAAGCTTCATTATTTAAACTACGACTACGTTTTATGAAATGTTCAGGATCTTCGTGAAAGTGCAGATTTTACTAATAGGCGACGGCATATACACTGATTAAGATTTTTCTTTTTCTTTTATATAGTTTCAACACATTTAAGTGTATTTCATTACAAATGTTGATATAAATTATAAAATCGTATTGGTAATACAGAAAAAAGATAATTTATGATCCTACTGTTTGTCTATCCTACTTTTTGTCTATAATTGTAGATGCATATCTAAATTTTTTGACATTTCACAATTAATAAAAGTGTATTTATTTTATTGTTTGAATATGTATTAACAGATTAATAACTATAAGCATTAGAATTAAAAGATCGCCGATAAAGATCACAATGTAACAACATTACGTTATTTAGATGCAATTTATTGAATTTCCAAACAAATGAAAGTATTGTTTTCATTATTGTTTCCATGTGACTCGTATAAAAATGATTGGAAACCTATAGTTACGAAAGTAATTTTGTTCGATTCATATTTATTAAAACATTAAAACATTTGATAATAATCTAATTTTTTTTACTAATAATTTTGCTACATATCAATGAGGTCATTTTTTCTTGTGAAAAGTATAGAATTCTTTAAAGATGTGTAGATATAGTAATGTATATAGTAATTACAAATAATATTGTGTTTCACAATCGAAGGATTTTTACCTGGTAAAGATTTTTTATTCAATTTATTTTCTTTTATTTTGACTATGGTTTCGCAATCACTATTGCTTTTTCAGAAAATATATAATAATAGATTTTTTTCAAGAACCTAGAGACCCATTCAATACAAAGTTTTAAAAATATATTGAAAAATCCGGACAAATACTTAGGGGCAACATTTAACTCCACTATTTTTGTAACAGTATATACATGATTAGGTATACGAATAAAAAACTGCACCCTACCTACCCCCGCACCCCACTTGAATCATAGGGAAGGTTCCCAACAAAAGTTGTAATAAAGATCTTATTATATCTTATTGTAACCAAACAAAAAAATTATTCATACGTGCATATGGCTGATACTAACTTACGCATGTGAATCTTGGAACCTCAGATTCGGATAATGTTACAAATCAGATGGTTAGCGAATTTTTTTACAATACATAAATCACTCTCTAGTGGTCACAATTTTAGTTTGATAAAATGTCGTATCTGATATTCTTTTCGTATTTGCAAAGCCAAGTTTGTTAAAACATGACATAGGTCAAGGAGGAAGGGGGACGTAGAAAAAGACGTAAAAAACACAAAATATTAAATATCTCTCTTAAGGATGTTCCAGCATACAACCACTTTTCGACCGATTTTGCTCATCACAGACTAAAAATAACGTTTTCTAATATATCCCGAAGTTTCAGAATTTTTGACCGTTTAGAACGCGGGATAACACCCAACTATTATGTGTTGTATTAGAAAAAATACTCGACAAAATTTAAAAAAAAACTAGGAGAGTAAAGATAAATATTTATTACATAAATTTTTGTTTTTAAATCGTGTATTACCATTTTGTTTTCGAAATATAAAAGTTATTAAAATTTTTTTTTTTTTAAATTACATTATTTTGTATATATGAACAGTGAATTTGTCCATGTGTTGTATATGTGTGTTTATGTATTTGTTCTATAATAAAATCAAACCGGTTTTTTGTCCTGATTATATAACACAGTGCTGGACGTCCTTAATATTAGACAAATCGAAAAATGTATAAGTAAAGTTGTAGAAAATCAAGTTAATTATATTTGATCACCTGATAATTTTTTCTAAAACTCTAATTTTTACAGAAATGTTTAAGTTTTTAACTTTCAATTTTAATTCGTAAATATTCCTGTCAATATTAGGATAACAGAAAAAATAATTAGAAACAAAATTATAGTAAAATTAATTATCTATAACTTGACTTCTGACATTTTTTTGCTTTTGTAAACAGTAAGAGAGATATACCAAATTTTGTGTTTCCCCCACCCCCATTTCCCTTCCGATTTTGCCCATTATCCAACTCGACCGTTCAAATACCAAATGCACTTCATATACCCAATTTCATTCCAATCGGATAAAAATAGTAACCACTAGAGGGATTACAGACACGTATATACATGCATATACATATACAATATATGTATATATATAAATATATATATAAATATTATATATATATATATATATATATATATATATATATATATATATATATATATATATATATATATATATATATATATAATTTTACAGATGCTGATTTTTGCCATCACTAGGAAAAATCGATGGACATTTGAGGTAATTTTGACTTTGGTACGAGACCAATTTCTCTATTTCCTTTCAGGAAATTCGCTAAAAAGACGAAGGAGAAAAAACTGTTCACAGTCATGACACAGCTTTTCATCACCATCATACTTAAACTCAGGTTCCAAGCACTAACTATTTGTTACTGTCTGCGATAAAAACGGATCTAACTAACGGACGAACATGATAAAACTATAAGGGCTGCTGATTTGATTACAGATTACTTTAAAAATGACCTTATAACCATTGTTTTTTGTAGCTACTGGCACTTTAAACTTTTTTACTGGAAAAAATTAATGATTTCGCAAAAATACAATATGATTAGATTAAACAAATTGAATTACAGTTTAATTTTAGCTCTGAATACTTAGATTAAGAAAATTCTTATGACTTCATGACGTTAAAAATAATGTTAATACAATTATGAATATTTTCGGATGTACAAATATTATACCCAGTATATGTAAATATACAAGGTATATTTAGTTTAGTCCCGATTTTTTAACGCTTGAAAATATTAATCCTTGACATAAATGCTTGGAATGGGTATTTATAAAATGGCCTAATTCGGCCAATTAGGCTGAGTCTCTGTGGATACGATTAACTTAAGAACGAAACGAGATAACGAGCTGAAATTTTGTATGTGTTCTATAGCAAAAATGTGAGGTCAAGTTCGTTAATTGGCAAAATCGGAACATGTCTCCCCCCGCCAGAGGGGAAAATTTACATCTTTGAAACCATAAGAGATAGAAAAAAATTTATTCACAAAAAAATCTTCTTCTTTTTAAAATAAACAACTTTTGTTTGTAAAATTTTTTTATAAACACTATAAGTTTTCTCATAATTTGTGCTCACAGATAAGAAGGACCAGCCATAAATTACGTAACGGCCATTAGGGAAGAGGGTGTGCTATTTGTTACGATTCGTTACAGGCGAGAGAGATTCCTTAATAAGAACTAACCTATCTAGAACAAACCTATTTTGACAACAAAATCGCCCAAGTTATCTAGATTCTTAATAGTTACATAGGGGTGGGAGGTTTAAAAATTATAGAAAATAGCGTTACGTAACTTATGGGTGGCCCCAGATAGAAAAAAAATTACAAACAAAAAATTAATTAAAAATAAACATCTCTTGTTTGAAACTTTTTTCATAAACTTAGTATATACAGGGTAATTAATTAAATAACTCATACTTCAGGCTTGGTCAACTCATCCTTAGACCATTAAAAGCATTAGAGGATAAAAATGCCAGCTCTTCAAATGCTTCAAATAAACATCCAGCTCGCCACAGTCCCGAAAAAAGTTAAAACAGTAGGTACTGGACTTTTAGCCTACTGCAACTGAGCTTCAGTATGCAATAATTAACTGTTTCCAAGAAAACCACCCGCACGTCTCGAAAAACATCAGTAAGTCAACTTGCTGATGGAATAAAGACCTAAGGAATCAAAGAAGGCAAAAAGTTCGCCAACTATTTAACAGAGCAGAAATGATAGGGAACTGGGACAATTACCATCAAGCCCTTACTGAATACAAAAGATGTTGAAAACACATCTGAGGGAGCAATACTTTATCGTATTCTAGCAAAGAAACCCGCTGACACCATTGGGTCACTACGTAAGCGCGATGATGAGTACGCTAGCACCGGGAAGGATACACTCGAAACACTAATACAGACTCATTTTCCGGATTCGGTGGCAATAAACAGCGAAAACCCTTCTCAATATCAATTAACCAAAAGCTCCTAGCGACAAGCGAGGACTGGAGAAGAGCGGCAATTACTCTCAATCGCTCAAAGATTTAATGAGCAATAAACTCATTCGACCCGAATAGAGCACCTGGGCCAGACGGGATATACCCAGTCCTTTTACAATAAGGAGCAGAGCATCTATTAACTCTGCTTGGTCACATATTCAGGGCAAGCCTAGCTACAGGTTATATCCCAACAGTGTGAAAACCAGTAAGAGTGACCTTCTTACCAAACCCGGGGAGGCTCAATCACTCCACGAGAAAGGATTTTAGACCAATTAGTCTGTCATCGTTTCAACTAAAGACAATGGAAAGACTAATAGGATTTCACCTAGCTCAAGGGACACTGTCAACAAATCCGCTTCATGTCAACCAGCACGCGCATCAGGTGGGAAAATCCTGTGAATCAGCCCTCCACAACCTAATATATAGGATTGAGGAGGGCATCGCAAGGAAACAGACCATCTTGTGTATGTTTCTTGACATGGGGGGGGGCGGAGCATTTGACAATTCCTCTACAATTCCAGGATTAATTCTGCAAGTCAGCACGGAGTAGAAGACATCTTCTGCAGGTAGATAAACTCTATGCTGATAAGTAGAAGAATACAAACTTCCCTTCTTGGAGGAACACACTCTCGGGAAAACACTCAGCCTGAACAGGATACAACTGCGGAAGGTTCCCGAATTCATCACCGGGCATTATCCCCTGCGGAAGCATCTGCACACAATAGAACTCCATAACGCATCCATTATGTGCAGCCTGTGCGGCGAGGAGGAGGAAACATCCAGCAACATTATCTTTAACTGCGAACCTCTAGGTAACAGCAGATTCAAGATATTCGGTGCATCTCATCCCAATTATATGAACTTTCAGGAAAACCTGATCAGCAAGCTCCTGCTTATTATCAAGATATGGGAGAAGCGAATCTCGTCAGAGTGAGGTGGAAGGGGGAGCACAATGGGCCATAAGGTCAAAGTGCAGTACCCCAAGATATATCTATCTATCTAAGTAATCCACTCAGTTAGTTGTTATTTTCACTTGTTTTTTTATTATTTGTATCTCAAAATACACCTAGATACTATTAACAAAAAATTAAAAAATGACTAGACTGAGTTGTAAATGCAGCTGCCGTGATTTAATGCCGTGGTCTGATATCGTGCGATCAGAAGAATAAATAATGCGTGTCTACGTATCTACTCACAAGTATACCACATACGCCTTCTCTGGCGTTACTCGAGAAATGCTTAGTGCTTACTTGTTTCGCGCAAAATGCACAATGCACATTACACAATTTCATAATGAGATATTTGTAAAAAAACTATTTTCGCAACCTTTCCCCTTGAATACCGTGAAGGCGAGGGCACGTGATTATATGAGACTTTTGAGCCAGTGATTAGAATGTCAAAAGAAAGGCCTATGCAGATTTATTAATTATGTTTCCATTTGTTATTTTTAGGCATAATTTTATTTCGATAATGTATTATACGTAATTTTCTTACTAAAAATGATTGCGTTGCAAACGAAATACCTCTGTAAGTGGTATTTTAAATTCGTCGAAGGAATCGGATTTAAGTCATATGTGTAATTTTTAATTATATTTTTTAAATAAATATTCTAATATAAAATTTTGTTTCGAGTAATGTGATAGAAGATTTATTCTTTGAATAACAATGTCTCAACTCGATGTCAACAAAAATACATTTTACTAACATGGGGATTATTAACTTTGAACCAAGTATTTATATTACGCGACATACACATAATATTTCAAATAAAATTATTATTATACAATGTTTGCCGTATTTAAAACTATATTAAATTGACGCACAAGCCATCGTTTTCACTTTCAAGTCTATTTTGTTTAGTTTCTATTTGTAATGAAATTAAAATTACCCAATAAAATAAAATATGTTACAATATAAAAAAACAACTGAAAATAACAACTTAACTGCCTACATACCCAGTATATACTGAATTTATGAAAAAAAGTTTCAAACAAAATTTGTTTATTTTTAAATAAGGAACATTTTTTATTTTTTTAAATTTTTGTTCTATCTCTTACGGTTTTAAAGATAAACAGTTCTGCCAATTTTGTCCCAACATAATCCGATTGTTCCCATTCACGAACCAGTCCAAGTGGTCGAGCGGTCTAAGGCGTTATGTCTGCGCAGTATGCTTACTTGTAAACAGGGAGGTTATGGGTTCGAATCCCGATATGGACAGTTTGTCAATTATTCGAGAAAAAAAAGGGGGCGGTTAATTGACTAAACTGTCGGCGTATGGACAAGAACGAAGCAAACGGCTATGCTTGCTTGATAAGGTTTTCTGCAGTTTCATTCACGAAATCCAGATGAATATCGGTATAGTTCCAATCAAAGTCGGATGCAGCTGCATATCCTACCAGTTCCTAGTCTATACACAAAAATTCCTGCCACTCCACTCATATCCTCACATCCTTAGGCATCACAATGGACCTTATGGTCGAAGTGTATCCCGTCAGGACAGCCTCTACAATCTTTCTATCTATCCCATTCACGAACTTAACCTTACTTTTCATTTCTAGAAGACACATACGTAATTTCAGCTAGATCTTTCATTTCATTTTTTAGTTATCGTATTTACGGACGGCCAGACGGACAACATTCCGGAAATGGACTAATTAGTTTATTTTATGAACACCAAAATTATTTTTCTGCTACCAATATTTTCAACCGTTACAAAGTCAGGACTAACCATAATATATCCTGGTATGCAATATGTCTATTAAC
Organism: Nineta flava; assembly: GCA_963920215.1. Classification (NCBI taxonomy): domain Eukaryota; kingdom Metazoa; phylum Arthropoda; class Insecta; order Neuroptera; family Chrysopidae; genus Nineta; species Nineta flava. The sequence goes on along the minus strand of OY986045.1, from coordinate 14,030,856 downwards.
ATTGACCCAATAGGAGCGTTGTGTAGTGCACTGTCCATATGCAGCGCACCATGATGCGGTGCACTCTTTTACACCCAAATTCACAGACATTTATAGAGTTTCGGTGGAACAAGGCTGCCCACATCATCGCTCACTGTACACAGACAGTGATGTACATATCACTGTCTGTATACATATCAATGAATACATATTTTACATTCTGCATTCTACAAATGTGTGTGAGTAACAGAGTGCACCGTATCATGGTGTACTGCAGTATATGGACAGCGAAAGATACATACATTATTTCCAGATTGGGTATAGTTTAAAAAACACATGGTATATTGTATACCGGATACAAAAATAGATACATAATGTTTGCTTCAACATTTATTTCTTCCTTAAGGACTGTTACTCAAGGAATGATTGAAGGTATTATAAAAACAGTTCTTAAAAATATTAAAAATAGAATTTTTTTTTTTATTAAACTTACCTCAGATAAATTTAATTTCTTAATGATACATTCCACTGATGGTAAGAAGAAATCATTACAAACCACTGCTAACAATGTAAAACTGTAAATACCAGCAAAAATATGTAATAATATGGCACCATTTAAACGTTGATCTTGTGTAAAATAATCGGCTGGCATATCTTCGTCATCGTCAAATGTACAATTTTTCAATGCTGTGACCATAACCGAAGTGATATACGTCTCCATGTTAACAATTTGTCTGAAATTGATGCATTTCATTTTGTATTTAAAAAGTTTCTATTAAAAAACCATTTTTAAAAACAAGCTTTTTATAATAAAACGAATTTTCTACAACTTTACTTTTTATGTGTTTTTCGATTTTTTCAATATTAACAAAGATATACCAAATTTTGTGTTTCTCCCTCTCTCTAACCCCCCCCCCCTTTCCTCTGGTCGATTCTTGTCATGCTTACCATAAAAATGCGTTGTCCTCCGAACTACATATGCATACAAAGTTTCATTTCGATACGATAATAGGGAATATGCATGAAAATTTTTGTTCACTTGAATTGAACCATGTTTACTTGACAAATATCAAGGTAAAATTACTTTTTAAATAACTTTATAAATAAGCGAGATATGAATGATTGAAATTCCCGATTAGACAAAGAGGGTGATAGCCCTCTTGATATGTTATGTGACGTCATATTACACTTTCACCATTTAAAATACATGTAAAACTCCATTTTTAGTATTTTTGCAAGAAAGAGACAGATAATAATCTAAAAGCTTAGATTATTCTGAAAATAAATGTGAAAAAAATTTGCATGCATATTCCCTATTAGACGTAGGTTAAAATTGACTTCAAAGATTCCGTTACATACATACATAGAAACAAACAAACAAGCTAATAAAAGCGTGTTAAAAATAATGTTTTTAATAGAATCCAGATATCAATTGAATTTATTTCAATCATCATTGAGTGCCGAAATTTGAAAGGCCTAAGGGCAATTTGAAGTGAGCAGGACATATTTCTCGATACAAAGAAGAATGGTGGACAAAATACGTCTCCCAATGGTACCTACTACATAAACGAACTTTGCGCCTTTGAAAATAATAAACCTATCTTGACCCCATATTGGTCAGTAAGATGGCCGCCAGAATTTGTATGATCATGATCATCAAAGGGGGAGGTATTATTTTCAATTCAAATTTAAAATGGTAATCGAATGAGAATTTTAAAACTACAGAGCCATAACCAGTACCAAGTGTTCATATATGTATTTGTGTATACTTAAGCGTCAACAATACAATGTTTGTCCAAATTCCATTTAGATTACGAAAGACAAATTCTAGAAGACTAGCGTATACTTTATATGTATTGTTGCTGGAATACTTAAATAAATTCGTAAAGCAATATCTACATTAGGGTAAACATTGCAAAGATTAGTAAACATCGTTTATTTGCTTGATTGTCCGGATAATTGTACGCTCAGAATATCCAAAATGTGGTACTAAATACATTCTTCAGATACTTTTTTTTATTCAACACTTTAATAATTACTTTTTTTCAATTCACACTTCAACAATATTTGGAATACTTTTGGAAATTTGTTCATATAGCAAAACTAATTCAAATTGATTTTTAAATTTGAATCGTTCATTGAATTGTTTCATCTGTAAAATTTTAGCATCCCTAAAAATTTGGTACCCCTAAAACTTTGATCCTCTAGACACGGAGTTCACGGGCCTAATCGTATATTTACCGCTGGCTATAGCTGAATACTCCTAAGAAAGAAAAGTTCACTAAAAAAGCACTCAGACTATGTTAAGAATATTAAATTGAGTTAATATCATATATTTTCTACTAGCTATCCCCCGCGTTAAATTTAAATTAAATAAATTAAATAAAAACAAATTTAAAAAAATAAAAAATAAATTATTTAAAAAAAATATTTCCCGCCATCCGGATTTGAACCAGCGACCATATATCTATATCTATATCGATGGAATACATTTTTTCTTCCGACTTACTTTATAAATATCAATATTTTCCTCATGAGTGTGTGAGTGTGGGTATCTAACGCAAAAAGAATTTTTCAAATCGGACTTATTAAAGAAAATCATTCCAGATTCGTATTATCTTCTTTTGAAATCATATCTGACAAACCGATACTACCAAGTAAGATTTCAAAATGAATTATCCGAAATACACCCTATCCTTGCAGGAGTACCTCAGGAAAGCGTTCTTGGTCCTGTATTATATATTATTTACACATCCGATTTGCCAATTGATGATGAAAACATCACTGCTACGTTTGCAGATGACACCGAAATACTTGCATCCGATACGGATCCAAAAAACAGCATCAGAAAAACTACAATGTAGCTTAAATAAAATTCAACAATGGCTGTGCAAGTGGCGAATTCGTGTCAAAACAAATCAGTCCCAATTACATTTACATTACGAAAAGGAAACTGTCCAACAGTAACTTTAAATGACGTCATATTACCACAAAATCCGGAAGTGAAATATTTGGGTATGCATCTGGATAAAAGGCTTACTTGGCGAAAGCATATATGGATCAAAAGAAAACAACTAAATATTAAGTTTAGTAAATATCATTGGCTGCTAAATGGACATTCTAAATTAGCTCTCGATAACAAACTATTAGTGTACAAAAGTATTTTAAAGCACATTTATTTTCAGAATATGAAAATACTATTAATACTGTAATAATATTTAAAAACGAAATTAAAATCCGACAAATATCAAGGAAGCTATAAGCTTTTAAAGATTATTATCTGTCTTTTTCTTGAAAAAATACTAAAAACGGAGTTTTACGTGTATTTGAAATGGTGAAAGTGTAATATGACGTCACATAACATATCAAGAGGGCTATCACCCTCTTTGTCTAATCGGGAATTTCAATCATTCATATCTCGCTTATTTTTAAAGTTATTTAAAAAGTAATTTTACCTTGATATTTGTCAAGTAAACATGCTTCAATTCAAGTGAAAAAAAATTTTCATGCATATTCCCTATTGTGGGGTACGGCTAGTGTTAGTAACATTGAGATCCCAAAGCGTTTTCAATCTAAAGTGTTACGTGCGATAAGTGATTCACCGTGGTATATGCGAAACGATGATATACATCGTAGCTTAAATGTATCTACAGTGCTTGAAGAAATAGTACGATTTAGTGAAAACTATGTCTACCGACTAGAAATGCATCCAAATGTGTATGTGCTTAATCTTTAAGACAACAGTGGTAAACAGACTTGATAAACTTAATATTTTAGAACTTAAATATAGATTTTTATGACATTTTAGTGATTAGTTTACTTAATTGTATTAGTATATAATTCCACTTTGTGCCTACCATTGGGTAGTTACAATTCATGAGTTTCTCTGGTTATCACTCTATTTATAGTTCTGTTAGAACTGATTAAACCAACAAACATACAAAAAAAACTCTTCAACTTTATTATATTAGTGTAGATTTTTCACTAACAATAGTTTCTCTTAAAATATGAAAATAAGAAATACTCACTTTACAAATTACATATTTTAGAAATTACACAGCATATATTTTAACGGTTTGATCCACGTTATAATTTTAGCATATATTTTAACGGTTTGATTCACGTTATGATTTTTCTTTCACCGAACGAATACATAAAATTATTTGAAATGATTTTTTTTTTGTGATTGTGTTAAACTCGATCATTTGTGATGAAAATCTTAACGATAATAATATATGTTAAATGATAAAATAAATAATAAATAAATTTTTGTATTCTAATTACGTATGATTTTTCACACCTAAAAATTATCATGATTAATTTAATATGCAAATTTTTTTATACATATACTATTAAAATTATTTCGTTACGATAAATACTTAGTGATCATAATTATTTTTATAAATTAAAATAATTTCACAATGAACATTTTCGATATGAAGAAAATATAAAACTAGCGGATATAGGAGCAAATAAAACTAACCTGGCGTTGTCCTTAATTAGTGATATGATTTTACCAGTAAAATATATATTAAACTTAATTTACCAATATTCTGCTGGTAAATTACCAGACAATTAACCAACTAAGTTTTTAATGCCATCTATTTTTCATACATTTTTATACCCAGTAAATGTAAATATGCAAGGTATATTCAGTTTAGTCCCGACTTTGTAACGCTTGAAAATATTAATCCTGGGCATAAATGCTGGGAATGGGTGTTCATAAAATGGCCTAATTCGTCCGATTAGGCTAATCGGTCTGTCCGTGAACACGATAACTCAAAAACGAAAAGAGATAAGAAGCTGAAATTTTGTATGTGTGTTCTATAGCAAAAGAGTGGGACCAAGTTCGTTAATTGGCAAAATCGAAACGTGTCTCTCCCGCCAGAGGGGAAAATATACATCTTTGAAACCGTAAGAGATAGAAAAAAAATTTAATAACAAAAAATCTTTTTCTTTTTAAAATAAACAACTTTTGTTTAAAAAATTTTTTCATCAACTCAATAGTTTGCTCATCATTTGTGATTACATGTTCCTCGGAAAGCGAATCGTTGATATACAACTCAATATATACTGGGTAGTCAAACAATTAACTCAGTTAGTTGTTACATTACTAGTTTTTATTATTACCTTGAAGTGAGCGCTTTTGTGATCAATAATATCAAAAATGTATATATTATTTACATATATATATATATATATATATATATATATATATATATATATATATGTATATATACATATATATATATATGTATATATACATATATATATATATATATATATATATATATATATATGATTATATATATATACATACATATATATATAAATATATATATATATATATATATATATAAATCGGGTGCCCAAAACGTTGGGACACGGAATTTTGACACAAATTTTCAAACGGTAACCCCTAGTAATTTTTCCCAAAGAATCGAATTCGTTAATCAGATTTTGGGTCCGATGGATACACAAGGGCAAAACAGGGTCGAACTTTGAAATTGTAAAAAGAAACTCATATATTTTATTGCATATTCGTATTCTACGTAAAAAAATTCGTATCTTTTGTACGAAAACTTTTTCTAAAAAGTACTTTGTTCGCTCGCTAGAGGGCGTTTTTTCGGAGAATTTTTGGAGAAATTCTTCGAATGAATGAAATATAATAGAATTTATTGAATAGTGAATTTCGATTTATAATAAACTTTATTTAATACTTCGATTTTAATTAATTATAATTTATTATTATAATTTTTTTTGTATTAATATTTCAAAAGTCATTCATGGTATTCTTTTGAAACTCGGCAAATATTACGGCTCCAGTCAGTAAACAATCAACATTATTGCACAGCTGAGAGTGCTTGGAGTGTTCGAGAGGGTGAGGTAGTCCATGGCCACCGACTGAAGTTAATTCGAAAATAAAATTGAATGTTTTTTGCTTATTTTTGTGTGTAGAATATACTACTGAACTACTTACTATAGAATATTTTTGTAATACCAGTATATATCACTATGTCATATTTATATATATATATATATATATATATATATATATCTATATATCTATATATATATATATATATATATATATATATATATATATATATATATATATATATATATATATCTATCTATATATATATATATATATATATATATATATATATATATATATATATATATATATCTATATATCTATATATATATATATATATATATATATATATATCTATATATATATATATATATATATATATGTATATTAAAAAATAAAAATTCACTCCAAAAAAAAAGCACTAAAAATTAATAAAAAAAAAAAAAACCGATCAAAAAATGTGTTATAAAAAAATGCACTAAAAATTAGTAGGTCGTTTAGTAGGTCTACCCATATTCAGACAAATCAAAAAATCAGTAATAGAACTTCAAAGTCACAGTTCAGTTAATTTGTCACAAATTTAATGTTCTTAAAAAATGTGTAGAGCTTTCGATGAAAAATGCATGGATTAGCAGATATAGAACAGAATCTGAAACAAGTCCGAAAATTTCGCGGTTTTTCGTGTGTAAAAATTTTTCCACAACTTTTTGGGAGTTACGAGGGAGCTACGAGGCTTATAGACTTCGCTTTGCGCTTAGTTTAAAGCTAATTAAATTACCTACAAGTTATATTCTGTCAGTTCTACTCGCGGGACCAATGGTTTCGACGCAATTTCGGTCCAAAGAAGGTCTAAAACTAAAATTTTCAATTTTTGGAAAAACTGCCCTATTTTTAAAGTACCGTAATGAGGTAACGAATTGACCAACAGAGCTTCGGTTGAACTTAATTTGTCACAAATTTGATGCTCTTAAAAAACGTATATTATAGCTTTCGAAGAAAAATGCATGGATTAGGAGATATAGAGCAGATTCTGAAACAAGTCCAAAAATTTCGCGGTTTTTCGCGTATAAAAATTTTTCCACAATTTTTTGAGAGTTACAAACTTGGATATACATGGATCCAAACAACATATTAAAAAATCAGAGATACATCATGTTTTGCGAAATTAGCGATTTTTTTTGTTGATTTTGACTGGCGCATGGTATACAAAACGAAATTAAAATAAAAACAAACAGTATTTGATATGTTATGTATGTACATATTGTACATATATCCGCATTCGTTATACTATTTATAGGTCTACACACTATTGAGAGTTACGTAATTTGTTCTCTTATGTTTGAACAGCGAAATCTATTGAGTTTATGGAAAATGATTAAAACAAAAGTTGTTTATTTTGTAAAAAACTGACAGTTTTTGTTCTACAATTTTTTTTTTCAGTCTCTTACGGTTTCAAAGTTGGACAAATTTTTCGCTTTCCCGAGTACGTTTACGCATAAATTATGAGAAAACAATTTGGTTTATAAAAAAAAATTTTTAACAAAAGTTGTTTATTTAAAAAAAAAAAAAATACAGACGAATTGAGAACCATCATCCTTTTTTGAAGTCGGGTTAAAAAGAAGAAGATTTGTTGTTAACAAATTTTTTTCTATCTCTTACGGTTTCAAAGATGTGTATTTTCCTTCTGGCGGGGGGAAACACGTTCCGATTTTGCCCATTAACGAACTTAGCCTTTTTTTTTTGCTCTAGAACACACACAAAATTTCAGCTCATTACCTCTTTTCATTCTTGAGTTATCGCGTCCATGAACAGATGGACGGACATGCGGAAATGGCCGAATTAGGCCATTTAATGAACACATATGCAAAACATTCATGCCTACGATCAATATTTTCAAGCGTTACAAAGTCGGGACTAAACTTAATATACTTTGTATATTTACATATACTGGGTATAAAAATATACAAAACAGAATACTAGAAAACCAATAATATATTTTCATAATACTTCAGTAAAATAGTAATAATTAACTTATAAAAATGTGTAATATGAACACAATTTTTACTTATAAAGTTTGCAAAATCTATTAAAGACGTTCTTTTGCTACGCTAGAGTCAAATGAGTACTAACTTTAATAAAATTTATTTAGGATTTTTAAAAAGTTGTAAAGTAAATCAATAATCTTACAACGATTTATAACCTTTTTTTATTTGCCCTAAATATTTGTAAAGTATTTATTATAAAATATCAGGAAATATAAATTAGAAATTGATTTAACTTGATGTGACAAATCTGGCAATAAACTATGTTGTATATTTGTGTGTATGTGTATATTTTTTTACCGTGCGCTGTCGCCAGTTTTCAAAATATGGTGGCAAAAACAAACCTAACAAAACAGTTTTAATATTAATAAATAATTAATTCAGTTCGACAAATAACAAATAACAAATTCAATTCAATAATTAGTTCGACAAAACCATTTTTTAATACAAATATATAAACTACATATTTCAAAGAATATTTATAAAAATTATTTATTATGGTGTCAACTTTAATAATATAGTTATTATAATTTTAAATACAAAAAAATTTTGTTCTCCATAAGACGCTGTGTTAAAAGTTTGATTTTTAATCGATAATTATTCATTGAAATGATCATCAACATGTTTTAAATTTTTGAGGGAGGATAACTGCATAATTGAGCTATTCAATTCAGTAAACAAAAATTTGTATCTACTATCAAGCCTCATGCATGAACGTCTTTAACTACAGAGTATTCGTTATAAATAGTTTTTACAGTAATTCAAATTGATTCTTTCTTCTTATCAGAAGACCGGTCTTTGGAGGGAGGGAGAAAATAACACATAGCCTTTTTTGATTTACACAAATATATTTAATTATAATTTAATACCCATAATAATAGATATTACAAATAAATCACCATGATATTTGATTTTATCCTACTCATTTCTCCCCCTCTCTGAAAAAATTCGCTAAATCTACGTAGCTCCTACGTTACTTAATTTCTTTAAAAAATCAGTATTGAAAATATGCCATATGAAACTTTGAAATGCGTTTTAAGACTCTAAATATTACCCACTTTACGACGACTTAATATTCAATGTAACAACAAGAGCTCCATTCATTTAGCCCCTCATTAACACTAAATCTAATTATTTTTTATCTCAATCGTTTGACGGTCGTTTGATGGTTAATGATGGTTTATTTAAATCGTTTGACGGTAATTAGTTTATTTATAAAAAATTGTTTTCTAATCGACCTAAATTTTTTTTTAGCCCCTCAATTACAAAATTCTTGAGATTTTTTTCTTTCAATCGACATAAAGACGTTTGACGGTGATTGATGGTCTATTATTTTTACTAAAACAATAATATTTTATTACACACTCCCGTTAGTGCATCCATTTCTCGCTGAGAGAATTACCTGAATTCACCATAGAGATAATATATATGGAGTAGGCAAGCCGAGTCAAAAGTTGCCCCTCAGATAGAAAAAGGAAGAGAATCGCGTAGGTTGAGCTATCTCTTTTTAACGACTAATATATAGCATAGAGATAATATATACTCTATAGATATAATTATAATCATTATATATCATAGAGAATATATCGTAGAGAATATATTAGACCACGTATGGCGCTGAGAACGGTGGCGCTCGGAGCGAATAAGCGCAGTATTTTTGTGCAATGCCTCCAGCAGTTCCGGTCTATGCGAAACCCGAAAAAACTCTTTGAAACCAACGCGAAACGTAAGCTAAAGCGAACCGTAAGTCAGGCAACGCGAAGCGTTGGCCAATGAGCGTTAGTTATGCACAGCGAAGCATCAGTGAACTGTACAAGCGAACCGTTAGTCAGCCAACCGTAAGATAGCGAACCGTAAGTCAGCCAACGCGAAGCATTAGTAAATCAACGCATAGCGTTGGTAAATGCAAAGCGTTAACCAACGCGAAACGCAAGCTAAAGCGAACCGTTAATCACCCAACGCGTTGATCAATGAGAAGCGTTGATCAATAGGAAGCGTTAGGTCAACGCGAAGCGTTAGTTAATCAAAGCGAAGCGTCAGTGATTCAACGCGAAGCGTGATTTCACGTGTAGCGTCAATCAACACGAAGCACTAGTTAACGAGAAAGAAGATAAAGTTAACGCGGAGCGTAAGCAACTCAACGCTAAGCGTTGTTAAACTTAAAGCGTAGCGTAAGCTTAAGCGAACCGTAAGTCTGTAAACGCGAAACGTTGGTCAATGCGAAACGTTAGCGCATGGAAAGCGTTAGGCGACGTTAGTCACCGCGAAGTTGTGGATACTCAACTTGAAGCGGTATATATATATATACCGATATATATATACATATATATATATATATATATATATATATATATATATATATATATATACCGATATATATATATCTATATATATATATATATATATATATATCGCTACTTACGTGACTTTCTAACGCAGCATCGGCTATTGCTTCGCGTTGATGGACTAACGCTTCACGTTGCCTTATTTTAACGCTTAGCGTCAAAAAACGATCGTTGAATAACTAACGCTGCCAAACCGCTTCAAGTTGAGTAACCACAACTTCGCGGCGACTAACGTCGCCTAACGCTTCCCATGCACTAACGTTTCGCATTGACCAACGTTTCGCGTTTACTGACTTACGGTTCGCTTAAGCTTACGCTACGCTTTGAGTTTAACAACGCTTAGCGTTGAGTTGCTTACGCTCCGCGTTAACTTTCTCTTCTTTCTCGTTAACTAGTGCTTCGTGTTGATTGACGACACACGTAAAATCACGCTTCGCGTTGAATCACTGACGCTTCGCTTTGATTAACTAACGTTTCGCGTTGGCCTAACGCTTCCTATTGACCAACGCTTCTCATTGATCAACGCTTCGCGTTGGGTGACTAACGGTTCGCTTTAGCTTGCGTTTCGCGTTGATTAACGCCTTGCGTTTACCAACGCTATGCGTTGATTTACTAACGCTTCGTGTTGGCTGACTTACGGTTCGCTGTCTTACGGTTGGCTGACTTACGGTTCGCTTGTACGGTTCACTGATGCTTCGCTTTGCATAACTAACGCTTCTCATTGGCCAACGATTCGCGTTGCCTGACTTACGGTTCGCTTTAGCTTACGTTTCGCGTTGGTTTCAAAGAGTTTTTTCGGGTTTCGCAGAGACCGGAACTGCTGGAGCCATTGCACTAAAATACTGCGCTTATTCGCTCCGAGCGCCACCGTTCTCAGCGCCATGCATGGTCTAATATATTCTCTACGATATATTCTCTATGATATATAATGATTATAATTATATCTATAGAGTATATATTATCTCTATGATATATATTAGTCGTTAAAAAGAGATAGCTCAACCTACGCGATTCTCTTCCTTTTTCTATCTGAGGGGCAACTTTTGACTCGGCTTGCCTACTCTATATATATTATCTCTATGGTGAATTCAGGTAATTCTCTCAGCGAGAAATGGATGCACTAACGGGAGTGTGTAATAAAATATTATTGTTTTAGTAAAAATAATAGACCATCAATCACCGTCAAACGTCTTTATGTCGATTGAAAGAAAAAAATCTCAAGAATTTTGTAATTGAGGGGCTAAAAAAAAAAAAATTTAGGTCGATTAGAAAACAATTTTTTATAAATAAACTAATTACCGTCAAACGATTTAAATAAACCATCATTAACCATCAAACGACCGTCAAACGATTGAGATAAAAAATAATTAGATTTAGTGTTAATGAGGGGCTAAATGAATGGAGCTAACAACAAGTCAATGATTACCAATTTATAATTTAAAATGAAATAAATAAAACTACATGGGTATATCTAATCAGAATTTAATAGTATAAAACTTACAATTTATTAATAATTTGTAGTTAAACATATAAAAAAATGACATTAGTTTATCATAGTTTAATAAACTTTAATTAAACTTTAAAACTAACCACTAAATTGTTATTAAATTAATTACACACAGATAAGTCAAGTTCAATTGATACGGGAAGACTAAAATATGAAAATTAATTAATATTAAGAACACGTTGTTGGTATTTTAAATATATTTTTAGATAAGAAAAATCGAAAAAAAGTTATACATTTAATATCTATAATTATTGTGTTATCATAATATACCTAATAATTAATATTAAGTATTTTATGAATGTTTCATTATGTTTAGCTAAATCCGCATATAAAAAGATAATTATGAAGTATTAATTATATGTATATTCCCTGTCATAATTTATCATAATAATCTGAAAGTCGATCACACAAAACACATTGACTGTCATTTACCATAAATATCTGAGCGATCGAGCTCTGCTGACATGTGAACCGTTCAAATATTGCTCGTTTAATAGTATAGAATACAAAACTTCAGCCTGTAGTTACTTTTTATCGAGTTTAAACAACATCATCACACTAATGTCTTACAAGTTGCTTACTTTTTTTCTATCTGTTACATTTTCAAATATGGGTAGTACGTTTCCCCCTGGCGAGGCGTTCGATTTTGCACATTCACGAACTTGATTTCACTTTTTATTTATAGAACACACGCAAAAATTCAGCTCGTTATCTGTTCGTTTCTGAGTTATCGTGTTTACGGACGGACGGTCAGACAGACAGAAAAACGGGCGAACATGCGTAAACGAACTAATTAGGTCATTTTTTCTGCATCAATATTTTCAATCGTTACAAAGTTGAGACTACACTTAAAATATCCTTGTACACTTGGCGTTAAAAATTGATATTAGTTTTTAAAATTTTATAATTGATTTGTGCCTTATTCATTCGGTTTTCGAAAAAAAAAACTTTTATCCGAAGCATTTTATCGAATACCGAATCAATAAGGCACAAATCAATTACAAAATTTAATAAAGTGACATCAACTTGTGTGGGTCATAGTACACTCCCCAGCAAAACATTTGTGCCAGTTGAAACATTCTATGTGTTACTATATGTAATATACATATTCAGTAAAATTAACGCTTAGAATAGGTCACATTCTTCACTGCTTCAAATATACTGGGGTTGTTCAAAAGTTCGGCAGCTCCAGATTTATTCGTGCCAGGCGAAGCAAACACAAAATCTGATATTGGTTTATTTTGTAATTGTTTCCGAGGAATCGAAAAAGCTAATCAGATGGAAAAGTTTTTTTTCAGAAACGATTTGGATTGGTTACAGAAAAATAAGTTTAAATATTACTTATTAAAGTATCAGCTTTTCCATCAGAACATGTAATTTAAACGTTATCACAATTTTATTTTCAGGATAGAATATGTTAAAAATTCGAAAATTAAAAGTTTTATGCGAAATGATTTTTTAAATTATGTTGCATGATAAATGATATTTTTTATAAAGAATTTTATAATTGCACTAGGTTATACCCGCGGCTTCCCTCACGTTTATTGATATATCTCCGGCTCCCGTCATTGTAGATAGAAATAAACCAGTGATACATATCAGTTTTTAAGTTTAATCATAAGCTTTTAAACAAATAAAATGTTTCATGAAAATCGGTCGAGTAGTTTTTGTGTGATGCTCGAACAAACGAAATCGTCAAACAAAAAGTCGTTGCTGCGCTAATTTAGATTTTACTTAAACTTTGTGAAAATGTTCTTTAGAGTCCAAACACGAAAACCTGCAATGATTTAATTTTTGCACACACCACTTCCAGTCCACACAAAATAAAGCAATTAAAAATGCCTATTTTTGGGGTTTACGGTTTTAGCTGTAAACATTTTTCTATTAGAGATATCTACATGATTAAGGTGACATTTTAATACAAAATTTACGTTTCCATACAAAATAATATGGTATTGAATATACGTATATTTTAATGATTTTTTGTGATTTTCAACTGACTCGGTACCTGTGGTATTGATTTTAAAGGGCTAATTGTTCTCAGATATCAAGTGCACATATTGTACGTGAATAAAAAAATTTTAATCAACTCGTTCCGCCCACTCGTCGTAAACAAATCTTAGCTTGAAATTCTAAGAATTTGTATATTTTAGGCTATAGTTGATTATTTATTTTTTTTAGTTTTCGCTGGACATGTTTCTAAGTCTGCTCATTTCATAATTTTCATTTCATAATTTCGGAGTTAACAAGTGAAGGGGTAGTTTTTTTTTATAATGAGGGGGGAAATGCTCATGCACGAACTGAGAGATGTAACTCAGAACAGTGTTGGGCTCCTGGTACATCAGACCTATCAACTTAAACCCTAACCTCATTTTCTCGTTTGAGAATCACCCCGGAACTCCTGTAAGTATTATTTCGGCGTGGCCTCTTTTTCTTGCCTCGTGATAAACTTCTCTCTTTTCCTGCCCAGTTCTCGCCTAAGTTCATAAGCATCCCTGCTGTTTGTTCTTGTATCGCCACCTTTGTGTATCAATCTTCTCCTACCCATTCACTTTTGACTTCCTTGTCTTTAAGCACTGTCAGCACGAATGTGCATGTGGGATGTCAGGTCTCCTTTGTTTCTATCATCTTCTCGAAGACTGTCTCGGGTGTAAAACCTCCACCTCCTGTGCGGTGCACACGAAGAAAGTTTGTTCAGCCGAGTCTTCCTCCTCCCAGCACAATGTACATCGATCGTCTCTTGCTTTTCCGATTTTCTTCAAAAAGCACCGGAAATACCTATGTCCTGTTAGGAATTGGGTCAGGTAATAATTGACGTTGCCGTGTTTCCTCTCTGCCCAATCCTTCACGCTCCTGATTATCCTGTAGGCCCATCGTCCTCTGGTTTCCCTACTCCATCTGTTCTGCCATCTCCGGAGAGTCTTATCTCTTTCTTCCTTCTTTGTCGCTGCTCTTGTTTTGTCATCATTTCTGTGGTGGTAAATCCTCATCCTTCCCTCCGCCAGGAGATCTATGGGAACTATGACCGCGATGACCTGCACTGTGCGGTACGCACTGCATATTCGCAGGACACCTCGTCTCTGCACAGACTCCATCTTCATTCGATACTTCTCAAATCGCATTGCTTCACTCCAAACCTCCCCATCTTGCCGAGTTGAAGGCGTTCTTCACGTTGAGCATCAGTGCCATGCCTAAGTCTCTGGATCGGTTGTCACCAGTCTGCACGGCTTTTGCTGCTGTTACTACTTCATTGACTGCATCTATGGTTGACATTCCGGGGATGAAACTATAATGCCTCGGAAATAATCCTCCACCATCCGAGACGGCTGATAGCAGCCTCCTCTTCAACATCTTTTCAAAGAGCTTCCCTGCCGTGTCCAGCATGCATAACGGCCTATGTGCAGAGGCAGTGTTTGGGTCACCCTTTCAGTTCCCAGTTAGTACCAGCCTCGCCACCTTCCATCGTTCCGGAAGAATGCCCTCCGCCAAGCAGGCATTGAACATCTCCAGCAAAAATTCGGCATGTGTCTGGATCAAGATTTCGACTGGTATTTGGTCGACACCCGGTGCTCTCTTGTTTTTCATTTCTAATTATATTCAGAGTTGCAGAAAAAGCGTTACGAAAATCGTTCCTGACGGAGTCCCCCGACCGCACTCACTTTTTTTACTAGAAAATCATGTTTGCTACAATTTACCTCATCATTTTTTCTACAACTCGAATGTGTACAGAGATATTTAGTGTTTTTCGATTTTTTCAATATTAAAAGAGATATATACCAAATTTTGTTTCCGTATAACATATTATAGAAATAAAGCTACGCTTCCATATTTTTATTTTAGACTTAATTTTATTCCTATAATGTTCTATACAAAATTTGCCTACTGACGATGATTGCATTGTAATCGACACAACGGTATCCTGACGTACGTCTAATGTGTATTTTTTAATTATTCTTTTTAAATAATTTTTCTAATATAAAATTTTGTTTCGAGAATTGTGGTATAAGTTTTATTATTTGAATAACTATGTCTCAACTCTCAACTCGAAGTCAACAAAAATTCATTTTATTATAGACTGTTAATTCACAACTCTCTCTTTAGTTTTGTGTTTCTTCAGGTAAAAATAAAACTTATTAACGCACTTTTTTTAAAAGAATTTTATTAAAAAATCATACAAACATAAACAACATATGTTAATATAAGATAAAAAAATTTCCTAAAAAAAACTTATTTAAAATGTTTCGGGAATTTTTTATATTTTAAATTAAGGTCGAATTTCTTTGTTATAACTGTACATGATAACTAACAAAACTTCATTGAGCTATACAACAATTATGATAAATAAATTAAGTCTATGTTCAACTTAATGATGCCCAGCAGAGAAACGAGGAAGACCTTTCAGGTTCTCTATATTTTTTATAGACTATCCAAAGATAGCGGACCTGAGTATACAAAGATAGCGGTTTGGATGGAGGGAGAAGTTTAGACACACCAAATTACGAAACGTCAAATATAAACGAATTCTTTCTATTTTTTAAATCGGAATATGTATGAAATAAAACTTTTTATAAAAATACCAAAATCTTTTATTCTAAACATTGGTTCGAAAACCGAATTAATTCAGCACAAATCAACTGTAAAATTTTGAAAAAGGTAACTACTTATGAAGCCGATAGTGTATGTATGTTTTTTAATGTGGTCGGTACAACTGTGAATAGTAGCTTCCGTTACTAATTGCCAAATAATATTTGCAACTTCGCTCTTGATTCAAATGACCATTTACACTTAATTAGATCCCAAGTTCCAGGGAGGAGTAACCCTCTCCTGCGTACGCCCATCAATGATAGATCTCAAAATATGTGAAATAAAAAAAAATAAAGTCTTGGAAAATAATATCTACATCCTTTTTCGTGAATAAGAAAAAATTAATCATCTTGAATTGATAGTATTGATCAAAATATGAAAAAAGTTCATAGCAAATAATCCGGGCATCAGGGCACTCTTTGTCTACGAGATGTGATCTTTTCATGAAAAAATAGTTTTTCATTTTCCTTTTAACAGGCTCTTAGTTCTTATGACACATTTTATTAAACACTACCGATCCTATACATTTAATGTGCTTTTACACATAAAAACAAATTATTTGTTCGCCAGTATTTTCCGTAATTACATCTGGGAAATAAAGCAGTTCCGGACGGAACATCCATTATAAAACATCACAAAAATGTTTGTTTCGATTTAAAAACGTTGTATCAAAAATAAAATTCCGAATTGACGTTACAATTCTACTATAAGATGCCTGGTTTATAATTTATTTTATGGATTTAGGCATACATTGCCAGGCTTCAACCTTCCATCCACTAATACTACTACTACGCATACATTATATCACAATATTTACAACTGAAGTGGTATTTATGAAGTGTTAGTATCTGTATCATTCGCGTTGACAGGTATGAAATATAATTGTTTACTAAGAGTATTTGAGTCAACTGTTGGTACCATTCCTGTACCACTCCATCTTTTTCCAATGATTACACGTTTTGTTGTTAATATCATATCTTCAAAATGGTATCTAAAAATGTTAACACATAATTGTTAGTTTTTTTAAATCACAGTATTCACATTTATACAGATCAAATCGGAAAAAATACAACAAACTCCAGTAATACATTTTACATATAAAAAAATTGAAAAATAACTCAACTGTTACTATTCAGTTTTTATTTGCGTTCAAGATAGAAAGTCATAGCATATTAGACGATATAAATTGAAATAGTATGTGTGGGATCTTAATTATGTTATAACGTCAAATAAAGCCCGTGTAATTTAGATTATTGCATTATTGGAGTTTAATGCGTTATTGCCGGAAACATACCTAGCTCCATCTTTTTCCAATACATCACAAAAACTCTGTATTAGCCATGAACCTTTTTTTGTATCACGTACTGATGTATAACCAGGACATGTTGCAACTATTTTACAAAAATCTGCATTTCGCATAGCTGTTGGTTCTCTACTATTTGATGGAGCATCAAAAACCAAATGTTGGTCATCATCGTAATTTTCTATTTCATTTTCCGAAGTTTCATTTAAAACAATCGCTAAATAAATAAAACGATAATTAATTAGTTGGCTTTCCAGACTTTCTTACATTCAACATTGTTTTATTTTCATTTTAAATAGTTTCACTTTGTAACCAATTTGTGCCAAATTTATTGGATATAGGAAAAACTGTTTCAAGCAAACAAAAAGTAGATTCAAGCATCTCCGAGATTAACCCAGATAATTAGACATAATTACTATTAATGTCATGTTTATTCACACTTATTAGAGTAAAAATAATTATGTGGTTGGCTTAGGACAAATGGCATACATATTCAATACCCTATTATACATAATTTTTTACCTTTAGAAATATTTTTTTCTAAAGATATCATCTAATTGCACTTTTTGGATGTCACTCATCAATTTTTTACTATCATGGTTTATAAATAAAAAGTCAGCTTTGTACTATGGGCCAAAAAGGCTCATTTTTCAAAAATTTTTAATTGATTTGTACCTTATTCGTTCGATTTTCGAAAAAATGTTCGAGTAAAAGTGATCGTTACTATATATTTATAAAGAACAACTTTTATCCAAAGCATTTTATCGAAAACCAAATGAATCAGACATCAAATCAATTACAAAATACAATCAATTACAATGAATCACCAATATTGATGAAATTTTTATGAATTTTTAGAATTAATTAGTCAAAATTTTTTAATTTTTTTTTTACAAGCTGTATAAAATATTAATATTTGTTATATTTAAAAACCTTAAATTTAAAGCGTATTCTTTTAAAGTAGCAACTGAAACTACAAAAACAAATATTAATATTTTATACAGCTTGTAAAAAAAAATTTTGACTAATTAATTCTAAAAATTCATAAAAATTTCATTAACATTGGTGGATTCCCTTTTAATATAAATTTGAAGTACATCCCCGCTTTGATGTGATCCGGCCAACTGGTACTTAGTTCTGCCAGAGAATAGTTGGTTGTGCTGGTAATGCACTAAATACCGAAATCGAGCAGCTATTGTCATCTAGTGGTCAGCATACACACACAAAATTTTAAGTGACACAAAAATCGTACTTATACGCTTCTCTGTATATTGTGAGTGTTCGGGCGAACTAAGTAAGAAATCTTAATAAGATAGTCAGAATAAATATAATTTTGTTCTGAGCATCTGAGTCAGCGAGTTTCGGCCTGGACACACTTTCTTTTGCTTCTTAATCAGTGTTGCCAGATATCTCGTTTAACAGTAGATCTACTGCTTTGTTAGTATATCTACCTTTTTTTTTGAATAAATAAAAATATTTTTGAATTTGTGTCATTTTCTTCAATTTTTTATAATAATAATAAATTTAAAACTCCAAAGTCGTACAAATACAAAATCAGTCATTACAGACCATATTCCATTATTTGAAATAATAGAATATGGTTCTGTAATTACTTTAAGGTATTATTTTATAATGGGATTTTAAACAATAAGTAATGCAATATATGACAAATAAAAAGAATTAATATTATTTAATATTTGAAGAAAAAATTCTATAATATATTAAATACTAATGTAATATAATTTTAATTATTCTGAATAAAAGTATTTATTTCAAACTATTTAAATTGGAATTTTCACTTTTTGAATCTACCGCTGTATTTTGGTAGATCTACCGTTTTTCAAGAAATCGGACTGGCGACACTGATCATAACCTATTTGTTTATGTATCAAATTCAGAACATTTCTCATGTATTGACAATTTACACAATAAGTGAGATAAAAATTTAATAAAATGGATAATTTTATAAGGAGTAATTTAATGGAGGAACTTCTATATGACCCAGCCGATTTCTTAAAAAGCGGAAGATTCAAAAAGTGAAAATTCCTATTTAAATAGTTTGAAATAAATACTTTTATGCAGAATAATTAAAATTATATTACATTAGTATTTAATATATTATAGAATTTTTTTTCTTCAAATATTAAATAATATTAATTCTTTGTATTTATCATATATTGCATTACTTATTGTTTAAAATCCCATTATAAAATAATACCTTAAAGTAATTACAGAACCATATTCCATTATTTCAAATAATGGAATATGGTCTGTAATGACTGATTTTGTATTTGTACGACTGGGGAGTTTTAAATTTATTATTATTATAAAAAATTGAAAAAAATTACACAAATTCAAAAATTTTTTTATTTACTCAAAAAATTTCAAAAAAACGGTAGAACGGTAGAAAACTAAAAAAGCGGTAGATCTACCGTTAAACGGGATATCTGGCAACACTGCCCGTGACATAGATACTAAGTAAAATGGCGGCATAAGAAAAGTTTCTTAGTAAGCATAAAGTGTCCCGGCCGACGACTAAGTAAGATAATCTGACTATCTTACTAAGATTACTAACTTCTTAGTTCGGCCGACCACGACCATTGTATTCTTTGGTATAGCATATTTATAGAGATAATATCACTGACCTCCACTATTTATAAGACGGATGGATGTGAGTGGATAATATATATCTCTATGAGCATATTACGTGTTACTATTTTTTGTGACAGTCAACATTTATATTTTGTTTAACATTGTTAATTAATTTTTGTTCTAATTGATGCAATCGCACTTAATTTTACTTAATTTTGTTGTAATTGATCGCACCGCAATCGCAACACTTTTCAATGAATGTCTTTCTAAAATATCATGTGCAAACAAAATCAAAAGTAAAATTTAACGGGAAAATAAAGATTTATACCTCTTTCCTTCTTATTTCCTTGACATGCTTGTATCATAAGAATTTTTGGTTTGCCTAATAATTTTCGATTGTTATTAATTTTATTTGCAATTATATTTATATTGGCCCCTTTACCATCCACACCCAAAATAACACCTAAAATTTAAGAAATTTTTTATAATAAATATAACTACACATTACATTTAAAGATCTAATATTTTTTATCATAAACAGCGACCTATCATCTTTGATTTACCATTCCGCAAACTTACTAATTCTTAAGCAAGTTGAATTGCAAAAAAAATTTTAACTTGTTTAGATTCATCATCTCCGTAATTTAATATAATCTAAAAGTATTTTTTATTTAAACTTTATTCACGAAGAGCTAAGCTATACGTCTCGCCGTTTTAGTTTTTTACCTCTTAAAAAATGCAAGTAGAGATTTTCCAACGAAACTCTTCGTTCTGAGACTAAGAAAACAGCAAAAAGTCCAAAACGAAATTGCGCTTGCAAAAAAGTTATTGAAGGTCAAAGGTGGCGAAAATCAGTTTTTCACAAATTTCTATAAGTTTTACGTTAACAGAGGTCTCAAATATCTATTAGTTTTACGTTAACGTAGGAACAATAGTTCTCGAGTTAAACTAAGTTTTAAAAGAGCGATAAAATGCGCTGCCTAGTATTATATTGTAATATTCCATGTCGACTTAAACCTGAACGTATTGGACGACACATTTTGTCCCTTTTAAAACTCAGTTTAACAGTTTAATGCATCATTGCGTCCAATTTGTCTCAGCCGTATATCTGGAGAACTATTAGTCCTACGTGAATTTTGTAAAGGAGCTTTTTTATGTAGAAATAAAATTCATGCCCGTTGACCTTCAATAACTTTTTTTACAAACTCGATTTCGTTATGGACTTTTTGCTATTTTCATAGTGCCAGAATGATTTTCATAGTGAGGAGTGATTCCGTTGGAAAAACTTCTATTGGATTTATTAAGAGTTAAGTTCATTTTTTTGTACTATTTCACTGGGCTAAGAAAAATTTTCAACAACTTTTAAATTTTTTAAATTAATGATTACCTTTTTCACCATGAGATAAAATAACTACGACCAGACAACAATGGCTTGGCAGGAAGTCTTTATTAATAGATTCTTCAATTTTTATCTGAATATCAAGATAACATAAATCTTCATGTACAACCACCTTAAAGCCGTACATTTTCCATACTTGAATCAATCGATCACGATCAAAATCTGTACCAAGTCTATCTTCAAAATTATCAGGTTTAAATTTTTTTTGATTGATTACGATCACTAGCCCAGCATTTGTTGAATTCATTGGGTATCGTTTTGATTCTTCTATATCATAATAAGAGCATAATGACATCATACTATCACGATTCTCTTTACTTTTGTCGAGAGTTAATTTTTTTTCAAATGCAGTAACAAGTAATTCGTTCGTACATTGTAAGTCTTCGTACATAATATTTGCACGCTTTACACTCATTTCTAATCTAATACATATCAATCTCATATTTAATTGCCCAAGTATATTTAATAAATTTGTAAGATCGTTTGTATTATCATATGCGATGTTTATATAACGTTTCGTAATCCAATGTAATATATGCATTTCGAGAAATTGATTTTCTATCAAAAATGCCGAACTTTGTGTCTCAAAATTAACAGTTTCGACTAATATTTTAATTACATCCTTCGATAAATCTTCACATAAACGATATAAAGCTTTTTTTACAGGATGTAAATTGATTGTACAATCATAATTCAATGGTAAAAATCGTTCATTCATTTCTACTTTCGGAAACCCTGTGAAAATAATAGACTTTAATACTTCAGGGAAAGATACTGAAATAGAGATTTAATAAATTTAATTCGTTTTTTATATAAACATTGATTTAAATAGTATATTGTTATGTAATTAATTACGGACCAATATTTTTTGTGGTCCTCGGCACTTATCAAAATGTAAAAACTTCACAACTTCAAACAAAATACCGACTCCCGAAAGCAGCAATTAATTCAATGCTTTATTGATAAAAACTAGACTATAAGACCTTGTCTAATAAAAGCAGTCAGTGAATTGGATATTTTTACTATGCAAATTGAAGAAAGTATTTCATGACAAAATATAATAGATTAATTTACCTAATTTTTTTAAAGCTGCATAACATTGAACATTTGTTAATGCTTCCAATAACGTTTCTTGCCATTTTTGATTGTTATGTTGAACACTTCGTACCCAATCACTTATTAAACCGACTTCTTTGCCAGTTTCATCCGCAGTAACTTTTGCAATTGCTAACTGTGATAACGCAGTATCAGCATTATCATACAATAAAAATACGAGTGACACAATTTCATAAAAATCTAAATGTTCTTCTAAGCAATTAATATCCTCAAATTTTAAAGGAAATGGAATTATTGGGGGGTGAAATGATGGTGGTGCCGAAAATGATGCATCACTATGATAATTATTTCTATTTATTCCAATCATGTTGCAAATACGCTAAAATTGAAAATCACTTAATTACAACTTATTTTATAAAATAGATTTTTATAGATATCAGATTATTTATTGCTGTTATTATTGAAGAATTATCTTGTCACCAAATACTATTTCATTGAGCTGTTCATTATTAAATCAATTATTGGGATTCCCCGATTGATTTTATAAAAGTTACTTTTCAATTTTGAAGATCAATTGAATAGAAAAATATTAATTTATTCAGTTAAAAATAGTGTTTTAAACTATTTATTAGAAATATGAACATAACAAATTTTATCCTTTTCATAAAAGTATACAATTAAATATTTTCCAGAAAGTTAAAATAAAAAAATTAAATTTCTCTATGAACATTATTTACGATTAAAATTTTTGAACTAAGTTTCAAATTTGCATTACATACTTTCAAAAAATGTAGAAAAAGCGATGAAATATTTGCAAACCAAGGTTTCAAAATTGTAAAACATACTTTCGGAATGTACACAAATAGGCACAAAGAAATTAAAAAAGACGAGTACACAAATGTAAATATTCCATAATAGGGATCCCAAAACCAAGATTTTATTAATTTAAATATAACAACAGAGACAAAAATGTAAATAAATATATCAATTAGGCCAACCAACATGACAATTATCCAAACGTTTTGAAAATGCAAAAACTTTTTAAACTAAGAACAAGACATTTTTAGTAATGTCAAAAATGATTATGGAGTGTAGAAATAAAAAATAATTAATAAAAAATCAGTTCCGTTTTAAAATATCATCAAGAAAAACCTTGGTTATCACTGACCGCCAACCGGTGACAATTTATAAGTTAGGGGTGTCAATCTGAAATTTTTAATAATAAGCGGTTTGAAATTTTAAAAGTCTCCATGTTTAAAACTTTTAATCAACCAAATAAAACACTGCAAGTCAAAATTCCAAAATAACGGATTGAATGAATAAATCAACCCATGTGCATGTAAACAATTATTGACTAATGATGTGACGTCAGTATATTATGCAAACTCGCATTGTGATCGGAGTTATGTGAATTTATTAATTATTGATTAATGATCATATCCTTTAAGTTTTGTTAGTATCATGTATCAATAATTACTATTTGATAAATTAAATTAGATTTGTGGTATCCAAAAGTAGGTTTATAATTTTGAAACCTTGTTTTGCAAATATTTCATGGTATTATCTTTTTTGCGTCCTCAAAAAAGTGTAGAGATCATAGTTGTTATTTTCGCCACTAGTGGCACTGCGAATCTGGCGTACGAAATTATTATTATTACATATTAAAATCAACGGTTATTACACCTTACAATTTAAAATTGTAAGAATAAAAATTGTTTAATTTTATAAATGTGAAAAAATGGGACGATGTTCAGTGTGTTCCACTAGACGCTCATAACGATCAAAATTTCCTTCAGCCGTTCTACATGACGACCACGGCCGATATGGTCGCGGCGAAAACGTCACTAATGACGTCATTATTTTCGCTCACGCCGAACTCACAACAACCCATCTGAAGAGGTGGGTCGAAGTGGACGTTGAGAAATTCGGCGCAACTTTTAAAATTTAAAGAAGGCGTTAGAAAAAATTACTTTGTATGATTCGGAAAGAGATATTTTAGCATTATTGCGATGCACCAACAAATATCCAACTGTCCCCACAAAAGACATTTAAATTATATTTAAACGTAAATTATTTAAATACTTCACTAAAATAAAATTTAAAAAATTCAATTGTATATATTTTTTAATATAAATCAAGTTAATCAATAATTATTAAAGTTTACTATTGAGGCTTACAAATTATAATATAACTTCTTTAAGCTTCTGACTTATTTTCAAGTATGACAATGTTTACATCAACGGTTAAAACGCTCCATAGTCCATTCCACTTGGGTTTATAATTGTAAGGCTCGCAAGCAGGTGGAACGGGAAAAACCGCGGTCGTGAGCGTAATTGTTGTGAGTGCTTAGTGGAACGCACTGGTTGTGCAATGAAAGATTGCGTGTGCTCGGCCGAACTCAGAAGTAAGAAATCTTAGTAAGATGTTCTGAGCATCTGAGTCAGCTAGTTTCGGCCAGGACACACTTTCTTTTTCTTCTTAATCAGTGTTTCCAGATATCTCGTTTAACAATAGATCTACTGCTTTGTTAGTATATCTACCTTTTTTTTTGAATAAATAAAAAAATTTTTGAATTTGTGTCATTTTTTTCAATTTTTTATAATAATAATAAATTTAAAACTCCCCAGTCGTGCAAATACAAAATCAGTCATTACAGAACATATTCCATTATTTGAAATAATAGAATATGGTTCTGTAATTACTTTAAGGTATTATTTTATAATGGGATTTTAAACAATAAGTAATGCAATATATGACAAATAAAAAGAATTAATATTATTTAATATTTGAAGAAAAAAAATTCTATAATATATTAAATACTAATGTAATATAATTTTAATTATTCTGAATAAAAGTATTTATTTCAAACTATTTAAATTGGAATTTTCACTTTTTGAATCTACCGCTTTTTTTCTTAATCTTCTGCTTTTTAAGAAATCGGCTGGGTCATATAGAAGTTCCTCCATTAAATTACTCCTTATAAAATTATCCATTTTATTAAATTTTTATCTCACTTATTGTGTAAATTGTCAATACATGAGAAATGTTCTGAATTTGATACATAAACAAATAGGTTATGATCAGTGTCGCCAGTCCGATTTCTTGAAAAACGGTAGATCTACCAAAATACAGCGGTAGATTCAAAAAGTGAAAATTCCAATTTAAATAGTTTGAAATAAATACTTTTATTCAGAATAATTAAAATTATATTACATTAGTATTTAATATATTATAGAATTTTTTCTTCAAATATTAAATAATATTAATTCTTTTTATTTGTCATATATTGCATTACTTATTGTTCAAAATCCCATTATAAAATAATACCTTAAAGTAATTACAGAACCATATTCTATTATTTCAAATAAAGGAATATGTTCTGTAATGACTGATTTTGTATTTGCACGACTGGGGAGTTTTAAATTTATTATTATTATAAAAAATTGAAAAAAATGACACAAATTCAAAAATTTTTTTATTTATTCAAAAAAAAAAGGTAGATATACTAACAAAGCAGTAGATCTACTGTTAAACGAGATATCTGGCAACACTGATTAAGAAGAAAAAGAAAGTGTGTCCTGGCCGAAACTGGCTGACTCAGATGCTCAGAACATCTTACTAAGATTACTTCGGCCGAACACTGTTTAAGGTTATAAATGCGTGTCTGCATTTACGAAAGGAATATGGTTCTGTAATAATTACTGGTTTTACCATCTTCTTTCTTTATCTAATATATGTCAGTTATTGTAAACATATATTGTATATTATCTAGAGCACGGTAGTGCGTAAGGCCGAGTTTAAGGGACACATTCGGTTATTATTAATTGCAAAATTATTACTATGATTCTTCATCTGTTAATTTATTGCAGATTATTAAGAATTCTCTATTATTTTATTTATTTAATTATCACTTGGTAATCGAAAGCAATTTTTTATTGTCTATAAAACTATTATTTCTTATAAACTGAATGTGAAAGTGACTTCTTGGCACCTACATTTAAATTCCGTGCACTGTTTACGCCAGTACCCCCTACTGATTAAAGATAGTTACACCAATTCATGGACGTTTATTTAACACTACGTTCTCTATTCGGTTACAACCATAGACATAGTATAATACTATGTCTATGGTTACAACTTGCAAGCGTATTGGATAATGGCCAATGGGTATACGCATTGATGCGCGTCGAATAAATTGTATTCAAATGTCATTTTGACATTTCCAAAAAATATATATTTTTTATTAACAATTAAAATTAAGACGCTTGAATGCTGTGTCTCCGCTCATAATAATAAGCCCATTGAATACTGTGATATCTACAAAAGTAGCGTTCCTTCCATAAATATACTAACTTTCATTCGACTCAAAAATCGAATAAATAAAGCACAAATCAATTAAAAATTTTAAATAAAGAACACGACTTTTGTGGTTCATAGTATTAAGCAGTGATACATATGCCCATTTTGTAAGCTAGCTCATTTTGTATACCAATTCTAGGGTTAGAAGATAATTTCGTGTTTGTAATAGGGTTAATTATAATCTCCTCCCTCTTCATCAGCTAAACCTAAAACAAAATAAATTTTTCTAAGTCCCTAGAGTCGAAAATTAATTGAAATATAAAATACTAAAGAAAATATATTTCCTTCTTTACAATAGTTTTAGAGCCACTGATAACCACTTTGATATATTGACGTGTCCCAATCAAATGACAACACTGCTACACTATGGCTCAATTCAAAACTAAAGTAGGTACTGTTATTTACGTACGAAACATCTTGCACGAACCAAAACAAATATAATTTAAGTCAATTAATGAATGAAATGATATATTTTGTAAATTAATTCAAGTAAAATGGTTAAAAATAAAAATGGTCGATTTATATTGTATGCGGCAGGTATATTTAATTGTTACTTTTATTTTGGAATATTACAAGAACGTATAACACGAGGAAAGTATACGATTACTGAAGTAAACAGTAATAATGAAACGGTTGAAACGACTGAAAGATTTACATATATGTTAGCATTATGTGGTGTACAATGTGTGGCTAATTATTTATTTGCGAAAGGAATATTATATTTTTGGCCACAACAAGAGGATAAGACACGTAACACATATTATGCAAGTTCGTCATTGACGTATTTGTTAGCTATGGTTTGTTCGAATATGGCACTTCAATGGGTACCTTATCCAACACAGGTATATTTAAGTAAAACTTTTGACTAATAATACTATGGAGGTCAGTGAATAAATGTATTGACAAGGGAGATAATGATATCCCAGGCTCTTCAAATAATAAATTTTTATATTTCAAGCTTAGTTTTTAAGATCAACAATTTTTTTAAAATAAGTGAAATATCAAAATTTTTGTTTGTTTATGTCTACACGAATTGCTAATTTGGATACCTCAGATTTGTATTTACAAATCGATAAATGCTATGATTTTCAAAAAATGTATTAAATTTTAGGTTGTTGGAAAATCAGCTAAACCCATTCCTGTAATGATACTTGGGGTTCTTATTGGGCATAAATCGTACCCTTTTAAAAAATATCTATTTGTATTATTGATTGTGTCTGGAGTAGTGTTGTTTATGTTAAAAGATAAAGCTACCAAAGTTCAAACCGAGTCAAGCCTAGGTATGGGACAACTTTTGTTATTGTTATCATTAACTTTGGACGGCCTAACCGGCGCTGTTCAAGTAAGTATTTTTTAAATTGACCATGATACTTGTATTTTGGGTTAATATATACAGGTTGCATTTCAATTCGTATTAAATATTCACACGGAAAATTTCCCATAGACAAAACATACAAAAATTCATATAAACATGATTTGAGAAATTCAGCTCCAGAAACAATATAACTATTTGTCGGATCTGGGATCGATTGTATTGTGAAAGAACGTTAATATGAACTAGGATACTTCAATTAATTGTGAGATACAAGCATTTTATAAAAATAAATTTTTGTACCCTTTTATTAATTGTTTTTTGTAAACTAGTGTCTATTTATATCCATTGTTAGTGTGGTTGCCTTTCGATTATATTATACCAACGGAAGTGACTAGCGTTTACTTAATTTGAAATTTAAGTAATATATTTGAACATTGATAACATTCTTTGACATCAAATGCTTGATATAAAAATCATACACATTTAGGGTGGGAACCGAACCTACGATCTCTGGCATTCTAGACCAATGTTCTGCCGCTAAGCTATCTGAGATGTTATGGTAGTATAATTCATATGATTACCACCCTAGATGTGTATGATTTTTTAACCCGACTTCAAAAAGGAGGATGGTTCTCAATTCGTCTGTATGTTGCTTTTTTTTCATATCAAGCATTTGATGTCAAATAATGTTTTTGTCTCCTATTCAACATCTTGTATCTCACAGCATTGCAGTATCCTAGTTCATATGGTCTCTATTATTATAAAATACCATCGATCTTACATGTTTATTTGAAATATCACAAAACGGAGGTATACCAACTCTGTAGAAGTCATAGAGATATGTTAAAGCAAAGAGAATTGTACTGAAAGCAAATGTTTTTAATTTTCCCTTCTAAAAAATAGTACATTTGGGTCCATAAGTATGCTGTTTTGTGACTACTAAGAGAGTATGGATGGTTGCCTTAACAAAAGATCTAATTAAAGCTAGAATCATGATATAGTCGAGTTAATGTAGGATTTCATTTTGGTGAAGTTTTTAGAAATGGTCTGTACAATATATTATTCAAAATCAGAAAATATAATTGGCTATTAACATCAGAGATTAATTAATTTTTTTGGTTTAAAAAAATTTTCTAGGAAAGAATAAGAGCAGAATCTGCTCCAAGTGGCCAACAATTGATGCTTAGTATGAACGCATGGTCGTGTGCATTTTTAGCAATTGCATTAACATTCACTGGTGAAGGATTTTCATTTGCGGCGTTTTGTTCCCGACACCCTGACGTATTAACTCAATTGGCCACATTAGCCGTTGCTGGTGCTTTAGGACAATTATTTATACTTTTAATGGTAAATAATTAATTAAAATATTTAAAAAAATTAATTAATAATTTTATTTCTATTTTTTAGGTTTCAGAATATGGACCACTGCCATGTTCAATAGTAACTACTACACGAAAATTCTTTACTGTACTTGGTTCAGTGTTTATCTTTGGAAATACGTTAACTTTCCGCCAGTGGTTTGGAGCGGCAGCAGTATTTACGGGTTTATTTTTAGATACAATTTTTGGCAAATCACCACCAAAAAAATTGAATATTTCTAATAAATAGGTTTTACTTTAGCACAATTTTCATTTTATGTATTGTATATAAATAAATATGGCACTCTAATTATTATTAGGTAATTGTTGTAAAAAGATTGAATATTTGACAATATTTATTAAACAAATAATATTTTTATGATAAAAAAGGTTTTGTTTTAATTACTTTTCTCAGATGAGTTTCAGTCTAGTTTTAAATCCATTCAATTTTCAAAAAAATGTTTAAAACAAAGTCGAATGATAATTAGTGAGAACTCTAGGTTTTTGAAATAAAATTTCAAATTCGCCCCCTTTACCTAGATCAGTTTTTTGTATTATAAATACGTATTTCGACTACAATGTAGTCATCATCAGTATAAATTAGCTAGTCGTACTTTACTCTTTGACAATTAGAAATAGATATAAAGTCGAGATCAATAGACAAAAATAAATAGAAAATTAACTAAATTAAAAATATACTGGATTTAAAATATAATAAATTTTAAATTATATTGAAATTACTCTTGTTAAAATTTCCTTCATTCACATTTATTCCTGTTAATTTTACTCTTATTAAAATTACTCTTATATTGTCGCAGGATATGTTACTTGTTACTAATTTGGTGACAATTTTACACTTCACCATTTTTTTTGTTAAATAAGTACGAATTCATAAACCACTTAATATTGTTTAAAAAAATGTATTTTATTCAAAATATAAATTAAATTTTTAATAATAAATTTTATTATAATCTCCATAATAAAAAAAGGTATCTTCGCAACACAACTGCTGTCTGTTGGACATTAATAAACTATCATCTGTACGTTTTTTTTAATACGCGAAAACAGCAGAAACGCCTATGCCGATTATTATTATATCTAGTCTTCGTGATCTGGACATTTACGTTAGTAGTCATGGAAAATTTGGAAAGATTTTGTTTTCTTTTTTTTTGTGACCACCTTCACAAAAGCTTCACTAAAATATAAGAGAACGAACGGTGTAAATATTTTAATAAACTACGCATCCCTAAAAGTTCCTAAAAAGTATACAGAAAATAGTTCGAATTTTGACACTAGATGGAATTTGAGTGGTTGCATTAAATTGTTTTTTTTTATTTAAAACTTAATATAAAAGTAAATCTTATTTATTCGCCAATTTGTTTATTTTATTTAGGTATATTCTACACTCATCGCTTTTTATCAGAAATTCACAGAAATTTTTAAATATTTATCCATACCCAGTTCTTATACCCATTTTCCGTGATCTTACTCTTGAAATTCGAACACCAGCTGATCTCACGTAATCATAATCATAAAATTTTTAATTTTAATAGTCATTATTAATACATGATATCTTCGATCACATTTTATGTTGAATACTAGTATATTGCAGTCACTACATTCGCTACCACTAGTAATAATAACTACAATAGCTGTCAGTTGAATAAACATAAACGTAAATAATAAGGTTTTTTTAGCAAATATTAAGTTATTAAAAACTTTTAAATATATTACATTAGTCTTGAAATACATAAAATTTTACCAATGTAATTATAGTGGACGTAGAAAGTTACCATTTCCTAAAAAAATCTTGCGGGCAACGGTAATCAATGCTATTTCCGAGCATCCAGTACAATAAAATATATTTTAAACGTGAATTTTTTAACGGTGATTAATAAAAATATCAATATTTCAAATTTTGTTGTTAAATCACTTGTATTGTTGTATTTGTTCATTTTTGAACAAATCCCAAATAAATTGAAATCCAAAATAAAGATAATTTGATATAAAATGGTCACCCCTGTAAACTATAGTATGCAAATAATAAAATGTTTAGAGCCACTAGTTATGTGTATATTAAAGAATTGACATTTCCCGAATTAAAAATGAAACTAATATGAATCATTTGACTTAGATAAAGTAATTGATTAATAATATTTGTTGACTTGGTGTTGTTCAATAAATAAGAAAATGTCTCGCCAATTAGCACCAACAGAGCGAAAACTCGCTGAGAAGTTAATAATATTAAATGATCGTGGTGTTGGAATGTTAACAAGAATATATAATATCAAAAAAGCTTGTGGTGATGCAAAATCTAAACCAGGATTTTTATCTGATAAAACATTGGAATCATCAATTAAGAATATTGTACGTAAATTTCCGAATATTGAGACAAAAGGTCTTCAAGCTATCCACCCAATTCGAAATGATATCATTAAATCACTATCACTCTATTATTATACTTTCGTGGATTTACTTGATTTTAAGGATAATGTTTGTGAATTATTAACAAGTATGGATGCTTGGCAAGTACATTTGGATTTAACATTAAATTTTGATTTAACGAAAGCGTATTTAGACTTAGTTGTCACGTATGTATCTTTAATGATATTACTATCACGCGTCGAAGATCGCAAAGCAGTGCTTGGATTATTTAATGCGGCTCATGAAATGGTACACGGCCAAAGTGATCAAAGTTTTCCACGACTAGGACATATGATTGTTGATTATGATTCTCCGCCAAAAAAACTATCTGATGAATTCGTTCCTCATGCGAGACTATTAATTAGTGCATTAATGTCATTATTCACTGTTTATCCTGCACGTAATTTATCTGCTGATAGTTGGAGATCAGAGCAAAAATTAAGTTTAGTTGCTAATCCAGGCCAATTGTTAAAAGCTGCTCAAACTGATACCATGTCCTGTGAATATCTATCACTTGATGTAATGGAGCGTTGGGTAGTTTTTGGATTTATGCTGTGTCATCAGGCACTACAACAGGAACAAGCTTGTAAAATGTGGATTGGTGCATTGGAATCGTCGTGGGTTGTGCCTCTATTTCGTGATGAAGTTGTATATATACATTCATACATTCAAAGCTTTTTCGATGGTATCAAGGGATATGGAAAACGTGTATCTGAAGTTAAAGATTGTTACAGCCAAGCAGTACAAAAGGCTGGATATCGACATCGTGAGAGACGGAAATTTTTACGCACAGCTTTAAAAGAATTAGGGCTCATTATGACTGATCAACCAGGATTACTTGGTCCTAAAGCATTATTAGTATTCATGGGTCTATGTTGGGCACGTGATGAAGTATTGTGGTTATTACGCCATGGAGATAATCCACCACAACAAAAGGGCAAAGGAAAATGTGCAGAGGATTTAGTTGACCGTCAACTTCCTGAATTATTATTCCATATGGAAGAATTACGTGTTTTAGTTCGAAAATACAGTCAAGTTATTCAACGATATTATGTACAATATTTATCTGGATTCGATGCAATTGCATTAAATCAAACAATGCAAAATTTACAAGTATGCCCAGAAGATGAAAGTATTATTTTATCATCGTTATGTAGTACAATTGCAAATTTGTCTGTAAAACAAGTTGAAGAAAATGAAATATTTGATTTTCGTGCATTTCGTTTAGATTGGTTCCGATTGCAAGCGTATATGTCAATGGGTAAAGCTCCAATGCCAATTGCGGATCATCGTGAATTAGCATCATTTATCGATACCGTTTCATTCCATACAAAAATGGTTGATAATTTAGATGAAATGTTAGTCGAAACATCAGATTTATCGATATTCTGTTTTTACTCAAAAATATTTGAAGATCAATTTCATATGTGTTTAGAATTTCCAGCACAAAATCGTTATATAATCGCATTCCCATTAATTTGTAGTCATTTTCAAAGTTGTACGCATGATTTATGCCCAGAAGAACGACATCATATTCGAGAACGAAGCTTATCAGTTGTAAATATGTTTTTAGATGAAATGGCTAAAGAAGCAAAAAATATAATCACAGCAATTTGTGACGAACAATGTCAAATGAGTGATAAACTATTACCGAAACATTGTGCAATTGTCATATCTGCGGTGGTTAATCGTAAAAAGAAGGATAAAAATAAGAAAAATATATTAGAAATTGAAAGGCCTGGTATGGAGAGCTATCGAAAAACACGAGAGAATCTAACAACTATGGATAAATTACATATGGCATTAACTGAATTGTGTTTTGCGATTAACTATTGTCCAACTGTAAATGTATGGGAGTATACGTTTGCACCTCGAGAATATTTACATCAACACCTAGAAAGTCGATTTTCGGGAGCTTTATCTGGTATGGTAATGTTTACTCCCGATACAAGTGAAATTGCTAAACCGTCTGAATTACTTGTAAGCGTTCGAGCTTATATGAATGTATTACAAACCGTTGAAAATTATATTCATATTGATATTACGCGAGTGTTTAATAATGCGCTATTACAACAAACTCAACAAGTTGATAGCCACGGTGATAAAACTGTGGCCGCTCTATACACGCAATGGTATTCGGAGGTATTATTACGTCGAGTTAGTAGTGGAAATATTTGTTTTTCAATGAATCAAAGAGCTTTTGTAAGTTTAACAGTTGAAGGTACAATACCGTTTAATGCTGAAGAATTTTCAGATATTAATGAATTGCGTGCATTAGCTGAATTAATTGGTCCATATGGTATGAAATTATTAAATGAAACGCTAATGTGGCATATTGCTAGTCAAGTACAAGAATTAAAAAAACTTGTTGCTGGCAATAAGGAGGTATTGGTATCGTTACGAACTAATTTCGATAAACCAGAAATAATGAAAGAACAGTTTAAACGATTACAAAATGTTGATAACGTTTTACAACGCATGACTATTGTCGGTGTCATACTCAGTTTTCGACAATTAGCACAAAGTGCACTAGTTGATGTACTTGAACAACGTATTCCATTCTTATTAAGTTCAATATTAGATTTTCGTCATCATTTACCCAGTGGTGATCCAATGCAAATTGTTAGCGAAATGGCATCAGCAGCTGGTTTAATATGTAAAGTTGATCCAACATTAGCTGCTGCATTACGTAATCAAAAATCTGAATCTGATGAGGAGGAACATCTTTTAGTATGTTTATTAATGGTATTTGTAGCAGTATCAATACCAAAATTAGCTCGTAATGAAAATTCATTTTATCGAGCATCGTTAGAGGGACATTCGAATAACATACATTGTATGGCGTTAGCAATAAATAATATTTTTGGGGCATTATTTACAATTTGTGGTCAAGGAGATATTGAAGATCGCATGAAAGAATTTTTAGCACTAGCATCGTCAAGTTTATTACGATTAGGGCAAGAACCTGATAAAGAAGCAATACGTAATCGTGAATCTGTTTACTTGTTATTGGATCAAATTGTACAAGAATCGGAATTTTTGACAATGGATTTGTTAGAATCTTGTTTCCCGTATGCGTTAATTCGTAATGCGTATCATGCGGTATTTAAACAAGAACAAAGTATGAATTAAATTTGTTTTTATGGAGAAAAAAATATGTTATTTAAGGTCGTTCAAAAATTTTTTTATGTGGTGAGATAAATATTATCACGAAATAAATGTTTCATTATATTTAAATTTCGAATCATTCGAAAATAAAATTTGTTCGTACAAAAGTATTTATTTACACACGTTTGATACGTGTTTGTATAAAGCTTGTTCTAAAATTGAAGTTGTATGCCGTACGTTGAATAAAAAATAGAGGAGCATGTTTTATAAATCATTCTTTTATAAGCATTGCTCTTTATGGTTATACGTGTGCCTGACTCACGTTAGCGTCATACGAATACGACCTATTGCAGAATAACCTTAACTGACTGAACTCATATTAAATAAGATTGGACACTTATCACATATATATATATATATATATATATATATATATATATATATATATATATATATATATATATATATATATATATGGCAACTTTCGTGTAGTTACGTTCATATATTTCTGACAATCAACACGATTCGGATTTGTCAAAAGTGAATACGGAAAATTGTAGAAAGTAACTAATTTTATTGTACAAATAAAATATATGCGTTAACAAATAAAATTCAATATGTGTTCAGTCTAAAGGTATGTTCACATCGGGATAATAAGCCTTGGTTGATGTCAATACATGATAATTTTGATCCGATCCCATGAGTTGTGGATAAAAACGTTTGCGTGGTAAAAAGAGAATATTAATTGAAAAATAATAGAAAAATATTAATTGAAAAATTCGCATGGTGTTTGTTAATTTAAGCATCTAAAATTATTACATCCGGTTTGATTAGCTTTAATGTTGAAAAAGAAGTTATATTTATTTATTTTTATTTAAAGTTTTGTGGTTATATACAATTTTCAGTATATGGAAACACAAAATTTTTAATTTTTTAACGTATTTAAACATTAACCCATTTTTTGTTTTTAAATTGATTCATTATACAGTCAAATTTGTTTAATTAAATATTCAATTTTTCAAAATTTATTTATTTCCTAGTGTAGTTTATCAACATGAAGTAAATAGTTCCCTTTAATAAGTAAAAAATTCAATATTGTAATTAATTTTTTATTCATTGTAAATTAAGTTATGAAATATGAGTTAAGCAATATTGTATATGAGTAACTGAGTGTGAAAGGGGGGGGGGGGTCGAAGGACTAAATTATTGTCATACGTAATTTTTTGGCAGTCCCTAGATGAGATAAAATGAAATATTTTTTGGGTGATGAGATTCATTCAACTACATTTGACTGTATACGTTTCAATTCTTATTTAGTTGAAATGCATTTATTACGTAAATTATTTAAATTGTACACTTTTTTTTTGTTTTAAATTATGTTAACAAATATAGTTCAAAAGGTAAATAACTTATTTTTAAGTAATTAATGGGTTACAACACTTTGAACCCAGGAATTATAGCAAATAAATATTGATAATATTTAAAAAAACTTTTTAATCAAACCCTGCTTTGATCAAAAAGTTGGACCAACAATCAAATAAAATATCGTTTTATTTGATTGTTAAAATCCAACTTTTTTTTAAATAATTCAAAATGTTGTAATTCCTAAGTTAGTAGTACAACTTAAAACTATTAGAAATTTTCAATGGCTATTCTAAACAAATTGTATAAAAATTTGCATTCATTCAAAAATAAATTAAGATTACTTATTATTTTAAGCAACAAATCTAGAGCACAGTAGTGCGCAAGGCCGAGTTTAAAGGTTCTTTTGGCCTTCTCAAGTACAGTGCTATTACTACTGCTTAATTTAGACAATTTTTTTAGCTGCTGTATCTTTTGAACGAAAAGAGCTACAGTGTTGATATTTCGAATATGTTTTCACGATTTGAAAAAATTCTTGTTTAG
This sequence comes from Nineta flava, assembly GCA_963920215.1. Lineage (NCBI taxonomy): Eukaryota > Metazoa > Arthropoda > Insecta > Neuroptera > Chrysopidae > Nineta > Nineta flava. Next base: position 13,993,702 of record OY986045.1, on the reverse strand, counting down.
TTAAGTTTACGAAATGTAATAGTAATCGTTTAAGTGCAATTTTTATGTAGTTCCAGTTTAAATAGGGCAATGTTGCATTAAGATAATACATATTATTCAAAGTTAGTAGTAGTCATTGGGAATAGTTTACTCTTAAATTTTTTTAAGATTTTTGTACTGCTCAAGTGTCAAAAATAACTTTACAAAGCTTTATCACGTAGATTTTAAGATTATCAAATTATATATTTAAGTATTATTATTTACTTTAATAAATGTAATTTTGTACTCATTTACAGACATATGATTAATAAAAATATTCTTTAAAATTATTATTAGATGCTTTATTTTAAAAAAAAGAAGGATAAATTAGCTTGAATATATGATGGTGCTAAGTTGTACATATTACCTTTTTATCTGGGCTTATTAAGGTTTCATTACCAGTCACGTTTTCATAAAACAAAAAAAAACGCATGTCTATCGCGGAACGGAAGAGCGCTATTAAAGTTCTTATTACTAAACCGAAAAGGTGATTCTCATAGCCTAAAATAAAAAATGCATTAAATTTTGAAATATAGCGTTGCTAAATGGCTGCGGTAACTAAACAAAATGGATGAGAAAATTTGAAACTAGGTGCCATCAAAATGTTATCTGAAACTAATTAATATTGCGAAATAGCGCTAGTGCTTATTTACAATAGATTTTGTTACCTGATCAAGGCTTCCCTAACTCGAGTTTTACTTAAAATAAGTTAATTTGGACAATCGTTGGTTTTTTGTTTCTACTTCTCATATAAATGCACGACTTAATGAAACGTCCTGACTACTCTGTTTTTATACCGTGCAAATATATAATAGATGTAAGGTTATTATAAGTTTAGTCCCGACTTTGTAACGTTTGAAAATATTGATCGCATAAAAAGTTATTGTTTTGTATTTATAAAATTAATCCGAATTATTCCATTTCCGTATGTCCGTGAACATGGTAACTCAAGAACGAAGATTTCACGAACGGATAAAATCCTAGCGTGAATATTCACGCTAGCGGATTACTGCGAGCAAACGATATATGAATATTCGGCGAATATTAGCGTTTTTGCGTAGACTAGGAGCGGGAGTCGGGATCCCCTAAACTCTCCCCCATTAGTATACGTCCGTGCTTTTTGTGTAGTAAATTTTCCACTTTATTTTTACTAGCACTCTAAGTAAACGGTGTGCAAAATTAAATTAGTTTACCTCAAACTGGGTTCCCGTTAGATAAAACGAAAACTAAGTAAATCTTAGGAGTATTTCTATAATCTGAATAAATTTCAAGTCACAATCCCAAACTTTTATTCGAAATCCATATAATGTAGTGAGAAAAAATGCTGTACAGGTAGAAAACTTTACAATTATTTTGAAATGAAATTGTTATTGTTTTATTAACCAAAAAATTTTACAATTTTATTAAATTTACAAAAATTTTCAATATAATTATTAAATTTATATAGAGACTAGTATTTATACAATGTATTATACAGTAAGTGAATTTTATATTTAGGCACTATAATTTAACTGTTACAATATATATCTATCCCTCGATTTGCACGGTATTTAATTTCTTAATTTTATTTTTATTGTTTTTCATTATATCAATTATGAATCGAAAACACTTATCTCCACATATCTGGATATGACAAACTGTAGTTTAGAAATGGAAAACAAGGTTTCATTTTCCACGATTTTTCGATGGTTACATTACAATTAAAACGTCTATTTAAGATACCTAACTTTATTAATCAAATCCTATAAGAAGTTCAACAGGTCTATGACATATAATTTAACGAACTGTACCAAGTCACAATCTAAATTTTTGTATTAGATATGAGGGACTAGTAATGAAATTATGTTTACTATAATTTAAGATTGCCTGCTTTTAATTTCTTAGATATTACTACAACTAATGAGAAAAAGTGGAACTGCATTAAAGTTATAAGCTAAGATGAACCGCTCAGTTACACAGACCACAGTTTTAATATATGTCGAAAAAAACTAAACAAAAAAGGGGGCTTGCCTAATTTTTTTTATACTTCAAATATAAAATTATGGTTATATTAAAATTAGTAAATAATAAATATCTGAAGCAAACAAAATTACTTCTCCAAATCTGATCAAATAATGTAATTTTATTGAACGCATACTGCGTAATGACCGTAGTAGTTAAAAACGCAGTATAATTTAAAAAAGAAAAAAAAAAGCTGTTGGAAAATTTATAAAGATAAGAAACGGTTTTCCATAGCTGTTTTGAAGAGTGGATGATTCATTTTACCAGCAAAGAAATTACAAGTATTATTCGTAGCTTCTAAAATTATAAAAAAGTGGACTAATTTCAATCTTATCAATTTCATTACGTAATATATTGTAATTATTACATATAATGCCTAAATTGGTTCATATTCAATCAGTAAACTGAAGTGATGGTATGTCTTAAGGCACTTAATTTAATAAAATGGAAGATTATTCAAGAATTTCGACTTACTTTCTTGTATGTATAATAAAAAATATTAGTTAAATATAAATTTTCATTTAACTAAGTCGATTTTTTAATACTGCCTAAACACCACTGATATCTGCTCAATAATTTTTTTTAACATAATTAAATTTTCCTCAAAAATTGCGTCTTCACAATATAGTTATCAATTAATATAAATTCTAAATTAATTTATTAAGTTACTTTCAAGAACAATTCCTAAACATATTATTAATATCATGTAAATCTATCAAAAAATTATCTGGAATAAAAATTCACTGTCATCTAATTTAAATACTTGTCTTATTACTGAAGATATGATTTTTCTCGTAAGAAATTCCGTTATATAGCAGCCGTGAATGTACCGTGACAGGCGGCAAATAATCCTATATAATATTTGCATTAAAAGCAATGGCTTATTCCGTAACTTAAATCAAAATAATCGTAAATAAGGTCTATGAGAGAAAAGAAAATATGATAGCTGCCGTGATATTAATACCAACTATAATGACTCAAAATAATAACCATATATTGGTAAAATTACAAATTAAATAAAAACTATCTCTAACCATCAAAACTACCAATTCGTATTTTCTCTTTCACACTCATTTATAAACCTTACTCAGATGTACAAGTGCTGATATAGGGATGGACGATTTCGATTCGATTTTGCCAAGATCGATCCATGAGGTCTAAGAAATCTATCTTTTGTATCGATTCTTTATTGTCTCAATCTTCCATGAATCGACCCTTCATGCTTAGAATCAACTAGTGGCGTTGCCTAGGCGAATTTGCGATTCTGCGGCTGCGCGCTGTGGTTATGCCCGGTTCTTGCACTTTGCGAGTTGCGCAAAATGACTATTTTTTTACGTTTTTTTATATAACATTATAAAAAATCCTCAAAAATTGTTTTATATTTGTAAAAGAGTAAAATAAAACAATGTTTTAGACAATAATGTTTTCATCATGATGACTTAAAAAAATGTAGAGCAAAATATAATTATAAAAAACACATTTCAGACATTTTTTTTTTTTAATTTTTACGATTTTTAGATCGATTTATTGCAGTCGATTTTTAAGTGAATCGATTCTCGAGAAGCCGATTCAAGTTCAATCCAAGAATCGATTCTTTTGAACGAATCGCCCATTCCTATGCTGACATCTTCGTTTACTTTTAAATGTGATATGATTCACATTTTCTTAATCATATAAGATTGAAACTAACTACGCTTTGATGGGCCAATTTTTTCACTAAAACATTGTGTCGCCCTAACGTTTTAATACACCCGCTATATGAAGGTTCTGCTTCCAAGAAAACTATATATCTTTACTGGCTTATAAATAATACAAAAAGAATTGTTTCACAATTCAAAGGAACGTGATTAATTCTTAAAAATTATTTTCACACACGCTATACACTTAGAATATTTTCAATATTTATTTATACGACTAAAATATTTTTTAAATCTTTCAAAATTGTCACTTATTTTACCCATTTTTTTTAAATATATACTCTGGGTAATATTTGAAGAAAAAAAAAGAAATTACGATTTTCCTTTGAAATATCTATCATACGATAGTTGTGATAATTTTTATATCTATATATAAATTCTTCCGAAGCAATTATATTGAATTACAATAAATCGAAGTTTACTCAAGTACACACTCATTTATACTGATCATTAGCATAATTATTGAACGAACTAATTATTATTTGAAGTTTCACTTCATGAAAAATAGGGTACAAATTTCAAAAAGTCGCAGTCTAACGAAAATGTTTGCGGAATGACATGTGAACGGAATATAAGAATATGTCAATCGATTTTTAAAACATATTGAGACCAAAATTAGAATTATCTTTGAAAATTCAGCTTGGAATGTGTTTAATGCGGCTTATAAATATTAAATATTTTTATCTCTCTTCATGGTTCATTATTACTTAAACAATGAACTCTAAATTACAATCGATGATATGGGACTAACACATATTATGTTAACAGGGTGGCCACCACAAAAATCGAAGAAAAAAATACCAAAACTTTTTCTGGTTTTCCTTAACTAAAAAATTATATTTCCGGGTAAAATTGAATAAAAATTCCATGACATTTCTAGGTTTTCCTGAAATATCTTGAAATAGAAACCTACGGAAAATTCCATAACTTTTTCAGGTTTTCCAGAATTTGTAGGTTTGTGACCACCCTGGATATGTATATATTGATATAGATTTTCATCAAGTCCGTGAACAATGTTTCAATGTTATCATTAATGTTGGCGTCACTAGCTTCAAGTAATATGGAACACTTAACTTGGACAAAAACATTGAATAGATAAGCCACTTAATTCTATAAACAAATTTTGAATGATTTTCAAAATATTTTAGCTAAATATGAAAAAATAAAAAATTGTACTATAAGTGCGCATTGGACGCTGCTATTGATAAAAATGAGAAAAGATATATAAAAAGATGCCATTATACAGTTAAACAAAAAACACTATATAATTCTACTCTTAAACAGATTTTATTGGTATTATAAAGTACACAATCTAGGATCCTAATTTAATAATTTCGTCTATAACGGCCTTTTATATTGTGGCAAGATATCTTATATTATACCATTTATGTTAGAGTATGTCGATCCGAAAAATTGAATACCAATGGAAACTCTGAGATATTTCCACGGCAAACATATAAAAATGTACTAAATTAGTATCCTAAATGTATATACTTTTCGTTTAAAGAACATTACTCAACCAAATAAGTTTAAGCATAAAATGTATGGTGATTTTTGAAGTACTATATAACAAATTGTACAAAACATAATTATTAATTTTAATGTAATACCAATGTACAGATACTAAAACAATTAAGAACATGTCTTGCCGACTTCAAGTAATTATGTGACCATGACCAAAGTAAAAATCACATGTATGTGTATAATATTTTGTGAGACCAGTTAATTGTTTTTGATCATATATGTACATTGAATAATTATGCAAATGTTATCCAAAAAGGGGTTAATTCTATACAAATAAACATTTAGAATTTTTATCACCGATGCAAAAATGTTTCATAGTAACTTATATCATTTCATTACAAAATTTATAAGCCCCCTTTATCAGACCTAAATAATACTCACATTAAAAAATCTAATACAATTCGTCTTTTTATAAATTAAAAATTGGATTTTTCTTTTTAGAAAAGAATAAATATGTCTAATCGATATAAACTAGAAGCTTTGCGTCAATTCATTCCCATTTTGTTCACCAGAACGATTGGTAGCACTACCAATAACTTCTAACCATCTAAAACAATAAAAAAAAATTACCTTATAGAATATATACGATGGAAACATGTTAATTTAAAACAAAGTACTATTTAATATCGATTTATTTCAGCTCCATTTGATCGAGCAGGCTAATCTCTATCTCTTCTCTACTAGAGTAAAACTGTAATTGTCTGTTTATTTGTTAAGCGACTGGACCGATTTTGATGAAACTTTTTGTGTTTAAAAGCTTATGATTAGATTAAAAACTGGAATGTATTTAACTAAACTACGAGAGCCGGAGATATAACTTAACACGAAGCCGCGGGTATATACACTAGTATTTGATAAAAGCAAACTTATACAAATGGTTGTGTTTAGCGGATAAAAACAAAATGGCGGCTAATTTTCAGCAAAATGATGGATGAAAAAAGCACTGACTGAAAACCTTAGTCGTTTCCTGGCCGATAATTCATTTAGCCCTCGTAAGCGCTTTTGAACCCTGGAGCCGCTTGAACCGCTAAACATAGCCAATGTATATTCAGGACGAAAGTAATAAAGATAGATAGTATTGTAGTTTCTATTGTCATTTAAATGAATTATTTATTGAAGTGAAACTATTTTCTCTCAGTATAGTGGTTGACAAGTTGAGGAATACAAATGTAACGAAACGTGCAGCGTTTTGGAGTAGGGCGAGCTAAGTATAATATATAGCTAATAAATGGCACAATATGATAATAGTAGCATTTAAAAATCTCTTATCAATTCTTAACATAAATAAAAAAGTAGCAAAAAATATATTTCATATACATTATTACATATATTTTAAATATTTGTTTATCTTAAAAACATTCCTATATTCTTAAAGTTTCACTTCTACCACGGGTGTGGGCTACGCACAGTCTTTTTCTTATTATTATTGCTTTAAAATAGAAAAAAAAGTATGCAAACCTTTGGAAAGTATAATTTGATTCAGAACGGAAAAAATACACGTGATTTTTATATTGTAATTTAAATACAAACTCCTTTGATATATTATCACTTGGTGATGGTGTACCAATTGTATATCCTAAAACTGGCAACGATGCTAACGGAAAATCTTCTGTAGAACTCTTATAGAAGAATAAACAAAATGATGTAAAGACAACCCATAATTTTTGCCATCCATTACTATTTTTAAACTTGCGTAGTAAATAGCCGGATAGTTGATTCTATAAAACGAAAATAATTAATTCAATAATTGTAACTTTAACTAATAAAAATATAGTAAAATCTACTGAAAGTAAAATTAGAGACGTTATGCCATCAATGGTCAAATGATATAACTAAAAACGTCCTCTTGTAGTGTACTTTACGGTTATTTGTTTATCGCTTATTTGATTTCATGATAATATGTAAATTGTATAAATTAAAAATAACTCGATATAATATAATAATCCAATAACCCAAAATGTGTTTACAGGTTTTAGTTTACAAATGCGATTGCGTTCTTTGTAGAATATTTAAACATAATAATACATCAGGGATCAAAATTAGTTTTAGCACCGATACTAAAAATAGAAAAAATATAGATATTACGACATCTTTAAGTATGTTTTTGACCACGTAGGCTATACGATTTTAATAAATTTCATCGATATATTCTTTCTTTTGATACCAATTCCTAATTATGTTTTAATTTTATGAATAAATTTACCTTAATAGACAGTAATTGATCAACCATACTTATAGTTGTATTTCTATGCCAACAAACTTGTACAGTTGTATTGTTGCGTTGTAAGGGCATGCTAGGTCGTTCAGTTGATGAGCAGCCGTCTAGTCCTTGTTTATCAATTATTTCGTCAGACGAACCTTGAAAATTTTATAAAAATAATGAAAAAAATGTCATATTTTAAAAGATATTAAATTAGATTTGCAACTTACAACAACTTTTTAAACTCAAATACGTTAAATTTGAATCAGTATGATCACGCGCTCTTTGTAAAGCATCTTGTAAATCGATGACCCAACAATCTTTTTCGAATTGTGAATTAGCTGCTACAGTTAAAGCTCTATTACCACCTACAGAAAAAATCGAACAATTATATACATATTTCTCAATTTTATTTCCGATAAAAGCAACTCTGATGACAAGATTTTAACATTTATCTATAGATTAACGTACCATAAATTGTAAAAGCATATTTTGCAAGTGGTTTTTCTGGTTCATCAATCATAACACCACGTAACGGCATATGTCCATGCACACGAAAATGTGCAGCCCCTTGTATACGAGATGTATACAATAAAATGTCTGAGAACTATTTAAATTTCATTTTTATTAAAAATATTCTTAAAACATATTTCTTATAGTTTTAAACTTACTAAAAAGAACATTCTTTGTTGATATCCTTTTCTTGAATGTTTCAACAAACATCCTAATCGTAAGAAATTGCGCCCTGGCGTTCCTAAAATATCAAATCCAACAATATCACGTTGAAGTTCATGAAGTGTTGCTAAATTTTCACTATGCTTTAAAGTTTCTTTTGCCGGTGATAATAATGGAGTCAATGCAGCACGTGCAGCAATACAACTTGCACGATCGGTACGATTATCATCATAGCTTTCCAACAGTCCTAGGGAAAAATATTTTAATAACAGATATTATTATTAATAAAAGATGTGAATTGGCATTTCGCTTACTCTCTGTGCATAAACTTACGATCAATTAAATTCTGATATTGTAGCAATCGGTGTAAAGGTTTTAAAATAAAATTTGTGAAGGGTAGATAACAAACTTTTTGTAATTCAAAATCTCTGTATAATTGTTCGAATCGTGGATTACGTCGAAATGCTATATCCAATTGTTCTAATACTAATGTGTGACCATCCAAATATTCTTCATATAACTAAAAAATGGTAAGCAATTAGAAGCAAAACAAAATCTGATTACGAAATACTGATCAGAAATTTGTTTAAACTTACCGGTAGTAATGTTGGAATATTATTCAATAATATATCACCCAATGGTAAAGTATGATTTTCCCAACCCTGTAAACATGAGTCTAAATCACGTGCAAAAACTGCATGTACAGTGGCTAATGGAGCAACTAACGACAATAATAATTCAGCAACTTCTTCCATTTCTTCAGTGGCAAATTCATTTCTCCAATACTAAAAAAAAAAATTGTTTCTTAAATTTCTTTGAAATTGAGTGGGTATTGATACCAAAAGGTATGGACCCCTTTGGGAACCTTTGCCTACACAAATCTAGATACCGACAGATATGTAACAAGTTACCTAATAATATTTACCTTTAGATATCAATACCCACTCTAAAAAGAATTTCCAGCAGGTATGGATTCCGCAGGTTGGAGTCCATATGGATGCTGTCCACGTCAACGAAAATAAAATTTGGTGGCGGGGATGCATAAGATGTAAATTGATGTCTACGAAAGAGAATCCTATTTACGTAGTTCATCACCAAAATTTAGGCGTTCCGTAAATGTCATAATGCGTCTAGCACAGATTTTATCCGTGTATTCCCATATAATAAAGATAGAAATTACATAAAATTGTGTAAGTAGGTATTTATTCGAATTCTGGACATAGTACTTGTATTTTTTGAAAAAATTGAAATTTGATACCAGTAAACTTGTACCAGAACTTTGCATGACGGCGCTCACTTTTACCAATTATGCTTGCACGGACTTGTTAATTTCATCAATTATAAATACGAGTGTCAGAGACAAACAGTGTTGGAAGCTTGGAGCAATGAAATTATACGATTCAGGGCCGTAGAATTATTGAACATTTCAATAAATTATAGTATATTAACCAAAATTTCAAATTTTCTAATAAAAGCTCTGAGATAACAACAAGTAAACTTTGTGCCATTTTAATTAATAAAGATAACTTTACATGTTTTTTAATAAAAAATTTTCCACCCTATCGAAGTAAATAGCTCTGTTTTAGCTGAAAAATATGTTTTAATTTAATGAATTTGTAAAAATTCAATATTAATAAGGCTACGGAAAACAGATAAAATCGACACATGATCAGGAAAAAAAGGTTTTAGAAACTCTAGTGTAGAGTCTATTATAGGTGTCAATTGCAATCTTAAATATCTAATCTCAATTTTCAGCTTACAAATAATATTATTCAAGCTTCAAGTAAGTACTCAAAATGTATATATCTTTTCCTTATTAATATTGAGAAATCTTGATTGTAAATTTTGAACTTTCTAAGTATTATTTTTAACTTTGTTGCCCACGTATACCAGAGACTTCAAATAAGGTTAATTGAAATCATGAATGTACAGTAAAACACAAATACACCTTGGCAAGGTTTGTGAGTTTTGAATTTTCTTACCTCATTTATGACATCTAAATCCTTTTTATAAATTTTCTCTGTCATTAATATTTCTTTTGCAATAAAAAACGATTTATCCGTTGGCCATCGATACTAAAATAACAAAAACAAATTATAAGTTTGATTAATTTTTAAAGAAAAATATTTCTAAAAGCCAATACTTTTTTCTTTCCATTTTCATCAACATGATTTCCATTTATGCTATTATTAACACTATTATTGAGAACAGTTGTTGTTGGCTGTGAATCGGGTGAAGCTAGCGTTGAGTACGATGAAATATTATATAGACTGTTATTATTATTCTGTGTTGATGAATTTTCCAAATTTTCTTTATCCGGATTCCCTGTTTATTGAAAAATATATATAATTTATTAAAATTTAATAAGAAATTTTAGTTGTTAATTAATGGAAATAAAATATACTAAAAAATTTGTCAAAATTAAAACAGAATATAGAATAATTTTGTTTTAAATCTTGATCACCATTATATATTACGAACGCATTGACGTGTGAATTTCAACCTTTAAAATAAATTAGGTGTTAGATTTACTATACAATTCCAATTTACTGTGGCTTTTTACTAAACACCTTTATCTAAAAGTTTTAAATTTTATCTAAAATTTTATGGATTCGCTCATGAAGAATGCATGCTATTGGGGCTTTTAGATTACAGTAGAAGTATTCAAATTAGAAATAATGGGAATATAAAAGATAAAAGAAATTTCAGGTGAGAAAATATTTCAATAATGTTTCCACCATTAATTATATTTTCTAATCTTTAGTCTTCATCACTTCATAAAATGTCTATATTTATAGGTAATTATATAGAAAGTCCATATATTAAGAATAGGTATAAAGGAGTCATTACAGTATAAAATTTTTCCCGAATATTTTGCTAAAGAAATAGGTTTATAATAAAATTAGTAGATTTATTTGTGGTGGATATTTGACTACTATCTTAAATAGAGGGACTCTGACAGTTCCAAAGTTTATAAGTGAAGACTTCAATCGATAAAATCATGTTTGTATGTAAATATCGTCATTTAGCCCGAAAAAATGTACACAAACTGCACTTCGCACCATACTGCAGCTTACTGTGTATATTGCGATCTACTCTATGCCTATTCTACATGGACTTACTTGATTAAATATTACGCTACTCGGAAAATGTTATTGTATTTTGCAGCATGCGTATTAGTAAAGCAGTTTATAACTTACCTCATAATGTCTATATGTTTATTTAATACCTTAAAAACTAATTTTGAGAAAAAATTAATCGTTTAACATTCAGTAATCAAACAAAAATTATAAAATAAATACTTAAAAAAACGTTTAAAACAATTGTTCAAAAAATAATATAAAAATAACTAAAAAGTGGGGATAAAAATTGAAATTTGTAAAGAATATTTTGAAATAATAACACTATATTTAGGTCGAGTTTAATTGTCCAAAAAAACAGGATTTTTTTATGTATACTTGTAATTTTGAACAACTTATCCCGACCTATCATAGGAAACAATTTTTTTACATTGTACAATGTCACTGATTTATTGCGAAGTTTATAAACAATTAATATCAATAATAATTAATTTATATATAAATTACATAAGAACTAATTAATAATTGTTTTTTTTTTTTAATTATGAAAAACACAAAAATGTAAATCGAGTGACGTAACAAGAGAAAAATGCAAATATAGGGCACAGAAAGATACAATAAATATTCTTTTAAATTTTTACTTGGCACTTTTTAAATACTATCCGTTCAATATTAATTAATTATTTTTTAAATATATTATCAATTTTAATTGTACATATTTTAGACTATTCATTAATTATTTTAGTTCAGTAATTAAAGTAATTAATATATTTAATTATATCACACACGGAGTACAAATGTTACACCACTCTTAAATTTTTGGATTTTTTTTTTGGTTTGTATTTTTTTTTTAAATTTTATTAAAGATCGGATTGTGGGTTTTTTAAATATTTTTTCCACACCAAACAGATTGTCAGTCTCTCAACATTTTTTAAATTATATTTTCTAAATTTTATAATATCCATGACTTTTTGAATACAAAATTGAGTTATTTATTTAAGTCAAGGAAATTTAAACTTTGCGTAACAAGTTCCACACAAGAGGCGTCAAAAGTATGTCACAAAAGCTTTATTTAGTGTGTTTTGAATTTATTTTTCTTCAGGTCTAATGATTGAAAAGTTTCATTCTTGTATATGTCTTTAAAATTTGTTAAAACATATCGCGATAGTTCTTTGTTTAAAATTTGTTAAAAAATATCGCGTCAGTTTTTAGTTTCAAATTTGTTAAAGCATATCGCGTCAGTTTATCGTTAATTTTAAAAAAAATAAACGAAACGATATCATGTGAATTAAGCTCTCTCAGATATTCAATTTTAGAGAAAAAAGTAAATTGGCCAATATAATATCGCCTTAAATTAAATATAAGTATTCAAATTATCGAAAATAGATATTCCTAACTCTTAAACTTCAGATTCATGCACACTGGGTATTATACAAATAGTAACGGCTCTTGGATATCTAGTGCCGCGTGCTTACCGAGTAAATAGTCTATAAAGTACAATTTTTAATAAAGTTGGAAAAAATCGTCGTTTTTTGACCGTACTTTTCGACTACACTATTTAACCGAATTGATAAGTTGTGGTACTCATTCGAACAAAATTCAATGTTCTTTAATTGATTATACTATGACTTTTTCGCTATGATGTACCATATAGAAGTTATAGACAGAAAACAAAAAAAGTCCGAAAATTTCGAGGTTGTTTGGCTGTCAAAAGTTGTCCCGCGGACGCCCGTGTTAGCATTTTTGTTTTTTACATGTTTGTACCCATATATGCAAGTTAAAAAAATATAAAGTACTACACCACCTTTTGCATCATACCCCTCGTCTTGATTCCCTACTAACTGGCGCAAAGAGTTGTACTCCTTAAAATAAGGAAAATAATTCATTACGAACAAAGGTTCGGAAATGCTTCATTTTCGATATACGCACTGTTAATGAAAAAAATTTTGTATCTCATCTTCTAAAACTTCAAATCTCGTGAGCATTATCCGAACTTTATTCATATTCGCAGTACTATCACTATTTTAGAGGTTTAATTGAGTCTTATTAACGAAGTTTGTTGTGAGCACTCATTTCTAACGTTTAGCCCACTATTTATGTATGGTTGTTTCATAGCTAATTGGAAATATACGAAAATTTTTTCTAGAATATATTGAGCGTTTAAAAAAATCTTATCTTCAATAACTATGCTGCCAATAACGATTCTTTCAAACATTCGTAAATAATAATTTGAAAATCATGGATATTTTAAATTTATATGTTGTAGTATTCTAAAACGAATTATACATGGGTTTGTAAAAAGTCTCCATTTTTATTTAAAATTAAATAAACCTGTCAAAATGAAAAATTATGAATCATTTCTTTAGAAAATAAATGGGCATTTATTATTGACTATTGCATTCGAGACTTTTCACATACAATAAAATTGAATGAGAAATAATCGATCATAAGTCGTAATTAATCGAATAAATTATATTCCTTTGTGAGGTTTTTTTTTTTACGTGTACATTTTTTAAAATATAGTCTAACTATTTTTAAAAGATTTTTTTCTTAAATATCTTTATAATTCCATATACTTTTTTTTTATAAAATGAATTAAATATCTCTAAATGACCTAAACTTTTTAATTTATTGTATATTTTTTCTTTAATATAACGATAACTATCATGTATTTATTTATAGTTTTTTTTTTTGGATTCATCAAATTAAATGAGAATGATTCATTATAGTTTTTTCTGTGAACAATTGTTTTAAATTCGGGATTTAGCAAAATTTAGAATGTCGATGTTTGATTTCTGAAAACTATTTGTGAAAATTTAAATATAGTACGTTCTAATATTAATTTTGAGTTTATTTACAATTTTTATTCGATAAAGAAAAACGATGTAAAGAAAGTGAAAAATTAAATGTTTACGATAATTATAGTTAAAAATTATTTATTTTTCCTGAGTTAATTTCTAATGTGAATTTTATTACTAGATACTAATAGTCCGGGAGACCAAATGGTTTTTTCAGGATGATGAACATCAAGCTGGTACTTTGTAAGTAGCTTCGTTTTGACAAGACACCCAAATTTTTTAATTATACAATTTTGGAAAACGGTATCGAAATTTTCTGGAAGCCGTTGAACATTGAAGATAAGAGACTCGGAGTCCATTCCATTGAATTTGTAGGATGAAAATTTTTCCTCGTTCTTCACTTGATTATCTTACAATTAAACTTAAAAATAACTTGATGCTAGTAAACTTTGGATGAACGGTCAATTCGGTCAAGTCGGCTCAAATTGGCATGTTCAACGGCTTCCAAGAAAATTTCGATACCGTTTTCCAAAATTTTATAATTAAAAAAGTTGTGCGTCTTGTCAAAACGAAGCTACTTACAAAGTACCAGCTTGATGCTCATCATACTGAAAAAATCCTTTGGTCTCCCGGAATATAATTGCAATTAGTTGGCTAGAATAAGGTTGAAGATAACCCAACTTTAAAATTATAAACAAAATGCGTAAACGTTTATACGGTAATTTGCGTAAATTAATAACTGCTGTGGTATGTAAGAAGAAATTATGATTTTCAAATCAGAATAGTTAAAATTTTTGTTGTTAAAATATTTTTTAAGTATTCATTCTTGAAGAAATTTCTAGCGTAATTTCTTGTCAATACGACATATGCGACAAGAATAGAGATGTGCCCTATTCAATTTAAAGAAAAACATGATTATTCAAAAGATTAAGGCTTTCCACATTAACGCAATTTAAATTTTAAGTCATGTTATCGTAAACAAACAAAATACTTCTAAAGTAGTTGAGTCATATTAACAATAGCTAAACTTTCAAACAAAATAATACTAAAGTAGTTAAGCCATATTAACAATAGCTAAACTTTTAATCAATCAATAATGATGTATTCGATTTCCAACAAGAACTTGCACGGTGTAGACTAAAAAATCTACGAATTTGTTTTTTACAAAAACATTCCTTCCAATATCAATTTTACCAAACTGTCCAATATTTGGGGGAAGAATCAATCTATGATGACATTTTAGTAAAATAAACTATAAAATATACGAAACCACTGACCTTTATCGTCCAAATTTAAGCATACACTAGAGCTTTTCAAGTTTAGTAACGAAAACTAAAGGTAAAACGTCGCACGAGTAAATAAAAAAATTTTCAATGAGGTTCGTAATAACATGAAAAATAATTTTCTATAAAATCTCCTAGCTTTATTATTTAAAAAATTTTTGTATTTTTTCTGTTTATCATGAGTGAAAATCGTTTATAACAAAACTAAAAGATTTTACAGAAAATTATTATAAATATTATAGAAAAATTCATATTTTTTGTGTTTAATTCTCGCGCGTCTTTAGTTCTCGCTACTAAACTCGTTAGTAGAAATGGCTCTAGCGTATGCTTCTATTTAAACCATTTCTAAACTATAGGATAGTCAGTCCATAATAAAATGAACTATAAAATATTCGAAACATAGCTTATGATCATTAAGTAACCTTTATAGAGTAGAATGGAAGGTTGGCGTATAATACGCTTGTAGGTCCCTCTTCTAGGTAAATAAACTGCATTGATGTTAGTTACACTACCGACATAATAGATGGCACTGAAAACTGTATACGAAAAATTACAATGAATAGGACCCTTTCTCTCTATAAATGTTACTCTATGTATATGATCACATAGAGTAACATTTAGCATTATAACAATCAAGATAGAATTGATTAATTTATAACACAATATTAACCACAAACTGCAACTTTTTACAGATTCTGTAGAAAAAATCAAACCTACTTTTGATATATACATTTATTGTATTATCGGCTCCAAAAGAAACATGACCTGTGGAATAGATAGACCAATCTTTCAATATCATCCGCCTATCAATAATATTGTGTGTTATTGAATATTGTACAATTCATCCGCCTATCAATAATATTGTGTGTTATTGAATATTGTACAATTGCTCATTAAAGGTTTTCTATTGTTATTAGTATTCAAATATTTTTTTGCCATATAATTTTATCGTTCTATTGTTAATTTATTTTCCCTGTACAAAAGTTTCACTTCAATTTTTAAAACATTCATTGGAACATACATAATTTAAACTTTGGTTTTTGTTTATCGAATAAAATGATTTTCATGTATACATAGACATATAGAACTGGATAGTGCACGTCACATATTTAAATGGTCGTCAGGAATGAGACTGATAGAGTGTATGATAACCAAGTATTATTTCTGTTTACACAGTGCCGACGGAAAGAGAGAGAAGGTGGTGGTCTAAACTCTAAAACACTTCTTCTCTTCTATTATTGAAAGTTAAGTTATTATACTTCATAAGATATGGATGGCCCTGTACAGTTCTATATCTATGCAGAATTATATAAGTTGTTAATTTTATAAATATTGATGACAAGAACTATTTTTGCACAAATTTCAATAATCTAAATTAATATTAATCATATTATTTATTTATAAAGTAAATAATATTTATAGAGAGCTTTTCATCTTTTAATTTAAAATAATTAGACATGTTCGTTATAAATGCGCTAGTTTCGTCGTCCGATTATTATAGATGAAAAACTTTTTCTTAAATTAACTAATTGTAAAGCTGCTATTAATTTAGTATTGCAGAATAATGCGTGTTAAGTTGTGAGTGTAAAATGTGTACATTATGTTTTTATATTTTAGAATTGTGAAAATTGCTTCTTTTTTTTGTATAAATATATTCGTAATATTAATGGAGGGAAAAGCATTAGAATAAAATTAGTTTTATCATTTTTCATTAAGGATTTTGAATTGTTATAAACAGACCAATAATTTTTTAAATTATACCCTTCTTCATGGATTTATTCATTTTATTTTAGGTATAATTATTCTTGAAAACAAACAACTATAATTATTTTTTTATACAGTAAGAAAAATTTTAATATTAAAAAAATATGATTATGATCCAACATACACCGACTTTACTTTAGGACGTCAGAATTTTACATTTTATAATGTTGTAAATATGATAACAAACCTTATAAATCCTCTATACTTTTAGTATCATATATGTAATACTAACATGTTCTATATAGCTAGTCGGGATAAGAAATAACGTTCCAACATTACGGTGCCGACTATATTAACTCTTTCTCTCTCCTCCGAGTCAAATTGATCGTGATACGCATGCTTGACAGAACAGAGTTCGTCTTCGGAAGAAAAAGATCACAGACACTATCTGTCTCACTTTATCGAAATAGCTTCCACTTATAGGGATTTTCCATATAGGAGTATTATATATATGCTTAGTATTTATAAAGAGCCAGTGTTATTGGACCCGTATTAAATAAACCCCTCCAAAAGTTTGAAAATTTTAGCTAACCTATTACATAAAGTAGATTTTTGTAAAGAAAATTAAATACAGCAAATATTTTAAAAATGGTGTCTTTATAATAATACTCTCAACGGAATATTTTTGGCAGTATATTGAATTTTTAATTTTGTGCTTTGACTTTGTTTTGTGAAATCGATATAAAAGGAGTTAAAAAAATTTATAATAAAAATGAGAATAGTAATTATAAACATTTTAATTTGATCAACGCTTACAATACTCGATGAAAATAAATTCAAAAAAAGACTAGAAAAATATGAGGTAGAAAATCATTAAATATTTTCGCTGTGGCCATTTGCTATAACAGGAACTCATAAAATATCGGAATTTAACAGTAATTTTGAAGCCAACAGCGAAAAACTAAAATCGTTGCCGTAAAATAATAATAGTACCTTATGGACTAATTAAACTCTGAAATACATTTAACACGTATCTTGTAAATATAATTAGGCCTTTAAAATAAATCAACGAAGGATTGATAATAACAAAATACAATAGTATTACAAATTGGGAAATTATTGAATCAGTTATTTCGAAAGGTCATAATTATCGGCATTAAAGTAAATATTTAAAAGTAAAGACTGTTTATTGACATATGCTAGTGTAAATTGGTTTTGCCTATTTTCCAATATGAAAGAAAGGGCCATAAGGAAGTAAGAAAATTGAAAAAAAAACTGAAGATTCATAATGACTGATTCAATTGATAAGATAAGTTACCGATAAATAACCAAAATAAAAGGTAGATAGATAGTAACTAAATAGTAATGAAATATATTCATTCCAAAATTATCTTCCACTCACCATATACATCTCTTTACTTTTAAGTTAATTAAGCTTAAAATAAAGTATATGAAATAATTTAAAATACAATCGGTACGTAATATTAGAAGATCTTTTCTCTTTCAATAAAAAATACGAATTCTCTCTTTCCAAATATTTAGTTTTAAATTATCACATTCGTGAAGCTTATTATTATGGAAGCAATTATATTTCATGTATATTTCCAAATTTTGTAACACTACTGTAGAATAAGTCTTGGCTTCATTTTGAATTGGGATTTTCATAAAGAATTTACGCATTTCATAAAACGTATTATGTCGTTTCTTATGACTACTGGTTTAGTAACGTGAAGTAAAATCCAGATCCTTAATAAAATTTAGTAATTGGATTATGTTGCTTTACTTTTTTAGAGAAAACGAAGGTTTTGCCTAGAAAATGCAATCTTGATTGTTTAACTGCTTCATTACAAAAGTGACAGTTGCCATTTCTGGCTTTGTCGGTTAATTTAAGAGGCTAAGAGGCTAAATAAATGGGCAGTGGCCAGAGAGTATGAAAAGTATCAGAACTATTTTAGTTCTCTCTAGCGAATATTCGATAAATGTATATTTTAATTTAAGAGTCAGCCTCTAGTGCTGGGCTGTTTTTTCCACCTATGCATGATTATAGTACCTCTTTGATGTGGTTAAATATCCCACACAGACAAAATCCAGGAACGTCTGAAATGCCTAATGTGACGGAAAAATGAATTTAATAATCAAACCACAACCTATATAAATGCAACAAAAAAATAAAATAGTGTTGTATTTTCTAGGTTTTCCAAATTCCAAGATCATATTTTTTTTATTTAGTCGCATCATTATATTCATACTTGCATGTTTTATAAAATATGTTATCCATTATAAAATAATAATGGCTACTTGTAACATGATAGCCATCATCCGTTTGTTTCTCTTCGAATTGCAATTAAACCTAGCGATAAATAATTTATAGAGACATTATCGATTATTTTCGTTCATCAATAATCTCAAAATTATATAAATTCGATCCGATATGAAACTTTTGTATTAAGAATTGATTTGTTTCATTCAAATTATTATTTATTATTTTTTTAAAACAATTGTTCGCGATTATTAAGTGTAAAAATTGTAATAATTATGATACTATAATAATAATTAATTATTACAATTATTAAATCCGTTAAATTTGTTATTATTTTAAATATTCAATTCGAAAATTCGCCGAACTATTTACATAACCGAAACATAAGAATATGCTTATTAATTAAAAAATTCTTCGCACAATTTTTTATTTCCAAATTATTTAAAAAACAGTATATTCATGTAGCAAGCACCCTACGATTTGTTTTTATTTTTTTAAATTTAGAAAAATTATTCACACGTAATAAACAAATTTCAACAAAAAGTTTTTTGTTCTTGGATTTTCCAAAATCAAATACAGAAAATTGAAATCGCTCCCTTGCATTTCCCTTTTACACGTAATATCAGGTGATTCTCAGTTATGACGTCATGACCCACTTGATTGCACGTTCCATCTGTCTTTTGTAAATTTTACCCCAACTTTGGAATAACCTGAGTTATATGTCTATTCCTTTACTTGCCTGTGATTGGAGAGGGTGAATATTCAGTAAATCGTCGCATTGCAGTTTCTTTTAAAAGCAAAAGGAAAACGGAGCTAGAGTTTGAGAACAGAAACTCACTATGCCAAAGATGTTCACTGAGATAAATCAATCTCTAGATGTGAATCACAAGCAGAAACGACATCAAAGTCGTATCATAAATTCTTAATAAATCTATAATACGGCCTTTGGTGTAGTTTTCAATTTGGGATTCTGATCTTGGAGACTATTTTCTCTTAAGTAGGCATCAAATCTAAAATTGAATTTAAACCGTAAAGGATTTAATAAAAAATTTTTGGCAAAAATTTCATAAATCATTTTGGCAATCAATGTAAAAGACCT
Organism: Nineta flava; assembly: GCA_963920215.1. Classification (NCBI taxonomy): domain Eukaryota; kingdom Metazoa; phylum Arthropoda; class Insecta; order Neuroptera; family Chrysopidae; genus Nineta; species Nineta flava. Next base: position 13,973,363 of record OY986045.1, on the reverse strand, counting down.
TTGAGAAAAATCAGTTATAAAATATGTTTTTTCATTCTAAACCTGGCTTAAATAACTTGAGAATTGAAATTAATTTTTTTTTATATTTCGAGTTCTTATATATTGCAATTTTTATAGTTATTCGGATATAACATTAACAATAGTGATTTTGATTGGTAGAATTGATAAATGCACTAAGAGAATTCAAATAAAATACAAATATGGATCAGAGAATCTAAACCAGATTATTATATTGATCTGATTTTTGCTAACGAGTTTTTCAGTTCTAGTTCCAATTCTATGATCTATAAGAACTACAGAAAACAGATTATAAGTATTTTTAAATGTATATCTTTAGGATAATAATTTTCAAACCGCCTGGCGTTTATTTCCTGAACTGAATATTTTAGATATTTTTCTTTTATTCGTTATTGTTAAACTTACTAATAACCATTTTACATGAATAATTGAATATACTCTAAAACTAGAAAAACTTATTTTTAATATAAAAAACACACTCATAACAATAACAACGAACATTTAATATCAAATTTTAGTAAACGAAGTAAAAACTAACCTTAAAATATTTAATTTTTATTCTATTTAATTATTTAAAGAATAATGTACGTGAGATCACATGACCTAGATTAAATACGTAAAAACAATGCAATGTTGTCGAAATTCCACACTGTTTTTCGTATCATAAGTTAGCATGATCAAATATTCAATTGGTCGATGAAAATTTGCGAGTATATATATACGTTCAACTTTTTTAAATCAAATTCTAACATTACTAACTACTGACCATTCGGTCGATAATATCTGTGCTAGTAGTTGACTTGTACACGGTAATTACTTTTACGGGGAAAGGCGAAAGATAAATTGTAAAGGAGAGATCAAAATTCATTAGTGATTACAATCGACGTCTTTAAGGAGTAAGTCCAAAATTTTACGTGCAACAGCATCACAAATAAGATGGTCTATTACTTTAATTGCTGTATTATAAAAGCGACAAGTTCGGTTATGATCTTGATATATCTATCCTGATGAAATTATTAGTTTTTTGTGAATATTATATAAAACAAGTGTTTAGTAACTACACAAATGTCTCGAAATGAAGAATTATGCACGATAACAGCTAACCTAGCTTGTTAAGCTCACGACACAATTTATATTTCAAATCCAATCTGATTCAGATCTCTGATTTCTACCAATGTAAATCACTATTTTAATTTTAGTAATTAAAACGTTCGCTATTTAGAATTACATTTAACATAAAATTTGTTCGCACAAAAATCATAAATATTTTTTATGTGTTTTTAGTTCAAAAGATTTAAAATCACGTATTTTGTTTAGTCTTAAATATCACTTTCTGAATCAGAATCATCATTATGTTTTAAAATAGTATCATTACTTTTTTGTCGTAATAACTTTGATTTTCTAACTTGTGTGAATGAACCTTTACGTTTGCTATGCTCATCACTAGTATCGCTGACACTTACATTTGATGAGCTAGTTGAAGCAAGTTCACATGGAATTGTTGATGATTTTTTTGCAATTCCACTGCTACGATGCGATCGTACTAATGGTACCGTTTTAAAATTCGAATTTGATTTAAAAGTACTCATACTGGTAGCAGAACATTTATTTTGATCATACGAAACACTTTTTTGTAACGATTTTACTTGTTGTAGGTTCACTTTTGTTGAATGTGATGAAGATTGTTGTGCTTCTGCTGATGTAACGATACTGTCATCTTTGATAGCAGAGGGTGATGTTACCGTTGGTGGTATTTTTACAGGTCGTTCAGTTGATTTTGTATAATTTGCCATTTTCTCGGGTGTCGTACTTTTTTGTCCATTATCCAAATCATGTGTTAATGATGATTTACTATGTGGTGAATTAGGACCTAACGGGTGACTATTACTACTTGACCATTCAGATAATGATAAATTATCAAAAAGTGAACTATCATCATCTTTTAACCCACCTGGACCCTTGAAACTTTTACTCGTACCACTATATGAGCCCGAAACATTTTGAAATAATACTGTTGTCATATTATTTGACTCTGATAAACTTAAACCACCCGATTTTGTAATATTTTCTGAATTACTATGATCTTCATCAGAGCTATGTGGTGATATTTGTTGAATGGTAGTTTGTTTTGATAACATTCCATGTTTTTTTGGTGGTATAGGTGGTTTAATTTTAACAACCGCCGCTTCCTCTTCGGAAGAATATTTTGTATCTAATATTATTTCATTTTTCGGTAAATCAAATGAGTTATCTGATTCAGAACTATCGGATTTACCTTTAGATAACTCATCAATCAATGTTTGATCTACAAATACATCGTTTTCAAGTTCAGGAGTTGCATCTGAAATTGAATCTTGTACAACAACTTTACACGCTTTCTCTGCTTGAATATAAAACGTTTTTCCAACTTCGAAATCACCGACATATTCTGGTGGAGGATCATAAACAGCTGATGATGGTGGACTCGGCCATTGTCCACTATCTTGACTTTGTAAAGATCCACGTAAACCAAATACTTTTGGTAACTGATAATTACTATCGTCCATAATTGGAAATCGTGGTGGAGAATCACCTTCCATTGATGAAAGTGGTGTTAATCTTTGATGCTGGTTAGATTGCACATTTGATGATGAAGCTGTAACAGGTATATCAGGAAGTGGCCAATCTTCAGACTCTTGACTACTGGAACATTTTAATTGAGGCGTGTCGCATTCGTCTTCTTCTGAATTCTCTTCAATAATAGTATCATCTGAATTTTGCCGACGTAATTTATCTTCAGCTAAAATTAACTCAACTTCATCTAGTGATAAATCAGCCATTTCAGCGGATGTCCGTCGATCGTCTGATATTTGTCGTGTTAAATTACACCCTAACAATGATTGTGGTTTAAATTTATCACCAGATGAGTTTTTATTACTGGGACTTCTGTCTATGGAAGATGAACTGCTTATTTTCTTATTGTTCGATGTTTCAGCTTTTGGTAAATCCTCATTAAGAGGTTTAACATCAGCACTCGATGAATCTGAACTAAGACTTGCAGGCTGATCACTTGAGACTAAAGACTCTTCATTCATGCTATCATAATGTGTCATACTATGTTTAGAGGAATTTTCATCTAAACTCGATTTTTCTGAATTTGAACTTCTTTCTGATATCCGAGACAAAGTTCTCGATAAATAGGCAGTATGTCCATAATTTGGCACTACATCAGTTGAATTAGCTCCATTAAGGTTTGGAGCATACATTCCAGATGTATTAACATCATCTAAATTAGTCATAGTATCTTCATCGTCATCACATCGAAATCGAGCATACGAATCCCTCGATAAAAAGTACTCTTTATCATCTAAATCTTGATCGGGTGGTAAGAGTCCATCTTCAACACTGGATGACTCACCACTATCTAATAAAAATGGCCTCCATGTAGAACTAGCTTCAATTGTAGGTGCTTCACCAGTTTTTTGTAATCTATATGCTACACCCAAACTACCTGAACTAGATTCTGTATCTAGCGAAGTTTTTGATTCCATTGATAATTTATCAATCGATTGTATTCGTGGTTTATCCAATGATCCATTCCTTTTGTCAAATGATGACCCAGACATAGAATCCTCTAATGACGAATATGTACTTCGATCAGATGCTGATGATATTCGACTATATGAACGTAATCTTCCTTTTTGTAATTCTTTTTCACTCAACCATTTTTGTTCAAATGGGTATTTGCCTTTAAGTAATTTTCCGTCATGTTCAAATGATGATACTGTTAACGATGATGTGTCCGTTGATGATTTTGATGAAGTTTTTGTATTTAATAACGATTGTTTATGCGTGATAAATACCTCAGGAGGCTGTAACGGCTTATTACCATTTCCACCTGAACCGGAACTCGATGATTCTTCATCAACCGGGCTGGATCTTTTCAATGGGCTACGTGATGATTTATCTGAAGATCCTTTTTCTGAACTATATCCTTTTTCCGAAAGCGCTTTCTCGGATGTGTCAGATGGTGCTTCTTGACTTAAATTTTTCAATAATTCATTTTCTAATTGCTCACGTGTATCATATATTTCAATTTGTTGACTGATACCAAATGGGCGAATTATTGAACAGCTCACACTGGATTCATCACTCTTACCAGGTTGCTGAACAGGACTCGGATCTTTTTCACCACTAGTCCAAGAACCAGTTGTATCACTACTACGAGATCTAGTATCACCAAATTTCATCATTCTATTCTTTGTTGCCGAGTTAACTTGATTCGTATGTAAGAAATTTGGATCTTCTGGAATAATATCTTCATCATTCAAATGTAAACTTAAGTCATCTTCATCATCTAAACCAATAACTTCTTCACATTCAACAGTAATCCATGATGCTGTATCCTCTGATCGACTACGTTCAGTACTTAATTTTTTCAATAGATCACCTCTTATATCACTTACTTCCGTTAAAGATTCCTCTTCTTGGCTTTTAATTTTTGGAATTATTCGTCCAGCAAAAGCTTTTTCGATTTTTTTATCTGATATACTTTCAGGTATAGTAGTTGCAGGCGACACACTTCCCGATATGGGTTTAGAATCTGGACTTGTACTTTTAGCACTTTTAACTTCTTCTGATTCAATTAACAAAGTCGGTTGTGAAACTGTTTGTTTCGATTCATGACCATTTGGTATTTGTATATCAGCTATAATATCTGGAGGGACTTCTTCCATATCACTTGGAGGAATTGGATCATTTGTCTCTGATTCAATGTCTGAAGTCTCTTCAGAAGTGTCACCTGCTTCAGTACTAAACCCGGGCTTCGAATCTGAATCTATTTCAGTTTTGCGTTGTTCCAAATCTAAACTTTTACCTAGACGACCAACTTGTTTTTCGGTTCCAAATGGATCGTCTGGGAAATTTAATTCTAAACTTTTGGTTAGTTTCTTGTCTAATTTCTTTGGTGATTTTGTTATAATAATAGCATCATCTGGTATTGTAAAGTTTGTAACATCAATTTTAATTTCTAATTTACCATCAGATACAGAAACAGAATCCTCAACAATTGGAAATGACGGCAATGTTTCTTTAACGGGGCTCTTCAATGTCTTTGTTTGTTTTATTGCAGTTTCGTACAAAATTTGTTGCTTTTTACGTCTAATATTTAATTCATTATCATCTTGAGACTTACTTCGCTCTTTACTCGATATACGTTTCAACTCTAATTTTTCAAATGATTTTGATTTTTCTTTTGGTTGCGGTTTTTTTGATTGTTCCGATTCTTGACTTTTTACTGCACGTAAAGCTCCTGTAGTTTTTAATTTTGGTGATTTTTGTTTTTCCAAAGATTTGTCTTTTATAATTGTACCTTTCGGAGATTTTTTAACACCACCACTTGTTGGTGTACTTGTTTTTGAGCTACTTGGGGATTTAACAACACTTGTATCTATTTTTAAACCTAATTTCGATGCTTTTACCTGAGCTTTACTTTCATCGTTTTTAGGTTGCTCTTCTATGTCACTGCACACAATCTTATCTTTCACTTCTTTGTCTTCTTTTGGTGTTAAAACTTCATCGTCTAATGGTAGTTTAGGTACTTCTACACTTGGTGTTTTTTCTAAATCACTTTTTGATGTTGTCGATTTAAGAATATCTTTATCGATACTATCATCTGTCTCGAGTGAATCCAAAGTGTCATCCTTACTTGAAAATGCATTTGGTGGTGGTAAATTTGTAACCGATACAACAGCAGTGTCTAAACTTTTAGCGCGACGAGATGATGTTGGTGATTGTACAGCAGTTTGTCGTTGCATTAATGTAAAACCAGTACCTTCTGATAAATTTAATCTTGCATGTGCAAATAAACCTGGTGTTTGACCTCGGCGAATTAATGTTGTGTCAGCATCAGCTAAAAATGATTTTAATTTTGTTTGAATTATTTCAGTCGACTTTACTGTCGTTGTTGGCATTTCTGATGGACCCAATAACGTACTTGTTACATTAACAGTACATGGTTTTTCAGTCGGTGAGTCTTTCTCAACTGACGATTCTTTAGTTTCGGTATCTTTAATAGTTGACGATGGTTTCTTGTCTGGTGATGGTGACAAATCCTTTGCTTCAGGCAATGTTTGTAAAGGTGGTTTCAAATTTCCATCTTCTTCTGAACTAGGAATCGATAGTGATCTTTCCGAAATACGACGCAATTCAGTATGACCCACATCTAAACTTCGATCATATGGTAAAATTTCTGATTTTCGTGGTTGCGGTGGTGATCCTTCAATTTCAGTTGACGACATTGTATATTGTAAATGAGTTTGACGTTCTGATTCATATTTTAAAATTGATTCCATTTCTTTTCGATGTTGTGGCGGTGAAAATTCTAGCTTTGTAGGAGTTGCCTCAGCACTTCCAAACACATCATCTGAATCTAATGATTCATCATCGGAACTGAAAGACGTAATCCGAACTTTTCCTTTATTCTTTGTTGAAGATTTTTTACTTTGTGATCGTGGTTTGTTTATACGCTTAGGTTTACCGTCTTTTGCATCTTTTCTAGCTTTATTAATAATTTCCGAATTATATTTAGCTTTTAATACATTTTTCGCATCAATTTTTGGTTTAATATCAACTTTATTCGATGTACCTTTAGATTCATCAACAATTGAAAAACTATGTGGTGGTGAATCACTTTCAATACGACTTAATTTCATATTCAATGTTTCAAGTACTGATGGATCAATTTTCGTAATATCTCGTTTTGGGCTCGACATTAAAACTGGTAGATCATTTTTATCAATTTCCAAAGTAATCGGATTAATGTTACTCAAATCTACATTTTGTGTAAATAGAAATTGTGATTGTGATGGCGGTTGTATTGGTTCTTCTAATGTTGTTTTCTCTAATTCAGGTTTTATATTTTTCGGTGACGATATATCGGAACTTAATTTACGTTTTGGTAAAACATCTACAATTTGTACATCAACCTTATTTGTCGTTTCAACTTTTGGTGCAGTTCCATTCATTACATGACGCTTATGTAAAATGTATGGAATATCAAAGGAATCTTTGGGTGGGAGATTAATCAAATCAAATTGAGTTTTTGCACCTAACACTTCAAATTGACTTTTAGGAACTTCAAATTTTGTTTTTGTACCTTCAACATCTCGCTGTAATATATCAAAATGACCAAACTCAGCCGTAGGCATTTCAAAATGACTAGCGAAACCTTTTGATAGTGGTGGGGCACTGGGTATTTGTCTATATAAATAATCTTCATCACTCGATTCAGCTGGAGTTAAATCAATGGATTTTTGATGCATTAACGTATGTCTACGTGAATTAGGACCCAACCGTGGTCTGTTTGTAATATTATTTGGATCAGACTTTGTACGTTCAATAGGTAAATGTGCTTGGTATTTATCCATATCCTCACCATCAATTAATAATTGCTCAGAACTTTTTGAACTATCTATAAAATCACTTACTATATTTGAAGTGGTTTCTACAGGAAAATTATCAGGAACAATCGGTTCCGGTAAATCATTATCGATAATAGGTAATGGGGGATAAGGATACTGATCAGAGAGTCCATCAGCAAAATCACTATCCTTTAATTCTTTAATTTTATCATCATCAAAACTAAATATATTACTTTCAACTTGAGCAATCGATTTTGAGCTATGACCTGGATCTGATTTTGCTGATCTAGATACATTCTCTGATAAATTTTGTATTTCTGTTGGTAAACCACAAATATTTTCTGGCCAAATATGGGTCGTTTGTGATTTAGATGTACTAGATTTTTGTGTACGTGGTATAGTGTTTAATTCAGTTTCAAAAATTGCACGATGATTTCGTATATTTTGTTCAGTTTCCACATTTTGTAAGCTAACTGAATGTACATGGGGTGTAGTCTCCTTAAATGATGGAAAACTATCAAAATCGGGAATTATTGATTTCGCTGTATCATTATTGGTCTGTTTATTATAATCGTTGTTTAAAGCAGGGAAAATGAATTCACTAGGTTTAGATGAAGAGGATGTTGATTTTAGCGTTTCTCCAACAATTTTTGGTGATGGAATAGTAGTTGTTGTCGATTGAACTAGAGTTTCTGAACTCTTTTTTGAAACCTGTTTTGATTCACGATCACTTTTTGATTCTAAACTAGATGTACGTGATCCCGAACTAACTTTTGATAATTTTTTACTACTACCCATTGAATCATAATAATCACTTTTCGATTCTAAGCTAGATGTACGGGATGATAATTTTACTGTACGATAGAACGATCCATCAGATTTTGGTGGATTTTTTTCGCGAGGTAAATCTCTAGGATCATCCATCAGGAAAATATCTTGATGTACATCGGATGTACTCTTATAGTGATGGATATGATCGGAATCATCACTATCAGATACAGATTGAATATAATTGCCAGAGTCTAAACTACCGCTACGTGTTTTATCGCTAGGATACGAATGGCGATAACGATATGCTGATGAACTTAAATCATCATCAGACCGTTCTAATAATTCATAACTATCATGAGATAAATCATCTTGGGATTCAGCTAATTCGTAATTTCCGGGATCCTCCATTGATTCTTGACTTAGTGTCACCGTTCCTGGATAACTACTTGAATAAATCTTATGATCAAGTACAATAATATCCTGTTGTATATCTAAGCTAGTATTTCGATTACTATGCACGTTATATAAACTTTTATGTGAATCATCGTAACGTGTTACCGGTGATTCTAATTTACGCTCTGGTTGGCTACTATTTTTTTCAATAGATGATTTCTTTTTAAGCGTTTTTGTTTTCGATTGTATTTGATTACTATCAAATGTAAAGTCATATAGATCCCGACAACTAGCGCTACGTTGCCATAATTGTGAATTATTTGTTTTATATGATAAATGATCGTATGAATAATCTGGTGCCGTTCTACAATCCAAATGTGATTTTGGTAATGATTGATTGTATTCGAAATTATCATGATAATGGGAATATACAGTTTGGGAATGTGTGGATGTTGTATCAGGTTGGATAGGATTTATGTAATATAATGAACCTTCAGATTTTGGTGTGTATTTTGTGTTATGTGGCAGTGATGAGGAATTTGTTATAATATTTGTCTCATTAGAGTACATCGGCGGGATAGTAGTGTGAGTGTGGGTTGTTATGTATGACGTTGGAATGTATTTCTGACCTGTGTTGTCGATGTCTTCGTCTAGATATATACCCCTCGATTTCATATCGTGTACTCGGCTCGTACTCGTACATATTTCCACTGAAACCTGTTTAAACAAATTTTAATTGTTTTATTGAATTAAGTGGTCCATTACTTAACAAAAGCTAATTTTGTAAATTTGAAATAAAACGAATGTTCAGTTTATGAATGATGATGAAAGAATTATGTTTCCAAAACTGAAGTCATAATTATTAAAAATATTAACGAAAATCATCAACATTTGCTTTATTTCAATAATAAATTCATTTATAAGATAATGAATTTGAATTTTTAAATACCGATTGCGTCGTCAGAGGAGGTGAAGGCGAGCTCGTCGTCACTGTTGTGTCCTCCACTAACACCGTGGGACTGTCTGGCGTGGGTGTGCCCAGTGTGATAGAGCTGCGTGGAGAGTGTGTAGCTGTGCCTTGGCGGCGATAAGCTAATTTCGTCGTCTGAGAAACCCCCCGTCCCACCCGTGCTGATTCCATCCGTGATGCTTTGTCGAGCTCCTCCGCTATATATTCATAAATTGAAAAAAATTTCCGAAATTTTAGTTTCATTTGCTCTTGATAAACTTAAGTTCTTGTTTTAGTAAATATATTCAGAGCACGAAATCAGTTGTTCAACTACAAGGAAATGAGTACCTACCAAGTGAAGGGTCGGCGAGAGGTAACAAAGGATGGGCAGATATGCTGGTGCCCACCGATACAGCGTGCACGTTGACAGCACTAGAATGCGCCGAATGGCGGAAAGATGCCGACCTGCGCAGAAGAGAATGAGGAGTGTGAGAATACCTCGTACTAATAACAACCCTATTTAAATATTTTTCTATGCTCTCAATTTTTCTAAAAAATATATTATATTTCACTAACATATATATAATAATTAATCAATAAAAAACAAACAATAATTTGTTATTAATTAATAAGTAATAAAAAGAGTTTGTATTCGTTCATAAAAGTTCTAATAAAATATATAACATTGAACATTTCATGCTGGAATTTGTTTGTAAACAACGTTGTTGCAAAATACAACGTACATTTGATTTGTTTGTTTAATTTGAATATATAATATATTTATTGGTGCAAGAAAAAATTAAAATACGTCCAAATGCAGAATAAAAAAAGTAGGTAATTGAAAAATTATTAATTCGTTTTTGAATTTAATATGTTTGTATATTTTTAAAATAAAGGTAATAAAGAACATTAAAAAATAGTGCCATGGAGAAATGTTATAGAGTTTTATTTAAAATCAATCCAAATGAAGGCAGCAACAATTTTATTATTACGTTTTGAAAAAATTAATTTTTTTTAAATATATTTAATTTGTGAAACAATTCCCCCATCCTCCTTCCCTTTGCGCAGCTCAAGAAAAATGGAGAAAAACTTAATATAAACTACTAATATAAATAATAGAAAGAAATATAAGTTTCAAATTTTGTATTCTTTTCTAGATTTATGTCTGAAAGTTTTGCATAACATGTTAACAAAGTTTATCTTTTCACCTTTTTTTTTTTAAATTTATTTATGCCAAGGTAATTATTTGGAAAAAAATATTTTATCAAATGTAGACTTATTTGTCTACAAAAATTTAATTTAATTTAAATTCAATCGTCGATTTCGGTAAAATTTGCTAAGTTATTTAAAAGGGTATCTATTGCGACATATTAGTTGTACAACATGAACAATACTATTTGCGTGTGATTTTATTCGAAAATATTTCACTTTTTCATTTATTATGGAGAAAACAAATGCTATATATATATATATATATATATATATATATATATATATATAAATTCCTTCATCAGATAATATACTCTTCTATGGGTGCCGGAGTACTCAGGTAATGAAGACAAGCTGACTAATTATAAAAAAGGTGCTTGAACTTCTCTTTTAGGCGTTAAATTTATCTGATTAATTTCCTTACAAAAATGTATACAGAGAATAGGTAAAGGGAAAATAATATACATTCTATATCAATACAAGGCATTCGCTTATAGAAACCAAAAATATTTATTATTTAAGATAAGTTTGTCCCTTAAGTTAAGATACATGAAAACATTATGTTAAATATATCTTTTCAAACCCGACATAAAAGACTGGATAGTCACCTCACCCTTCCTGCTATATTATCAATTTATTTCATTTCTTTGAACTTCTTACAGTTTGAAATATGACGATACTTAAATAAAATTGTAATTCTTCTCAGCTTTAAATTTTACTTGATAATCTTTGGAATATTTATGTGGGCAACTTTCAGACATATATAGATAAGAGAAAAGTAAATTTACAATCATGCAACAAAAAGAGTAAGTTATGCGGGAAAGTTTCATGCTTTTTTAAGAGAAAAATATAGGCTGCAATTTTTTTGTATTTTATGATACACATAGAAGAAACAATGCATTTGTAATTTGGAAATCAATAACACTTATACAGAATAACTTTCGTAATACAAACCTTTGAAACGTTTGACGTTTCACATAATTATCACGTACAAATTCAACCATTTGTTTTTGAGTTTTTCCGCTATACCTGCAATTAGTTTAAAAAAGAAAAATTTTAATATTAAAATTGATCATAATTGAAATTATAATAATTGATAGATGCAGTTTTAATCGTATTTAACGACTGACTTTAAAAGTGACATAATTATAGATGATGCCCAAGAAAATTTAACAAGACGATATGAATATTAAATAAATATTCTTAATAATAAAATTTTAAAAAATGTTTAGATTATATGTAACTAACTATTACCCAGGACATAGTTAACATATAAAATTTGTGTTACTTGTCACTTAAATTTAATATTGCTTAAATCGTAGTTGGCGTTTATAATAATGATTATAGGAGGTTTCGTCAAATTGAATACCCACTCTTTGCAAAAAGCATTTAATTTACTAACTTCATACCTAAAAGAACTACCACGAGAAATCACTCGTGTTTTATGACGTGAAATATTTTTAACAACAGCACATCGGAAAAATCCATGATGTTCAACACATTTTTTCCAGAAATTTTTACATTCATTACGACCTTCAAAGTAAAACTCCACCAAATCCTTGTAAACACCCTATAAAATTACATAAAAGGAAATAGATATAGAATAACTTAAAAAACCCTCAAAAATTAAAACTCACATAACTTTCTGGATGAAGTTTAATTAGAAATCGTTTACGTTTAAAGGAAATTTTTCTAATTTTAGCCCATGAAAATGTATTTATTTTACTAAAATGTTGGAAGACAACAATTCCCATATGCGCAACAGATAAATTTAATGTAATACCATCATGATCCTTTGCTGAATGCATTTTCATTCCATATAATTCACAACGGCGTGCTGTTTCCAACAAATTTAAATCAGCTTCTGCTGGTGATTGGCCACTAAAAAATTAATACAAATTATAATATACTTATAATATGGACTGCTATCCAAGTGCCGCGAGTAAACCACGAATATAAACACACTTTAACACAATCGTATACCTACACATCATTGTGTCAACGCTTTCATTGTGTTGCCATCCGAAAAAAATAACTTCGAACTTAAGAAGGAAAGGTCTCAGCCATCATACCAATTTTAATTTATTGTATAATTTAATTATTTTATATAAGAGGCCAGTTGAGCAAAATATTTATTATTTTAAACTTAACAAACGACTAGTTTGTCTCGATGTAGGTATTCAGTTAAAGCATTTAATTATTATTTTTGTTAATAGTATAAAATCGTGAACTTATTAGAGAACCCCGGAATGTTTCAAAAATCTTTCAACGCACTCGATTGGTCAAAACAGTTTTCGTTGTAGTAATGTCTTTTGTTATAAAAATACTAACAATTTTTGTTCAAAACATTTTTTTCAAAACTGAGAGAATACATTGTCCCAACGTTTATAATCGATTTAGGTCGAATCTATTAATTTTCGTAAAATCGTTAAAAGTTGAGTTGTTTAGTCGAAAAATGTTTTCGAAAAAAAAGGATTTCAAAACAAACTCAGACGATTTGAGACAATTTCCATAAGGGTTGACAGAAGACTCTTTATGGCAAAATACTTACGCATGTTTTTTATGATTCTCCATAATACGGCATTCTAATTCATGATCTTGATGGGGAACAAATTTATATGATGAGAGGTACGTATGGTCTGGATAATCTTCTGCTACATAATCACCACATTCAGCTAAAAAAATCGTCATTTGTTTAATTTCATCTTCCAAATATTATACGACTAATATGATTACCTTGAACTATATAACTAGCCATTAAAGCTGCTGTATTATCATTGCACTGCAAATGAGCTTGAGAAAGATCTCGCTTAATTTGTAAACAAAATAAATAACGTGTAAATTCTTCTTCTAGTTGGCCTGGATCCGGGGTATAAAACTTAACACAAAAACGTAATAATGGATCAATTAAAGATAATCCTAATTGACGAGATACTGGCTTCTGCAAATCTAACCAATACTAAAAAAATTAAATTAATAAATTAAATATATTATTAATAACAGTGTATTCTAAATAGAATAATATTTACCCTAGTTCCAGCTAGGTCTTGGTACTCGAGACCAAAATAATCAGCTTCTAATAAATGCAATTGTTTACAAACTTGATCAAATAAAACTCGCCCTAATGCTTTGGCCTACAAAATAAATACAGTTTAAATTTTCTGTCGACATAAAGATCACATTTTTAATATTGGATATTTCTAAATAAATGAAAAATATTTTTAGGAAGTGATTCCTTGTATGATATCATGTAGCTCTTTTTTTTCTTTGAAGTTTTTCATCGAGTTTAGGTTCGTATTCGAGGTACGAGGTGATAAGCAGAGGATAGTTATTGTCTATGATAAGCTTCCTTATTTTTATTATAAAAAGCTCCAATTGCTGTATTTCAATTAACAGTATCGCTTGCGAGATATTTTTTGTACATTTTGTAAAGGATGATTTTTTTATTGACAGAAAATTTTATGTTTTTCATTCAGTAATTATGAATCAAAAAAGTAAAACCCAATGACATCATATGATCACAAAACGCACCTAACGGTCACTTTACGGACAAGTAATGGTGCTTCGTACATTGCATGAGGATTTTCTCACCCAAATGCGGTAGTTTTAATTATTAATATACTTATAAAGGCGGAAATGTGCCTCATTAGAGAAGAAGACGCTTTTCGAACAGTCATTTTCAACTCTCTGCTGCTCAATTTTACCCAACTAATCTACGTCATTTATTCGCTTATTAGGGCCATTAAAATTCATCATAATCTTCCCATAATAGCTCTGTAGAAATAATTGAACCATTTTAACCATCGAGCGGTGACTAAATGATCCATTTCGTAAATATTTTGCCGAAAACTGACATTTGATACTTTGCAAACATGTGCTTATTGACAGCTGTTTTATATACAGTCCTGCCAACATAGACATGGGGTGGGGATTACACTTTAGGAAGCAAAAATTCATAATAATCAGAAAAGATTAAAAAAAGATTGACATATAATAACTATCAAAAATGTATAATATATTAATGATTTGCATTTTTAAACACTCATGAAACATGAAACGAAATTTGAAAAAAATACATTCGAGGCAAAAAATCATCCAAAGAAATCTCTCCTTGAAATATTTGTGGTCAACCTTTCTCGCATATATTAAAAAACTTAAAGTATAATTATTAAAGTATAAGCTGCGATTTCCAAAGATCTAGTATTCGAATCTAGACTGATGCGTATCTCTTTTGTTTTTTACTATTACATGTAATAAGCAAAAATTGAGAAAATTTATTACAATTATACCTGAATTTGAAACATGGTTATGGAATCATCTAACATTTGTACTCGTACGGCAAGCATTTTTCCACCTTTTTTAGGAGTTGCTGGTGGTGTACGAGCTCCACCGTCAACTCCTGCAGGTGTTGAATGTGAATGATGCATTGATCGTCCACTCCCAACCAAACCACAACCATCATTCGTTAATTCTCCCGTCGAACATGCCCGCTGAGAATCCATCATTCTATTTCGCGACATTAGAGGTCTGCTAACCTTTGTACATCTAAATAAAATTGAAATATATTCGTATTGTGGATACAATAACAAGAAATTAATTCTCAATTAAATCTGAAGTAGAAATTTTGATGCAATCATACAAAACAGATTTCTTTTGACCTCAAATTTGTCACATTCACTTTTAAAAATTTGTAAATGACCTTTAAATAAGTTTATAGTGAAAATTATCGCGCAACTTTTTTGAATGTAAACGTAAAAAGATATACTAATTTAACTCAAGTATAAATTTTTTTATTAATTTAAATCATACAACATTTTTTTATAAGTAATCAATTAAAGTTTTTGTACTAAATTACGTCATGAGATTCAATTATTTTAATTGGATTTAAACTTTAAACTCTACCTACATAAAGTCTAGAGTATTAGCGAGCTAATGAAATTTTATTTAAAAAAACAGGTACATTCATTGAATTCAAAAAATAAATAAAAAAACATGCAACCATATTGTTATAAAACGGAAATTTCTCAATTTCTACAATAATAAATAAAATAAAATTAAAAAAAAAAAACACTTTAAATTAAAGTGACTACAGAATACAAAATAATTAAGAACTGTAATTACTTTCAATTGATTTGTTTATATTGTCTGATGAGTATAGCATGCATTATGGTAAGTAATATTTGAATAATTTTTATTAAAATGCTTGTAATTATTCAATTTAAAAATGACAATAATAATAATAGGTCTCTTAAATGTGAAAGCCAAACCCAAATCAATTCGAAAAGCTGATCTAGTAAACACATACGTCTATATATGTGAGTGTACATTGATGTGAGAGAGATAAAAAGTGTGTCGGCAATTCTGTGATTTATAATTTGAAATTGCTACACACCCAAGAAAGTATTGAAATGACAGTAAACTTGATATTATATTGCATAAACAGCGTTTACACATTTTAAAGAAAATATGTACATCGTTTTATATTTTATTTTGTAATCACTGTACACGCTTTATAACTTACATTATATTTCATTTTTATATTAATTTTAGTGTTAGAAATTTTTAAATTATGATTTTTTTATTTAGTTATTAGAAAACTCACAACACAATCCACACAAACTATTCGTCGAGATTAATTTGTGTCGAGTTTATTACATCTATTTTAAGAGACACTCATTGTATAGATTTTATAAAGTAGAGATTTCATATTTCAATAAAATATTTTTGTTCAACAATTGTAATGATTTTTTTTATGTTGACAAAAAAATAGTTTTATCTTGCGAAGTCTTGTTTATCCTTATTAACTTAATATAGAGAAATATCCTGATATTTAAAACACATGGACTCACTATTCTAATATACAATGTGTTCATTTCAAAAGTATCCACCCTTAATAACTCTTGGCCTGATGTGATTATTGTTTTGAGTGAAAACACATCGATTTAGATATCGAGGGGGAAGTTCAATAATGGTACCTAGAGAATTTTAGGTTTCATCCCTTCGCCCCCAGCCACCCCCACTTTGAAATTTCAAATGGCAGCCCCTACTTGAGATACATCATTTGAAAGGGCATAAAATTCTCTATTCAACCATGATAAAAATAGGATAGATTACACAGTAGATGGAAGGTATGAAATCAATTATTATTAGCAAAACATTGCGGATTGGATAAAAAATGTAATAGATAACAGAATCATTAACCATTAATAATAGAATCTTTGGAGAATCAAGTGGATGAAGTTGGAAACATAATACTCAGTGAGAAATATTTGCATTTTCAACAAGATGGATACCTCCACATTATGCTGTACCTGTTCGAAACTAGCTGGACCATAGATTTGCTTATTTATTATTTGTCATATTTTGAAAAGTGAATTCTTCTTTTGTGGTCATGTGTGCCATGAATGTTATAATTTGATGCCTAATAACTAAAAATGATATTATTATTAAACAAGTGAAAATAACAACTAACTGGGTTAATTGTTTAAATACCGATAAATACTATGTTCATTATCAATGCATGGAATGTCTATTTTACTTTTTACATACCCTCAAGGCCGTTTTTAACCTCATCGGCGCCCTAGGCACTTCAAATTGTTACACCCTCCCCAACTTTTTAAAGAGCACCTCCATCCTTCAGTTCTTACCCTGCCAGTTTTGGTTCGGGAGGGTTTTCCCCTTAACTTTCTTACTCTTTCCCCGTCCCTTTCTTCGTTTTTGTTCTTTGGAGAGTCTTTCCATTATCCACCACCCATGGACCCGCCGTGTCTCGGACTGGCAACCGGCAGCCGTAAGGAAAGTATAGTGGCATGGTTTGGCCACCTTGTACATATATATATTTTTTTGTAATAATCTGTATACTTTACAATAAATTAATTTGTGCATCAATTAATATTTCGAGAAATCTACCTACGCCAGTAGGCTGGGGCTGAATGGTATGTATTTTCTTTTTTCGTCCTTCAAATTTTGCATCCCCAAATCTGTTGCGCCCTAGGCATGTGCCTAGCGTGTCTAAGCGGAAAACCAGCCATGCACACCCACGCATATAAAAATACAATGTAGTGTTTAAAGGGACTATGTGCATATGCTTGGTAGTATGTATATAGAGGTAGAAACAGCTTTAGGAATAGTACCGATTTGGATTTCATGAGACAGGTTCAATAATTTACCTTTACCATCTGGTTTTGTTGAATTTAAATTTATTGATAAAAAAAAACACAACTACTTATAAAATAAGAACTTCAATTTCTTTATTTTGAAAAAGTGTATGTAAGTATGTATATGACTTATATAATAACATATTATCGATCACAAGTAGGCAAATTGACTCTGAAAAATATATTTAATTCAATGATAGATGAAAATACTAAAAACGCTATGTACATCAATAAACAAGTCAACCCAATTTTCCAATCCAATCTGAAACAAATGAATATTTTTAATTAATAGAAAAAAAATGCTGTAAATGACTTACACAAAAGTCTATTTCACACGTCAATCTCAAAACCTTAATACGACCCGATTCGATTATTTTAAGAAGGGATCCTAATTTTCGCAACCCCTTAATAAGTTTCGAATAGGTCGCCGCCAAAAAATTTATATAATCTAAACTCTAACTTAAATACAAATATTCAACCTATTTGATCTAATAGTGTAGTATCAAACCTGACGATTTTAAAAGGTTGCCTAATTTATCTTACTCTTTTCCACCCCCATAATTTATCCCAATTTTCGAACAGCGTACGGAGTACCGATGAAATTTTTTGAATACGTATCTACGAATTCTATGTCTTTTGAAATAAAAACTGGTATAGATGTAGTATAATGTTGTTAAAATATAGATAAGGACAAAAATAAAGATTGTCAAAATAGAAGAAAAAAGAAGAATAAGCGCATATTTCGCCAGTTCATAAATTTTATTTTTATATAAAATAATCCCACAGAATCCCTATTCATATGAAAATTGTCCGCGATCAACTTGGCTGCAATTCAAGTATGTTGTAGTACATGACCTCCCGATCAAAAATTATCCTGGGTACAAATCCCAGAAATCCGTAATTTTTGAGCTACAAGCTCTGGAATTGATAAGCCATTTTCCAGTTAATGCCATGCCCAGAAACTGTAGCTCAAAAACTAAATATTTCTGGGACGTGAGCCAAAGATTTCTGGGACTTATGCCCATGAGAACTTCTTGATTGAGAAACAATTGTCATAAGGATTCTGCGGGGTCCTTTCAATTCACTGCTGGTTTCTTCTTATTTCTTTGTTAATTTTTGTTTATAAAATCCATATTTTAATCTTTTAATCTTATGAAAAATGAGATAATTAAAAATTGTTATTATATAATTCCTTTGTCGATTGGCCGTCTCTTAATTTGGTGGCCTGCGTGCGGCGCGCGCAATGAACGCTGGCCAGGCATGGCCCTGCAACCTACACTGGGTAAATTATTTCTAAATCAGAATTTTTCTATATACTTACACAAATTTATTAAGTAGAAAAGCTAAATAGAGTAAAACCAAAGATGAAAATAATGAAACTGCTGAATATGTGAGACCAGATGAATTAATTTGTATAAAATGTTGACCTTCATGTACTGGATAAAATGCACTTTTTATAAGCCATGGTAGTCCTAAACATAATAATATATCGAATGTATTTGACCCTAACGAATTACTGACGCCCATTGCACCATGCCCTAAAAGTCAAATTTAAATATATAATATTAATATATAATATTAAACACTAATGCTATCTGTATTTTTTATTACGAAGTAATGGGTACTCCATATTGTCATAAGTTATACAAGAGGTGCGTACCTTGGTTTGTAACAATAACACTGGATACCGCTTCTGGTACACTAGTTCCTGCTGCTAAAAATGTTAAACCCATTACAGAGTCAGGTATTTCCAAAGTATCACCTAGAAATTAATTAAAGGCATCATTATAGTACTTATATACTGGATATGGTGTCTCAACCGGGAGCATACTTTGAAACTGTAAACCAATTTTGTAACTCTTGAAACTTGGATACTACTTTAGTATTTCGGTCCAAAAATCGTTAAAAATAAAAAGTCAAGTCGACAACGCCCAGAAAGAGTTCAAATATATAAATATACTTTATTTTGAACAGAATTAAAATAGCATCTTAAATTTCGAGAATTTCAAAGTTCCACAAAGTTTTCGATTTTAGTTTTAAGGTATACAAATCAGGTGTATAAATTAAAAATACTAACCTATTACAGTAATAAACCATGCTGTACAATACGACGTAGTTCCTATCCATAAAATACACATGAAAAATGAAACTATTACTAATTTTGGACGTTTATGAATATTTGGTATTGTACAGTACAATAGAAATGATATTGGCCATGTTACTAGCCAAAATAATTTACCGCAGGAGGATACACTTTGATCTGGCCATTTCCATATTTCTGTAGATTCCTCTGAAATAATTAAAACAAAAATTTTAACTTTCGTTTAAAAAAAATTCATTTCGGTCCATTTCTCAAAGTTTGCTAGCTCTTGCTTTTGAGTCATAATTTTAGTCCGATCTTAGTGAAATTTGTTTATACGTCATGCTTTTGGGATTTGAAAGGCCAACTTCCGTGAATGGGCTAAAATGGCCGAGAGATAAAGAGAGGGGGGAAGGTTTTGAAGGAAGTAGAAACTAAAAATTTGGAATATATTTAAAATAAATTTTATTAAAATTAGTCTATTGACTATTTTTTTAACCCACGACGCAAAAAGAGGGTGTTATAAGTTTAAAGCCTATGCGTGTCTGTCTGTCTGTCCGTGGGTCTATCTGTGACATCGAAGCTCTTAAACGCGTGGACCGAATTGAGTGCGTTTTTTTATTAGATAGCTGGTTTCCTTGTGGACGTTCTTAGATATGTTTGATAATCTGTTCAATCGTTTGATGAATATCAGCTCTTTTCCAAGTATAATGTATGGTTGGTTTTTATATATATATAAAAATTTGGTGGAGGTAACGGGAAGTTCGTATTATGTTTCATTTTATTGCGTTGGGGGTTTTTGAGTTTTTAATTTTACTTGTCTATAAATCTCATATTGACAGAAATATTTTTGATTTTAATGTTCTAATACTTGTGATATTAATAAATATTAACAGTGTCGCTATCCTATTACTATAATAAATTTGAAAGTTTGAATGGATGTTTGCTATTTCATAACCTCTAAACGACTGGACCAATTTCCATGAAACGTTTATTAATTTATTTCTTACATCCCAATTACGAAGGGCCGAAGGCTGTATTTTATTCAGGTTTATATCTCAACAATTACAAAGACCATAATTTATTGAGGTTTTCAAAGAGTGAATTCTATAAAATATCAATTATTTCCGAAACACGGCTTATACATCTGGTAATTTATTTAAATTGATTATTTGTACAATCATTTTTTTCCTATTTTAATAAAAATCGAAAAAGGACAACCGCAGAGCACAACAAGCAATGTTAATTAATAATGTAAAAATCAATAATTTTGGACACACAGTTAAGTTATGAAAGTTTTCATCGGTGTATGCAACCAACATATCTTAGTTGTTGATACACTTTGCCATCCATCCATAAAGCAGAAAGTGGCTTGTATTTTGATCTAATATTTATCATTACAATTTCTTTTTTTAGCGAATTTCATGAAAGGAAATAGGCTCTTGGTCCCGTACCGAAGTCAAAATTCCGCAAAAATTTCTTCAAATGTCCATCGATCCTACCTAGTAGATGCCAAAAATCACCATCTGTAAAATTTATATATATATATCTATGGACATATATATATCTATCTATATATATATATATATACATATATATATATATATATATATATATATATATATATATATATATATATATATATATATATATATATATATATATATATATATATATATATATATGTGTGTGTCCGTAATCACTCTAGCGGTCACAGTTTTCATTTTATCGGAATGAAATTTGGTATTTGGGGCGCTTTTGGTATTCAAATACCAAATTTCATTCCGATCAAATGAAAACTGTGACCACTAGAGTGATTACAGACACATATATATATATATATATATATATATATATATATATATGTATATATATATATATATATATATATATATATATATATATATGTCCATAGATATATATATATATATATATATATATAAATTTTACAGATGGTGATTTTTGACATCTACTAGGTAGGATCGATGGACATTTGAAGAAATTTTTGCGAAATTTTGACTTCGGTACGGGACCAATAGCTCTATTTCCTTTCAGGAAATTCGCTAATATTTCCTTTCAGGAAATTCGCTAAAAACGTCCATTTTTAGTATTATCATAAACTATACTAAAATCGGTAGCTAATTGTAAATCTCAAGGACAGCGCTAGTTTGTTCGGCTCTCATTTAATTATCATTTATTTATTTCTGAAGAAGGAACCGTGTTCCAGAACTAGTCAAAATAAAGTGATTTTACGAAAATTTCAAATATTTGTTTTATTTAATAATTATAATGGATTTTCGTCAAGTAACGACCCATTCATTACAAAATGAAATTTATTTATATTTAAATTTGCTTGCTTATTATTATTTTCTTGGAAGTGATGGATTTAATTAGTTTTTAAAAAATATTGCTCTTTATATACCCTGTATATACGAAATATACCAGGGTATATTAAGTTTAGTTTCGATGTAACGCCTGTCTGTCGTGAATTGACAAAATCGGACCATGTTTGGGCAAAACTGTCCATATTTGAAACCGTAGAGATAGAACAAGAATTTAAAGACAAAAACGTTTCTTTTTTTAAAAATAAACAACTTTTGTCTGAAACTTTTTTCATAAACTCAGTATATTATATTTAAGCAATTAATTTAGTTAGTTATTATTTTCACTTGTTTTCATTTGAATTGAAGTTTACTTTTTGAAAAATTCGACTGTGCTCACACTTTTTAAACATCTTGTGAATCTGACTATATGACAAAGATAATTAGAAATAATAATGTATAATTATAGATAAATAGATATATCTTGAGGTATGGACAGTACTGCATTTCGACCTTATGGCCCATTGTGCACCCCCTTCTACTTCAGTCTGACGAGATTCGCTTCTCCCATATCTTGGCAATAGCCAGAATCTTGCCTATCAGGTTTTCCGGACGGTTTATATATTCGGGGTGAAATGCACCAAATATATTGTATCTGTTATAACCGTGTTGTAATGAAAATTATTAAGAATAATTTTTTTGATCCAACACACATTTTAATTATGAAAGTAAAATATTACGAAAAATATTTTAGATAACAATATTTTTCTCCTTGCAAAAAGAAGGAGTTTTTTTTTTTTTTGAAAGTACAAAAAGAAAATAATATAGCTCGATTTATTTTTTTTTCTTAAACAAAGTTTTTTTTTAAGTCGAAAAATGATAATAAGATTAATAGATACTTTTGATTTAAAGTTTTTCTATTTAGAAAGAAAAAAAATCAAAAATTGAAAAAAATTATTGCATATAATTTAATTTAAGAGAATCAAGAGTTATACAAATTGAATGTTTTACAAAATAACATAAATAGATCACAAATAAATAATTTTGTAAAAACAAGATAATTTTTGTAAACAAAAGTAAGCTAGCTTACAGTTATGAATGTATCATACAATTTGTGTATAGATTTTAAATTGACACTGGCCGTGAGCATTAAGTCACTGCTTGAATATCAACCAAGCGGGGTATGACTATGGGTCAAACCCAAGGAGAGGTATAATTTTTAATTAATTTTATAAATTGTCTGAACACTCCGACTACGTCCATGGGTGTTGATATACTAAATATTCTAGAAGCCTCCATGCAAAAATATATTGTCAAAAACATAATATTTATTCATAAAAACAATCATATTCTAGAACGACCCATGGTGGGTATATAAACCGTGACCAGTGTCGATTCAAATCAGTTTTTAATCGTGTCTGATTAGTTTTAAATCGATCATTGTGCGATTAGTATAAAAGTTGAAATCAAGTATTGTCTGTTAGTTCAAAGTATAAAATTCGTGTTCAATCCAGATCAAGTTAAAGTTGGAATTTGTACAAGTAATTTGATCAAGTAATTCGAAATTTAACATTGTGTGAAAAAGGATTAAAATAATTGTTGAAAAAGAAATTGGATAATCATTTTTTTTTAAAGCAATAAAATCAGGTTTTTTTTTTGTTTCGTAAAAACTTGTGTTTAATTTAATTTTTTTTTTCTTTTCTTTAAACAAAAACGTGCGTGTTGTTCCAATTACAAAATATTTAGTAATATCGTTTACTAATATATTTTTTTTTGTTTTGTCGAGTATCGGAATCATTGCAGGTTCGGGCAGCGCTCCTTTGAGGATAAAGAGTGACAGGACCAGGAGACGCACGGAAGAAGAAAGGAATTACAATGGCAAGCCGCAGCATTCCCATGCCACGTCTGCGTGAGATGATGGAGGCCGAAGGGCTGGACAGCACTGGCACTAGAGAGGTCTTACAGGCAAGATGGGAGGAGCACCAATCTAGGCAACAAGGAACACCAACTTCAAGGACTCATGGACCAGCCAACCCTACATCGGAACGACAAAGAAGTTTGGTATCAGAACCGGAGGAGCCAATTGCATCAACAATGGAAAAGATGTTCGCGGCTATGATGTCAAACTTCAAAAATTTGGATGAAAGAATGGGTGATCGACTCAAAGGATCTGAAGAACGGATGGATGAGCGACTTGGAAGTCGACTTCAAGAGTCCGAAGAGAGGATGGGCAACAGACTTCAAGAGTCCGAAGAGAGGATGGGCAACAGACTTCAAGGATCGAATGAGCAAATGGGCAACCAATTAGAAGAAAGAATACAAACCATACAATACGAATTGGGGGAGCGAATGGTGGATCTGAGGGACGCGTGCATACAGCGGATCGACCAAATAACCACGGATGTCGAAACTGTGAAAACCGACATCGTTAACATTAAAGCCGATGTCATTGAGAATCGCACGCAAATCAAAGGCTTGGAGGAGAAGATGCACGATCAATACAACAAAGTCGTGGATGACATTATACGGATCGAGCAGAATCAAACACAGCAACTGCGAGACATGCGTATTGATCCACAAGAAGTTAATACAGTCATTCGCTCCGCCGCATTGGACACAACGACGCTTCTGTCCATCATGCCGGAGTTCAGTGGTAGACCGGCCGAAGATCCAGTAGTTTTTTTGAACAGAGCAACGGCATTACTACGACAAACGCATCTGCCCGTAGATTGTTGGATTGAGATGGTCACAAAAAGATTAACAGGACCAGCCAGAGATTGGGCATTGATGAATCGTGGGTTGGGCTACACCTTCGATGAGTGGAAATGGCAACTGGAGAGTTTCTTCAACAGTATAGGAAGGAAAGCCAAAGCCGAACTGGAATTGATGACCGTTTCCCAACCCACAGGATTGAAGACAGAAGCGTTCGTCAACATGAAGGTGCAGCTATTCAGAAGAGTGCACGCCGATAGGAACATTGATGACGTGGTGCCCATAATATTGAATTTACTACGCGACAATGTACGACCGCTGGTGAAGATTTCGAATCCAAAGTCATTAGATGAGCTACGTATAACCGTTAGAACATTGGATGAAGAGCCAGCGAGGAATCGGCAAGAACCACCAGCAAGAGCACCACCACCACCACGTCTTAGCAGTCCAGGCACGTGCTTCGTATGCCACCAAGCGGGGCACATAAGTCGAAACTGTCCCAGAAGGGGACAACAAAATAGACCTGGGCCGTCGGGAAACTAATTCCAGGATCAATGAAGGAGGAAATTGGTTCTGGGGTACACATTAACCTCCACAAAAACGCACAACATCGGCGTGAACACCAACAATTACCGGTTCATTTGACAACAATGGAGACCAAGAACTCACACCAGAATGGGCCAATTGTGGAAGTTGATGTGCGTGGAAGATCAATATTGGCACTGATCGATAGTCAAGCATCACACAATTTCATAAGTGAAGAATTGGCAAGAAGTATTGGTAAATGGCACCCTGTCAGAGATAGTACAGGGAGTGGAGCCACAAGCAATAATACTTTCAAGATTCTTGGGAAAATGTGCATGGATGTGATGATATCAAGAATGAAGTTCAATGTTGAAGTAATGGTTGTACCTGGCCTACGGAATCATTTAATACTTGGTCATGAATTTTTAACAAAAAATGGTGTGAGCATCGATTACCGGAGTGGAATAATTTACTTGGGGTGTGATAAGAGAGTCCGCATTGCATGGAGAAAACCAGATGGAGCCCATAGAGAAATGGCAGCAATTAACAATGCATTGGGCGAGTTACAAATTAAACTCCTTGAGAACCAAGAGCAGTTAAAAGATGTCATTCGGCGACATCCCAGCGTTTTCGGCAAAGTTGGAAGGACAAAAACGATCACACACAAGATTGAGATTACGAAGAATTCCCCCATTAAATTACGACCATACCCGTACAACAATGAGAAGCAACGGGTATTAGAAGAGATGATTGAAGAGATGGAAGGCGATGGCATTATAGAACCATCCACATCGCCTTGGGCCGCACCCGTCGTATTGCCGAAGAAGAAAGATGGTACTTTTCGATTGTGCGTCGATTACAGAAAATTGAACGATATCACAAAGAGCAATGCGTTTCCGATTCCAGATCTGCAAGAGATGTTGAGAAAAGTCAATGGAGCAAAAATATTTTCTACATTGGATCTTCAGACTGGTTATTGGCAAATTGAGATGGAGCCACAATCAAAAGAGTACACAGCATTTACCACCCCAAGAGGTCTCTATCAATTTCGCGTCATGCCGTTTGGATTGAAGAATGCTCCAGCTACGTTCCAGAGTTTAATGAACGAAGTTTTATCTGGATACATCGAAGATTTCTGCCAAGTTTACCTGGATGACATATTAATCTACAGTCGATCAGTCAAGGAACATTTACATCACCTGGATCTTGTACTTGAAAGACTAGAACAACATGGATTAACTTGTAAACCAAGTAAATGTGTCATTGGCAGCAACAAAGTCAAATACCTGGGACATATTTTGAGCGAAGACGGCATTGACAGAGAGGAAGAGAAGAATGAAGCTATCAGTAATCACCCTGTACCAAGAACACGAAGACAACTACGACAATTTTTGGGATTATGTGGTTGGTACAGGAGCTTCGTGAAGAACTACGAAGATATAGCTGCACCTCTAAGCGAAATGCTCAAGAAGAACATAAAGTGGCGCTGGCTAACATTGCATCAGAAGGCGTTCGAAAATCTGAAATCATCGATTGTGAATGCACCAAAACTAGCACATCCAGATTTTAAGAAGACGTTTTGTTTAAACACGGATGCTAGTGACGTCGGATTGGGTGCAATATTATTTCAAATGAAAGATGATGGCAAGACAAGACGAATAATAAACTACGCCAGCAAGAAACTTGGACCCACAGAAAGAAAGTACGCCACGACAGAAAAGGAATGTCTCTCGATAATCTGGGCATTGAGGAAGTTTCGAGGATATCTGGAAGGAAGACACTTCAAATTATATACAGATCATGCAGCGCTCCAATGGCTGAACAAAACTAAAGATAGTCGAGCAAAATTGACAAGATGGGCATTGACATTGGGAGCCTATGATTTTGAGATAATTCACGTCCCCGGAAAAGATAATCAAGCCGCCGACTCCTTGTCCAGACAACCACAGGGCAAGGCAGAAGATGAAGAAGTGGAGGACATTCCAGAGTGGGTGATTGAAAAGAGGGCAAAAACACCGATAACCCTCAATGTCATTGAAGTGGAAACACCCACACTCGACGATATTAGACGATGGCAGGATGAAGATCGAGATGTGACTGCCATCAGAAGATACATCGTTGATAACACAAGTCCACTGAGAAGCAATCTACGTCGACGAGTGGACAGAACACGAGCTAACTACACCGTAGCTGACGGGATCCTCTGGTACCATAGTCAACAGATGGTACAAGAAGTGCCAGTGGTTCCCGAAGAACGCCGACTTGGTTTTCTGAGAAGATATCACGATAGTGATGAAGCAGCACACCCTGGATGGAGAGAAACGTATCGTCAAATCCGTAACCGCGTCTACTGGTATGGGATGCAAGATGACATACGCAGATATGTAAAAGGGTGTGATACGTGTGCTAGAGTGAAGCCACTGAATAAGAAACCAAGTTCAGCAATGAGAAGTCGAAGACCTACTTCACCATGGGAGGTAGTCAGCATCGACTTAATGGGTCCATACCCACGCACATCACGTGGAAAAACGAATATATTGGTTGTGACTGATCTTTTCACTAGATGGATCGAAGCATTTCCATTGGGGGCCACGTCGACCTCGAAGATAGCCCAAGTACTGAAAGACGAAGTATTTAGTCGTTATGGATATCCAAGAGCAGTACTTAGTGATAATGGTCCCCAGTTCAGATCAAAAGAATGGAAAGCAGTGAACAGAGAATGGAACACCGAGATATGGACTACACCAATATACCATCCAAGAGCCAACCCCACGGAAAGACAGAACCAGGAATTGAAGAAGTTGTTGCGTCTGCATTTACTGGATCAAGAACATAAAAACTGAGATCAACAACTGCACAAATCATTATTTGCAATACGAAATAGAGCAAACCGAACAACTGGTTTTTCG
This sequence comes from Nineta flava, assembly GCA_963920215.1. Taxonomy (NCBI): domain Eukaryota; kingdom Metazoa; phylum Arthropoda; class Insecta; order Neuroptera; family Chrysopidae; genus Nineta; species Nineta flava. The sequence goes on along the minus strand of OY986045.1, from coordinate 13,944,919 downwards.
CCCGCCAAATTGTTACTGGGGGCTGAGATGAAGAAGCCTGGGGATTGGCAAATACAAACAGCTGAAGAGCCTCAAGATATTGAAGATTGGGCCAACGAGAGAAGCCAAGGACGTCAACAGAATGTTGAGATAGCGCGGCAAACAATATTGGCCAATGCCGAAGTAAATGACCAAGTGGAAACGGGACTCAGTTATCAACCAGGAGAGTCCGTCTGGATGCGCAATCAAGTGCTCAGCAGTAAGGTGGAGGGTGTCCATAGTGGATTGGCACCAAAATGGAAAGGGCCTTACAGAGTGCTGAGGAGTTTACCAGCTGGAATATATGTTGTGGATACAGTGCCTCCCACGAAAATACATGGAGGTCTCTTGAAGCCGGCCAGTGCAAGGACCGCCGCCAATGGGAATCTGGGAAGATTGAGTGTGGGGAACGAGGTGTTCGGCCAACTACTTCCGGATCGATTGGGGGGTCAGAGGCATGGAGGTGATGGAAGACGACGGGATGTACCAAGTGTGGACGAGCCAGAGGCCAGAGCATTAGAGCCAGGGTACAACTTGCGGCCCAGACGACCGGCAATCAACACCAGGCGCCATTGAAGAGTGAAGAACTGATGTGTACGTACAGTTTTAAGTTATGCTAGCTAGCTAAATGTACTAGTACAATTGAAATAATTCAAATAGTTCTTAAGTCAAAAATTGGTCGACCAAACATAATAAGCAAATTAGAAAATGTGTGTTGGAATCTAGAGGGGGAGATTTTGTTGTAATGAAAATTATTAAGAATAATTTTTTTGATCCAACACACATTTTAATTATGAAAGTAAAATATTACGAAAAATATTTTAGATAACAATATTTTTCTCCTTGCAAAAAGAAGGAGTTTTTTTTTTTTTGAAAGTACAAAAAGAAAATAATATAGCTCGATTTATTTTTTTTTCTTAAACAAAGTTTTTTTTTAAGTCGAAAAATGATAATAAGATTAATAGATACTTTTGATTTAAAGTTTTTCTATTTAGAAAGAAAAAAAATCAAAAATTGAAAAAAATTATTGCATATAATTTAATTTAAGAGAATCAAGAGTTATACAAATTGAATGTTTTACAAAATAACATAAATAGATCACAAATAAATAATTTTGTAAAAACAAGATAATTTTTGTAAACAAAAGTAAGCTAGCTTACAGTTATGAATGTATCATACAATTTGTGTATAGATTTTAAATTGACACTGGCCGTGAGCATTAAGTCACTGCTTGAATATCAACCAAGCGGGGTATGACTATGGGTCAAACCCAAGGAGAGGTATAATTTTTAATTAATTTTATAAATTGTCTGAACACTCCGACTACGTCCATGGGTGTTGATATACTAAATATTCTAGAAGCCTCCATGCAAAAATATATTGTCAAAAACATAATATTTATTCATAAAAACAATCATATTCTAGAACGACCCATGGTGGGTATATAAACCGTGACCAGTGTCGATTCAAATCAGTTTTTAATCGTGTCTGATGAGTTTTAAATCGATCATTGTGCGATTAGTATAAAAGTTGAAATCAAGTATTGTCTGTTAGTTCAAAGTATAAAATTCGTGTTCAATCCAGATCAAGTTAAAGTTGGAATTTGTACAAGTAATTTGATCAAGTAATTCGAAATTTAACATTGTGTGAAAAAGGATTAAAATAATTGTTGAAAAAGAAATTAGATAATCATTTTTTTTTTAAAGCAATAAAATCAGGTTTTTTTTTTGTTTCGTAAAAACTTGTGTTTAATTTAATTTTTTTTTTTCTTTTCTTTAAACAAAAACGTGCGTGTTGTTCCAATTACAAAATATTTAGTAATATCGTTTACTAATATATTTTTTTTTGTTTTGTCGAGTATCGGAATCATTGCAGGTTCGGGCAGCGCTCCTTTGAGGATAAAGAGAGCCAGGATACCGCGACAACCGAGAGATTCGCAGTTAAATATGATGTGGCGGGATGTTTCTTCATTCTCGCCATACGTCTGCACATAATGGATCCACTATGGATCCATTGTGGCTATTGTGTGTAGATGCTTTCGTAGGTAAAATCGGAATGTCCGGTGATGAATCCGGTAACCTTTTGAAGGTGCATCCTGTTAAAGTTGAGTGCATCGAGGTACAGCCTCTTAGATGCATTCCGAAACAGTAATTTTAAAGTCTATGCACTCCTCGATCACTTGTTTACATTGTAAACAAGTCCAGTTCAAGTTGAGTGCATCGAGGTACAGCCTTTACATTGTAAACAAGTGATCGAGGAGTGCATAGACATTAAAATTACTGTTTCGGAATGCATCTAAGAGGCTGTACCTCGATGCACTCAACTTGAACTGGATGCACCTTCAAAAGGTTACCGGATTCATATTTTAGGAATTTCAAAGACAGCATGTCTTTGAAATTCCTAAAACATGCTCTGGGTTTTTTCTAATTCCTATGAAAGATATTCTGAATTTTTTTTTTGCCATGGTATCTGCTTTGTCTTTTTTACCGACGAAAGAAGGAGGTACTCAATTCAATCTGTATATATATTTTTTTAATGTATGATCACGCATAACTTTTTACAGAGTAGTCCGATTTTGATAATTCTTTTTTTGTTGGATAGGGTATATTTCAAAGTTGGTCCCATATAAATTTGAAAAAAAAATTTAAAATTTTAGCCACAAAAAAATAAAAAATAAGTCTTCCCAGCGCTTCCACTACAGAAAAATATCATAAATATCATAATGTACGTTCTGTGTGTAAACACTATTTGAAAGCACTCAATATCTTTGCGTAGTTTGAATATTTTTTAACCGACGAAAAACCGAAGGTTCTCTAGTCAATCCCTATATTTTTTATGTATTACCACGCATAACTTTTTACAGAGTAGTCCGATTTCGATAATTCTTTTTTTATTGGATAGGGTATACATCGAAATTGGTACCATATAAATTTTAAAAAAATTTCACTCCCAAGGGTTGAAAAATAGGAAATGATGATTGTTCACCACTGAATTTTCATCTGTGAACCGATTTCTGTGAACTGTTGAAACTTGACACGCATATGTAGTTCTAATGACACTATAAGCCACAAAAAAATAAAATAAAACTTTTTAACAAAAAATAGAACCGACGAAAGAAGAAAGTAACTGAAAAGCACAAAATAATAACATTGTAATAAAAAATTAAACCTTCGAAAAAAGAAAGGAAAAAATAAAAAAGTAACTTTTTAGTCTAAGTCCTACACTAATGTAAATACCTAAATAATTTTGAGTCGGCGCCAAACAAACAAAATGTAATATTTTGTAATATTTACTTTTAACCGAAAATCAGATTCACCCTTCATTTCGATGGAGAGTTTTTGGCGCCGACTCAAAATTGTTTAGGTATTTACATTAGTGTAGGACGTAAGTTACTTTCATATTTTTTCCTTTCTTTTTTTCGAAGGTTTAATTTTTTGTTACAAAGTTATTATTTTTTGCTTTTCAGTTACTTTTTTCTTTCATCGGTTCTATTTTTTGTGAAAAAGTTTTATTATAATAATATACCATACCTAAATTTTCCATCTCTTGATATTGCACTCCCATTTCATTGGCTCCATTATCGGACTGTCCAATTACAGGTACTCCAAGTGTTGAACCATTGTGTGGCATAACATTTTTGTCTGTTTTAAGCAATGGCCGAATTTCAGTTACGTCCCTGTATGTAGAACGTTTTCTAAAATATCTTACAAATTTCTTCACCCCGTTACTGATTTCCTCATTAAAGTACATGGCTAAAATAGACAAATAATGAAATTCTTCTTTAAGACTTTTTGTTATAAGAATATATTATAATTACTTGAAATGTAAAATAAATATGCTGCAACTAAACAGAGTGCTTCCATTGAATTAATTTTTCCATCATCTAATACTAATATTAAAAATATCACGGATAATCCGTACATCAAACAATCACGGCTTACAGGCCACCAATCTAATTGTATCGTCTAGAACAGAGAATTATTTATTGAAACAGCAAACTTGGAATCATTGAAATCAATGTTTTAAAACAATAAAATTTAGTGCAGAATTCAAATTTCCTCGGGACAATTGGTAGAAATATTGAGTAAATGTAGTTAAGAGGTGCATGGACATACCGAATATTATTAAGAACAACCCTGCCTGAAAAAGGCAAAGAATTGATTTTATAGCCGTCTAAATTACTGTTTTACCAAAAGGCGCTGTAGGGTATTATAAACGAGGAAGTGCAACCACTAAATACAAAACTAGATATACAAATGTAACGTTATGTAAGTACCAAGGTGCTAGACATAGCGCAAGATAAGACGAGGCAAGACGAGAGTAGCATGTCGCTTGTATTGTATTGACTTGTAAAAGTTTTCTATCGTCTCGTCTCGCCTCGTTTTATTTTTACAGCTGACCATTTTCTTGAAAAACATAATTAAAAAAAAAAATTCGTTACGTAGGAGCTGCGTCAACTTAGCGAATTTCCTTAGAATACATAAATCACTGTCTAACGGTCATAATTTTAGCCTGATCAAATTGAAATGTCCAGCAAATACAACTTACTTATATAATATATCATATTTGTATATATGCGCCCCCCGAGTAAAATTTCTAGATTCGCCCCTGGAAAAAAATCTATTATGGTTTTTACTAGTATAATGTTAACAAGTATTTAACAAGTATTCTGCTTCCCTTATTTTTCAAACTGCTATATTTTTGTGCGCACTTTGATTTGAGTGTTTTGGTTGTAGCTTATATGATGTCTTTGGGTGGTCTTCGTTTTGTTATAATGTATTGTATTTTATTGGATGTTGTAGAAAAATGAGAGAATCATGGAAGGAAGTGGAGGTGTGTGATATTATCCACTTGTTTCGACTCACCCTATATATATATATATATAATTAATTAATATATAATATATAATTGTTAATATATATATATATATATATATATATATATATATACAATTGTTAATATATATATATTAATTAACATATATATATATATATATATATATATATATATATATATATATATATATATATATATATATATATATATATATATGTATATATATATATATATATATATATATAAACATTTTAACGATAGTCATTTTTAACATCTATTAGGTAGAAACGATGGACATTTGAAGAAATTTTGACGAAATTCTATCATCGGTGCAAAAACAATAGCTACATTTCTGAAATTATCTATTATCTAATTATCTAATTATTATTAAAAGAATCTATTAAAAAATAACTTTAAAATCTATTCATATAATGGGCATATTTTTACTATACCCGGTATTTGTAAATATACAAGGGTATATTCAGTTTAGCCCCGACTTTGTAACGCTTGAAAATATTGATCGCATACAAAAATTTTTGGAATTGGTGTTCATAAAATGGCCTAAGTCGGTCATTTCCGCAGGCCCGCCCCTCTGTGGACACGATAATTAAAAAACAAAAAGAGATAACGAGCTGAGTTTTGTGCGTGTATGCCTTGCTAGAAAGTAAGGTCAAGTACGTAAATCGGTAAAATCGGATCATGTTTGGGCAAAATAGGCAAAACTGTCCATCTTTGAAACCGTAAGAAAAAAAACAAAAATGTAAAGGCAAAAAATGTTTTTTTTAAATTTAAATAAACAATATTTGTAATAAACTTATTTACATAAATTCCGGATATTTCGAATATTTAAGCAATTAACCGAGTTGTTTGTATTTTAATTGAAACAATAAAGTTTGTAGAATAAATTAAACCATTACCACCAAAAATGATTTGCTGTTTTGTGAGTAGTATACATAACTCGGCCTTGCGCACTACCGTGCTCTAGATTAAACATCTGTAAAGATTGAAAGAGAGTACTATTGCCTGTCTTCAGAGGCGGATTAAATGTCCACAGCACCCTAGGCTAGCACCTCTTCAGCGCTCCTTTAGTTGCCATCTTACTAATATTATAAACACGAAAGTTTGTGAGGGAAAGTCACATGTCACGCGGGCGAAGGCGCTGGCAAAGTCTAGTATATTATAAATTTTAACTATGAGATGAGAGTGAAGAAAGCAAGAAGGATTGAACTTGGAAATTCGTGGTCTCTATGCCTTTTCTTCCAGGAAATAGATGTGACTATGTATGTTTAGTTATTGTGAATACCATAAACAATTGCTAACTGATTGTTTTTTATCATTAATTAAGTACAAACTTAAGATTTAATATTTTACATATAAAAACAATAAGACTATGAATAAAATTGTTTAAAGTTGTTAGGTGTTACAAAATAATTATTTATCCAATCACACATGTTAAAAATTTCTTCGTCTACATTTTTGTCTTGCGAAATTGTCAATAACATCATCATAGTTTAAAGATAGCAATAAGTTTGATTCAATGTTAAGTATCGCTAGCGAATTTAACCTTTTATCGGTCATGGTTGAGCGGAGATAATTTTTCACTCTTTTTAGACAAGAAAAACTCCGGTCACCACTGCACTTGCTGACTGCCGTCGATACGCACATTCTTAAGGCTATGTCAACGTTTGGGTAAATTGTTTCAAGCTGTTCATTTATTAGAACCTGTAGAATCGCGTTGCGGGCGACTTACTCTCTGGGAGGACTTTACGTATTATTTTTTTCTTCGTTTAAAAATATCCACGCGCGCCCTTATGTAACCTCGTGCCCCTAGGCACATGCCTAGTTTGTCTTAGGAATAATCCGCCACTACCTGTATCGTCTCGTTTCTCTCATCTCTCGGGTCATTACTACAAGGTGCTATCTATTATAGGTGGGCAAAGTTTGACTTCACTCAGCTCTGAGTGAGAGGTAGGAAGAGAGATAGAGTAATTACAGGGCATCATACCAATTATTATTATTATTTTTTTTAATTGAAACATTTTCTGAAAAAAATATAATAATACCAACTCATTTTTATGGTCACTATTATTCAAAGTATACAATACATACAATACATTGAATACATACTCTGGAATTTTGGGCTGGTAATTTGGGGCATAAAATGTACCTTTTTAATATATTGGTGTATGAATAAAATATAAGTGTTATATAAATTATAAAATATAAATATTTTGATCTTTTACGTTTACCGCTTGTAAATGTTTTAGATGGTTTACTTTAGATAGTGAGTATATATGTACGTATATTCATACTCACAATTCTACAATCTACAAGTAATTATAGACGTTTGAGCAGAAATTGTGACAATACTATTGAGTTTATAGGAAAATACTTTCAAACATAAGTTTTATTGTTTTTGGAATCATTTCTTGTATTCAAAGCATTTCTTTTGCTTATTACGATTTAAATAATAGATTTTCTCTAAAGTACGTTTAAGAAATTTCAGTTTCTTATATGTTTTCTTTTTTGATTTATCATGTTGACAGACATAATCTTGATCCTTATTCAAGGGCATGTTCCAAACGTGAATATGCAAAAAAATTGATTGGAAAAATTCATTCTATGAATTTGAGGTTGTCACCTTGTCTACACATAGTGAATACAACTGTCACCTTGGTCAATCAAACAATGAAGTACCATGTTTGATTAACAAACGTTGGTGATCATGGCATTCCACCCTTCCCTGTCGTTGGCGAGATGAAGAATGTCAATATTTAACATATTTAATTTTAAACTTTTAAGATAACTATGACGTTTTCTTCCTCTCGCCAAAGATCCAAAAATATTTCCTGTAAGAATATCATACTCTAGACACTTTTTTCTAATAATATGGTCCAAAAAATTAAGCTGACAAAATCTTAAAGTCTTTATCAGTTCACGGCCTACACCAGTCACCTTGGTAACTTGATTTTATACGATTATAACAAAATTACGTGATGAATTAATTATTAGCGAATTTCCTTCAAAGGAAATGCAGCTATTGTTTTTGCACCAATGTTGGAATTTCGTAAAAATTTCTTCAAATGTCCATCGATCCTACCTATTAGATGTTAAAAATCACTATCGCTAAAATTTGTATATATGTATATATATACAAATATACTGTGACCGCTCTCTCTCTACTGTGACCGCTAGAGAGTCCACAGACATTTAAAAAAAGTACATATGTATATATATATATATATATATATATATATATATATATATATATATATATATATATATATATATATATATACATATATACATATGTACTTTTTTAAAATGCCTGTGGACTCTCTAGCGGTCATAGTTTTGTTCCGATTAGAATGAAATTTGGTATTTAAGTCGCTTTTGGTATTCTAAAGGTCAAGTTCGATAATGGGTAAAATCGGACAAGGGGAAAGGGGGTTTAGAGGGAGGGGAAAACACAAAATTTGACTATTTCCCTTAATATTTGAAAAATCGAAAAATTTATCAGGAGTTAACTTGTAGGTACTAAGTTTTACTGCAATTTTGTTTCTTATCATTTTTCTGTTACACTAATATTTACAGAAATATATACAATTACAGATTGAAAGTTAAAATTCTAAATATCTCTGTTCACATTAGAGTTTGAGAAGAATGATCAAGTAATGAATTGTAGCAAACTTGATTTTCTACAACTTTACTCCTTATACATTTTCTAAAATAACTATAATCGTTATTTTGGCTATTAATAAATTTAATTTTTACCAAACCTAAAGTCATATCAGATATTATATTTCATTTTGATCACACTAAAACTATGACCGCTAGAGAGTGATTTATGTATTTTCTAAGGAAATTCGTTGACGCAGCTCCTGCATAACGAGTTTTTTTTTAGAATTATGCCCGAACAAAACATATTTAAACAAAATTTATATACATATATTATGTACTTATAAACGAATTTAGAACGTTGTCTATCATTAACAAAAAATCAGAGAAATGGCAAATGAATAAGCCACTTTGGAAACGACTGATAACAATTAAACAATGTGATAGTATGACTCATTAATGGATTAATTTCAAAATATTTGCGATAACATTTAAGAAAAGAATTATTATCCTTTGCGAAATGACCACTTAAATAAAAAGTAGAGATTAAAAAAATCACCTGTCTCGAAAATAAACCACAACAAGCTGGAACAGCTAAAACATTGAACACTGCCGATCCAACAATGGTACCAACACCTAGATCACCTTGTGTGATAAATGTTCCCACACAATTTATAAACAATTCCGGGCTAGAAGACGCAGCTGCCATAAATGTAGCTCCCGCAACATCTTCTGCCATTCTTAATGCTGCATTTAAAAAAAATAATTTGCTAAATTGCTAGGAAAAATTTTTTTTATAAAACAAAAAGTTTTTCTAAACGTATGTGACAAATTTCTAAGAGAATTTTCTGGATGATGACCCAGAGTGTGTCTTTAATATTCTATTGAGTTGACTTGTATCGGGGATTCAGAGCGATAAATGTGTAAATAATTATATATTCACACTAGTCTAGCGATTCGCATTTCTCGATGTCTTTTCGAGACACCACAATGTGTTCTTCCGAATATTGTTATTATTGTTAGAGATAATAGAATGAAGCATTGTGGCTGTCTAAAACAAATTAGTATATATTTACCCGGGACTACAGATTATCGTCAGAATTTGTATGATGTGAATCAGATTTTTCCATTTGAAACTAAAGTCTAAGAAAGTAGTACATTGACGTAAATAAAACCTATTTTGACAAAATGGAAACCCGACTTCAAAAATCAAATATTCTATAACAAAAAACGCACTAAAAAGTAAAAAATAATTGCAAATTCTTGTGCCAATTTTAGTTCACCTAAGCAAAAATTTTTAAATATATATGTACAATTATTGTTATTTTTGGAGGCGGTGTCCAAAAGTTATGTGAATTTCTCTATGCTGACACCGACTCCAAAAATAACAATAATTGTACATATATATTTAAAAATTTTTGCTTAGGTGAACTAAAATTGGCACAAGAATATGCAATTATTTTTTTACTTTTTAGTGCATTTTTTGATATAGAATATTTGATTTTTGAAGTCGGGTTTCCATTTTGTCAAAATAGGTTTTATTTCTCGCTTTTTAGTGACTCTGAAGTTCTATAACTAATTTTATTTGTCTAAATATGGGTAGACTAACTAAATAATGACCTACTAACTTTTAGTGCATTTCTTTATAACACATTTTTTTTTCCATTGTTTTTTTTTTTTTTTAATTTTTATTGCATTTTTTCATAACAGATTTTTAGTTTTGGGGTCGGTTTTTTTTTGTAAAAAATTTTTTTAAAGTCGGTTTTTAAAAAAATTTTCTTATTTTCCCATTATGAATGAGTATACCCTTTCAAAAAAAAAAAATTTCGCAGAAATCGGTTATCACATATAAAATGAGGATTTTCCTCGATTTCCTGGGGATCCCCTCATCAGAATGCGGTTTGGTGCCAATGGGACCAATGGGAAACCAAACCCTTTAAAACAAAAAAAAATTCAAAATCGTTTCATTAATGACGGAGTTCTGAGGTGACACACATAAAAAAAAAATAAAAAAAATACAGACGAATTGAGAACCATCCTCCTTTTTGAAGTCGGGTTAAAAAACTTTGAATTAACGTGTTTTTCGGATGGCAATACAATAATATGGTACCATTTCGATGAATTCATGGTGAAATATAAAAATATTCAAGTAAATAATAATTCTATATTTAAAAAAAACTAAAATACAAGCTTTTATTATAGTATTGAAATTCAATCATCATATTCTTCTCTAAGAAATTTTCAATACAAGTTTTAAAATTAACTTTTTACTTATTTTTCGCTTTTTAGTGCATTACCTAGTAAAGACACCTTGTATTTTAGTTTTATCTAATGAAATGCACAAAAAACTAAGCATACATTTAAAAAGTACAAGGGTAGTTTTCCCAACGCAATTTTCTTCGTTTTGGTACTATGAATATATGGCAAAAAAGGCCATAAATAAAATTCACGTAAGACGAATAGCTCTCGTGATATTCGGCTGAAAAGAGACGATGCTAAAGTTTGGCGTAACGATACAATAAACTGTTAAACTGGGGACACAATGTGTCGCCAATACGTTCAGATTTATGTCGTCTCAGGTTTATTAGTTTTTCGAGAAAAACTATGTGACCTTCAACCTTTAATAAACTTTTTGTAATCTTACTTATCAATAAATTGTAATCTTACGGATTGGAGGACACAATTTTTCCCATTTAAAAGTCAGTTTAACAGTTTAATACACGGTTACGCCCAACTTTGCTCAACTGTTTATCTCGATAGCTTTTGGTCCTACGTAAGTTTTGCACAGTACTTTTTTTGTGTGTAGAATTAACGAACAAATACCTTCGACCTTCAATAATTTTTTTTTGGAAATGCGCTTTCGTTATGGACTTTTTGCCATGTTTTCATAGTGTTTCAACGAAGAGAATTCTATTGGAAAATCTCTTCTTGGAGTTTTTAAGAGGTAAAAGTAGTTGGGTAGTTGGGTGGTCCGGTGTCTATTGTAAAAAGCAAATTTGGTATCTATGGTACTTATATAGTAAGCATTGTATTTTGAAGCACCCTTACATCCGGAAAAAAACTATATTTTCCCTTGAAATTTGTCACATAGATTTAGAAATATTTTGTACAAATACTTACAATTACACATCATCTTGATGGCAGGCACAAAATAATCATCACAAACGATAGCCAAGAGTACAAAGAAGTAACACGAGGCAATAAAATGTATAAGGATATATCCTTGTTTACGTTGAGCCCTTGTGTATCCATCGTGGGGAAACTCCTCAATCGCTGGTGGTGTACAATTTATTCCTAATTCGTCTTCGATAGTTAATAAATGGCGTTGATTTAAACTTCGCTCACCTATTTAAGAATACGTTTAATTCAAACGTTTATTAACGAGTACATATTTATAAAGCTTAGAAATGTTTACCTTGTAATTCAGATCTACGATCATTGCTGGAAAATTGTTGAGAAGCAAAACTAATAATCACATAGGTTCCAAGTATTCCAGTAACTAATATTAGTCGTAATATTAACGCGATTCTAGTGCGTTTTGATTTAATAGATACACCCATATCACGTAACGAACAAGTTTAAAAAGTTTATTTTGCACCAAGCGCGTTTATTATGTATCAATAAAAAGTAGAATGGAGAGTAATTCTTAACAATTAAATCGATTTTCTTTGTAATATTAAAGTTATTGTCAGAAAACAGATAACATTTTCGAATTAATAACTAATTTACAACTTAATTGTCTACATTCGAGATTGAAACGTTTGTGAAACGTATTAGTGATTTTAATTCTATTATATATAATATTTTTTACAGATTTCTTATCACTTATTATTTAAAGGTAGTTTTAAAATAAATATCGATAAATTTATTGAAGTTTCTAATATATCTTAAGATAAATTTTTTTGGAATTAAATTAAAATTAATTAAAATATTTTGTTTTGCAAAATTTATTGAAATTATAATCAGGCGCGGACCTACAATTAAATTACAGAGAGTCGTTATTATAAACTTAATTTTGTGGACCTTTAAAAATTATAATTTAGGCTCTAATACTTAAACTGGGACAAATATCTATACAAACAATGTATATAAAATATGAATAATACAAAGTTTTACTAATTACCAGGGAAACATATAATTGCTAGTCTGAATAGCTGTTGCAGAACAAATTACATGTCCTTGATCTGGTTGCTGTAAAAATCAAAATTATTTGATATTTTGTGGGAGGAGTTTAATATTGCTGTACAAGTTGCTCGTGTGTAGTGATATTTGCAACATATTATCTAAAATTTTATGTTTACCTAATATTTTTTTATGTTTTATTACATTGGTTGATTACTTTATTACTTTATTATTTTATACTTTATACTTTATTTTTTGTATTTTGTATTTGTTTGTTTGCACACAACAAACTTGCAAATACTGTAGAGATACATACAAATAAACTAGTTGATAAATAAAGTACAAATTAAATGAGATGGATAAAGACAAGATGACAAGTGATTGAATTTTTAAGATAGAGTAATAAAGTAATAAAGTAATGTTGTGTAGCCTACTTAAAAGAATATCCTCGTAAAGAATATTCGTAAATTTTCGTAAAATAATCATATTTGAAACTGTATGATTTAGTGGTATAATATTAGCGCTATAGCATATAACTAATAAAACTGAGTAGTCCTGCTTGTTTCATTCAGGCATTATATGATATAATGTACTGTCGCCTAACTAGGCCCGGCTCCTGATAAAACCCAATCATGAAAAATCGTTATTATAATTGTTGAATTCATTCGAAGTATCCTACACATAATCAGAAACATCCGTGTTTATCAGTGATATATCAATAGGCACTCTGTTTATAATATTGATTAATCACTTTTCTGAAATTTTTGGTGAATAAAGTGGTGTTTTTTATTTTTACACTTCAATCTTAATATCTAAGCTTTTCATCATTGGAAGCAAGAGCCATCCTATTAGTTTCTTTCATTTGTTTTTAACGACATTTTTGTCATTGCTAGTTACTGCCCGTAATAGGGCTCACTTGATTTTATCCTAAGTTAAGGCCGGGCCTACCAGCCAAGTAGCCGAGTGGTCTAAGGCGTCATGTCTGCGCAGTATGCAGTACTTGGAAACTGGGAGGTTATGGGTTCGAATCCCGACATCGGCAGTTTGTCAATTATAAAAAAAAAAGAAAAAAAAAGGGCGGTTGATTCACTAAACTGCCGGCGTATGGACAAGAACGAAGTAACCGGTTATGCTTAAGAAGGTTTTCTGCAGTTTCCTTCACGAACTTCAGATGAATATCGGCATAGTTCCTATCAGAGTCGGCTGCAGCCGCATATCCTACCAAATCCTAGTCTACTCACAAATTCCTTCCACTCCAATCACATCCTCACATCCTAAGGCATCACAATAGACCTTATGGTCGAAGTGTAGCCCGTCCAGGGTAGCCTTTACAATCTACCTCTACCTCTAAGGCCAGGCCTTATTAAGAGTATACAGTTTAACATTTTTGTTAATTATAATTTCAATAAATTTTCGCTTGCTTGAATAGCATGTTTTATAAATTAAAGGTAAGATAAATCCGATCAAAAACATAAATGTAAAAAAGGGACGGGGGTATCCTTAATATAATAGTTTGTCCTTAAAAAGTGATGATATGGGAGGAGCACATAACGCTACGCGATTTGTTATGCTTTGCGTTACTGTAAGCTTCGCGTTACATAACTCTTTTTCTTTCTAAGTAGATTCACACTTACAAAGGAGACAGCTTCGCGTTAAATAACGATAAATCGCTCTGCTCGCAAGGGGACTCCAACCTCTTGAATCAAAGGCGGCCTTGGCTTCGCGTCTTAAAATATGCAAAAATTTTCGATTTCGGGAATGAAATTTCAGGTTTTTATAATTTTCCCCGTGCCTTGGGTACTAGACCTCATTGAATGCCAAATATCAATTTTAAAGGATATGGGGAAGTAGGGTAGAATTTAAGGTACCTAGTTCTTCACGAATTGTAGGCGTGTCGGTGATTTTTAGGTTTTTGAATTAAAATAACTTTTTAAGTGTTTATTCCTTAATAATGAGCGAAAAACCGTTATCTTATAATTCCGTAATCTTGGTATATTCGAAAACTAACCACTGTTGCTATTTTCGTTCAAAAGTTACATAGGGGTCAAATTTCGCCTAATATTTCGTCTAGTATTAAACTATCGGCACCCAAGGTCAAAACCCCTTTAAACTCGCTATGGCGCACTATCATGTTCTAGATTAAAATAAGTTTTTTATATTCCATACAAATATAAACAGTTTCTTAGTTCATTTAGCCAATTTACTTCCTTCCGTTAGCATCGTTCGAAGGGTGGTTTGTGATTAAAAATAAAACACTGATTTCGATATTTAAAAAAAATATTTAGTAAAAAATAAGTAAACAAAAACTGAAAAATGAAGATATTTCAAATTATAACGATAATTTTTTGTTTTAATGCGGTTAGTATTTATAATCTAATAAGGCACAGCCTATTTTTGGCTGAATTGCTGTGCAAAATACATGAATATTATACAAGAAAATATTTATTTTAATGATTATTTAGTGAATTATATTGATAACTTAACTTATATTGGGTTGACCTTTGATTTGACAAGCTTTTTAAGGGGCTTTATTGAGAGACCCGGTTTCTAATAAGGCCTAAAATCGACTTTTTTTAAATTTAATTTTTTCATGGAAACAAAATAAATTGTGATGATTTTTCTCAAACACCGGATTCATAAATAATCAATGTTTACTAAATTGAAACTATTTATTTTTGTTTATTACGCAATTTCACGTTTTTATGGTCATTTTGCAAAAAGTAGGCCTTATTACATGGTATATAATCTTTAGTCTATATTACGAATAAAACTTTACGCCTTAATGCATGTTTAACAAACTAAATTAATGTTATTCAAAAACTTTTGACTAACACACAAGGCAATTATCTCAATATAAATAAGTATGTGAATAGGACATGCACACGTTATACTTGAATTTTTTTTTTGATTATTCCTGGGGTTCATGAAACCTCTATCCTCCCATACTGTCCCCGGACCCGAGATTGATCATAAATAAAATAAATCATGTGAGGTATAGTTTGTTTTTTCTTGATTAATCTAGATATACCTTGAATTAAATTAGTAATGCGTTTTTGGTTTACCTCTAAAATTGAATACTTTTTAGGGTACTAGTTCGAAATTAATAGATAATTACCAGTCGGAAATTTCCGATAAATAATTACTAATAAATGTCGAAACAATGTATTGAAATCAATGTATTAACAAAATTCGTTCAGTCGAGTGTTATAACAGCGAATTGTTCAATGGCGGATGTACACAATTTCCACCAGTAGGCAATTCAAATTTCTCCCGTCCCTACCGACCTCTTCAATTTGTCAGTTCCTAGATTACTTTTATAGTCCAACGATTTAGTTAAGGTTGCACAAAAAGTAGTTTTTGTGTATATTTCTAAGCTAATAAATTATAATTGTCTCATAATTAGACGCTAATTAAATACCCTAATTAAAAATGAAATGGTCTTTGTTGTATTGTGTTACCGCATGCTCTGCTAGCTTAAAATTAAAAAAATATTTAAAAAATCAATTAATTATATTGTATTTAATATCAAATTATTAAACTAATTAAATGTTAATTAAATGCTCTAATTAAAAATTAAATGATCTTTGTTATACTGTGTAATCGCATCATCTGCTAGCTTAACCAGCAGATCGATATTTAATTATATTTAATATTCTGCTGGTTAAGCTAGCAGAACAAGCGGTTACACAGTGCAACAAAGAGCATTAAATTTTCTATTAGAGCATTTTATTAGCTTAATAATTTGATATTAAATAAAATATAATTAATTAAATTAATTATATTATAATTAATTTAAATATTGCTCTGCTAGCTTAACATTAATCTAGCAGAGCATGCGGTAACACAACACAACAAAGAGCATTCAATTTTTAATTAGGGCATTTAATTAGCATTTAATTAGCGACTAATAATGAGACAATTATAATTGGGTTCTGCCCAGGTTGCTCTGCTAGCTTAATGGACATTGATAGTTAATGCAAATAAATTATTCTGATCTATTATAACTTGACACTCCTTTCATTAAGGTAAATAATTTACTTAAGATAAACAAACATCAAATATCTGCCACAGAATTCATCTGATTCAGCTTAAAGTTATACAGTTATATAATTATATAATATTGGTGGAAGGGTTGGTATGCTTTGAAAAAAAACCATTCACCTACGAGAATAGAAACTTTTTAACAAAAAGAAGTGAAAATAACAGAAAATTAAGTTAATTGCTTAAATACCCAGTATATACTGAGTTTATTATCAATGTGTGAACTGTTATTTTATTTTTTACACACAATCACACTTATAAAAATACAAAGTAATCTACAAAGGTACTATATACATATAGGTATATTCTACGTATGCTTATATTCTTTTGTAATCAATAGTAATTTCAGATTTTTGAGTCGATATCGTAGCAAAACTATTCTATTTATGAAAAAAAAGTTACATAAACAAGTTGTCTATTTAAAAAAAGAAACATTTATTGCCTTTAAAGTTTCTAAAATACAAGCATAAAATTTCAGGTCGTTATGTCTTTTTGTTTTTGAGTTATTGTGTTAACGGGTGGACGGACAAACGGATATTTTCAACCGTTACAAAGTCGGGACTAAATAAATATCTTGTATATATTATATATATATACCGGGTACAAAATAGTATCTTCTGGAAATATTCTGTATTCATTTAAACATATACCAAACTAAACGAAAATTAAATTTTTTTTGGCATTCGATTGAAAAATAAAGGCTTGTTAATTCTTCGTCTCTTCCTCGAAAATAGAAAGTAGTATAAATCGAAATGTAATTAGTATAAAAGTAAGAAATTATGATGTTATTTCACGTATATTGCCCTTGTTAATATTTATTTTAGCCTAGAAATTTAATAATCATAAATAAGTTTGTTGGTAGTTATATGGTAACTGAGGGAAATATGTACTGCGCCGTCTAGATCGACATTTGAATCGAGTACATTACATCCTCTTTGTTGAATTTCATACCTTAAAGTTTTATGTTTCTATTATCCTTACATAGTATAAAATAAAGTACCCCAGCCGCGTCTGTCTGTCTGTTCAAGATTTACTCAAAACTACTGCACCGATTTTCATGCTGTTTTCACCAATGGATAGAGTGGTTCTCGAGGAAGGTTTTAGTATACAATTTGTCAAGTTTTTGTATAAATTGGTCCTTACATATTATAAAAAAAGGTATAGTTGTATAATTTATTGATGTATAGCTGTATGATTTACCAGTGCATACTAACAGATGTTCGTTGCTTAGGTGCTGTGTGTTATACATTGTCTGCCAGGAGTGGAGATGTAGACATTTTGACTGTTATTTATATAAACATGCAACAGGCAGCAGTCTGCATAAAGTGATTGATATGTAACAGTGGATCATATATTAATACAGTCCATTGTTCATATGCAGACGTATAGGTGTATAATTTATCAGTCCTTGACGGGAGAAAATATTATGTTACTTGGTTATAAGGGCGTTACAAAATTTTTGCGGGCGAAGCCGCGACGGGTAATGCTAGTGTAGATATATTAACGAAAATTTCAATATAATCAATCGAGTGATTATTCACGATGGGGCGCCTAAAAGAGGTTGTTATCAAAAAGTTGAAACTAGTATACAAATTTATACATGACTTAAAATAAAACCCTTTTTTGTTGTTGTGAAATTTAGATCAATTTTTTAATTTTACTACTCCCGTTATTTAGTGTTTAATTTTAATATATGGCTGTCGTAAACTTTTGTACATTTTAGACACTAGTAGTAAAAGTTTACTTTTTAATTTCTAACAATAGAAATGTTTGCAGATTTTTCAGAATTTACATAGCCAATACTGATAGCAGATACAAATTTTTTTTATAGTGAATTGAATAGCTCAATTATGTAGTTATCCTCCCTCAAAAATTTAAAACCTGTTGAACATCATTTCAAAGAGTAATTATCGATTAAAAATCAAACTTTTAACACAGCGTCTTATGGAGAACATAATTTTTTTGTACTTAAAACTATAATAACTATATTATTAAAGTAGTCACCATAATAAATAATGTTTCTAAATATTCTTTGAAATATGCAGTTTGATATCCGCATTAAAAAAATGGTGTTGACAAACGTTTGAATTAATGATTTAATAAAATTATAACTGTTTTGTTATGTTTGTTTTTGCCACCATATTTTGAAAACTGGCGACAGCACGCAGTAAAACGGTATACATATACACACAAATCTAGAACATAATTTATTATCAGATTTGCCACATCAAGTCAAATCAATTTCAAATTTATATTTCCTAATATTTTACAATAAATACTTTTAAAATATTTAGGACAAATCAAAAAAGGTTGTAAATTGTTGTAAGATTATTAATATACTTTACAACTTTTTTAAAATCCGAAATAAATTTTATTAAAGATAGTATTGATTTGAATCTAGCGTAGCGCATGAACGTCCTTAAGTTAATTTTTTTATAACTGTTCCGTCGCTGTGACCGTAAAACCTTGAATTACACACATGATACTGTAAATTGGTATCCTCTATGCATTGCGTTGGAATTGAAATTAATATATAAATATCATATTATTGACTTTACATACGAGCATGACAGATTATTACGCATATTGTAGAATTAATTTTGTAAATATACTCCAGGTAAAATTGGATATTTCTGAAAAAAAGTTTTTCCCCATTTAAACTATTGTTGTAAATCACACTCAATCTAGAATTTAAGATTCTCTTGAGTTTATAAAAATTTAAGTCGCGTAAAGTCTTCTAATAGACTGGATGCGACGAAGAGGAATTTCTAAAGAAATATAAATTATGTCAAGTGGGGTGTCTTTTGTAACGTTTTTTTATGTGCTCAATCGTTTTAAAAAAATGTCATGTTGCTAATAAAAACAGTTTTTAATCGAAATACGCGTAGAGGAAGTGGGAACCCGTAGCACAACGGAGTACCAGGGCGGAATGCAGTTTGACGATTTTCGGTGTTAAGTATTGAACAGACGCAGAACATTGTTGCAGCAACATTGAACTCCGCCTACAAATTATTTTCTGTACAGACGTGCAACCAAAATTATGGAACATAAAATTATTATTTTATTATTTTATGACGCTAGTCATAAAAATTCAATCATTTCTCATCTTGTCTCTATCTATCTCATTTTATTTGTACAGTTTATTTATATGTATGTATCTAGTTTATTTATAGGGCCTACAAACGAGGAACATTGTGCAGCAACATTATGAAGCAACCTATTATGTTGCAAATGTGTATAGTGGTTGCAGCAGCAAAAACCATGTCCTTGAACGGTTGCTGTAAAAATCAAAATTATTTGATATTTTGTAGGAGGAGTTAAATGTTCCTGTAAAAATTGGTCATATTATCTTATATTTTATGCTTTCCTAATATTTTATTATGTTTTCTTACCTAGATTGGTTACAATTTACATTGTATATTTTATTATTTGTAATAATAATATATAGATATTATCCAACACTAGTTTTATACATTTCAGACGTTTATTTTAAAAATTATCGGGGCTATCCAGATTGTAAAATTTTTTAATTAACAAAAGCATTGTTAAGGGTTAAATTGGGGTAAAAATTTTTGTCGACAGATTATTGTTTGTTTAAGTATCTAGTAAGTACCTAGTAAGATAATCCATATTTAATGGGTTAAATAATTTTTTTGTTCAGATGTCGGAATCAAGTGGAGCCGAATCATCCGTTTTAACCCCTATTTCCATCTATCAATTAAAATTATAAATATTATTGGTATAATTCTGGGTGGTGAGACTCTGTTTTAGGAAATTTCTTGCTCTTTAAGAATCGTTTTTTCGATTTCCGATATCTGCAATAGTTTCTGAGATATTCGCAAAAGACAAAACCCCCTCTTTTTTTTTAAAAATAAATTGTTTAAAACTTTTATAACTTTTGCAATTGTTTAGGTGCGGGTTTGAAATTTTTGCATATTTTTCCAGACGTCATAACAAGTTCAACGTATCGTACGTATTTTAATTCGCATTAGCAAGAATTCACACATTTTTCAACTTGTTAACCAGACTACTTATTTTTTTCAACATCTAACCGTATATCTATTAAAAACTATTTGTTTTAGCGCCTTGGTCAACACACCTAACAAAGGACATCCCATTTCCACATAATTCGTCAATTTATGTTTTATTATAAATCTCCATAAAATCGACTTTCTATAACTCAAATTTTTATGGACTTATTAGACTCTGAAATTCTAGACCAAATGTGATATATAAATCAATGTTTTGTGTGAGAAATAAGTTTCTTGTAGAATAACCTTTTTATGGTAAATTTTTCCTGTAGTAATAAATTTAAAAAAAAAAATTGTTTGCTTTTCAAATTGACTGACGGTTTAATAATTGATTAATATAATATTCTTAATAATTAAGTATAGTCATCTAAAAAACAAGTGATAACATTATTGATAACAAAATTAAATTACGGTTTTTTTCCACTTCAGGTAACAATTATCTATCGTGTGTGTATATGTCGTGTGATAAACCGTATCGTGTCTCCAGATAAATATATTTATCAGTCTTGTTACAATGTTACCAAAATACTAGATATTATTTAAAATGGTAGCATTAATTGTCAATACTTCTGAATACCTATGTTCTTTCCATAGTCATACATTAATACGATTAGCTAATATACTGGTCGAACCATCCTCCCCCCGTATTTATGCCAATACTTGGTTTTGTAATATGAAATTGATTAATAAATCGTCTTACAGAGAAAAATCTTTTCTAATATCTATGCATGGATTAGTTGTCTATAAACACTTACACTTAAGGATGTACGATCACTGGAGCTTCAAAAAAAGATTAAGACTTGATTTTTTTTACATGTAGTTGAAGTGCATATAAACCAATTTCAAAAGTTTCAGGGGGATTACGCGAGCCTTGAATTAATTATTTAATGTTAAAGTTCGAATTTTAAAGCATTGCTCTTATGGAGAAACCCGTGAATGTCGACATATTTTGATAATTTTCACTTGGAATGAAATAAGGCGAATAAAAAAAAAAACTATGCATAGAAAATAAAAATATTAATAAAGAGATTGATCCCATAAAATTACGGTATGAAAGGCCTAAAAAAGAGAAGATATTAATTTAAAAAGAAACTGAGATTTCCGAGATTACAAAAGAATTTGTGATTGCGACGGCAACGGTCTCCGAGGTACTTGGTGCCCAGGGTGGACAGTATCAATGTCGTCTCCTGGAGTTTTATGGAAATTTATAAAATAATTAGTCGAAACTCGTTACTCGGGGGTTTTTGGGGTCACCGAACAAGAATATCGCGACGGCACTGATCTCCGTGGTACTTGGTGCCCATGGTGGACAATATCAACGTCGTCTCTTAGAGTTTTATGGAAATTTAAAAAATACTGATACTTGAGACTGTCCACCTTGGGAACCAGGTACCTCGAAGACCTTTGCCGTCACGATATTCGTGTTCAGCAAAACAGAACTCATTTCCATCAATATTTACCGAGTTGTAAATTTTTTATTTATTGTGTCTTGGAGATGCACTTCTAAAATACATATTTTTTATGCAAAAATGCGTTTTTTCAAAATGCATAGGTCAATTTAGCTCCAAAAATCGGTATTTAAGCCATTTTCAGTTCTTTTTTTCCTAGTCTATAACGTTTGATTTGATTTGATTCAAACAAAACAAATTTAATGATCTACACGAACATCATCTAAATTATACTAATCATCACCTAAATTATACTAATACAAAGATTTGACTGACATAAATATTTGTTATTCAGCAGTTTAGCGGAAAAATAATTAATAGATTCGAAAAATTAGTGTAATTTATTTGTCAACATTGAGGGCCGAAAAGAGCCTAAGACTATAGCCTTTTTAGTTGTATGATTAGTCCGGCCCTTGTTGGTAACACAACTAAAGGTAGATGATATTCGATATAAAAAAAATACAATTTTGTTATCTCAATTTATTAAAAATTTGTTGTAATTAATTATTTTGAGTGTTTCATTGTCTTGGAGGGTATTATGAGCCACAAAAGTAGCACTCATGTTTCAAAATTAAATAATTAATTTGTGTCTTATTTATTCGGATTTCGAAAAAATTCTGCGGATAAAAGTTGTTCATTATAAATGTACTAACCACTTTCATTCAACCCACTTTTCCCAAAAACCGAATGAACAAGGCACAAATCAATTGTAAATCTATATGTCTACAAAAATATCTATATGTTGTTCTTAAAATTATTAGCAATTTTTTTTTATTCATTAATCAATTGTCACCATCAATTTGAGAAGAATATGTGTGTTTGATATTTGACTTTCTAAATTATTTAGTAATCATCTTTCATAAGATCAGTCCAACATAAATTGGTTAGGTATGCATTCTCACAGTGATTTGCCCCAACTGAAACAAAAAATGATCAACAAAACTTTAATTATTTTCTGACGAGTAAAGACTACAAAGTACTTATAATGAAATTTATTCAACTTTAAAAAAATCATAACGTCAATCGGACCTTGTGGTATCGTAAGAGGGGTTAATCCTCAACTGTGAAATGCACTTTGCAACAACCATCTCTCGCCGCATTTTTTTTACAGGCATAAGAATCTTTGTTTCCTTTCCCCAGCCATTCAGTTAATTGAAAAAATTTTGAGAGCTATTTTGTAGGAAAAATGAGTCTGCACTTTTTTGTCTGAACAGTTTTCGTAACGTCAATAGGTTATCCAGAAATAGCCTCCATTCATTTTATTTTTCGCTAATTTTGGCTAACTTTTGACGGCTAAACTACAAAATTGCTTTCAATATTGGTTGGGGAGATTTCAAGGAAACGAAGATTTTTAGGCCTGTAAAATAAATGCGGGGAGAGGCGGTTGTCCCAAAGTGGTTTTCGTAGTTAAGGATTAATCCGTCTTACGATCACATGAGGTTCATAATCACATAAGATCACATAAGGTGTTTGTTTTTTGCAGTTTTTGTTTCTTACCGTGGTATAGTTTTCCTGAATGAATTTCAGAACACCTATATATATATATATATATATATATATATATATATATATATATATTGATATATATATATATATTGATATATATATATATATATATATATATATATATATTATATATATATATATATATATATATATATATATCAATTTGTTGCTTATACATACTCAACAATCAATTACAAAAAAATTTAGCATTTACGTCTTAAATTATTAATAAATTTATTAAAAAATTTTACTAAATACTTTTATTTTGTCCATCATATTTGCAAAAAAACAAAAGTTTATTATTTTTGATATTAATATTTGTGTAATCAACATTTTAAAAACAATTTTTGGAATTGCAACAACATTTTTTGATGATTCCAAAATGCAATTCACAATTATTTTCAAAATCCAAATCTATATCACGCCATCAATGCTATTGATCGATTTTATAAGAATAAAGACTAGTCAACAAATTGATATATATATATATATATATATATATATATATATTGATATATATATATATATATATATATATATATATATATATATATATATATTATATATATGTATATATATTATATGTATATATATATATATATATAATATATATATATATATCAATATATATATATATATATATATATATATATATATCAATTTGTTGACTCGTCTTTATTCTTATAAAATCGGTCAATAGCATTGATGGCGTGATATAGATTTGGATTTTGAAAATAATTGTGAATTGTATTTTGGAATTATCAAAAAATGTTGATGCAATTCCAAAAAATGTTTTAAAAATGTTGATTACACAAATATTAATATCAAAAATAATAAACTTTTGTTTTTTTTCAAATATGATGGACAAAATAAAAGTATTTAGTAAAATTTTTTAATAAATTTATTAATAATTTAAGACGTAAATACTAAAATTTTTGGAATTGATTGTTGAGTATGTATAAGTACTTGTTGCAAAATTTTATCTAACATTAATTGTATATTCCCACTTAAATCATATCAATAATCATTTTAACTGGTGTTTTTTATTTTTTAATTACAAAAAAAATTAAACCGTTGCGACGAACCGACATCTGGCAGATGTGAATCACCGTAACTATTTTGTATAGAAAATATGCACGAAAGGATGGTTTATTGAAGGAAATAAATATGGCATAATCAAAAACAAAATATTCAAATTTATTTTTAAAGAAAAAAATTGTTCTTTATTTAAAAAATACATATTCATTTAATACCCAAAAGTTAAAAATTAAATAATTTCTTAAAAATTGAGACGCCTCAATTCTTTCAATCAGTTACGTAAACTTTTATTATGACCTTGTGTAGAAAATATGCATTGCCATCTATGAATGAGTTTTTGTACCTATATGTATCGCCATCTATCAGCATCTTTTTTAAAACTGATTTGTTATCTGTAATATCACCTATAAACAACTTCATATACAATTTTTTTAATTCTCATCTTCGTATCATAGATCCCACGAGTATGAGAGAGTACATATGTACATATACATTAAGCAATGTGTATGAGAAGGAGGTCTTGTAGGTGTGTCTTGTAGGTTTGTGTCTGTAGAAACAAATCAGTTGTTATGTAGTTCAAAGTTCTGTAGTAACTACACGGTGTAGTTTAGTATGCTATAACATCTAATAGAGTGCGTTAAATATGTTCACTGTTGTCTTCTTAAGCATAGCATTACTTCTAACAATTGAAAATTATTTTTTGAATATCCCTTTTTATTTGTATGTGGAATGTTTGAAAATAAATGATAGTATTCTATTAACGGTATAACATTTAACAACAATCCACACAAATTAAAAGAAAAATAAAACCCCAAAAAGAAAAAAAAATAGAATTCCGACAAAAAAAAGTTAAACCAACGGTTCGAATATTCCTCCATCACTTCCTAAACAATATCCGAGTCGATTGTAGAAATCTGCCCGGGTATTTTCTAGCATTTGAGGAGAAATATTCGCACAAGTGTCAACAATTCTTTGCCTTAATTGTTGCAAATTTTCAGGCCTATTCCGCGAATAGATCTGTGTTTTGAGAAAACCCCATAAAAAAAAGTCGTTAAGAGATAGATCTGGCGATCTGGGTGGCCACTTCATGGTTCCAAAACCACTTATAAGACGTTCCTGGAAAGTTTCTTCCAGAAACTGCCTTACTATCATGGCATTGTGTGGCATGGCAGGGCAACTATCTTGTTGCGACTATACAGATTCCAGGTCTAAATTAGGAAGAGCTCTAACAGTTGGCAATATATTATCTTGTTACAAACTCAAATATTTTCGAGAATCTAAAGATCCGCCAATGAAGAATGGTTTTTAAAAATGATTTGTAATTGTAATCGTTAATGTAATGTAATTGTAATGCTTTGTAATTGTAATGTAATGGTTTGTAATCCGTCAATGAAGAATGGTTTGTAATAATGTTGAATGTTTAAATAATGATATCCCATTGTTGTAATGAGATACCAAAAATAAAATAACACGTATTCTCCAAAAGCATTCACATACTAATGATTGCTTCAGTGCATACATCACCCCACTCCACAAGCGCCATCTAAAGTATATAGTTCGACAGAACAACCAACACACATTGCTTAATGTATATGTATATATGTACTCTCTCATACTCGTGGGATCTTATGATACGAATGTAAATTAAACAGACGGTATATTTATTTGTGTACACTAAAGCGTCAACAATACGATGTTTGTCCAAATTCCATTTAGGTTACGTAAGACAAACTGTAGGAGACTAGCGTATACTATATAGACAAATGTCATTGAATTTTTAATTAAATACTGATATGAAAAAATTAACTCATCAACCAGGAATCGAACCTCGGGATTCTGGATATCTAGTCTAGGAGGACTAGATATTATAAAAATAAAGAATACTTGATTATAAAAATAAAGTGTATTATTAATTTGTTGAACCATAATATTATGTTATTTTATTCCTTTAAATTGTTATAAAATTTAACTTTGTTTCTTTTTATCATGCCTTTGGGTGGTCTTCGTTTTGTTATAATGTAATGTCAATTTATCGATTTCTATTGGATGTTGTTGAAAAATGGGAGAGTCGTCGAAGGAAGTGGAGGTATGTGCTATTATCCACTTGGTTCGACTCATCCTATATATATATATATATATATATATATATATACAAATTTTCAGCTTACTAACCTTCATTCCGAGATTGGCGCATTATTTAATTGGGTTATAAATTATATAGGGTTTTAATCAAATTCATCAAAACATCAATTTCATAGGAAGCGCTTGTATACCAAGACATTTTATTGAATAATGGATGCATATACAATTTTTTTTTTGCAGGCTTATATAAGGGGAGAACCATAGTTACAAATTTACATCATTTTGTTTATACAATAATAAATGATGAAAATTTTAAAGCTTAAAATTAAATATATTTTTCACCATTTCACTAAATCTATAATTTATTAGAAAATATAGACGTACATTTCGAATATCCATTCTAAAAAAAAACATTTTTTTGACACATTTTTTTTTGTTTAATATAATCAATTATTCGATTATTTTAGTCGAATATATTCTATAATAATGATATATTTTTGTGTATAAAATGGATATCCCTCACAAAACAGATATTATACTTTGACTAACCCTGTATTTGCATACCTACTAAATATTTATATTTTGAAATTAAAATTGCACGTGTATTTAGAAATTTCTATTTTAGTATAAAAATATTAAGTAAGCTTATTAATTATTAGACTAATTACACATATTTATATATAATTTCCATAAATGCAAAAATTATAATCGTTTTAAAAATAGGGATTTAATTGGGTTTAACCATTCTATGACCATTATCGTTAAGGATATTTCAAAGATTAGTGGAAACATCGAAAAATGGATTAAAATATATATATATACGATTGGAGCATATTCGATTATCGAGTTTTGAGTTTTTACCACTGTATGTATGTATGTATATATACGATTGGATCATATTCGATTATCGAGTTTTGAGTTTTTACCACTCTAAAACAGAAGGAGTATAAGGGGATGAATTCAACTTGCTATATTTACACTGTAATCTTGAATTTCAGGAACCATGTAGCAGGGCCCTATACATTATTTTCCTCAACCCTCAAGAAACTGTTGAAAGGCCAGTGTACTCTGAAAAGGACTTTTTTGGTATTGTGTAGGAATGAGGGGGATCGTTGGCCCATATTCTTTAAAACAGCCCAGAGGCCGGCCTACCAATGTGAGAGTAGACTGCTACAGCCAAATTGTGAAAGAATTTATTATTCCTATTTGTTCGCCTCTGGTACCAACAAGATGAAGACACAGCTACACACTTCCCACCTCAGTATGAATACACTGACGAAGGTCTTCCCAAAACACGTCATTTCACGTTTTGGCTGCGAGTCTTGACCGACACGATTCCTAGATTTAACTGCTTCAAATTATTGTCTCTGGGGGTATCTAATGAAGAAAGTATTCTAATGAAGAAAGTTGCAGGATATTATCAGAGAAGAAATAGCAAACATTACTCCTGATCTAATTGCACGTATTATGCAAAGCTTTCAAGACCGCCTGAAGCAATGTGTTGGCAAGTAAGGAGGGCATTTGATAGACTTCATTTTCCACAATTAATGCAAATAATGTAAATGCAAAAGTGAAAATTGTGTTTTGTAACCGATAAATAAAAACATAATTCATACATAAGTGCTTCTGTGTTTGTTTAAAACTAGATAATCGAAAATGCCCCATATATATATATATATATATATATATATATATATAATATATAAATTGTTTAAGGTGGCTCTAACTAACAATTTTCAAGCGGTAAACTCTAGTAATTTTTCCCAAAGAATCGAATGCGCTAATCAGATTTTGGGTCCCATAAGGTCGAAGCAGGGTATAATTTTGAAATTTTAAACAGAAATCCTTAATTTTTATTGCATATTCGTATTCTACGGAAAAAATTTTTGTTGTCTCTCTAGAGGGCGTTTTAAATTTATTATTTACGATTAATAATAACAAAATTTATTATTAATTATAATAAGATATTTTAATTATAATAAATTTATTATTATTTATAATAATAAATTTATTAATATGGAAGTATTAAATAAAGTTTATTATAAATCGTAATTCATTATTCAATAAATTCTATTATTTTTCATTTATTCGTAGAATTTCTCAAAAAATTCTCCGATAAAAACGCCCTCTAGCAAGAAAACAAAGCAGAAAATGAATATGCA
The DNA here is from genome assembly GCA_963920215.1 of Nineta flava. Lineage (NCBI taxonomy): Eukaryota > Metazoa > Arthropoda > Insecta > Neuroptera > Chrysopidae > Nineta > Nineta flava. Next base: position 13,916,017 of record OY986045.1, on the reverse strand, counting down.
ATAAAAACTATGGGTTTCTATTTAAAATTTCAAAGTTTGATTCGATTTCCTCTTTATGGGTCTTCTATATCCGAAATCTAATTAGCGCATTCGATTCCTCGAGAAAAATTACTAGAGGTTACCGTTTGAAAATTTGTAGTTAGAACCACCTTATACGATTTATTATGTCATACTTTTCCATACTTTTTGGTCACTCTGTATATATATATATATATATACACAAGAATGTAACTACTTGCTTTTATTGGGAAGGAAAGCACAAAAAGCCAAAAAAATATCAAAGACTTGGAAAATTTAATTTCAATTTCTTTAGACCTTTTAAATTTTTTCTGATAAATATTTAATACGTTAATGTCCAATTCAGAATAAAGTAGTCATTTGGAATTATATAATTTATAAATTTGGCTTTTCTTTTAGTAATATAATCAAGATGGATCGGTGCATGAGCAACAGAAATTATTCGACCAACATTTTTTTGCGTAATTCGTTTCAATCATTGGAAAATATTTCGCCCGAATATTTTCCGTTGTGCATGCACCGATTTCTTCTAGATTAATAGAATAATATTCGAACATAAGCATAATATGAAAAATTTTAAAAAATTAAATCTAATTTTAATATATTCTAAATTAATAAATAAATATATTGTAAAAAATTAAATTATAGTTAATAAATTATACAACTTATATACAAAGAATCTGTAAAGAATTCAAATATAAATATTAATAAAATAATTAAAAGATTATTATAAATTAATTCTAGTTTTAACGAATTAATTATGAATAGATTGTAATATTTGGTATAGAAATTAGTTAATATTGCACAAATTTTAAAAATATATATATTTTTTTAAATTTTAATTATTAATACTATCAGATGTTAGTGCTAATGAAGTTAAAGTACTTCGTCGATTTGGATTTACACCTAAATTTTCCCAATTGATCCATGATAACCTTGCAGTTAAATCTGAAAAAAAAGAGTTTCAGTTGAATTAAATTATTCGGGATGAATTTATATACTTTGATTTTTGATTATTTTTGATTTTTGATTGTTCACTAAATATTTCAAAACTGACAATGCTTTGACATTTGTTCATGACATAATTTTAAATTGCTTAAAATACTGACAAGGATAGCCAATTTGACGTCACATTGCTATATTATTGTTGTGTTGACATGGTATGGTGGAAAGGTTGGTATGGTGAAATTAAGCATTTCAGTTAAAATGTTCGCAAAACAATTTTATACCCGGTATCCTATATAATATATACAGCCCTTTGTGTAACTCACTCACTGACTGACGTATACAAATTCTAATCCACTTCTAGACAGGCGCGAATCCAGCCCTCAAAAAAGGTTGTGGTCACAGCCATCCGAAAATCGGCCAAGTGCGGGTCGGAGTATGAACTCGCTCATGATCGATATAATGCATTCCTACAAAGGACATGTTTACAAAATATAAGACGCCCTGTCCAAGATTTTGTACAGTGTAAAGTTCCAGCTGGGCAAAGCCGTAGGGCAAACACTAGTAAAATAATAAATCTGTAAAATGATAGTTTGTTCGCTCACGAAAATTACAAAATTAAATGTTGTTTGTTTGCACATCACAACGCCTTTAATTTTTCCATCGCCCCCCGAAAATGGGGAGAAAACATCAAAAATTACCTTTTTTACTTCTGTTCATGCTAGAAGAGCGGTCTTTTGCATTATGTCAAGGACGCGGAGCCAAGTCTGAAGGTCACCCCGAGGGTCTAGGAAGTAGGGACCCCTTACGAGCAGAGAGAGTTTTAATATACAGACGTATATTAATTTCAGTCCTGACTTTGTAACGGTTGAAAATATTGATCGCAGAATAAAGTTTATGGTACCGATGTGTCATAAAATCAACAAATTAGTCCATTTTCAGTTATCCGTCCATCTATTTGTATGTCTTTCTGTCCGTAGACACGATAATTAAAAACCGAAAAGGGATAACAAAAATCGAGCTAAAAAATTTGATCAAAATCGATCCATACATTCTCTCGTTAGGAGAGAAAATTTCTACTTTTAAAGCCGTAAGTGATAGAGAAAAAGATTAATTACGAAAAATGCCCCTTTTTTTTTAAAAATAAACAACTTTTGTTTGGAACTTTTTTCCAAAAACAGTTTCGCCACAATTTCAGATCCAAGTTTCACCATTTCACGCATTCATAATAAAGTATGACGCGGTTAAACAAACATTTCATTTGCGGACGATATTTAACTTTTATTTTAAATTTTCGAAGATCAATGAACATTTTAGTGAAATTATTGTTATAGATAATAAAAACAAGTAATGTAACAACTAACTGAGTTAACTGTTTGAATACCCAGTATATATTGAATTGTCACAGAATTAAAAAAAAATCATTTATGGTTTTAAAGATCGGCATATTTTTCGCTTTCCGGGGAACTTTAAACACAACTTATGGGAAAACTATTGAGGTTATGGGAAAAATTTTCAAACAAAAGTTGTTTATTTTAAAGAGAAGAAGATAATTTGTTTTTAAACTTTTGTTATATCTCTTACGGTTTCAAAGATACTCAGTTTTTGTCTATTTTGCCCAAACATGGTCCGATTTTGTCTATTAACGAACTTGGCCTTGCTTTTTGGCTCTAGAACACAAAAACAAAATTTCAGTTCGATATCTTTTTTTGTTCTTGAGTTATCGTGTTTACAGACGGATGGACATGCGGAAATGGCCGAAATAGGCCATTTAATGAATACCTTTGTGAAGCATTTTTGTCAAGGATTAATATTTTCAAGCGTTACAAAGTCGGGACTAAACTTAATATACCTTGTATATTTGCATATACTGGGTATAAAAATGTACCCTCATTTATTTCAAAATAGAATTTATGGGTAAATTAAAACAATTGATTACAGATGTAACTTTGAATGTAATTTGATACATTGAATTTTATTTACAGATAATAATATTATCCATTTTAATATTGCATATCATTAACCCTTATGGTTAAGTTCTATATTTCATCTGCCGTTATCTTATTTTATTTCATAAAAATTGTATGTTTTGCATATAATCAAAACTATTGGATTTAATTGGACAGTTGAACGGTTGAACAAAGTTAACTAACAAAAACGATTCTGGAAGTATATCAGCTTCATATAAAATTAAATCCAACATTGCCAAATTAATAAAACAATAATCTTTAGATAGTTTTTTGCAAATACATAACTTGATTTCGCAAATACATAACCAGTCCAAGTGGCCTAAGACTGTACATCTGCGCAGTATGCATACTTGAAAACTTGGAGGTTATGGGTTCGAATCCCGACATCGTCAGTTTGCCAATTATTAAGAAAAAAAAGTCATTCTAAATCCAATATGGTTAAGAACATGCAAGTCGCTTTTGAACCAGTTTCCATTAGCGGAAAAAGCTGAAATTTTACGTTCACATTTAGATGGTTGTAAACCAGTCCAAGTGGCCGAACGATCTGAGGTGTTATGCCTGCGCAGTTTGCCTACTTGGAAACTGAGAGATTATGGGTTCGAATCCCGACATCGGCAGTTTGTCAGTTATTAAGAACAAAAAAGAAAGAAAAAAATTCGTTACGCAGGAGCTGCTTCAACTTAGCGAATTTCCTTAGAATAAATCACTCTCTAGTGATCACAATTTTAGTCTGATCAAAATGAAATGTCATATATGATTTAAGTCCAATTTTCTCAATAAATGACATACGTCGAGGCGAATGGGGGGAGGTATCAAAAAAGAAGAAAACACAAAATATAAAATATCTCTCTTAATATTAGAACAATCGAAAAATGCGTAAGGAATAAAGTTGTATAAAATCAAATTTGCTACAATTCATCACCTTATCATTTTTGCTCAAACTCTAATGTGTACAGAGATATTAAGGAATTTAATTTTCAATATTAAACCGTCAATATTTCTGTAAATATTATTGTTACAGAAAAAATGATAAGAAACAAAATTACAGTAAAACTTAGTACCTACAACTTTACTTCTTATAAATTTTTCGATTTTTCAAATTTTAAGGGAGATATCTCAAATTTTATGTTTCCCCCTCCCTCTAAACCCCCCTTTCCCCTGGTCCGATTTTACCCATTAACGAACTTGACCTTTTGAATATCAAAAGCGCCTCAAATACCAAATCTCATCCCGATAAAATGAAAACTGTGACCGCTAGAGTGATGACAGACACATATATATATATATATATATATATATATATATATATATATATATATATATATGTATATATATATATATATGTCCATAGATATATATATATAAATTTTTCAGATGGTGATTTTTGACATCTACTAGGTAGGATCGATGGACATTTGAAGAAATTTTTGCGAAATTTTGACTTCGGTACGGGACCAATAGCTCTATTTCCTTTCAGGAAATTCGCTAATAAAAGGGCGGTTAATTTACTAAACTGTCGGCGTATGGACAAAAACGAAGTAACCGGCTATGCTTGAGAAGGTTATGCAATTTCCTTCACGAACTTCAGATGAATATCGGCATAGTTCCTATCATAGTCGGCTGAAGCCGCATATCCTACCAATTCCTAGTCTATAAACAAAAATTCTTTCTACTCCACTCACATCCGCACATCCTTAGCCATCACAATGGACCTTATAGTCGAAGTGTAGTCCGTCCAGGGCAGCCTCTACAATCTATCTATCTATCTCGTTTGCTATGCGTCAAATCATGTTTAAAACTTGTAAAGCATAACTTTCTCTATAATTTATGCCCTGGTCATTTTTTTAATCATCAACCTGAGATATCGTGTAGATAAAGGGATTATATTTATATACTGATGGTGGCCACGCCGTCAATAGATGTGACACAACGTGTGCGCTGTTTTAGAAAAGGAATTATCTATAGCCAGATGACACAAAATTGAAAATGACACAAAATTACCAAAAAAATAAATTTCATCAAAATTAGTCCATTCGTTTTGGAGTCCATAATGAACATACATACACACATGGATTTATATCTACAGGTGTCCGGAAATTCACTCAAGAAAACTATACCACGGCGTAGAGCTGGAAAAACCAAACAAAAAAGTTTTTCGATTTGACGCTTGGTTTTTAATTAATTAAACATTAATAATAAATTCAACTAATCACATTTGTATTTTTGATTGTCGCTACACTACTTCTCCAATCTCAGAGCGCATAGTGTAAGAAGGTGGGGCCCCAGTAGTGGAGTAGGGCGGCCATGCTAGAGTAGCGACAATCAGAGTTCACAATAAGTGTGTGTAGTGACACACACAAAATGGTTGAATTTATTAATGCTTAATTACTTATATCTCAAAAACTAAACGTCAAATCGAAAAACTTTATTAAACATTTTTGTTTGTTTTTTTCAGTTCTACACTGTGGTATAGTTTTCTTGAATGATCTTCAGAATACCTGTATATATGTAGATTTTATTTGGTAAAGATGGGTTTTTGTTTCTTAAACTTTATGTTTCTAATTAATGTATTCTTACCACTTGTATTCCAATGAGCTTGGTCTGCTTTGATTTCACCTCGTAAACATTTTTCCACATATGTTAATGGATCGCAATCGACACCTAATACTTCACGTAATAGAGCAATATATGCAATTGCTAAACGTAATGTATCAATTTTGCTCAGACGTTTTTCATATGGAAATGTTGGCACGTGTACCCGTAACTCGTCGAAAGCAGAGTTTATACTGCTAAAAATATAAAATAAACCTTATTTAATATCAAAAATTTTTTTTCAGTAAAAAGTACTTAATGATATATTAGATACTACGGTCTCTAGAAGGAAATTGTGCAAAAGAAACAATTGTTTTACCAAAGTTGTGTATTGGGTCATCTACAGAGATCCTCAAGCAATACAAAAAGATTAACCACCCACAACAGATGATATATAGTTTTGTATAAGTCTAGAATATCTCAAAATGATCCATATAAACATTTTGAGATATTCTAGACTTACACAAAACTATATATCATCTGTTGAGGGTGGTTAATCTTTTTGTATTGCTTGAGGTTTTGATTTATATTCAGGCATCGAATTTTAAAAAAGTTTTAGATTCGAGAAAATCAGTATTAAATTGGGAATATTACCACATTTGGAACAGTGGTAATATTTATTCCACCAGTGTTTATGTATTAACATGTTTGCGATATGCCTTTACTAGTTTTCAGATAATTATAAATTATTATCACATGAGAGTATTGCAAAATTTGAAGAAAATACTATTTTTCTACCAAAGTATTATTTTTACCTTTCTCAGTCATATTTTTATTATTTTTTATTTCAAATTTTATTTCATTTTTAACCCGACTTCAAAAAGGAGGATGGTTCTCAATTCGTCAGTATTTTTTGTTTGTTTGTTTGTTTTTTTTTTTGCTCGCTACTGTTATTTACGCTCTTATGTTTGTTTACATTTGTAGAATACGAGTATTCTTGAAAATAATTTGATATATTTTTCAGCAAATCAGATCATCGGATACATGTCATTATTACGGAAATTATCGAACATAAATTAAAATGAACTTGTACACTTCTAAAATCAATTATGCTGTCTTTTAGAAACCATTGCTCCTAAACTATATCCTCCCCAAGTTACCACGGTTATTGTTATTATGTAAATTACCTTGGTAATTATCAACAAACATATCCAGACACTCATTCTATATTTTCAATAAAGATAATTTATATCTTTCAACTTCTCTTCTTAATTTAATTAAATGCATTATAATTATTAATGATTCAAATATAATCATTAATCATCTTACATTTTTGGCTCTCCGGCGGGGAATCGAACCCCGGTCTCCCGCGTGACAGGCGGGAATCTCAATATTGGTCTTCCTAAAGCTAATCTTAAACCCAATAAGATCATGCTTGAAATCAACGTCTTACCGAAGATGATCTTAATGTATATCTATGAATTTATCATGTCTTAAAATCTATAATAAGGTCTTCATGAAGGTAAGCTTAAGCACTTGCTCAAGAGTGGACTATGAATACAAGCCTGAATAGCATAGGATATGTTTATTATAGCAATGCACCGTAGTGTATTTTATTTTAGCTAGTATTTATTAATAATTAAAGATTAATGAGAGCTAGATTTACTAAATTAAAAACTATTTTTTATAATTATACATTTAAAAAAATTAATTTTTTTTTTTAAATTTTAATTAATTAACATTGTATTGCCTTTTCAACTACATTGGTTATCCAAACAATACAATAAGTGATAAGTTACACTAGTTGGACTAAGTTGTGATCTTCTATATTTGTGGAAGCAGCTTTGTTAGTTTCAGGAACTTGAAAAGTTTTTCTAATGTTTGGGGGTTATCGCCTAGAACTTCTTGAATTGTTGGTGGTAATTCAGTTGACTGTCTTTCATTTTGAAATTGTATACAATTGGTTAGAATATGTTCAACTGTTATAGGAATATTGCAGTATTGGCAATTTGGTCTCGGGGTCTTTTTCATTATATATGTGTGTGTTAATTTGGTATGACCATTTCTCAAACGGGCCAGAACGACTTCATGTTTCCTATTGTTCTGGTTCGATGTTGCCCAATATTTTGTGGTGTTTTTTATCTTTCTTAATTTGTTGTTGTTTCCGACTATATTTAACCAACTTTCATTTCTCTTTTGTTGCATTTTATTTTTAATGTGAAGTATGAGGTCTTCAAAAGTTATTACGTCTACATCACGCCCATCCTCGTGGGCTAGAGAGGCGACGATGTCGGCCCTTTCATTGCCCTCGATTCCGATATGGCTAATTAATTTTTATTGGAAATATATTTAGCAGAAAAAAAGCTGAAACTTTTTAAATTTTTATACTTGCAAATACATCTTTCCCATTTGTTGTCGGACACCTATACCATGTTAGGTAAGGGTAGCGACTTAGTAAAACTGAATTTTATAAAAAATACGGCAAACACAAACTTTATAAATTTACGACGGGTAAACAACTGTTACATGCAAACAACTATAATATACGTTTTTGATGGCAAAATAGATTACGAAAGTATTATTTCAAGATCGATAGAGATGTTTATATACAGAATGAGTTAAAATTATGTTACTGCCCAAATGGAACAAATTTTTGGTAAAATTTTTTTGACTAATAATACATCATATATTATTTACCACACCGAACTTGCATTATCTATTTTATGTGTTCAATATAATGGCAAATAGTCGGTAAATGATAACCGTCATGTAAATGGTTTATTGCATTTGATGAACTGGTACACTCGCCAATCGTAAATAGTGTCCAAAATGGCAGTTTATGATTATACTAGATTTGGAAAATTAAAAAGAGATGTTTATAATGATGTACAATCAGTGTCTTATATTGGTACATATTCAATTTTAATGAGAATATTATGACCATAGAGCAATAAACCAGAAATATGAATGTTATTATTGAATATTGGAAATGTGACTATACCTTTCTGGTTTATTTCTCTGTAGCCATAAAATTATCATTCGATGATTGTTTTTATATTTGAATATGTACATTCTTTGTTTGTATATTCTTTTATTATCATGATAATATAAATTTTGACCGCCATCTAACCTATCAATATCGGACACTACCGGTACAAGATATTACAATTAGTGTTAGTGTTTCACGAGGCACGAGGCCGAGGAGAGGGAAAATTTGTACTGACTTAGACTTATTTTGCATTAATATACATAATATGGTAAACAAAGCTTATATATATATATATATATATATATATATATATATATATATATATATATATATATATATATATATATATATATATATATATATATAAATTTTAGAGACGATGACTTTCGACATCTACTAGGTGGGATCGCAAAAATATTTGAAAAAATATTTGCAAAATAATCATCTATTGCTTCATGTTTTTTTGTAAAAATTGCCTCGGCCGAGGAAAATTCCTCGCCTCGCCGAGGTTTTTGAGATAATATACCTCGCCTCGCCTCGGTTAGTAACGAGGATTAAAATTTTGAACCTCGCCTCGCCTCGTGCCTCGTAACCGAGGGACGAGGCGAGGCGAGGTTACCTCGTAGCCTCGGTGAAACACTACTCACGATGCAAAGTTTAATAAATTAAATAGAGATGTACACTGATGTATACTGTAGCCACTGGATCCCATTTTGGTCACAAATTATGACAATAAAGTGTACATGTTTACCATTTGAGTTGAAACATAATTTTATCTCCGTATATAATTATAACATACAATGAGGTATTAATAATAATAAATATTATGAACGCTTCTGGAATCTATTAATTAGGTGAAAATGTGACAAAAAAGGGATGTAGGAAATTAGTATATAAGCCAAAATTCTTAATTATGTTAATCTTTGATTTTAAGGTTAACGCATTTATATGGATCGATTCAAGTAGTATGAAGGTTAAGGACAAACTCAAACGGATCTTTAAATTTTTTTCAAGCAATGAAAATTGAATAATTGATATACACGGGTATTGAACGCCAGTCTTTGAAACAGGATGTGTTACTAAAGTTGGTTTACGGGCTTGAGATAAAACGGTTTTTTCCAAATATATCCAAATTTAAGATTTATCACAAACATTGTTACCAAAAATTAAAGAAAACTTTGATTAAATATGGACCCTAAATTTGTATACCCAGTATAAGTTTATATTAAGTTTAGTCCCGATTTTGTAACGGTTGGAAATATTGATCGTGGAGTAAGCAATTTTGGTATACGTATTCAAAAAATGAAGTAACTAGCCCATTTCCGCATGTCCGTCCGTCCGTCGATACGATAACTCCAAAACGAAAAGAAATAACGACCTGAATTTGCGTGTGTGTGTTCTAGGACAAAATAGTAACATCATAGTCGTGCATAGATGAAATCGGACCGTGTATCCTCCCGCTAGGGAGAAATATCCTGCATCTTTGAAACCGTATGAGATAGAAACAAAATTTAAAGGCAAATAATGTTTTTTTTTTAAATGAACACCTTTTATTTGAAACTTTTTTTCTCATTCTTATTTTAAACTCAGTTTATGTACCGGGTATTTAAGCAATTATTGGTTGTTATTTTCATTTGGTTTTGGTAAGTCATGGCTTTTAAAGATAAGGGAGTAGCTAATTTTAATACCAGAATTTTAATTTTGTTACCAGAAATAATGCATACGAAAGCATTTACATTCAGAAATTCAAAAGAAATATTATGTGAATTTCGACAATCAAAAGGTTCAAACAAGGTTCCAAATTCAGATTTAATCCAAATTTTACGGAAAAATTTATCGTCAATATGTCCGTCTCTCTCTTTCTGAAGATGACAAAATATAAAAATCTGTTTACTGCGCAACGCATAACTCAGCACCAATCAGGTGCGATCTTAAATAGTGCTAAACGTTGGCCAAACATATATAAGCTAGGTAAATCCAAGCACGTCGTGAAACTGTTACCAAATTAGCAACGAATAACATATCCTGAGACAATATAAGAGTAATTTTAATAAGAGTGATGTTAACAAGAGTAAACTTGAAAGAAAGTAATTTTAACAAAAGTAATTTCAATAAAATTTATTAAATTTTAATTTAATTTGTTTAATTTTTTATTTATTTTTATCTATTGAATTCGATTGACTATCTATTTTTAATTGTCAAAGAGTAAATTACGTCTAGCTAATTTATTCTGATGATGACTACTTTGTAGTCGAAATACGTATTTACAATACAAAAACTGATCTAGGTATTGGGGCGAATTTGAAATTTTATTTCAAAAACCTAGAGTTCTCATTAATGATCATTTGATAATCTAATATGTATTTTTGTTGTAAAATGAAATTTCAAAATATTTATTGAAACTCTATACCTCACACTATTCCCTATCTCGAAATTTATTTCGCAAACGATAATAGAGATACGAAAATTTAATAGTGTAAGTTGTTCCATACATGTATACACACAACATTTGTTCGAAACTTTTTTAAAATCTCTTTGGATTCGTCCCAAATCGAATGTAAAAATCCAGAAAGCATTATAAAGCAGATATACATTAGCATTATATATCTAGATTTTTTAATTCGATTTGTCCCGAATTGTTTTTTTGAAAAAATGTTTCGCACAAAAGTTTTTAGTATTTTTAAAAAGAATAACATTTTACCTTCCTTTTCAACCTCCTACTATCATACTCCAATACTTTAGCAAGACATCCTATTTTAAAGACAAGGGTTCAATATACGTGTATACCATTTTTAATTGCCATTGCTTGAGTCGAAAATGCAAAGATTCATTTAAACATGTCGCTGAACATCCCTACTAAAAGCTTTATTTGTGTTCATAAAACAAATAAGAAATATAGCTCTTTAACCTGAATTATAAAAATGATATTTGTATAAATTGTTCTACTAATTTGTTTTAAACAAAGTTTTATTCTAATGTGACCTCAGCACAACTAATTAGCTTTATACCAATTTGAACTCCCAATAGCAGACCTCAGCATGCGTTTCCTTTCTCGTATATTGGCAGCATGACGTTGGACACGATATGGTGAGCGTCCATAATAATCCACTGTTGATGAACCACCAATTTCATGAACATCATTATTGGAATCCGCTAAATAAAATAAAATCAACGTAAAAATTTAATAATGGTATATTAAATATATAGTTAAAAATCCGTCAAGTGGAAGTTATATTTGAACAATTAGTGTGTAGTTAAAAATTATTAACCTTCAGTATTACCTGATTTTTGAACTTTTTTAAATTAAACTGTTAGTAACAATTTTTCTTTCTGGAATTTTTAAAATCTGATAATTTTATTTCAATATATTATACCCTTTTTTTTCCGTGATTTTATTTAAAGTTTTTATTTAAACAGAAAAAAGCTAATTCTATTTTTTTAAACGGTGCTTCTAATAGCTTTTTATGAATATTGCGCATATGTTGGATATGCATATGTTGGTGGCCATTTTGTTTAGTCATTGATGAAGCTTTGTCTCTTTCTTATTGTACGCTTATATTTGAATTACATTACATTTTCACATTGTTTAACTTCTATTTCAACATGTAAAACAGTATAGGGTAGGTATTAAACATTAATTTCTCAGAAATATGAGTGACGGTGGGCCTCCGCCTTTTAGTGCGAAGGCCCAAAAACACGCAAACCCAACCAACTCGGGGTATGACCGATGAAAAATTTATTATAATGGCTTTAAATGCTTCACTCTGAAAACACACGCAAGAGACCCGCGTGTGTCCGAACAGCCATATCGTCATTGACAAACAGTTTAACCGTCGTCGGTTTAATTGTTATCCGGTTGAACTGTACTTGGTTGAAATGTCGCGGTTGAACTATCCGCGGGTCAATAGTCGCAGCATCTATATGATGTCTATAAGGCCGGGTACACACGTTACGGTATACAAGGGCAGGTTTGCCTAGAGGTATACCTTTGCAGGCCAGAAAGGTATACCTGTGCAGGCCTAGAGCACCCACACGTTACGGTATACCTGTGCAGGTAAACCTGCACAGGTATACTTGCAATGAGGATATATACGGTGGCAATGAGGATATTTGCATTTTTTGGTCCCACTTATTTATGTGAAGCAGTGCTTTTTCAAATGAAAAACATCAAATCGCAATTTAGGAGATTCTCTGACTGATGACCACATAATGGCATTTATTCGATTGTGCATTAGTGATTACAAATCTAACTTTACAAAACTTGTTGATGAAATGGAATGTCACGCATCTATACATCAAAAAATTAATCCAAAATGTTTATCAATAAAGTGCATTGCACAAAATAGTGAATACAATGTATTTAATATATTATATTATCAACTAGCATTACGCGTCGAGGGTTTGCCCGAAAAAATTTTGTCCTCGAGAACCTTCCTCGACCTTCCTCGAGAACCACTCTATCCATTGGTGAAAACAGCATGAAAATCGGTGCAGTAGTTTTTGAGTTTATCGCAAACAGACAGACAGACGCGGCGGAGGACTTTGTTTTATAATATGTAAGGATAAAAACCTTAATTAAATTTTTATTTGTTTTTAATTTAACCAATTTTTCGAAGTCGATCGCGCACAAATAAGAAACACTAATGTCGATCACACCAGTATTAAGTTTGCTCACACCTGGTGTAGAATGATCGCTTCTGTGATGAGGCGGCGGAAACAGCTGGTTATCTACCATGCAGCTGCAAGGTTGTCGCCCGAAAAAGACTGTAATTCCTTCGTGGGGTTTCTCCTTAACAAGTGAAGTGAGGTGAAGCTTCACCCAGGTAAAATCTGAGGTTTGATTAATATTTGATTCTGGTCCGGGGATTCTAATAAAGAAGGGAAATGTTATAATAGATTTCGGGTCACACTGGCGGGAGGGTTTACCTTGTACTCGAATCTAATCTTATCCTTACATAGTATAAAATAAAGTCCCCCATCCGCGTCTGTCTGTCTGTTTGTGATTTTCTCAAAAACTACTTCAGCGATTTCCATGCAGTTTTCACCAATGGATAGAGTGTTTCCCGAGGAATGTTTTAGTATATAATTTGTTGAGTTTTTGTATACATTGGCTAAAATATAATGATATTTGTTGGAGGTGACATGTTATAAAACAAAGTCCTCCACCTTTCAATAGATGACAGTAATCAACTAATGTGTTAAATATGCTATGCTTAGTGCATATAACAAATACGTTTTAAAAATTTGCCTATAGATGGGAGTATACACAACATGGTACTTCAAAAATTTTGCAAATAGGTGACAGTGCATACAACAAATGTATTTCAAAAATTAAACGCAATCAGTCCTTGACGGGAGAAAATATTATGTTACTTGGTTATAAGGGCGTTACAAAATTTTTGCTAGCGAAGCCGCGACGGGTAATGCTATTGTGTATAACGAGGAAAGATGATTGAATTTTTGTTTGTTACGTTTTAACTCAAAAACTACTCAACCAATTTTACCGAAAGCTACAACCCTTTTAAACTCCTAGGAGTAACATAGGCTGTTTTATATTTTCTGTAAAGAACCCGTGCGAAGCCTTATATAAATATAAGGGTCAGCTAGTCTTATATAAATATAATCGTAAAAAAATTCATTCATTTGAAGGGGGAAGAGTTTCTAGGTTTTTTGAAGTGCTAACTGCTAAGGAGTTCTTGACAATGTCGATTGGGCATGGAGAGGTAACATTGTTTTAATTTAAAAACGGGGTCAAAATATATGACGTATTTTATGGATTTTCAATTATTTTATGGATGAAACTCTGGATAAAATTTATTCAATTGAAAGCGGTTTTTCCAGTTAGATGAAGACTGTTTATTGGTAGTGTAGTGTTTGGAAAATTTTAGATTAAATTTATCGTAAAATATCCTTGAAATTTAAAATCATATAAAACTATTGTAAATAAACTTATCAAAAATAAAATCCAGTTATAGATTTGTTTGTGTTTAATCAAATTCTATATTAAAAAACTTAATGATTTAAAAAAAATAAACTAGGAACAAACATCCGGCTTTCTACAAATTCCCTACTAAAAATGATGTTAGTAAAAATTGGCACAGAAAGATGTAAAAAAATAGCATCCTCGGGCAATTTAAAAAAAAAAAAAACAAATCGCTAAAATCAATTTGTGATAAATATAACTTGAAATGTATTAAAATTTGAAAAAATATCATAATAAAAGTTGTGTAGAGCATAAAATTTCCAACAAATTAACTCTAAAATTTTTTGAATATTAAAACATACTCCAAACATCAGCTCCAAAAATAGCGTTGATTAATAATGTTAATATTATCTGCATAGACACTAAACAAGGATACCTAACTCCATGTAAACAAATAATTGGTAAAAATTAGATGTCAGTAGTGTTCCTTCGGCACCGGAAACAGAACAGAGAGTATAAGGCGCGAGTTTTAATTGAAAAACATTACGCATTTATAGTATTATAAAAATTATTTCCAGCCAAAGTATTTTTTCAATTAAATATTTTTTTAAATAAATGATAAGTAATTTCAATTTTTCAATAAGGAATTATTTGAAGTTGAAGTGATAGTTAAAATTCGCAAAATTATTTAAATAAAAATAAAAAAAAAACATCAAATAATTAAATAGTAACCTGTAATGTTGGAATTGTAAAAATGAAAATAAATTATTGAATCAGATATTAAATTAAACTTTTATTTATTAATAATAATGCTGAAAATTAATATTTAATATAATGTCATACAATTTAATTAATTTTGGAATATTTATACTCGCTTTTGGTACTTTAAAAAGTCCTGTTTTTTTAAACCCAATTGATCCCGTGGCTTATTGTCACAAGCACTACCACTTTTACAATTGTCCACTGCACATACTCTTTCCATCTTAAATGTTTTTTAAACAGTTTTTTATTTAATACATTTTTTTTAAACAAATTTCATACTTCAAAATAATCACTTCGAAATAAAACTAGTTTCTTTTGGCTACTTCATTTTCTATTTATTATACTATACCGTACGTTTAGTTTACATCTTCGCATAGCAGATCTCCCACGAGTATGTTAGAGTACATATGTATACATTAAGACCTCCTTCTCATACACATTGCTTAATGTATACATATGTACTCTCTCATACTCGTGGGAGATCTGCTATGCGAAGATGTAAACAAAACGTACGGTATTTCACTTCGGTACGGATGAGTTCCCATCAAAAACTAGCGACCCTAGCGGCATAAAAAGTAAATATAACTTCTACCATTTCGTTGCCATATTTAGTTAATTTTCCCGTTTGAGTTAGATCTCCTTTATATAGTCTCCATGATTATCTGGTTAATATATAAAATAAAATGTTACTAACCTGTACAGTGATTTGTATGTTGAGTAGTTTGTAGACTATGTAAATATACGTGTTGTATAGCGTGAGTACGTGTCCGATTTGCGTATACACAGGAGGGTAAATCAGATACATCTTCATCATTTCCTTCGTAGCCATTTTGATTATTTACATAATTTAAACTAGAAAATTAAAAAAAAAAGGTGTTATTATTAGTTAATCAAACAACACTAATTACAATTACAAATGAATTAAATGTCAAAGTAATTTTCGAGTAAAGGAAATTTTCAAGTTTTAAAGCAGTAGAAGTTTAAAACTTCTTTTATAACTTACTGTATAGTCATAGGCGTAGCCAGTGAGTTTTCTTTGGATCATACATTATTGTCTCTTTTTGTATCTTTGAAATTGTAGCTACGTCAGTGAGTTTGTACGTGGCGAGATTGACTATAAAGCTATAGCCTTATTAATGAAATTTATGATGAAAAATAAATTTCATTAATATCTACCACGATTCTCTTAACAAATTCGTACAATTTTTCAATTTAGGTGATTTTATAATTTTCGTTGAAGTTATTAAATTTGTAAATTAAATTAAAAAATATATATTATTTGTCGTTATTAGTAAATTAGTCTTAGACCTAAAAATCTTTAATCCACCCCTATCCATAGAAATGCTTTACACATTTGCCGAAAAATTGAGAAAATTTGACAGAACTTAATTTATTAACCCGACTTCAAAAAAGGAGGATGGTTCTCAATTCGTCTGTATTTTTTTTTTTTTTTTTTTTTTATGTGTCACCTCAGAACTCCGACATTTATGCACCGATTTTGAATTTTTTTTTTTTGTTTTAAAGGGTTTGGTTTCCCATTGGTCCCATTGGCACCAAATCGCATTCTGATGAGGGGATCCCCGGAAAATCGAGGAAAATTCTCATTTTACATGTGATAACCGATTTCTGCGAAATTTTTTTTTTTTTTGAAAGGGTATACTCATTCATAATGGGAAAATAAGAAAATTTTTATAAAAACCGACTGCAAAAAATTTTTTTACAAAAAAAAAACCGACCCCAAAAAAAAAAATTTTTTACAAAAAAAAAACAAAATGCATGTAAATAAAATTGAAAATCTGTTATAAAAAAATGCTCTTAAAATTAAAAAAAAAAAAAAAAACGGGTAAAAAAAAAATTAGTAAGTCGTTTAGTAGGTCTACCCATATTTAGACAAATAAAACTAGTTATAGAACTTCAAAGGCACTAAAAAGCGAGAAATAAACCATATTTTGACAAAATGGAAACCCGACTTTAAAAATAAAATATTCTATAACAATAAATGCACTAAAAAGTAAAAAAATAATTGCATATTCTTGTGCCAATTTTAGTTCACCTAAGCAAAAATTTTTAAATATATATGTACAATTATTGTTATTTTTGGAGGCGGTGTCCAAAAATTATGTGAATTTCTCTATGCTGACACCGCCTCCAAAAATAACAATAATTTATTTAACAATTTTTGCCTAGGTGAACTAAAATTGGCACAAGAACATGCAATTATTTTTTTACTTTTTAGTGCATTTTTTGTTATAGAATATTTTATTTTTGAAGTCGGGTTTCCATTTTTCAAAATATGGTTTATCTATTAAGAAGTCGTCATCCACGGTGTTAAATTTAACCACAGGGTTGAATTTAACTCAGGCTCGGGAATTCATTCTTTAAAAAATCTTTACATATAAGTACCAACAACCCTTTTATACGAACAATTTAGATTAACTTCTAGAGGTCCATGATTCGATACCTGGTAGATGAGTTAATTTTTACATATCAATATTAATTAAAAATTCAATGACATGTTTGTGTATATAGTCAACACTAGTTATTTCATATTATGTCTTCGTAACCTCAATGGAAATTGATATAGTATAGTATTGTCACGCTTTAAGTATACACAAATATTAAAATGTAAGATTTCCCCATCTCCATATCTTTTATTGCGCATAACTTATTTTCGGCATTAATTATGAAAAAACACATCAATAATTTTGTTCATAAATTTTCTATTTCTAACAGCTTTAGTCTGAAACTTTATTCATATCTATTATACTATAGTTACTGCTATCTATATATCTCTCGATATATATTATCTTTATATATAGATATTTCTTTTCACAGAAACTGTAATAAATATGAAAAACAGTTTCATACAAAAGTTCTTGGATCAATATAATTTTATAAAAAAAAACGAATTGATTCTCGTAATTATTACAGAAAAAAAATTATGCATGATAAAAGATTTGGGAGATGAGCAACCCTCTGCCGGATTCGGTTCTGGCAGGGCAGTCTAGGCAATAAATATACTTTTCAGTATGTTTTAATTTCAGTATGTTTTACTTTACTTTACGTTTTTTTTTTTTACTTTTCAGTATGTTTTTTAATTTCTAAAAGTTTTCTCTTACTCGATCAACGATGCTCTAACTCGCTCCCACAAAAAGTAATCAAAAGAATTTAAGATTGACTCATTTTGATTGATTCAATTAGCATTATTCATTTCATCGATGGTCGAAATACTTAGATAATTAGATTTAGTGTATATATTAACCTAGGAATTAATATATCATCACACGTTAATGATTATAAAATTTTTGTGAATCTAGAAAAAGGGCGGACTGTATTTTCTCTAAAATCATACACCTATAATCATACCACAAAGAGATAAAGTTGTAAGTTTGTACGAGGTAATCTCTGAAACTACTTATCCGATTCTGCAAATTATTTTACTGATATAATGCTACACTATTCTCGAGTGACATAAACAATAATAAAAATTGACATTTCATGCATCCTTCTGCGAGGCAGCTACACATAAATCAAACTTTTGTATGCAAATTTCATACAACCAATAATTTCATGCAACACAAAATCAGTAAGTTATATATAGGGTTAAAAATTAATTAAAAAAATTTTAGAATGCTGATAAAGAATAAAATCGAAATCAAGTACACTTACTTTAAAGGTGGCGAAGATGATGAATCTGGAACTTGTGAACGACTCATTTCGAAAGTCACTTTTATATTATAAGATACAAAAAAAAATTAATTAATAAATTAAGTAATTAACCACTAAGTACACACTACACAAAAATTTGAAAACAATTTGATACTTGTTAGTACACACAAATTAAATTCATAAATGGTTCAATTCCCAACGGGATTTTAATTTATATACTGCGAAAAATTAAGGAGGATCCACATAAAATTGTATATTTTAATTGTAACTTTTTCCTAATAAACAAGGATAAATGACTCCGTTACAAATTTAAACATATATTTCCATTTCTTTTTAGTATCTGCTACAGAGAAAACAACATGTAAGGGTTGATAATATGATTATTGATTAGAGGGTTGTTACTAAAAATGTTGCATCGTCCAATGAAACATTTTATGAGGGCTATTTCGAATGTGATTGGTTAATGGAAGTATATTTCATGCATTTAATGTTCATTGTATGGTATATCTGTTTTTGACTTATTTGAAAACATTATTCGCAGGGGGTATATTTCTGCAAATGACAGTTTTTACCAAACCCCATATAATTCGAATCTAAACATTGTGTTCAAGTGTGTGGAAAATTAATAACGTAAGCTTCTTTTTTTTTGCATTTTCATTTAAATTGTTATTTTTTATTGTTTTATTTTTTTTTATCCAATCAGATTGAAAAAAAATACTGTTTAAATACAGTCATAAAATCATATAAGAAGAAATCCGACTGCAATTAAAATTTAAAAAAAAAAACGAAAATACACCTTTTATTAGTATAGGTAATTTTCTAAAACGCAGAAAAAAAATTTTAAGCATGGAGCGATTTTTGTTACAAAGCGCCTCTCCTTTTTTTTTTAGAATGTTTTTATTTTTTGTTCGCTTCCTATTAATAAGAGTGTGTATTTTAGTATTTTTAAAGAGTACAAAAAATTAAGTTATGTTCCCAATTTTATTTCATATGGGTTTACTATATGGGCCACAAAAGTCGTCTTCTTTTTTTAATTAGCGAATTTCCTCCAAATTAAATACATCTATTGTTTTTACACCAATGTTCGGAATTTCGTAAAAATTTCTTCAAATGTCCATCGATCCTACCTATAAGATATTAAAAATCACTATCGCTAAAATTTGTATATATATATATATATATATATATATATATATATAAGTTTTATTCCCATTGGAATGAAATTCGGTATCTGAGTAGCTTTTGGTATTCTAAAGGTCAAGTTCGTTAATGGGTAAAATCGGGCGAGGTGAAATGGATTTAGAGGGAGGGGAAAACACAAAATTTGACTATCTCCCTTAATATTTGAAAAATCGAAAAATTTATCAGCAGTTAAGTTGTAGGTACTAAGTTTTACTGTAATTTTGTTTCTTATCATTTTTCTGTTACGCTAATATTTACAGAAATATATACAATTACAGATTGAAAGTTAAAATTCTAAATATCTGTGTTCACATTAGAGTTTGAGAAGAATGATCAAGTAATGAATTGTAGCAAACTTGATTTTCTACAACTTTACTCCTTATACATTTTTCGATTATTCTAATATTAAGAGAGATATTTAATATTTTGCGTTTGTTTGATACGACTACGTGAAATATATTTTATTGTAAAAAATTTTGATTGTCGTTTCCATAGTAACTATAAACTATAATCTTTATACAACATCGTTCTATTTTGGCTATTAAAAAATTTAATTTTTGCAAATACTAAAGTCATATCGGATATTATATTTCATTTTGATCACACTAAAATTATGACCGCTAGAGAGTGATTTGTATATTCTAAGGAAATTCGCTAAGTTGACGCAGCTCCTGCGTAACGAATTTTTAAAATGGTATAATCATTTTGTGCCTAATTCAATCGGTTTTTGGGAAAATGTTTCGAATAAAATTTGGGAGGCACAAAATGGGGGAGGGAGCTTAAAGAAACAGGGAAACACAAAATAAGGAATATTATATCTCTGATCTTTATATTAGAAAATCGAAATGTTTATCAGAAGTAAAGTTGTATAAAATCAACTGTATGTAATGTACTAGATTCCGAATCTTAGATTTCTTTAATATTTTGATTCCATATGGAACCTTCAGGAAGACCTGATAAGCAAGCTCCTGGTTATTGCCAACATATGGACGAATCTCGTCGGACTGAAGTCGAAGGGGGAGCACAATGGACCATAAGGTCGAAGTGCAATACTATTTTAGACCCCAAAATGTAGCTATCTATCTATCTATCATATGAGTAGGCATTACCTGTTTCCCTGAGTAACTACTAACAAACTCATAATTATTTTATTCATTATTAAATATTCAGGAAACATTAACATTTGATTGAAAGTCCAAATCATTGTCTTATATGTAACTTATATAACGTAATCTAGGTATCAGGACGCATATACCAGGATATCTTGGTATATTCCTACAACTATAAAGCTTTAACGGATCAACAGGGATATTTAGCATTTTAATTTCCAATCTTAAATCGTAAATAGATCTGTAAATATATTAACAGAAAAAAAGATGAGAAACCAACTGGTGACCAAATTGATATTGGTTCAAAGGGAGGGAGAAACACAATATTTTATCGCCATTTGGTTTCTTATAATTTTTTCTGTTCTCAAATATTAACAGAGATATTTACTATTTAAGATTGAAAATTTGATTCATAAATATGTCTGTATATATTATAGCTTTGAAAAAATGATCTGGTAATGAATTGTACAAAAGTTGATTTTCTACAACTTTACTCCTTATACATTTCTTGATTTTTCTAATATTAAGAGAGATATTCTATAATTTTTCTTTTCCTCTTTCTTTTAAGCCTCCTTTCCCCTTGAGACATATATGTATATATAATCTTCGAATGATGTATTATATAAATTATCTATTCAATATTACCGTTATCACATATTGCTATCTGTAAAGCTTTTATTTTACTTGCTTTTTAGCGAATTTCCTCCAAAGGAAATGCAGCTATTGTTTTTGCACCAATGTTGGAATTTCGTAATAATTGCTTCAAATGTCCATCGATCCTACCTATAAGATGTTAACTATATATATATATATATATATATATATATATATATATATATATATATATATATATATATATATATATATATATATATATACATATATACATATGTACTTTTTTAAAATGTCTGTGGACTCTCTAGCGGTCACAGTTTTATTCTCATTGGAAGGAAATTTGGTATTTGTGTCGCTTTTGGTATTCTAAAGGTCAAGTTCGTTAATGGGTAAAATCGGGCGAGGAGAAAGGGGGTTTAGAGGGAGGGGAAAACATAAAATTTGACTATCTCCCTTAATATTTGAAAAATCGAAAAATTTATCAGCAGTTAAGTTGTAGGTACTAAGTTTTACTGTAATTTTGTTTCTTATCATTTTTCTGTTACACTAATATTTACAGAAATATTTACAATTAAAGATTGCAAGTTAAAATTCTAAATATCTCTGTTCACATTCGAGTTTGAGAAAAATGATCAAGTAATGAATTGTAGCAAACTTGATTTTCTACAACTTTACTCCTTATACATTTTTCGATTATTCTAATATTAAGAGAGATATTTAATATTTTGTGTTTGTTTGATACGAATACATAAAATATATTTTATTGTAAAAAATTTTGATTGTCGTTTCCATAGTAAT
Organism: Nineta flava; assembly: GCA_963920215.1. Lineage (NCBI taxonomy): Eukaryota > Metazoa > Arthropoda > Insecta > Neuroptera > Chrysopidae > Nineta > Nineta flava. The sequence goes on along the minus strand of OY986045.1, from coordinate 13,893,505 downwards.
TATAAACTATAATCATTATACCGTTTTTTTGGCTATTAATCTAAAGTCATATCAGATATTATATTTCATTTTGATCACACTAAAATTATGACCACTAGAGGGTGATTTATGTATTCTAAGGAAATTCGCTAAATTGACGCAGCTCCTGCGTAACGAATTTTATTTGTCTATCCGCTTGCTACAAATCATACAATTAAAATTGCGATTAGTTCTAATTAAGCTAGAGCTTTGAAACTTTGTACACGCGCAGTAGAAGTGATCATGTAACTTATAATATATCCAATGCCATTCTAAATCAAACACACTGGATGGCCCTGATATACGGTGGTTTACCATTTATTTACAACCCAATTCTTATGGGTATTAAACGAAATATTTGGATGAGTAAAATACGATTAGCTATGTTACGTCATTCTAAATCCAATATGGTAAAAAACATGCAAGTCGCTTTTGAACTAGTTTCCATTATCGGAAAAAGCTGAAATTTAACGTTCACATTTAGATGGTTGTAAACCAGTCCAAGTGGCCGAACGGTCTGAGGTGTTATGCCTGCGCAGTATGCCTACTTGGAAACTGGGAGGTTATGGGTTCGAATCCCGATATCGGCAGTTTGTCAATTATTAAGAACAAAAAAAAGAAAAAAAGGGGCGGTTAATTGACTAAACTGTCGGCGTATGGACAAGAACGAAGTAACCGGCTATGCTTGAGAAGGTTTTCTGCAGTTTCCTTCACGAACTCCAGATGCATATCAGCTTAGGTCCTATCATAATCGTCTGCAGCCGCATTTACTACCAATTCCTAGTCTATACACAAAAATTCCTTCCACTCCACTCGCATCCTTAGCCATCACAATGGACCTTATGGTCGAAGTGCAGTCCGTCCAGGGCAGACTCTACAATCTATCTATCTATCTAGATGGTTGTAGCTGTCAAAAATCTGGAAACTAAACGCTTTGTGATTATATGACCTAAAGGTTTTACTTTCCCGATGTATAAACTTAAAAATATTAAGGTATGTGTGAAAATTTTCGGTTGCTTCTGAGACGCTCAATTTCACAGGAAAAACATTATTTTTTACTTTTAATACATTTTGTTAAATAATTTTTGCATACTAAGTATTTTAGTTCAGAGTATATATTTTGAATTAGTTATTTTAGAATTTTAGATTATATATTTTTGTACTAATATTATTTATCTATTATCATTAATTAAATAACTATTAGAGTTATTTCATCTATGCTATTATGTATTTTGATCTAGCACCCTTTAGTCTAATGAAATTACAATCTAATTCTATTCTATTGTCCTATTTATTTTTAGATAAAATGTAATCTTTCGAAATTCGCTAGGTACACTCATATACATTTAATGGCAATCAATATGGTGCCGAATGAGTATTTTATTGGCCTCGGAGCTAGTGTTTCGCTTTTTTAAATATCAACCTCGCCTCGCCTCGGCCTCGGCCGAGGCAGAATGTTGACTAGCCTCACCTCGCCTCGGTCCTCGGCCTCGGTTACCTCGTAGCCCCGGTGAAACACTACTCGGAGCCATACAATTTAGGTGTTATTATGAATTATTATGAAGCGATATTCAATACAAAATAACACCAAAATTTTATGGTTCTGATACAATAAAATTGTTATTCGTTTACTAAGTTTGAATTTAAAATCACGAAGCCATTTATCAAAAATTTACTAAGTGTCAGGACGATCTAGAAAATTTTTCAAAATAAATATTTATGTATATATATAGTCCACAGTACAGAGCCTCTTTTCATTAATGATTACTAACAGGCAGAATCTTCGTGAGTAGCTTCGTTTTGACGGACGCCCAACTTGCTCTCTACTAAAATTCTCGAGACTGGGACCTAATAAAGTGCGCTAGCGTAAAATATGTCGAGTGGGTGGTTGTCCAAATTTTATTTATAAGAGTTAGTTCTTTAGTAGAATCTTGAGATAATTTGATAAAAAACTCGAAAGAATGTAAACAATTTTTTCATTAATAACAACCTAATTTTTGTTCTTTTGTAGATTTGACTATTGTCCTACAACATATAGAGGTATTTCAGTCGACCACAGTATTTCAGTGATTATATGGAGTGTTTTTTTTCCCGCTGTACTATGGACTAATAATATTAGTACCACAATAATCGTTTGTAGAATTTTGCTTAAATGTATAACAAGTTGCAAATCTAATCAAATTGATAAAAAAATTCCATAATTTGCTAACAAGTTGCCTATGTAATAAAAAACGATAAACAATTCCATATTTTACTAATAGTCATTTTCAATTTTTTTTATAATTTTGACTTCAAAAATATTTTTTTCGCTCAATCGGAAGTGTGACGAAATGTTCAATAAAAAAAATCCGTACGAAAATTGTAATAAACTTTTGTGTTTTGTAGTAGTATTAATAATCACTACTAATAGTAGTGTTGACCTATTTTAATAAATTAATTTCTTAAAAAAAGTATAACTTCTTACGATCGTAGATACGTGCACACATACTTTTTTAAGTTTAATAGTAATATAGTTGATTAGTTTTAAATATATGAAACTATTTATTTTAATGATTGTGTACCAAATAATTTGACCAGAATTCGGTATACAATCAAGCAAATATATTATTACCAGAGTCCAATTAACATTTGTCAGGTTGCTTGAAACCGCAATGTTTTTTTATTAACTGTCGGGGATGTAATTTTTTTAAGGGCTAAAATTGGGCACGTTATTTTCAACATATAAAAGGCATACTTTGCCATTGTTTAAAAAAAATGAAGTAATTTTTAGATTTTTTATTTTAATTAAAAATTTTTTTTCTCGAATTCTAATAAATCGATTTTAATGTTCATAGGTTCATTTGTTTCCTTTTTATATAGAATTGAATGATATTCTGTCATTTTAAAAATTTTTAGTTTTAAATAAGATTTTTAAAACGATTTTTTGTTATAAACAAATTAAATTTTGACTCTGTTTCGTCACGAGTCGGAACGTAAAAACTTGGGGTCATATTCAGGACGTCAAATGAATCGATTAAAAAAACAAATTGGGTTTCCCAGCAACCTGCCTGAAAACACAAAGCTAATTTGACTATACCATATGGTTTGATACCAATATAGGTACAATGTTTTTTGATGGGCTTTCTTGAGAAATCCAGTCAGTTGAAGAGTCACTATGTGATGATTATTTTCATATATTGAAGCATAAATAATCAATGTTTACAATATTTTTTTAAACATTTTGGATAACGTGGGTTTTGTAAAACAATAATAGACGAAAAGTAGGGTTATTGCTTCATTTCTGTTTTTGTATTTTAGCGAATTTCCTCCAAAGGAAATGCAGCTATTGTTTTTGCACCAATGTCCCTTAATATTTGAAAAATCAAAAAAATTTATCAGGAGTTAAGTTGTAGGTACTCAGTTTTACTGTAATTTTGTTTCTTATCATTTTTCTGTTACACTAATATTTACAGAAATATTTACAATTAAAGATTGAAAGTTAAAATTCTAAATATCTCTGTTCACATTAGAGTTTGAGAAAAATGATCAGGTGATGAATTGTAGCAAACTTTATTTTCTACAACTTTACTCTTCGTACATTTTTCGATTATTCTAATATTAAGACAAATATTTAATATTTTGTGTTTGTTTCACACAAATACATAAAGTATATTTTATTGTAAAAAATTTTGATTGTTGTTTCCATAGTCACTATAAAATATAATCGTTATACCGTTTTTTTTTTTTGGCTATTAATAAATTTAATTTTTCCAAATACTAAAGTCATATCAGATATTATATTTCATTTTGATCACACTAAATCTAAAATCTATATTCTAAGGAAATTCGCTAAGTTGACGCAGCTCCTGCGTAACGAATTTTTCTATTTAGGATCGACTTACTTAAATTTATTACAAATACCTACAATGTTTCTCTACTATTGATGAGTTGATGAGAAAAACAATTGAAATTCAATAGGGTACTAAATTTTTTATAAATCCTTGCAAATGACCTTGTTCAAATATTTAATGTTGTAAAACATTTTTATTGTGTGTGCGTATACCTATATTTAATATTGTTGAAAAGTTCTCCTGATATAAATAACCAATAGTACTTAGTTATTTTACGCAGAATAGTTTTTCAATGATAAATTTCCAACGTTTGTTTTTCTCAGATTTAACAATACAAAATGATTTCAATTTTTAAGGTCAATAGAGCTTATAGTGTTTTTTTTTGGTAATGTGGTAACCCTCAATTTAATATTTAAAAAAAAGAATCAAACCTGTATATAAATAATTATTTTGTTTATTTAATCTTTTTTATTGGTATTTAATCTATTTGTATATTACATTGATAATTGTAATAACCCTTAGGTGTATTCTATGTATACAATTCCCATAACACGATTCCCCCTCATCATTGCGTATGCCAAGGCTGGTATATGAATTGTTAAGTTTTTTCAATACCAAAAATGATGAGACACGTATCCTTCATATTAAGAGACGGATCCTTCATATAATAATAGTATTAATGTTAAATTTGTAATTATAGTACCTATATAAGCAAATTTTTTTTAGATTCTTTTTTTAAGACGGTATCCGCTGAAATACCGCTTAACTTTTATACTTGATAAAAAATTAAAAAAAAAAATTAAATTAACAAACTTAAACAAACCGGACTACGATAAAATAGGTCAACAATTATGTTCCGAAAACACTTAGTATTACAAGCAATAGTCGAAGGTCTTATCACCACAGAGAGGGTATCAACAAAAGAAATTGATTTTTTTTCTTATTTAAAACTAAATTATATGTTTGCACAGAACTTATATCATTTAAATTCCATAATAGTAGTATGGGTGTAGTATGTAGCGTTTTGAATCTTAGAGCGTAGCTATGGGTGTACTGCTCATGAATACAGTAATGCACAAATAGGCCAGCCTTTGGATCCTGGATAGCTTTTTAGCCTAACTACTGTTGTGGATTGTACTGTTGTGTACTGTTGTGGATCATTTTGGGTTTTAGACCCCAGACTTTTTCACATGCTCTCTTGCAAAGCATTAGAGGAGATTTGCTCTTATTTGTTATGTATTCCAGATGAGGGTTCCATGTTAGTTTAGAGTCCAACATTACTCCAAAGAACTTGGCTTCCCTTGGGATCTGTAGTCTTTAATCGAAGAGTATAGGTGGTTTAATGTTATCCACCTTCCTTTTCTGTGTGAATGGAATTGGTGCGGTCTTACCAGGGTTTATTTTCAATCCCTGATTGATACACCATTACTGTGCGAATCTTAGAGCGTTTTGAATAATCTCCGAGATTGTGCCTTAACAGGGTCCCTGGATTGCAATTACAATGCCGTGCGCGTATCCCTGTGTGTAGTATTCTTTTTGGTTGAGATTCGTCAGTAAACTGTTCACTGTCAGACTCCACAGGAGTGTGGATAAGACACCACCCTGCGGACATCCCTTTGTGTCTCTCACAGTGAAAGGCTCTCCAAAAAGGGAAGATTGTATTCTACTTCCTATCAGCATAGTGTTTATCCACCTGCAAAAGGTGTCTTCTACTCCGTGCCGACTTGCAAAATCAACCATGGAATTGTAAGAGGCATTGTCAAATGCCCCTTCTATGTCAAGAAAAATGAACTAGGTGGTTTGTTTCCTTGCGAATCCCTCCTCAATCCTGTATATTAGGTTGTGAAGGGCTGATTCACAGGATTTTCCCACCTGATAGCGTGTTGGTTGGCATGAAGCGGATTTCTCGACAATACCCCCTGAGCCAAATGAAGTCCTATTAGTCGTTCCATTGTTTTCAGTAGAAACGATGACAGACTAATTGGTCAAAAGTCCTTTTCCGTGGAGTGGTTAAGCCTCCCCGGTTTTGGCAAGAAGGTCACTCTTACTAGCATCCATACTGTTGGGATATAACCCGTTGCCAGGCTTGCCCTGAATATATGACCAAGCACAGTTAAAAGATTCTCTGCTCCTTTTTGTAAAAGCAAAGGATATATTCCATCTGATCCCGTTGCTTTGCAGGGGTCCAGTGAGTTTATTGCCCATTCGATCTTTGAGCGGTTAATGGCAATCGCCGCTCTTCTCCAGTCCTCGCCTGTCGGTGGGAGACCCTGGTTAAGCTGCTCTTGAAAAGGATTTTCACCGTCCACTGCCACCGAATCTGGAAAATGAATCCGGATCCGTATCTCAAGTGTATCCTTCGCCGAGCAAGTATACTCTTCGTACTCTCCGATGGTGTCAGTGGGTTTCTTTGCTAGGATACTGATTTCATAAGTTCTCAGTGTTACATCAATGACTTCCTTCCGAACGTTGTTAATAAAAGTCAGCTTGTTGTCTTGATTAACTATATCTAAGTTGTTAGCTATGATATCGTCAAAGAGGTACTCACCTCTTGCGGAAGTTTACCGGATTCATTGTCTCTTGCGGAAGCATTTACAAACAATGGGACTCCATAACGGTTCCATTGTGTGTAGTTTGTGGTCGAGGAGGAAGAAACAACCAGCTACATTATCTTTCTCCGGGTTACAACAGATACAAGGTATTTGGTGAATCTCATCCCGAATATATTAACCTTCAGAAAGACCTGATAAGCAAGCTCCTTGCCATTGTCATTGTCAAGTAGATACCCCTTGATTTGTTTCAAAATATTGGTGGTATTAGATGGTTGGCCAGGAAACCAAGAAAAGTACAACAACTGGGTGGATCTGCACTACAGAACAAACACGATTTCTTGCTAAAAAAATATGAAAACCATCTCTACTTAACCGATATACACAGAACGGAACAGCTCTCGTACAATCTCAATTTTCTTTATCAAAAATCCACGACAAAAGCAAAACACGCAAAAAAGGACCATCTGTCGTATTCGAACAGCTAACTTGAACAGGTTGACCCTCAATAACAGAAAAAGAAAGACAATCATAATAAATTTCGATAATGAGTGGCTCATTTTATGGATTAAAATTACCCGAGAATCATCAGCATATTTTCGTGGAATGTGCACGGTATGAACATATTAGGCAAAAGCATATCGGTGATTTAATTGCGGAGAATGACTACTCAGTTTTTGGGTTGCTAACTTCAATCAACAAGATGGTGTTGAGCGCGTTATATGATTATATAAGTGAATTTGTGGACTACTATTGATTATTAATTAACTTTTGATTCAACCATTAGTGTAACTGAATGATTTCTTTGATTATTAATTTGTTTACTATTAATAATTTTTGTTATTTGATATATAATGATATTTATACAGCTTGTATTTTAAAATACACCCAATCTGGAATAATGTATAGTGTATCTATCGCTGTCTATATGTAGTGTACCACGATATGGTTTACTTTGTCACACTTAAACTGTACTAAAATCAGTATTATATTATAACATACAACTATTTTACTTATCACTCTTTAACTACAATCATTTATATGTTGCATCTTACTCGTGCATGCATACATCGTCGTTAGTGTCCGTCGTCCTTCGTGTGTGTGTGTCTACATGTATATGTAACAAAGACACCATATCATCATACCATCTCATATAGATAGCGATAGATACTATACATTGTTTCTAGATTGGGTGTATTTTAAAATACAATGCGTATATTTTATCTGTAACCAACCATCCTCATTGTATTTTGAAAACAATAAATTATAATCTATCGATCTATTCTCGCAAGGGCCGTAGAATCACGTCATTGACGAATTGTCTAACATCGATGCACCCGAAACAGTTTAAGGTGTTTAGAGTGGGATTATTCGATAATCCTCTGCGAAATAAGATGGAACCTGGAAAGGCAGCGACATTGCTCTTTATTATGTTCATACCAAAAATTTGATTATAATATTTAGATTATTAAAAATTATTAACATCTTTTTCCTTTATTCATGTACCAAAATTAAGTATTTCTTTAAAAAAAACTTGACATATAATTTTTGAAACAAGCATATTTATTAAATAATGAATTTTTATTTTTATTTACGTTAAAAAATGATAAACTTTTTGTGGATTTTGTAAAATATTATGAATGTAAAGATTATTAAAATAATCAAAGAGAACTCTAGGTTTTTTGAAATTACATAAATTTACCTTAAAACAGCGCTTGTTAATAAAAATAAAATCAAACAGTAACTGGGCAACCGTAAGGATAAAATTAGTAATGAAAAACAATCGGGCATATATGGTGTCAGTTGTAAAAACTGTTCGAAAATTTATGTTGGTCAAAGTCGTCGCCAAATCGGAATTCGAATTAAAGAACATGTGAAACTGGCTGATGTGAAATTTGGGAGAACCGAAAAATCGTGTATAGCTCCGCAAGTTATTGAGAACAGCCACAGACGAAAGTATCTACATATACAAATTGAGAAAATAGATAATGAATTTAAACAATGGCCCAATTCCAAATTCTGATTTAATAATATTAAACCATTTTCAAAAAATCTTATACCAGAATATGAAGGCAGCTTCGATACCCTCACTGTAGTGACAAAAACACACCTAATCAGTTTGTCAGTCAACTCAAATAATCCTCAGATCAATTCATAACCTCCGTTAAATCGTATAAACTACACAAGACAGAACTTTTTCAATATCATTGTGAGACATGCACCAAATTAGCTACAAGCAACATATCTCTGAATCCATATCCCAGAGATAGGTACGATTAGCTAATTATAATAATAATAATAATAATTAAATTCTGTATTTAAACGGTAAGTTATTACAGGGTTAGTGTCTTTTCGTTACAGATATAAGCAAAACAAAAACAAATATTACAAGGTTTTAAATACAATATATATATATATATATATATATATATATATATATATATATATATATATATATATATATATATATATATATATGTATGTGTAAAATAAAAAACAGAAGAAAAAAAACAAAAAATTAATTATTCATTGTATAAACTAAAAAATAAAAATAAATGAAAAAAGTAAACAGCAAAAAAATACATAGTGTAGTGTTTTCAAGAGCACTAGTGAAGCAATTCAGTAGTCCACTGCAAAGCTGTGAAGCTTTAAAGCATTATCACAATAGTTGTGTATATCAATTGCTTTTTCGATACTTAGATTTGATAGTAAATTTGGCAACAAGAACTCACTTTGACTCCCATTTGGAAGGTGTCTATGGAGAAAAGCGTTTCTAACTGGGTAGAGAATGGGACATTTTAGCATAAAATGTTCAAGGGTTTCGTTTTCTTTCATATTGCATAGTATACAGAGCTCCTGACGATTAGCTAATTCATACTGATGATGACTACATTGTAGTCGAAATACATATTTATAAAATACAAACAAATGTTCTAGGAATAGGGGCAAAATTTGAAATGTAATTATGAATGTACTATATTGGATTTTCTATAATTCTATGAATATACTATATCTAACACATTATGTCCTCAAGTTCTAATAAAGATTATTAAAATAATCAAAGAGAACTCTAGGTTTTTTTGAAATTATATTTCAAATTTTGCCCCTATTCCTAGAACATTTGTTTGTATTTTATAAATACGTATTTCGACTACAATGTAGTCATCATCAGTATAAATTAGCTAATCGTAACTATCTCTGGGATATGGTGCCTGTGTCACAATGATATTAAAAAATTTTGTCCTTTTATACGATTTGGCTGAGGGTATAATCTGACTTGAAGATTATTTAAGTTGCCTGACTACTGGATTAGGTGTGTGGAAAGCCCCACCTATTTATTGGCGGTATTCTTTGGTGGCTATGCGGCGTTTGTTTTGTCACTAAAGTGAGTGTATCTACGTTAACCTTGACATTCAGGTATTGGATTTTTATTTTTGAAAATGGTTTAATTTTATTAAATCAGAATTTGGAATTGGGCCATTGTCTAAATTCATTATCTGTTTTCTCAATTTGTATATATAGATGCTTTCGTATGCATCTAATTCTGTGGGGTTTTGTACCGATTTAAGTAGTTTTAGATTCGATTTATCAATTTTATGGTTGTTCTCAATATAGTCAGTCAACTCAAATAATCCTCAAGTCAGATTATACCCTCAGCCAAATCGTATAAAGGGACAGAATTTTTTTATATCATTGTGACACAGGCACCAAATTAGCAACAAGCAACATATCTCTGAATCCATATCCCAGAGATAGTTACGATTAGCTAATTCATACTGATGATGACTACATTGTAGTCGAAATACGTATTTATAAAATACAAACAAATGTTCTAGGAATAGGGGCAAAATTTGAAATATAATTCCTCAAGTTCTGCTTAACAATCGACTGTAAATTTTGTATAAAATAGACAAATTGCATTTGCTTATACAATATACTTTAATGATCAAAATGAATAGTTTTATCAATACAAAGTATTCATGTCTCCATTTACTGTGTTATAAGAGACAATTTTATCAATATAAAGTATAATAATGTTGTATATTCCCTGGATTAAAATGTTTATATTCCTGGTCGAATTACATACACATATATAAATATACATTTACATATATATACTACATTGTATGCTTGTATTTACCTACTTGTTCTCACCCTGGGGCTCGTGTATGTATTTTCTACAACAGGATTTTACAATTGTTATGTAAACAGTTTAATAAAGGTTTTTAATATTTTTATTGAACGAAATTAAATTTTAAATAAGCGTATGGGAAATTAAATTTTTAAATATTTTTAATCACTTCATTATCTACGAATCTATATTTAGTGTTTAGATGTATCCGTATGGAAACCTATAAAATATGATAATAAATGCGTCTTACATCAGATATAAATGCCTGTAATACAATTATATAAAAATGGTATTAAATAAGTTTAAAAAAAAATCAAATAGCACCATATTATGGGTCGAATGTTTTATTAATCTCTGTGGAATTTATTTTTTTAATTCATGAAATTCTAAATTATCTAATATTATAAACAGGAAAATTTGGATTTAAAAAAAAATAATATTTTGTAAATTTGTAAATTGTCTTAGAAAAAGCATACAAAATTTTATTTCAATAATTTGGGGTTTTGATTTACCGTGATGAATGTTTTTAAACCCTAAGACCCGGTTCTTTATATTTACATTAAAATTAAAGTAATGTAATGATGCTTTTGTAAGAAATTACATTGATGGATTGAAGATAAATCCTGAATATTGGATTAATACATAAGCCATCGTTTGTTCTTGTAGGATTTGTAATTTAGGGTTATCATTACTCCATTCCCAATTAATATTCAGAAATCTATTCAGAAAAAATATTAGCAAATGGAACAAAACGCAGAGTGCAGAGTTTATGATGGGGATAACCGACGCGATTGCAGCGCACGCATTGGTCAAAATAAACATTAATTATATTATAAATAAAAAAAAAATAATCAAACTAAATTACTCTTTGTACCTTGTTCGTATATGTTTAAATAATTATAATTACTCCAGTAAAAGGTCGTTTACGAAACAATCTAATTGTCGGCCTTTATGAATCGTTTGAGATCGAATTAATATATTATGATATATTGCCTCAAATCCGGTTTGAATGAAAATTATTAAAGGGAATTTTTATAATTACAACTTTGTAACCTAACGTTCATAGAATAATTGAGTATTTAAAACATTAAAAATAATAAAAATCAATACCGTTTCAGCTATATTTGGATCTTATTCGTTTTACCACACCCCCTCCCCAGTAAAAATGTTTGAAAATGCATGGAAATGTTTGGGAAAGACCACAGGAAGTGATTCCAAGGAGGAAAAAGTCCTTTTCGTCCTTGAAATCCATAAACCAACCAATCCCAACCCAACCCAACTAAACCCATACCAACCCAACCCCCCGACAATTTAGTAATGGTAAAAAATTATTTTACATTATTTTTTACTTATTACTTAAAAATGCAAAAAATAAGATCATATTTTTTAATAACATTTTTTTTTAAATTATGATTATTTTTACTTTTGACAGCCAACTGACACCTAATAATAAATATAAAATGTATTTTATATTTATTATAATTATATTTTTAATGTTTTATACTTACTTTTTTTTGAACACAATACGTAATATGTATTCAGATATGGTTACACTTATATCTTCTTCCTATCAGAAATTTTTATTTTATTAATTTATAAAAGTTTGCTATTTCTTCAACGGTTATAATGCATATTTAAATGCAGTCGTCAGATATAATTTTCAACGCCCACCCTGCCCATGCTTGTAAGATAGGTTCGATAAGTTCCGTAAAAAATTAAACAAATTGTAAGAACAATACTTGTTTCTGATAGTCCAAAGTACAGCACGGTTTTTTTAATGATTACTAACAGGCTAAATTTTTGTCAGTAGCTTTCTTTCGACAAGATGCCTAACATTTCTCTCGCGAAAATTCTCGATGATAGTGACTAGCGAAAGAGAGTAACTTGTTTGTTTGACGATAGCAAAAATTTTATCAGTAACAGTTAATTTGTTAGTTAAATTGAGAGATAATGTAATAAAAACTTCAAAAAAACTTGTATCCTACAAAATGGATGGTGTAACAGGCAGAGCCCCCACCCCCAACATGTTCAAATAACGGGGTATACATAGTTATTACTTGGCGCTACTTAAATAACCGTCACTTAGCGCAATTGAGCAGGATTTTTGCTAAACAATTCTTTGTAAGTAAAAATTGAATTCGACCTTTTTTGTGGGAAATTTTATAATCTTTCTTTTTGATAATTACCTTAATTTGTATCCGAGCCATAGGAAGCGACACTACGCACGTCATAGATATTCGTCGCCCTATATTCCGTAAACCGTTCATAGTACGTAAAAAATGAATGGAACTTTTTTTGTGGGAAATTTTGTCATCTTCAATTTTGATAACTACCTTGATTGATCTCCGAGTCATAGGAAGCGAGACATTAGCAAAAAACCGAATTTGTTGACCTTTGACCTTGAATATTTATTAACGCGATTGCGATCTCGTTTTCGATTTGCAATATGTTTTTCAGAACGTCGAAATCATGCGATAAAAAACAAATTGAAGCTTCCATTTTTTTGGTACTGAAGCCATATTTATAATTAAAATCATTGGGCTACTCAGCCTATTGCTGAATTGGAAATATTAATCGCATATAAGTAGATACTAAGAAGACTTGTTAATTATTATTTCCAAAAAAAGGTTTATTTATTTATGTAATTTATAATTCACAAAATATAAATTAAAAAGTTCAAAAAATTTGTCAAATCATTTATCAACACCTAATAATTTGATTGTTCCTGACATATACAATACAAAACATACACAATATGTTTTAACATATAAATTTACCGCCAAGAAAAGCAAACATACCCCAACTACAATAGCATCGTACATATTAAGGGTGTGTCTCAATGTATGCAGCATACATACTAGGAAGAACAACTTAAAAAAAATAAATATATATCCTATTGTCCACCATACACATACATACAGTTTGATCCTGGCCGGGTATACACGTGGTATGTCGTGTGTCAATCGTATGTATAGACACGTGGCCACAGGAACCACTGCTAGTGTTTACAATATTGTATTTGATAGCCGCAAGCGGAATAATTTTGTGTTGATGATGATTCTCTTTTTGTAAAGTGGCTGTGTATATGTTTATTTAACCCCCCGAAAAATAAATACTATTAATTTTCAAGTACTCAACTATATATTTATTTATATTTTGGATCATAGTAATTTTATGCTACTACGTTTCAGAATTCGTTTTCATAGAGATTTTTATCAGAAAAAAACGACGATCCTTTCAATTGTACAAATAATGATATATAATTTTTTGAAGTATGTATCAATATATTATACGTTCAAAGGCAGACGTACAAAGATATCAATGTTTGATTTTAATGGGCAAAAGAGTAAAAAAAAATAAAATTCGTCACGTAGGAGCTACGAAGACTAAGTGAATTTTCTTAGAGGAATGAATAAATTATAATAATTAGAAAATCAAATGACCAAAGTGACGATTGTATAATATTAATTATTAAAAGTATAATTTCAATATTCATTTTAAGAAAAGTTAATACTTATATAGAGTTGTAGTTAAGTTTATTTTCTAGAACTTTACTTTAATCAATTTTTTTCATTTTAAGATAAATTTTTAAAATTACTCCTCTCATTCTAATCCTCTATCTCCCTGACCGACTGGAAAACTTGGGATTTCACATACCAAAAACAATGGCATGCTTATTTTAAGTTTTATTCCGAGAAGACTCAAATTTTGGCCTAAGTTCGTGAACAAATAAACACACACACACATGTATATATATATGTATATATATATATATATATATATATATATATATATATATATATATATATATATATATATATATATACATATACACATACATATACATATACATATACATATACATATACATATACATATACATATACATATACATATACATATACATATACATATACATATACATATACATATACATATACATATACATATACATATACATATACATATACATATACATATACATATACATATACATATACATATACATATACATATACATATACATATACATATACATATACATATACATATACATATACATATACATATACATATACATATACATATACATATACATATACATATACATATACATATACATATACATATACATATACATATACATATACATATACATATACATATACATATACATATACATATACATATACATATACATATACATATACATATACATATACATATACATATACATATACATATACATATACATATACATATACATATACATATACATATACATATACATATACATATACATATACATATACATATACATATACATATACATATACATATACATATACATATACATATACATATACATATACATATACATATACATATACATATACATATACATATACATATACATATACATATACATATACATATACATATACATATACATATACATATACATATACATATACATATACATATACATATACATATACATATACATATACATATACATATACATATACATATACATATACATATACATATACATATACATATACATATACATATACATATACATATACATATACATATACATATACATATACATATACATATACATATACATATACATATACATATACATATACATATACATATACATATACATATACATATACATATACATATACATATACATATACATATACATATACATATACATATACATATACATATACATATACATATACATATACATATACATATACATATACATATACATATACATATACATATACATATACATATACATATACATATACATATACATATACATATACATATACATATACATATACATATACATATACATATACATATACATATACATATACATATACATATACATATACATATACATATACATATACATATACATATACATATACATATACATATACATATACATATACATATACATATACATATACATATACATATACATATACATATACATATACATATACATATACATATACATATACATATACATATACATATACATATACATATACATATACATATACATATACATATACATATATATATATGCATATACATGTACATATACATATACATATACATATACATATACATATACATATATATATATGCATATACATATACATATACATATACATATACATATACATATACATATACATATACATATACATATACATATACATATACATATACATATACATATACATATACATATACATATACATATACATATACATATACATATACATATACATATACATATACATATACATATACATATACATATACATATACATATACATATACATATACATATACATATACATATACATATACATATACATATACATATACATATACATATACATATACATATACATATACATATACATATACATATACATATACATATATATATATATATATATATATATATATATATATGTATATATATATATATATATATATATATATATATATATATATATAAATATATATATATACATGTGTGTGTGTTTATTTGTTCACGAACTTAGGCCAAAATTTGAGTCTTCTCGGAATAAAACTTAATATATATATATATATATATATATATATATATATATATATATATATATATATATATATATATATAGATTTTATGTATATATAACGTTAATGTGTCTGTGGGGTCACAGCTCTCTAGCGGTCACAGTTTTGTCTGATTGGGATGAAATTTTGATATTTGAGTCTTTTTTCGTATTTGAAAGGTCAAGTTCATTAATGGGTAAAATCGGACAAGGGAAAAGGGATAGGGGGTTTAAGAGAATAGGG
Source organism: Nineta flava (assembly GCA_963920215.1). NCBI lineage: Eukaryota > Metazoa > Arthropoda > Insecta > Neuroptera > Chrysopidae > Nineta > Nineta flava. Next base: position 13,877,090 of record OY986045.1, on the reverse strand, counting down.
AAACACAAAATTGAGCATATCTGCCTTAATATTAGAAAAATCGAAAATTTATAAGAAATAAAGTTGTAGAAAATTAGTTTTGTTATAATTTTGTTTCTTATCATTTTTTCTGGTACACTAATATTTACAGAAACATTTACCACTTAAGATTGAAAGTTAAAATTCTAAATATCTCTGTATACATTAGAGTTTGTGAAAAACGATACGGTTGATATGTCCTCACATATCCTTGTCTTAAGCTAGTTTTATGAGTCCATCTGTATGGAGGTCACTTGACGAGATGAGTGGAGGTCCATATATATATGGAGGTTATTTGCTTATTGATATTATTTAGAGCACGGTAGTACGCAAGGCCGAGTTTTAAGGGACACTTTGGACTTCTCACTACAGTGCTATATCTTATCGTTAATTTAGGCTCATTTTTTGGGTGCTGTATCTTTTGAACGGAAAGAGCTACAGGGTTGATATTTCGAATATAGATACTTTACGGAATTATAAGAACCAATGTTTTCAATCAATGTTAACGAATTAACCGTTAAAAAGTTATTTCACTTCAAAAACGCAAAATTCGCGGGAACGCCCACAATTCTTGGTAACTAATAGATCAAAATTATGAGCTACTTCCAGATATGCTGTAAAGTTGATATTGGGCATGTAGATAGCTGTAGTACCCAAACCGACGGGAAAATTGCGAAAACTGGAAATTTGTATCGGAAAAGTGGAAAATTTAACATTTTTTTGTTTTAAGACTAGTTCAACGCAAACTACCATGTAGAAATCGATATATATCATATATACCTATTAATTTTTATACCATATAGAAATAGACATTGCAATTTGAATACAGCAGTATGCGTTGTTTTAAAAAGTTCAGCAACATATTTTTACAATTAGTTTTTGGATGGGTGCCCAACACTGAATTTTTTTAATATACGCATTTGATGGTAATTTTTTAAAACATTAATTTATATTCTCATTTTATTTATATTTTAACTTTTTGATTATATTTTACATTGATACATCGATCAATTATTATTTATTACTAGCATTGCCCGTTGCAGCTTCGTCTGCAAAAATTTTTTAAAGCTCTTATAACCAAGCCCTTATGCTAGAATGATGCAGTTTTTTGTATTCGACGTGAAATTGCTTCAATCTGACGAGAAAAATCAGTAAACTTCAATTTTTTCAGTGCAACCTCTCGGAAAATTGGAAAAACATCCTCCAAAATTATGTTTTTCTGTTCTATAAATGCTATAAAGTTTGAATTTTCACTAATCGACCCGAAATAACGTCAAAATTAACAGAATATTTTGAAAAATTTCATTACCTACATCGCAACCACACCGAAAATGGGAAAAACATCCCTAAAACTTACCTCTTTACTTCTATTCATGATAGAAAGATCGGTTTTTTTCCATCACAACCCTTCGAACTTGGTAAAAACACCCCCAAAACCAACCTTTTTGTTCTATACATACAACAAGATGGAGTTTTTTGCAATCGACGCTTAATAGCTACAAATTAGGAAGTTATTTCGAAAAACTTAATATTTTTTTTTGCAAACTCCCGAAAAATTGAAAAAACACCCCCCAAAATTACGTTTTTCAGTTCTATATATGATGAAATGATGGAATTTTGACCAATCGACCCAAAATAAAGTCAAGTTAACAGAACACTTTGAAAAATTTTTTTACCTATAACGCAAACCTCCGAAAATGGGAAAAACATCCCTTAAACTGCCTTAAGGCATTTTGATCAGACTAAAAATATGACCGCTAGAGAGTGATTTATGTATTCTAAGGAAATTCGCTAAGTTGACGCAGCTCCTGCGTAACGAATTTTTTTTTGTGAAGTGGAGCCAACGGGTCAAGTCATTTCTTCAAAGACTATAACGTTGATAATCAATTATCTGTAACGATTAGTTTAGAAGTCATAACCGAAACAAATCAAGTAACATCTTATATATACTAAATTTTATATAGTTATTTTAATAAAAAATATATCACTCTTATTTCACATTAATTTGTGGCGTTTTAATAAAAGGCCTATGATATATGATCGATGAATATTATTATCAATAATCCAATGTATAAAATTTATGCTTTCTTTTCAGTTTTCTTTGGCAATAACACTGCTTGAATATTTGGCCTTAATATACCGCCTTGAGCAATTGTTACAAATGATAACAATTTATTTAATTCTTCATCATTACGAATTGCTAATTGAAAATAAACTTGTTTATTTTTAAACAACTTGTTTACTTAAAAAAAGTTACATTGTAACAATACAATAAAACAATCAATGTTTTCTATTTGGAGTATTAAAACATACTGATATATTAATTTAGCTATTTTTATTTAAATACTAAATGTCTATCTAATCAAAAAGGAGGCGGTAACCTTGTCAACAAATCAGATCGATATATGCTTCATATGTTATTTTAATTACAATTAAAATTGTTAAATTTTCCGTTTGTAAGAAAGGTAAGTTTTCGAGAAAATCTTAATAAAATAGTTGCTTTTTAATAAGTGATGATATGGGATAAAGGACCGAGCTATTTACAAAGTAAATAGATCCAGACTTCATATAATAGTTGCTCCTTAAAAAGTGATCATATACGAAAAAAGACCGAGCTATTCACAAAGTAAATAGCTCTAGACTTCAAATAATAGCTGTTCCTTAAAAAGTGATGATATCCCATAAAGTTTCGAGCTATTTACAAGCTAAACAGCTCGGTAAACTATTTATTAAAAAAATTAATGAGGGGTAAATTAATTAAGTGTAAGAAAAAATTTGGTTGAAATTTATGTCGTAAGTTTTCCCTTAGTATGTTTTTAAAATTTTATAACGCGGCAAGTTTTAAAATATTTGAAATCATCAGAAAAATTAACTTGCCGCGTTATAAAATTTTAATAAAAACATACTGTACAGAATATTGTACAGAATCTCATATATGTAAGGTATACAAGTGTTACACATACAAGTGTTACACATTTAATTGTTTTATTAATAAAAACACAAAAATTGCAGGACAATTTTTAATGCGTGTTACCTCAGAACTCCGTCATTTATGAATCGATTTTGAATTTTTTGTTTTAAAGGGTTTGATTTCCCATTGTCCCCAATATTATACTACAACCATACTATATTGATGTTTTAGCCCTTCAAAAAGCGACCAGAGCCAGTTGACGTAATATAACGCGAAGCGGTCTCCTTTGTAAATGTGAATCTAAAAAGAGTAAAGTATCGCGAAGCGAAAGGAACGCATAGCATACGCGAAGCATATGCGAAGAGTAACAAAACGCTACGCGTTTTGTGCGAAGCCTTTGGCTTCGTATATTTAAGCCTTTCAAAAATTATTGATATCCGACCAAAAACATAAATGTAAGAAAGGGCCGAGTTTTCGGGAAAATCCTTAATGTAATAGTTCCTTCTTAAAAAGTGATGATATGAGAGTAATGACCGAGCTATTTACAAAGTAAATAGCTCTAGACTTCATATAATAGTTGCTTGTTAAAAAGTGATGATATGGAAGAAAGGACCGAGCTATTTACAAAGTAAATAGCTCTAGACTTAGATAATAGTTAGATAATAGTTGCTCTTTGAAAAGTGATGATATCCCATTAAAGAGCCGAGCTATTTACATAGTAAATAGCTTGGTAAACTATTAACTAAAAAAATTAATGAGGGGTAAATTGATTAAATGTAAGAAAAAATTTTGTTCAAATTTATTTCATAAGTTTTCTCTTAGTATGATTTTAAAATTTTATAACGCGGCAAGTATTAAAATATTTGAAATCATCAGAAAAAAAAACTTGCCGCGTTATATAAAATTTTAAAATCATACTAAGAGAAAACTTATGAAATAAATTTGAACAAAATTTTTTCTTACATTTAATCAATTTACCCCTCATTAATTTTTTTAGTTAATAGTTTACCAAGCTATTTACTATGTAAATAGCTCGGCTCTTTAATGGGATATCATCACTTTTCAAAGAGCAACTATTATCTGAAGTCTAGAGCTATTTACTTTGTAAATAGCTCGGTCCTTTCTTCCATATCATCACTTTTTAACAAACAACTATTATATGAAGTCTAGAGCTATTTACTTTGTAAATAGCTCGGTCATTACTCTCATATCATCACTTTTTAAGAAGGAACTATTACATTAAGGATTTTCCCGAAAACTCGGCCCTTTCTTACATTTATGTTTTTGGTCGGATTTACTTTATAAATTTTTTTCGGTCTAGTCTTATATAATTCATTATTTACTTGTAAATTTTTGCTAAAACCGATGTGACGTTATTAAAAATTATTCTAATAAATTGATACTTCCCATTGGAGATTCAAACAGTCAGGTTTAGTTCGCGGCTTATTTAAAGTTATGAATTCAATTGATCACGTTTTAACGTCGTCTTTACATCGTAAAAGTCTCAAAAACTGAACACTTCAAACTATTCTTATCTTGGTATGTTAATATTTTTTCACTTTTTTCTGTAACAAGAGTTTTGTTCATTTCTTTGGAGAATATAATTTGTAAATAGTGTACATAACTATATGCATCTTTGGATGCTTGTAAATAAATTGTTGTTGTTTTAAAATTGTACTTTATTTAATTTCTTTTCATATGAGTAAGGGGGCCTTGAAAAGGCCATTAACGTTAGACGTACCTCTGCGTACAATTCCTGCTCACTATGGTGATATGTTCCACCGTATCCAATATATTTTTCAGAGATTATTTAATGGGCCAAGCACGAACTTCTTTACACTCTGTCTTTATTAAATGATCTTAATCTTACTCTTTAGTTAATTATTATTTTTTATTTAACTTTAACTTGTACCTTACTTAAATTTCTTTTCACTTTTGGAAAAATTTAAATTTAAATTTTTTCAAAAAATTTTTGTTTGTTTCAAGGTAATGAATTGTATTAAACTTGATGTTCTACAACTTTACTCTTTATACATTTTTCGATTGTTCTAATATTCAGAGAGATATTTTAGAGTTTGTCTTTTCTTCTTTCTCTATGCCCTCCTTGACCTATGCCATTTATTAATAAAATTGTCCTTATGAATATTAAAATCATGTCAGATACGATATTTTATTTTAATCACACTAAAATTGTGACCTCTAGAGGGTGATTTATGTATTCTAAGGAAATTAGCTTTTTTAAAGGGTTTTTTTTCCAAGAAAATCTTCAACTGTAAAAATGAGACGAGACGAGACGAAGTTAACGCAGCTCCTGCGTAACGATTCTTTCTTTATTATAAAATTATTAGAAAAATTATAATTGAAATTACTTAAATTGAAAATAATAGACATAAACACCATTTAAAAAAAAAGCTTTTATAATTTCCAAGAACTAAAAAGTAGAAAAAACAATTTTTCTTCGAATCACAAATGCCTATAAACATAAACTTTTGTTTATAGTCACATATTAGTGACTAATTTTCATAAAATAAAAATAAGTTTAAAAAAAAAAAATTTTAGTTTTTATTTAGGATTAAAAGTGAAAAACCTTTTAAGATTTTAGGATTTAAACCTTTATAGGATTGAAATTTCCCACCGCTTCCACTACTTCAAATATTTATCGTTACTTCCACCAAATTTCGATTTCAGCTAATATTTTCGAATTATATCTATAAATCTATATATATAGGACGATACTATCTATATAAACCACTAACTCAATTAGAAGTAGTTAAAATTTCGATTGCAAGATTTGCTCACACATCCCAACAGATGAAATTAAATAAAAGCTTAGTATTAAAATATTTTAGTTTGCCCTCCCATCTATTGAGTACATATTGAATTATTAAGTTGTTCGAGTAAGGTTACACAAATATTGACTGTTTTATCAGTAGCACCAAACTAGTGAATTACTAGGTATGTTTTTCACAATGGAATCTCGAAAAATTGACGTTTGACGAAAAATTGATTGGACGCGAAATAATATGCTAAACTTTGTTGAGTGTATAATGTATAATGTAGGTATTTATATCAAGGATTGAATCATAATTAATTGAATCTCGAAAAATTGAACCCAACACATACCTAGTAATTAACAGTCCAAGTGGCCGTGCGGTCTAAGGCTTTATGTCTGCGCAGAGTGCCTAAAAAAGGCGGGTGGTTAATTGAATAAACTGTCGACGTATGGACAAGAACGAAATAACCGGCTATGCTTGAGAAGGTTTTCTGCAGTTTCCTTCACGAACTCCAGATGAATATCGGCATAGTTCCTATCATAGGCGGCTGCAGCCGCATATCCTACCGATTCCTAGTCTATACACAAAAATTCTTTCCACTCCACTCATATCCTCACATCCTTAGGTATCACAATGGACCTTATGGTCGAAGTGTAGCCCGTCCAGGGCAGCCTCTACAATCTATCTACCTAGTAATTCACTAGTTTGGTGCCACTGAGAGTCATTATTTAAATGATGGTTATTTTCGATTTATAAGTAGGATCGACATTCAAAGAAATTCTTGTGAAATCGCTACATCTGTACAAACAGTTTAGTTTTAATTTTCTTATGAAAGAAAGTAGAGCAATAGATAGACTAAAAATGATTAGGTATTCTGAAAATAGAAAAGGAAATTTTGCTCTTTTTATCTCATATACTATTGCAATTAAAAAAAATAATGGTTTCGAATTAATACTGCACATTCAAATTCCATGCATTTCCTCTTAATGGAATTATTTATTTCCGCACAAAGGAAAATGAAGTACTATTGTATTGATTTTATTTTCCACATGTAAAATATATTCCATGAACATGCGCACACAAAACTTATTTACAATATAAAACAAGTAATGTAGCAACTAACTGAGTTTATTGTTTGAATACCCAGTATATACTGAATTGTATAAATTGTTAACAATTTTTGATTTGTCCCACAATTAAACAAAATCTCTTTTGGTTTTAAAGATGCGCATTTATAATGGATTTTTCGCGTTCCGAGGAACTTTTGAGCAAAAATTATGAGAAAACTATTGAGTTTATGAAAAAATTTTTCCAACAAAAGTTGTTTAGACAAGGTGACAAGGTGTGCTCGAGAGAGCTGTGACAAGTTAATAATAATAACAAGTAATGTAACAACTAACTGAGTAAACTGTTTGAATACCCAGTATATACTGAGTTGTATATCAATGTTTGAATTGTTAATATTTCTGCCTATTCAATGTTTATAAAATATGAATTATTTGTAAATGTTTGTTGTCACAATTTAAAAAAAATATCTCATGACCTTAAAAATGGGCACATTTTTTACTTTCCGGGGAACTTTGAGCAAAAATTATGAGAAAACTATTGAGTTTATGAAAAAATTTTTCCAACAAAAGTTGTTTATTTTAAAAAGAAGATTTTTGTTTACAAATTTTTTTTCTATCTCTTACGGGTTCAAAGATGTATATGTACCCCCTCCTTAGCAGATAAAATTTCAGCTCGTTATCTCTTTTCGTTCTTGAGTTATCGGGTTCACGGACAGATGGACAGTTAATATTTTCAAGCGTTACAAAGTCGAGACTAAACCTTATATACCTTGTATATTTACATATACTGGGTATAATAAAACTCTTATCACAAAACTTCTATATACAAATTAAATTATGTACGTAGAGGTAATTTGGCATTTCATATCAGTTATGTTATGGAGCTAAATTTATAATACCCTTATAAATAAATAAATAAATGGAAAGTAACTGAAGTGAAAATGGAAAACTACAAGGAGGAGGCTCTTAATGTTAATATGAACTCTCCAAATATGAACTCTAAATTTTAATATTAAGAGTCTCATCATTGCAGTTTTCCATTTTAACAATAAATATATAGCAAATGTAGGAAATGTAAGGCCACTTTTTTCATGAACCCAACCATTCAAAGGATATTGAAGGTCAAACTTAGAAGAATTAAAAAAATCAATTTTTTTTGTTTTTCAATTTTATAACACGCTGATTAATAAGCACTAGAGTTATATTTATTTCCATATGCAATGACTGATTTAAAAAAATGTAATATTTTGTTCAATCGATAAGTGTAAGCGTTTATAAGATAATCGCAACCAAATCCACAAAAACAAAAACAGAGAAGGTAAAATTGACAATAAATTGAAACATTTACCTTCGCACAGTGGAACAATATGGAGGGCAAGGAGCCTGTGGGCTTGGATTGAAAGAATATCGAATTAGAGGTGAGGTCTGAAAAGGAAGGTTTTACTTAAAGCCGAAAGGGAAAGAGTAAATCAATAAATCCTCCACAAAGGAATCGTCTGGTATGCACATGGATCCAAAACTGAAGAAGGGACCGGGGCGGGAATCTACGGTGAGAAACCAAAAGCAAACATAAGCCTCAACTTGGGGAAATATGCCACGGTCTTCCAAGCAGAAGTCTACGCCATACTGGCTTGTGTCCGTGAGAACCTACGTAGAGGCTACATAAACCAGAACGTGTGTATTCTCTCGGACAGTCAAGCTGCTCTAAAAGCCTTGTCTGGAACTGAGGTCACCTCAGGAGTAGTCAAGGATTGTCAGGAAGAACTGCTGGAGCTGGCAAAACGGAACAATGTTAAATTTATCTGGGTGCCGGGTCACAGTGGTTTCGAAGGAAACGAAAAAACGGATACCTTAGCAAAGAAGGGAGATACTCTTCATAGGCCCAGAGCCTATTATAGGTATTCCAAAGACTGCATGTAAACAGGTGATCGACGAGTAATGCTAAACACCGTGATCACTGGGAAAATGTAGCGCAGCAAAAGCTTGGGAAAATACTGCTTCGGAATGCAGCCAAGAGGCTATCTCTCGATGCACTGAGGCTGAACAGGATGCAACTGCGGGGGGTTATTGGATTCATTATCCCCTGTGGAAACATCTACACATAATGGGACTCCAAAACGGGTCCATTGTGTAAAGATTGCGTGGCGAGGAGGAAGAAACATCCAGCCACATAATATTTGACTGCGAACCTCTGAGTTACAGCAGATACAGGATATTCGGTGCATCTCACCCCGAATATATGGACCTTCGGGAGAACCTGATAAGCAAGCTCCAGGCTATTGACAACATACGGGAGAAGCGAGTCTCGTCAGACTGAGGTAGAAGGGGGAGCACAATGGACCATATTATGGTCGAAGTGCAACAGTTTTACCCCGATATTAATCAATCAATCAAATTAATAAATTATTTACTAAACAGAAAGGAAAATATTAACAATAAAATGGATTGAATAATATACAAACAAATATGCGATCGTACTGTCATAGCTTGCGTACGGGAAATTTATTAAGGGAATTCAAGTTGGTATCAAATGCAAATTCTGTCACTACTCCAGCGTTACCCAACCAAGGCCCAAAAAAATATTAGAACCAATGAGAAATGCTAATCTGTATCATATTCACTAGGAGATCGACGTTGGTTCGAATAAAACGCATCACCAGCAGGACTGGGCCCAGTAGCCAACATCGTGTTCAAACTACAACTGATGGTCTGAGATTACTTAGATAGATTATGTAGAGGCTGCCCTGAACGGGCTACACTTCGACAATAAGGTCCATTGTGATGCCTAAGGATGTGAGTTGTGACTACTTAGAATCGAAGGTAAATTATGAAACGAGAGTGTTTTATTTGAATAAAAATAATTTTTATTAAAAACAAATTCGTTACGCAGGAGCTGCGTCAACTTAGCGAATTTTCTTAGAATACATAAATCACTCTCTAGCGGTCATAATTTGACTTCTAGCGGTGATCAAAATGAAATATAATATCTGATATGACTTTAGTTTTGGCAAAAATTAAATTTATTAATAGCCAACATGACAATCAAAATTTTTTACAATAATTAAATATCTCTCTTAATATTAGAAAAATCAAAAAATGTACAAGGAGTAAAGTTGTAGAAAATCAAGTTTGCTACAATTCATTACCTAATCATTTTTCTCAAACTCTAATGTGAACAGAGATATTTAGAATTTTAACTTTCAATCTTTATTGTAAATATTTCTGTAAATATAAGTGTAACAGAAAAATGATAAGAAACAAAATTACAGTAAAACTTAATACCTACAACTTAACTCCTGATAAATTTGTTGATTTTTCAAATATTAAGAGAGATAGTCAAATTTTGTGTTTTCCCCTCCCTCTAAATCCATTTCACCTCGCCCGATTTTACCCATTAACGAACTTGACCTTTAGAATACCAAAAGCGACTCAAATACCAAATTTCATTCCAATGTGAATAACCGCTAGAGAGTCCACAGACATTTTATATATATATATATATATATATATATATATATATATATATATATATATGTATATATATGTATATATACATATATATATATATATATATATATATACAAATTTTAGCGATAGTGATTTTTAACATCTAATAGGTATCGATGGACATTTGAAGAAATTTTTACGAAATTCCAACATTGGTGCAAAAACAATTGCTGCATTTCCTTTGGAGGAAATTCGCTAAGAATATATTTAAACCAAATGACAGTCGGTTCAGGATTATTTTGAAGTAATGAGAAAGTACCAAGTGATTGTAAAAGTTGGTGTTGAGTTTTGAACTGAAATAAAAGGAAGGTGATTTACATTAAATGTAAGCAAAAATGAAAATCATTAGTCAGTAGAAAAAATGGAAAGAGGCATAACATTGAAATTTGATACCTGTTTAACATTTGTTTTAAAAAATGAAGCAATATTATGCTTTTGGTTGAAATTGTTATGCCAGAACAGGGAAGTTTCCAATTTTTTGGAGTTCAATCTTGTTTAAAGTTATTTAGGAGATTCATATACACAAAAAAAACTATAGATTAAAAATAAACTAAAGTAAAAGAAACTAGAAAAAAAGTACGACCCGTTTTCGAAAAATTTTTGAAAAACTGAAGTGCTTTCATAATTTGAAAGTTCTAGAGCTTTTCGTACCTGGAACATTGAGTTTATGCAGACATACAATCATGACACAGATCATTGACCAAAAATTGTTTTTTGGCACCAAAATATGAATACTCAAATTACATACTATGTTGTAGTCTAGACAATAATATAAAAGTAATATGCAGAGATGTTAAGTAATATAATCAGCCAATTTTAAATAAATTTTAAAATCTTTTTTATTTATAAAAAGTTAACAAAGCGATAAATTTTAATAGGATTTTAGTAAGTTTATTCCCACGATTAACACAATACGCATAGACCTAATTATCATTCATATATGTATGATAATAGCCGCCAATATGTACTACATACAAGGGGCAGTTCTATAACATACCTATATTAAATATGTCATTGCGACAACAAGCAAAAGTGGATACAATTGTTAATAATATTTCATCACATTCGAAATACACACCCCTTGTTAACATGACAGTATACCAACATTTCAAAATACATGTAATAGTTGAATTTGATCGCATTTCATTTGCACTTTTTAACTCTATTTCACTATTTATGTGAGCAGTTAGAGGTGCGTTAAGGACGATCCAGCACTTTGTTATAAAATCAGGACAAAAAACCGGTTTGATTTTATTATAGCACAAATACATAAACACACATATACAACGCGTAGACAAATACACTGTTCAAATAATGTTATTTTGAAGAAAAAAATAATTTTAAACTTTTATATTTCGAAAACAAAACAGTAACACACGATTAAAAAAAAAATTTATATAATAAATATTTAGCTTTACTCTGCTAGTTTTTTTTTTAAATTCTGTCGAGTATTTTTTCTAATACAACAGATCATAGTTGGGTGGGCATGAAGGTTTACATGCTTCTAATGAGAGAGAGTGAGAGAGAATGATAACTTTTATATTATCTCGCATTCTAAACGGTCAAAAATTAATTTGTTAATAATTTCTAAATGGTTAAATTTTACTTAAAGTGGGAATTTTATGTAAGCTTACTTAACCTGAGAGTTTCTTCGAGTTAGTCTACTTTGAATTAAAAAAGTATTAATCGTGCTAATGAAAATTATTTTTCGCATCATTTTTAAAAAAAAATCAATAAAAGTAGTGATTTTAGTGAAACGGTAATTTTACAATTTAATAATCGATTTAAAGATTTCGAAAATATAAATGTAATGAACGATTTTTTAGTAGCCCCTTTCAATAGAAAATTTAAAATTCCCACTTTAATAGAAATTTTTTCCGGAATCCAATGATTGCGCGTTATTAAACGAAATGATTACCCTTCCAACAAATTATAATTTATTAGGAGCCATGAGCACGAGCACAATAATTATTAGGGAAATCGTCGCAGAAAACCCATCTGCGTTTTAATATTCGGAATTATTAAAAAAATAAAAAACTTTGTTGTTTTTGTAGTGGTTTCGCATCTTCTTATCTATGTGAATCGGGAATTTCACATATGAAACATATAAAATCAAATAAATTATTGGACAATAATCGGTAGGCCAACCTGTAGTGAAACATCGTTCCGCCTTACTTCAAAACATACGTTTTTTACTTACTCTCACTCAGCTTATGGAGAGCCCCGTGGCTCTGGAGAGCCGTGTTTGCCCACCTTTATAAATACATTTTAATAAATTTATGAGTGTACACACCCGCCTGTAGGGTGGTGCAGAAGGTGCGATGCAACAGGACCCCCGGGTATGAGGGGCCTCCAGGGCTCTAGATCAAAAAGCTTTACTTAAAAATAATGATACTATTCAAAGATAAAAAATTGTGTATATATGTATAGTTTTTTAAAGGTTCTTTTAAAAGACAGTGGCGAAAGACTGTCACAACTGTCACCAAGCGGTGAAGCTGTCACCAAATTAGCAATGAATAACATATCCTGAGACAATATAAGAGTAATTTTAATAAGAGTGATGTTAACAAGAGTAAATTTGAATGAAAGCAATTTTAACATGAGTAATTTCAATAAAATTTATTATATTTTAATTTATTTTGTTTAATTTTTTTATATTTTTGTCTATTGATTTCAATTTTCTATCTATTTATTGTCAAAGAGAATTTATACTGATGATGACTACTTTGTAGTCGAAACACGTATTTATAATACAAAACTGATCTAGGTACTGGTTCGAATTTGAAATTGTATTTCAAAAACCTCTCATTAATTAGTCATTAATTATCATTAGTTCTCATTACCTCTCATTAGTTCTCATTAATTATCATTTGATAATCTAATATTTATAGTTTAGTTTAGAAATGAGCGCATGAGTACTGGAAACTATTTGGCCAAAATTTTCTTGAATATGTAGTATTGATTATAAGGTAGCATCTTACACGAAATTTCTGAACCAATTATAACAAACCAATTTTTTTTCATATTGGTCGATTCAATACAAATATAAAATATCTCTTGAATTTTTGCGATAAATTGAGAATATGAAAAAAATTTGTCCGGTTTAAAAACTCTATTTGTTTGCAATTGGTTCAAAAATTTCGAAATTATGACAGCATCAATTTATTTTCATTTGTTTTTAAATATAAATTTCTTTGAAGCTTACTAAAGTTAATAGCTAACATATTTCGTGAAATGCTCAATATGATAACTTTAAAAGTGGTTTGGTTTTCTATATGAATTGATAATATATAACAATTGTGTTTGTATTGTGGCTTTATAATTAGAGCCACTCAATTAATTTTATATAGGAAACATTGTATCTATTATGTCATGGATTCATTTATGTGATTATTATATGGGGTTGAATGGATTTAGAAGTGTGCGAAACGATTTCAATCGTTGAAAATTGATTTGTCACATTCGATAAAATTATTATAAATATACAACAAACTTTGTTGTTTGCTTTTTGACAAATAATATAATGATAATAAAATTAATTTAAATAAAATTATAATTGAAACCCTTTTTCTGGTATAATCTTTTAGAATTGTAAATGTAATCCCATCAAAACATTATTGTAAAGAAACGACGATTTAAGAAAATGAAAGATATTCTTTTGAATTTTATTATTTACATTTTCATTGATTGAACTTTGTCACGATGAACCTCATCAGAAAATTTTCGATTTTGCTTGAACAGTTTGTTTTTTGTGTGTTAAATACATTGACACAGACAGATTTAAACTGGAGATTCGAACTTCAGCACCATATTCACAATCTGGCGTACAATCATAGCCCTATACAGGTGAGTAAGATAGCGGCCAGTATTAAAATAGTAATCCAATGATAATTTTATGGCCACAGAGTCATAAACCAGTAAGGGCTCCGTGGCTATAAAATTCTGTCTATTGTCTATTTGTGTAACATGACTGTTCCTCACTTACTCACCCAGTTATACAAAATCTAACCTACTTCTAGACATGGTAGAAGGATGCGACATTTACATTCTACGCAGAATAACTTCAAACTGACGGGAAAAATTGCCTCTTTTTCCTAATACAACCCCGCCCTCCCACCAGGAAAATGGGATATACCTTCTTTACTTCTATTCATGCCAAAAGGATAGAAGGATCAGCATATGTGCTCTTTTTAGGAAGTTTTTTTTTTTTATATTATGAGGAGGAAAAATCTTTCGAAGGCGGTGTCTTTGAAAGATGGTGGTCGGTAGTGTGGGCTTTACACCCACGAAAAAAACCCTCTTCCCTTTCTCCGCACAGAGGTGCAAGGAAGCTTTTTAGGAAGTGAAGCCAAGGCCAAAGGTCACACCTGGGATCGAGGTGTAGCTCCCTTGCGTGCAGTGCGTGTCCTATAATATATACACAGCTTTTTGTGTAACTTACTGACTCACCCACTGATCTATACTAGACCACTTCTAGAAATGTTAGAAGGATGCAGTTTTTCACATTTGAGGTAGAATACTTTGAAACTTACGAGAAATATTGGAAAACTTTAATTTTTCCAGCGCAATCGGTTAGTTTAACATGAAGCTAGCGGATACCGCAATAATCAATATTTGTAAGCTACGAATTACAATTGCATCTTCTCATTAAAGTTTAAATAAAATATTAAAAAAGTTTTAAAAGTATTCAGCAGTTGCGTTTTAGTTCATCAACCAATTTTGGTAATTTATTTAAATTCTTTGAGTCTTTAGAATTGTGAAGAGTATATTAATTGAAATAAATTGCTAAAAATTACAAAGCGTAATTGTATTAAACAGTTTTGTGAGTTTTGTAAGTAAATTATATACAGACAGCATCGGAATTACGTTGATTCTAATTCTAATAAAATGGTTAGTAGATATAGTTCAATAAAATTGAGTTCAAAATAGGACTTGCAGTGAAAGTTTTGGTGTAATTGTTTTTAGTAACTAACTTTATGTTTTTTGGGGTACTGAACACGATTCTGAAGTTGCCCAACAAACGTTTTTTGGCAAATTTGAGAAATAAAAAAAGTACAGTTTTTTGTTTTGTTTTTGGTTTATAACTTACAAAAGTAAGGTTTTTACGCAAAAGAGACGATAAAATTTCCTACAGTTCATGTTCTTATAATTTTTTTATACGACATACGGTTTTCGCGCAGAAAGGCGTCGAAAAATCGCCAAAAATGAGTATTTTTTGTAAAGTAGTAAAAACACATTTTTTTAGAAACTTTTCCTTCATAAATTTATATTGAAAAACCCAATAAATTCTCTACAATTTAAGTAAGAAATTTTTTCGGACCTTGAATACTTATAAGCAACTCAATGACGAATGCACGAAGTAGTCAACTGTCTATTTATTGAAGTTATAATTGGAAGCATTATTGAAAGCACCATTATATCAGATATATAAAACTTAACGTTAAGTTATGTGGGTAGAATACAATGATTCAGAGTATTAACTATTCTTAATCAAATATTCTAAAACAAAAAATGCACTAAAATTAAAAAAATAATTGCATATTCTTGTGCCACCTTTAGTTCACCTAAGCAAAAAGTTTTAAATATGTTTGTACAATTATTGTTATTTTTGGAGGCGGTGTCCATATTTTATGTGAATTTCTCTATGCTGACACTCCAAAAATGGACTCCAAACTGACTCCAAAAATAACAATAATTATTCATATATATTTAAAAATTTTTGCTTAGGTGAACTAAAATTGGCACAAGAATATGCAATTATCTTTTTACTTTTTAGTGCATTTTTTGTTTTAGAATATTTGATTTTTGAAGTCGGGTTTCCATTTTGTCAAAATTTTTTTATGTATTGTAGGAATCGTTAGGATAGGATTTTGCTAAATACTGATTTTGAGAGGAGCGTTTTCGTCCTTTCAATCACCACCTTCGTCCGATCATTCTGTTTAAAGTGTCATTCTGTACAGCTCGCCAAGATGAATAAACATTGTATTATACCTTTTTCGGATTAGACAAACGCAACGCGGTAAAAAAATAACCTTAATATTCTTCCTTTCACAAACAGTATGACGAATATAAATGTATATAAACGGGTAATAGGTCAAAAAATTGTTGAAGTGTGTAATAAATATTACAGAGTCCTGGGACGTATTTATAAGTCACGTGAGCGGTTGCATTTTCTGAATTTTTTTAAATTAAGTTTAATAGATTATTAACCATGGGAGTAAAGTAACTCTTAAATCCCGCGAGAGAGTCTTCAGGAACAACCACTCAAGGGAAATATACTACTTTTTGCACTTTCGGGACTAAAATACAACTTTACAACTTTTTCTCTCATTGGAGAAAAAGTAGATTTTTTTTCCCATGGGAGAAAAAGTAAATTTAATTCGTATCCTAGCAACAAAATCAAAATGACATTTCTAGTTAACAAATTTTTTACTTTTTCTCCCATGGGAAAAAAATCTACTTTTTCTCCCATGGGAGAAAAAGTACTACTTTAGTACCTATTTGGAGGGAGTAAAGTTGTCATTTTAGTCCCGAAAGTGCAAAAACTTTTTTTTATGTTGATCAACTACATATATTGGTTGGTTAATGAGAGGGTTGGTATATGGCACTATTTCATTATTCTGTAGTTCAGGTGAAATCTAAGTGATAGAAGAAAAATACAAACACAAAAAATATCCCTTCCCTAAAAAACAAACAATTAATGTTCCAACAACCTAGTATCGTATTAATATAAAACCAATTTTGACAAAATGGAAACCCGACTTCAAAAATCAAATATTCTATAACAAAAATGCACTAAAAAGTAAAAAAATAATTGCATATTCTTGTGCCAATTTTAGTTCACCTAGGCAAAAATTGTTAAATAAATTATTGTTATTTTTGGAGTCGGTGTCAGCATAGAGAAATTCACATAACATTTGGACACCGCCTCCAAAAATAACAATAATTGTACATATATATTTAACAATTTTTCCTTAGGTGAACTAAAATTGGCACATGAATATGCAATTATTTTTTTACTTTTTAGTACATTTTTGGTTATAGAATATTTTATTTTTGAAGTCGGGTTTCCATTTCGTCAAAATAGGTTTTATCTCTCGCTTTATAGTGACTTTGAAGTTCTATAACTGATTTTATTTGTCTAAATATGGGTAGACCTACTAAACGACCAACTAATTTTTAGTGCATTTTTTTATAAAACTTTTTTTTTACCCATTTTTTTTTTTAAATTTAACAGATTTTCAGTTTTTTTTACACGCATTTTGTTTTTTTTTTGTAAAAAAGTGTAAAAAGTCTGTTTTTAAAAAATTTTTCGTATTTTCCCATTATGAATGAGTATACCCTTTCAAAAAAAAAAAAAAAAAATTGGCAGAAATCGGTTATCACATATAAAATGTGGATTTTCCTCGATTTCCCGGGGATCCTCTCATCAGAATGCGATTTGGTGACAATGGGACCAATGGGACACCAAACCCTTTAAAAAAAAAATTCAAAATCGGTTCATAAATGACGGAGTTCTGTGGTGACACACATTAAACAAAAACAAACAAAAAAATACAGACAAATTCAGAACCATCCTCCTTTTTGAAGTCGGGTTAACAAAAGCATATGTATTCTTCAATTTTCTTACAAATTAGGATATACAGTTAAGTTTTTACTAGGAATAAACCTCTTTCAGGAATGATGATAGTAATTTTTTAAAATTATTAGAGCTAGGGGATCAGGTGATGGCAGATTTTAAAACTTGACAGATTTTAAATATTATTAAACTTGGTAAGTTTAAAAATATTATTAAACTTGGCAAGTTTAAAAATAATATTAAACTTGGCAAGTTTAAAAATATTTGAAATAAAAGAAAGAATAACTTGTCAAGTTATAAAATTTTAAAAACATACTAAGGGAAAACTTACAAAATAAATTCAACTAAATAAATTTTTTCTTATATTTAATCAATTTTCCCTTCATAAATTTTCTAAGTAAAAATTTACATAATAAATTTATATTCATTGTCTCATACTTGGTAAATAACTCGGTCCTCTATTCCATATCATCACTTTTTAAGGATAAACTATTATAGAGGGTAGAATTTATGAGGGTTCTCATTAATTTTCTTAGGGGAAACTATTTTATTAAGGATATCCCCGAAACTTCGGCCCTTTTTTACATTTATGTTTTTGATCGGATAAAATACAAAAAAATATTTATATTTATCATCACTAGCGACTCACTTATCACGTTTATTACGCCATTTTTTACATTATGAATGCCATCACTTATTAACCAAAATTTTAGCTAAATTAAGCCATGTATGAGTTAAATTAATAGTATAAAATTTCATGGAAAATTTTCTGGAATAATACATCACTAAAATATATTTCTAAGTACGATAACTAAAATATATTTCGAGGAGATACTTCATATAATAGTTGCTCCTTAAAAAGTGATGATATTAAAGGCACTATAATAAATAATTTATTTCAAAAAATTAACTAATTTAAATCAAATGTATATCAACTCTGTTCTTTATTTTTTATTTCTTTCTCAATATCATCTTTTTCTTCAACTTTATTTTGTAGATTTGGCGTGGATTTTTTCGACGTGAATCCTGAAACTAAATATAATATATTATAACATATATTTACCGCAACATAATTCACAGCTATTTCTTACTGAATTTCATCAATAATGTATCCAAAATAATAAATGGTGATTCAAATGTTAGAGTCCAAAATAGTGAAACAATCAAGCATGTTATTAATATCCCGCAAAAATCGTACCACTAAAAAACATACGAGTGGTTTACAAAAATTATATTTTAAATGTACACATCAATATCAAATAAAAGTACGTACTAAATACGTATTGGAAAATATAAATGGCATTTGTAACGACTTTGAATGAATGTTCAGCAGGAAAAAATGTGTCAAGTACATCGAATAAGATAATCTAGCTAAAACTTGGAATATTGGCGATGAAAGAATCCAATCCACTGGACCACCATAGCCATATACACAAGCAAATATAATCCAGGATAATCCAGCTGACCAAACGACACGATGTGCACCAACAAATATTGAGCTAAATACACGATTATAATGGTAATCAGTTTGACTTTCAGGATAAAGTCCAAGTACAGTATACAACATTGCACCACTTGTAACAATCCAAAGTAATGTGACTTCAATCTAAGTTTAATGTTTCTAGTAAATATTATTTTAATTTTAAACTATAGCCACAAGAACCAGTGTCAGAATATTTGTATGTAATTCTAATCTTCTAATATAGGTATATTAGTATATAATATAGGTATACCTCGTAAACACATAGCAAGAAGAAAGTTGTGGACCGGATGTGTGAGATGCTACGATTCAAATATGATGCGTGAAAACCTATAAACTTAGCAACCATATGGCGTTAAGTATGGAATAGACGCAGAACATTGTTGCAGCAACATTGAACTTCGCCTACAAAATATTTTCTCTACAGACGTGCAACCAAAATTATGGAACATAATATTATTATTTTATTATTTTATGACGCTAGTCATAAAAATTCAATCATTTCTCATCTTGTCTCTATCTATCTCATTTAATAGTAAAAAACTAGTGTTGGATAATATCTATATCTTATTATTACAAATAATAAAATATATAATGTAAATTTTAACCAATTTAGGTAATAAAACATAATAAAATATTAGGAAAGCATAAAATATTAGATAATATGACCAATTTTTACACGAACAGTTAACTCCTCCTACAAAATATCAAACAATTTTGATTTTTACAGCAACCGTTCAAGGACATGTTTTTTGTTGCTGCAACCACTATACACATTTGCAACATAATAGGTTGCTGCATAATGTTGCTGTTCAATGTTCCTCGTTTGTAGGCCCTATTATGGAAACATGAATTTGTAAAATGGTGAAATTGTATACATGAGCGAGTATATGACGGGTACTTAAATATGAACAAGTCATAACCGGAGTCATAACAAGTCATAACCGGAAAATATTCATGACAGTATTTTACAATAAATAATAAATTAAATAAATAAATCACAAGGAGGTGGACAACTATTTTAGACATTGAAGAGAATTGATTTAAGAGAAATATCAGTGAAATGCATTATATGAAAAAGAATAATACGATTAATTTGAGAACAGACACTCAATGCTGTAGTAAATTAATTTTACGACAACTTGATTACAAAAATATTTGCAATTTAAATATGGTGTCCATACTAATGATTATTAGAACCTTGGTACTTTTATATACGAATCAGTAAGTCGTAAATGCTACATGCTTACGAGAAATATTATGGCAGATCATAGAACTACCAATACAAATATTATGCCGCTAATTCTACCATATAGGTAAATAAACGTTCTTACTCTATTTAAATTTGGTTTTCTAGATCTAGATTTAAATAATATATTGCCAAGTATTAATCCTAATATCCAAGGACCCGCTCTTGTATAAGTTTGTCCATAATAAACGTCAAATTGGTTAATCCCACCCTCAAGTTCACCACCACCTGGTCCAAACCTTTTAAAAAAGAATGGTGTTGAAATATTTTTTGCAGTTCATGAAACATATTTACTTATCCTCAAGAACTGTATTAAATAATTCATAGCCTTTTTTTAATTTAATTTTTATGGTTATATCTCTTGCGTGAACGTGAACTATGGAACTGAGAAACGTACTAGGGTATAGTTCGTATTCTCATATCCCTGGTTAGTAGTCACATGCTTTGTTTATGACAAATACTATCATTTTATACTGGAAGTTTGCCTGACATAATATTATATTATATTGAGCATTAGAAAAGTATTAAGTTAACTTGCTCTGCTCGCAAGGGGGATCTGCTAGACCACGGGGTGGCCTTCGGCATAGCTACGCGTCCTTGACATAATGCTAAAAACCGCACCCTTGTAGCATGCCTTGCAACTAAATTTTACATTTCTATTATGGATGATAGATTTATCTATTCTTCCCGCACACATAGTGGCTTAAGTTTTTCTCAGTTTAAAATGCTTTTTGTTGTCTATTTTTACCCGACTACGGCGTAGCAAGGAGAAGGGTTATGTGTTTAGCACAATGTATGTTTGTTCATCTGTTCCCTCATAACTTCTAAACTACTAATCGTAATTTGACAAATGAGGTATCGTTGGATGTGTCTTGATTTCCCGCTGATTATAGGCTATTAACGTCACATTAAATTGAATAGGGCGGCCCTAAAAGAAATAAAGTGATGAAATAAAAAAAAGTTTAATGAAAGATCGATTGTTGGGTTTAAAATGAAAGGTCTTAATTAGCACATTTCAAAAATATACATAAAGTTAGCTGTCGCTGGCTGCTTTGCTTGTGTGCACCCGATAATTGAGACCTCATAACTTCGAAACTACTTATCATAATTTGACAAATGATGTATCGTTAGAACCGTCTTGAATGTCCGCTGATTATAGATTATATGACGTCGCATAAATTGAATATTGCGCCCTCTAGAGTCGTGGAAAAAAAATTATTTAATGATGCCGTGTTGGGTTTCAAATGAAAGGGCTTAATTAGCACATTTCAAATATATATATATTAAGTTAGCTGTAGCTTGCGTCATTGCTTGCATGCACCCGATAATTGGGAATAATTTCTAAAATCACTCCTCAGATGTGAACCAAACATATTTTCTCTCCAAACATACCCAAAATACATATATAATAAATTTAAGAGCGCCAAAATTATTTAAATTCAATAGGGTGCCGTTTAGAGGACATAAAGCCGTGAACTAAATAAAATATTTTTTTTAACGTTGCCGTGTTGGGTATTAAATGAAAGGGTTTAAATAGCACATTTAAAAAATATATATATTGTAAGCTGTTATCGCGGCTTTGCTTGCATGCACCCAATAATTGGGAATAATTGGGATATAACTTGAATCTATTTTCCGATAGAAATTTCTAGTTTTCATATTTTTTAGATAGTTTGTATGGATCTGTTTACTGAATTTACAACATTGCCTTTTTGTTTGTGTATTAGGTACAGTGTCGTCCAGTGATATTTCGACGTGTGAGTTTACTGTACAAATTGTATAGTGTTTTGTTTATAGTTTTGATTAAATAGTTTGTTTCAAAGCACGCAGTTTACACCAACTACACGCAATACACAATACATAACATCATTTTTACAGTTTTCGCGGTAAACATAAATTAATTAAATACTTACATACTAGCTGTTATTTTGTAATGCCATGCAACGTAAGATGGGATTATAACGAAAACAAGTAACAATGATGACAAAAGATAAGGGGTTATTTTTGGCCATTTTGCTATTGGTACCAGTACCAATGGAGCCAAAATATATAACTGCATGTCAATTTGTAAGTACCATGATTGCAAAACACACTAAAATAAAAACAAACTGTAAATAAATATTATATTTTTATTAAAATAATGGTTAGTACCCTTGCACCAAGCAGATAATTTTGTATGTATAATAAAGCAGCCCACCAATATGTTTTACAGCAGTCATTTGTATTTTCTGGATCCCATAATGGTCCTGAGCCCATTAATCGATATAATGTGGCCATAAATATAATTGTAGCAGCATATGATGGAGTTAATCTACAAATAATTCGATTTTAATGAGAAATAAATTATTTGGTGATTTGAAATTATATATAAACTACAAGATGAGTGACAACAAATAAAAAAAATAACAGATAACTGAATTATTGCTTAAATACTCAATAAAATGAGTTCATTATCAATGCGTGAATTGTTTATTTTACTTTTTATACCCACACACAAATGTATAAAAATACAAAGGAGGCTTGTACTATAGATTACAAAAGTTGATGAAATTTTTTAAATTAAATTTTATAATTGATTTGGGCTTTATTGATTCGGTTTTCGAAAAAATGCTTCAGATAAAAATTGTTTATTGTAACTATGGCAACATCATTTATTCGAAATTTTTTTTACAAATCGAATGAATAATGCACAAATCAACTAAAAAGTTTAAAACATTGACATCAACTTTTGTGGCCATGTGCACAATTAGCTGTAAAAGTTTATGTTAATTTTAAAATTTTATAGTTGATTCGTGCCTTATTCATTCACATTTAGAAAAAAATTTGAATAAAAGTTGTTATTATATTATTATTGAATAAGGCACAAATCAATTATTAAATTTAAAAAAATTACATCAATTTTTGCAGCCAATTGTACATTGATGTATATATGTTACTGTCAAATCTCTTAACTGGTTAAAAGTACTTTTAACTGGCAAAATTAGTCAAAAGTACTTTTGACCGCAGGCTTTCGTCAATAGTACTTTTGACTGAAATAACAGTCAAAAGTACTATTGCACAATGAAGCTGGTTAAAAGTAGTTTCAACTTTCGCAGTCAATTGTACATTGATGTATATATGTTACTGTCAAATCTCTTAACCGGTTAAAAGTACTTTTAACTGGCAAAATTAGTCAAAAGTACTTTTGACCGCAGGCTTTCGTCAATAGTACTTTTGACTGAAATAACAGTCAAAAGTACTATTGCCCAATGAAGCTGGTTAAAAGTAGTTTTGACTAACTGATTCCGTCAAAAGTAGTTTTGACTGCTCATATCATTCATATCAGTGGCTGTAAAGAAATGTTTGTCCGTCAAGATGAGGTGCCAAACATAACAATTTCATTACGCACAGCTGCAAAGACCGCTGCTATCGGAACAGAACAAGGCTATGCACGATGTGTATGTTCTACGGTCTGTAGAAACAACAAATGTTTATGAAAGAAAAAGGGGTTGCTGTGTAATTCAAAGTGCCGTAATAGTTTGAGTTGCACGAATAAATAATTCATCATTGTAGAATGATTAACCTTGTAGGAAAAAAAAATTTAGTAATATAAATTATTAAGTGTTTTTTTAATGTCCATTAAGCTAGCAGAGCAGAACACAATTATAATTGTCTCATAATTAGACGCTAATTAAATGCTAATTAAATGCTGTTGTTGTATTGTGTTACCGCATGCTCTGCTAGCTAAATGTTAAGCTAGCAGAGCAATATTTAACAAATCAATTAACTATATTGTATTTAATATCAAATTATTAAGTTAATTAAATGCTCTAATTAAAAATTAAATGCTCTTTGTTGTGCTGTGTAATCGCATGCTCTGCTAGCTTAACTAGCAGATACAACTAGCAGTATTGCAGAGCATGCGATTACACGGTAAAATAAAAAGCAGTTAATTTTTAATTGGAGCATTTAATTAGCTAAATAATTTGATATTAAATACGATATAATTAATTTATATTTTAAACAATGCTCTGCTAGCTTAACATTAAGCTAGCAGAGCATGCGGTTACACGACACAGCAAAGAGCAGTTAATTTTTAATTTGAGCACTTAATCAATAGCATTTAATTTGCTTAATAATTTGATATTCAATACAATTATCAAATACAATATAATAAATTGATTTTTCAAATATTGCTCTGCTAGCTTAACAGTATTACCGCATACAGTGCATGCGGTAACACAATACAACAAAGAGCATTTAATTTTTAATTAGGGCATTTAATTAGCGTCAATTATGAGGCAATTATAATTGTGTTCTGCTCAGCTTGCTCTTCTAGCTTAATGGAAATGTTTCTTTATTTACCTACGAAGTTCCCATTTTACAATATCGAATAATTGTTGGCAAGAGTAATTACACACGTTTATGCTGAAATTGAAACAAAACACTTTTTCATAACATACAGTTTATGAAAAAGTATTTTATAAACATGCTTTTTTTTTAAATAAGTATATAAATTTTCTCTTAAGGACTTTAAATTTGTGTTTTATCTCTTACGGTATCATAGATAGATATCCTTGATGACACTTTTTAGCTTATCCTTGATGACACACACACACACAATTTCAGCTTGTTATCTCTTTGGAAATGGTTTAATTAAATCATTTTATATACCCCAATAACAAAAATTTGTCGGGACTAAATCGATATATTCGAAATAGGCATTTTGTAGTGCCCATTTTTCAATAGTTTATTATGTAACATTATTGTGATGTTTTGTCACTTTAAAGGAAAATAAACTAATAACATTTTTTTAAATCTATTTTTGTTAGCTACGAAAATTATATTAAAGACAGTAATGGCCAAACTAGACGCAGAACATGGTTGCAGCAACATTGAACAGCAACTAGCTTGTTGCTCCGTGTGTGGAGTGGTTGCAGCAACAAAAAGTTTGTTTTTTTATCCGTCTATTTGAGCCAAAGGCCCAAATAGACGGAGAACATGGTTGCAGCAACATTGAACAGCAACTAGCTTGTTGCACTGTGTGTGGGGTGGTTGCAGCAACAAAAAACAAACTTTTTGTTGCTGCAACCACCCCACACACGGAGCAACAAGCTAGTTGCTGTTCAATGTTGCTGCAACCATGTTCTGCGTCTAGTTTGGCCATAAGAGACTGATAAAAACATTGTTTTTTACGCAGTAAATTAACACAAGGGTCTTTCAATAAAGACGCTCTATTTGAAAATATAAATAAAACAAGTTGTGTGTGAGATATCCACTCATTTGTTTTTTTAATTGAAAGAATCTTTTATAGCATTAAGTGTGAATATAACGTCGTTGAATTGTCCGCCTCAGCTTTGCTAATGGCATGTATTCGGGAGGTTCATTTTTAGATGATTATGTCGCATAAATCTGGCTGAATTTGTTAGATGGCGTACGTTATGTTTACTTTGAGAGTATCCATTGTATGCGGTTTATTCACATAGACCTGCGATTTAAGATTTCCCTAAAGAAAGAAGACTAAAGGCATTACAACGCACGATCTCGGTGGCACGTAGCGCCGTTCTGTTGGAACCACATGTTATTGGTACATATATCATCCATTTTAGACCACAGTAAATTGCTTATCATTGATCTGTAGCACTCGCTGTTGACGGTTATGGCAATGTTAGTTTCGTTTTGGAAGAAGTACGAACCAATGATTCAGCCAAAATCCACACCAAACAGTAACTGGTGCTGGTGCTTTGGTGCTGGTGTATCTCGTGTGAATTTGTATGGTCCCAAATCAAACAATTTTGCTTGTACACCCATTCATCCAAAAATAGGCCTCGTCGTTAAAGATAATTTTTTTGGTGAAATTTGAGTCATCTTCCAACTGCTCCAGAGACCAATCAGCGAGCACGCGGTGTTGTCTATGGTCGTTGAAGTCGCAGAAAGGCCAAGTATTATTGTGATCGTCGATAAATTGACCCGTGGTAGGGTTTTCCCGTACAAACTGATTATTTATCGAACCGGATGACTCCAATTTGGTCACCAAACGTCGAATAGTCGACTCGGCTGGACGATTGTAGCGAGGATGAAAATCACGTCATGCGCGGTACGTTTCACGTAGCACTGAATTTGATAATAAAATTTGATGATTTCCTAACAAATTTCGAGGGTCCCTATTGAACGACCCTTTAGATTGACGTATTAGTAATAATACGAAACAGATAGATTCGGTTTCTTTTATTTATTTCCATAAAACTTAAATGGTGATTCTCCGTATGGGATCATAAGCGTACTTGATTTGATTTATTCATTATGATTTCATTCTCTGAAAAAGTTGGTTAATTACGTAGCGTCTATTTTATTATGTTACTTTGGAAATTCGTTTGTGTATCACAAATTATGGTAGAATAACTTATTGTGAGCGAACTCTATATATAGATACTATAGTTATTAGTTCTTTATAGTTTTAGAATAGTAGGTATCAGGGTTTAAACTAAAATAATTGAAATTAAAAATAAGTTATAAATTTATGTACCGTATATAACGATGTAGATAAAACAAAGGTATATTAAATGGAACTTTTTTCGTTTGCGATTTTAAAAATGTGTACATTAATAAACATCCACTTAATAGAAAGAATGAGTCGACAGAAACTGAACTACCAATTGTAAACATTGAAGATAATCTTCTTGACCACTAGAAAGTGAAAGTTATATATGAGTAAACATACTTGACACGAACAGTTTTTAATCAACAAACAACAATAATTTACTTACACTTTGTACCTCTATTAAATTAACGCATAATAAATTTGACATAACACTCATATGTTCATGCCCCGATATTATCCACACAATACTTAGAAATCGTATGCCGTTCAAACAAGGCAACATTTCCGGATTATTACTTATTTTTGTTAATTTCGTAAAATTTGTAAACCATGAGAATGCAATAAATATCTGATGATGAGGTTCTATTTTCAAAAACATTAGTCATTAATTATTATGATTTTCATCTTGGAATAGTTCATCAATGATACGAGCACAGAAGTGAGACTCCTTTATTTCAAGCTTCACATAAACATTATAAGCTGAATACTTTATTTATTTATTTACATCAATTTTAATTAATAAGAATAAATTACGAAACAGGTTAATTTATTTACTATATAGAAGATAGACAATTCCAGAAATATGAATTTAAACATTGAAATAATTTTTATTCATATGATATAACGAAAGTGGATACTAGGGTTGCGACCTCAAAATTATGAAAAGTCGGGAGGTCAACAAATATTATGTCGATTTTGTCTGGAGATAGAGAGGTCTATATATTAGTTAGTAAACTGAGCAGCAGGGTTGCTCCAATAATTTTTATCAAGTTGTCCCACCTGTATTGAAAAGGAGCCTAATGTAGTACTCAAAGCGCCTAATTATTGTCAACCAATAATAATTACATGTACAGTGGCGCGTAAAAAAGAGCCTAAATTGCGATACAACATGTTTTAAAGTAGCACAAGCAAATAAAAAATAGCCTAATTCGGGAAAAGTAGCACAATCTGACTAATATTCCACAACAAATTATATATTATCTAGACATATTAAATCTAAATGACCAGTACTTAGTTTTTCTTAACATTATTATTCCAACATATTATTTTCTCGTATTCTTTAACGTCATAATACTATACCAATATCAATCTGCAGTACGATTACGAACTACGAAGATACAAGTATGAAAGAACAAGCATCTAATATAGACTAATAAGTCATTGATTTAATTAATTAACATCAATATTAAAAAATTGGTATAGTATTGTGACGTTTCAGTATACACAAGAATAATATGTTAGAATAATAAGCTAGTAATTGATACGCTAATAAAGCGTGGTGTAACGGTTGCGATACACTGGGCGCTATACACTGAGGTCCGGGGCTCGTTTCCTAGCGGATTAAAGGGTTATTTATATTAATTAATAACAATATTTTTTTTGTTTTATCACGACGAAATCTGGAGAGATGGCAACCCCAGTGGACACACTGGAACTTGAATTGCGGAGCTCTATTTACCCGGATTAGTACTTTTAAGCTATAGGTGAGATAGCTTGATTGATTCCTTGGCT
Source organism: Nineta flava (assembly GCA_963920215.1). Taxonomy (NCBI): domain Eukaryota; kingdom Metazoa; phylum Arthropoda; class Insecta; order Neuroptera; family Chrysopidae; genus Nineta; species Nineta flava. The sequence continues at coordinate 13,848,413 of OY986045.1, read as the reverse complement.
CGGTTTCGTCCTAGGATTATAATTGCATTGACACAATGTTTAAGACCGAAATGTCTAGAAGACAAACTACAGGAATTAATTTTTGTAAGTCTGCTCTGGTAAATCATACAGGGATGCCAGAATAATTTCTATCAAATTCGGGAAAAGTAGCACAATCTGGCTACCATGGAAACTACGGTTATATGTGCGTTTAACTGCTTGGAAACTTATGCATACGAAAAATGTTGAACTTTTCGACTATATTTAATTTAGATAAAAGATTGATTGAGAATGAAAGTTATTTTGACATCTGAGAGAGTGAAATGAAAGCCAAATCGATTCGTTGCTATATTTTCGGTATTATTCTACCTGAATTTCTTTAATTTTATTTCATAATTTTACTTAGTAAAACATGCTCAATTTTAAATTATTTCTAAGAATTTATTTTCAGCATCTTATAAATATTACTAGAAGGGTTTTACTTTTAAAACGAACTTACTTGTTTTCGTGTAGTACAAAAATATATCGTAAGTGGTGCTAAATAAAATTATTACGCCCAAAACGCCAAGAAATGCTCTATAATAAAACGATTTTAAAAGAATTAGTTAAAAACTTAATTCGAAATACTATGTTTTACTCACATAACAACCCAATCGCCAGCATTTAATTTTGATTTATAATTATCTATTGTTTGACATTTTGATTCATTTACAGTGTATATACTGACGCCTGCAAACGTATTTAAATGGTCTTCAACCTCTTTTGCAGTGCAACCATCAGGAACACAAATAGCCCAACTGAGTGATAATCCTGACATTCCTCCAGCTCTCGTTCTGATTTCCAATTCTTCATTTAAGAAATTGGGATTCATCTTCATTTTTTTTTTAAATTTCATGTATGATTGAAAAAAAAATGTAAAAAAATAACGCATAATAAAGCTAATCACACCATTTAATTTTTCTGTTTGCTCTTTTTCGAAATCTGTGGTTTTATTTTTGAAAGCTATATGAGGAAAGGCCTTTCGATATATTTATATAGAAATTAATCTATATATATATATATATATATATATATATATATATTATATATATATATATATATTATATATATATATATATATATATATATATATATATATAAATTTAATATGTAAATTTTTCCTTAGAAAATTATTATTAATATGTTTTTAAAATTTTAAAACTTGCCAAGTTATAAAATTAAAATTTTAAAAACATACTAACGGAAAACTTACGAATAAACGTCTTACATTTAATCAATTTACCTCAATTTTTGAAAGAAAAATTTACATAATAAATTTACGTTCATTTTCTCACACTTGGTAAATAACTCGGTTCTTTATTTCATATCATGACTGTTTAAGGAAAAAATATAATAGAGGGCTTAATTTATAAGTCCTCATTAATTTTATTAGGTGGAACTATTATAATAAGGATATCCCTGAAAACTATGATCACTGCTATTTTGTACAACAGACTATTACTAAACAACACTGCTATTACTATAAAAATTATTAAAATAATCAAAGAGAACTCTAGGTTTTTTGGAAATTAAATTTCAACTTTTGCCCTAATTCCTAAAACAATTAGTATTTATATTTATATTTTATAAATACGTATTTCGACTATAAGCTAATTCATACTGATGATGACTACCTTCTAGTCGAAATACGTATTTATGAAATACAAATAATTGTTCTAGGAATAGGGGAAAAAGTTGAAATTTAATAACAGACATTACGTTTAATGTTCAAGATAAAAATAATAATAATGAAATTTGTATTTTTTAAACTGACAATTTATTTTCTTATAAATATTTAAAAACAAAAATACCATAAAACATACCGGTTGTATAGCTTCAGAAAATTGAACCAACTTGTTAATATTCTCAGACATCAATTGATTCTTTTGAATATTTACGTTTATTGATGCCAAACAATATTTACCATTAATTGCAAGTGGATTACTTCCATTTGTATTGTGACTTATTTGGATACATTCGTCAAAATATCCGACATCAGATAAATGTAGTTTTGCAATACCACTTTGTATTTTAGCTGATGAATCAATCACTGAAAATTTCAATTATTTGTAACATTTATTATCTGTATAATTTGAGTGACCATTATCAGAGTGGTCAATCCATCAAACACGAGGTCATAAGTTTCAAAGTTTCTGGTAGGCATACGGTATGAAGTGTCATATGGGACAAAAGTTTTAGGGCTAAGCAAGTTATAGAAATTTCGATAACTAACTCTCCTTTCGAACAATGCAGTAAAACACTAAATAATTTCTTAATAATAAGAACGAGAAGGAACAAGTACATTGCAATAAATGACCGCGGGGTCAAATGCGCTCTGCGTAGAACTAGAAGGTTACGTGTTCGAATCCCGGCAGCGGCAGTGTGTCAATTTGTAATTAATTGGGTGGTTAATGTACTAAGCAGTTCTGTATGGACAAAAATGAGGTAACCGACTCTATTTGTGAGGAATTTCTGCAGTTTCCGTTCGAACTCCAGAATTTCCTTCAACCAGCCAATTTCTAGTCTGCATATAATTCCTTGTCCTACACCCATATCATTAATAAAAAAATCTGAGTCACAGTCCAAATGTAAAAAAAACCATCCCTTAGATGGCTATTAAAAAATTAGGGGTAATCTGAAAAATTGCCGTAATGGTACCTACTTCCTCCATTCAATTGGACGATCACTATATGAATTTAGGATAGCCAAAGGTCGTGAGAATAATTGTTGTAAATATCATGAAAACTTTGAATTTTTCAAAGAAAGATCCTCGTAAGGTGAGGATTTATAAATGGCATAAAAAAATAGCATTGTCGACAAATATCACTATATCGTATTGTAAAGAGTCGAATAATTACAACCCGATTTGAATTTTTGTGTTAGATAGCCCGTTTATTGAGGAAGGTTATAGACTATAAATAAGTTTGCATTTCAACACGCGTGGCAGCTACACTAAAAAAAGGTAACTTTTAAATGGTGCGAGATACACAAAATCTTTAATACACAAAATCTTTAATAAAACACTTTTGTATAACATTTTTTTTCATGCAACAGATAGTTTAGACACAATTTCAGTGCCCTGAGCGGGCAGATAGTGAGGAAAAATCCTTCCTAAATTCCGTAAGCACACCCCACATCGAAAAATGTCTTCTTTGAAATCTTTTTCGATTACTTTTTTCGTATTTTTTTTGGCGACGAAAAGGAAATTAAAAGCGCATTCAATGGTAAATAAAATGGTTTAGAAAAACTAGTTGGATGAAACCATAATCGATAATCAATTTAAAAAAAACCTTCAGTAGTCCAAGAATTGAAAATCCAACATGTTCATTGGGAAAAGTGGTTAAACTGAAATATATTAAAACTGAAAAATAATGACACAGATTGGCCAATTGCTTGTTAACATGCGATTACATTACGCTTTGTTGAAGTATGCTTTTGTGCTTCTTCTAAGTGCATTAATAAAATATTTGTGATATTTTTATGGGTTTCAAATAAAATAGATGAAAACTTCAAATATATTTCATTCATTTAAATTATCAAATTAGTACTCCCATGGGTACACTTTTTAACTTAAGGACGTTCCCAAGAAAATTAGTTTTCTTTTGATTCTTCTGTAATTTTGATTATACGTAGAATTTTTTAATGGTTCTTACGGTACTAAATTTGTAAATATTGACAGTTAAAATTTGTATGTTTATCATATAAAACTGACCCCGATTAATGTTGTCACACACGTTTTATTAAATATCAATAGTAATTTTCTTTCGATTCTTTAAAAAAACAGAGAATAAGTAATTGAAGATATAACAAATATTTTTTTACAAAAATAACAATAACAAGCGGTATTAATTATCTTATAAATATTGATTAAGTGCTCAAATTTAAAAAAAAATTACATTATGTAAACTACAATAGATCAAATAAAATATAGTTGTGGTACAGTGTTAGTGCAGCAAAAAGTAACCTTGTACGTCAACTATATTTTATTTGATCTATTGTAGTTTACGTAATGGAATTTTTTTAAGTTGAACACGACTGCTCTTTGGGAACGTCATTAAAAACAAGTAATGTAACAACTAACTTAGTTAATTGTTTGAATACCCAGTATAAACTGAGTTTGTATATCAACGTTTGAACAATTCTTCAAATTCAAAGTTTATAAGATATGCATTTTTTTTCTGCGCTCAATATTTTCAAGCGTTACAAATAGTGTTTCACGAGGCACGAGGCGAGGCGAGGTTTTGGTATCACCTCACCTCGCCTCGCTTTTTTTAAATATCAACCTCGCCTCGCCTCGGTTGGGTTAGCTATCATCCTCGGCCGAGGCGAGGCGAAGGAAAATTTTTACTAACTTTGACTTATTTTGCATATTTGCAAAATAATCTATCTATTGCTTCATGTCTTTTTGTAATAAACTATATTTTGACAAAATGGAAACCCGACTTCAAAAATAAAATATTCTATAACAAAAAATGCACTAAAAAGTAAAAACATAATTGCATATTTTTGTGCCAATTTTAGTTCACCTAAGCAAAAATTTTTAAATATATATGTACAATTATTGTTATTTTTGGAGGCGGTGTCAGCATAGAGAAATTCACATAATTTTTGGACACCGCCTCCAAAAATAACAATAATTGTACATATATATTTAAAAATTTTTGCTTAGGTGAACTAAAATTGGCACAAGAATATGCAATTATTTTTTTACTTTTTAGTGCATTTTTTGTTATAGAATATTTTATTTTTGAAGTCGGGTTTCCATTTTGTCAAAATATAGTTTATTTCTCGCTTTTTAGTGACTCTAAAGTTCTATAACTAGTTTTATTTATCTAAATATGGGTAGACCATACTTAAACGACTAATTTTTAGTGAATTTTTTTATAACACATTTTTTTTTTACCCGGTTTTTTTTTTTTTTTAATTTTAAGAGCATTTTTTTATAACAGATTTTCAATTTTATTTACATGCATTTTGTTTTTTTTTTGTAAAAATTTTTTTTTTGGGGTCGGTTTTTTTTTTGTAAAACATTTTTTTTTTTACCCGTTTTTTTTTTTTTTTTAAATTTTAAGAGCATTTTTTATAACAGATTTTCAATTTTATTTACATGTATTTTGTTTTTTTTTTGTAAAAATTTTTTTTTTTGGGGTCGGTTTTTTTTTTGTAAAAAATTTTTTTGAAGTCGGTTTTAAAAAAAATTTTCTTATTTTCCCATTATAAATGAGTATACCCTTTCAAAAAAAAAAAAAAATTTCGCAAAAATCGGTTATCACATATAAAATGAGGATTTTCCTCGATTTTCCGGGGATCCCTTCATCAGAATGCGATTTGGTGCCAATGGGACCAATGGGAAACCAAACCCTTTAAAACAAAAAAAAAAAATTCAAAATCGGTTCATAAATGTTGGAGTTCTGATGTGACACACATAAAAAAAAAAAAAAAAAAAAAAAATACAGACGAATTGAGAACCATCCTCCTTTTTTGAAGTCGGGTTAAAAATACATGTTACTATATTATTTTTTTTTTTTAAATTACTTTTTGTAAATTTGCCTCGGCCGAGGCATTTCCTCGCCTCGGCCGAGGCGAGGTTTTTGAGACAATGTACCTCGCCTCGCCTCGGTTAGTAACGAGGAATAAAATTTTGAACCTCACCTCGAAAATTTTGGCCCTCGGTTACGAGGCACGAGGCGAGGCGAGGTTTGGGCGCTCTCTTGAAGTTTTTAAACTCGAACGGATTGCGCGGTTTTGATATAGTTGGGCGTGGTGATATGGTTTTATCTTACAAAACAACCCATATTAAAATTTTGGTCAAATAAATTCTTGGACCTATCAAACCCCTTCCAATTTCTACGCTCATGGAAACAATGGGTAAAATTTACAAAATTAACTACAATAAAGTTTCTCGTTATAAAAGTCGATTAACTTTACGGTATACTCAAAATTTCGAATTTTAATCAATGGTAATTTATCTGCACAATATCTGGAACGTATTATAAATAATTTTTTTTACTCATGCGGGAAAAGTACCATCTTACCTCCCGGTTTTCCATGCGGTAAATGACTGCCTATTCAATTATTACCACACTACTTAGATCTACTGCAAATATTTATTTGATTGCGGAAATTTTACTTCACTCAAATAAATATTTACAATACATCTAAGTGTTCTGGTAATAATTGAATAGCTGTTATGTTGTTACACAATATATTATTTGCGTAATTTAATCTTTGTGTCAAAATTGCTGCTACCAATGTGTAAAATTCCAAATTTTCAGTAAACAGTAAGACTAATCGTTTCTTATTTGGAGTACCTTTTTTGAAGTAAACAACCGACTTCATCTAAATTTCGTACATTAAATCCTTTGTTTCCACGAGCATAGAAATTGAGGGGGATTGAAATATTAAAATCCCCATGTTCTACGCTCATGAATTGATATGACCAAAATTGTCATATGCGGGTTGTAATTGTCATAAAACACTATCACCATACCAATTATATCAAAATAGCGCAATGAGTTCTAATTTAAAAAAACGATTTAAAAACTGTAACTTCAAGAGCGTACAAGGCCCAAACATATGTGCCACAAATTTTAACCCGAAAAATTAAATGAGCGATAGATCTCCCAAACATATGAAAAAAAGTTTCTATGAACTTTGATGTTTTCAAGCTTCTATTTCAAGACACAAGTTGTTTTAGTTCATTAAAAAAATGTTTATTTCAAATTATTCAAAACTACTTAACTGATTTAGATTACACTTGGCAAGCTCTTAATAATTAGAAAGTGGCTAATTTTGATGCAATTAGGTTTAATTTAATTACTTCAGGGGCGGCGCTAAGGCATCCTAAAGAGATATTTTAAAGAAAAATTTGTGTACGCCACTACTTTTTTCTCAATTTCATATTATTATCGAGTAATTAAAAATACTTTTTTTTCTTTTGCATTTTCTTTCTGTCTATCTTGTTTACTTTTCAAGAAAAAAATAAAATTATCCTGAAAAAGTAAATTTAATTTTAATAAAATGAAATACATAGTTATAAATAAAAAGTAAACAATTAATATTAATAAATAAAAAGTTAACTCATTTTGGTCAGTTTCTGTAAAATGATTTTATAAATTATCTTGATGATGTGTCATTGGAAAAAGAAATATCAATGGTTTCAATTTGACGCAGCTCCACCACACTTCGGACGGCTTGTTCGGGAATGGCTGAACGGAAATTACCCCCAGTGCTAGATTGGTCGTTTAGAACCAGTCACTAAGTCTCTAGGTCTCAATTGATGTTAACACTTTGGATTTTTATTTGTGGGGGGTAGTCAAAGGAAAAGTGTATGAAACCGCTGTTAATACCAAAGACAATCTAATTCTTTGAATCCAAAATGCATTCAACGAAGTCAAAGAAAATCCGGCCGAGCTTTTAGCGCAGTTAAATCTGTGGTTTACCGCTGTAGGAAATGTGTCGATCGAATCGAGCAATTATTGTAATTTATTTTAATAAAATTGTTTACTTTTTATTTATTATTTCATATTATTAGTAAAATTAATTCTACTTTCCAGCGAAATTTTATGCTTTTCTCGAAAGTAAGATAAACAGAAAATGCAAGGGAGAAAAAATTAATTTTTAATTATTCAGTCTAAAAATAATATGTAATACGCCAATGCTTGCGTATTCAAATATTTCTTTAAAAAAAATCTAGTTAGGATGCCTTTAAAGCGCCGACCTTAAAATAATTAAATTAAATCTAAAATCCGCTTTTTGGAAAATCCAAATTTCCAAATTCTGACGTATTCTTTGATGAATTTTAAGCATATTTTGTCTTATAAAATTTATTCGTAGAATGCTTTATTTTTGAGTAAAAAATTGCTGAAGTTCAAATACTGATTATTTTTTTAACCAACTTTACTAAAGAAGGTTAACTTTTTCGAAAATATCACAAGAGACAAAATATATCAATTTTTCGACAAGGAAAATGATGCCGTTATGCCCATTCAACCCCCCCCCCCCTTAAATAATAAAAATGACCAATTTCAACACTCGGCTTTCGATTCTACATAAAAAATCTTAAATTTGAGCCCTTACACAATGCAAAATCTTTTGACCAGTTCCGGACAAACTGTTGTTTCTTTTTATATAGGCGTATATATAGCTGTCCGGCTAAGATTAAACTAATTAAAAATACAAAATTAAAATACATACTTTGTTCTGCCCATATTTCTCCTTTGTATACAGCATCATACAACAATTTACTTTGTCTCTCACATAACTCACTACGTTCTGATTCTGATTGTAAAGTGTAGAATTTTAATAATTGTTTAATCGTTGCCAAATTTGATATTGTCGGTAATGATGGTAAAGATGGAAATCCATATATTGAAACATTACAGGTACAAAATATAACGTACAAAATGATTAACGGTTTTAGTAACATTTTTAATTAGATATAAATTAGAATAGCACACGTAATAACTAATTCTTTAATTAATTAATTCCGTATTATTTATACTTCTCGAAAATATTTAATCTCTCGTTGTAATTGATATCGGATGTCAATTAAATATTCATAGAGACGTAATTATACATATTAATATTGCAATAAAAAACGTGTTTGTAAAAATACGATAAAATTGAGTACCTACCTTAATAAAGTACCTAAATACCGATTTACTGATAATGAAAAACAAATACTGGGCCTTTTTGTCCACTTTATTAGCATAATCTATAAAATATTGTTGAATATAAAAAAAATTTTGACAAAATGGAAACCCGACTTCAAAAATCGAATATTCTACAACAAAAAATGCACTAAAATGTAAAAAAATAATTGCGTATTCTTGTGCCAATTTTAGTTCACCTAAGCAAAAAATTTTTAATATATATGTACAATTATTGTTATTTTTAGAGGCGGTGTCCAAATTTTAGGTGAATTTCTCTATGCTGACACCGACTCCAAAAATAACAATAATTGTACATATATAGGTGATATTGCATAGTTGAACTAAATTGACACAAGAATATGCAATTATTTTTTTACTTTTTAGTGCATTTTTTGTTTTAGAATATTTGATTTTTGAAGTCGGGTTTCCATTTTGTCAAAATTTTTTTTATTTTTCGCTTTTTAGTGACTTTGAAGTTCTTTATCGGATTTTATTTGTCTGAATATGGGTAGACCTACTAAACGACTTACTAATTTTTAGTGCATTTTTTTATAACACATTTTTTTTATCCGTTTTTTTTTTTTAATTTTTAGTGCAACAGATGTTCAGTTATTTTTACATTCATTTTGTTTTTTTTTTGTAAAAATTTTTTTTTTGGGGTCGGTTTTTTTTTGTAAACAATTTTTCTATTTGAAGTTGGTTTTTAAAAAAGTTTCTTATTTTTCCATTATGAATGAGTGTATACCCTTTCAAACAAAAACAAAATTTTCTTAGAAATCGGTGATCACATATAAAATGAGGGTTTTCCTCGATTTCCAGGGGATCCCTTCATCAGAATGCGATTTGGTGAAAATGGGACCAATCGGAAATCAAGCCCTCTAAAACAAAAATTCAAAATCGGTTTATAAATGGCGGAGTTCTGAGGTAACAAACATAAAAAAAAGACGAATTGAGAACCATCCTCCTTTTTGAAGTCGGGTTAAAAACTAAACAGATTTCTACAGTGAAACATTAAATATTATATAATAAAAATACTGATTGAAAGAGCTGAACGTTTTAAAGACTCATAACTTTCGAAATCAAAAATCAACAACAACAAAAACAATTAATGTAACAATTAACTGAGTTATTTGAATACCCAGTATATACTGAGTTGTATATCAATGATTGAATTGTTAACAATTCTGCGTATTCGAATTGTGAACAATTCGCTTTCCGAGGAACATTTATTCACAAATTATAAGAAAACTATTGAGTTTATGAAAAAGAAATTTCAAACAAAAGTTGTTTATTTTAAAAAGAAGAAGATTTTTTGAAGAGTTATTAAATTTTTTTCTTTTTCTTACGGTTTTAAAGATGTATATTTCCGCCCTCCTAACGGGGGGAAACACGTTGCGTTTTTGTCTTGTGATTTAACGAACTTGACCTTACTTTTTGCTCTAGAACACATAAAAAAATTTCAGCTCCTTATCTCTTTTCGTTTTTGAGTTATCGGGTTCACAGATAGACGGGCAGACGGACGGCTATACCAAGCATTTATGCCAAGGATTAATATTTTCAAGCGTTACAAAGTCGGGACTAAACTTAATATACCTTGTTTATTTATATATACTGGGTATAAAAATAACAGCGTTGCAGTGAAGGTGTAAAAGGCCTTCACTACAACAGACAAAAATACTTATTTTACACCTTGTGATTTTTATTTTGATATAAAAAATAAGTATAATATTGTTTGGGACAAGTACATTTTTATTGTTATATTTATTACTAGCCGTTACTTGCCCGCTTCGCTTAGCGTAGCTTAAAAGTTGTAAAAGTAATGATTTATTGATTTTAATGATCAATCGAATTGGCTTTTATGTGTAATTATCTAGTCAATAAACAATTTGTCATTTTTTTAAGAAATTTTCCCGTTTTATAAATAAATTGTATATTTTTTTCATCTGCGCTTAGCGTGGTAAGATATACAATGACCGAAATTGCAAGCTAACTATTTTTAAGGAAGGAACATTTTTTGATCTTTACCTCTACCTTTTACGGTTTCAAAGTTAGGTGTCCCCTACTAGCATGGTGGGTCGTGGTTGGTAAATTATGCGACTTTGCAAATTGTTTATTTTTAAAGAAGGTACATTTTTGTCTTTGAATTTTTTTTTCTCTTACGATTTTAAAGTATTTTGTCGCCCTCTGGCGTAAGTGGGGGCAGAAGTATGGCACAATGAGTAACTTTGCAAGTTGTTTATATTTAGGAAGGAACACTTGTTGTCCATAATTTTATTCTACCTGTTACGACATAGCTCCGGATTAATGAGTGGATGAGGATATCTATCTTTGAACAGGATTAAAGAAGGATAAACATTTTCTTCTACATATCTCTTACGGTTTTAACAACAGATATTCACCCCCTTCCCCCCCATTTGCAGTGATAACATGTATAAGAATCGACATTAAAAGAGATTATTTTAAAGAAGGAACATTTTTAGTCTTCGAATTTTATGCCTATTTTTTACGGTTTTGAAGTTACATATTTCCCACAACTAAGCTAGTAGGTGGCAGGGTAAGGGACAATGGGTGAAATCATAAGATATCTATTTTAAAGAAAGGACCAAAGGTCTTTGAGTTTTTCTTCTATCTCTTATGGTTTCAAAGATAAATACTTCCCTTCTCCTTAGAGTGGAGGAGTGGTTAAGTAGGTTCAATGACCGACCGCAAATTGTTAATATTTAAAGGATTATTTATTTCCTAACAATTTTCCTTCTACTCTGACTCACGATTTTAAAGTTAAAAACTTCTCCCTCCTTGGAGGTGGTGGTTAGTTAGTACAAATAGTCGCTTTGCAAGTTTATTCCAGCTTCAAAGTTAGATATGTCCCTCCTCCTTGGATGGTGGAGGGTTGGTTGGTGCTATTACTGACTTTGCTAATTGTTTATTTTTAAAGAAGGAACTGCCATGAAGTAAAATAATAAAGCAAAATTGCTTCAAGCTGGGGCAGTAGCCCTAAGTATTTCCGGTGAAAACAGTAGCCTAAATTACTCTCTGAAAATTCCTCTACCTACCAATGAAAGCCCCATCAAAATCTGTTCATCCATTTCGGAGATTAGCCAGGACAAATAAACAGAGAGATAGGCACACAAAATTTAAAATATGCGTGTTTTGATTTGGGTATCGTGCAAATAACCTAAATATGAGCTTAAGAAAATCCTTTATTTCGAAATCACTAACAGACATTTCAATTATATTTATTTGTAAATAGGTACCCGGTATATACAACATATACAAGGGTATATTAACTTTACTTCCATTTGTAATGGTTGAAAATATTGATCATAGATCATAATTTTTGTTTAAGCGTTCATGAAGTGTCCTTATTAGCCCATATCATATAACTCAAAAATGAAAAGATATAACAAGCTGAAGTTTTGTCTCTGTGTTTTATCTATAGAAAGTAACTTTAAGTTCGTGAATGGGAAAAATCGGATCGTGCACCCGCGGAATAAGTGGAAATATCCTTAAGGTTATTCTTAAGATTGAAGAAAAATTAAAAAAAAGGTTCCTTTTCTAAAAATAAACAATTTTTTTTACATATTATTTGTGTAAACTAGGCGTCACAATACAATACTAACTAATGTTAATTTCCATTAAGATTACGTAAGCGTAGTATGAAAGAACTACCATATACTATACAAATTAATTATAAAAAATTTTCAATAAATATATATAAATATTAGTTTTTTGTTGTTGTATAGGCAAACATGTCATTTAATTTTTAATAAAATACATATGAAAAAATTAATACATCCACTAGGACTCGAATTCGAACCTCGGGAATTTTAACCCGGTGTGCAGCGCTTTACACCCGGGAAACGAAGTCCTGAACAGTCAAATTCAATCTGTTATTTGTAACCATCTATCCTCAGCTATTCCATCTATGGTTTTTCATGGTTTTCATTCCCACAAATTGTTAAAGTAAATATCAGGATTGTACCTATCTAAGGGCCATAGCCCCATTACCTAATCGGTAATCTCAACATCCATTTAAATCTTAAAATATTAAAATTGAACTTGTTCTTTTTTGTATTGTCGAAAAGAACTTATAAGTTATTACTATTATATGTGTAATATCGTTGAATGAGACAATAAACGACTGCTAAAGCAATTTAGTATTTATTAGGTAATACAATAATTACCAAAAACAATTTAGTATTGATTAAAAGTCTCTTTCTTAGTATTAAAAATGACATATGTTAAAATTCGTTACGTAGGAGCTGCTTCAACTTAGCGAATTTCCTTGGAATACATAAATTGCTCTCTAGCGGTCACAATGATAGTCTGATTTTATGTCGTATCTGATTTTAGATTTTTGCATGGCCAATTTTATTAATAAATGACATACGTCAAGGGGAAAGGGGGCATAAAGATAGAAGAAAACACAAAATATAAAATATCTCTCTTAATATTAGAACAATCAAATGCGTAAGGAATAAATTTGTGGAAAATCAAGTTTGCTACAATTCATTACCTTATCATTTTTGCTCAAACTCGAATGCGTACAGAGATATTGAGGAATTTAATTTTCAATCTTAAACCGTCAATATTCTTGTAAATATTAGTGTTACAGAAAAAATGATAAGAAACAAAATTACTGTAAAACTTAATACCTACAACTTTACTTCATATAAAATTTTCGATTTTTCGAATATTAAGGGAGATACGTCAAATTTTGTGTTTCCCTCTTCCTCTAAACCCCCCTTCACCCTTGTCCGATTTTACCCATTAACGAACTTGACCTTTTGAATACCAAAAGCGCTTCAAATACCAAATTTTATTCCGATAAAATGAAAACTGTCACCGCTAGAGTGATTACAGACACACATATATATATATATATATATATATATATGTCCATAGATATATATATATATATAAATTTTACAGATGGTGATATTTGACATCTACTAGGTAGGATCGATGGACATTTGAAGAAATTTTTGCGAAATTTTGACTTCGGTACGGGACCAATTATTTCTTTTCAGGAAATTCGCTAAAAATATATAAAATGAGGAACCATTTTAAATAATGTAATGGTCTAAAAGCTGGCTACATAAAAGTGAACTAATAAAACGTAGTCGTGATTTTTTCTCATAAGTTTCCCATGATATCGTCAAAGCAAGAGCCGCATTTTCAGGTGAGGCGAAGACTGTGGGTGGAGGGTCAAACGTGTAGAGTTTTGATTAAAAAAAAAAACCGATTGAACACATGTCCGTCTGCCTGTGTGTGGACACGATAACTCGAGAACGAAAAGAGATGACGAACTGAAATTTTTTTCAAAAAATAATTTTCATTTTAAATAAACAACTTTCGTTTGAAATTTTTTTTTCATAAACTCAGTAGTTTTCTCATAATTTGTGATTAAATGTTCCTCGAAAAGCGAATTGTTAATAATTAGATGTATGGATGAATGTTTGGTATATGTGTACATAAAATTCGGCTATTTCCACATGTCCGTCTGCCTGTCTGTGGACACGATAACTCAAGAACGAAACAAGATGACGAGCTGAAATTTTTTTCAAAAATAATTTTCATTTTAAAATAAACAAGTTTTGTTTGAAATTATTTTTCATAAACTCAGTAGTTTTCTCATAATTTGTGATTAAATGTTTCTCGGAAAGCGAATTGTTAATAATTCGAATATGCAGACATGTTAACAATTCAATCATTAATATACAACTCAGTATATACTGGGTATTCAAACAGATAACTCAGTTAGTTGTTACATTACTTGTAACAATATCATTATTGGTATGACGTGCTACCTATGACGTGCTATCCACAATTGACGGAGAAATCGGAGAACATACATTTATAAAAAATACATATAGTCGAACATAGAATCTCCTCCTTCATTTTTGGGTCGGTTAAAATTTTTGTTGATTTTCTAATTTCCACAGAAACAATACCTTACTTCTAAAAAATAACTATAAAATTATTTTATTAAAATTTTGTTTCAATTTTGAAATGTCAATTTTGATACAATAGCTACAATAGCACACTACAATAGCACACTATTATTAATCGTTGTATATGGTTGTATTTTGGCTATGAATAAATTTAAATTTTTCGAATACTAAAATCATGTCAGATATGATATTTCATTTTAATCACACTAAAATTATGACCGCTAGAGAGTGATTTATGCATTCTAAGGAAATTCGCTAAGTTAACGCAGATACTGCGAAACGCCTTTTTTTCAAATATTAAGGGAGATATGTCAAACTTTGTATTTTCCCCGCCCTCTAAACGCCCTTTCCCCTCGTCCGATTTTACCCATTAACGAACTTGACCTTTAGAATACCAAACGCGCCTCAAATACCAAATTTCATTCTAATCGGAAGAAAACTGTGACCGCGAGAGAGTCCACAGACATTTTAAAAAGTACATATATATATATATATATATACTTATACTTACATATATACTTATATATATATAAGTATATATATATATATATATATTTTTAAGATCTAGTAGGTAGGATCGATAGACATTTGAAGAAATTTTTACGAAATTCCAACATTGGTACAAAAACAATAGCTGCATTTTCTTTGGAGGAAATTCGCTAAAAAGCTAAAAGAATTTAAAAAATGAAAATATATTTCTGAAAGATATAGATATTGTTGCATTAACTAAAAGTTTTGTAGTTATGAAGAATCGATTTGTTATATTAAGAAAATGTTATTTGAAGATATATTGGATTGCAACATTGATAACATTTTTTTCCCTTTTAAAGAGACCTTTTAGAGAGACTACTTTTAGAGATGTAACATAACTAAAATTTACATGAAAATTCAGAAGACCGCGCAGCATGAAAAAATTATTATTTTCAATTTTTTTAGATATGAATAAAATTTTTACATTAATAATAGAGAAGTTGCATTAATTTTTTATCGCTGTAAATTCATATATAAATGAAAGACTAATTCATTTGAAGTATGTTTCGATAATTTTTTTTTTATTAACAATGTTTTCATTAATTATTAATAAAAAATAAATAAATTTTTGTATAAAAAAAACGACTTTGACGTCATTATATCCGTTGAGGCTGAGAGCCAATTGGAATCATGCTATACACTTGTCCAGATCACCATGTGTCATAACAAAATAGTCTAATAGTCTCTTGTCTCTCTCGTAAACATGGATGTTTTATCGTTTCTCCATGTGGTGGGGTTACTAAAGCGATATAATGGCGTCACTGGTGTTTGAATCTACATTTTTTTTAAAATAATTTTCAATTGCAAAATTACATGAAAAATCAATTGTTTAAAATTTATTTTTTAATTTTTTTAGTAAACTTTTGAAAAAAGATAAAATTACAAAACATGCAACTTCTCTATGTCTGAGGCATGCACTTTTGTATTTTCCAAACTTTTTTACATTAGTTACTTGTTATAATATAATTGACATACATTCATTAGTAAGAGAATATGCAAAATTTGGTGTTGTTACAAGGTTTGAATGCTACCTACCTAACAAAAGGCCGACCTACAAAAGTGCCTAATAAGACCTACCTAGCTGAGAACCAAACCATTGCAAGATTTTCAATAGTAACTGTCAAATATTTTACTTGGCAAGTAAAATTAAATTGCTAATAAGGAAAATCATGTGTATGCTTACTTCTCGATTTGGTAAGGCTGGGTTGTAGTGGTTGTCTAGGATATAATACACTTGGAACCATTTTTCATTATGATACCGGAAAGAGCTTACCCATCCCTAGCTACTATTCGTTAAACCATTTAGACCCTTTTAAATTTGGCCCTCTTTACATATCACTTTTTTTTGTGACGAATATGCGAAAACCTGGTCACCTTTTACATGTTTGTGTTTGGTGAGATAAATATTTACAAAATATGAATAACTATGTACAAGGAAAGCGCGGATCTTGGGGGAGGGTCGTTGGGGTCATACCCCCGCCCACCCAAACTAAATACAACAAAGCATAATTCACCTCTTTCTCGAATCTTACATTGTGATGAAATAATGGTGGGAATGAAAACCAGGGTTCTAAGTAGTTTATTACTTCTGAATAATTATACCCAAACATTAAAATCATTTTCCACTCTACGACGTCTTAAAATATGGCTTCGTGCTAATATGGATGAGGAGCGACTTACCGGTCTTGTGTTACTAAATATCCATCGAAATATTACTATTGATGTCGATGACATTATCACGTCAGTTGCAAAAATAGTTGCAGAAGAACATTAAATAAAGTTTATCTACACATAGTATAAAAGAAAGTCGTCCTCCGCGTCTGTCTGTTTATCCGCTAGCTCCTTCTAAACCACGCAACGGATTTTGAAACGGTTTTCACCATTATGTAGATAATTTTTTCCGGAAGGTTTATGTGTATAGTACATCCTAATTAAACCGTGCGAAGTCGGGTCGGGTCGTTAATAATATATATATTTTTTCTTTTTTAAGGTGTGTAATTTTTTTTCAATTTACTTAACCCTGCCACTACTTTTCCATTTTCCTAGAAAATTCGATTTCTCTTTTTATTTTTATAATATTTTCAATGACAAGAGTCTTCAATCTCTGACCCCCTCCAAACTTTAATTCTAGATCCGCGCCAGGAACAAGGTTAACTGGTTAAAAGGTAAGCATATAGCCTGAAGAATAGATATATTAGAAGAGCGAACGTAATGTTAAAAAAACGGTCAAGAATTGGTGTAACTATCTTTTATCAGTAGGGGTCACTGGCCTCAGTGCCGTACGGAACTTAAATGTTTAAATGTAGGCGCCAAGAAATCACTTTCATTCAGTTAATAAGTAGTCTTAGTTTTATAGATAATAAAAAATTGTTTTCGATTATCCATTAATAATTAAATAAATAATAATAGAGAATTCTAAATAATCTGCAATAAATTAAAAGATGAAGAATCATAGTGATAATTGCAATTAATAATAATATACAAATATATGTTTACAATACTAACATATATTAGATAAAGAAAGATGACAAAACCGGTAATTACAGACCATATTCCTTTCGTAAATGCAGACACGCATTCCTAACCTTAAACAACCTTCCACTCATAGATATATAACAGTATATCTATGCTTTCCCTGTACAACATCGTCCCATTTTTTCACATTTATAAAATTAAACAATTTTTATACTTACAATTTTTATTTGTAAGATGCGATAACCGTTGATTTTAATATGTAATAATAATAATAATTCCGTACGGGTATATTCGCACTGCCGCTAGTGGCGAAAATAATAACTATGATCTCTACACGTTTTTGAGGACGAAAAAACAGACGAATTGCCTTTGTCGTTCAATCTCCTATTTATCTATTCTTCATGGCATATAGCTTTAAAAAGAAAACAAATATATGGTAAATTTTATCTAATTTTCAAATTTAATTTTTGCAATAATATACGTAATTATGAAATACTTTTGGCTGACGTAAATCGAACATCTTAATGTAAGAACATGAATGCGGTATATTTTGCTTTATAGTTCTTGGAATATAAATTATTAAGTTTGTATACATATAGCCAGTTTTATAGTTCTTAATCTTATATACACTTCTGGGAGTCAGGATTCCCATTACGTTCTTCTCTGGATCCAAGCCTATATAAGCCAAAATATAATAGACAAATTTTCATATCAATTGCAAAACCAGAATTAATATATTTAATTAATCATATATGCACTTAGGATTTATGATATAATGACAATCTAATAGAATACTTTAATAACCATTGTCTGTTTTTAGTGGACTATCGGTAAAAGATTTGGTAAATTATTAAACAATTGTACGATACTAAAAAAACACCTTTTTAATGATAGTTAATAACATTTTTAATAAACAAATATTCACTTGAAATTTTTACTAAAAGTACTTTTATGCAAATATAGATTTGGTCTATCGGTCTGTCGATAAGATTTGGTATATTATTAAACTATTGTACGATACTAAAAAAAAACCATTTTAATGATAGTTATTAACATTTTTAATAAACAAATATTCACTTGAAATTTTTACTAAAAGTACTTTTAAGCAAATATAGATTTGATATATTATTAAACAATTGTACGATACTAAAAAAAACACCTTTTTAATGATAGTTATTAACATTTTTTATAAACAAATATTCACTTGAAATTTTTACTAAAAGTACTTTTAATCAAATATACCATGTGTTACATTTTAATTTTCTCAGGCCAATATCTCGAGAACTAAGTAAGATTGGCCAATAATCTAGTGGGCTATTTGTTGTAGCGGCTTGAGTATTGTAATGATTTTACGGGCTAAGCCAGCGGTTGATCGTATAACACTATTTACTGGCAGGGGCTCCCTTGCTGGAAAGGTTCCAAATGATCAATTAGACTAAGACTCACGAGAAACCTAAGCTACGGTCTGCTATTCATTGTGCCTAGAGAACTAGCCAAAGGCTAGGGCAGCAGGGTCAAATGCTGTTAAACAATCCCCTTGAAGCAATTGGTGAACTCCACCAATAAATGCCCTCCCCACCAAGTGGCCGATGGGGTAGTACACGGCTCAATTTACTCATAGGACCAAAATGGTTAAAGGTATAAAAAATAATAAACCAGTTGCTTGGTTGAGGGTTGAGGCTGCGCAAGCTAACCTCGCCCAGATACAAAAAACTGCAGGTGCATCCAGCCCAGCAGAAAATCTGGACGAAAAAATTCGGAATCCTTTCCTGAAGGTGGAAAGAAAAATTCTCTCGGGTGCAACCCAGAGAAAAGCAGTGGCAGAGAAAGCCAGGGCTGAGAGGAAACCGATTCCTCCGATAAAGTGGAAAATCTGGACAAAAAACCCTACAGCCCTGTTTTCAGAAACCGTGATACCTATGGGGGCCGATTCAGGGAATCAATCTTTGGAAAACCCACAGGAAAAGAGGTCAAGATCTGAAGACGCGACTCAAAGCCCGAAACAGATCTCGATAAACATAGAGGGGGGGCAGGCAATGCTATAAATACCATTGCATTGATGTGCATTGCACTGCGGTGGTATCCTGAGATCAAAATGACTCAGGAACAATCCGAAAGGGTGCAACTCTCGATGCTAGTAACCCTCACCAGCCAAGAGCTCGTTGAGGGCCCACAGTATCGGGGCTGCTACCTGGCTCTCCTGCCCTCGTTGTGCAGTGCATAGGAACAACAGCCATAACCTGGCTTCTGGAGAACGTCCCGATCAACAGGCTACGTAAGGAATTAAACTTATCGTCGGGGATGGAAAAGCCCTGATTGTGTCGCTAGTACGTCAACACAACAATTAGATTCTCAAACTATAGACTGAGACACTGACTCTATATATTCAATTACACCATACGTAACAGATACAATTGAAGAAATAACAAGTAAACTAAATCAAACCCAAATAAATCAACAAATCAATACCCCAATAAAAAATAATTCAATTAATAACACTATCGATAATATTTCTAAAATGTCGCACATTACAACAATAGACTTAATAAACATGATGACACCTTTCGATGGTACCCCTGGTACTCTGGAAAGATTCATTCGAAACGCGAATAGAGCTATTTCAACAGCTAACCAAAACGAGGAACTATTAATCGATTTAGTCAGAACAAAGATCATTGGGAAAGCAAACGAAATTTTAATTTCAGTAGGCGACCCAAATAATTGGACAACAATTAAAAATCATCTGACTACACAATTTTCACACAATTTTACAGACGAACAGTTGAAACCATTTTACACAAACTCAATACAATTTCACAATGTAATAAAACGCTAGAAATGTATTACGCTGAAATTGCCGACTTACAAACAGCTCTACTTAGTTCTGTAGATACCTCAAAATCTATAGAATACCGATTAGGGCAAAACGAAGTTTACATGTTTATCGTTCTGAAATCATTTATAGCAGGATTAGATCCAAAACTAGGATATATAGTCAGAGCCAATAGACCTAAAGATATCAAAGAAGCTTATGATGTATGCTTGAACGAATTAAGCATGCAACAATCAAGCATGGACAGAAACAGAACTAGTTACAGTAAACCTCAAACAAACCATCATCAGTTTAGACAAAACTCACAATCAATACCTTTACGACAACCCAAATTTAATTATACCTCAAACTACCAAAACAATCCAAGACCTATACACAATTCTCCAATGTATAGAAACCCACAACAATCATACCCCCAACAAACGCACAAACCAAATCCTTTCGACTCATTATAGACCTATACAGCCGAACAGACCCATGTTCGCACAACAAAATCAAAACCAACAACAACAACAACAAAGACCTCCATATAGACCTACACCCATGGACACCAGTCCAGGGCATACCAAAAAATATTCCATAACAAACCTAATAATTCATTTAGACCATCGGGACCCCCAAACTTAACGTCTAAAGAACTTTTTAACGTAGACCATGAACAACAAGACCCTTATGACTACGATTATAACCAACAATACGATCTTCGATATTCACAACAATACGAAGTTGACGAATATCAAAATAACTATGACTCCCAAGATAACTACGAACCAACGTTAGAACATAACTATAACGAGGACTACAACAGAAGCTTTAGCGATAGCATAGATGAAATTTTCCGACAAATGCCTCAACATCGAGACCGCCGGACTATTTGAACTAAACTACCACAAAACTAACGGAACTCTCCCCTACATTAAAATTGATCACCTAAAATTCTTGATAGACACTGGAACCGATGACAATTTCATCAACCCTAAACATACCTCAAATTTTCAACTCATACCCACACACATAACTGTAAAAACTGCCTTGCGAGAACATTTAATCAATCAGAAAATCCAAGTAGATTATTTATCGCAACTAAATAATCAACAACCCTTGGAATTCTTAGTGTTTAAATTTCATCATTTCTTCGACGGGCTCATTGGGAACGAAACTTTACGCAAACCCAACGCTCGATTTAACTATCAAGCTAGCACCATCACCTTTGGAAACATTACAAATAAATTGTTATATAAACCTATACTCCAACCCCAAAACTTCAATTTGGACCCACATGAACAACGATTAATTACCCTACCCACTAACGTTAAAAACGGAGATGTATTCATATCCCCTATTAAACTGAACTACACTCAAATCGTTTCAGGCATTTACACCTCCACAAATTTTAAGGCCCAAATCTTAGTAGCAAACGAAACGGACCAAACCCAATCATTTATTTTAACCCAACCAAAATGTTGCGAACAGTTAAACAATTTTCAGGAAATCAACATGATTTTAAATGAACATCGTCATAACTACGACTATCACTTCGCTTTGGAAAACTTACGGACTAATCACCTTAACGATGAAGAAAGGTCAAAATTACTAGAATTATGCGCTGAATATCGAGACATATTCTACACAACCGACCAGCAGATGACTTTTACATCTGAAATAAAACATAAAATCGAGACGACTAACGACATTCCCATTTATACAAAATCATATAGGTACCCCCATATTCACAAAGAGGAAGTCACGCGACAAATAAATGAAATGCTAGAAAAAAACATAATACGACCATCCAATTCTCCTTGGTCTTCACCAATTTGGATAGTCAGTAAAAAAGCCGATGCCTCAGGAAAAAAGAAATGGCGCCTAGTCATTGATTATAGAAAGTTGAACGAAAAAACAATTGACGACCGATATCCCCTTCCCAACATAACGGGCATACTAGACAAACTAGGGAGATGTCAGTATTTCACAACCCTCGATTTAGCTTTAGGCTTCCACCAAATCGAGATGGATAAAAACGACATAGCAAAAACTGCCTTCTCAATTGACAATGGAGATTATGAGTTCACGCGCATGACATTCGGACTGAAAAACGCACCTGCGACATTTCAACATGCTTAGCATTTCAACATGCATTTCAACATGGATAACATGCTTAGAGAACACATAGGAAAGAATGTATTAGTTTACATGGACGATATAATTATCTTCTCGTCATTCTTACAAGAACACATAGAAAAACTAAAACAAGTGTTTGATAAACTACGACATTTTAACTTCAAAACACAACTCGACAAATGTCAATTCCTTCATAAAGAGATTGAATTCCTAGGACACATTGTAACTACGGACGGAATAAAACCAAACCCAAAAAAAATACAGACAATCAAAAACTTCCCTATCCCAAGAACGGTAACAGAAATAAAGTCATTTCTGGGCTTAATAGGATACTACCGTAAATTCATACCCAACTTTGCGAAAATAACGAAACCCATGACGGAATGTCTAAAGAAAGGAACTACAATCAACATCAAAAACCCCAAGTATACAGAATGCTTTGAATATTGCAAAACCTTGCTATTAGGAGACCCAATACTACAATACCCTGATTTCGATAAAACATTCATACTAACGACAGACGCGAGTAACTATGCAATAGGAGCTGTCTAATCTCAAGGACCAGTTGGGCAAGACAAACCCATATGCTACGCTTCCGGCACACTGAACAAAAGTGAATGCAACTATAGCACGATCGAAAAGGAACTCCTAGCAATCGTCTGGGCATAAAGCAATTCAGACCGTATCTTTATGGACAAAAATTCAATATCCTAACTGACCATAAACCTTTAAAATGGGTATTTTCTCTAAAAGAACCCAATTCAAAACTATTACGATGGAGAATAAAACTCTCAGACTTTAATTTCGACATTGACTACAAGCCTGGTAAACAAAACGCAAATGCTGACGCGCTTTCACGAATTCAGGTCCCGGAAATAAATAATCTAGACACAGAGAACCAATCCCTAGATGTTGAAATCTCAACTCAACATTCAGCCGACGAAAACATTCTCAGAAATCCCTATATCAGAACACGTATTAAACGAATTTTCAAATCAAATCACGTAATCGACATAACTCTCAAAAATAACATTACACTCGAAACCCTTTTCAAAACACGCAAACGAACGACAATAGAGATGTTACTTTCTAATGAACAAAATTTAATAAAAATATTTAAAGAATATTTCCATCCTAATTCGCTAAACGCAATACTTACAGATGATCAAACATTTAATAAATTAAACAAAATTTACCAACAATACTTCTCTAAGTATAAACTTATTCGTTGCATGAAAATTTTAACAGATATCGAGGACCTTGACGAACAATCAAACTTAATAAACAATATCATGACCTATCTATCCGCAGAGGAGTGAACGAAACTCTACAACACTTAAAAAGTATACTTATAATCACGTATATCAACTCATGCGATGTTTGCGCAAAAGTAAAATATGAACGTCACCCTCTTCAATTAAAACACATTGCAACTGAACAAGCTACACGACCTTTTGAAATACTAGACATAGACTATCTATTCATTGAAAAGCAACCAATTCTTTCTATCCTTGACAAATTTTCAAAATACTGCGAACTAATAACACTACCTTTCCAAGACGGTTTAGAAACTTTATCAGGATTCCGCCAATTCCTAACTAGACACGGAACACCACGTTAAATCATACATGACCCTGGGCTAGAATTCGAAAACCTTCAGTTTAAAGAATTCATACGAATTTACAACATAGAAAATCATACTACCACCACCAGATCCTCAACAGGCAACTCACCAGTTGAACGATTGCACTCGACAATATTGGAAACCATGCGTATACTTAAAATACAAAAACCTAAAGCAGCCCTGAAAGAACTCCTAGAACTAGCAACCTTAACCTACAATAATTCCATCCACACATCCACAAAACATACCTCTTTCGAAATTATTCACGGACTACGAGAAACTACAATTCTAAAACCATCAAAAAATGCGATTACCGACTACAACTTGGAAAGACGAATAGAAACAAAACTCATTAACGATATAATCGACAAACAGAAATTAGAAACCAAACAGGACAAACTTAGCACAACAAGAAACGAACCTCCAGATATCGACGGTACAGTTTATGTTAAAACCAATCAAAGAAACACTAAACTAAAAGCCGCCTAGGATCGTGTCAAAGCCACTAAACAAAATAGAATAACTTTTAATACCGATAAGAAACGAAAATATCACGTTGGCAAACTAAAATTAAGGAAATCAATTTCTTAATTACAGATTCGTGTTCACTACAAGCCAACATATCGAATATCATGACCTCACGCATACCAAAGGGCTACTCGCTTTGAATCTCGGACCCACTAGAATAATTACAGACTTTAATAACTTAATCCATATAGTTAACATTACGAACATAGAAGTAGCTTACGATAATATTAAGAACACCCTAGAAAACTTAGAACTAAACCATACCCTCTTCTATAATCCCAAGCACCTTCAAAACCAACTAATCCACCTAGGAAATAAAATAGAAAGTTTAAAAATCAAACCCCGATATAAAAGAGGATTAATAAACGGACTAGGAGACATAATCAAAAAAATTACAGGAAACATGAATAACGACGACGCTTTACAAATCAACGACCAAATCAGGCAACTCCAGGATAATTCACTTTTAATAAAAAATAACCTTAACGACCAACATAATCTAAATACACACATAATCGAACGATTCGAGAATATAACTAAATTTATAAATACAGAACAGGCCCACCTAGCAGTAGTTATTAAATCAATAAAAACATGCACAAACATAGGACAACAGCTATTTGGAAATCAAGTATACTTTTCTATGCAATCTCAAATATCTTTGTTAAAAGACCAATTAGATGCAATAATTAACTCTATTTCATTAGCAAAAGTAGGAATATTATCGAAACACATACTAACCAAAACTGAATTAACCTTAGCTAGACAAACTCTCCATAGTCAATTCAAACTACTAAACGATGAGCATATTTATGAGTTACTGCAACTTAAAGCCTACTTTAACAATACCAAATTAATTTTCGTAATACAAGTCCCTCAAATATCCAACAATACCTATGACACCCTAAGACTACGACCTTTACCTGAACATAACAAAATCATTAAACCGAAAACCAACTACATCCTTTATAACACTATTCAGTACTCATTTATAGAAAAACCTTGAACTAGAATAGAACAAATATTTCTATGCAACCCATTAACATTACAAAATTCATCATCAAATGAATGCGAAGTCAACATCCTCAATAACCAACCAGCAAAATGTATACTTCAAAGAACTATGGAAGACAGTTTCATAGAAGAAGTAGAACCAAATCACATAGCAATCTATACCCACCAACCAGTCAATATAACAAATTCATGTGGTAAAAATATTACTAATTTCATCGGACAACTTTACATTACGTTCACCAGATGTCAAGTTAACATAAACAACATCATTTATGGATCATTAATGGCATACACATCATCAACCCAAATCGAAAAAATCATTTATAATAATTAACAAATAACTCAAATTTCTTATCAAACAGACCTTCATGTACTTCAAATGGAAAATTTAGAAAACACAAAACAACTGGACTTATTAAAATACCACCATCAATTACATTATGGGACTAACGCAGTAATTATAATCATAATTCTCTTTGCCATAGTAGTTTATATCACCTACAGGAAACTCAAACCAAGAGCAGTTTACATACGACCAACAACACCAGAAATGGAACTTCAGCCAACATCAGTCGCTAACCACTCACTTATGGTTAAGCTTCCTTCTTAAGGACGGAAGAGTTATGGTACCCAGCATAGGACAACACATACAAATAATATTTGCTTGCATTAATAGTTATTTCCAATATCGACATCCGTTGACTTCAAACCAAGAAATTGCACCGTCAGTTTTTTAGAACCAATGCACTTGTTTAATAATTAGTATATAAGCCTATATAAATTAACATTCATTATTCATTAGTTTTTACATACGTTAGCTAAATGTTTCCACGACACTAGCGTGTAATCTATTTTCAATATTTTAATAATTAATATTGTATTTTATAATTGAATTGTAATATTTGTTTAAAGTGAATAAAAATTGTTTTTTTTAAGACTCGAATATTCTGAGACTTATAATTGGCGCAGCCGATAGGATAGTGTAGAAACTTCGACACTACCACGTCCAACGTTTAAAGTACAAAAATCGACTTATAACGGGTGAATTTCAATTCTTCGGGACGAACCTACAATCAAATAAATTTATTATAACTCAGAAACTTCTGGAAACAATTTGGAACTAAAAGCAACACTGTGGTCTGCTAATTTTCACTTCGACAGCATATATATATAAGTATATTTATATATATATACTTATATATATACTTATATATATATATACAAATTTTAGCGATAGTGATTTTTAACATCTAATAGGTAGGATCGATGGACATTTGAAGAAATTTTTACGAAATTCCAACATTGGTGCAAAAAGAATAACTACATTTCCTTTGGAGGAAATTCGCTAAAAAATCACAAATTTGACCATTTTCTACCCATTAAAATCCATCAAAATTCACTACTAAAACGGAAGATTTTCAAATTTTATAGCATAATAGCATTACTAGGTACGACTTCGCCCGCAAAAGTTGTCCGATGAAATTAGTAATATTTTTACCACATGAATTTGTTATATTGACTGGTTGGTGGGTATAGATTGCTATGTGATTTGGTTCTACTTCTTCTATGAAACTGTCTTCCATAGTTCTTTGAAGTATACATTTTGCTGGTTGGTTATTGAGGATGTTGACTTCGCATTCATTTGATGATGAATTTTGTAATGTTAATGGGTTGCATAGAAATATTTGTTCTATTCTAGTTCAAGGTTTTTCTATAAATGAGTACTGAATAGTGTTATAAAGGATGTAGTTGGTTTTCGGTTTAATGATTTTGTTATGTTCAGGTAAAGGTCGTAGTCTTAGGGTGTCATAGGTATTGTTGGATATTTGAGGGACTTGTATTACGAAAATTAATTTGGTATTGTTAAAGTAGGCTTTAAGTTGCAGTAACTCATAAATATGCTCATCGTTTAGTAGTTTGAATTGACTATGGAGAGTTTGTCTAGCTAAGGTTAATTCAGTTTTGGTTAGTATGTGTTTCGATAATATTCCTACTTTTGCTAATGAAATAGAGTTAATTATTGCATCTAATTGGTCTTTTAACAAAGATATTTGAGATTGCATAGAAAAGTATACTTGATTTCCAAATAGCTGTTGTCCTATGTTTGTGCATGTTTTTATTGATTTAATAACTACTGCTAGGTGGGTCTGTTCTGTATTTATAAATTTAGTTATATTCTCGAATCGTTCGATTATGTGTGTATTTAGATTATGTTGGTCGCTAATTTTTACGAAATTCCAACATGGTGCATAGCTGCATTTCCTTTGGAGGAAATTCACTAATGAATAAATCTGAAAAGGTAAAGTATATACTCCAATCCCTCGGTGGTAACTACCATTAAAAAGAAAAAGAAATCCAAGAGCATTGATTATGCAAACATACCTTTTATTTCAGGTCTAATAAAAATATAAAAATATATAATTTAAACAAAACTAATAAACTAATAAATGAAATTATAAAAAAATAACTTTATGAATACTGACTAACAGGATATATATACAATATTAATTTAAACTAAAGAGTTTCTAATAAACAATTCTCAAAAAAATCTTTATATTAATACTAATCACAAGTATTAGTAAATATTCATCATGGAGTGGTAATTATTACGAATAAATCACTTTATAATGAATATTTAGCAAAACTAAAACAAGAAAATGTAGCAACATTTTAGAAAGAAACATCCATAATAAAGCTACATCAAGACCCAGATTACCACTCGCCATCCGGTTGCCTCTCCGATCCATCTGGTACGTGCCATTGCTTTAACGGATAAATTAAATCAAGGAAAAAAGGAATGTATTAATATTAATAACTATACCTTCAGAATTACAATTTAAAAAAATAAAAAATTAACTGACTTATTTGAAATATCGATCTTAAGATAAGGTTCTTAAGAATTAGATAATAGATTATTAGATAATAGATAAGGATAAATTACTTAAATATATTTTCAAAAAATATCATCATACCCAATCATATTTATAAGTATCACTTCAATACTTCAAAATTAGTAATTAATAAAAGTTTTTACAAAACACAAGCAATTGGTGAAAATAAAAATCAAAGATACTTAATAATAACTTATCAGAAAAAAAATAAGCTGATTAGAATTTCAAACAAATCATAGGTATAAGAAATATTGATCATAATTATAAATTTTTATCAAGTATATATATTTAAAATTTACTTTATAATAAATATTTAAAAAGAAAAGAAAAATGTCGTAACATGTTTAGAAAAAAATGAATTTACAGGGTAAATTGAACCTGCCGCATATTAGCACACGCCTCCAATTCCCTCCACGATCACATTCTTCAACAACATCCAATAGAAATCGATAAATTAAAACCAAATGAAGACCACTCGTGATTGACTCAAAGACATGGTAAATACCAAAGCACTCAAAACAATGTGCACATAAATAATCAAATCTGGGAACCAGGACATGAATGGAAGACAAATATTCGATATGGAGTACTAGGAAAACGTGTATTACGCAACAAAAATTCATTAGTATTCTTGCATTAATAAAATATCTATTTATACGTATCTACAGTAGGCTTCAATTTTGTTTATAATTTTAATATTTATTATTATCTTATAGTCCAGTTATATACATTATATACATTTGGAAATGCAAGTAAACTGAGAAAGCTGATTTTTTTGATATTGTGGGGGGGAGGCTTAGAAAACTTAACTTCAAATTGTCGACCAAAATTTCTTATGTGAAACCACCATCTTGAAAAAAGGGTTAAATTTTGTTTTTTTTGCAATAACTCAACCCTCCGCTGAGATACTATAATTACGATAGGATACTTTTTTGTTACTTTTTTTACGTTCTACAATTTAGGTAAAAAAATGTCTATTATCAAACTTATAGAGCATGTTCACACCTGCAATGTCCTTTTCAATTTTTTTTAGACATATTTTTTAGAACATTAATTGTTATCGTGTATACGAAGTTGATTGCGACATAATTACTAAAATTATTCAAGCAAATTTCGTGTCCTTGTCATTCAAAAGGAAGGATAATGTGCTTCCTATATCGGCAGTAAATACCACCATTAAAATTGACACGTCACCAGTTCCGATCAATCAACTGTTACTTTTCCAAAGAATGTGCATTGTGAAGAACTTCGAGGCTGATATGAAACAGTTTCTGTCATACGAGCTCGCTCCGGTTCCATTGTCTTTATTCACCGAATAAGGTGTAAAGTAAATGTTGTTATATTAAAAATTATTTAAATAAATAATAAATATATGTAAAAGATATATTTGATCTTTATTAATTAAAATTGATATTTTTAATTTCATTTATGAATTGTTATTTTTTTATGTGTAAATTAACAAGGTTTTAGCATTCACAGCAACCGTGATAATAGAGGGAAGTTATAGTTGAAATGCAAAAGATAAAAATGGAGAACAAAATTATAATAATAATTTAATGATGAAGCGACACCGCTACATACTTCCCCCTATCAACTAATAAAGAAAAACGACTAGAAAAAGGTTGTAACATAAAACAACCTTGTTCACGCGAAACAAACTTTAATAGTTGATGTACATCTTATATTTAAAAACAAAGTAAATTAAGAAAAGATTAACATTGAATAAAGTATGCAGGTTTTAGTCTATCAATTGAAATAGAGGTGGGTTTGTTATTGACATCAATAACAAAAAAATTAGGAAATCTTTTGATAACAGAGAAAGGACCTCTATAATTACAAGATAGTGGAGGTTTGACATGATCTTCGCGTATAAAAACTTTTTTTGATGAATCCAAATCTTTTGGTAAAAATACATTTTTGTTGGTGAACTGTCTGGTAAAGAAAAATTTTGTGTTGATCATTCTATTTTTCAACTCTTGAGTGGATTGTTGAACAGAATGATATATATCAACCTTTTCCGAGAAGAAATCATATGGTAATCGTAGAGGAATCCCATATAAAATTTCTGCAGAAGAAAGGTTAATATCCTCCATGACCGAGGAGCGCAAATTTAGAAGTACCCAAGGTAAAATTTTGTACCAGTTATTATTTTTTGACAGCAATTTAAAGAAATTTTGAGTGACCGGTTAAACCGTTCTATAATACCGTTGCTGTTAGGGTGATAAGCAGTAGTGGAAATATGTTTAATCCCTAGAGAAGACAAAAAGTCTCTCCACATATGTGATTGAAATTGTTTACCTTGATCAGTAGTGATCCTCGTAGGTAAACCAAAACGCGAGAACCAAGAAGCAATCAAATTGTTAATAATTTCTATTCCGACGTGATAGTTTTGATTGGAATAGCTTCGACCCAACGTGAAAAACGATCAATGATAGTGAAGATATACCGATATCCTTCACTAGGAGGAAGAGGTCCAACAATATCTAAATGTAAGAAAGAAAATTTGATACTTGGTTCTTCAATTGGCATAAAATCACTTTTAATGTGACGAGTGATTTTATTTAACTGGCAGATCGAAAATGATCTTGTCAAATTTTTGATTCGCGAAATAAGATTAGGATTAAAGTTATAGTTGAAATGCAACAGATAAAAATGAAGAACAAAATTATAATAATAATTTAATGATGAAGCGACACCGCTACAAAGGAATGCGGAAAGGAACAAAGACGTTGTTATATAATGCTTTTGAACATTTTAAAGAAAACTTACAACCTGGTAACAGACATCTTCACATAATTGATCCGAAATTTGCTCCTATGATTTTAGTAATCATATCGCAACCAACTTCGTATGCACGATGACAATTTATGTTCTGGTTTGCAACAACTGCTCTGCCGATAGAATGGGAGAACAAAATAAATATAAATAAATTTTACTCGAGACAACTGACTGGAATGCTACAGACTGCGCGCCAGACATCGTAATTTTCGTCTAAAAAAAAATTAAAAATGACATTGTAGTAATTGTAATAACATACTTTTTAACTTGATAATAGACATTTTTTCGCTATCTATCACGGGAAAGAAGAAAACAGCGAAAAAAACGTTTCACAACCTGAATTTTTTACTTTCTCGTTTGATATCTCAACAACGATGAACGGTAGGTAAAAAATGTATATAATATAGCAAAATATAAACTCAAACATCTGTAATTTCGGTAGATTGAAAAGAAAAATGCAATTGAGCTGCATTTTTTATGGGAAATAAATGTTTATTATGTTTATATGGCATTATGAAAATCACATTAAAATAATTCTGAATATAAAATGTGATTGCTTTTTGACACATTAAAAACAAAACAATTCTTTTATATTACATTCATGTTGTCGTCAGTAGTCTAGATATAATCTGTTACGATCAATAGACAATTTTCTAGCCGAGATTTTTGAGTACACATAGTGATCAAAAATTTGCAATGAAAACAAATGCAAAAATTCGTTACGCAGGAGCTGCGTCAACTTAGCGAATTTCTTTAGAATACATAAATCACTCTCTAGCGGTCATAATTTTAGTGTGATCAAAATTAAATATAATATCTGATATGACTTTAGTAATTGCAAAAATTAAATTTATTAATAGCAAAAAAAAAAACGGTATGATTATAGTTTATAGTTACTATGGAAACGACAATCAAATTTTTTTACAATAAAATATATTATATGTTTTCGTGTCAAACAAACATAAAATATTAAATATCTCTCTTAATATTAGAATAATCGAAAAATGTATAAGGAGTAAAGTTGTAGAAAATCAAGTTTAACACAATTCATTATCTTATCATTTTTCTCAAACTAATTGTAAATATAAATAATATTAAAGAGAACTCTAGGATTTTTCGAAATAAATTTCGATTTTTGCCCCAATTTCCTAGATCAAAATTTTTTGTATTTTATAAATACGCATTTCGACTATAAAGTAGTCAGCATCAGTATGAATTAGCTAATTGTAATTATTCTTCGAGGAGATGTTACTTGTTAGCAACAAGTTTGATTACTTGTTAGCAACAAGTAACATCTCATTTTGATCTAGGAAATTGGGGCAAAAATCGAAATTTATGTCTGTAAATATTAGTGTAACAGAAATATGACAAAGAAACAATATTACAGTAAAACTTAGTACCTACAACTTAACTGATAAATTTTTCGATTTTTCAAATGTTAAGGGAGGTATACCAAATTTTGTGTTTCCCCCACCATCCAAATCATCTTTCCCCTTGTCCGATTTGACTCATTAACGAACTTGACCTTTAGAATACCAAAACCGCTTCAAATGCCCAATTCCATTCCAATCGGAATAAAACTGTGACCGCTAGAGAGTCCACAGACTCATAAAAAAAAGTATATATATATATATATATATATGTATATATATATATTTATATATATATATATATATATATATATATATATATATATATATATATATATATATATATATATATATATATGTATATATATGTATATATATATATATATATATATTTATATATATATATATATATATATATATATATATATATATATATATATATATATATATATATATAAATATAAATTTTAGCGATAGTGATTTTTAACATATAATAGGTAGGATCGATGGACATTTGAAGAAAAAACAATAGCTGCATTTCCTTTGGACGAAATTGGCTAAAAAGTAAGTTTGATTTTTTTTAAATAGAAATTATCTGTGTGTTATGTAAAAATTGCATATACACATACAATAATTACTTTTCGTTAAAATTGATAATATATTATTGTTATATAATAATTATTATGTATAAATTTTTCGTAAAATAATGAATGATATATAAAAAATTTATGTACCAAAACATTATTTATCTCAATTAGTTACTATTATTATTGGTAATAAAAATTTGTAATTTTAGTCAGAGAACATGGAATCAAATGATTCTCTTTTGTATTAATACAACAACGGACAATTACAATTGTTTTTTGTTATCTAAATCTTCAGTCAAATCGTATAAAAGGACATAACTTTTTTTATGTCATTGTGAGACACGCACCAAATTAGCAACAAGCAACATATCTCTGAATCCATATCCCAGAGATAGTTACGATTAGCTAATTCATACTGATGATGACTACATTGTAGTCGAAATACGTACTTATAAAATACAAATAAATGTTCTAGGAATAGGGGCAAAAATTTGAAATGTAATTTCTAAATATTATTGTTACCATGACTGTACTTCATTTATTGGTACGGATCCCTAAACATTTATGTTGATGTATTCCTGGCCTTTCTGGTGTCTACGCGCTCGCACATCTCTATGCAAAAAAAAAAAACAAATGAGTGCAGATTCAAAGTGATTAAGTCAAGAAAGAATACAGTATAAAAGTGATTAAGTCAAAAGAGAATGCAGATTAAAGGTAGGCACCAGTTAATTCCAAATTTCGTTCCGTTCAAATATTTTGGTCCCTCGCAGCCTTATCCTTTTCCGTATGTTTTTTTATTCGCTGGGATACATTATTGCCGTGCCAAAGTGAACATTTAATTAATTAGATTCGCAGTAATTAATAATTGATTGGAGTACTCCATATTTAATTTTTATTTAGTAAAATTTGGTTGTTGTTAACAACCAAATTGTTGTCTATTTTTATTTTGTGTTTTGACCCTTTCATTGCCACGTGATGAAATTGATTTGATTTATATTATAAATTATTTGTTTTATAAATTTATTTTGTGGAATTAATTAATTGATTTTCTGTAAATAAGTAATTTGAATTACTTTTGTTAAAACCTTTTGTTTTTTCAAATTGTCTTATTTTATCCTTTTTTGTCATTAAAATGCCTATTATTCAGGAAAAGGCGGCTTCCGATCTCCAGGTTTTAGTTACCAGGCGTCAACGGTATTTTCAAACTATACAACAAGCTTTCGATTTAATTCCTCGTTTAAATGATTCAATTATTTGCATGCAATTTAAAGCAAGATGCAAAACCTTAGACAAGGCTTATTCTGAATTTGATGCCGTTCAAAATAAAATATTGGAAACGAACGCCTTAGCAGTTGAAGAACATCAGATAACAGACGTTTTAGCATCCTCAAACGCATGTGAGGACTTATTCTATGCTGTTAGAGCTGCGGAAACCTCTCTGCCTGAACCACAAACCGTTCCACCACCTTCCACGCGAACAATCAAACCAAAATTGCCTCATATTAATCTGCCTACATTTGACGGGATTTATGAAAAGTTTGATTCATTTAAATCATTGTTTGACACTTTGGTTCATAACCAAGGCCACCTCTCAACCATCGAAAAGTATAGCTACTTACGCTCTTCCGTTTCCGGCACTGCTCTGACTGCCATACAAGGTCTACAGTTTGCGGAAAATTCCTATGACACTGCCTACGAAACTCTGGTGAATAGGTTCACTAACAAAAAAGTTATTGCATCTAATGTGTGTCTGAAGTTATTTTCTGTGAAGCCTTTTACGCATGAAGGTGAGCTTAAAGGATTCTTAAAAGATTTTAATGTCCAAGTAGAAGCTTTAAACAACCTTGATCTAACTAGTGTTTCGGATTTTCTTATTTCTTTCATGGCTCTTAAACTACTTGATCCTCAAGTACGTCAAGTTTTTGAGAATACAAGAGCTAACGATGCTACTGTACCTACCTATGCCGAGGTCCTGAAATTTGTAGAAGGACGTATTGCCAAATGTGAGGTAATTAACTCCACGTCAGCAAGGACATATTAACACAAGCCAGTTGTTTCTACGAAAACCCCAGTTAAAAGAGCTATGGTTGCTCATGCTTCTCCTCCGCTGAAGTCCAGTGTGCAATCATCCTCTTTCAAGCCTGCCATTGATTTAGGTCACTCCTGTCCATGTTGTGCTAAATCTCATCGAGTCGTAGAATGTAGCCAGTTTGGTGATATAACTATTGCGTAACGCTATGAAGTCTTACGTTAGAAGCTTTTATGCTTTTCGTGTTTTGGACCAGATCCTCGATCGACGTGTTCTTCTAAATTTGCCTGCAGACACTGTGATTCCAAAGCCCATCACACCATGCTTCATTATGACAGCCAGGCCAATAATTCTTCTATAGCACCGGTCAGTGCACCTTCCGTTGCGCTGTCAGGATATATCATGCCTTCGCCTTCTGTACGCCAGCCTAAACAAGTCCTATTGGGAACAGCTATGGTTCGTATTTCCGACGTTCTTGGTCACCATCATGATGCCCGAGTTTTGATCGATCCAGGAAGTATGATAAATATTATTTCCCAGTCACTAAGAGATCGTCTTACCTTACCAATGACAGCGTCTAACATTCGCATCTCGGGTATATGATCAGCCAAAAGTACTGTTATTTGTACTGTTGAATCGAAACATGGATGAAACCAGAGAACGGGCGCTCTATCACCGTTGAAGCGGCTGTGTTACCAACCATAGCAACCAATATTCCTGCCGTTCTGGTTTCTCAAGAAATTGTTAATAAGCTTTCTAAGCTGCAACTTGCCGATCCTCAGTTCTTCAGCCCTGCTTCTGTTGAAATGCTCATTGGAGCCCAATATTACGCTAATCTTATGACATCTGAACCTGTGGTTCCAGGTCATCCCTCACTGGTTTCATCCATGTTTGGAATACTTGTCATGGGTGAATGCCTACCTACGAGTAAGTGTCAATCATTTTTCAAATCGCACTCTGACACAGATATTTCGAACCAATTACAGAAGTTTTGGGAAATTGGAGAATTGCCTGTTAAAATTCCGTTGGACCCAGAAGAAGTTAAATGTGAGGATCATTTTTCCAAAACTCACCGTCGTGACTCCGATGGTGTTTATATTGTACGGTTGCCATTCCGTGACGGTGAAGCTCCTGACCTAGGTGATAACCGTGTCTATGCGTTGAATCGTCTTGTTAATCTAGAAAAGCGTTTAGAAAGACAGCCAATGTTTAAAGATTTGTACCATGAAAATCTTCAAGATTACATCATTACTGGTCACATGGTACCTGCCGAGAATGAATCGTCTTATGTTTTGACTCATCATGGAGTTACGAAAGATAGTTCCACAACTAAAGTAAGAGTCGTATTCAACCCCGCTGAGAAAGCCAATTCCTCCTTCCCTTCCTTAAATGAAGCTTTATTGGTCGGTCCTAAGCTTCAAAATAGTATTAACGATATTGTTTTGAATTTTCGTTTGCATAAAGTTGCTATCACAGGTGACATTAAACAAATGTACCGAGCTATCAAGATCCAAAAGATAGCAAATTTCAGCAGATACTGTGGCGTTTCGATCCCTCTCAACCTGTGCAACAGTATGAAATAAATCGTGTTTGTTTTGGTGTCACTAGCTCGCCTTTCCATGCCCTCCGTTTGATAAAACAATTAATCCAAGACGAAGGGTTCAAATATCCGATTGCTGCTAAGGTCTTAGAAACGGACATGTATGTCGATGATGTGTGTACCGGAGCCCCCTCCATTGCTGAAGCCCGTCAGTTACGTGATGATTTATCTGCTTTGTTATCGACTGCTGGCTTTGAGTTGCGAAAATGGGCAAACTCTCATGCTGCCGTTCTGAATGACCTTCCTCAAGACTATATGGAGAAGCCCCACAAATTTGGTGATGTCGAGACCATTCAGGTTCTTGGAATTCAGTGGATATCTGAAGACGATGTCTTTTGTTATCGAATTCAAACCATCCATAATTGCACCACTAAGCGCCAAGTTTTATCACAAATTGCCCGTACGTATGATTTACCAGGATTTCTGGGACCTGTAGTCATATGGATGAAAATATTAATGCAAAAAATCTGGTTACAAGGAATCGTGTGGGATGATATTTTGCCTTCTTATATGATTAAACAATGGAGTCAATTTGCCAAAGAAATGCCTTGCCTTCAAACCATCAAGATTCCACGTGACATTCTTGATACCTACATTTTCAGCCACCTGTGCTCATTGGATTTTCTGATGCTTCTAGCTCTGCAATGGCTGCTGCAGTCTATTTGCGAGTCGTTTGTTCGGATGTTGGAACGCGTGTTGATCAGCTTGATTCGTGCAAATACTAAGGTTGCTCCAGTGAAACCAATCACAATTCCCCGTCTTGAGTTAAGTGCCAGCTACATGCTTGCCAAGCTCATAGATTCTTTATAACCGCTCTGAGCTCGCCTTCATATAGAAAGGCGTTACCTCTTCACAGATTCTATGGTAGTTTTATCATGGCTGCGCACCCCAGCTCATCTTCTCAAGGTGTTCGTAGCTAATCGTGTCGTTAGCATGATAGATTGGACTTTACCATCCCAACGGTTTCATGTACCAACGGCTGACAACCCTGCTGATATTGCCAGTCGTGGCTGCATGCCAAGTCATTTCGTAAACCATAAGTTGTGGTGGTCAGGTCCCGATTTTTTGCGTGAAGATTTTACTTTATGGCCACGCCAAGAATTAGTAGCCGTTCCTCACCTGCCCGATCGGAAAGAGGTTAGCACATCGTTGATAGGACATGTAGCGGGTGGAGATGATGGTGTTGTTCTTCTTGAGCGCTTCTCTTCCTTTGTTAGAGCCATGCGAGTTACAGCCTGGATATTGAGATTTAAGACAAACACTTCGCTTTCCGAGGAACTACGTAATTTCCAGTGTTTATCTGTCGCCGAGCTTCAAAATGCCGAAAGAATACTTATTAAACTTATTCAACAATTTTATTTGCCTCACTAAATAGATGCTGTCCGTCAAGGAAATCGATCTATATCGTTTCGCTCCTTAACACCCTTCCTCGATAATGATCTCCTCAGGGTGGGGGGTCAAATCGCATCTCTCTAAACTCATAGTAGAGCATTTTCATATTACCAGCCTACACGGGGGTAAAAAAAACGTCCAGTGTCTTGTCCAACGATCGTATTATATTCCTCGGGTACGTGAACTTGTAAGAAAAATTATGTTTAATTGTACTCGTTGTGTCCGTTTTATTAATAATAATAATAATAATAATAATAATCGACTTTATTCTTAAAAAATTAAAAACGTACATAGTACATAGAATGCGTCATCTTTGACAAAAATAAATTTGTAAACAATATTAAAGTTTAGAAAAATAATAATAATAGATTTAGTATGCAAGAATAGTAATAATAATTCTAGTAGACAAATCCTAACGGTAATGGTAACAATCAATAGTAAATATTAGTAAATTCTGTTGAC
Source organism: Nineta flava (assembly GCA_963920215.1). Classification (NCBI taxonomy): domain Eukaryota; kingdom Metazoa; phylum Arthropoda; class Insecta; order Neuroptera; family Chrysopidae; genus Nineta; species Nineta flava. The sequence continues at coordinate 13,809,552 of OY986045.1, read as the reverse complement.
AATAATAAACATTAATAAATATAAGTAAATTTTGAGAACCATAATAAACAGTAACAAATAAATATAAACAAATTTTGTAAACCATAATAAACATGATACTAATCATTTCAACAACAATAATAATAACAATAACAATGGAATATAAATATGTAAACAATCACAATGATATAACAATAATAACAATAATATAGATTTAAAACATTAACAATAATATAAGTAACAAATAAATATAAGTAAAGAAAATTTTAGATCTTTGATTACTAAAAAGCAATCAATGACAGTTAATTAGAAAGGTTTCCATTGATGTTCTGCCATAAATTCTTTGAGGGCGTAATAGTTTTTAGTTAGTAACAGTTTTTTAATTTCGTTTTTGAAGTTGCGTGTATTTAAATTTTTGATTTCTTTTGGTATCTTATTGTATATGCGAATGGATGTGTTCAGAGTTCCGCTATCAATGTACCCTTTGGTTGTTTGCATAACGATTAAATTTTCGTTATTCCTTGTGTCGTATGGATGTTCGTAGTGGTGGTTTTTGAATAGATTAAGGTTGTTTCTAACAAATAACATGCATTCCAGGATATATGTGTCTATCACTGTCAGGATTCCAAATTTTTTAAAAATAGGTTTAGCGTGTTCATTCGATTTGGCGTTATCCATTATTCGCAAGCATCTTTTTTGGACCTTCAGAACTTTGTCGACTGCCGAGGAGTTTCCCCAGAACAGTATACCATATTTTAAGTTTGAATGGATGTGTCCGTAGTAAACTTGCAATATTGTTTCCGATGATACGACATCCCTTAATTTGTACAATAGGTATCCTAATTTAGATAATTTTTTAGTTAAATAATCTATGTGTGTTTTGTAGTTTAAGTTACTGTCCAAATACAGACCTAAGAACTTCACATGTTGGGACACATCTATTGTAGTCATGTTTTCAATTTCTACATGTTTAATGTTATTTTTTAAGCAGAGAATATTAGTCTTTCCTATATTTAAACTTAAGGAATTTTCTTCAAACCATTTATTCAGGTTGACAAAAGTTTGGCTTATATTTCGTTTAACATCTTCTGCACTGTGCCCTCGAAGAAGTACCGTGGTATCATCGGCAAACAAGACTATTTTGTTCTGGGTTTTTTTAGGAAGCTCGTTGGTGTATAAGATAAACAACAAGGGGCCCAATATAGACCCTTGCGGTACGCCTCTAACCATTGCTGTATAGTCAGAAAGAGATTCTTTTTTATTATTGTTGACAATATATCTTAATTTTACGCACTGTTTACGATTAGTCATATATGATGTAATCAGATCCAATGATTTACCTCTTATACCGTAAAATTTAAGCTTGTGTAACAGTAAATCAATATCTAGGCTGTCGAATGCTTTGCTCAGGTCTAAGAAAGCGACTGCTGTAATTTCGTTGTTGTTCAAAGCTTCAAAAATTTCTGAGAACGCCTTAAAAATTGCTTGATCAATTGATTTACCTCTGGTAAATCCGTGTTGTTCGTCAGAGATTATATGGTATTTTTCCAAAAAGGATATTAATCTGTTATAAATTAATTTCTCAAATATTTTTGAAAAGGTAGGTAGCAGTGAAATTGGTCTATAATTGCTTAAATTTGTTGAATCACCTTTTTTAAAAACCGGAATAATAATTGCTTTTTTAAGAGCGTCTGGAAAAGTACCAGTAGACAATGTCTTGTTGATGATGTCCAGCAAAGGTTTTAATAACTGAATTGCACACTGCTTAACTATTGTAGTTGGAACCTCATCCCATCCACAAGATTTCTTATTTTTCAATTCCATTATTAAATTTACCAATTCTGATTCAGTGCATGGGTATAAATATAATGTATTATAAACTTTTTCTATTTTTACATCATAATTTGGAGATTTTAGTTTAAGGTTTTCAGCTATTGAGGAGAAGTATCTGTTGAATTCATTCGCTATTTCACCTTTATTAGTAATTTTTTCGCCTGCAGAGTTCCCAATGGCTTTTATTTAATTTTTTTCTGGGCATTTCGCTTGGGTAAGACTGTTTACTAGGGTCCAACTCGCTTTAGTTTTATTTTCTGAGGAGTTTATTTGATTACAGTGATATTCCTTTTTTGCTTGTTTAACTGTCGATTTTAGTTTGTTGCACAATATTTTATAGAGCCTTTTCGTTGATGTACAGAACGTCTCATGTACAGAATGATGTTTGGTGTTAAATTTAAGTCTGTTCCAAATCTTGTACTTTTCTTTGGATAATTTTTTAATTTCTGGGGTAATCCACTCATTTTTTTCCCTGTAGCTGTAGAAGACAGTTCTTTCAGGAAATGCTACATCAAAGTGATATTTAAAAGTTTCATAGAATGTGTCCATGGCGCTGTTTGAGTCTAATTTAGACAAAGTTTCTTCCCATTTTTCTGCTTCCAATAATGTCTTGAAATATGTGATGTTGCTTGTAGAGAAATCTCTTCTCTTACAGTAATACCCGTTACTGGTCAGGCTTTTAATTGTGGTTGTACTAAGTATTTGGTAAGTGTGATCCGATAATGGACTATGTAGCACATTCACTTTGTAGTTATCAAAATTCACAAAAAAGTTGTCAATACATGTGGCACTTGTATTTGTAATACGTGTGGGTTCTTTGATTGAAATTTTATAGTTATATGATGCAAGAATCTGTTCCATTGTGTTTGCACAGGCACTCGTTTGAAGCGTATCTATATTAAAGTCCCCGCAAATGATAACCTTTTTGTAACTATTCTTGTTTGACACGTAGTTTAGGCATTTCTGAATCTGTTCAAAAAATATTTCAAGATTGCCCATCGGTGTTCTATATATACACATGACAATTATGCTTTGATCTTCCAATTTGACCGCGCTGCACTCAAAATGCATTTCAATTGACAATTTTTCTAGCTCCACATAGCTTTCCACTTTCAAATTTTTGTTGACTAAAATACAGCATCCACCTCGCTTTTTTATACTTCTAGTAAAATAGGATTTCACTATTAAGTTATTAATAGTTAATACTTCTATTTCAGCCTGAACCAACCAATGTTCTGTGATGCACATTATATTTAATGATATCTGTGTTTCTGAAATTAATAGCTCTAAAAGGGGTGCTTTATTTGTAATGCCTTGTACATTGAAATGCATAATATTAGCATTATTGATTTTCTTCAATAATGCTGTTTGTGGTTTGTGTCCATTGCTTATCCGTGCTTTGTTTGTTCCGAAATAAATTCAGGTTAAATCTTCTGATAATTGTACCTACTGGCCAGAAGGTTGGATCGTACATCTGATCCTTGTATATATGGCTTACACCCACTTTGAAAGCTTTGTTGGAACCTATTGTTTTGAGTTCCTCACAGATGATTTTCTCTTCTTTTGTTTTATTTGAAATATATTTAATTACATGATCTTTTGTAACGTTCGGACTAACTCTTCCAACGTAGACCCAGATGTTTGTTTCCGCAGCTTGAAATTCTTTATCCGCATCTAATTTTCCTGTTCCAATAATCGTTTCCTTCTTTTTTTTCTTGTAGGTAACCATTTCGAAATCTTCGTTTCTGCTTCTACCTAGTTCATTTCCTTCATTAGTGTTGGCACTTGTAAGTGCATGCTTGTACGTAGGTTTGCCTATATTAGGATTACTTGTACTTTGTGTTGGTATATCCCTTCGATTTTTTACATTTGAAGGTACTTGCTTGTCACTTACGTTGCCTATACTTCCTGTGTTACAATTTTTTGTAATTTCAACTAAATTTTCTTGAGGGTTTTCTTTACTTGTCTCTTGCGTTTGTAGGATGCTACAGCTATTGTTGGTATTGTTGCTGATAGCTTGGTTCCGTATACGTTCTAATAAATTTTCTTTTACTATCAATTTTTCTTCAAGTAATTTGTTTTTGTCTCTTATCTCTTGAACAAGAAGTTTCAGCAATTCGTTTTCTTGTTTGAAAAATTTATTTTCTTTAATTATTACTTCTATCGGTACGTACCGGTCTTGTTCTGGCAAATATTGCCAAGCCTAGTCAGTTATTTATGCCCAGTTTACCTGCGCCACGTTTCGTCCAAGGTCGACCCTTTGTTCACACTGGGGTAGATCTAGCAAGACCATATTCCACGAAAGATGGATCTCGACGCAACAGCCCTATTAATAAATGTTATTTTGCCCTTTTTGTTTGCTTTTCAACGAAAGCCTTTCACCTCGAGTTGTTATCAACCCTCGCCACAGACTGTTTTTTTGCCACCTTAGATCGTTTTATAGCGAGAAGAGGCTTACCCAATTCTATGTTTTCTGATCGAGGCACGAACTTTATAATTGCGTCTCGAGTTCTTGACGAAACTTTTCAATTCATAAGAGAAAACAATAATATTTTATCTGATTACCTTGTAGGACGGGAAATTAAGTGGGTTTTTAGCGCTCCCGCCAAGCCGTCAGCCGATAGTTTGTGGGAAGCCGGGGTGAAGTCGGTTAAACACCACTTAAAACGTTTCTTATCTGATCGTGTCCTCTTATACGAAGAACTTTGTACCCTTCTTGCTCGCATCGAAGCCATCCTGAACTCACGTCCGTTGGGTGTTTTTGCCTCGTGTCCCATTGATGACATTTCTTGTTTGAACCCTGGCTTATTGATAGGAGCCCCGTTATTATCGCGCCCTGAACCTGACATTACCGAGGTACCACCTAACCGTATTCCAAGGTGGGAACTTTTACGTCAAGTGTCCCAGCATTTTTGGAGAAGGTGGTCCCGAGAGTATCTGCACTTTCTCATTCAACGGCACAAATGGTGGGAACACGTTGATAATGTTAAATTGGGTGATGTTGTGGTTATCATGACCGAAAACCAGCCTCCTACTAAATGGCAATTGGCAAGAATTACTGTTCACGTCGTTTCATTGCGAACTAGTTCCAGCCATCTTACTCGTCCTGTCCGTAAATTGTTGGTTCTCCCTGTCATTCCTTAGCCTTGCCATACAGCCCACTAGTTCTTTCATGTAAGGTTCCGTTTCATATTAACGTGCCTTTATTTTATTTGTATTTTCTTTATTATTGTTATTATTTTTCCTTTCCATAATATTTATAAACCAAATATTAGTAAAAAAAAATTAAAAAAATGAATTGAAATTAATAAATTAATAAATTTCTAAATTAATAATATTATTTTCGCTATGCCTTTACCCTTTATTTTTTCCCTCTGTGCTTAAGTAGTTATAACCGTTATGTTTAAAAATGTTCATTTTGGTGGGGGGTAATGTACGGACCCTCCGTTATAGTTACGATTAGCTAATTCATACTGATGATGACTACATTGTAGTCGAAATACGTACTTATAAAATACAAACAAATGTTCTTCTAGGAATAGGGGCAAAAATTTGAAATGTAATTTCTAAATAGTATTGTTACCATGACTGTATGGACCCTTCATTTATTGGTACGGATCTCTAAACATTTATGTTGATGTATTCCTGGCCTTTCTGGTGTCTACGCGCTCGCACATCTCTATGCAAAAAAAAAAAAAACAAATGAGTGCAGATTCAATAAAATTAATTAATCAACGTTCGATCGATCGGAAGTGTCAAAAGTGTTATAAATATATATATATATTTTTATCAAACATTAAAGTGATTAAGTCAAGAAAGAATACAGAATAAAAGTGATTAAGTCAAAAGAGAATGCAGATTAAAAGGTAGGCATCAGTTAATTCCAAATTTCGTTCCGTTCAAACAATGGCTTTAAGCAGCTTACCTAATTTTAAAACAATTGAGTTCATTATTTGGGAGAAACGAAGCTAACAACAAGAATTTGAAAATATCCATCGTTTTTTGAGAGCTATCAATATTTTTAATGAGGTTTTTCGTTTCAATTCTATTATTTTCACAGAGTGGCAGATATTCTTCCCCTTTGAACTCCTATAAAATATTCTGATCGGATCGTTGAAAAAAGGTGGATCATCTAGATTATAGTTTAAACTACCTACCCGCGGTTTCACCACGTGAAAATTGAATTAAATTTTTTTTTAAATATTATATATATTCAGTTTACGATCTTCCACAATTAACGAGAGAACTTCAAGCAAACGCAACAAGATTTTTCAAACCGGACTGATAGTTCTTGAGATAAGCGTGTTTAAACATTCAAACTCTTCAGATTTATAATATTAGTATAAATTCCAGAAACAATGTTCGGATAAAATTTACCTACCTTTTTTAAATTTTTAACAATTTTTTTTAAATACAATTTTTTTAACAGTGAAACTAATTTTTTCATCAAATTGTCAAGTAAGTACATAAATAAAAAATTTAAAAAATTTTTTTTTGTAGAAATCAATTCTTTTGTTCTTCTTAAAAATTTGTGAAAATCTTTCTTGAACTTCCTCACCTGATTTAAATACTAAATATAAATCGCAAATAATATTCAAATCGAATATTAGATAGAATTTTCTATCTAATATGTTTAAAAAATTTCATTTTTTTTTTGCTCCCCTTTAATATATTCGGCCGGGGTCGATGTTCAAGGGTGTCACGCTTTTCATATACTATTCATCAAGGCGGCGTATGGGATAAAATGATTTATTCGATTGACTTTCTACTTTTTTTGAAATAGAAAACATCAAATTTTGAGAGAGTGGGTTTTTTTTTCTGACTCGATAGTATGTATATGTTACGGTAAAAGTAGATATTGCGGCAAATGTACAGATTTTCCGGTAAATATGCACATTTGCCTCCTCGTTTGGGTAATGTGCATTCAACTAACATTTACAATTTCAAAGAAGGGAAATGTACATTGAATTCACAATGACCATGTCGTTTTGGTAAATGTGAACATACAAAATACGAAATCGCAAAATACGAAATACGAAATAGAGATATCGATATGGATCGAGTTGGGTTGGGTCTGGTTGGGTTGGGTCGAGTTGGGTTTGGTCGAGTTGGGTTGGGTCTGGTTGGGTTGGGCCGAGTTGGGTTTGGTCGAGTTGGGTTGGGTCTGGTTGGGTTGGGTCGAGTTGGGTTATTCCTGGTTGGGTTGGGTCTGGTTGGGTTGGATATATATTTTATCATCTAATTTCATCATGTTTTAGCTCTCTCTGTTGGAATTTTGCATATTTATCGTAATCGTGCCAAAATTTTCCAACTTTTCTTAAAACATGAAGGTAAGAGTATACATTTACCAAAACGTGAAGGCAAGAGTACACATTTGCCGGGAAATGTACATATACATTATATTCAGTTCACATATACCTAACTTTTTGGGAAATGTACACATTTTACGGTAAAAGTGTACATTTGCCAAGAGTGTACATTTACTGCAACATATATATTCATTTTACATCTATATGAATAAATCTACAAACAAGGGGTGTATGCGTGTGGGATGATCAATTAAAAATTATTGAACTGATACTTCAATTAAAAGTTGAGCTAAGAGAATCGAAATATGTTCCTATTTATTTTCCCAAAAAGTAATTATGAAAGTGAGTTATTATAATAAATATCTATCATAAAATCCATAGGTTTTAATGAGAAGTTGTATCTAAATTAACATTTGAACTAATGTTAAGGCACATTGGTTATTTACAATGATCGTAAAGCCAATGCTCACATTGGCTGTGTAGTATGATGGACAAGAACCTCTCTGGCTGTAGCCAGGAAAAAGTTGAATCACCTGCTCAAAGTCGTATGCCTTAGTGTCTCTGGAGCCATGCGAACAACTTCTACTGCTGCGCTGGGCGCGTTTCTAGGTATTCCGCCGATTCACTTAATGATTGAGGCGGAGGCCATGACAGCAACCTATCGACTTAGGAGTTGCAGACAGTGGCACTGTAGGGCAAACACAGGCCATGCGAGTATAATGAACAGGTTGGAGACTGTGACTCCACTTGTGGAAATGGCATAGGATTCCACTGTTCCGATTCATCGTTTTGACCGCAAATTTCGGGTAATCTTACTAATACTTTTCACCCCCTCCTGGACCATATCTTTATACGGATGGGTCAAGGGCCGGAGATTTATCTGGTGTGGGGGTTTATTGACCTAGGATAAAGGAATCGATTCCTCTGGGTTAATATGCGACGGTTTTTCAATCGGAAATCTTCACCATGCTGAGAGGTGCCCAGATTTGTAACACGAAAGGTTACAATGGGGCACATATCACCATCTTCTCTGATAGCCAGGCAGCACTTCGGGCCCTTGTGGCGTCAAGATTCCAATCGAGGATAGTGTATTAATGCTTCGAGGAGCTGAACCGCCTGGCACTGAGTAACACAGTCAGGCTGATCTGGGTACCGGGTCACTCTGGCGTTAAGGGGAATGAAGTAGCAGACTCGTTCGCACGAGAGGGGTCATCTCAAGTGCCCCTTTCACCTGAGCCTATCATTCCCATAGCAAGATGCTCCGTAATTTACCGAATCTAGGGGTGGCTGAAACAAGCTCACCTCGAATACTGGGACTTTGCGCAGGGCATGCGACAGGCCAAAATGTGCATAAACACAGCTAGGCTATTCAACTGTGCTCGATTGAAACTCAATAGAATGCAGTTGAGAAGGGTGGTGGGGCTTTTGACAGGACACTGTCAATTGAACTACCATCTTCATAACTTGGGGATCTCTGATGATCCCACTTGCAGGTCCTGTATGGAGGACGATGAAACCTTCATACATGTTATATGCACCTGCAGAAGCCTGCAGGGTGTCAGATATAGAATGTTTGGGTCCGAAACTTTGGATCCATCTACCCTGAGAGCAATCCCGGCAGAGAAGTTCTGAGCCTTCTGTGTGGCGTCTGGCCTCAATAGAATCCTATAGCTTCATCTGCTCAAAATGGCACCTCTTGTCCGGAGGCGTCTCGCCTTCGGGTGACAGGTCGTTCTCAGGAAGCTAGGGACCTTGTTCCAGGAACCTTGGAACCTTCTCTCAGGAACCTTGGTCCAGGTGCTAGGGACCCGTATGCGGTACTCCTCTTTCTGATTAATATTATTATTAATGTTAAGGCAAAAAAAATTATATTCTCGTGCGAGGCCGGTGAAGATCAACTAATTATAATATAAATTGAACTAAAACAAACGCAATAGAAAAAACTATAATAAATAATTTATTTCAAAAAATTAACTAATTTGAATCAAATATATATCAACTCTGTTCTTTAATTTTTATGTCTTTCTCAACATCATTTTTTTCTTCAACTTTATTTTGTAGTTTTGGCGGGGATTTTTTCGACGTGAATCCTGAAACTAAATATAATATATTATAATATATATTTACCGCAACAGAATTCACAACTATTACTTACTGAATTTCATCAATAATGTATCCAAAACAATAAATGGTGATTCAAATGTTAGAGTCCAAAATAGTGAAACAATCAAGCATGTTATTAATGTCCCGCAATAGGCGTACCACTAAAAAACATACGAGTGGTTTACAAAAATTATATTTTAAATGTACACATCAATATCAAATAAAAGTACGTACTAAATGCATATGAGAAAATACAAATGGCGTTTGTAACGACTTTGCATGAATGTTCTGCAGGAAAATATGTGTTAAGTACATCGAATAAGATAATCTTGCTAAAACTTGGAATATTGGCAATGAAAGAATCCAATCCACTGGACCACCATAGCCATATACACAAGCAAATATAATCCAGGATAATCCAGCTGACCAAACGACACGATGTGCACCGACAAATATTGTGTTAAATACACGATTATATTGGTAATCCGGTTGACTTACAGGATAAAGTCCAAGTACAGTATACAACATTGCACCACTTGTAACAATCCAAAGTAATGTGACTTCAATCTAAGTTTAATGTTTCTTGTAAATATTATTTTTAATTTGAAACTATAGCCACAAGAACCAGTGTCAGAATATTTGTATGTAATTCTAATCTTCTAATATAGGTATACCTCGTAAACACATAGCAAGAAGAAAGTTGTGAGCCGGATGTATGACATGCTACGATTCAAATATGATGCGTGAAAACCTATAAACTTAGCAACCATATGGCGTTATGGAATCACGGATTTGCAGTAAAATTGTGAAATTGTATACATGAGCGAATATATGGCGGGTACTTAAATATAAACAAGTCATAACCGGAGTTTCAAACATTTTGCAATGTCTTAAAACTGGAGTATTGTTTTTCAAACTTTGAAGATATGAAACATTAGATCGCTAGAAAAATAAATATGACGGATAGTTTCGGTAATTCAATTAAAAAAAACCAAAAATTAAGAGAATTGACTTTAATGTTTACTCAATAATAAATCGTATATCACGTCCACAATAAATAATAAATTAAATAAATAAATCACAAGGAGGTGGACAGTTAACAAAAACTAGAATCAACTTAGCGAATTTCCTTAGAATACATAAATTAGTCTTTAGCGGTCACAATTTTAGTATGATCAAAATGGTTGGGGGGGGGGGTATAAAGAAAGAAGAAAACACAAAATATAAAATATCTCTCTTAATATTAGAACAATCGAAAAATGCATAAGCAATAAAGTTGTAGAAAATCAAATTTTCGGCAATTCATCGTCTTATCATTTTTGCTCAAACTCTAATGTGTACAGAGATATTAAGGAATTTAATTTTCAATCTTAAACCGTCAATATTTCTGTAAATATTAGTGTAACAGAACAAATGATAAGAAACAAAATTACAGTAAAACTTAGTACCTACAACTTTACTTCTTATAAATTTTTCGATTTTTCAAATATTAAGGGAGATATGTCAAATTTTGTGTTCCCCCTCCCTTTAAAAACCCCTTTCCCCTTGTCCGATTTTACCCATTAACGAACTTGACCTTTTGAATACCAAAAGCGCCTCAAACACCAAACTGTGACCGCTAGAGTGATTACAGACATATATATATATATATATATATATATATATATATATATATATATTACAGGGGGTGATTTTTGACATCTACTTGGTAGGATCGATGGACATTTGAAGAAATTTTGACTTCGGCACGGGACCTACAGCTCTATTTCCTTTCAGGAAGTTCGTAAAAAATCTATAATACGATTAATTTGAGTACAGACACTCAAAATTTAGATTTAATTTATAATGAAGTTTTGAATTTAAATGCCAAAAAATTTTTTGCATTTGCGCACTTTTTTTAAATTTATTATTCAAACAATTTATTTATTATATTTTTCAAAAAATAAAAAAATTTAATTAATGACTTTTCAAGAAATTAATAATTTGAAAAATTTCAGCAATACATTTTCCAAAAATTGATAATTAAATAAAAAATGAATTATAAAAAAAATGCACTTTTTGCAACTCTGGTTTCAACGTTGTTTCCTTAATTAATTAATAATTAATTAACGGTGCGTAATTAATTAAAATGTCTCAGGACTTTTCGTTCCAAAATCGTACCTTCTTGTGGGACACCCTGTATTATATATATATATATATATATATATATATATATATATATATATATATGTTAACATCCGCCACAGGAAATTGGGAAATGAATCATCATTTATACAAATTCATCTTCTCCACATTGACACGTGTGTCACGTTGTTTCACAAATTGCTGATTTTTATAAATTTACTATATAAGCAAATCAAATCAATCAATAATCGCATAGTCTTTGTTTAAAATTTGTAACTGCTTAGAATTACGCAATAATTATTGTTGTAATAATTAAATTATCATTATTAATTATTAATAAAAGTTATTAATTCAAATTGATTAAACTTATTTATTATATAAATAGAGCAAATAATCAACAGTTTGGTAATACAAGTTGCATAGTTGCAATTATATTTTCAGCATAGCAAGCTATTATCAACCGACAATATACTAGTAATAGTACACAGTACAGCATGGTTTTTTTTAATGAAAAAAAATACAGTAACAGGCTAAATTTTTGTCAGTAGCTTCCTTTCGACGAGACTCCCAACTATTCTCTCGCGAAAATTCTCAATGATAGTGACTAACGAACGCGTAAGAGAGTAACTTTTGTTTGTTTGACGATAGCAAAAATTTTATCAGTAACAGTTAATTTGTAATGTAATAAAGACTTCAAAAACACTTGTGTCCTACAAAATGGATGGTGTGACAGGTAGGTCCTCCACCCCGAACATTTTCAAATAACGGGGTATACATAATTATTAATAACAAGCTGATTTTTATGCTGTTAATTAATAATGGTATGTATAATTTGATGGCCAACTTGTCCTACAAATTCAGTGGTTCAATTTTCTTATTTCAATGACACATAACGTTTATACATATTGTAGGTCTCATTTCTTCAACCTATAGTTCATTAAAGACTGCTAATGTTTTTATCGTGAATACACTGAATCGCGAAAAGTAACGGTTATTTAATTAGCGCCAAGTAATAACTATGTAAACCCCGTTATTTGAACATGGTGGGGTGAGGAACCAGCCTGTCACACCATCCATTTTGTTGGACTAAAGTTTTTTTTGAAGTCTTTATTACATTATCTCTCAAATTAACTGTCAATGATAAAATATTTGCTATCGTCAAACAAGTTAATCTCTTACGCGCTTCGTTAGTCTATCAGCGTACTATCATCGAAAATTTTTGCGAGAGAAAAGTTGGGCGTTTCGTTGAAAGGAAGCTACTGACAAAAATTTAGCCTGTTACTAATCATTAAAAAAACCGTGCTGTACTGTGGACTATAGGCCTAGTTTTCATAAAAAAAACGTTCCTATCAACAAATCCAAGGACAACATCCAAGAATCGAAAATTAATTGGTTATTGTTGGTAAATAAGGTTCGGGATCGTACTTCAAACAACCGACCTGATGACATCCCTGACTCAAAAAATATCTGTTTGGAAACTAACTCCGGGAATCCAACATAAATTGGTGAACAGTGGTGGGATACATCACATTGTATTAGGAAAAATTGCAACGTTCAATGGTTCACGGAAGTGATTTGGTTGTATTCTAAAGAATCAAGCTCTTTTAACCAGCCTGTTCACTCAACACGTTGCGCGCCTACAGAAGTAGCCCATTCACGCTCAACAAAAACTGTAAGTTATAACATATTTGTGTTCAATCTTTTTTCAAATCCTAACATTTAAAATATTCTCTTTCAATAATATTTTAATCCATATCTTTCACTTCACAAAATTTCACGTTCAACTTCTCCAGACGGAAATATTCTAGATGGAAATATTCCAAACAGAAATATTCCACAAGATGAAGTTGACGATCTTGGTGATGAAGTTAACCATTTGACAGCAATGTCACTCACATTCTTATGCAAGTTAATCACCTCATTCAATGGTGATCGCGAAGAAGTAGAAAATTTTATACTTGACGCAAAAAATGTAGATGAATTCGCAAAACAAAATAAATCTATCCGAAATTACAAGTTATGAAGCTTTAAAAGTAGCGTTAAGGAGATTATACGTTGATCAAACTCACTATACTCGAAACCACGAAACCATTACAGAATATTATACACGTCTCGACAAATTAACTTGTAGGTGTATATCTGCATTAAAAACAAAAGGTGATAGCCCAAATTTAATAACCGGTAATTTGGCATTTATTTAAGACACAGCATTAAGACGATTCATTTTTCACTCACATTCTGATATTTCACGCGTTTTAAGAATCCATACAAAATTAGATAATTTGAATGAAGTTTATAGCATTGCGATCTCAGAAGAAAAAGCTCTTTAAATGTACAAGAAAACATTTAAAAATTCTTCTGAATCAAAGTATTGCAAAAATTTCAAATTAAAAACACATAATACTAATGATTGTCGTTCTTAAAATCGTTCGAATAACCACGATAATCATTCAAATTCAGCCAAATTCTGTCGATATTGTAAACATAAAGAGCATGAAATATCAGAATGCATAAAAAAGAAACAAAGTGACGAAAGACGAAACGCTTCAAATCACTCAAATTCCAAAGTTAGCCATTTAAACTCCCAAATGTAGAAAACGACCTGAGTGTTGAATCGTACAACTTAATCAAATCGACATAAATGTCCATCCAAATGCAAGATTTAAAAAATTAAAATTCTACTCAGAAAATATAATACAGGCGCTACAGTCTCGTTAGTAAAACACTCTAACGTTACCAACATAACTCCATTTAAAATTTCAAATTAGCTAGCTAATTTATACTGATGATGACTACATTGTAGTCGAAATACGTATTTATAATACAAAAAACTGATCTAGGTAAAGGGGACGAATTTGAAATTTTATTTCAAAAACCTAGAGTTCTCACTAATTATCATTCGATAATATAACGTTTATAACTCCATTTGATCATAGGCACGAAATTACACGAAATGGTATAGGAGCATCAGATAACTCTGTAAACACTCTAGGTAAGGTTCAATTAACTCTAATTGCAAATAAAACTTTTGAATGCAAACATAATTTTTAATTTGTTAATGCAGGAAAAATTAATTTAGAATATGACGGAATAATCGGACATGATTTTCTTTCAAAATTCAATGCAAATATCTAGAGCACAGGCAGTGCGACAGGCCGAGTTTAAGGGGTTTTTTGTCTTCGGACTTACAGTACTATTACTACAGGAAATATCAGAGCAGATTTGACCCCGAAATATCTTCTGAACGAAAAGAGCAATAGTGCTGAATTTTAAAATGATATCATTCTAAATCCAATATGGCGGCCGCCGCAAATGGAGATTTACAATTTCCACATTAACCCCTATGATATGGGTATCAAATAAAAGGGCTTGATGAGTGAAACATATTAACTAAAGTGACGTCATTCTAAATCCAATATGGCGGCCGCCACAAATGGAGTTATATAATTTCCTCATAAACCCCTTTGATATGGGGATCAAATGAAAGGGCTTGATGAGTGATATATATATATATATATATATATATATATATATATATATATATATATATGTATTTATATATATATATATATATATATATATACCTTTCAAAAAGTAGTGATATCCGATCAAAAACATAAATGTAAAAAAGGGCCGAGTTTTCTATTTACTTTATTAATAGCTCGGCTCATTAATTGGGATATCATCACTTTTTAAGGAGCAAGTATTATATGAAGTATCTCCCCGAAAACTCGGCCCTTTTTTACATTTATGTTTTTGATCGGATAGATTATTCAACTATCACTTTAACGTTATCTCATACTCCAAAGGAAATAATTATTAAACCTCTTACTCATCAAAATATACCAATTAATGTAATTGACAATTTCACTTGCGTCATACATAAATCAAAAATTAATCTACCTGAATCGATAATAATTTCAGATAATTTTCTTATCGATGAAAATATAAAAGTATATCCCATAATCAATATGTCTTAAAACGAAATCAAAATTCCTAATCCACAGATACATTTAATTGAAATGGAAATTGTTCCACAAGTACAAATCATTTCATTGTCTAAAGAAACTAATGGGAACACTTGTGTAATTTATCGCACTTTTAAACGAAAATGTTTGTACAGATCATTTAAATCGCGAAGAAAAAGAATCAATTTTACAAATTTTTAAAAATTATAAAGATCTACTGTATCTACCTGGTGATCAATCAACTCACACAAAACTTTACACCACGAAATAATCACCAAAGATCCAACTCCTATTTTCACTAAGTCATACAGATATCTAAAAGTACACGAACAGGAAATCAATCAACAAAACCATCGACCTCCTCTTATTCTTCGCCTGTCTGGATTGTTACAAAACGTCTAGACTCGAGTAACCGAAAGAAGTCGAGAATCTTGATAGACTATCGAAAGTTGAAAGACGTCACTATTACTGATCCATACCCTATCTCTAACATCGAAAAGATACTCGATCAATTAGATCAATCAGTATATTTCTCGACTTTGGACCTCTGTCAAGGCCTTCATCAAATCGAAATGGCCAAAAAAGACAGATAAAAGACCGGATTCACTATTCCATCAGGAAAATCTGCTGGGCATTACGTCCTCAACCGTATGCTCTTTGGTTTGAAGAATGCTTCCGGAACCTTTCAAAGGTTAATGAACACGGTTCTCAGTGGCCTCACAGGCATCAATTGCTTCGTATATTTAGATAATATTGTAATATACGGTTCATCCTAAGAGAATCACAACGAAAAATTGTGTTTTGTGTTCGATAAAATACGCCAACACAATCTCAAATTACAATCTGATAAGTTCGAATTTCTCCGAAAATAAATCGCTTATCTGGGGCACATTATAACAAATAATGGTTTCCGTCCTAATTATATCAAAATTGACGCAATCACAAAAATAAAACAACCAAAAAATCCAAAGGACATAAAATCCCTTCTCGGGTTAGTCGGATACTATCAGAAATTAATTCCTCATTTTGCAAACATTTTCAAGCCACTAACTTCTCTTCTTAAAAAGGATACTCCTTTCATTTGGTCCGATAATTGTCAATTAGCCTTCGAAAAACTAAAAAAAAATCCTAACTACAGAACTCATTTTAGAATATCCTGATTTTAAAAACACTTCATAATAACAATCGATTGTTCAAATGAAGCTTTAGGCAGTGTATTATCTCAAGGAGAAATTGGTAAAGATTTACCCATTGCATATTCCCGAACTTTAAACGCAGCCGAACGTAATTATTCAACCACAGAAAAAGCTAAAATTAGCTAGAATTAAAATTTATTTCTTATAAATATGCTTTACCTATTCCGATATCCTTAGGAAATATAGAATATTATTATAAAATTGTGGAAATTAAAGGCTTTATTCAAGACAAAAATTTAATTATAAAATTAAACATTCCCATTAGCTCGATAAACGATTACGATATATTCCAAGTATACCCTTTACCAACCCCAAACGCAAAAAATTCTTACATATTCTCATACATCCAACCTGAAAAACCATATATATTATTATCCAAATGTAGAAAACAATATGCCATGTTAAAAACATTAGACAAATACGAAGAAATCTACGACCAACAATAGTTATGCAAATCTATATCAGTATTCCATAAGAATGATCAACACAACTGTGAAATCCAACTGTTCAAAGTTACGAAGAACATCCCATCCAATTTTTTTCGTAAACTACAGGGTTTTTTTGTGCAATTTTATACCCAGACCAACAAAAACTTATACAAGTTTATAAAAATGTAGTTGATAGGCAAAAAAATTCCAAAGAAAATAATTTAAATGAATTTTGCGCCACTTTTTTTGCTAGGAGGAGGTAATTTTCACTGTTAAAAGTTTATTTCCTTCTACAAAGCTCGAAATAAAATTATTTAGGTATTTACATTGCCATAGTTTTTTTTGCTATTCAGTTCCTTTCTTTTTTCGAAGATTTTATTTTTTGTATAAAAGTTTTTATTTTTTGCTTTTCAGTTACTTTCTTCTTTCGTCGGTTCTATTTTTTCTTAAAAAGTTTTTTTTTCACTTTTTAGTGCCTTTCTTTTTTCGTACATGTTATAGTGTCATTAGAACTACATAAGTGTGCCAAGTTTCAACAGAATCGGTTCACAGATGACAATTCAGTAGGTGAACAATACATTTTTCCCTATTTTTCTACCCTTAGACACCCTTAGGGTTTTTTCTTCAAATTTTATGGTACCAACTTCGAAGTATACCTAATCCAATAAAAAAGGAATTATTGAAATCGGAATACTCTGTAAAAAATTATGCGTGATCATACATTAAAAAAAAATTTTTTTTAATAAAATATACATGTTGAATTGAGTACCTCCTTCTTTTTGTCTTCAGTACCTCCTACTTCGTATTTGCAATTTGAATATGGTACCCATACTAATGATTATTAAAACCTTGGCAATTTTCTATACGAATCAGTATGTCATAAACGCTACATGCTTACGAGAAATACTATGGCAGATTGTAGAACTAGCAATACAAATATTATGTCGCTAATTCTACCATATAGGTAAATAAACGTACTTACTCTATTTAAATTTGGTTTTCTAGATCTCGATTTAAATAAGATATGGCCAAGTAATAATCCTAATACCCAAGGACCCGCTCTTGTATAAGTTTGTTTATAATAAACGTCTACTTGGTTACCTCCACCTCCACCTCCACCTCCATCACCACCTGGTGCGCCCACGCCAGCAAACCTTTATAAAAATAAATAAAAATAGTGTTAAAATTTTTTGTGAACTTCATGAAACATGTTTTATTATCCTTAAAAACTCTATTAAATAATTCATAAAATTTTTGAATTTAATTTTTTTGGTGATAACTTGTCTTGCGTGCACGTGGAACTATGGAACTAAGGAACGTACTAGGCTATAGTTCGTATCCTCATATCTCTGGTTAGTCACATACCTTATTTATGAATATTGCTATCATTTTATACTGGAAGTTTGCCTGACATAATATTATATTATATTGAGAATTAGCAAAGTACTAAGTTAGCTCGCTCTGCTCGCAACAAAAAACTGCATCATTCTAGCATGCCTAGAAATGGGTTAGATTTTGTATACATCAGAGATCGTCAGTGAATGAGTTACACAAAGGGCTGTGCATATTATAGGATTAACAATACTGCACTGCAACTAAATTGTGCATTTCCCCGCACACATAATGGCTTATGTTTTTCTCAGTTTAAAATACTTTTTATTGTCTATTTTTATATTGTACGTTATTGTTTTTTATTATATATTTTTTTATTATAGAATCATGTTCAGGATCATCACCAAATTCCTGCATTTTTGAATCCTTAAATATGATTCATAACTTCAGTTTTAAAACAAAATTTCAATGGAACCGTTACGCATATAATGTTAACATGTGAATAAATGCATTATATTTTTATTGACTAATCTATGTACAAATTTGGATCTTAAAAGAGTGAATAAAACTATAATTATAACTTTATTTCCTCACTACTTTTTTTAGACTCAACTAATGGTGTTTACCAGCCCCCACCACTCTGCCTACGCTCGTTTTGTCACGTGTATCTTTTATCGGCCAATTTATTATTATGTGCGTTTAGTAGTTTGCATAGCTACATGTGTTTACTGAATTTACGACATCGCCTTTTTGTTTGTGTATTAGGTACAGTGTCGTCCAGTGATATTTTGTTGTGTGTGTTTACTGTACAAATTGTATAGTGTTTTGTTTATAATTTTGATTGAATAGACGCATACACGCAATAAACAATACATAACATCATTTTTATCGTTTTCTCGGTAAACATAAATTTATTAAATACTTACATATTAGCTGATAGTTTGTAATGCCATGCAACGTAAGATGGGATTATAACGAAAACAAGTACCAATGATGACAAAAGATAAGGGGTTATTTTTGGCCATTTTGCTATTGGTACCAGTACCAATGGAGCCAAAATATATAACTGCATGTCAATTTGTAAATACCATGATTGCATAATACACTAAAATAAAAACAAACTGTAATAAATATTCATAACTTTTTTTATTAAAATAATGGTTAGTACCCCTGCTTCATGCACATAATTTTGTATGTATAATAAAGCAGCCCACCAATATGTTTTACAGGATTCATTTGTACTTTCTGGATCCCAAAATGGTCCTGAGCCCATAAACCGATATAATGTTGCCATAAATATAATTGTAGCAGCATATGATGGAGTTAATCTACAAATAATTCGATTCTGATGAGAAATATATTATTTGGTGATTTGAAATTATATGTAAACTACAATATGAGTGACAACAAATGAAATTACAGCTAAGTGAATGTGTTAACTGTTTATTTTACTTTTTATACACACATAAATGTATAAAAATACAAAGGAGGTTATATGTCCTATAGACCAAAAAAGTTGATGTCATTTTTTTAAAATTTGTAATCAATTTGTGTCATATTGATTCGATTATCGAAAAAATGCTGCGAATAAAAGTTGTTCATTTTAAATATGATAACAACTTTTATTCGAAATGCTGAAATTAATATGTTTATGCTGAAATTGAAACAAAACACCTTTTTCATAACATACAGTTTATGAAAAAGTGATAAATTAATATGCTTTGTTTTTAAATAAGAACATAAATTTTCTCTTAAGGACTTTCTCTTAAAGAATTTGTCTTTTGTCTCTTACGGTTTCAAAGATAGATATCTCTGATTAGAAACTGGATACTTTTTAGCTCTGAGACACACACTCACACACATAATTTCAGCTTCGCAACCATCTCTTTGGAAATGGTTTAATTAAATAATTTTATGAACACCAATAACAAAAATTTGTCAGGACTAAATCGATATATTCAAAATAGGCATTTCGAAGTGTCCATTTTTCAACAGTTTTTTATATTACATTATTGTGAAAATGTTTTGTCACTTTCAAGGACAATAAACTAATATGAAATTTTTAAATCTATTTTTGTTAGTTACGAAAATTATATTAAAGACAGTAAGAGACTGATAAAAATATTGTTTTTTTACGCAGTAAATTAACACAACTAAAGGGTCTTTCAATAAGGCCGCTCTATTTGAAAATGTAAATAAAATAAGTTGTGTGTGAGATATCCACTCAATTTTTTTTATTGAAAGAATATTTTATGGCATTTAGTGTGAAATATAACATCGTTCAAATGTCCGTCGCAGCTTTGTTTGTGGCACGTATTCGGGAGGTTCAATCCGAGACGACATTGTCGCATAAATCTGTCTGAATTTGTTAGATGGCGTTCGTTATGTTCACTATGAGAGCATCCATTGTTTGCGGTTTATTCGTATAGACCTGCGATTTAAGATTGTCTCAAAGAAAGAAATATAAATCGCAGTTCATGTCGCTGCCGCACGACATAACTATGCCCTCAAATCATTCGTGCAGAATGTCCATCGTGGCATGCGCTATGTAGCACGTAGCGCCGTTCTGTTGGAACCACATGTTATTGGTACTTATATCATCCAGTTTAAACCACAAGAAATTGATTATCGTCGATCTGTAGCGCTTGTCGTTGAGAGTTATGGCAATGACAGTTTCGTTTTGGAAGAAGTACGGACCGATGATGCAGCCAAAATCCACACCAAACAGTAACTTTCTCGGGATGCATTTGGTGCTGGTGTATCTCGTGTAGATTGGTATCGCTCCAAATCAAACAATTTTGCTTGTACACCCATTCATCCAAAAATAGGTCTCGTCGCTAAATATGACTTTTTGGCGAAATTTGTGTCAACATCCAACTGCTCCGGTGACCAATCAGCGAGCACTGCCTCGAGAAATTGACTGCCTCGAGTTTTTCCGTTCACTCTCACGCACAGCAACGATATTTTCAGCAAACCTTGTATTTCGGTGGCAAACTGATTGTTTATCGAACCGGATGACTCGGCAGTACGGTTGTGGCGAGAATCAAAATCACGTATTGCGCGGTATGTTTCTCGAACGTAGCACTGACTTGGATAATAAAATTTGATGATTTCCTAAAAAATTTTGAGCGTCCCTATTGAAAGACCCTTTAGAACGGATTCGGTTTCTTTTATTTATTTCCATAAAAATCAAATGGTGATTCTTCTGTATGGGATCATAAGCGTATTTGATTTTATATATTCATTATGATTTCATTCTCTGAAAAAGTTCGTGAATTACGTAGCGTCTATTTTATTATGTTACTTTTTAAAAATTCGTCTGTGTATCAGAAATTTAGGTAGAATGACTTATTGTGAGCGAAACTAAAATAATTGAAATTAAAAATAAGTTATAAATTTATGTACCGTATATAACGATGTAGATAAAACAAAGGTATATTAAATGGAACTTTTTTCGTTTGCGATTTTAAAAATGTGTACATTAATAAACATCCACTTAATAGAAAGAATGAGTCGACAGAAACCGAACTACCAATTGTAAACATTGAAGAAAATCTTCTTGACCACTAGAAAATGAAAGTTATATATGAGTAAACATACTTGACACGAACAATTTTTAATCAACAAACAACAATAATTTACTTACACTTTGTATCTCTATTAAATTAACGCATAATTTTGACATAACACTCATATGTTCATGCCCCAATATTATCCACAACATACTTAGAAATCGTATGCCGTTCAAACAAGGCAACATTTCAGGATTATTACTTATTTTTGTTAATTTCGTAAAATTTGTAAACCATGAGAATGCAATAAATATCTGATGATGAGGTTCTATTTTCAAAAACATTAGATATCAATTATTATGATTTTCATCTTGGAATAGTCCATTAATGATACTAGCACAGAAGTGAGACTCCTTTATTTCACGCTTCAGATAAACATTATAAGTTGAATACTTTATTTATTTATTTACATCAAGCATTTTAATTAATAAGAATAAATTACGAAACAGGTTAATTAACAGATTTACTAGAAATATTTATTTAAACATTAAAATAATTTTTATTCATATATGAAAGCAAACACACTGGAAGTTGAATTGCGGAGCTCGATTTACCCGGATTAGTACTTTGCTTTTAAGCTATTGGTGAGATAGCTTGATTAATTTGTTAGTTCATTTTCATCCTAAGATTATAATTGCATTGACACAATGCTTAAGATTGAAATGTCTAGAATCTGCCTCTGTGTCAAGTACAAGACAAACTATAGGAATTTTGCAAGACTGCTTTGGTAAATCACGCTACCAGGGTTTCCAGAATAATTTCTACGAAGTAGCCTCATCTGTATTGAAAAGGAGCATAATGTAGTTCTCAAAGCGCCTAATTATTTTCAACCAATAATAGTAGCATATAAAATGGCGCGATAAAAAGGACCTAAATTGCGATTAGTGATGATCAAAGCAAGACCAAGACCAAGACCAAGACAGTCTTGGTATCGGCCTCGGTTTTGCTTGCCCGGTCTTGGTCTTGGTCTTGGCGTATTTAGTCTTGGTCTTGCTCAAATACTTGTAGTCTTGGTTTTGGTCTTGGTCTTGCGTATTCAGTCTTGGTCTTGCTCATTTAGTATGTTACTTACTACTTACGTCGTTTTGGAAATTTTCGATTTAATAAATATAAAAATACTTAAAATGCCTGTTTCAGTCGATTTAAAAAAGTCAGCAATATTTGCTGTTGTCTGCTCTTCAGGAAATAGTTTTAGATATTCTTTTTTATGTAAGTATTTCTATTTTTCATTTTAATTTTTAAGATTTTTTTACTTTTTTCACCGAGTTTATATAATCCAGATATATCGTCTTTTGAATCAATAAAATCGAAAGACCCATTAAATTTTCTTCTATTTGACTTTTCAAGTTTCTTAGATCTTACGAATTTCTGTTCAGAAGTATTAATTTTCTCACTAATCACACACTACATCACTTTCTTGAGATTGCTCTAATATCATTCTTTCTTCGTTACTCATTTTTCACAAAAATACAGTTTATTAACCCGACTTCAAAAAGGAGGATGGTTCTCAATTCGTCTGTATTTTTTTTTTATACTTCAAAATCGATAGCAAAATATACAGTATTAAAATGCTCAAATTTTCTTAGATGCTTACGATCTTATCATATCGTCCCAAGAAAATGGTATGAATAGTTGTGAGAATTATGAAAAATCGAAAATCTATCATTCCAATGCTTGAACGCATACAGAGTACTCGAAGAAAGTAAAAATATAAAAAAATTAGCTTAGCTCTACATCAATCATGTGTTAATTAGACATCGGATAAGAGTAGTTACTTCAAGAATATTCTTGTAGATTCTTTTTTTCAGACAATGGCAGACAGTGGCAGACAATGGCACACAATTTCAAACAGTTTACATTGTTGTTTAAATTTAGTGAAGTAAACTTGGGCAACAAAAATATATATATTGAAGTTACGCCAAATATTCTCATATATTTTATTTACAACGGAAGATATAATTTTTAGTTTAGTCTTGCACTTTGGTCTTGGTCTTGCATTCTCGGTCTTGTTTTTGTTTATTCGGTCTTGCTCTTGGTCTTGCTAGTATATGTATAATCTTGGTCTTGGTCTTGCAAAATCGCAAGACCAAGACTGCAAGACCAAGACAAATTTTGCTCATCACTAATTGCGATACAACATGTTTTAAAGTAACTCAACCATATAAAACTAGCCTAATTCGGTTATATGTGCGTTTTACTGCTCGGAAACTAATTGCATACGAAAAATGTTGAACTTTTCGACTATATTTAATTTAGATAAAAGATTGATTGAGAATGAGAGTTATTTAGGCATCTGTGAAAGTGAAATGAAAACCAAATCGATTCGTTGCTATATTTTCTGTATTATTCTACCCGAGCTTCTATAATTTTATTTCTTAATTTTACTTAGTAAAACTTGCTCAATTTCAAATTATTTCCAAGAATTTACTTTCAGCATGTTATAAATATTACTAGAATAGTTTTACTTTTAAAACGTACTTACTTGTTTTCGTGTAGTATAAAAATATATCGTAAGTGGTGCTAAGTAAAATTATTACGCCCAAAACGCCAAGAAATGCTCTATAATAAAACGATTTTAAAAGAATTAGTTAAAAACTTAATTCGAAATACTATGTTTTACTCACATAACAACCCAATCACCAGGATTTAATTTTGATTTATAATTATCTTTTGTATGACATTTTGATTCTTTTATAGAATACATCTTGACGCCTGCAAAGGTATTTAAATGGTCTTCCACCTCCTTTGCAGTGCAACCATCAGGAACACAAATAGCCCAACTGAGTGATAATCCTGACATTCCTCCAGCTCTGGTTCTGATTTCCAATTCTTCATTTAAGAAATTGGGATTCACCTTCTTTTTTTTCGTATATGATTGAAAAAAAAATGTAAAAAATTAATAACGCTAACGGATAATAACGCTAATCACACCATTTAACTTTTCTCTTTGCATTTTTCGAAGTCTATGTGTTTTTATTTTGAAAAAATATATGAGGAAAGGGATTTGGATGTATTCATATACAAATTTAGAAAATTTCAAAAATGGTCAAAATTTGTTTTCAAAATATTTTTATTTGGGGCATTTTACTTATATATATATATATATGGGCAGATCCATTACTTTTCGCCAAAAAGTTGCGGGGGTATGATACCGAATTGGTATGAAATATTTGCATTTCACAATTGGATTGATTTAAGATAATGCGTTTAATTTCAGGTAAGTTAAGGCATGCAAATTGGTATGCAGCCTTAAAATTATAAATAAAAAATACAGCGTAACAGCGTGGAATATCAGCCTTTAAAAGAATTAAACATGTATTTTCTATATAATATATTATTTCATGTCACAAATATGGCCACTGAAATACGGCCATATTTTCAGTCAAGGCTCAGTAAAATCTTATAATAAAATTATAATGAAATTATAAGAAACTTATAATGAAAAATATTTTCTAAACATTCATGGTCTTTCAAAAAATTTTGAAATATAAAGGTTAACCTTAATGAAGTATATATCTTTATTTTCTCGTATGTAAATTTCAACTATGTAAATTTTAGCTTAATAACCCGAACAATCTTTCTTACTCGAATCATTTATATTTTAAATATAATTGCAAAATTGTAATTTCAGCAAAAATATTATTTAAAAAAATTGTCTGTTAGTAATCTATATCTATATTACTTAGTCTTAGTTAACGCCAGTGTCAAGTTTAATTATTTCATTACATAAATTAATTTAAAAAATAATACTTTTTTATTTTATTTCAAACTGATGCCAGAATCCTGAAACGTGAATGTTTCTTTGGTTGATAAACAACGCACGACAGACATTACGTTTATTAAATATCTAGAACAATTAATTGTATTTTTATAAATACGTATTTCGATTACAAAGTCGAAATACGTTGTAGTCGATTAGTTATACTTTGCATTCTAAATGCGTATTTATTTAAAATTACAAATAAGTGTTCTAGGAATTGGGGTAAAATTTGAAATTAAATTTCAAAAAAAATAATTTTAATGAAATTTTTATTTCAAACTGAAAATTTATCTTCTTATAAATGTTTAAAAACAAAAATACAATAAAAAAACATACCGGTTGTAAAGCTTCAGAAAATTGAACCAACTTATTAATATTCTCAGACATCAATTGATTCTTTGGAAAATTTACATTCATTGATGCCAAACAATATTTACCATTAATTGCAAGTGGATTACTTTCATTTGTATTGTGACTTATTTGGAGACATTCGTCAAAATATCCTACATCAGATAAATGTACTGTTGCAATACCACTTTGTAGTTTAGCTGATGAATCAATCACTGAAAATTTCATTTATTTGTAACGATTCATTATCTGTATAATTATCATTATCCATTAATGGCCATTATCAGAGTGGACCATCGAACACAAGATCATTATATCACAGCAGAAAAAAAACTGTATTATTTAATAGTTTCTGGTAGGCATACGATATGAAATGTCGTAGGACAAAAGTTTTAAGGCTAACAAGTTATAGAAATTTCGATAACCAACTCACCTTTCGAACAATGTTTTTAAACACTAAATAATTTCTTAAATAATAAGAACGAGAAGCAACATGCACGATGTAACAAATGACCGCGAAGTTAAACGCGCAGTGCTTAAAACTAAAAATTTACGGACTCGAATCACGGCAGCGGCAGTATGTCAATTCATAATTCATGGGTTGGTTAATTTACTAAGCTGTTGGACAAGAACGAAGTAACCGGCTCTGCTTGTGATGGATTTCTGCAGTTTCCGTTCTAGTATGCATATAATTCCTTATCCTACACCCACATCATTAATGAAGAGAAAATTTGTGTGTTAGATAGCCCGTTTATTGAAGAAGATTATAGGCTACAAAAAAGTTTGCATTTCGACGCGCTACGCTAAAAACTAACTTTTAAATGATGCGAGATACAGAAAATCTTTAATACAAAAAATGTTTAGCTCTAAATAAAAGCAAACAATTTTTGTATGACACATTTTTCAGATGTGCAGCAGATACTTTAGGTACAATTACAGTACCCTGTGCCGGTAGCTAGTGAGACGTCGGTGGTAGAAAAGATTAAAAGGAAAGCATCTGACAATCGGGAATTCTACCTACTTGTCATGGCCGCCGGTTATGGTTGAACTTCCAAGAAAACGAATACCGACGTACTTTATTGAAGTCCTTGTAAAGGTAATTGATAATTATAATAAATTATTATTTAAATAAATAATAAATATTGATGAAAGATATAATTGATCTTTATTGATTTGATTTAAGAAATATTATATATTTTAATATGTAAATTATCAAGGTTGTTAACATTCGAAGCAACCGTGATAATAGGGGGAAGATAAAGTTGTTATGCAACAAATAAAAATGATGAACAAAATTATAATAATAATTTAATGAAGAAGCGATACCGCTACATCCTAAATGACTACCTTAGAAGTAGAACACTGCTAGTAGGAATAGATTATATGGAGATAACCTAGGGGGTGCCACAGGCATCCGTGCTTGGCTCCATCCTTTGGACCGTAGCATATGATAGCGTCCTTGATACAGATTTATCGGAAAAGTTCAAATTTATTGGCTATGCAGATAACATGGCAATAATCATTACAGTTAAAGGTCAAGAGCAATTGATTGGGAATGCAAATACTGCCATAACGCAGGTTATACGAACAATTAAACGGAAAGGTCTATGCATAGCTCCAGAAAAAAGCGAGTGTCATATTAACGATTGAAAGCATAAGAGATTATGAAAATAATCAAAGAGAATTCTAGGTTTTTTGAAATTATCCTTTTATTCAGTAAAGGATACCGCCAATAAATGGGTTGGGTTCATCATACACTTAATCCCTTAATTGGTCAGCCCACTCAAATAATCCTTCAGGTACTACCTCAGTCAGATCGGCTGTACAGCTTAAAGATCGGAGCTCGATGCAGCTTAAAGAGCTGGAGCAGAGATAGTAGATTGCTTGGGAACTCATTATCACTAAAGTACCTAATGCAGCAGTAATTCCAGGATAATGAGCATAGAAAGGTGGTTTTAGTCAGTAGGTGTCCATGTAGGATTTATACCTCTCATTAATATATATATATATATATATATATATATATATATATATATATATATATATATATATTAATGAGAGGTAGAAATCCTACATGGACACATTATATATATATATATATATATATATATATATATATATATATATATATATATATATATATATATATATGTATAGATTGCCCCAAATTTTGATCCGAAAAATTAAACACAAGCGATAGATCTCCCAAAAATATGAAAAAAAAATCATTTGAGCTTAGATGTTTTCAAGCTTCGTTTTTATTTCAAATTGTTCAAAAACTATTGGGCTGACTTAGATTACACTTGGCACGCTCTTGGTAATACGTAAGTGGTTTATTTTGATGTAATTAGATTTAGCTAAATTATTTCCGAGGTGGTGGTGGAACATCCTTACTTGAAATTTTAAATAAAAATTTGAGTACGCCACAGCTTTTCACTCAATTTCATATTATTTTAAGATTGAGTAATTAAAAAATGCAAGACAGAAAAAATAGTATTTTTTTCTGTCTTGCATTTTTTGCTATCTTGTTTACTTTTGGAGAAGAAATAAAATTTCCCAAATAAAATTTATTTGGGAAGTTTTCGGCTTCATATTCTGAAATGGCTCCTTTAAATGATATTCAGTTTTTCAGAAAATTACAAGACTATTCAAAAGTAAATAAAACTAAATCAGAAGTCACAGTTTGACTAATTTTTAATCACATATTATTTGAACGAAGAATGTGTAATTTTTGCATTATTTGATCAAAGAGTAAATAGGGAGACAAAGTTAAAAAACTTCTTGAAAATATTGAAGATGATAAAAGTGAAGAGGCAATTGATACTCCTAAAAAATGTAATTTACATAATTATGAAGTTTCAACGTTTTTAAATGAACGTTTCTAAAACGCTATTTTGCTAAAGCTAATTGGAAGAATATCTATCACAAAAAGTTTTTGACAGATTTAAAATGAAAACAGATTTTTTTAAAACTCATCCAGACTCTGGGAATAACTCAGTTGATTTAAATATAAGTATTTTTTATATTATATTAGAGTCAAATTAGCTTCAAAAAGACGGTTTCAGGCAGGTTGCTTGGAACCGCAATTTTTTGCCAGAGCAGTGGCCAATTGCAAATGTTATACATTTGACTATTCACTGTTTGCCACTGTTTGCTGGCATATTTGGTCAGGCGACGAATAAATGAGTACGCAATATACATATGTTTAGTAATAACACGTTGTGTCCTCTTTTAACACAACTGTCTGTCCTCGTTTAACACAACTGTGTAAATTAATTTATAATTATTTTCAACCAGAGACCCACAGCTTTTATCTTACTTTTCTTTAAGAAATGAATTATATTGCACGGTAAATTTTTTTGAGTTTAAAATTAAATAGGTAAGTGTTTAGCTTTCGATTAAGTCTTATAAAACCTAAATAAAATAAATTGTTTATAAGTAAATTAGCATAATGTAAAACATATGATAACTCTCTGAAAATGTTAAGTATCGGGAATTTTGAATTGGCTTTTCGAATTTTGGGAATTTTAATAAACCGATTTTAATGTTCTTGAGCTCATTTGTTTTGTTTTTTATATAGAATTGAATAATATTCTGTCTTTTTTTAAATTTTTAGTTTTAAAAAAGATATTAAGAAAATACGCTTTTTTGTTATAATCAAATTCAATTTTAACCCAGTTCCGTCACGAGTCGGACAGATGCTAATTTCAGAAGAGTCAGAAAAATGCTAATTTGATTCTACTATTAAGTTAAGTTTCCAATTTTCTTCGCTGTTACTATATATATATATGTATATATATATATATATATATATATATATATATATATATATATATATATATATATATATATATATCTGTCCGGCTAAGATTAAACTAATTCAAAATACAAAATTGATATACATACTTCGTTCTGCCCATAATTCTCTTTTGTACACAGAATCATAAAACAATTTACTTTGTCTCTCACATAACTCACTACGTTCTGATTTTGACTGTAAAGTGTAGAATTTTATTAACCGTCTAATCATTGCCAAATTTGATAATGTTGGCAATGATGGTAAAGATGGAAATGCATATATTGAAACATTACAGGTACAAAATATAACATACAGAATCATTAACGGTTTTAGTAACATTTTTAATTAGATATAAATTAGAATAGCACACGTAATAACTAATTCTTTAATTAATTAATTCCGTATTATTTATACTTCTCGAAAATATTTAATCTCTCGTTGTAATTGATATCGGATGTCAATCAAATATTCACAGAGACGTAATAATAATAATTATTATTGCAATAAAAACGTATTTGTAAAAATACGATAGCCCTTTTCCTCTGATGATTTAAAAAAATCCACTAGAGGCAGCACTAGTGGGTGGGGGGGGGGATAGTACACATGTTTTGATTTTCTCATCATGTTTTGACAGCATCGTTAAGCAACGTCATAATTCGACAAAAGTCAATTTTTTTAAATTGTTCAAAAAACATAATTTTTGACTTCCTTTGGACTTGAAAATAAATACTTGAGGCGATCACCACCCTCCTGAGTAATTTTTGGATCAGAACCAGTTGTGGGCAGTTTGTGGACCAATACCAGAATATATTGAAAAAATGGTTTTTTGCGAATAAAAAAAACTTCGATCAGGAAAAGTTAAACGAGAATGTTATAGGTATCAAAAAAAACCTGTCGATTGACGTGTCTTGTATTGAAATTGTATCGGAAGTTTTTGAGAAAAATCGAAAAAACCGTCGAAAATCCCGATTTCCTGTTTTTGCTTCAAAAATTCGAATTTTTCATAAATGAAGCCCAAAGCAAACCAAAAAGATGCTTTTTGAACAATTTAAAAAAATTAATTTTTTGCTGAGTTCTCTCATTGCTTACCGTAGCTGTCGATGAGAAAATCAAAACATGCCTCCCCCCACTAACTCTGCCTCTGGTGGATTTTTTTTAATCTTCTGAGGAAAAACGCTAAGTACCTACCTCAATAAAGTACGTTAATACGGATTTAATGATAATGAAAAACAAATCCTTGGGCTTATTGTCCACTTTATGAGCATAATCTATAAAATATTGTTGAATAAAACTAAACAGATTTCTACAGTGAAACATTAAATATTATACAATAAAAATACTGATTGAAAAGGCTGAACGTTTTAAGCCTCATAACTTTTTCTCTAGCTAATTAATAATTTTAGATCGGTATCTTTCTTTTATTCTTGATGTGAAATGCATTGACGCACAGAGAATGGGACTCTTGGCCAGCCAGACTAACCACTAAAACCTACCCCCTTTTGGGGCTTCGAAAACTTTT
Organism: Nineta flava; assembly: GCA_963920215.1. Lineage (NCBI taxonomy): Eukaryota > Metazoa > Arthropoda > Insecta > Neuroptera > Chrysopidae > Nineta > Nineta flava. Next base: position 13,778,282 of record OY986045.1, on the reverse strand, counting down.
CCCTACAAGTTAAAAAGCAATAACAAAACAATAGAAAATTAAAAACAAAAAATATCACAACACTACCTATTCAAATGAATTGACTAGGTAGGAATAATACAACAATATAGTAACTTTGAAACAATGAAATAAAGAAAATAACAATGATCAACAACAACAAAAACAAGTAGTGTAACAACTAACTAAGTTATTTGAATACCCAGTATATACTGAGTTGTATATCATTGATTGAATTGTTAAGAGTTCTGCGTATTCGAATTGTGAACAATTCGCTTTCCGAGGAACCTTTAATCGCAAATTATAAAAAACTATTGAGTTTATAAAAAAAAGTTTTCAAACAAAAGTTGTTTATTTTAAAAAAAAAAAGAGGTTTTGTTATTAAATTTTTTTTCTATCTACTGCGGTTTCAATGATGTATATTTACCCCCTTCCTAACGGGGAGCATCACGCTCCGATTTTGTTTATTAACGAAATTGACCATACTTTTTTGCTCTAGAATACATTAACAAATTTCAGCTCCATATCTCTTTTCGTTCTTCAGTTATCGGTTTCACAGGCAGACGGGCAGATGGACAGACATGCAGAAATGGTCGAATCAGGCAATTTTATGAACATCTATGTCAAGGATTAATATTTTCAAGCGTTACAAAGTCGGGACTAAACTTAATATACCTTGTATATTTAAATATACTGAGTATTAAAATAACAGCGTTGCAGTGAAGGTGTAAAAGGCCTTCACTGCAACGGATAAAAATACTAATTTTACACCTTATGTTTTTCATTTTGATATCAAAAATATGTATATTATTGTTTGGGGAAACATGTATATTTTTGTTGTTACATATATTACTAGCCGTTACTCGCCCGCTTCGCTTAGCGTAGCTTAAAACTTAGTCATGATTTATTGATTTTAATGATTAATCGAATTTAATGGCTTTTATGTATAATTATCTAGTCAATATACAATTTGTCATTTTTTTAAGAAATCTTTCTGTTTTATAAATAAATTGTATATATTTTTTCATCTGCAACTGTAACGGTTGAAGATATTGATCACAGAACATAATTTTTGTTTAGGCTTTCATAAAGTGTCATATATAAATAATTAACATAAATGTTTGAGGCTTGCACTTTTGTATTTTCCAAACTTATTTTTTTTTAATTAGGTTCAGTATCACGTACAGAATGTAAATGAACAAAATCCTTACAAATTTCGACCTCGGTAGTGCCGCCATTTTGAGAAAAACTGTAGATATAGGCTAATATCTACATCATCATACACTAAAGGTCAAAAATGGTTATAACCTTTCTTGTAAATAATTGGATTTCCTATTTTTTTTGTTAATTAATTTTTATGTATCACTTACCGTTTACGACTTATACCACTATTACTATTTATTTATCGACTTTTTGACCGATATCTCTTCTAATATCTGTTTAAACAATAAAATGCTAATAACTTAACTTTTAAATCTACAAATATCCTACAACTTTCATTTAAAACTTTTTTGACTAAAATTAATATTTTTAAAGTTATAACGCGTTTAATGTTTCACTACCGGGTGCAAGGTGAATAAAAACGAGGTATGCATAGTATAATGATGAAAATTTAATAAATTTGTTAAGAAATATGAATGATAGTGACATAATTAACAATAAATAATTTTCTTTCTAAACAATTATTAGAAGAGATATCGGCCAAAAAGTCATTAAGTAAATAGTAATAGTCGCATAAAAAAAATAGAAAATTCAATAATTACAAGAAAGGTTATTACCATTTTTTGCACGGTAATGGAGATATAAGCAGATACAGTTTTTCTCAAAATGGCGGCATTTCCGGGATCGAAATTTTTAAGGATTTTGTTTATTTACATTCAGTACGTGATACTGAATCTAATTTTTTTTTAAATTACTCCTGTAATTTAGTGCAATGCGGACAAGAGTAATGGGCTTCTCTATTGATTGTACTATAAGAGAATATGCAAAATATGGTTTTGTTACAAGGTTTAAATGCTACCTACCTACCAATAGACCTACCAAAAAAAGTGCCTAATAAGACCTACCTAAATCAGAACCAAGCCATTGTAAGATTTTCAATAGTACCTGTCTAATATTTTACTTGGCAAGTAAAATTAAATAGCTAATAAGGAAAATCTTGCGATGGCTTGTTTCTCGATTTGGTTAGGCTAGGTTGTAGCGGCTGTCTAGGATATGACACACTTGGAACCATATTTCATTGTGATACCGGAAAAAGCTTATCCATCCCTAGCTACTATTCGGTAAACCATTTAGACCCATTTAAGTTTGGCTCTTATTTACATATCACTTATTTTTGTGACGAATATGCGAAAACCGGGTCACCTTTTACATGTTTATGTCTAGTGAGATAAATATTTACAAAATATGAATAACTATGAACAAGGCAAGTGCGGATCTAGGGGGAGAGTCGTGGGGGGTAATACCCCCCACTTAAACTAAATACAACTAAGCATAATTCACCTTCTTTCTCGAATCTTACATTGGGATGATAGAATGGCGGGAATGAAAACCAGGGTTCTAAAATTATACCCCAACATTAAAGTCATTTTCCACTCTACGACGTCTTAAAACATGGCTTCGTGCTATTATGGGTGAAGAGCGATTTACCGGTCTTGCGTTACTAAATATCCATCGAAATATTGCCATTGATGTCGATAACATTCTCACGTCAGTTGCAAAAACAGTTTCAGAAGAACATTAAATAAAGTTTATCTATACATAGTATAAAAGAAAGTCGTCCTCCGCGTCTGTCTGTTTATCCGTTAGCTCCTTCTAAACGGTTTTCACCATCATGTAGATATTTTTTTCCGGAAGGTTCATATGTATAGTACATCCTAATTAAACTGTGCGAAGTCGGGCAAAAAAAATTTTTTTTTTCCAGGTCGCTAGAAATATATATTTTTTCTTTTCTAAGGTATATAATTGTCTTTCAATTTATTTAACCCTGCCATTACTTTTAAATTTTGCTAGAAAATACGATTTCTCTTATTCTTTTTTATAATATGTTCAATGACAAGAATCTTCGAGAAACTTCAATCTCCGACCCCCTCCAGACTTTAATTCTAAATCCGCGCCTAGAACAAGGTTAACTGGTTAAATGGTAGTGATATCGAATTAAAAAGAAAACAAATATATGGTAAATTTTATCTAATTTTAAAATTTAATTTTTATATTAATAAACGTGGGGAGAGTTAGGAATGGGAACTAGCGAGTAATGGGAGCCACTACAATATACACAGACAGGATCGTACAAGTCGCGCCAAAATAACAAAAACAGCTTCGGGAACATTCGGTTACATCACGCGATCGCCGCTGGCCGTCTCCATAGCGCGCGTATGTCGGTTACAAGAACACGTCGGTTTCGTTATACATCGTCATAAAAAAAGTGCCAAATCTCGCAACCAAAGTAAGTACCTAAACTTTTATTATTCTGCTGTATTTTGTGTCTATTATATGCCTTGTTTCATAAATTTTAACAGTGGAAGATAAATTATTAAGTTTGTATACATATAGCCAGTTTTATAGTCTTAATCTTTTATATACACATCTGGGTGTCAGGACTCCCATTAGTTCCTTCTCTGGATCCAAGCCTATAAAAGCCAAAATACAATAGACAAATTTCCATATCAATTGCCAAACTAGAATTAATATATTTATTAAATTAATAATATACTTTGATTTATGATATCATAAATACAATGTAATAAAATAGTTTTAATTAACCATTGTCTGTTATTAATGGGCTATCGGTTGATTGATAAGATTAGGTATATTATTAAATAATTGTACGATACTAAAACAAAAACCTTTTTAATGATAGTTGTTAACTTTTAATAAACAAATATTCACTTGAAATTTTTACTAAAAGTACAAAGTATTTTCATGCAAATATATTGCGTGTTCAATTTTAATATCCTCAGGTCAATATCTCGAGCACTAAGTAAGATAGTGATAAATGTCTCAGATAAAAGTAATTACCTTAAAACTGATTTTCACAGACAAATCAACGTCAACTTTGATTTTTTAAATAGAAACCTATAAATTGCAGATTTATGTTTGATCAAAGCTGACCTCGATTTGACCTTGAAAATCGTTTTCAAGATCATAGACCAGGTCACCGATATTTGAACCCTTAGAAACCGTTAAACATTTGTCTAAGACATTTATCACTACATTACTTAGTTCTCAAGATATTGGCCTGGGGAAATTAAAATGAACACCCTTAATAAAATTATAAAGAATTTGTGTGGGAATATTTTTGAACATTTTGTGAGCTGCTTTCGAAGTCGTAGGTAGGATAATTGTCAATGTAGGGCAAAAATAAAGCATATACATCCAATCCAAATTAGGAAATCATACAATCGTTATATTAATACCAAACTTAAACAACATACAACCAGTTTACAACGCAAAAATTATTAAATTAAATTAAATTATTAAAATTATTATTATTTATTTATTATTGTAGCAAATAAAAATAATATTTTGACTGTTGCAGATGATGGCAAGATGTTGTGGTATCTTTCAGAAATACGGACTTTACAGAAGGATACTAATTTAGCACTTGGAGTTCATTTTTATTTTCTATATCTGAAAAAAATTCGTTAGACAGGAGCTGCGTCAACTTAGCGAATATCCTTAGAATACATAAATCACTCTCTAGCGGTCATAATTTTAGTGTGATCAAAATCAAATATCATATCTGATATGACTTTAGTATTTGCAACAAAATATTATTTCCTTTGAAGGAAATTCGCTAAAAACTAAATTTATTAATAGCCAAAATAAATCGATGTATAACGATTATAGTTTATAGTTACTATGGAAACGACAATCAAAATTTTTTACAATAAAATATATTTCATGTATTTGTGTCAAACAAACACAAAATATTTAATATATCTCTTAATATTAGAATAATCGAAAAATGTATAAGGAGTAAAGTTGTAGAAAATCAAGTTTGCTACAATTCATTACTTGATCATTTTTCTCAAACCCTAATGTGAACAGAGATATTTAGAATTTTAACTTTCAATCTTTAATTTTAAATATTTCTGTAAATATTAGTGTAACAGAAAAATGATAAGAAACAAAATTGCAGTAAAACTTAGTACCTACAACTTAACTGATAAATTTTGATTTTTCAAATTTTGTTTTTTCCTCTCCCTTTAAACCCCATTCCCCTCGTCCAATTTTACCCATTAACGAACTTGACCTTTAGAATACCAAAAGCGACCCAAATACCCAAATTCAATCCAATCGGAATAAAACTATGACACCGCTAGAGAGTCCACAGACATTTTAAAAAAGTACATATTATGTTGTATATATATATATTAATTGAAGACTAGGAATTGGTAGGTTGTGCGGCTGTAGCAGACTTTTAATAGAAACTATGCCGATATTCATCTGGGGTTTGTGAAGGAAAACTTCAGAAAACCTTCAAAAGCATAGCCGGTTACCCCGTTCTTATCCATACGCCGATAGCTTAGTCAATTATCCGCCCCATTAATTGTAATTAACAAACTGCACCGACGGGATTTGAACTCGCAACCTTCCAGTTCCAAATAAATTACTTTGACAAGCGAGGCTACCTGGCTGGTACTTTAGGTAAAGTACTTAAACTACTTTTGTACTACTGGGTACTTATATCGCTATTTAATTTCTGTGACCCGACAAAACGGTTGACATATGTTTTAGCTAATTTTCTCCAAAGGAAATGCAGCTTTTTTTTGCACCAATGTTGGAATTTCGTAAAAATTTCTTCAAATATTCATCGATCCTACCGCGGCTTCCAAAGCCCGCGGCTTCGCTCGCGCCAAGTTTAATTTTAATTGATAAATTTATTACAATCATATTGTTTTACCAGCTTTTGCCCAAGTTCAATTCGCCGCGCCAAGCTCAATGTTAATTGATAAGTTTTAGTACTACCCTTTTATTTTTAGCGTTTTAATTTTAGTTTCAAAGAATTTAGTCATACTAATAGAAAAAGTATTATCTACAAAACTTCTTTATAGACAATATTCTTCACCAATCTATTAGTTGGTGCCAAAACTACCAAACTACTGGGTGAGTTTACGCGTGAGAAAGCTACGTAAAATTGTCCGTGTGAGAAACAGTTTTCTCTGAAGTCTATTCCCGCCAATTTTAGTATCTTCCCTTGAGACTTGTTTATAGTCATTGCATAGACTTTGAGAGGAAACTGTAATCGTTTGAATTCGAACAGATCATTCGGAATTAAAAGAATTCGTGGTATACATACAGTTTCCCTTTGCGATCACCCAGTTAAAATTGTGGCTTCCACTATATTGCGATGTAACGTTTTGACTTTCAGTCTGGTCCCGTTGCACAGTTTAGGGGTTTTTAAATTTCGCAACAACGTAACAGGAGTGCCCACGCCCAGAATGAGCCTATGATATAGAAGACCCGGTGGTTACAATGATTTTAGAAATTCGACGGGATAATTAATAGCGTAATCTGTGTTGACCACCGTCTCTATCAAAATGTATACCATTTCTTCCCCCTCAAAAGACATCAGCAGTGTATCATTGATAGGTGCAGATTGGTCGTTTTTCTGTATAAGTATGTCACGTTCACACAACCATTTCATAGACTTATCGTGAATATGAGCAATATCTGGACAAATTTTTTATATTAACTCTTAAACCGTAGTTACAACTATGCACATATTTTCCGGGACTCTACCTAACTAATACTAATTTTGAAAATCTACCAGCAGACTCTTCCTCTCCCAAATGTACCGTCAAATTTTTCGAGAGCTTGAGGATGGTAACTTGAGGCAATAAAGTAGATCTCTTAAGACATGACTTAACTTCATCGGCTCTTGTTTCTTTTGGCACTACTGGTAACTAACTATCCAGCCAACAAAACCGTTATTCCACCCATTAACTTTTTTTTCCTATTATATCTTGAAGAGATTTGTTTAAAGCCTCAACGCCACCCTTATGAGGCATTGTAATTTCGTCCCACACTATCATTTTTGTATTATGTAATACTTCAGCAAAATTAATTTGTTTCGATATATTACTTCGATATATATTATTATTGAGTGGTAACTTGAAGGTAGCCTGAGCAGTTCGACCACCCGCAACCAGTCCAAGTAGCCGAGTGGTCTAAGGCGTTATGTCTGTGCAGCATGCAGTACTTGGAAACTGGGAGGTTATGGGTTCGAATCCCGACATCGGCAGTTTGTCAATTGTAAAAAAAGGGGGGGAGCAGTTAATTGACTAAACTGTCGGCGTATGGACAAGAACGAAGTAACCGGCTATGCTTGAGAAGGTTTTCTGCAGTTTCCTTCACGAACTCCAGATTAATATCGGCATAGTTCCTATCATAGTCGGCTGCAACCGCATATCCTACCAATTCCTAGTCTACTCACAAATTCCTTCCACTCCACTCACATCCTCACATCCTTAGGCATCACAATGGACCTTATGGTCGTAGTGTAGTCCGTCTAGGGCAGCCTGTACAATCTACATCTCGACCACCCGCAAGCAGTGTAGCTGCGACCCCAGAAGAAGCCATAGCCAAGGCAATGCCGCGAGTACTTCTAACTTTCGCTAAATGCAAATTGATCAAGGAAGTTTTCCTTGTTCCACCGAGACCACATAAAAAGAATATGCAACCTTTATTTGTTTCAATGATAGTGATAATTTAATTGTAAACTAGCTTTTACTCGCCATTTAGTGATCCTTCATTATTTTTTACAGAGTTTTCTAATGCTGCTAAGTCGTAACTTGCCTCCTTGAGAAACTCTAAATTTTAAATCAACTCAAAATAATAATAAATTAGGACTCTTTAGAATTTTGTTGTTGTTCAAGTGGAATAAATTTGAAAATTGATTACATTAACGTGGTCAACGACAAACCGACAAACCTTGAAAATAACACCCATGTTTATTTTTAGACTATTTAGCTCTTTTCTCCCCCTGAAGGGGTTGTTTTTAAAAGAACGTGTTTATTTATTTGTTGACAGGAAAAATCCTGCAAATTTTCGAATTAATACATCTAACTTAAATGATTTCTTCATAAAAATTTTGAACCTCCCGTTACTCTACTTCTTAAATAAATTTTTCGATTTTTCGAATATTAAGGGATATATGCCAAATTTTATGTTTTCCCCTCCCATTAAACCCTACTCCCCCTTGTCCGATTTTACTCATTAACGAACTTTCAAATACCAAATTTAATTACAATGAAAATAAAACTGTGACCGCTAGAGAGTCCATAAATGCATATACGTATATACATGTTGATATATATATATATATATATATATGATCGATGGACATTTGAAGAAATTTTTACGCAGTACAAAAACAATAGCTGCATTTCCTTTGGAGGAAATTCGCTAATAATTCGAGTTTTAGCAGCAGAGAAGAGTTTGATTATCTTTGAAGCCATTTTTACATTTCGAAACCGCAATTTTAATGTTCTAATAATTACATATAATTATTAATTAATAAGTGACAAAGATGTGGAGAGTTAGTTCAAGGGGAATAAGTACATGAAAGGAAAACTGAATAAAACTATATATTATAATATATTAACAACTTTTATTCCGAACATTTCTCAAAAACCGAATGAATATAGTACAAATAAACTATAAAATATTGAAAAATAAGCGTTCTTTTTGTGATCCATATTACTAAAAAAACTATTAAGTCAAAGATGTTACAGAAAAGTGGAAACTCACTCTGTTAAATTAGTCTACTTACATAGTCGTTGAAGTAAAAATTACTAAGTCATGCAATATTTATTTTGAATTTGAAAAGAAAAACTGAGTAAAAAATGAACTAACACGGGTGGGTGAGCAATCTGATCAACTCTTTGGTACGTCCTTTTCATTCATTAAGCCATCTGGACTGTTAATGAATTTCCGAACTACCAAGTATACTCGGTATTGCAAATTGCGTATTTAGTTCGTAGAATTTGTAATAAATGGCTCTGTATGTACTAATTGGCCGGTGCCGCACCGGCTAAAAACATTGATGTCAAACATCGCTAGTAATGACATCGATACAGCGATGTTTTAAGCATTTAAATATCGATGGCAACCATCAATGTTTTTCGACAAAAACATCAATGTTTTAAAAACATCAATGTATCGTTTGGATCCCTAAATTTCTAAGGCACTTCCAGCTGTCCTAAAAAGTTGAAAAGTTTTGAACACAAAAGTTCGAACACAAAATTTAGCATTCGATGTGGAATTAATTTTTTTTTTGCATTCGATGCGGAATAACTTCAAACTTACGGGAAAATTACAAAAACTTTATTTTCCCAACTCAAACCCCCGGAAATAGGAACAAACTTCATCTAAAATACGTTCTTTTCTTCTATACATGCTAGAAATGTGTGGGGTTTTGCATTCGACGTGGAATACTTTGAAACTTAAAGGAAATATTTTCTCGTTATACGCCTCTTTTTTACTTTTCGAGGAACTTTGAGCACAAATTATGAGAAAACTATTGAGTAAATGAAAAAATTGAACAGAAGTTGTTTATTTAAAAAAGGAGATTTGAAAAAGAGAGTTTACAGACGGACGGACATGCGGCCGAATTAGCCCATTTTATGAACACCCATGCCAAGCGTTTATGTCAAGAATTGATATATTCAAGCGTTATAAAGTCATGATCAAACTTAACATACCTGGTATATCTAATATATAAAATTCTCGTGTCGCGGTGATTGTGAAATTTTATATGTATATTCGGTAGGTCTGAGAATAGGTCGTAATCTATTTTTTATACCCCTCAATGATAAGAGTGGTCCACCCCAAACTTTTATTTTTTATTTTTTGTTACGTGTATATAATTGTATATCCTCTCACAAGTGGTGTGTTGAAGTCGTTTGTATAAGAAGTAAATTAAACTGAATTAAGATAGGTTTTATAGCTTGATCTACGTTTATGAAATGTAATATGTATTCGGTAGGTCTGAGAATAGGTCGAAATCTATTTTTCATACCCATAAATGATGAGGGTGGTCCAACCCAAACATTTTTATTTTATTTTTTGTTACGTGTATATAATTTTATATCCTCTCACAAGTGGTGTGTTGAAGTCGTTTGTATAAGAAGTAAATTAAACTGAAATATAATTAAGATAGGTAATTCCTGTTCAAAAGTTAAGCAAATAATTTAGTTCGAAGGCAGTTTAAATTTTTTAAATTATTTTAAAATGCCCAAAAGATCAAGATCTCAACTTTCTAGAAATAGTTCCCAAGCGAGGGCATCAAAAATACGTCGTAACGAAGAATCTTTATCAGAAACTGAAAATAATAATAACAAAAGAATTCATTAAAATAATAATATCCAAACTTTCTTTATAATTTTGTTCATTTTTAATCCGACACAAAAAGGGTGTATGTGTGTGTTAATTATTTATAATTTTTGAACCAGCCAAGTAGCCGCGCTTGTTAAGGCGCTGTTTCTACTTGGACCTGGGAGGTTATGGGTTCGAATCCCGACACCGGCAGTTTGTCAATTTAAAAAAAAAAAAAAATTAATGGGGCGGTTGATTGACTAAAACTGTCGGCGTATGGACAAGAACGAAGTAACCGGCTATGCTTGTGAAGGTTTTCTGCAGTTTCCCTTCACGAACTCCAGATGAATATCGGCATAGTTCCTATCAAAGTCGGCTGCAGCCGCACACCTTCCAATTCCTAATCTGCATACGAATTTCCGATCCTCCACTCACATCATAAAAATGTAATGTAAAAATTAATAAATAAAGGATGAAAAATAATGATGTGGGTGGCCTCTGTTATAGACCGTCGTGTCTCGGAAACGGAGGTTAAACCCCATTATTATTATTATTATTTATAATTTTTGAAATTTTTGTTAAATACTCCGAAACGGCTTGATCTATGTTTATGAAATTTTATATGTATATTCGATAGGTCTGAGAATTGGTCGTAATCTATTTTTCATACCTCTAAGTGATAAGGGTGGTCCACCCCAAACTATTTTTTGGGGTGGATCTATTTTTTGGAAATTTTTTTTGGTTAAAATATGTGGCATTAAAAAATACATACAACCCTAAATTTTCACCCATCTATCACCAACCTCTACTTTTTTATAGCTAGATATCTATTTTTTTAAAGATAGATAAATAGATATATAGCGAGATAGATAGATAGATAGATAGATAAATAGCGAGATTGATAGATAAATAGTGAGATAGATAGATAAATAGATAAATAGCGAGATAGATAGATAGATAGATACATAGATAGATAGATAAATAGATAGATAGATAAATAGATCAATAGATAGATGATTGAGAGATAGATAGATAAATAGCGAGATAGATAGATAGATAGATGCATAGATAGATAGATAGAAGACTCGGCTAATTACAAAACACAATATTTATTAATTATTAAGCGGTACGAAGTTCGCCGGGTCAGCTAGTTTACATATAATATAAATATACAAGGTATAGTATAAAAAGTAGGTGTAAGAATATATAATAAGTTTTTTTCCACCATCGATCGATACCGTCCAATAATTAACGATCCGGTGGAAGCTCAACAATGATTTCTAACATCGTTAACAATACCGACTCTAATATATTAAACACTTATGCCTGTATATAGTGGTAAAACTGACAAAGAAGATAATAATTTTTGTTAATTAAGGTCATATACAAATATTTTGTACACGTATATGATAAGTGATTTTTTAAACAATTGATTTCCGAATTATAGCTGATTAAAATTTTACTAGATAAGAATTTGTTTATCTATACATCGTTTTAGATTATTGATTTTTAAATTCGTACAATATTATCATTTGATTAATACAAGCCATGTCTCATAAGCGTTAAACATTTTTTCGATTCAATTATTGATTTCCTTTGGAGTATTAATGACTAGGTATATAAAATCTACACACCCGTTCAAAAAAGAGGATCCAATCTGAATTGTTAATTTTCTTACAATTTATAAAAGTCCACATTTTTATTTAGATAGTTTAATATTATTATTATTTGCACTAAATACATTTGATCCCAAAAGTATTAAATGATATCCTTTGTTTATTGTATTGATATCAATATATATCAATATATATCCTTTTTGCCGACGAAAAGAAGGAGGTACTCAATTCAACCTGAATATTTAATTTTTATTTTACTTTATTTTTTTATGTATGATCACGCATAACTATTTACAGAGTAGCCCGACTGTGATAATTTTTTTGTTGCATAGAGAATTATTCAAAGTTTGTCCCATAAAAATTTGAAAAAAAAGTTTCAAATTTAAGACTTGCCAGCGCTTCCACTAAAGAACAAATATCATATATTTGTATATTGTATAACATCGTATATTGTGTGTTTGTAAACACTTTGAAAGCACTCAATTTCGTTATATATATATATATATATATAACGAAATGTATATATATATATATATATATATATATATATATATGTATATATATATATGCGCAGATGTTTTAGTTGTGATTTATATCATATCTTTGGGTGGTCTTTGTTTTGTTATAATGTATTGTATTCTATTTGATGTTGTAGAAAAATGAGAGAATCGTGGAAGGAAGTGGTGATGAGTGGAACTTGTTTCGACTCACCCTGTATATATATATTGTATGACTACGCATAACTTTTTACAGAGTAGTCCGATTTCAATAGTTCCTTTTTTATTGTATAACGTTCTCAAGGCTATGCAGACCTGGAGGATTTTTTTATTAAAATTCCCAAGGTCCGATTTGCCCAAGGAATCGTCTTCTGATCTAATGCAGTGGAATTTATGACCGTGAGAATGATCGCGCCGAAATTTGAACAGGGTTTGGTGATTTTATTAAGTGTAATTGGCTATTAAAAATAAAACTAGATTGTTTTGACAGTTGGACTTGTCAAGCTAATAAAATTTAGTGGATTCAATGTGTTTTTTTGTTTTTGAGGTAAGCATGTGTTTTTTTTTAATTTTATTTTTAACACGTAAATTATTTTGTGAACTGCTATAATTTACCCCCTGTTATGGTAATGGGGTGAATCAATCAAGAAAACAGCTATGAATAATTTTGTTTATTAATTTATTATACTTCAATAATTTAAATAACTGTTACTGACATTTGTTGTTTAGAATCACACTTCCATATACATGCTAGTGTGATCTTGCCAATCACTATAACTACTTTTACATGAACAAAATTTTAAAATGTGTAACCAACAGACGCAAATACGAGTTGAAGTGAATAAACATTTAAAAAATAATAATAATTCAATATTTTCGCTTTCGAAAACGGACATTAACAAGAATAAAAGTGTGACGAAGCCTGGTGGAATCGAAATTGTGTCGCAGGAGTTTAAGGCAAGCGGTGGCCCCGTTGGTCAGTATGGGCCAAGAGGTAGGATTCCCGAGCTTTGGTTCGGTTCAAATCCAACCCCTTGGCACCATGTACACACGTGTTTGATACTTGCTTTAGTCGGCGGTTTAATCAGCACGAAACGAAGCAAGTGAACACGTTTGGAACGAGGTTGTGCCTGGCTTGAGTCAATTATTATCAAATAGGTTTCGTCGAACTATCGGTGACAAGTATAAGATAAATTTAAAAAAAAAAGGGGTTGAGTGTCGTAGCGACACACAATCCTTAGATAACAAAAAATAAAAATAAAACGTAATTCTAAGTTTTTTGTGTAAATTACCTCCAACAAGATTAAATATTTTTTTTTTTTGAAACAAAAGAAAACAACGGGAAAATAGAAACCAGGTTAGAAATGAAAGAAAATTATAATCACCTGAATAAATGTCCACGATCAGCTGCTGCACTCGGAGGTCGCCTGAGTAGTACCTTAGACACCAGGAGATCACTTGATGCAGTGCAAGCTGAGGCCAAAAGAGTCTCTTGAACCAGGTGAGTCGTTGAGTTTTCGTGTTTTGTTTTTTTTTTTTTTAATTTCTGGTAACCCAGCTTACGATTTGGCGTGAACGATGGCACCGCTTCCAGAATCGTTCCATCCAAAGGCGCCCGCCAACCCGGAACCACGTGTTGGGTTGATGAAACACGAGGTCAGACGGGTCAATTCAAACAAACCAAACAAATTTGTTTTTTTTATTTATTGGCTCTATCTTTTTGTTGGAACAACCAAACGTGGTTGATTCGATGAATGATCGTTTTATTTTTTTAAAGATAAACTGCATCCAATAAATTTTATATATTTAATTACTTTAATCGCCAAATTTGAATTTTGTCGATATACAACCCAACTTGGTTGATTCGAAGAAATTCGTATGGTTTAAAAAAAATAAACTGTATTCAATAATTTATTTTTTTATTTAATTGCCCTTTAAATCGCAGAGTATAATCTTTTTTTTTCGATGTGTTACTCACTACAGTTATCAAAAGAATGCACTCATGCCTCTTGTTTTTTTGTTTGTTTGTTTGTTTGTTTGATCGACAAGGGTGTTGTTTTCATCCCAACGCATGGTTCACGCCAAATCGACCCAATAGAATCGTTTCGCGGTTTTTTGTGATGGTTACGTTGCCTGTCAAGATTTATAAGCGATCACCTGATACCCTCGGCTCCCCTCAGAGGGCCAGCGATATTGTTGTAAATATATATATGTGGGACATTTGATAATTATTATTTTTATACAAATTTATTTATTTATTTATTTTATTTTTCTTGGGATTGTTGACTATGACACCTGAGTCGATTGTTGAATTTTTTTAACTTTATTATTGTTTATTTATTTTGATTGTTATTTGTATTCAACCCAATGTCAACCATTCTCAAATTATTAAATAAATTTATATTTTTAGGTTTGACTTTGAATTAGGTGAATAATTCCACATTGAGATTGTCTCAATTGGATTAGGTATACTTCGAAGTTGGTACCATAAAATTTGAAAAAACAAATTCGTGTCTAAGGGTAGAAAATTAGGGGAAAATTGATTGTTCACCCACTGAATTGTCATCTGTGAACCGATTCTATTGAAACTTGGCACACTTATGTAGTTCTAATGACATGTACGAAAAAAGAAAGGCACTGAAAATTGAAGAAAAAAAACTTTTTAACAACAAATAGAACCGACGAAAGAAGAAAGTAACTGAAAAGCAAAAAATAAAAACTTTTATACAAAAAGTAAAATCTTCGACAAAAGAAAAGAACTGAAATGCAAAAAAAACTAAGTCAATGTAAGTAAATACCTAAATAATTTTGAGTCGGCGCCAAAAAATCTTCATCGAAATGGGCGAAGGGTGAATCTGATTTTCGGTTAAAAGTAAATATTACAAAATATTACATATATTGTTTGTTTGGCGCCAACTCAAAATTATTTAGGTATTTACATCGACTTAGTTTTTTTTTGCTTTTCCAGTTTCTTTCTTTTTTCGAAGATTATTTATCAAAATTATTTATTGTATAAAAGTTTTTATTTTTTTCATTTCAGTTACTTTCTTCTTTCGTCGATTCTATTTTTTGTTAAGAAGTGTTTTTTGTATTTCAAATATTAAAAAAATAGTATTTAGTCTAGGGAGAATTGACACATGAGTATCGAAAAATATTCTGTCGCCATAATTCTGACGCTACTAGTCCATGTAGCCGAGCGGTCCAAGGCGTCATGTCTGCGCAGTATGCATACTTGGAATCTGGAAAGCTATGGGTTCGAATCCCGACATCACCAGTTTGTCAATTATTTAAATAAAAAAAAGGGACGGTTAATTGACTAAACTGTCGGCGTATGGACAAAAACGAAAGTAACCGGCTATGCTTGACAAGATTTTCTGCAGTTGCCTTCACGAACTCCAGATGAATATCGGCATAGTTCCTATCAGCGTCGTAATTCGTAATCGTAATCGTAATCGTAATTCCTAGTCTACTCACAAATTTCTTCCACTCCACTTACATCCTCACATCCTTAGGCATCACAATGGACCTTATGGTCGAAGTGTAGCCTGTCCAGGGCAGCCTCTACAATCTATCTATCTATATATTGAAACGGTTCTGTCGCCAATTTTTTAATATGTCTTCTCTGTATCATGCACTGATTGTAGAAATGCATTTTACCATGCGGCAATTTGGTCCCAATTTTTTAAAAGCAAAATTGTTTAAATAATTTGAAAATATTGTTGTTTTCGAACCGAATAAACTTTTTTCATATTGTTTAGCTACATTCAAATTTTAAATGTACTAATTTTTAAAATAAAATTGATAATTTAGAAGATATGAATTTACAAGTTTAAAAAAATCGCATCATTTCACTATTTTCTGCCCATTAAAATCCATTAAAATTCAGTACTAAAACGAAGGATTTTCAGATTTTATAGTTTACTAGAATTACTCGTTACGGCTTTGCCTGCAAAAATTTTACAAAGTCCGTATAACTCAGTAATATTATATTTCTCCCCCTCATGTACTGATTGTCTTAAAACGCTATTACATATATTTTTGTGTTTATTTATAATTTATAAGCAAAATATCAATTTTCATGTCTCTAATTTGAAAACCCTTCGTGTGTAGTTTTTTGGACACTTTTCGTCTGTAAACGTGGGTCTTTCGGGTCCGGCCGTTGTTTTGTCCTGTTAACATGCATTCAAAAAAATTTGAAAAAGTTCATGGTAATGTTCGAAACGTTCAATTTGATATCTCAATTATAAAATTAATGAAAAATTTATTTTTTCATAAATTTTTATTTAAACAAATGGAGCAACTCGATCAAAAACAGTAATTTACTCAAAAAATCGTAACTTTTTCAAAAATTAAAATATCAAAATGAAAAAAAAGCAAATTGAAGTTTAATTGAGTTTTCGAAAAAAAAAATTTTGTTTTATTTATTTAATATTAAATGCTTAAGTTTGGACAGGTAACATAGACAATCAATTACGTGTTGGGAAGTAGTATTATTTTATTTATTTATTTCCTGTCTTTATCAGTTTTACAAAAGAAACATCTCTTTCTCTTCGTTAATTTATCGAGTTCAGTATACGCCGTCTGTAAACATTGATCTGCACATAACACTTGTTCAGAAGAGACTGAGGTCTCTTAACTTTGGATGTCTATTCCCTTTTTCACATGACCATTATAGCGAATTTCCTCCAAATGAAATGCAGCTATTGTTTTTGCACCAATGTTGGAATTTCGTAAAAATTTCTTCAAATGTCCATCGATCCTACCTATTAGATGTTAAAAATCACTATCGCTAAAATTTGTATATATATATATATATATATATATAACATATGTACTTTTTTTAAATGTCTGTGGACTCTCTAGCGGTCACAATTTTATTCCCATTGTAATGAAAGTAGCATTGGTATTTGAGTAGCTTTTGGTATTCTAAAGGTCAATTTCGTTAATGGGTAAAATTGGGCGGTTGGAAAGGGGGTTTAGAGGGAGTGGAAAACACAAAATTTGATTATCTCCCTTAATATTTGAAAAATCGAAAAATTTATCAGGAGTGAAGTTGTAGGTACTAAGTTTTACTGCAATTTTGTTTCTTATCATTTTTCTGTTACACTAATATTTACAGAAATATTTACAATTAAAGATTGAAAGTTAAAATTCTAAATATCTCTGTTCACATTAAGGTTTGAGAAAAATGATCAAGTAATGAATTGTAGCAAACTTGATTGTCTACAACTTTACTCCTTATACATTTTTCGATTATTCTAATATTAAGAGAGATATTTAATATTTTGTGTTTGTTTGACACGAATACGTGAAATATATTTTATTGTAAAAAATTTTGATTGTCGTTTCCATGGTAACGTTATACATCGATTTATTTTGGCTATTAATACATTTAATTTTTGCAAATACTAATGTCATATCAGATATTATGTTTCGTTTTGATCACACTAAAATTATAACCGCTAGAGAGTGACTTTTTGTATTCTAAGGAAATTCGCTAAGTTGACGCAGCTCCTGCGTAACGAATTTTTTTTTTAAGTGCGGGTACCTATTCATTTCCTAAACAGTTTTGGCTCGGACACGAAAGACCCATGTTTACAGACGAAGGGTTAAAATAATGAACTTCCATACAAATGCTCACCCCGTATTACACCCCCTCGAGATTCCATTTTTCAAAATCCCGAAACATGTTTATGATATATAATTGAAATTGAACTTTGCATGTCTCTAACTTCAAAAAAGCCTAATCTTTGACTCCCTAAGGGTTGATTTTTAAAAAGCCTGAAACATGTATTTCTTAATTTATTAATCTAACTCGCACAGGCTTCGTACTGAAATTGTGTTTAAACTATTGGTTGTAAGAAAAATATTTCATACAAAAGTTTGTATTAGATTTTAGTTTCAGCGAATTTCCTGAAAGGAAATAGAGCTATTCGTCCCGTACCGACTTCAAAATTTTTTGCAAATGTCCATCGATCCTACCTAGTAGATGTCGAAAATCACCATCTGTAAAATTTGTATATATCTATGGACATATATATATATATGTATATATATGTCTGTAATCACACTAGCGGTCACAATTTTGATCTGATTGGAATGAAATTTGGTATTTGAGGCGCTTTTTATTCAAAAGATCAAGTTCGTTAATGGGTAAAATCGAACAAGAGGAAAGGGGGTTTAAAGGGAGGGGGAAACACAAAATTTGACATATCTCCCTTAATATTAAAAAACGAAAAATTTATAAGGAGTAAAGTTGTAGGTACTAAGTTTTACTGTAATTTTGTTTCTTATCATTTTTTCTGTTATCCTAATATTTACAGAAATATTGACGATTTAAGATTGAAAATTAAATTCCTCAATATCTCTGTACACATTAGATTTTGAGCAAAAATGATGAGGTGACGAATTGTTGCAAAACATGATTTTCTACAACTTTATTCCTCACGCATTTTTCGATTGTTCTAATATTAAGAGAGATATTTTATATTTTATGTTTTCTTCTTTCTTTATGCCCCCATTTCTCCTTGGCGTATGTCATTTATTAATAAAATTGGACTTGCAAATACTAAAATCATATACGACATTTCATTTTGATCAGACTAAAATTGTGATTGCTAGAAAGTGATTTATGTATTTTCAGGAAATTCGCTAAGTTGAAGCTGCTCCTGCTTAACGAATTTTTTTAGTTTGTTTTTATTAGATAAACATTTTTTATATTTAAAGATTTTATGAATATCGCATCGTTTAAAAGTTAGGTTTGTAGCGTGCGACGATGAAATGAAATGCAAACTTATAGCCTATGTTACTCGGGAATAATGTAGTTTCCTATCAGTGAAATAATTTTTAGAATCGGTTCAGTAAATCCACAGATTACCCGCAACAAACAGGCCTAGTAGGCCCTTGGCTTTTGCTAGGCATTGGTTCAGATGGTCATATACTGGGCTTATTCCGTAATGGTAACATCAATAAATTGTAAGTTGGCATCACTTAAAAAGGAGGGGTGGGGATGGATGGAGCTGTGTTCCACCATCATCAATCATAAATCTTCTGCTGTAAGAATCATTCAATGACTGAGAAACAAAAAATTAAATAAAATTGAATAAAAAGAAAAAATTATATTTTATTTTGTTTAATAACAGACTCGGCCTTGCGCACTACCGTGCTCTAGATAAGATTAACTAAGTATAATTTATAAATAAATAATATTAAAAATGATTCCTCTATCATTACAATAGCATACGTCATACGACTTTTGATGATGTTTATGATGGTGGAACACAGCACCATCCATCTCTACCTCTCCTTTTTAAGTATTGCCAACTTAAAACTTATTAATGCTATCATTACGGAATACACTCACTGTCCCTTTGGTATTTATCCCACTCTCTCTGATTACAATTTCTAACAGTATATTAAATAGTGTAGTGGATAGCGGATCTCCTTGCCTTAGCCCTTTTTGTTTTTAGTTTTGTCAAGTGCCATTTGCACTAGTCTTATCAATTTTGGTAGTATTTTTAGCTCTTCCATTGCTTCGTACAGCTTTTTTCTGTTCACGGAGTCATATGCCTGCTTAAAATCAATGAGCAACATGTGAAGCGGGAGATTTTGATCATAACTGCTGTCTTGGATCTGTTTTATTATAAAAATTTTGTCAATAGTTGACCTATTTCTTCGGAAACCACATTGATAATCCCCATATTTCATTTTCAATGAGTCTTTCTAACCTATCTTTTATTGTTACTGCCAATATTTTATATGTAACGTCTAACAGTGCATTTCCTCTATAATTGTCACATATTATTCGATCTCCCTTTTTGAATTTTTTCTTGCTTCCACACATATAAACTCATAAATTTTATTTTTCAATGGATCACCTCCTTCTTTTAGCATTTCTGCCGTTATATTGTTTTCTCCTGGAGACTTATTATTTTTTAACTTTTTAATAATGTTTTTAATTTCTATTTCTTGATCTTCTATATGAACTTGTTCTATATAATTTTTCATGCGATTCACCAATTAGATCTCCTTTCTCATTCCTGACAAATACTGAGTTCCCTTGTTTGTTTTGTTTTAAATTTTTCACTTCATGAAAAAACTCTCTTGGCTGCTTTTGGGAAAAATGATCCTCAATATCTTTTAGTTTGTTCTAAAAAAACAGCCTTTTTCGTTGTCTGGGAAAATTTCATCGTTGTTCTTCTTAGTAACTCATACTTTTCTTCTTTTTCTTTTGTTTTGTTGCTTAATCATATTGTTGTACTGGCTTTTCTTGCTATTATTGCACATTCACATTCTTCATCAAACCAGGGTCTCCTTTTTGTTTTTTTTCGGTCTTGTAGGGTGCACCCTGCTGTCTCTAGTATTCCTTCCAGAGTCTCTCAACCTTGCTCAATATTATTGAGTTTATCTATATATATATATTTAGTTCTTTTATTTTCATTTTTCAGTTGTTCAGTGTTAAATTCTTCTCTTTGTTTTAATTTCACTGACTGCCGTAGCAAAATAAGCAAAACACAGTTTCATTATCAGAA
This sequence comes from Nineta flava, assembly GCA_963920215.1. Lineage (NCBI taxonomy): Eukaryota > Metazoa > Arthropoda > Insecta > Neuroptera > Chrysopidae > Nineta > Nineta flava. The sequence goes on along the minus strand of OY986045.1, from coordinate 13,757,318 downwards.
AATATATGATAATATAATATCATATATTTTCTGATGAAGAATTTATTGTTACGAAAATCTCAAATATTTGTTTTATTTCATAATTATAATGGATTTTCTGAAATAACTGATTTAAAAATATAACGTACACGCACTGGATGACTCTCACACAGGGTGGACACTAAAATCAAAATGGGAATTGGAGTGGGTGAACTGGTTTTAGTCTATAAGTTTCATCACTGTTGTCTAGCAGGTTTACTGCCAACATATTTTTTGTATGTGATTCTAGTCTTTCTAAATACTTTGCACTAGACTACACTATCTCACTTTTCACTGTGTTCACTTTTAGGTCTTCACAAATTTCATTATTCGGAATTAAACATGGAGCATCTGATATAACACGAAGTATTTTGGAATAAAACCTCTCAAGAATTTAAATCTTGAAATTTGAAGTTGTACCTCAAAGTTGAATTCAAAGTTGAAAAGTAGCGTAGAGTAAGTCCAAATTAGCTTAAAAACTGCGTTAGACACTAATACTTTATTTATGAGTGATAGTTGTGATTTTCTACCTATAAGCTAGTGATACTTACAAAGCTTGAGTCCTAACTGTTTTCGTTTTTTTTTAAATGTAAGTGCGCCAAATTAAATGTGTATCTAGATGCTTCCCAAGGTACACAATGAACTCCTGGTACTATTTTTAACCCGACTTCAAAAAGGAGGATGGTTCTCAATTCGTCTGTATTTTTTTTTTTTTAATGTTTGTTACCTCAGAACTCCGTCATTTATGAACCGATTTTGAATTTTTTTTGTTTTAAAGAGTTTGATTTCCGATTGGTCCCATTGTCACCAAATCACATTCTGATGAAGAGATTCCCTGGAAATCGAGGAAAACCCTCATTTTATTGTTAAAATGTAATAACTAACACTGTACTCAGCAAATTCGAATAAATTTGTTTATTTTTTAAATACAAAATATTTAAAGTGTATAAAATAATTCAAAATATATATCAACTCAGTACTTCTTTATCGACTTCAGTGTTTTCTTCTTCTTTATTTTGTACTTCTGGTACAGGTGTTTTGGACGTAAATCTTGAAACTAAATGAAATATTTATAAGATTTGGTAATCATATCGAAATTCACGAGTATTACTTACTGAATTTCATCAATAATGTATCCAAAACAATAAATGGTGATTCAAAAGTTAAAGTCCAAAATAGAGAAACAATTAAAACATTGATTAATGTACCACAAAAACGATACCACTGAAATCATGGGTAAGTTTGAAATAAAATTGAGTTTTATATTTATAGGTCATCATATACTTACAATATACGTATTAGAAAATACAAATGGCATTTGTAATGACAATGCATGAATTTGTTGCATAAACATATGTGTTAAGTACATGGAGTAACTTAATCTAGCTAAAACTTGGAATATCGGTAATGAAAGAATCCAATCTACTGGACCACCATAGCCATATACACAAGCAAATATAATCCAAGATAATCCAGCTGACCAAACAACACGATGTGCACCAATAAATAATGCGTTAAATATACGATTATATTCATAATTAGGTTTAGTTTCGGGATAAAATCCAAACACGGTATACAACATTACTCCAATCGAAACAATCCAAAGTAATGCGACTGCAATCTAAAAGTAAATATTAAATATTTGTAATTTTAGTCTTAATTAATAAAAAATCTTACTCTGTTTAAGTTAAATCTTTTATGTCTAGAGTTGTATAAAATATAACCAAGTAACAATCCTTGTATCCATGGACCTGCTCTTGTATAAGTTTGACCGTAGTAAACATCATTATCATCGACATCCGGATCCACTACCAGGAACCTTATCACACAAATAATTTTTCGGCATTTTATATTTGGTTCAAATACAAATGTGTCTTGGTAAATCGTTTGGTTAATCGTTCAATTACCAATTTTAAATTCTTACATATTAGGTGATAATTTGTAATGCCATGCAATGTAAGATGGGATTATAACGAAAACAAGTACCAATGCTGATAAAATATAAGGTGTTATTTTTGGCCATTTTGCTATCGGTACAAGTAACAATGGGGCCAGAATGTATAACTGCATGTCTATTTGTAAATACCATGATTGGGGTATACACTAAAATAATGAAGCAAAGTTATTTATTTATAATTTAAACGATTTGTAAAAATCTGTCAATAAGTATACATATTACATGTCAGTGTCAGGAAACCAGCTAGTATACTTATATTATCGAGTTTTACTCAAATATAAAATAAACTTATACCTAAAACCACACTTTTAAATTATACAAGTTAAAAAAAATTTAAAAAAACAAAACATGTTTATGTCTTAAAATAAAATTGGTTTGAATCATTTTCTCAGACAACCACCATCACTTTAAACACAATTTCAGTGCGGAGCAGATAGTTTTATAATAATTATGGAGGAATTTTGAAACAAGGAAATTATACATCTGCATAAAAATTTTCAATACCCTGCATATAGGTAATACGCATATTTTATGTTCTTATATATTATGTTGTATGTCCAACGAATATTATAAATGTGAAGGTTTAGATGCTTGGATGTGTGTTGCTCAATCACGTATAAACGAGGTTAATGAATAGTAGATGTGCCCATAACCTATATTTTTAACTGTGCGAGTTATTAAAAATCGTCAAACATCAAATATAAAAATGTTTATGTCATTAAAAAAAACTATTATTTGAAACATTTTTCATACATGCAATAATAGTTTTGACAGAAATACGGGTACGGTGCTGAAGAAAAACTAACAAACAATAATTTATAAAACGGCAGCAAACAGATAAATGAAATTCGACGACTATATTTTAATCATTAAAATCAATAAATTATTACTAATTATTAAGTTTACGCTCAGCAAAGGGGGTGGGTAACGGCTAGTATAGTATAAATCGTCGGGACTAATATTATAATCAACTTATATACAGGTTGGATCCGATTGTAATCTCCCAAAAAGATCTCCCAAAAACAAAAGGAAAATTTCATATAAACTTGGATGTTTTCAATCTGATGAATGAAACCATCTCAAAATGAAAGTGCAAGATACGGGCCACAAGGACGGCCGAAACTCAGATGGAGCAAAGACCATTAGGCTTGATAAAACCCAAGGTGCCCACAAGGAGGAGTTTTACCCCCTCCCTTATGTAGTTTTATCTCCCCTTATGTGGATGATTGACGAACTTTTCAACCAACTGACAATTCTGGCATTAATTGCCTGTATATGCCGATGACATAGTAATTATAGTCAGGAGTAAGTCTGAAGGAACGTTTTGCCATATCATCCAAAACGCAATAAATACGTACAAAAGATTAGTGTGAGCTGGTGGGGCTAAATATTTACCCAAGAAAGACATTTTAGTAAGAGGAGGAAGCATTCAAATCTAAGACGCATCCATTAGCCGGAGTTAACTTAAAGTGTAAAAAAGAAGGGTAGTACTAGACAGTAAGTTTCTATTAAATAAACACGTAGAAAAGGTAACATACAATGCTCCGCCAGCATTAATGGTGTGCAGAAGCATAGCAGGAAACACGTTTGAGTGACCCATGTACCCTTCGGTGGATGTACTCTATGATGGCGAGACCCATAATAACGTACGGGGTAGTAGCTTGGGTAAAAAGATTGAAGCTTGGCACTTCGAGAAAGATTTCTAGACAACCGTAAGCCAGCAATGACTGGGAAAGGAGGGTATAGGAAGGGGAATACATATCGGAAAAAGAGAGCGAATCCTTGGAATGGGATGGTCAAGAAATATAATTCCGAGAATCGATTTATCATGCAGTTAAGGAGTCGAGCAGTGAAACCGAGATGTACTCACTCAAATGAAACCTCCATACATGTTATATGCACCTGCAGAAGCCTGCAAGGTGTCAGATATAGAATGTTTGGGTCCGAAACTTTGGATCCATCAATCCTGGGAGCAATCCCGGCGGAGAAGTTGTGGGCCTTTTGCGTGGCGTCTGGCCTTGACAGAATCCTATAGCTTCATCTGCTTAAAATAGCACCTCTTATCCGGAGGCGTCTCGCCTTCGGGTGACAGGTTGTTCTCAAGGAGGGCACAGAGGACCCCTTGGTCTAGGGGCTAGGGACCCGTATGCGGTACCCCTCTTTCTTATTATTATTACTCACTCAAAGAATATACCTTAAAATGGTATACTGATGGGTCCAAGACTCTCGAAGAAACCGGGGCAGGTGTGTATGGACAAGGATCAAACACTCTGAACCTATGGGCAAATTCCCGAACATCTTGTAGACTTAATGCTGGCTATTGAAAGATACACCCAGTTTAACCTAGACAGAAACTATCGGAATCGCGATGCGATCCTTTCTGACAGTCAAGCGGCCAGCAAAGCGCTGAGTTATTACGTCAACAGCTCAAAGATGGGAGTTCCTAGACCAACCTATAAATCTGGGTAAGAATCACAAAGTCATCCCCCACTGGGTCCCAGGACATGTGAAAATAGAGGGGAACGGAGATAACGCGGAGATAACGGGTGGTCTGGCGAGGAAGAATCCCTTACAGGGTCGAAGCCGTTCTGGGGACTAGGTAATCACTTCCATCGAGAGAGTCACAGTCTGGAAGAACCTTCCGTGGCTTTTGTTACAATTCTAGCTCAAACATATATAAATATATGTATATATATATATATATATATATGTATATATATATATATATATATATATATATATATATATATTTATATATATATATATATATATATATATATATATATATATATGACATATATGATTATAGTTCTTTTATACCTACTTTTAATTTTTATGTTTGTGCGAGTTTTAAAAGTTAAATAAACAGTTCAAGCTTGATAATGCAGTCGGTATATGCAGGGTATTTAACAGGGTAATAAACTCAGTTAGTTGTCATTTTCTATTTTTAATCTTGATTTAAAATATTCAGAAACAAAAGGAATATATGACAAATTTTAGTGCGTAATTAAATTATAACTAATACCGTTGTTCTTTTCACATAATTTTGAATATACAATAATGCAGCCCACCAATTTTTTCTACAAGGTTCATTGGAGTTTTCTGGGTCCCAAAATGGTCCTGAGCCCATAAACCGGTATAATGTTACCATAAATACTATTGTAGCAGCATATGATGGTGTTAATCTATAATTATTAGATCTATAATTATCAAATAAAACCGATGCAATCATGTGGTAAAATAACTGGACGCTAACATTGATTTCAAGTTCCTGTGGCATGGAAATGGAAATGTGTCTAAGAAATACTCCTTAAAATATATTGACTAAATGTCTCCAAAGTCTTAGGTCCTCGTGTTTTCGAGTTACATATAGTTTGTGTCAAAATTCAAAAGGATCATTAATTGAGGTACTGGTCGAGAACGGTGGAAAAGTTTTAAATTCTGAAAACTCCTGGTGAAGCCTTTATTGGGCTGACGAATCCCTTTGTAATATTATTCTTGTCTCAAATCTCTTGTACAACGAACTGTGGAAAACATCGTAGAACCGAAGTTAAAAATCGAATAGTGTTAATAATTTTCATCAACCCAAGCCTGCAACAGCGACCCCCTCGCCTCTATGATGTGGGGAGGGGAAGGAAACTTTGAAGTCTTAAATGAGAACCCTCATTTCTTATTTGTGGAAAATTTTTATGGAATTTTTCTTTTCGAATAAATAATTACTTATTTAACGAAAGGAAATAATAATTTTGAGCTAAAATGGGGAGGTAGCTCACCAAAACAAACACCCTGATAGGAACAGAAAACTAATACATCGACATCGTTTTTCCCGAATTACGCAAAATGTACTGTTTATGTTATTTTAACAGGCCTGACTGCATTTAAACTAAACTAATACTTACTTATGTTCGTATGGAAAATCTGAATCTGCGATAAATATTTCTGGTTTCCATTTAAGACTTTAAAGTTTCCCCTGACTTTGGTATCATTGGATAGCATATTTATAAATATTGAAGAATATTTTCGTTTTCATTATAGATGAAAAAAAAAAAGTTAAATAAATAAATAATTACTTACAAAATGGGGGAGACCCATTTTGTTCTTCACTATTGTTAAAAAAATGTTAATGATCCCTATTAACCAAGTCGGAGAGAGTTAGCTAGTTACTAAATTTATTAAGTATTTTTCTCATTTTATTTAATTTTTAACGATTATATGTAATAACCTACTCTTCAAAACAAACAAGATGTTCCGTTAAAATTTCAGGATTCTCAAAGTGTTCAAATGAATAAAATGTTTGGGAACCTCTGAACTATACTATACGCTATATACATCGTTATACTTTTCTAAAACTTTAAAATAATAAGTAACAATTTTACGTACCGTATATAACGATGCAGATAAAACAGAGGTATATTAAAGGGAACTTTTTTTGTTTGCATTTTTAAAAAACCATACATGAGCAAGCATCCACTTAACAGAAAAAATGAATCCACGGAAACTGATGATCCAATTATAAGCATTGTAGTAAATCTCTGTGACCACTAAAAAGTGAATAAAAACTTAAAAAATAAATTCGCAAATCCAATTATCTAATTGGATTTAATCTCGATTTATCTAATTGTCAACACATGAAAGTTCAAGGATCCTGCACACAAAATACAGAAGACATTTCGACTAGAACTTGACAGTGATAGTTTGATATGATGCCATCAAAGTTATCCACTTGGAGTAGATATCGAGCTTATCCATATTTAAAAAATAATAATGGAAACCTAATCTCAACTCTGACAAGTTATCACAGCAATCGATTAGAACCATTTGAACTGCTAATATTACACTAAATTTTCAGCTATTTATTCTGCGAATGTATCATACGCTATGTGCAGGGTCCTTTAATGCATAAATAACTTACATCGTTCGCATCTATTATATTAACACATAATTTTGATACAACACCCTCATGTTCATGTCCTATTATTATCCATAACATACTTAAAAAGCGAATGCCATTTAAGCAGGGTAACATATCTGGATTATTACAAATTTTGGTTAATTTTTGAAAATTTGTCAACCATGAAAATGCAATAAATATTGGATGCCTTGCTCCTGTTAAAAATCATTTTTTAATAAGTAGCGTCCAAGTATAGGGCATGAGCCCGAAAATGAAAATTTAAATTTCTACCATATGCTTATGTAATAGTAATAAAAAAGTGATATAATTCGCAAGTTCACTCTAGGTAAAGTAATCACTTACTTGACTTTGAATAGTACAAAACTATATCGTAGACAGTACTTAATGTTATCAAAACAGCTAAAATAGCACAAGCTCCTCTGTAAAACACAAATGTTATGTGAATAAAATTAAATATAATGATTTCTAATTATAGTATGCAGTACAGGAATCTTAAGAAAAAACCCAGTATCAGTGTCAATGACCACAACCCGATGTTGTCAAATAACGTTTTTTTTGACCCCTGATCCTTGCACTGACCCCTATTATTAACAAATTCAAAGTTTTTTTTAGAATCATTACAACGTGCTTAACCATATAAAACCTTTTGATAAAAGAATTTCAAAAATATTAAAGTGTGTTATTCGTAACTAAACTATTTTCAACGATTTTATGTTGTATCAAGATTTTGTTAAAGAAACTATAAAACTGTAATTTTTCTTTTGATTTGAAACGAGTTTATGAGGAACGCTTAGATCTGTATTGCGACCGTCATAGTCGTGTTTCACTGATGTTGACTGACATGCGAGAAATCACACGCATCTGTGATTGCAAAACTGCATTTTAACCTCCTATATTGTAGACTCTTCAATAATACATTTATTATCGAGGGAGAGGAGAAAAATAAAAATAAAATCAGACTATATCATTAAACAAAAATGCGAATCAAATTGAATTGTTACTCAACACTTTTGTACCTACATTCTCAATCAACCGCACCGATTCAGAGATATTCGAACCGAATCGTATTTTCCAATATGGAAATCCATTTGAAACTTCTAATGAATCATACTTATTATTATATACCTGACTATTGTAATTTTGATTCGTAATGCATTTTTTTAACCGAAATTTCGAAATATGTTATACTCACATAACAATCCAATCTCCAGCATTTAATTTGGATTTATAAGTATCTTTTGTGTGACATTTTGATTCTTGCACTGTAAAAATATTAATTCCTGCAAAATTATTTAAATGGTCCTGCACTTCTTCTGAAGTGCACCCATCAGGAACACAAATTGCCCAACTAAACCCTATAGACTTCCCTTTAGTAATTTGAAACTGAAAATTCATTTAAATTTAAACATTATTTAAACAAATTAAAAATCTGTACAATATAAAATTCAAAACAAAAAATTGTTCCCAAAAAATAGTTTAGAAACATCCTTTAATTAATTCAAATATGTCGAAATATGTTAATTTAATTTCAAAAATAAAGAAAAAAGATCAATTTTAAGTACAAAGGATAAGCACAAAACATGTTAAAATTTTTAAAAGTTTGTGCAAACAACTTTTAAGTTTTTAAGTTTATGCAAACTTTAGATTGCATAAACTTAATACTGTAAAGTAACAATTAAACAAATATAAAGAAAATTAAGAAAAATAACTTATCGAATTGGTTTGTAAACAATATATGAACCGCAATAAGAAAAAAAGCATATCCGCCAGGAGTAGTGAAAAAATAGGAAAGTGATAAGAATTGATTTATGTAATTAATATACGTTGTGTTAAATTTTTAACAATATTTAGCCGCCGAACATACTTAATGAATTTTTTATATGAAACTCTGTCTGTGAACGTACCGGTTTAGTAGCTTCAGAAAATTCAACTAATTTATGAATACTATCTTCCAAATTGTTAATCTTGATTTTTTTATTTATTGCTGCCAAACAATATTTACCACTAATTGACATACTTCCATTTGTATTGTGACTTATTTGTATGCATTCGTCAAAATATCCGACATCAGATAAATGTAGTTTTGTAATTCCACTTTGAAGTTTACCAGACGAATCGATCACTGAAAATATAATTTAGACATCATGTTTTCATAGGCATAATGTTTGTAAATTTTTTAAACTATTTCATAACATTTATATCCCTCAGTGGCGTAACTACAAGGAAGCAACTGGAAGCAACGCTTTTGGGCCCCTGGCACTAGGGGGCTCTTTTAAAAATTTATTTATTTATTATTTATATATAAAAAAATCATATATTTAATTAACTTTTTTGTATTGTTTTTTTTTTTTTTATAAATATCGTTTAGATATATTAAACTATCAAATACCTACATTTATTTATTTAAAATTAAATTATAGTTAATACCTACAAAACAACATTATTAGGGACTTTGCAAATATTATAATTGGAAATATTTACTTGCTTGGAAAGTGATTTATCTGAAGTATACACAATGTTTATTATAATTTTTACTTTTTAACCCGACTTCAAAAAGGAGGATGGTTTTCAATTCCTCTGTATTTTTTTTTTAATGTTTGTTACCTCAGAACTCCGTCATTTATGAACCGATTTCGAATTTTTTGTTTTTTTGTTTTAAAGGGTTTGATTTCCGATTGGTCCCATTGTCACCAAATCGCATTCTGACGAAGGGATCCCCTGGAAATCGAAGAAAACCCTCATTTTATATGTGATCACCGATTTCTGCGGAAATTTTTTTTTTTTGTTTGAAAGGGTATACTCATTCATGATGGAAAAATAAGAAACTATTTTAAAAACCAAATTCAAATAAAAAAAATTTTACAAAAAAAAACCAACCCCAAAAAAAAAATTTTTACAAAAAAAAAAAAAACAAAATGCATGTAAAAAAAACTAAAAATCTGTTATGAAAAAATGCACTAAAAATTTTTAAAAAAATAACGGATAAAAAAAATGTTTTATAAAAAAATACACTAAAAATTAGGTCGTTTAGTTAGGTCTACCCATATTCAGACAAATAAAATCAGTTATAGAACTTCAAAGTCACTAAAAAGCGAGAAATAAAAAAATTTTGACAAAATGGAAACTCGACTTGAAAAATCAAATATTCTAAAACAAAAAATGCACTAAAAAGTAAAAAAATAATTGCATATTCTTGTGTCAATTTTAGTTCACCTAAGAAAAAATTTTTAAATATATATATGTATAATTATTGTTATTTTTGGAATCGGTGTCAGCATAGAGAAATTCACAAAAAATTTGGACACCGCCTCCAAAAATAACAATAATTGTACATATATATTTAAAAAAATTTTTGCTTAGGAGAATAAAATTGACACAAGAATATGCAAGTATTTTTTTACTTTTTAGTGCATTTTTTGTTTTAGAATATTTGATTTTTGAAGTCGGGTTTCCATTTTGTCATAATTTTTTTTATTTGTGACGGTTGGTTGCTACTATAGAAAGAACATTCAGCAAATTAAAAATTATAAAAGATTTTAAAAGAAATTCAATTGGACAATCTGGTCTGAAATATTTTGCATTGATTCCTATTGAGAATAAAGAAGCAAGTCAATTAAACACGAAGACTCTAATTGACGAATTCAAAATCTAGACGAAAAATCATTTAAATAACTTTTTATACTTTTGTTTACATTCAAACACGGTTTGTTTTTATTTATAATTAGTTTTCTTTTAAACGTTTAATACTCGTATTTAAATGTATTTTAAAATCCTTAAATATATATATATATATATATATATATATATATATATATGTATACATATATATATATATGTATATATATATATATATATATATATGTATACATATATATATATATGTGTATATATATATATATATAATGTTAAAAAATAATTTTCCTTTGTATAACTGTTGAAATAAAAAAAATGTTAGTAGGAGCCCCGTAGTTAGAATTTGCTTATGGGTCTCAAAAGTCTAGTTACGCCACTGAATTATCCCTACATGGTTTGCTCGGAAACCGTTAGATATTATTCTCTTATTAAACTTAAGTAATTTAATACATAATTCACAGGTGTTTGTACACAATGGGCGAGTTTGCCGAACTAATTATTTAGTAAACTTAGTAAGATACTCAGCATAAATAAAATTTAGTTCTGAGCGTCGGAGTGCTGTATTTCGGCCCGGACACGGGTGGCATAATGAGTTTAAGAGTCCGTTGCTCGTCTAGGATTAGAACAAATGAAACCATCAGGTCAAAAAACAAACCAAATGTCTTATATTTTATGTAAAAGTTTAAAATTGAAGCTACCCACTCAACATTTTTTAAGAGAGGAGAAGTTTTTGCTAAATAGCCAATTACTCATTCGTAAAAGCTACTATCATCATTCCTTCACGAACTCCAGATGAATATCGGCATAGTTCCTATCAGAGTCGACTGCATCCGCACAACCTACCAGTTCCTAGTCTACACAAAAAATTCCTTCCACTCCACTCACATCCTCACATCCTTAGGCATCACAATGGACCTTATGGTTGAAGTGTAGCCCGTCCAGGGCAGCCGCTACAATCTATCTATCTATCTAGACTTCATGGACGTTTGTCTATTATTATTTATTTATTTTTATGGTTCATTTTTGGAGCAAAATTTTTGTTACTTACTTTCAATATTCAAGTTATAGAATCGATCAATTTTTTTCAAATATTTGAACTTTTATTGAAAAATAAATAATTATTAATGGAAAAGTGCTTACGGCTTAAGAAAATTTTAAACTAATTTTTGTTTCATTTCTCTCCGTGTATGAACTTTTTTGCGTCGATATAATAATCCTGAGAGGGCCCGCATGGGCTAGGGCTCGGGTGGCAATCGCCACCCTAACTATATGGCCAGTCCGACACTGCTATAACCTATTTCTGTATATCCAATATAAATCGTGTGTTAAAAAATATTTTGGTTTCAAGAGTAAGATATAAAATTGAAGAAAATTTTCTTAACTTTGCTTTACTTCTTATTATATTTTATATTTTAATTTTTTTGAAAACTTCCTTCAGCTGCAAAAAACAAACAAGACAAACAGCAACAAAAATTATGAAACTTGTATTAGGAACACATAATCTGTTTGTACATATTTGGAAATGATGTTCTCCTGGTATTAATTTTACATAAAAATTTATTTATTTTATTCTGCCTATTAAATTATTATTATTTATTTAAAATAATTAATATTAATTAATTAATTAATTATTCATTAATTATTCATTATTAATTAATTTTTAATTACATTATAAATAAAATATTTATAATAACTATCTATAATAAATATATACTGTGTGTGTTGGCAAGCTTTTCCAATAGAGAATCAATCACATGTACAGTCATCAACCATACACATGTATGCGTATGGTTGTTTGTTTGTCATTTAAGAGTGGGAATTTTGTGTTTCAGATACTAAAGTTAAGAATTCAATGAGCATATTTAACCATTACATGTGTTTTACTGACTGACTTTATACAGTAACCAGACGGACAGCTAGTAATAAATAATATTTAACATTGATTCTCTATTGGAAAAGCTTGCCAACACAGTCTGTACTTATAATTAATCAATTTCATATGTTATATAGTTTACTACAAACGCTACGACATACTAATTGAAATGGCGTCATACCAAAAGTTGCTTAGTATCTAAAAAGTGTTCCGGCCGAAAATAAATAAAAGAGTAATAACGGTTATACAACATACGATTCATAACATTCAGATTTTCATAAGGAAAATTTTGATAGATTAAAGAAATTACTGCTACAAAAGAATAATCCCTCTTATTTCTAAATAAGTGTGTTTAATAGTTTCATGGTAAAATTGAATAATAATTTTAACCAATAGTAAAATTCATTTAGTCTACGCAGCTCCTGCGTGATGAATTTTTTAAGCTTTTACAACTGTAGTTGATAAGTATTATTTATATGACAAACAAATAGATAGTTTGTGGCTACAGACAGACATATTGACATCAAGATAATGAAATATTATATGCAATCCACCAATACATGCTATATTGGTGGCTTAGGGGTACAGCACTGGGTTCGATTCCCATCCAAGATGTGTATTACACTTTTCATATCAAGACTTTTATTTTATGTCATATTATATATATACCTATATAAATTTTTTTATTTTAATGTGGTCACTTTTCCTATTTTTCACTACTAGGTATGTTCGATGTATATTGGAAATTATTTAGCGACCTCTCCGCTGGTACAAATCTATAAATAAATTTTCTTAAGAAAAATCGTTAACTATGTGAGCTTATAATTTTCACTTATCACTACAGTCACATGTCAATTTCAGAGTTTCTTGAAACAGTCTCCAGTCTACTTAATTAGCATTTAATCCGCGTTTCTATATTCAGTCTGATTTCAATTATTTCCTCATTTAAAATTTATAAATTTTAAATAGTAAATTTACAAACTAGTAAATTTTATTAATAGCTCGTAAAAATTTTGAGACGAATTTACAATATGAGACATTGAAAATATGAAAATTCGTAGGTAAGTAGGTAACGTATAATACTTACTTCGTTCTGCCCATAATTCTCCTTTGTACACAGCATCATACAACAATTTACTTTGTCTCGCACATAACTCACTACGTTCTGATTTTGATTGTAATGTATAGAACTTAATTAATTGTTTAATCATTGCCAAATTTGATAATGTTGGCATTGATGGTAAAGATGGGAATGAAAATCCAAATGTCGATACATTGCAAGTACAGAATATAACACAAAGAATAACAAACGGTTTTAATAACATTTTCATTTGGTACTTATTACACAAAAACTGATTAATTAGGCAGATAATTGTTAATTTTTTATATAGTGTACAAATTAATTAATTTTTTATATAGTATTTTATCTTGTTTTAATCATAATTATTAATTGATATAAAAATCAATCACTCACAGACACGTAATAGTGTAAAGACGCAATTATTCATTTCAAAAATCAAGATCAATATAATAATGAGAATTGTTCACATGACCAAAAGTAGAATTTTGTTTTTAAAATTTTATAACTGATTTGTACCATATTCATTCGGTTTCCGAAAAATTGCTACAGATAAAATTGTTCATTATAGGTAAATATACTTTTTTTTTGCTATTTTCTCTCTTATCAGTTCTAAAAATAACTTATAAATCTAATGGCTAGAATGACTTGAGCAGTGATTCACCCACTAAAAAATGCAATTTTCAATTTTTTGAGAGGAAGACAATTTTTTATAGAAGAAAGACATGTAGAACAAGAAAGAAATTATATACATTCCTTATTTGTCAAATAAAAATTCAGGCAAATCACTAAAAAAACGTAGGCCTAAACCTATTTCCCCACTTAAGAACCTAAATCCTATTTTACGTAAATCTAAATCTTAAGTCTAACACATTTTGTCTATTCAGTCTGTTCAGACTGTTACTATATTGCCAAAAAGATTGATCACTTCAGTATTTGGATCAGGTTCCAGGCGAGTCACTAAGTCGCGTAATTTCTTCAGGCACTGTGGGCACTTCGAGAATATGATGAATACCGTCATTTCGCAGATACCACGGAGAAACACTAATTGTTCGTAACACTTTCGATTGAAAATGTTGAAGTATTTTGATATTACTGTTGCTCGTACTAAATGTTGCAGTATCATCTTCAAAAGTTGCTGTAGTAGGTATTATTAAAATGAATTATGATTCCAAAGGAAAGATTCCTGTTGGAAAGAATAAAAAGTTGAAATTTGATTCCATAAAAAAATGAATTTTGATTAATAGATAATTTTTATATAATAAGATATATCATTACAATAAACGAAAAAACAAATTTACCGAATCAGCCAAATCCAGTTCTAGTTAATTTCAACAAAACTAACTACAGAAATAACTAGTTCTGATATGTTCAAGGTTTCCACTTACGTCACAACAAAACACCTGCTATGGTTATCAAAAGATATATCATTACAATAAACGCAAATTTACCGAATCAGCAAAATTCAGTTCTAGTTAATTTCAACAAAACTAACTACAGAAATTAACTAGTTCTGACATGTTCAAGGTTACCACTTACGTCACAACAAAACACCTGCTATGGTCATCAATTGACTCGTCCCAATTAAATCTCGCGCCAATACGATCGCAGCGCCCCCCCCCCCAATACCATCCTCCAAACTTAGCTGAGATCAGAATGTTTCAGGGGCACACGCCCCTGCCCCTCCACTCGCTTAGCAAAGTTCCGAAACCACAACCATCGATCGCAGCACCACCAATGCCTCTGGTGGACAAATTTGGAAGTATGTGCTAGAACCGACATGACATTTCTACTTTCGTCAACAGGTAAATATG
Organism: Nineta flava; assembly: GCA_963920215.1. NCBI lineage: Eukaryota > Metazoa > Arthropoda > Insecta > Neuroptera > Chrysopidae > Nineta > Nineta flava. The sequence continues at coordinate 13,742,033 of OY986045.1, read as the reverse complement.
CAGTATAAATCAAATATAGAACTCGGCCTAAAACACTGCCCTGTGGTTCACCGATTCAATAGGAAATAAGTCGGATAACTCTCGATGTTTCGAGAGTTTGTCTCGATGTTTAACTCGAAAATATCAATCATTAAAGTATGATTTTAAAATATAGTAGTGTGTACACTCCCATTCATAAAAATTGAACCAATTGAAACATTCTAAATGTTACTGTATGTATATGTAAGATAAACGCTTAGAATGTGACTTACTGGTTCAGTTTTATGAACGGGAGTGAAATTGGCATTTGTTTTAGTTTGTACAGTAATCCAGAATGCCATACTTTATCAAATGCTTTGCTAACGTCAAGGAATGCGGCTGTACAATATTTATAGTTTTTGACGATTGTGTTAACTATTCGGTGTACTTGTTCACCGGTGGCATTGTTTTCACTGAACCCAAATTGGTGGTCGGGTATAATACTGGATTCGTACAATCAGTTTTTTTAGAAATAATATTTTAAAGAATTTAGATAATATCGGTAACAAGCGGTGTATCGGTGATGGGTCGATATGATTTGACTTCATTGATTTGTTTCTCTGGTTTTGGGATAAGAATGATTAGCAAAAATATCCTACTCTTAAAAAAGTATTAAAAATGTTGTTAATCGTAGTTATACCTTTTTTGGTAACTCTTTTAAAATTATTGTTGTTATTAAATCATATCAAGTGTTTTTTTGAGTTTAAGTTTACCTATTGTCGTACGATTTTTGTTGGAGAAAAAGACCTTCTTGGTGGACCTAATTGTAAAGGAGCATTTAAAAACCCCTGAGGTAATTGCAGATTGGGTGAATACTTCTTTTAAATCTTGTGCGAAAATATCAGCCATTTATTTACAAGTTCTTGTTCCTGAGCTCTGTAGCTCTCCATAGTGAATAATCAAACAATTCCATAGGGAATAAATTTTCAAGATAATCTTCGAAATAATTTTGTTTTAACTTGTCTAAAGAACGTTTTAATAATTAAAGTCTTTGTGATATCTTCTCTTGGATATCCTTTTTGTTGTCAAATTCTTCTTAATCTACGTTTTTCTTAAGATTAACCATCTAATACTTTTTGGGAGGAAGTTTTTGGTCTGAAAACTATTAACAGGAGTTGAATTTACGTACTATAAAGCTTCGAACACTGATACACCGATTGTTTAACTTTACATTTCGCGGCGGTATCTGAAAAAATTAGTATTATTTTTCCCAGAACAACGTTCAGATAGCACAGAAGTCATGAGCCAGCCTGTGCACCTCTGTAATCATACATTCTCTTATTCATTTCGTTGCGTTTCATTTAGAAAAAATTCGTCACATAGGAGCGCGGAGGCTAACGAATGATCTCAGAGAAAGGAATTATAATGAGTGGTAATTATAATATCAATTATTATAAGTTTTAGAAACATCAAAATTACAAATATTTCTGTAAATATTAAAAATAATTTCATTAAATATTTTCTATAACTTTCCTAATAATACACAAATTATGATAATATTAGGAGAGCTATTGCACATTTTGTGTTTCCTCCCTCCTCTAAGCCCCCCTTTCCGTTTAATGGGTTTTTCTCATCAAGGGCTTTGGCCTTTCAAATACCAAATTATATATATATATATATATATATATATATATATATATATATATATATATATATAAATATATCATTTAAACCCAGTGGGACTACTGACAGAATGAAGCTTTAAGAAACCAGAGACACGCACCAAATTAGTAACGAGCAACATATCTCGGACTCCATATCCCAGAGATAGTTACGATTAGCTAATTCATACTGACGATGACTACTTTGTAGTCGAAATACGTATTTATAAAATACGAATAATTGTTAGGAATTGGGACAAAATTTGAAATTTAACTTTAAGAAACCAATTAAACCTTGAAAGGAATGTACAGTGTAGTAAACATCTATATCTATGTTGATATTTTTCGAATTTCTGGTGATAAATAATACTTTTAAAATAGTTATAATTATTGTAAGTGATATGAGTAAAAACAAATAGTTTTTGTGTCGTGAAAAAGTGAAACATTTGCTGAAAACTAATGAAAATCCATAGTAGTTAATCTAAAAACAATATTTTAACATCTTTAATAACAACAAATATTTTGTCAAATTACATAAGCAATTAAAATTCGTTATTGTATTGTTGGACACAACTGATCATAAACTTTAAACTGAAATACAATACAGTCTTTGGTGACATAGTAGCAGGGTTCTTGACTGTCAATCCAAAGGTCTTGAGTTCAAATCCGTTCGCTAATACAACTTTTATTATTAAATATATATCTATTCTGTGTCAGAAGCAATTTATATAAACGTTTTGCTACGGAATACACATTTATGTTTCTTTAACCTCTTAACTAATTATTCAGTTAAAACCTAAATATGAGTAAACTGGATCAAATTATCGTAATGCTAGGTGAATTTCAAAAAGAAACTAAGCAGGAACTGGCCGATGTCAAAGAATTGTGCAATAAGAACAGTGCTCAATATAAGATAATTGAAGACAAGATAAATAATCAGAATAAAATAATTGTAAACTTACAACTTGAAGTGCGTAAGAAAAACTTAATTATAATGGGTTTAGAAGAAACCTATGTAAACAACAACGACCTAGAAAGTAGTATCATTCTGCTTTTTAAGGAATATTTGGGTGTTAATTTCGAACGATCAGGAGTGAATGAAATATATCGTCTAGGTAAACCAATAAATAAAGTTAGACCTATTAAAGTGTGTTTCGTATCCTTTCGTAACGAAAAACCGAAATTTTACAGAAGAAAATGTTATTAAAAGGTACACATATATACATACATTCATGAAGATTTACCTAGAGAAATGAGGGAGGAAATGGTTAGGAGAAGGTTAGAGAGGCAAGGCTCTTCCAAAACAGAACCCGTGAAACCAAATGCTTTACAGCAGAGCCAAATATTAGCCAAAACACAGACAAATGAAGGTGGATTTCAAGAAACTACAATTAATAACACACATGGAGAAGGTGCAACAATCCGGTGCCGGGAAATACAGACACTATAATAAAAAATTACAGTGAATCTGAAGGAGCCTCATTAAATGTTGGAAAGAGAAAACGACAAGGCAGTAACGATGACGATATATCTGAAGAGATTATATACGCTACAGGGATTGAAAACAAAACGGTCAAAAATTACGAGAAAAAAAATGATGATTGAGGTATAGAGAAAAAAAGTAAATATTGTTTTTTGGAATGTTGAAGGATTGAAGAAAAAATTGAAAGATGACAATGTGACTGATTATTTGAAAGATATAAGAATTTCTTACATGGGTTTTTCATTTTGTTTTTGTTCTATTAATTTTTATTTTTATTTTGAATTAATTGTATAAAAGAATACATTATAAATTTCGTTTTTTTTTCGAAATATCAACATTAGATTGTGTATATTTATGTATTTGATTTATGTCAAATAAAGATAATAATAATAATAAACCAATTAAAGCAAGTTTTGTATCAATTGATTGTCTGACGTTTTATTAAAAGTCTACACGACAGAGTTAATAAAACTATTTCACACGTGTACAAGTATTCAAAAAATAGAACGTGGTTAAATAAGATTAAAGATTACTATCTACTGTTATAAAGAAATCGGCTTCAATTATAGTATTCTTTTAAATGTGTTTAATCCGGAAGATCCTTCGATCAAAAAGGTTTTCTAAACGAACTCCGTCTCTATTTTTTAATTTAAAAGATCACATTTGCTGTTCGTTTAGATCAAATAACATGTAACTACTCAATAAATAGTTTTTGCTGAGTTCAAATATCTCTTTCCGTTTTCAAACGATAAGAGAGTCGTAATTGAACCACTCTGTACTATCAAATCCAACCACATCAGATTATCGTATTAATATTACTGGTCAATATGTAATGAATAATAATTAATCATCATCTCTCAGATAATTTAATGGAATATCATCCTTAAACGCATGTCAATTGATTAGATTATAATTTTTTATGAAAATCAATGAAATTGAGTGACGATTATCATATACTAAGAATGGATTACATTTTTCATTTCAAAGAACGAAATTAGATTCAATCAGTATCATTATATTTGTAAACAAATTTTTAAGTTAAGGATAGGCTTAACTTGCATGAGGCTTGATAGTAGATAACAATTTGTTTTTTGTGAATTGAATAGCTCAATTATGTAGTTTCTTGCCTTAAAAATTTAAAACCTTTTGACGATCATTTCAAAGAGTAATTATCGATTAAAAATCAAACTTTTAGCACCGCGACTTATGGAGAATATACTTTTTTTGTACTAAAAATTTTAATAACTATATAGTTAAAGTAGCTACCATAATAAATAATGTTTATAAATATTCTTTGAAATATGCAGTTTAGATAATTGCATTTAAAAAAAATGGTGTTGACGAACGTTTGAATTAATTATTTAATAAAATTAAAACTGTTTTGATAGGTTGGTTTTTGCCACCACATTTTGAAAACTGGCGACAGCACACAGTAAAAAAATATACTGAAACATATACACATATTGTAGTGAAACCTCTTTTAGGGATTGTTTCACTGCCGTGAATATCGTAAATGTTAAAGGTGTCAGAACATAGGCAAAAATTATCACGTGCAAGCGTTAATTATTGCCTATATTTCCCTGATGTACTAGGCATCCAACTACGGTTTACTTTTCAAACTTTATGTGCACTCGGCGATCGATGCTCCACCTTGGTATTGTATCGTGGAAGCGCTTGAAGTTTGTACTAAACAGAGAACAGAGGAGACATCTATCAACCAAGTTTAGTGTTGAGCTTGTGGTTATCATACGAGATAGGATTGAAAAAATTCAGAATCCGTTGACAATTATTTTAATTAGAAAATAAGTTAGTGTATTGAAACTGGATCGAACGTGTTCGTGGCCATCAATTATTATGAGAAACCACGCGACGAGATATTTACGAACGTAAGTAATTATATTTTAAATTGGGGCCCACTTCAAGGGGCTTATACGTGAAGTTAAAGAAATTATTTTTTTCTTTTAGTGCAATGGACCCAATCGAATACACTTTTGGTAAGATTGTCCTGCCAATCACACCAACCTATATTTCGTATTATCACGCATGAATATTAATCTCGGAGATAATTGCGGCAACTTCGGAATGCTCGGTTCAAAACCATGCGTTCCAGATGGTGCAACAAGAATAATGGAATGGATTTTGTGACAAAATAAAAAAAATTAAATACTGTACTGACCTGATGCTTGACGGCTGGTGAACAGTCCGAACGAAGACGATAATGATTTTCGACCACACCTAAATTCGAAGGTTAACTAAATATTATATTTTTGGCCAACGAGGTGTGTGAAAATTATGCCCGTTCGGATGATCTATTAATTAACTACCATCAGGTAAGATTCCATTCGTAGATAGTTTAAAAAAAAATCAAATAATTTCAATTCAATCCTTTTTATTAGAAAAAACGATGTTTTATTTTTTTCTTCGATATAAATTACAACATATGTATACACGTTAGGAAACAAATTTATAAATATATATATCTATATGGTAATGAAAAATTAATAAGGTGTTTCTTTTACCATAGTGTATTCGAAGTGAGAGGACCATTTTTAATTTTTACCTCTGAGGTAGCCGAACATTATTTAAGCGCCATCTGGATAGCATCTCATCTTTAGGCCGAAGCTGAACATTACGAACGCCATCTGTTGCAACCGAGTTGGATGAATTCATTTAAATGATAATATTCACGTTACGTGAAATGAAGGTATGTTATTTCATAACAATATATACTGTCAAATCAATTTCTAATTTACATTTACTGATTTTTACAATAAATACTTTTAAAATATTTAGGACAAATAAAAAAAGGTTTTAAAGATTTTTGATATACTTTACAACTTATTAAAAATCCTAAATAAATTTTATTAAAGATAGTACTCATTTTACTCTAGCGGAGCACATGAACGTTCTTAAATAAAACCATACTTTACATATAATAATATACCTTTGCATACTTTGCATAATACCAGTGAAAGGTAGAGTCGATGCATTTAGAAACTGCTTGAATGGATAAAATAAATACATCATTATTGGTTTTGGTCCTTAGCACTATGGCATCTGGTGGCAAGGATTAGAAACAGAGTAGTCAGGCTCAACTGTGATAGTTACGTATACGTTAATAAGGTTATGGTTATTAAAATAAAGTAAAAATTATTATTTTGTTAATGAAACTCATCATTTATTATGAAAAATGAAAAGCGACAATTATGATAAGAAGTTTTCACCAAGAAAAACGGAGATTGTTGTATGAAAGGAAGCTCAAATAGAGCAAATAACGACTTTACTGTTCGATTCTATAAATTTCCAATATTTGGTCAACGTTATGAGATATCTTGTACAGCTCTGTAAAATTATTTTTTGTCAAAAAAAGCAAACGCATTTCATCTTGTAATAGAGTACGTATTACAAATAAATCAAATAAATGATGAAAATAGATATCTTAAAATTTTTACTTTTAGGACGGGTTACTAATGTTATCTGAAGCACGGTAGTGCGCAAGGCCGAGTTTAAGGGACACATTTGGACTTCTCACTACAGCGCTATTACTTAAGGAAATATTAGAAGGTGATTTGACCCCAAAATATCTTCTGAACGAAAAGAGCTACAGTGTTGAAATTTCAAATTATCGATACTTTACGGAATTATAAGAAACCATTTTTTTCAATGATCGTTAACGAATTAACCGTTAAAAAGTTATTTCACTTCAAAAACGCAAAATTCGCGGTTACGCCTTAAAAAACCGTGTATATATCCTGTAAAGTTGATATTTGGCATATAGGTAGATCTAGTACCCAAACCGACGGGAAAATTGCGAAAACTGGAAATTTGTATCGGAAAAAAGAACATTTTTACAATTTTCGTTTTAATCAAATTAGCATAAGAACGCATATATTCATCTTATTCGTTGATATTTTTATAGAGTACTTTCTGATTGGATGACACTAGCTATTTAAATATTGATTGGAATTAGACCATATCAAAGTAAAGAACCATGTTTTCATCTAGTGTTTGAAGTTAAGCAAAATTGGATAAAGTCAGTACTTGGATGGGTGGAACATTTTGTGCAGTTGCCTTTTTTGTAATTTTGTAAGCATTAATTTATATTCTCATTTTAACTTTTTTATTATATTTTGCATTGATCAATTATTATTTATGACTAGCATTACCCGTCGCGGCTTCGCCCACAAAAATTTTGTAACGCCCTTATAATCAGGTAACATAATATTTTCTCCTGTCAAGGATACTGTTTGTCTTGGAACACTGCTACACGTATTTATTTATTTATTTATAACTACCATTATCCGTCGCGGATGGGTGAACCTTTTTGTTATTTTGTAAAGATTAATTTATATTCTCATTTTAACTTTATAATTTATTTTGCATTGATATATTATATTAAAGCCCTTATAACCAAGGAACATAATATTTTCTCCCGTCAAGGACTGATTCTAGTCTACATCCGTCCTTGGGGATGTAGCCAAAATGTCCATCCCCACTCCTGGCAGACAACGTATAACATACAGCACCTAAGCAACGAACATCTGTTACTATGCACTGATAAAATATACACCTACATACATCAATAAATTATACTATACCTTTTAGCGAAAATCCTGAAAGGAAATAGAGCTATTGGCTCCGTACCGAAGTCAAAATTTCGCAAAACTTTCTTCAAATGTATTTTCTTTCTTCAAAAAAGCATACGCGAGGCGTATGCTTTTTTGTTACGCAAAGCGTTGCAGTTTGTGCGAAGCTTTCGGCTTTGTATATTATGCCTCTCAAAAAGGAGTGATATCCGACCAAAAACATAAATGTAAGAAAGGGCCGAGTTTTCGGGAAAATCCTTAATGTAATAGTTCCTTCTTAAAAAGTGATGATATGAGAGTAAGGACCGAGCTATTTACAAAGAACATAGCTATAGACTTCATATAATAATAGTTGCTTCTTAAAAAGTGATGATATTGGAAAAAGGACCGAGCTACTTACAAAGTAAATAGCTCTAGACTTCATAAATATATGTTGTGATTTTTGACATCGGTACGTGACCAATAGCTCTATTTCTTTGAAGAGAAAAGTCGCTTAACAAAACTGAAATTAACATAAAAATAATAATACTATATGAGATGTTGTGTTAAACTTAATATCTGCATAGAAATAATTAGTAAAGTAATTTCTGAACAGTAAAATATCTAGTTTTAATATGGAACGCATGCAAGAAACATTGAACACAATCTTGGCAAGAATTGAAAGCTCAGAAAATAATATTACTAATGAGTTGCGTGAATTAAAATCCGAAATAAAAGAAATTAAACAAAAGAATCGTGAACTGGAAGTAAAACTAAAACATAGAGCTAACACTATCTTACATTTACATAAGGAAATGAATAAAATAAATATAATTATTCACGGAATGGGAGAAATCGACGAACAGCCAGATCTAGTTCAATACGTAGTAGACAGTATGAATTCTATGTTATCAACTGAAATCAATAAATCGGACGTAGAACAAATATATACACTAGGAAGAAGTACTACACGAATTAAACCGGTTAAAGTATGTTTCAAGGATCTAAGCAAGAAGAAGTTAGTAATGGAAAACAAACCTAAGCTAAGAGGCACAAATATTTATCTAAATGATGACCTACCATTGGAGCTAAGGGTTAAAGAAAAAGAGAAACGATTAGCAAGAAAGGGCGAAAGAAATCCAAACAAAAGATTGATACTTCAGTCATCGGAAGAAGGAGAGGGGGAAAAAATTTGACAAGAAGTAAAGAAACCGAGAGATGCGTTGTCACAGTTTACGTTTGATAGAAAAGAAAGTGCGGTTGAGTTACGAAAGCAAAAAAACTTAACCCAACAAGTATTCATAAATCTTTCAAACTAGTTTTCTGGAACATAGGTGGTTCAAGTCAAAGAACTTCGAAGTGGTGCAATATTTAGAATCATTCGATATTTTTATACTAGTCGAAACGTGGGTGCCAAATAATAAAATTTACTCGATAAACGGATACGAGTGCTTCAGTAAGAGCAAGTGTAGAGCAACTGATCGGGGTAGGTACCCTGGCGGTTTAAGCATTTACTATCGGTCGGAGTTTGCCAATTCTATAAAGAGAATAGAGAACGAATTGGAAGAAGTAATCTGGATTCTGTTTACCAACGGGGATAATCATATTTTAATAGGAGCAGTATATCAGCATCCTGAATGCTCAAATTACACTAATAAAAGTTTTTTCGCTAAATTTTAAAACGAAATTTGGCAAATGAGGGACAAATATCCACATTCGGAAATCATTTTAGGTGGCGATTTTAACGCTAGAGTAGGCTGCGTACAAGAGATGTTAGTTGAAGAAACGGATGAACTAATATACCTCAACAACGTTAATACCATAAATTCGAGATGCTTAAGTAAAGACAAGGTTTTAAATAAGTATGGTAAAATGTTACTGGACATGTGTCTGTAACACCCAACTGATTATCATTAACGGGAGAACTAAAAGCGATAAAGAAGGTGAATGGACGTTCGCAAATAAAAATGGTTGTAGTGTTGTCGACTACGTTATAGTTTCTGACTCATTGTATCAGGAAGGGATTGACATGAGAGTGAGCGACGTATCAGATTCGGACCACTTTCCACTTGAAGTAACTAAATCTCCTTACAAGAAAATAAGTACGGAACATAGATTTGGGGAAAGAAGAAGATTTAGGTGTACAGAACACAGTGTGCAAAATATGGAAATACTACTGGAGTCTATCGAGTCGCAGCTGTATATGATAGGCATAAACGAAAGTGTTAATAACAATAATATAGATACAGCAGTAAATCTTCTTCAGAAATGGTTTTCACATGTTGCTGGTGATATGGAAGTAAAATCGTCTAGTAATAACACAAAACTTCGAAAATCTAAATGGTTTGATAAAGATTGTCTAGAACTGAAAAAAGAAACTAGAAGTAATCTGAGGCAAATGCGATGGAGCAAAAATAATAACACAACATTAGTTTATATCGGTACTCGGAAAAAATACAGACAGATGTGTAAGGATAAAAAATGCACTTACGAAGAAAAATACATCAATGACATTAAATCTGCATCGGACCAAGGTGATTGCAAAAAGTTATGGCTTTTGATCCTAGAGGAAAAAGTAAAAGGTAGGAACAGGGATATAGAAGCACTAGATTGGGTTAACCACTATAAAGAAAGCGTCAAAGATGGGCTTAGTGACGAAGTTATCGAAGAACCAACCGAAACACAAATTGATAATGACAACGGTAAAATAGAGGAGGCGGAAGTGTTTAGTACAATTCAAAATTTAAAATTGGGAAAATCACCGGGTATTGACGGAATATTGAACGACTTTATTGTCTGCGCAAGTAAGAATGCAAACTGGTTATACATGATCACGGGATTGTATCAGAAACTTCAAGAAAACAAGAAATTTCCGACTGAATGGTCGGTGGGGCTGGTGCGTAACATATACAAGGGTAAAGGCAGCGTACATAATATGGATAACTATCGTGGGATCACGTTATTACCAAGCATTAGTAAAGTATACACCAAAATATTATCTCTAAGAATACAAGAATGGGCAACCGAAAATGGAATAAGCGCCTGTCAATCTGGATTTCGACAAAACTATGAAGTACTGGATAATATATTGATTTTAAAATATCTAATACAAAGGAACTTAAGTAGAAAACGCAATTAAATGTACTGTTGTTTCATCGATCTTAGTAAAGCATTTGACATGATTGATAGAAATAAACTTTGTATTTTAAGAATGCCAAAGGATATGATAGATGTTCTGAAATCAATATACGCTGGATCGTCTTGTTGTATTGGATATAACTCTACATTAGTGTCAGAAACGTTTTAAACGAACCGAGGCTTAAGACAAGGTTGTCAATTATCAGCACTTCTATTTATTTTATTCATAAATGATTTACCGGAATTTATGACCCAGTATAACACTATTAGCCCTTGCATTGGAAGTCAAGAAATCAGAATGATAATGTATGCGGACGATATAGTGTTACTGTCGAACTCAATTGGGGGAATGAGAAATGCGTTAAAGGGAATGGAAGATTACTGTAACAATTGGAAGCTGAATGTAAATGTGGAAAAAACAAAAATGCTTATTATAAGTAACGGGTGTAAAAAGCATAAAAATGAAACATGGAACATGAGTGAAAAAGAGATTGAATGTGTAAAAGAATATAAATATCTGGGAGTATACGTGACACACAATGGTAACTGGAAAATCCACCAACAAAATATGATTCGGAATGCGAGAGGTGTTTGGGCGAATATTCGGTTAAATTTATGCAAACATCCTAATTTTCCTGTTGAAGTCATTAAGAAAATGATTAAAGCCTTAGTAATGCCGGTTTTGACGTATGGCGCACAAGTATGGGGAATGGGGGAAATATTAAAAAATGTAAAGTTATTTGTGTGCAGTATGTGGAAAGAAGTATTGGATTTGGCTAAAGCAGCTCCTAACGACGCCATACTGATAGAAGAAGGAGAAATATCAGTTGATGCGTACATAGTACAACAATGCCTAACCTACTTCAGCAGAGTTATGGCGGAAAGAAACAAAAGAAAGCTTCAGCAGGATTGTTTCGATCATCGAAGTGTACAGAATTCAGCATATTTTATTTTATGTTTTTCTTTTTATAATTTGCAATATGTAAAATTATTTTATTTTGTTAAGATCCAATGTAAGGATTGATTAGTCTTAGTCTTATTTATTTGATAGGGCACATCAAATAAATAAATAAATAAATAAATATGAGATGTTATGTTTGTGCATATCTCCGCCTTTTACTATCATCCATTGCTCTATTATGTTTGAGCAGAGAAATCTATTGAGTTTATGGAAAAATGATTGAGACATGATCATGTTGGAGATTGCCAAGGTACAAACTTTGAGGAAAGACTTAAAGTAAATTAGCTCTAGCCCCTAAAAATAGTTGAAAATGGGTAGAAATGAGTAAAAATGGTTTGTTAGGACCATAGAAAGTGATTCCAAGGAGGAAAAAGTCCTTTTCATCTTTATATATATATATATATATATATATATATACATAGATATCGAAAATTTAATAAATATTTTGTACAAAGCATATTAATTATTTAAAAAGATGACAAAAATCATTAGCTTCGGATAACTCAACTATGAAATATTCTCATTAAAAAACAAAAAGCTTAGTCAAAATCTATTAGAATTTTCAAATTTATTGAAAGTAATAAAAAATCTCATAAAACTTCATTCTATAAATATATAGATTTAGAAGAGAAACTTGATTTAGTTCCGAAGGGTGGACGAATACGATTACTTCCGGCAGCATATGAGATATATAAGATGATAAACCACGACCCCAGGAAAGAATTTCTTAAAGATAACACTATCGATATTTTAAACCAACGATTATCATCAATAAATAAGGTAATTTAAATTAAATTGTATTTAAAAAAATTAATTGTTGGTTTTATTATGAAAAAAATCTATAATTTTAGCTAAGTGTAATATTATTTATTATTATCAGTCTCGTTACGAATAGCCGACATTATTTAATTTATTTTCAAATTACATTAGTTTGTGAATTTGTTTAAGTAATGTTGTTTAAGTTATTTAAGAGATTGTGATTAACCGTCTGTTTATATAACATTAAGCATACAAAAAAGGTCTCATAAAACCAAACATCTTCTGTTTCAAACTTTTTTCAATTTATTGTAGAAGTGGTTTTCTAAAATTGGTTTAAATCTCTCTTTTTATTGATGAATTCAAAAATCAATAATCTTGAAATAAACTTTGAAATAAACTTTGAAAATGAATTATTATCTCGTGATTTAAATATTTCCTGTTCAACATGAATTCGACATGATTGTTTCAAACGATCTCAAAATTGTCAAAATCAAATGATTGTCGTTTTTATCAGTTTATTAAAGTTAATTACAAAAACATTTGACGCAGACTCTTTAAAAAAGTTAAATCGATTTTGGAACAAATGTAGATATTATTTGTAATTATATTAATTTTTTTTAATTTAGAAAAGTCGAAAGGATATGCTATAGTTGAGGTAGAGTTGTCATCGGAGTCGTCAACTTCAAGTGGTGAGGAGGGGAACGACAGCGAAAACGTGGAGAAGTCTCCATCGTTAGCCATTGAAAATATATAATTATTTATTTGAATACATAATTATTTAAGTAATTGTTACTAAAGTTAATTTTTCTAGCCTGTTAATTTTTAAATTTATTAATGTCTTTAAATTAATCTATACATTAAGAATTTAATACAATTTGTACTAATCTTTAATGGATTTTTTCTTTAAAAAATAGATATATATTATTATAGTAGATAGTTGATCAATTAACAAGTTCGGCGTAAGAATAAAAATTATATTTTACTCAAAACTATCCCATCACTATCTACTCTACTTGAGGCTCACTGATGTCATAGTTTTAAAGTATTGCGTATCGCTCCGCCAATTAATAATTGGATCTTATCATTTATATTTTTTATATTTCAATTTTAATAAGTATAATTAATAAGTAAACATTTAATTGGTTGACTGATCTTCTGATCGAAGGGGTAATGATTACGTAATATGGAGTTCTACGATTGTACAAGTAGTTATTGTGATAAAAATCATTGCATTCTTCTCACATTAATGTTGGTTGGTATGGTGCACTAAAATTAGTTAACTAATTATAATTTACATAATAATAATCATAATAAAAGATTAAAATCATAAAAGTAAATTAAACAAGTTCGTCAATGAGATATCCACTATTAAAACCGTTTTATTAACTGAATTAATCTGTAAATATTTTTTAAACTCTTAAATACGTTTGATTATCTTGAACTTTCCTTATAAAAACTCATAGTAATTACAAGACAAATGTTTTATGAGAACTCATAGAAACTCATAACATCAAATTTTAACCTCAACTTCTTATAGATTCTGTTAAAGATTTTTGTCCTCGTTTTTTTATGAGAAAATAGTTTTATGAGATTTTATAAGTTTTTTCAATGGGCAAATGCAGAGAGAGCAATTTCTCATAGCTTCTGTTTTTATGAGTTTTTATCAGATTTTTTCCACAGGGAAGTTAAAAGTGTATCTACATGCATTGTAGTATATGGCACACGGACTTATTGGATATTGACCCGATGGACCACACATCCAAATCGTGAAGGTGATGAAATGGACACGTTAAAAGGGACAGTAGATCAAAATGTTATCCTCTTATAATAAATAAAAAATTAATTAATATAAAAAAACATTTTTCAAGCAAGCTTTTATTTAAATACTCTAAAAAGAAGAAAATAAACTTTAAATTGAATCAAACCCATTAATTTATTACATTACAAAATTTGTATGATATTAAAGCTTGTCGCGAGATTTACTTGTGTAGACGTTTATACAAAAGTAAATCTCGCGACAAGCTAGCAAATTCGAATAAATTTGTTTATTTTTTAAATACAAAAATTCTTTAAATTTATTTTTTAAATACAAAAATAAATTTAAATTAATTAAAACATTGATTAATGTACCACAAAAACGATACCACTGAAATCATGGGTAAGTTTGTAATAAAATTAAGTTTTATATTTATAGGTAATCATTTACTTACAATATACGTATTAGAAAATACAAATGGCATTTGTAACGACAATGCATGAATTTGTTGCATAAACAAATGTGTTAAGTACATGGAGTAAGTTAATCTAGCTAAAACTTGGAATATCGGTAATGAAAGAATCCAATCTACTGGACCACCATAGCCATATACACAAGCAAATATAATCCAAGATAATCCAGCTGACCAAACAACCCGATGTGCACCAATAAATAATGCGCTAAATATACGATTATATTCATAATTAGGTTTAGTTTCGGGATATAATCCAAACACGGTATACAACATTGCTCCAATCGAAATAATCCAAAGTAATGCGACTGCAATCTAAAAATTAATATTTAATATTTGTGATTTTAAACTTAATTAATTAAAGGTAAATAAAAAATCTTACTCTGTTTAAGTTAAATCTTTTATGTCTAGAGTTGTATAAAATAAAACCAAGTAGCAATCCTTGTATCCATGGACCTGCTCTTATGTA
Source organism: Nineta flava (assembly GCA_963920215.1). Lineage (NCBI taxonomy): Eukaryota > Metazoa > Arthropoda > Insecta > Neuroptera > Chrysopidae > Nineta > Nineta flava. The sequence continues at coordinate 13,726,811 of OY986045.1, read as the reverse complement.
AGTTTGACTGTAGTAAATAACCATATCCGGATCCATTACCAGGAACCTTATCACACAAATAATATTTCGGCATTTTATATTTGGTTCAAATTCAAATGTGTTTTGATAAATCGTTTGGTTAATCGTTCAAATACCAATTTTAAACTACTTACTTACTACCTGATAGTTTGTAAAGCCATGCAATGTAAGATGGGATTATTACGAGCACAAGTACCAATGCTGATAAAATATAAGGTGTTATTTTTGGCCATTTTGCTATCGGTACAAGTAACAATGGGGCCAGAATGTATAACTGCATATCTATTTGTAAATACCATGATTGGGTTATACACTAAAAAAATGAAGCAAAGTTATTTATTTATAATTTAAACGATTTGTAAAAATCTGTCAATGAGTATACATATCACATGTCAGTGTCAGGAAACCAGCTAGTATACTTATATTATCGAGTTTTACTCAAATAGAAAATAAACTTATACCTAAAACCACACTTTTAAACTATGTGAGTTAAAAAAAATCTAAAAACAAAACATGTTTATGTCATTTAAAAAGATTGGTTTGAAACGTTTTCTCAGACAACTACCAACACTTTAAACATAATTTCAGTACGAAGCAGATAGTATTATAATAATTATGAAGGAATTTTGAAACAAGGAAATCGATCCGTAAATACATACAGTCACAATATACCTGTATATAAAATTGATATTCTCTGCATATATGATATTTTATGTCCTTAATAACTTATATATTATGTCCTTATTATATATTATGTTATATTATGTCCTATACATATTATAAATGTGAAAGTTTAGATGTTTGGATGTTTGTTACTCAATCAAGTATAAACAGGGTTAAATAAATTTGATGCGTAGTAGCTGTGCCCATAACCTATATTTTAAACGGTGCGAGATAGTGAAAATCGTCAAACAACAAATAAAAAAAATGTTTATTTCAAGCTTTTTTTTCGAGAAACAGGTTTTCGAGATAGGCCAATGGGAACGCTGTATTCGAGTATTTATTAATACTCACCAGAAATTTAGGGATTATGATAACGCAACGGAAATGAAAAAAATAAACAAAATAGAGTCAATGTAAGCAGAATTCGAAATTATTTTAATAGAAATCCGCAGGTAAGTGTTCGAAATTTTTTTTTTTCGAAACGTAAGCAAGATAGATAGAAATTGCTTGGGAGAGAAAAATTTTAATTTTAATTACTCAATCTAAAAATAATATAAAATTTGAGATGCAATTTGTCCAAGCACACTAGAAGAGTGAGTACCCAGTCACCACTAAGAACTTGAATACTCAGTTTCTTCATAAACACGAATAGGCAGCACGGTGATGCCCCATGGTTATTCCATTTGTCAATCTTAAGATCCGAGGTGCGCTCTCTTTTTAATAGAGCAAAACACAAAGGATTCTGACAAACAACTTTTTAATAAAGCAAACTTATTCAAACAACCTCAGTGTCTACATTCTACAATATAGAAGTAAACAGAGTTAAGCGAGTCAACTTTAGGAAATTCTGTGGGAACATAGCTTCTACCCCGGCAGATTCTAGGCTGCACATGGCGTCAGTTAACAGTGGGGTGGAAATAGCAACGTCACTCAAGAGACCGGATGGCAGCTACACTGAAGGAGAAGATTTAAGGGTCTCCTACTACTCGGAACAACCTTCCCAGGCAGCTTTCCATCCAAGGACAAAGAAATGGGAACTTCTTCCAGTAGACCAAACAGGAAAATCTGAGAGAAGATGGCATCTATAATACCTATTAATACCTTTCATCCGTTTAAAACACCAGGTGTGGATGACATATTACCCACCCTTCTTCAGAAAAGGCTACAGGAAAGAATGCCATACTTATAGTACTTGGGTATATACCAAGTACTTGGAGAATACCCAAGGGTACCTTTATTCCTAATATATAGAAAAAGGATATTACTTTGCCAAAGTCCTTCAGACTTATTAGCCTTATATCTTGTTTACTGAAAACGAAGAAAATGATTGTTAATAATTACATAAGAGCAGATGTCTTGGAGAGGGTGTCACTGCACCCCGTCAGAATGCTTATAGAGCGAGAAGATTAACAGAAACCACTCTTTTTCAGCTGACAATCTTATCCAAAGAAGCGGTAAGAAATGAGCCATCTGTGCCATAGACAAAGCCTTTGATAAAAAAGGAGCCTTTGGCAACAGCTCACACAAGGTTTTCAGAGAAGCTCTGGCAAGATGGGGGAGGGGGGTAAATGAAACTATCTCAAATGGTTGTGCAAGATGCTGGCCACAAGGACGGTCGAAACTCAGGTGGGAACAAAGACGATCAGAGTTGATACAACTCAAGGCTGCCCACATGGAGGAGTTTTATCCCCCTTAATGTGGTGTTATCACCCCTAATGTAGATGGTTGACAAACTTCTCAACAAACAGATGGATTCTTGCATTAAATGCCTGGATATGCCGATGACATAGTAATCATAGCCAGGAGTAAGTCTGAAGGAACGTTTTTCCATATTATCCAAAATGCAAAATTGTACAAAAGATAAGTGTGAGTTGGTGAGGCTAAATATTTACCCACGAAATAAAGGCCACACTGATATCCTTCACTAAGAATCAAATCTAAATTTCCAAATCTAAATCTAAATTTTTGTAACCCATTAAATTAACCCACTAAAATTTAGGTACTTACTGGATACTTAATCAAATAATAATCCGTCGGCAAACAATTGTTACCCCAATTTTTCCTTTAACTATGCTTCTGTTAATTACGAAATTTTTCCAATCTGGATAACCCCGATAATCTTTAAAATAAAAGTCTAGAATTTTTTTTACTTCTGGGAGCAATTCTTTGAAGTTTAAATCCTTCAAAGATCCCTGTTGGAAAATTTAAAAAACTTTTATTTTCCATTATTAACAAACAAAGATACGGAAAAATTCAAAACATAAATAAAGTAATGATAAAAATTTGCGACTTTCAAATTTAAATATGTATCTTTAAATAAATATCTGTTTTACGATTTCCGATATCTACAATAGTTTTTTAGATATTTGCAAAAAACTAAACCCCGTTTTTTCACTAAATTGTTTATAACTTTTGCAAATTTTTTATGCGGGAGTTCCACTATTTCAAAAACTTTCTAAATGCAATTACGAATCGAATGACACCTTGGTCATAATTTTCTGAAAAGGCGAAGGGGAATTCGAATAGGGCACATGTTGACTAGTCTAATAAAAGCATATATGATTACAATTCTTTTATACCTACTTTTAATTTTTATATATTTGTGCGAGTGTTAAAAGTTAAATAAACACTTCAAGCATTGATAATGAAGTCGCTATATGCAGGGTATTTAAACAATAAACTCAGTTAGTTGTCATTTTCTCTTGTTAATCTTGATTTAGAATCCTCAGAAACAAAAGAAATATTTGACAAATTTTAAGAGTGTAATTAAGTTATAACTAATACCATTGTTCCTTCCACATAATTTTGAATATACAATAATGCAGCCCACCAATTTTTTCGACAAGCTTCATTGGAGTTTTCTGGGTCCCATAATGGTCCTGAGCCCATAAACCGGTATAATGTTACCATAAATACTATTGTAGCAGCATATGATGGTGTTAATCTATAATTATTAAATCTATAATTATTATTTGAAACTGGTGCATGCAATCATGTGGTAAAATAACTGGACACAAACATTGATTTCAAGTTTCTGTGGCATGGAAATAGAAATTTGTCAAAGAAATACTCCTTAAATGTCTCCAAAGTCTTAGATCCTAGAGTTTTCGAGTTACATATAGTTTGTGTCAAAATTTAAAAGGATCATTAAATGAGGAACTAGTCGAGAATGGCTGAAAAGTTTTGAACTCTGAAAACTCCTGGTAAAGCCTTTTTTGGGCTAACGAATCCATTTGTAATATTATTTTAGAAAAACGCCCTCTAAAACGAGAAATTAAGGGAAGAGATATGGCTAGTCTCAAATCTCTTGTACAACGAACTGTAGAAAACATCGTAGAACCTCATAGAACATTGTAGACCTCAACCTGCTTTTTTTCTTAATTTCCATCAAAAGTCAGAGTTAGTTCTGACCAATTTTCCACAGTCAGTTCCCATTTTGAAAGTTAAAAATCGAATAGTGTTAATCATTTTCATCACCACATGCCTGAAACAGCCACCTCCTCGCCTTCATGAGATGAGGAGGTGAAGGCAATTTTGAAATCTTAAATGAGAACCCTCATTTCTTATTCGTGAAAAATGTTTATGGAATTTTTCTTTTCGAATACTATGAATTAAAATATCAATAATTACTTATTTAACGAAAGGAAAAAATAATTTTGAACTAAAGTGGGGAGGTAGCAAACCTAAAACAAACACCCTGATAGAAACAGAAAACTAATACATCCACGTCGTTTCTTCCGAATTACGCAAAATGTACTTTTCTGTAAATTCAACAGGCCTGACTGCATTTAAACTAAACTAAAACTTACTTATTTTCGTATGGAAAATCTGAATCTGCGATAAATACTTCCGGTTTCCATTTAAGACTTTAAAGTTTCCCTCGACTTTGGTGTCATTGCATAGCATCTTTATAAATATTGAACACTATTTTCGTTTTCATTATAGATGGAAAAAATAAATTAAATTAATAAATAATTACTTATTTATTTAAAATGGTCTCCCCATTTTGTTCTTCACTATTGTTAACAAAATGTTAATGATCCCTATTAACCATGTGAAGTCGTAGAGAGTTAGCTAGTTACTATATTTATTACGTATTTTTCTCATTTTATTTAAATTTTAACGATTATATGTAATTACCTACTATTGAAAATAAACAAGATGTTCCGTTAAAATTTCAGGATTCTCAAAGAGATTCTCAAATGTTCAAATGAAGAAAATGTTTGGCAATCTCTGAACTAAACTATACGCTATATACATCGTTATACTTTTCTAAAAATTTAAAATAATAAGTAACCAGTTTACGTACCGTATATAACGATGCAGATAAAACAGAGGTATATTAAAGGGAACTTTTTTCGTTTGCATTTTTAAAAAACCATACATTAGCAAGCATCCACTTAACAGAAAAAATGAATCCACGGAAACTGATTCTCCCATTATAAGCATTGAAGTAAATCTCTGTAACCACTAAAATGTGAATAAAAACTTAAAAAATAAATTCGCAAATCCAATTTTTATCTAAATGTCAACACATAAAAGTTAATAGATCTTGCACATAATATACAAAAGATATATTGACTAGAACTTGACAGTAACAGTTTGATATGTTGCCATTAAAGTTATCCACTTGGAGTAGATATCGAGTTTATCCATATTTAGAAAATAATAATGGAAAGCAAATCACAACCCTGACAATTTATCACAGTGATGATATGTACATCTCGTTTCAGAGTTCGTTTCATTAAGACAACCGATTAGAACCATTTGAACTGCTAATATCACACTAAATTTTTAGCTAATTTTTCTGCAAATGTTTCATATGTTATGTGCAGGTCCTTTAAAGCATAAATAACTTACATCGTTCGCATCTATTATATTAACACATAATTTTGATAAAACACCTGCATATTCATGTCCTATTATTATCCATAACATACTTAAAAAGCGAATGCCATTTAAACAGGGTAACATATCTGAATTATTACAAATTTTGGTTAGTTTTTGAAAATTTGTCAACCATGAAAATGCAATAAATATTGGATGCCTTGCTCCTGTTAAAAAGGTAAAAAGTATAGGGCATGTGTCCGAAAATCGAAATTCAAACTTTCTACCATATACTTATATAATAGGAATAAAAAAGTAATATAATTAGAGTTTAAAAAACTTAGTTTAAAACACGTTTGTATTGCAATCGGTTCTTAATGCGTCTGCAAAATTTCAAATTATTCGGACGCTCGGGAGTGGGTGCACACATACAAGTCAAACTAATACATACGTGTTTAAAAAAAAATCATTAATAGGGAATATGCATGAAAATTTTTTTTCACTTGAATTGAAGAATGTTTACTTGACAAATATCAAAGTAAAATTACTTTTTAAATAACTTTAAGAATAAGCGAGATATGAATGATTGAAATTCCCGATTAGACAAAGAGGGTGATAGCCCTCTTGATATGTTATGTGACGTCATATTACACTTTCACCATTTAAAATACACGTAAAACTCCGTTTTTAGTATTTTTGCAAGAAAGAGACAGATAATAATCTTTAAAAGCTTATAGCTTCCTTGATATTTGTCGGATTTTAATTTCGTTTTTAAATATTATTACAGTATTAACAGTATTTTCATATTCTAAAAATAAATGTGAAAAAAAATTTTCATGCATATTCATATTAGAATTCATATTATTATTATTATTATTATTATTATAATATTAATTTTTATATCATACTGAGAACCTTGTGTGCTTCACCACTATAAACCTACCGCTTTTTATACCCGGTATATGTAAATATACAAGGGTATATTAAATTTGATTGATTGATTTTATATTGGGGTCTAAAACTATTGCACTTCGACCTTATGGTCCAATATTAAGTTTAGTCACGAATTTGTAACTCTTGAAAATATTGATCGCAGAAAAAAATTGTTGTTATAGGTGTTAATAAAATTGCCTTATTAGTAGTGTTTCACGAAGCACGAGGCGAGGCGAGGTTTTGGTATCACCTCGCCTTGCCTCGCTTTTTTAATTATCAACCTCGCCTCGCCTAGGCCTCGGCCGAGGCAGAATGTTGACTATCCTCGCTTCGCCTTGGTTGTGTTAGCTATCATCCAAAATTTTTACTAACTTTGACTTATTTTGCATGAATGTACATAATATGGTAAAAAACACGTATATATATATATATATATATATAAATTTTAGAGACGATGATTTTCGACATCTACTAGGTAGGGTCGATGAATATTTGAAAAAATATTTCCAAATTTTTACTTTGGTACGAGACCTTATTTCCTTTCCGGAAATTCGCTAAAATAAAATAAAATATACAAATGAGAGAGAGAGTTTAATAAAAGAGGGCTGCTCTTTTTGGCGTGACAAAAATACACGAATATAATCAAGAGAAATCTACATATTAAATCACGTTTAGAGTTGAAAAAATAATGTAAAGAACTTCATTCCTGACGGGATCCCCCGACCGCACAATTTTTTTTTTCTCTAAAATAAGATATGCAGTCGATCAACAAAATAAAAATAATACATTTACTTTTCTCTATAAAATTTGCAAACCGGCGATGAACAAATTTATTATTATTATTATAAAATGTAATCATGGCATAAAATTTCTTTTTTCTTTAAAATGCATCTAATCTATCTATTGCTTCATGTTTTTTTGTAAAAATACATGTTACTTTATTATTATTTTTTAATTTACTTTTTGTAAATTTGCCTCGGCCGAGGCGAAGTTTTTGGGACAATATACCTCGCCTCGCCTCGGTTAGTAACGAGGATTAAAATTTTGAACCTCGGCTCGCCTCGCCTCGTGCCTCGTAACCGAGGACCGAGGCGAAACACTACTTATTAGTCCGTTTCCGCATTTCCGTCCATCCGTCAGACTGTCCGTCTATCCGTGGACATGATAACTCAAGGACGAAAAGAGATAACGAGCTGAATTTTTGTTTGTGTGTTCAGAGAAGAACAAAAAAGTGTGGTCATGTTCGCGAATGGGCAAAATCGCACCATGTTTGGGTAAAATGAGCAAAACGGACTCTCTTTAAAAGCGTAAGAGATAGAACAAAAATGTTAAGACAAAAAATGTTCCTTTTTTAAAATAAACAATTTTTGTAATAAATTTTTTTACATAAATTCATTATACCGGGTATTTAAGCAATTAACTCAGTTAGTTGTTATTTTCACTTGTTACTATTCATTTAAATATAAAAACATTATTTTTGTCTTCGAAATGTATTATCGAAATGTATATTCGAAACTATTTCTTTACTCTGCACCAACCAATAGGTACAGCAAAGTGATTTCTTTGGTAATTTTAGTTTTTCTTAGTGATGTGCTAAATACACAATATAACATTTTCCTGAAATGAATAGGGTTGAATAAGGGTCCCACATTGATTATATTGATTGCTAAAAAAACGTTATCAAAGTGGTAGATAATTTCTAGATGATCATTACGATCAAACCTTAAACGAGTGATATACTTCCCCCAAAGTAGTTTGATTGATCCAAAGTTATATATATACGTTATTTGATTATAAGAAAACAGAACTGAACAGGCTCAAGATCGCGAGTGATTCGTCACCCGAATTTCAAAATTTAACTTCCGGAAACGTATTGTTGTTCAAAGCATTTCTTCGAATGGGGAATATAATCTGATCATATAGAAAATACCAAATTTATTTTCAATTTGAGTATAGGTAGGACGTTTTCACAACTCTAACTTTATTTTTCATTCATTTCCTCGCAAGTTTACTCTAGCTAAAGTAATTACTTACTTGACTTTGAATAGTACAAAACTATATCGTAGACTGTACTTAATGTTATCAAAACAGCTAAAATAGCACAAACTCCTCTGTAAAACACAAAATGTTATGTGAATAAAATTAAATATAATGTTTTCTAATTATACTATGCAGTTCAGGAATCTTAAGCAAAAACCCAGTATCAGTGTCAATGACCACAGCCCGATGTTATTAAATGAATTTTGTATTGACCCCTGATCCTTGTACTGACCCCTATTATTAACAAATTCAAAGTTGTTTTTTGGGATCGTTACAACATGCTTAACTATATAAAAGCGTCTGATAAAAGAATTTCAAAAATATTACCAAGTATTTTATACGTAACTAAACTATTTTCCGGGAGGCCTAAGCAATATATACCATACGTGTTGGAAAACATTACTAATAGAAAATCATGTTAAATATTATTTACTATAATAACTATACACAATATGCTTTATAAAGAAATAAAAATAGTGGGGGTACTCTTTAGTGTGTCTGTTGTGTATGCTTGCTGGCCTGTACTCAGTACTGTATTAACATGTAATAAGAGTGGGTTAAATATGATCATTGTTGTCTTCTTAAGCTAAGCATTACTTCTAAAAATTGAAAATTATTTTTTGAATATCCCTTATTATGTGTTTGTGGAATGTTTGAAAATAAATGATAGTATTCTATTAACGGTATAACATAAAACAACAATCCACACAAGTTAAAAGAAAAATAAAACCAAAAAGGAAAAAAAATATATAATTCCGACGAAAAAAAATGTAATACCAACGGTTCGAATATTCCTCCATTATTTGCTAAACAATATCTGAGTCGATTGTAGAAATCTACCTGAGTATTTTCTAGCACTTGAGGAGAAATATTCGCACAATTTTCAATAATTCTTTGCCTTATATGTTGCAAATTTTCAGGCCTATTCCGCGAATAGATCTGTGTGTGAAAACCCGAAAAAAGAAAGTCGTTAGGAGATAGATCTAGCGATCTGGCTGGCCACTTGAATGTTCCAAAACCACTCATAAGACATTCCTGGAAAGTTTGTCCCAGGAACACAGTCTTACTATCATGGCATTGTTGGAACCATATAGATTTCAGGTCTAAATAAGGAAGAGCTCTAACAGTTAGCAAAATATTATTGCGTAACAAACTCAAATATTTTTGAGAATCTAAAGATTCGTCAATGAAGAATGGTCCTATAATATGGTCACCCAAAATTCCAGTCCAGACATTCAGTTTCAGTATGTATTTGTATGTATAGTTTTATAGTAAATATTTTATTTATTTGCTTAACATTGATTCTCTATTAGAAATGCTTTTGAAAACGGTATGTATAGCAACTAACTGCAATGCTATAAGAAAATGAATAATAATAGATGGTAGGTTAGACTTATCACAACAGATGGCGTCAGACAGTATTGTCCCAGGTGACTATACTATGTTGTGTTAGGCCGGGTACACACGTTACGGTATACCGGAGAGGTATACCTGAGCCAGAGCATCTGTACCAGCCGCCTGCACAGGCCTAGCAACCTGTACAAGCGAACGGACAAGAATAGAAATTCAGTATTGACTACCTTCGCAGGCATGTAGACCTGAGCGTGTGTAAGAGTCACTCCGGTATGCCTGCACAGTTTTTATGCGGTGTTATTAGTTGCGTCTAGTTTCTTGTTGACAATAGAGTGAGTCATTTTTGTATTTACAACATTTTTGTATGTACATAGTAGACTTGTTCAACATTATTACGTGTACAACAATATATACGGTATACCTGTGCAGGTTTACCTGCAATTTACACCGTAACGTTTGGGTGCTCTACGCCTGCACAGGTATACCTTTCCGGTATACCTGAGCAGGTTTGCCTGCACAGGTATACCGTCACGTGTATACCCGGCCTTACCGGTTGATGGTTTAGTGATACACTGCATAATGATACAATAACAACGGTCACTTGACTTTTATATGAAAAATAATATTGTATTGTTTATTTATGTTTGTTTATATAATTGTAATTTTTAATAAGAATATGACTATTTATCGTCGACAAATTAGTACTGCTAAGAGTACATTTAACATATACATTACAACATATGCAGAGCTTAACTATTATAACATGTGCTAAGCTGTAGTTCAAGGTAAAATTTAAATTTATATATTTTCGATTGTTAAGTTGTTTAATTTTAAATCTAGGGCACGGTAGTGCGCAGGGCCAAGTTTAAGGGACATTTGGCCTTCTCACTTACAGTATTTAATTACATTTAATTATATAATTAGTAAATTGATTCAGTAATTTTGAATTTTATTAAATAATGACTTGTTATTTTAAATCAAAGTTTATATGTGTTAATTTATAATTCTTATATGAATAATGAATTGTAATTTTTTATATATGTTTTATGTACAGAGCCTGAAGAAGCTGAATAATAAACAGCGAAACGTCGCGAATTTGAATGCTAGCTGATTAGCACATTTCTTTGATCCCTATTACCTCTTATCATTTCATCATTGAACCTTTTTTCAACGATTTTATGTTGTATCAAGATTTTGTTAAAGAAACTATAAAACTGTAAATTTTCTTTTGATTTGAAATTAGTTCATGAGGAAAGCTTAGATCTGTATTGCGACCGTCATAGTCGTGTTTCACTGATGTTGACTGGCATGCGAGAAATCACACGCATCAATGTTTGCGAAACTGTAAGTTTAAACTACTATATTGTAGAGTCTTGGATAATACATCTATTATCGAAGGAGAGGAGAAAAATAAAAATTAGTAAAATCAGACTATATCATTAAAAAAGTGCGTCGCCAAAATGAATTGTTACTCAACACTTTACAGAGATATTCGAACCGAATCGTGTTTTCCAATATGGAAATCCAATTGAAACTTAAGCTTCTAGTGAATCATACTTATTATTATATACCTAACTATTGCAATTTTGATTGGTAATGAATTTTTTAAACCGAAATTTCGAAATATGTTATACTCACAGAACAATCCAATCTCCAGCATTTAATTTGGATTTATAAGTCTCTTTTGTGTGGCATTTTGATTCTTTCAATGTAAAAATATCAATTCCTGCAAAATTATTTAAATGGTCCTGCACTTCTTCTGAAGTGCATCCATCAGGAACACAAATTGCCCAACTAAATTCTAAAGGCATCCCTTCGGTAATTTGAAACTGAAAATTCATTTAAATTTAAGCATTATTTAAATAAGTTAAAAATATGTACAATACAAAATTCAAAACAAACAAAAAATCTACTAGGTAGGATCGATGGACATTTGAAGAAATTTTTGCGAAATTTCGACTTTGGTACGAGACCAATAGCTCCATTTCCTTTCAGGAAATTCGCTAAAATTGCTAAATAATAATTTAGAAACATCCTTATAATTAATTCAAATATGTTGAAATATGTTAATTCTGATTACTTGCTAATTTAATTTTTTTAAATAAAGAAAAAAGATCGATTTTAAGCACAAAATATATTAAACTTTTTAAAGTTTGTGCAAACAACTTTTAAGTTTTTAAGTCTATGCAAACTTTAGTTTGCATAAACTTAATACTTTTAAGGCAGAATATAAACTCAAACATGTAATTACTGTAGACAACAAACGCATGCATTTGAGCTGCATATTTTATGGGAAATGTTTACGATTTTTATTTTGTTTATGTGGCATTATGAAAATGACATTTAAATAATTCTGAATATAAAATGTGAATGCTTTTATGATACATTAAAAACAATAAAAAATCTTGTATATATTACATGCATGTTGCAGTCATTAGTTTAGATATAATCTGCTACGCTCAATAGACAATTTTCTGCCCGAGATTTTTGAGTACTCGTAGGATCAAAAATTTGCCATGAAAACAAATGTAAAAAAAATGAAGAAAAATAACTTATCGAATTGGTTTGTAAACAATATATGGACCGCAATAAGAAGATCAGCATATCTGCCAGGAGTAGTGAAAAAAAATAGAAAATTGACAAGAATTTCTAAACGGTGCAAAATCAGACCAAATATTTATTAGTTTTGTTAGTTTTGATTTATGTTATTAATATACGTTGTGTTCAATTTTTAACAGTATTTAGCCGCCGAACATACTTAATGAATTTTTTATATGAAACTCTGTCTGTGAACGTACCGGTTTAGTAGCTTCAGAAAATTCAACTAAATCATGAATACCTTCTTCAAAGTTGTTAATCTTGATTTTTTGATTTATTGCTGCCAAACAATATTTACCATTAATTGACATACTTCCATTTGTATCGTGACTTATTTGTATGCATTCGTCAAAATATCCTACATCAGATAAATGTAGTTTTGTAATTCCACTTTGAAGTTTACCAGACGAATCGATCACTGAAAATATAATTGAGACATAATGTTTTCATAGGCATAATGTTTGTAAATTTTTAAAACCATCTCATAACATTTATATCCCTATATGGTTTGCTCGGAAACCATAAGATATTATTCTCTTATTAAACTTATGTAATTTAATACATAATTCACAGGTGTTTGCACACAATGGGCGTGTTTGGCCGAACTAATTATTTAATAAACATAATAAGTTACTCAGCATTAATAAAATTTAGTTCTGAGCATCTGAGTGTTGTATTTCGGCCCGGATACACTTAGTGTTTTGTTTTAGTCATATCATGCCATCACCTATTTCTGTATACCCAGTATAAATCGTGGTGTTTTAAAAAATATTTTGTTTCAAGAGTAAGATATAAAATTGAAGACAATTTTTTTAACTTTGTTATACTACATAGTACATAGTTTTACTTTATTTTTTACCGACGCAAAGAAGGAGGTACTCAATTCAACCTGTATATTTTTTTTTAAATGTATGATCACGCATAACTTTTTACAGAGTAGTCCGATTTTGACAATTCTTTTTTTGTTGGATAGGGAATTATTCAAATTATGTTCCCATATGAATTTTTTTTTTAAATTTCAAATTTTTGCCACAAAAAAAATAAGACTTCCCAGCGCTTCCACTAAAGAACAAATACTATGAAAGCACTCAATATCGTTATATTATAGTTATATTGTATTATATATATATATATATATATATATATATATATATATATATATATATATATATATATATATATATATATATATATATATTGTATGACCACGCATAAATTTTTACAGAGTAGTCCGATTTCAATAATTCCTTTTTTATTGGATAGGGTATACTTCGAAGTTGGTACCATAAACTATGAAAAAAGAATTTCGCCCCTAAGAGTAGAAAAATAGATTGTTCACCCACTGAATTGTCATTTGTGAACCGATTTTGTTGAAACTTGGCACACTTATGTAGTTCTAATGACATTATAACATGTACGAAAAAAGAAAGGCACTGAAAAGTAGTAAAACTTTTTATCAAAAAATAGAACCGACGAAAGAAGAAAGTAACTGAAAAGCAAAAAATAATAACTTTTAAACAAAAATTTAAACCTTTGAAAAAAGAAAGGAACTGAAAAGCAAAAATTAAAACTTTTTTAGTCTAACTTAGTCGATGTAAATACCTAAATAATTTTGAGTCGGCGCCAAAAAATCACCATCGAAATGGGCGAAGGGTGAATCTGATTTTCGGTTAAAAGTAAATATTACAAAATATTACATTTTGTAATATTTGTTTTGTTTGAAGCCGACTCAAAATTATTTAGGTATTTACTTATTGACTAAGTTAGACTAAAAGGTTCTTTTTTAATTTTTGCTTTTCAGTTCCTTTGTTTTTTTTCAAAGGTTTAAATTTTTGTTGAAAAGTTTTTATAAGCAGCAAGCAAGCAAAAAAACAAACAAGACGTTAAACACCAGCAAAAATTATGAAACTTGTATTAGGAACTCATAATATGTGTGTACATATTTGAAAATAATGTTCTCCTGGTATTAATTTTAGATAAAAATTTATTTTTCTCTCTATTAAATTATTATTATTTATTTAAAATAATGAATATTATTAATTAATTAATTATTATTTATATTAATAAACAAAATATTTTATATATTATAAATAAAATATTTATAACAACTATCTATAATAAATATATATAATTAATAAATTTCATATGCAATAGTTTACTATAAACGCTACGGGATACTAATTGAAATGGCGCCGTAACAAAAGTTGCTTAGTATCTAAAAACTGTCCCGGCCGAATATAAATAAAGGAGTAGATAATAATGGTTATACTACATACGTTTGTGAACATTCAGATTTTCATAAGAAAAATTTATTTACATCAAGATTATGAAATATTATATGCAATCCACCAATATGCTGACTTAGAGGTAGAACACTGGTATAGAATGCCAGAGATCATGGGTTCGATTTCCATCCAAGATGTGTATTATAACTTTTCATATCAAGATTTTCATTTGATGTCATACCTATTAATACAGCGCCTCTTTTCATTAATGATTACTAACAGGCTGAATACTCGTGAGTAGCTTCGTTTTGACGAGACGCCCAACTTTCTCTCTACTAAAATTCTCGATACTGGGCCCTAATTAAGTGTGCAGGCGTTAAACATGTTGAGTGGGTGGTTGTCCAAATTTTATTTATAACAGTTAGTTCTTTAGTAGAATCTTGAGATAATTTTATAAAAAACTCGAAAAAACGTTTGTCCTACAAAATGGATGGTTTGACCGAAGCGTCCCCCACTCCCAACATGTTCAAATGGCGAGGTCATAAAAAATGATTACTAACCAGCTGATTTTTTTACTGTTGCTTAATGAATATATATATAATTAAATGGCTACATTTTATTGCCCTACAATATAAATGGCACATATTCTCATTCCTACAATCGGAAATTCTCAATTTCACTGAAACACTTGTTTCATTATTTTTAAATTTTAAATAGATATACAAACTAGTAAATTTTAATAATAGTTCGTAAACATTTTGAGACGAATTTACAATATGAGATATTGAAAATATGAAAATTCGTAGGTAACGTATAATACTTACTTCGTTCTGCCCATAATTCTCCTTTGTACACAGCATCATACAACAATTTACTTTGTCTCGCACATAAATCACTACGTTCGGATTTTGATTGTAAAGTATAGAACTTTATTAATCGTTTAATCATTGCCAAATTTGATAATGTTGGCAATGATGGTAGAGATGGGAATGAAAATCCAAATGTCGATACATTGCAAGTACAGAATATAACACAAAGAATAGGAAACGGTTTTAATAACATTTTGATTTGGTACTAATTACACAAAAACTGATTAATTAGGCAGATAATTGTTGGTTTTTTATATAGTGTAGAAATTATTTTATCTTGTTTTAATAATTATAATTAATTGATATAAAAATCAATCACTTACAGAGACGTAATAGTGTAAAGACGCAATTATTCATTTCAAAAATCAAGATCAATATAAAAATAAAACCTATTTTGACAAAATGTAAACCCCACAACAAGAAATGCACTAAAAAGTAAAAAAATAAATGCATATTCTTGTGCCAATTTTAGTTCACCTAAGCAAAAATTTTTAAATATATATGTACAATTATTGTTATTTTTGGAGGCGGTGTCCAAAGTTATGTGAATTTCTCTATGCTGACACCGCCTCCAAAAATAGCAATAATTGTACATATATATTTAAAATTTTTTGCTTAGGTGAACTAAAATTGGCACAAGAATATGCATTTATTTTTTTACTTTTTAGTGCATTTCTTGTTATAGAATATTTGATTTTTGAAGTCGGGTTTCCATTTTGTCAAAATAGGTTTTATTTCTCGCTTTTTAGTGACTTTGAAGTTTTATAACTGATTTTATTTGTTTAAATATGGGTAGACCTACTAAACGACCAGCTAATTTTTAGTGCATTTTTTTTGACACTTTTTTTTTACCCGTTTTTTTTTTTTTTTATAATTTTTAGTGAATTTTTTTATAACAGATTTTCAGTTTTTTTTACAAGCATTTTGTTTTTTTTTTGTAAAAATTTTTTTTTTTTGGGATCGGTTTTTTTTTGTAAAAAATTTTTTTGAAGTCGGTTTTTAAAAAATTTTCTTATTTTCCCATTATGAATGAGTAAACCCTTTAAAAAAATCTAATGGCTAGAATGACTTGAAGAGTGATTCACCCACTAAAAAATACAATTTTCAATTTTTTGGGGGGATGTTAGGTATAGAAGAAAGACGTGTATGTCCTTAAACTAAATTTAAAACTTTATTGATTTCATAGTTTCAAATCTGTGCAATACAAAACAAACGAAAAATCGTTACGCAGGAGCTGCTTCAACTTAGCGAATTTCCTTAGAATACATAAATCACTTTCTAGAGGTCACAATTTTAGTCTGATCAAAATGAAATGTCGTATATGATCTGATTTTGGAACTTCCATGTCCAATTTTTTAAAATAAATGGTATAGGTCAAGGAGGAAGCGGGACATAGAGAACACAAAATATAAAATATCTCTCCTAATATTAAAGAAAATCGAAAAATGTATAGATCATTTTTCTCAAACTCTTATGTGTACAGAGATATTTAGGAATTTAACTTTCAATTTAAATTCGTAAATATTTCGGTCAATATTAGGGTAACAGAAAAAAGTTTTACCCTCCCTCTAAACCCCCCTTTTTCCTTGTCCGATTTTGCTTATTAACGAACTCGACCTTTGAAATACCAAAAGCACCTCGCATACCCAATTGTATTCCAATCGGATTAAAGCTGTGACCACTAGAGGAATTCCAGGCACATATATACACACATACATACATACAGACATATATATATATATATATATATATATATATATATATATATATACCGTGTGTGTTGGAAAGCTTTTCCAATAGAGAATCAATGTTAAATATAATTTATTACATGGCTGTCCGTGTGGTTACTGTATGAAGTCAGTCAGTACACATTAATGAGAGTGGGTTAAATATGTTCATTGAATTCTTAACTTGAATTGAATTCTTAATTCTTAGTATGTGTATCACAAATCCCCACTCTTAAATGACAAACAAACAACCAAACGCATACAGTATACCTATAGACTATCCAAATGTTTGTATGTTGAGATGACTCTCATTACATGTGTACTGACTGACTTCATACAGTAACCACACGGCCAGCCAGTAATGAATAATATTTAACATTGATTCTCTATTGGAAAAGCTTTCCAACACACACGCTATATATATATATATATGTATATATATATATGTATATATATATATATATATATATATATATATATATGTATATATATATATATATGTATATATATATATATATATATATCTGTATATATATATATATATATTAGATATATTAGAGACGGTCATTTTCGACAACTACTACTACATTTGACGAAATTTTGGCTTTGGTACGAGACCAATAGCTCTATTTCCTTTCAGAAAATTCATTCGCTAAAAAAGCTATTTTCGATTTTTGTGGAGGAAATTAGGTATAAAAGAAAGACATGTCCTAAAAGTAAATTGGAAACCCTATTGATTCCAGATGAAAAATGTGGCATCCAAAATGTACATAAACAACCGTGTCTGATGGTGACCTCCGATGGCAGCTGATATCTTCCGTATTTGCTAAGGAAATACTTTTACAAAATTACAATATTTACTTAAATAAATGTAGAAAATGTTATCATAGTTTCAAGAACTTATATAGATAGATTCCTTATTTGTCAAAAAATTAATGCAAATCACTAAAAGAACGTAGTCCTAAACCTATTTCCCCCTAAAAAAAGTCTAACACATTTGATCTATTCAGTCTGTTTAGACTGTTCCTATATTGCCAAAAAGATAGGTCACTTCAGTATTTGAATAAGGCTCAAGGCGAGATCCCATAGGTCCACACAGGTGTTAATTAGTTTTATACACTAATACTATATTGTCTAACGAATAGCTTTGAGAGGGATTTAAGTTCAGATGTTTTCGTTTGGTCCAGGCGTGGTTTCGCTATGTAAGTCTTCTATCTAGGTACAGCCCTTAGGTAGCCCGAATAAGATTGTATTTAACTTCTTTAGCTTGTGGAAAACTGATGGTATTGTTCATGATTACAACTGAGTACGTTTTTCTCCGCATGATGAACGTGAGTTGAACCGATTTCGATTCATAACTTGAGTTTACCATTTTTTTAACCCATGTTATTTTAATGTATTTTATTTAAAGTATTTTTTAGCTTTCTAGAAGCGACATTTTGGTTATCGTGTATAGATAAAATGGCAGTATCACCTGCAAATGTTGCTGTAGTGTTATCTTCGTCAACAGGTACATATGCAGTATAAATCAAGTATAGAATTCGGTTTAAATCGCTGCCCTTTGGTACACCGATTCAATAGGAAATAAGTCGGAAAACTGCCGATGTTTCGAGAGTTTGTCTCGATGTTAAACTCGAAAATATCAATCATGTAAGTATGATTTTTAAATATAGTAGTATGAACTCTTCCGTTCATAAAAATTGAACCAGTTGAAACATTCTAAGTGATACTGTATGTGTATATAAGATATACGCTTAGAATCTGACTTACTGGTTCTGTTTTTATGAACGGGAGTGTGATTGACATTTTTTTTAGCTTGTACAGTAATCCAGAATGCCATGCTTTATCAAACTCTTTGCTAACATCAAAGAATGCTACTGTACAATATTTATAGCTTTTGACGATTGTGTTACCTATTCGGTGTATTTGTTCAATGGTGGCATGGTTTTTAATACTGGATTCGTACAATCAGTTTTTTATAGAAATAATCTTTTAAAGACTTTCAATAATATCGGTAACAATCGGTGTATCGTGATGGGTCAATATGGTTTGACTTCAATGATTTGTTTCTCTGGTTTTGGGATAAGAATGATTTACGATATTTTCCAAAGACAAGAAAAATATGCTACTCTTAAAAAAGCATTAAAAATGTTGTTAATCATAGTTATCCCTTGTTTTGTAACTCTCTTAAAATCAAGTGTTTTTTTGAGATTAAGCTTATCTTTTGTCATACGATTGTTGTTTGGAGAAAATGACCTTCTTGGTGGACATAATTGTAAAGGAGCATTTAAAAACCTGTGGGGCAATTGCACATTGGGAGGATACTTCTTTTAAATTTCGTGCGAAAATATCAGCCATTTATTTACTTGTTCCTGATCCTTCTGGTAATACGGGTTGTTGCTCCTGTTTGCAACGTTTTGTAACTTTCCACAGTGAATAACCAAACAATTCCATAGGGAATAAATTTTTAACTTCTTTAACGAACGCTTTATGCTTTGTGATGATCAATTAAAATTGGTTTTATCTCTTAGATATCTTGATTGTTGCCAAATTCTTCTTAATCTACGATTATCTAAGATTAACCATCTGCTACTTTTTGGGAGTATGTTTTTGTTCTTAAAATTTTTATTAACAGGAGTTGAATCTCGGCCTCCTTTCTGGATAACTTCTATGAAATTTTGTATAGCAAGGTCGATGTATGTAAAGGAATATTAAGTTACAAATATACTAACAATTTATATTCGAAACATTTTCCCAAAAACGGAATGAATATGGTACAAACTAGAGATAGATTGTACAGGTTGCCTAGACGGGCTACACTTCGTCCATAAGGTCCATTGTAATACCTAAGGATGAGAGGATGTAAGTGGAGCGTAAGGAATTTTTGTGTATAGACTAGGAATTAGTAGGATATGCGGCTGCAGCCGACTATGATAAGAACTATGCCGATATTCAACTGGAATTCGTGAAGGAAACAGCAGAAAACCTTTTCGAGCATAGCCGGTTACTTCGTTCTTGTCCATACGCCGACAGTTTAGTCAATTAACCGCTCCTTTTTATTTCTTAATAATTGACAAACTGCTGATGTCGGGATTCGAACCCTATTCGAACGTCCTAGTTTCGCTCGGCCACTTGGACTGGTTGGCACAAACTAAGTATAAATTTGAAAAAATAACGCTACTTTTGTGGTCCATAATACCATCTCGTGCATTATCATTTGAACTTTTTTGTACTGTGTCTAAAACCTTTACCTTGATGATAATCACCTCATTGAAGTTTTTTAAATTGTCATCAAATAAAATTTCACTTTCATCAAATTTGTGCTTTTACGATAGTTGGATCTCAGAAAAGTCTCTTTAAAAATTCTTTTTAAAGTAAACTAAGCGGGCTAGGCATTTTTATCTGGCTGTAGTTTATCCAATTTACTATTTTGTTATTTATTAATCCAAAAAATGGGTTTGTGTATCCATTTTCGAAACAGAGCTACATAAGTCAACAAGCGAGGAAGTTAAATATTTCAAAATTTACGTACTATAAAATAACACAATTTACGTACTATAAAGCTTCGACAGATGAAACGCAGATTGTTTAACTTTGCATTTCCTAGCGGAAAGTTAAAAATTTAGTAATATACTTTCCAGAACAACATTCAGCTGGCACAGAGGTCATGAGTCAGCATGTACAGGTCTCTCAGTCAGCTTGTAATCATATATATTAGAGTTACCAAGTCTACCTACTTTTCGGTAGATCTACCAACTTTTAGTGTCTAGTACCACGTTGAAAAAAAATCTACCAACCTACCAACTTTTTAAGTTTTTGAAAAATTTTAATTTAACTTCCGTAAAACTGAGCTAACAATGCCTTAGTTTTTTTTTCACCAACCTTTCTATTTCTCTTTTACCCTTTGATGGATTTCTTAAATAAATAGAGAGAGGGCGTTACTGTACAAGCTGTCAAACTGACATTTTTTTATTTACTTTTTATGTGTATTTTGTATTGACCATAGACATAGTATAATACTAGACTGCGCATTCGATGAAATTCATGTTCCAATTTTAGAAAAAGATACAAACACTGTTACAGTAGAGCTATCTCTGTCATTCATTCACAGTTGAACAAAGATAGAAACACTGCAGATCAGAGGCTGTCTGTTTCTAAAGTTGGCACAACTTTTCAATACAGAAAGTATATGAATCGCGCAGTCTAGTAATGTTATGTCTATGGTATTGACACTATTAGCAGCATCAGATTATTAGATATAAGGCGCAACCTCAGAAGCGATACCATTACTATATATATTAGTTATATTAGATATTATAAACCGTAGAATGCCAAATAAATCCATAATTATAACTAATATAAATCGCAGTTGGGTTCAAGTATAATCAGTATTTATAATCAAGAAGCATTAAATTATGAAAAAGTATATAATAGACTTCAATTTTTTATTCGTATTTTGAACATTGGTGATCTCCTTTTTTTGTTTGTCATTGGTTCCCTAATAAAAATAGGCTAAATATTTCTTATCTAATCGAAAAATGAACTAAGTGTATCACATTTTTAATCTAGACTCTCTGGAAAACTCGAAAAAAATATGGGTGGTAAATCTACCAACTTTGCAACAACAAAAAACATGGATGATAGATCTACCAACTTTTGAAATGATATTTACAACCTAAATAGAATTCGGGTTGGCAACACTGATATATATTCTCTTATCCTTTCCGATGCGTTTTCATTTAGAAAAAAATCGTCACATAAGTGATAATATTAGGAGAGCTATTGATTAACGGCTATTAACGGCCTTTGTCTTTCAAATACCAAAAGCATGCCGCATACCAAATTATATATATATATATATATATATATATATATATATATATATATATATATATATATAGGTGACCCGTAAGTAGTAGAGCTCCATAAGAGGGTAGGTAGAGGGTGCGATTTTGGAACGAAAAGTCCTGAAACATTTTTTTATTAGACGCACCGTTAATTAATTAATAATTAGTTAAGGAAACTAGGTTGAAACCAGAGTTGCAATAAAACTTTTTAACAAAAAATAGATGCGACGTAAGAAGAAAGTAACTGAAAGGAAAAAATATTAACTTTGTAAGAAAAAATTAAACCTCCGAAAAAAAAGGAAAAAATAAAAGTCCTACACTAATGTAAATACCTAAATAATTTTGAGTCGGCGCCAAAAAATCTCTATCGAAATGAAGGGTGAATCTGACTTTCGGTTAAAAGAAAATATTACAAAATATTACATTTTGTTCGTTTGGCGCCGACTCAAAATTATTTAGGTAGGACTAAAAAGTTACTTTTTTATTTTTTCCTTTCTTTTTTCGAAGGTTTAATTTTTTGTTACAAAGTTTTTTTTTTTTGCTTTTCAGTTACTTTCTTCTTACGTCGCATCTATTTTTTGTTAAAAAGTTTTATTTTTTATGTTTTTGTGGCTTATAGTGTCATTAGAACTACATATGAGTGTCAAGTTTCAACAGAATCGGTTCACAGATGAAAATTCAGTGGTGAACAATCAACCATTCCCTATTTTTCAACCCTTAGGGGAGAAACTTTTTTCAAATTTATATGGTACCAATTTCGAAGTATACCCTATTCAATAAAAAAAGAATTAACGAAATCAGACTACTATGTAAAAAGTTATGCGTGGTCATACATAAAAAAAAAACTATAAGGGTTGACTTGAGAACCTCCTTCGTTTTTTCCGTCGATTAAAAAAACATTCAAACTGCACAAGGATATTGAATGTTTTCAAATAGTTTTTACACGCAGAACGTATATTAATATATTTATGATATTTTTCTTTAGGGGAAGCGCTGGGAAGGCTTATTTTTTATTTTTTATGGCTAAATTTGAAATTAAATTTTTTCTTATTTATATGGGACCAACTATGAAACATACCCTACATTATAACAAATAGGTTGAATTGAGTACCTCCTTCTTTCGTCGGTAAAAAATGATAAGAAACAAAATTACAGTAAAACTTAGTACCTACAACTTAACTCCTGATAAATTTTTCAAATATTAAGGGAGATATGTCAAATTTTGTGTTTTCCCCTCCCTCTAAACCCCCCTTTCCCCTCGTCCGATTTTACCCATTAACTAACTTGACCTTTAGAATACGAAAAGCGCCTCAAATACCAAATTTCATTCCAATCGGAATAAAACTGTGACCACTAGAGATTCCACAGACACATAAACTTACATATATATGTTGATATATATATATATATATATATATATATATACATATATAAAAATTTTATCGATAGTGATTTTTGACATCTAGTAGGTAGGATCGATGGACATTTGAAGAAATTAATACAGAATTTCAACATTGGTACAAAAACATTAGCTGATTTCCTTTGGAGGAAATTCGCTAAAAAGAAAACTGTATTCACAAAAAATACAATAATAATTATAAATAAAACAAAACAAGGCAAATCCGTAAGAAGTAAAAAAGTAAAAAAGTAAATAAAAATTTTTTGTTTCAAATTTCCAAAAAAGGCATTATTTGGGACTAATTCCTGCAAGTACACTGGTTATGACAGGTAAAATTCACTATAACATAGGTCTTCTTCTTAAATAGATAAATTTCAGATATTGCACAACTTTTTTTATCATACATGGCTCATGAACATTTTGAACATCTGCGGCACACATATTAATAAAATTATTTCTTAGTACACCAGGTGTTCCAGGACAATCCTCCAGCAGAGCAGATGCTCAACTGTCTGAATTGCATTACACAACACACATATTTTCCCATCTGAAAGTATATAACCTGAAACTTGTGATCACTCTTCTTTCCTCCCTTCCACATTCACTCAGATACTTCGAACCATTTGCACAATGATTGAGTTGACTAAACTAACTCAGACTTTCCTTACTGAAAACATCTTCGAGTGACAATCGCACAGTATATTCTTTTATCTGTTTTTTAATAGCAAGCTTACTGCAGTTATCCCCCAAATGACACCTTGTTGTTTGTTCGTTAAACCAATCCTGACGGAGAAATAAGCATGCCCGTTGGAGATGTTTTGCGCTACCGATGGTTCGTATATGATAAGTTATTGCTTTTTGGACGCAAACATCGTATATCGGAGTAGTCCCCAATTCAATATAGACCGCGGAGTTTGGTGTGGATTTAGGTACACATAAAATTTCTTTGTAAAAGTTTGTGACAATTGTATTAATCATTTTTATCTGCTCATTGATTGTATATATGGTTGTATACATTGATTATATATATATATATATATATATATATATATATATATATATATATATATATATATATATATATATATATATATATATATTTTGTTATATTTTGATTTTAATGATCACTAAACGACGATTACTAGAGTAAAAGAATTACTACAACTTGACTCACATGTATAGATGATTCTAAATACAAAACAAGTACAACTATTCTAAGTACTTAAAACAAGTAATGTATCAACTAACTGAGTTAATTGTTTGAATACCCTGTATATACTGAGTTGTATATCAATGTTTGAATTGTTAATATATCGGCCTATTCAATAAAATTTCAAATTCGCCCCTTTTACCTAGACAATTTTTTTATATTATAAATACGTATTTCGACTACAAAGTAGTCATCTACAGTATAAATTAGCTAGTCGTAATTTACTCTTAGACAATTAGAAATAGATAGAAAGTCGAGATCAATAGACAAAAATAAAAATAAATAGAAATTAACTAAAATTAGTAAATGCGAAGCGTTAGTAAACCTGGAGCGTTAGTTAATGGTGCGTTAATAGAGTTAATAGAGCGTTAGTTAATAGTGCGAAGTTAATTACTGCTTCGTATTGACTGACGCTTCGCGTTGAATCACTGACAAATCGCTTTGAATAACTAGCGTTTCGCGTTCATTCACTTACGCTTCGCTTTGTTTTCATTTCATTTCGTATTAGCTCACTTACGCTGTGCGTTATCTTAACTAACGCTGAAGGTTTACTAACACTTAACAACAGAAACACTAACAAACAGTATAAGTCATATAAATAACAAATAGCATCCAAGCCAACACACAACATACAAAAAGTACTCCACTATTGGATGTTGTTGGAAATGGGAGGATCATGGAAGAAAGTATATATATATATATATATATATATATGTGTGTGTGTGTGTGTGACTGTGACTCCACAATTTTTATTTTATCGCAATAAAATTTGGTATGTGAGATGCTTTTGGTATTTGAAAGGCCAAGTTCGTTAATGGACAAAATCGGTCAAGGAGAAAGGGGGTTTAGAGGGAGGAGGAAACACAAAATTTCGCATATCTCCCTTAATATTCGACAAATCAAAAAATTAAGTAAAGTTGCAGGTAATTAGTTTTACTATAATTTTGTTTCTTATAATTATTCTGTTACACTAATATACTAGAGTCAAATGAGCATTTTTCAGGCAGGTTGTTGGTTGGTAGGTTGGCAACTGTTATCACGACTTCGTAACGCTTAAGAATATTGATCATAGACATGAATGTTTGGTATACGTAATTCCAAACTCATCAGATTATGACTTGAAGACAATGGAACCACCTCGAGAGTATACCCTTTCAAATAAAAAAAGAATTTTCAAAATCAATCCACGATTGACTGAGAAATCGGTGAACATACATAAAATGAGAATTTACCTCGATTGCCATGGGATCCCCTCACCAGAATATGACTTGGTGACAATAGGACCACCTCGGGAGTATACCCTTTCAAACAAACAAACAAAATTCAAAATCGATCCACAATTGACGGAGAAATCGGTGAACATACATAAAATGAGGATTTTCCTAGATTTCCATAGGATCCCCCCATCAGAATATGCCATGGTGAGAATGGGACCACCTTGAGAGTATACCCTTTCAAACAAAACAAGAATTTTCAAAATCGATCCACTATTAATGGAGAAATCGGTGAACCAACTTTTTTTTTTAATACATACAGTCGAACATACAGTAGAACCTTCTCCTTCTTTTTTATGTCGGTTAAAATTTTTGTTGATTTTGTTGTCATTTCCACAGAAACTATACTTCTAAAAAATAACTATAAAATTATTTTATTAAAATTTTGTTTCAATTTTGAAATGTCAATTTTGATTGTCATTTCCATAGTAACTATAAACTATACTAGCACACTATAAATCGTTATATATCGTTGTATTTTGGCTATTAATAAATGTAAATTTTGCAAATCCTAAAATCATATCAGATATTATATTTCATTTTGATCACACTAATTGTGACCGCTAGAGAATGATTTATGTATTCTAAGGAAATTCGCTAAGTTGTAGCAGTTCCTCCGTAACGAATTTATTTTACCCATTATTTTTCAATTTGTTTATTTATTTAACGCGCTATAAACAAATTTTAAAAAACCAATAAAGAAATTATTTAAATAAACTTAATTTTCTTTTAATTTAATTTTTTTTTTTAAATATCCCGATACGTTAACTTTTAAGAGAGTTATCATATGTTTTACTTTTGTTAATTTATTTATCAACAAATTAATATTTTTAGGTTTTATAAAGCTTAATCGTAAGCTTAAATACTTACCTATCTAGATAGATAGATAGATAGATAGAGAGAATGTAGCGGTTGTTCTGGACGGGACACACTTCGACCATAAGGTTCATTGTGATACTTAAGGATGTGAGGATGTGAGTGGAGTGGAAGGTATTTTGTGTGTAGACTACAAATTGGTTGGCTATGTGGCTGCAGCAGACTTTGATAGGAACTATGCCGATATTTATCTAGAGTTCGTGAAGGAAACTGCAGAAAACCTTCACAAGCATAGCCGGTTACTTAGTTCTTGTCCATACGCCGAGCGGTCTAAGGCGTTATATCTGAGGAGTTATGTCTACTTGGAACTGGGAAGTTATGGGTTCGAATCCCGACATCGGCAGTTTGTCAATTTTTAAGAAAAAAAAAATAGGGGCGGTTAATTGACTAAACTGTCGGTGTATGGACAAAAACGAAGTAACCGGCTATGCTTGTGAAGGTTTTCTGAAGCATCCTTCACGAAGTTCAGATGAATATCGGTATAGTTCCTATCAGAGTCGGCTGCAGCCGCACATCGAACCAGTTCCTAGTCTACACACAAAAATTCCATCCACTCCACTCAAATCCTCACATCCTTAGGTATCACAATGGACCTTATGTTCGAAGTGTAGTCCGTCCAGGGCAGCCGCTACAATCTATCTATCTACTTCGTTCTTGTCCATAGGCCGATAGTTTAGTCAATTAACCGCCCCATTATTTTTTAGCGAATTTCCTAAAAGGAAATAGAGCTATTGGTCTCGTACCGACTTCAAAATTTTTTATCTAGTAGATGTCGAAAATCACCATCTGTAAAATTTATATATATATATATATATCTATGAACATATATATATATATATATGGATATATATATATATATATATATATATATATATATATATCCATATATATATATATATATATATATATATATATATCCATATATATATATATATATATATATATATATATATCCATATATATATATATATATATATATATATATATCCATATATATATATATATATATATACATATATACATATATACATATATATATATATACATATATACATATATACATATATACTTTATGTATACATATATATATATATATATATATATGTGTGTGTCTGTAATCACTCTAGTGGTCACAATTTTGATCTGATTGGAATGAAATTTGGTATTTGAGGCGCTTTTATTCAAAAGGTCAAGTTCGTTAACGGGTAAAATCGAACAAGGGGAAAGGGGGATTTAGAGGAAAAGGGAAACACAAAATTTGACGTATCTCCCGTAATATTCGAAAAATTTATAAGAAGTAAAGTTGTAGGTATTAAGTTTCCTATCATTTTTTCTGTTACCCTAATATTTACAGAATTATTGACGATTTAAGATTGAAAATTAAATTCCTCAATATCTCTGTACACATTAGACTTTGAGCAAAAATGATAAGGTGATGAATTGTAGCAAACATGATTTTCTACAACTTTATTCCTTACGCATTTTTCGATTGTTCTAATATTAAGAGAGATATTTTATATTTTGTGTTTTCGTCTTTCTTTATGCCCCCTTTTCCCCTTGACGTATGTCATTTATTAATAAAATTGGCCTTGCAAACACTAAAATCATATACGACATTGCATTTTGATCAGACTAAAATTGTGACCTCTAGAAAGAGATTTATGTATTTTAAGGAAATTCGCTAAGTTGAAGCAGCTCCTGCGTAACGCATTTATTTATTAATAATTGACAAACTACCGATGTCGGGATTCGAACCCATACCCACCCAGTCCTGAAGTAGGCATAGCGCTACCTATCTAACTATAAACTTTAAAAAAATTTCCGAGAAATATGGTTTATTTCTTAAAGAAAAGTAAGATACAATCCGTGGGTATTTAATTAGAAAATAATAATTTTATAATTAATAGGCAGCTTCATTTAACTCATGAAAAAGAGAGGGAATTTTTGTTTAACTGAAGTCTATGTATAATAAGTTCATTTTATACAGCCATCGTCGGAATGAATGTATGAAGAAGGACTATGTACAAATTGTAGATTCATTTTTGCTACAATTCATTGAGTGAATTGTAGAAAACATAATTTTTTACAACTTTACTCCTTTTACATTTTTCGATTTTTCTAATATTAA
Organism: Nineta flava; assembly: GCA_963920215.1. Classification (NCBI taxonomy): domain Eukaryota; kingdom Metazoa; phylum Arthropoda; class Insecta; order Neuroptera; family Chrysopidae; genus Nineta; species Nineta flava. The sequence continues at coordinate 13,697,824 of OY986045.1, read as the reverse complement.
GAGAGATGTTTTATATTTTGTGTTTTCTTCGTCCTCTATGCTCCCCGTTCCCCTTGGCCTATGCCATTTAGTAATAAAATTAGCCTTGCAAATACTAAAATCATATTAGATATGATATTTAATTTTGATCACACTAAAAATATGACCGTTAGAGAGTGATTTATGTATTCTAAGGAAATTCGCTATGTTGACGCAGCTCCTGCGAAACGATTTTTTCAGTATGTATATCAGTATGTATTATCAGTATCATTACCAATGTGCAATCGAATACAAATAGCTTTCAATCCATTACCAATAAAATTACAAATTGTTTTCGTTCTAAACAATTTGTCGAAATCCGAATAGATTCGGGCCAAGTCAACTGTCAAATTTTGCAAAAGTAACGCTACGATTTGAGTAGATAGTACCAATTGAAGAAAAGCAATATATAGTGCCAGTTTCTTGTAACTGAATCATTTTCATCATTTAATTAAAAATTTTGAAAACAAATAACATTTAACGAAACTAACTTTTTAATGTAATTCAAAATGTTTTCAAGGCTACAGGTATATATTTTTTCTTAAGAGTTGAAATAGTTTTTAGCTAGTAGGAATGTTGAAACTACTCGTTTACTTAAAAATTTCATAAATTATAATTGCAATTCCAAACGACCTGTTCATATTAACGAGAATATAAAATAATTCTTGATAAAGTATTGATATTAATTAGTTTATGCAATGGTCTATTACACCGAAGTGCTATCAATTGCTAACAAACATTTTTTTTTTAATATTTGCAACCGATTTGTGCCGAATTTTTTTGTTTTTCACAAATTGTCTCGAAAAACCATTATTGGTTATAAAATTACAAACACATTTATTTCATTCTAAACACTTAGTCAAAAAAAGATTGAAGTCGGCACAAATGAACTATGAAATTTTGAAAAAAGAACGCGAGTTTTGCTGTCAATTTTAACCTTCAATTTTAATTCGTAAATATTTCTGTCAATATTAGGGTGACAGAAAAAATAATAATTACCAAAATTATAGTAAAGTTAATTATCCATAACTTTACTTCTTAGACATTTTTCGATTTTTCCTACATTAAGACAGATATAACAACTTTTTGTGTTTCCCCCTCCCTCTAAACCCGCTTTTTCCCTTGTCCGATTTTGCTTATTAACGAACTCGACCGTTCAAATACCAAAAGCACCTCACATACCCAATTTTATTCCAATCGGATTAAAACTGTGACCATTAGAGCGATTACAGACACATATATACATACATACATAATATATATATATATATATATATATATATATATATATATATATATATATATATATATATATACATATATATATATATACATATATATATATATATATATATATATATATATATATATATATGGGCAAATATATAAATTTTTGCGAAATTTTGATTTTGGTAGATTTTAAAGTCGCAATACTTTATTTATGTTTTGAAAATAAAAACTTTTTAAATTTTCCAACGGGGATATTTTTTTAATTCTTCCAAAAATAGCTTCCAGAAGTAAAAACAATTGCAGACTTTTTTTTTAAAAGTTATCGGGATTGTTCAGATTGGAAAATTTTTTTAATTAACAAAAGCGTAGTTAATGGAAAAATTGGCGTCAAAATTTTTTGCCTACTGATTATTCTTTGTTTAAGTATCCAATAAGTACCTGAATTGTGTCTTTCTTTAATATTCGTATTTAATGGGTTGAACAATTTTTTTTTTCAAGTGTTTGAATCAAGCTGAGCCGAATCACTCATTTTCGATACCTATTTTCATCTCTCGATTAAAATTATAAATATTAGTGGTACAGTTCCGGCAGGTGGGACTTATTTTTAGGAAATTTCCTGCTCTTTAAGAATCTTTTTACGATTTTCAATATCTACAATAGCAGATATTGGGATATTAGCAAAAAGCGAAACCTTTTTTTTTACTAAATTGTTTTAACTTTTGCAATTTCTTTACGCGGACTTCAACCTTTTCAAAAACTTTCTAGATGCAATTACGAATTGAATGACACCTTGGTCATAATTTTCTGAGAAGGCGAAGTGGAATTTGCAAAAAAGACACATGTTTACTAGTCCATAAAAAAGTTAAAAAATGTCCTAATCGGATTTTAATGTCCTAATCGAATGCACAACATCTGTACACGTTTACACAGTCATTATTTTCGTTTACACAAGCACTTATTTGTCAGGGGCAAGAAAAACAGGAAGTTTTTTTTCGTAGAAATCGTTTGCAAAACGTCTAAACACGTTTGCACTAAATTATTTTCGTTTGCAAATGTGCCAATCTTTCAAAGTCCGAATTTTTGTACGGTCAAGTAACAAACCAATTAGCCTTATTCCTCTGAAGATTTTTAAAAATCCACCAGAGGCAGCACTAGAGGGGAGTACACATGTTTTAATTTTCTCATTGACAGCAACGTTAAACGTCATAAAACGGCAAAAAATTAATTTTTTTTAATTGTTCAAAAAACTTCTGTTTTGGCTTGCCTTGGGGATTCATTTCTGTAGATTATTAGACATTTTTATGAAAAAATTTGTGAAGCAAAAACAAGAAATCGATATTTTTCACGGTTTTTCCTATTTTTCTCAAAAAGAACCCATCCAATTTCAATTCAAGACACGTCAATCGATAGGTTTTTTTGATACCTATAACTATCTTATTTGACTTTTCCTGATCGGAATTTAAGTTTTTTTTTTATTAGCAAAAAAACCATTTTTCAATATATTCTGGTGTTGGTATATGCCAACAACTGGTTCTGATCCAAAAATTACTGAAGAGGGTGGTGATCCCCTCCAGTATTTATTTTCGGAAAAAAATCTACATGGTGGTGAAAACCGTTTCAAAATCCGTTGTGTGGTTTAAAAGGAGTTAGCGGATAAACAGACAGACGCAGAGGGTGACTTCCTTTTATACTATGTACCTATAGAGTTATAATATATTTAATAAAATACGTTTTTTTAACAATATTAAGTGGTTTATGAATTCGTACTGAGTTATTTAACAAACAAAAATGGTGAAATGTTGTGCAGTTATAGGTTGTAAGAATGGTAGAAAATCAGACCGAAATTAATAATTATTAATAATATAAATTAAATATAGACCAATTGTTATATTATAAAATATCTACTTTTGGTACAGTCAAATTGGCTTGAAAAACGGGGTTTCAGGCAGGTTGCTCGGAACCGCATTTTATTTTAAATCGATTCATCTTGACGTCCTGAATATGAGCCTAAATTTGTACGGTCCGACTCGTGACGTAACAGTGTCAAAATTGAATTTGTTTATAACAAAAATGCGTTTTTTCTAATATCTTTTTAAAACTAATGTATGATATTTTACGTCTTTTACTGGATTCTCATAAGACGCAGTATTCTCTGTGGGAATACAGTACAATCCGTCCGTTCTTCGACGTATGTCAAGTTGTGGAAATGTTATTGCAGCAATCACAACTTTACTTTTATAAATTTTATGTGACGTTAAGCAACCAAATAATGTATTCATTGGCACATGTGACACGACACCATAGATAATAGATCAGTGTGGCCAATGTATAGGTAATTATCCGTTTTTCGGGTAATTTAAGATTTATCGGTTAATCCAGCAAGTAATTTAAATTATCGGATAAAAGCGGGTAATTCGTTCATTTGAGAACACTAATTTGAAAAATTATATTTAGATTTGAATAAAAATAATTTTCAATACAAATATAAATCTCAATACAAATTATGCAGTTTTTATTGAGCCATTATTTTAAATTTCAAATTCAAGTTCAACTACCTGCGCTGAAAAGGTTGCGCAACAAAAACTTCGAGTCTGATTTGCATGGTCATTAAACCAGTCAAATATTTAATTTTAAATTTGGCCCTTAAAATGGCTATTCCTAATTGGTTAAGTTGTTTTTTTAATAACAAACTCGGCTATACTTTTTCGTCGGGTAAAATCGGGTAATTCCGTCTAAAGAAACGGGTATTCTCGAGTCCAATCATCGGCAGCACTGTAATAAATTGAGTTGTATTACATGACACTTTCGTCGTTTGGTATAGCGAGTTCTGTGGGAATTAAATATTTACATGATCTATTTAATTAAGTACAATGCTTAAAGCTAAATGTACACCTGAGACAAAATCTCGAGACCAGTCTCTAGTCCAGGTAAGATCTACATCCGTGCTTGCAAAAGGTCAGGTCGTTCTGCATTTTTATATGTTGTTAGGACCTAAACCAATATTAAAAAACCAGATTTGCAATTTCCAAAGTGTTGTGCTAGCGGCGGTGTACCCAAAAAACCATGAAATTTTCGGACTTTTTTCAGTTTTTGCTCAATATCTCAATGAAGGAAGGGTCTGACCGGTATAGTCATTCTATACACTTTTAAAGTAAACTAAATTCTCAACAATTTGAGATCAAAACAAGCTCTATACAGCTATTGGTTCCCAAGATACAGTTCTTAGAAAATAGGCCATTTTTTCCAAAAAGTGAAATTTTTTCGAAATGGTCACTTATTTCGTAAAATATCTTCTAAAATACACATCCCACGTCAAATATTATATATAATAAACTTGTAGTAAATTTAATTAGCTTTCATTTGAAATCAGACTGGTACCTGTATGCCCAGCGGTTCTCTCAAAAACGGTAGATAACCAAAAACAGTCATAAGTTAACCAGCGCAGATAACCATCGCAGCGCACATATTTACCAGATGTTTGTATCCATATTTTCGGTAAAAGTAGGTACCAATTCCAATCAAAAGGCAGGAAACAAAAGATCGAAGTCGTACAGCAGTGATCAGAGCATGAGAAAATGACATACACTTCTTCTTCCATGCTTCGAGGGGCCATGCTTGTTTTTGAGAACAACAGTCTCAAAAAATAGCTGTACTGAGTGTCCCTTTGTTGGAGCCCATCTCCACTATGACTATGTCATCGACAAAACGTTTTTGGAGGTTAGTTTTTGCTGTTCTGACATCAGGTATACAATCACCCTTAATTTGCTGTAGGAGGTGTGATAAAGAAAACTGGCATTCATCACGGTTTTCCAATAGGTAATCGTACACACAATCGAACGTTTCTTCAGTATTACTGGCGGGACGATACCGTCTCTTATTCCACGACCACTCTTTTCTTTTTAGAAATTTAAGAGAGAATCTAAGTCAAAAAACATTAGCTATGGTATACTATTAATTGGTTCATAGCAGACTTAAATATGGAATTTTGTTATGGGGGGCTTCCTCTCAATCAACACAATTTTTCATAAAGCAAAAGAAAATATTACGAGTAATTGTTGGTGTTGGCCAGCAAACTTCCTGTAGACAATATTTTAAGAAACAGAGAATCTTGACGCTCGCCAGTATATACATTCTCCATTGTCTCGCCCACATAAAGAAGAATATTCATACGGTAGATCAAAATAACTTTAATCACACGTATTATACAAGACATGGTAGCGACTTAAGAATACCCAAGCACAACTTAAATGTCTTCGAACATGGTCCATCTTACAATGGCTTAAAATTTTTCAACAAGTTACCATCTCATATAAAGCTTGAATGTAACCAAAAGAAGTTTGAAACCGCCTGCAAGAATTTACTGCTCGATCATTGTCTATATAATGTGGATGAATTTTTTTCTAACAACCTATAATGTTAGGAATATATGACGAACCAATATGTATTACATTTGTACATCATTTCTGGTCTAATAAATTATTATTAGTATTATGATATTATGATCATTATTCCCAGTAGCAGGTGATAATCTAAACAGGCTCCTGTAGCACAATCGGAGCGCCACCTCGCCATTGACGACCTGGTTGCTGCAGGCGAGGCGTACCACAGATTGTGCTACAGGAGCCTGTTTAGATTACCACCTGCTACTAGGAATAAGAGAGGGTATCGTCTAACCAGGAATACTGAAGAAGCGATGGATTGTGTGTACGATTACCTGATGTCAGAACAGCAAAAACTCACCTACAAAAATGTTTTGTCGATGACATAGTCATAGTGGAGATGGGCTTCAACAAAGGGACACTCAGTACAGCTATTTTTTGAGACTGTTGTTCTCAAAAACAAGCATGGCCCCTCGAATCATGGAAGAAGAAGTGTATGTCATTTTCTCATGCTCTGATCACTGCTGTACGACTTCGATCTTTTGTTTCCTGCCTTTTGATTGGAATTGGTACCTACTTTTACCGAAAATATGGATACAAACATCTGGTAAATATGTGCGCTGCGATGGTTATCTGCGCTGGTTAACTTATGACTGTTTTTGGTTATCTGCCGTTTTTGAGAGAACCGCTAAGCATACAGATACCAGTCTGATCGCAAATGAAAGCTAATTAAATTTACTACAAGTTTATTATATATAATATTTGACGTGGGATGTACATTTTAGAAGATATTTTACGAAATAAGTGACCATTTCGAAAAAATTTCACTTTTTGGAAAAAATGGCCTATTTTCTAAGAACTGTATCTTGGAAACCAATAGCTGTATAGAGCTTGTTTTGATCTAAAATTGTTGAAAATTTAGTCTACTTTAAAAGTGTATAGAATGACTATACCGGCCAGACCCTTCCTTCATTGAGATATTGAGCAAAAACTGAAAAAAGTCCGAAAATTTCATGGTTTTTTGAGTACACCGCCGCTAGCACAACACTTTGGAAATTGCAAATCTGGTTTTTAGCGAATTTCCTGAAAGGAAATAGAGCTATTGGTCCCGTACCGAAGTCAAAATTTCGCAAAAATTTCTTCAAATGTCCATCGATCCTACCTAGTAGATGTCAAAAATCACCATCTGTAAAATTTATATATATATATCTATGGACATATATATATATATATATATATATATATATATATATATATATATATATATATATATATATATATATATGTGTCTGTAATCACTCTAGCGGTCGCAGTTTTCATTTTATCGGAATGAAATTTGGTATTTGAGGCGCTTTTAGTATTCAAAAGGTCAAGTTCGTTATTGGGTAAAATCGGACGAGGGAAAAGGGGGGTTTAGAGGGAGGGTGAAACTCAAAATTTGACATATCTCCCTTAATATTCGAAAAATCGAAAAATTTATAAGAAGTAAAGTTTTAGGTATTAAATTTTGCTGTAGTTTTGTTTCTTATAATTTTTTCTGTTACACTAATATTTACAGAAATATTGACGATTTAAGATTTAAAACTAAATTCCTGACTATCTCTGTACACATTAGAGTTTTAGCAAAAATGATAAGGTGATGAATTGTAGCAAACATGATTTTCTACAACTTTATTTCTTACGCATTTTTTGATTGTTCTAATATTAAAAGAGATATTTTGTATTTTGTGTTTTCTTCTTTCATTATGCCCCCATTTCCCCTTCACGTATGACATTTATTAATAAAATTGACCTTGCAAATACTAAAATCATATACGACATTTCATTTTGATCAGACTAAAATTTTGACCGCTAGAAATTGATTTATGTATTTTAAGGAAATTCGCTAAGTTGAAGCAGCTCCTGCGTAACGAATTTTTTTTAATATTGGTTTAGGTTCTAACAACATATAAAAAATGCAGAACGACCGGACCATTTGCAAGCACGACCGCCTTTTCATGTTTAACTTTACTGAACTACTCAGGGTATTGTCCATTTGAGATCACTTTTGCTCTCGTGACAACTCTCTGAGACTCGATAATCATTGCAGTTTCGAGACAAGGATATTTCGTTTCCACTTGAGAGTCTACTCACAGCTGTGACAAGTTAATAATAATAATAACAAGTAATGTGACAACTAACTGAGTAAACTGTTTGAATACCCAGTATATACTGAGTTGTATATCAATGTTTGAATTGTTAATATTTCTGCCTATTCAATGTTTATAAAATATGAATTATTTGTAAATGTTTGTTGTGTCACAAGTTTTAAAAAATATCTCATGACCTTAAAAATGGGCACATTTTTTGCTTTCCGAGGAACTTTGAGCACAAATTATGAGAAAGTTATTAAGTTTATGAATGAAAAAAATTTCCAAACAAAAGTTATTTATTTTAAAGAGAAAAAGATTTCTTGTTAACAAATTTTTTTCTACCTCTTACGGTTTCAAAGATATAAAGGGGGGAAACACGTTTCGATTTTGTCCATTAACGAACTTGGCCTTACTTTTTTGCACTAAAACACACACAAAAATTTTCAGCTCGTTATCTCTTCTCGTTCTTGAGTTATCGTGTTCACAGACGGACGAACATGCAGAAATGAACGAATTAGGCCATTTTATAAATACCTTTGTGAAGCATTTTTGTCAAGGATTAATATTTGCAAGCGTTACAAAGTCGGGACTAAACTTAATATACCATGTATATTTACAAATATACTGGGTATAAATATTAGGACATAAACAAACTGTATTTCTATATGGATATGAACCATAGATAAAATATAGTAGTGGGGACAACAGTAAAGTCTCTGAGAGCTCGCAAACTCTTCCAACACGGAAGGAAGACTGGAGACTGAGTCTCGAGAGCATTAATACACATGTCCACCTGTGATCGGTGCCCTCTCGGAGGTCTGTTCGGACTTATCCCCGATACTGCTCTCAGCCCCCTATCCATTTTTGAGTCGAGTCTCGTGACTACTCTCGAGACTGTTTTGTCTCAGATGGACACTTACCTCATGTATTTGTTTTTTTGTACTCACTATTTAATTAAGTAACAGTGAACAGGAACAAAAATATTCTACGACCATGGGTCACTGAAAATTTGTATTTTTGTGAATGAACCTTGAACCTTCAAATAATTTACTTCAAATTTTGTACTTATATTTAAAAAAAAATTTTTTTTTGCAACTTTTAAAATGGGTTAAATCATTTTTTAAATCGTGGCGGCGGAGACTAACGCAAAAGTCCTAAACTTTCAAAATGTACTCTAACGTAATAACCTATTTATACAGAGGGATAATACAATATTAGTTAGATTATAATTAATAATTATCATTATTATTATTAACTAATAACTATTTTATAAAGACCAAAAAGTCTATTTATTTTAGTTGAAAAAATATTTGATTGTACAAAATAAATTTATACAAACATGTGTGTTGTTTAACGTGAATTGAACAAAGTATACACGGTATACACATCTATATGTGTCATAGTGTCATATGTGTAGGTATGTTCTTACGTTTAAACCAGTCTGAACCTACATAATGATTAAGTCAAGACGAAGCATAAACATTTCTTAATCAACTATTATATACCAGTTAAAACAATACAAAAATTAAATTTTTTTGTTATCTAAAATAGTAAAATGTTGAATATTGTGCCAATAAACAGATTACACATGCATTCAGGTGTAAAAATTAAATTTGAATTAACTTAATAAACAACAAATTACATGATTTTTTAATAATGACGTTTATCATCAAATTTAATTGTAATTGATTCTTGAGCTAATTTATTTCACTGTGTACAAGTTAATTTATTTATTAATAAAAAGTTCAAAAATTTATTTTATTTTTCACCTATGATCCAAGGTGATTATCAATTAGTAAGTATTAAAACTTACTGTGATGATAGTGACGGTAAGTTGTTACTAAAAATTTTTTATGTTTTTAGAATAAAGGTTATAAATAATTTTTTGTTATTTTAGTTCCATTAAACTATGATATAAATAATTATAAGTTAAAAGATATTAACGTTAAGATTATGGCTGGTTCTGGTGCAAGTAATAGAACTGTTACTCGTAAATGGGAAGTGTTTGCAGGACGTAATACATTTTTTTGTGATGGTCGTTTAATGACTGCTCCACATACAGGAGTTTTTTACTTAACAGTATCATTAATTTCAATCACAAGCGCTCTATTTTTTATTTTTGAGTGAGTATCAAATAAATAGGTTATATTCGAATTACATAAATTGTTAATTATCTTGAACTTGTAGTTGTCCGTACTTGACGACGCGTATATCGCCATTAATTCCAGTGATTGGAGGAGTTTTGTTTTTCTTTACAATGTCAGCCTTGTTAAGAACTTCATTTACAGATCCTGGTATTATTCCAAGGGCTACTCCTGATGAAGCTGCATACATAGAAAAACAGATAGGTAACTTTAAACAATAAATACAATTATTTCTACGATGATCTTCATAATGTTATTATTTTGTAGAAGTGCCAAATAGTGCTAACAGTCCAACATTCCGACCACCTCCCCGAACAAAAGAAATTGTTGTTCGTGGTCAGACTGTTAAATTAAAATATTGTTTTACTTGTAAAATATTTCGACCACCCCGTGCCTCACATTGCAGCCTTTGTGATAATTGTGTGGATCGGTTTGATCATCACTGCCCATGGGTAAGATTTACAAATACATGGTTATTTTCATTTAAATATTATTATTATGTCGTTTTTAGGTGGGGAACTGTGTTGGTAAACGTAATTATAGATACTTTTACATGTTCATCGTGTCCTTAGCTTTCTTAGCAGTTTTTATATTCGCTTGTGCTGTGACGCATTTAATTTTATGTAAGTATTTTGGGATGTTAAAATATTTTAAATTTCTTAGTTATTTTTTGTTTTTGTTTTCAGTAACAAAAGAAGATAACCCATTTCTGGATGCTGTAAAAAAATCACCAGCTAGTGTAATTGTGACTGTGATTTGTTTCTTTAGTGTTTGGAGTGTTTTAGGTCTTGCAGGTTTTCATACTTATCTGACAACAAGTAATCAAACAACAAATGAAGATGTAAGAAATTTCCATTTTTCATAGTACTTATGCATTTAATACATTTGTTTCTTTTAGATAAAAGGTTCATTTACTGCAAAACGTGGTCAAGAGAGTTTTAATCCTTATTCACAAGGAAATGTTTGTTCAAATTGCTTTTATGTATTATGTGGGCCAGTTCAACCTTCTCTGATTGATAGGTAATTTTAAGAATATTAATTGAAATTGAATACTTTTTGAAAAAACGGTTTATTTCTCATTGACTAAAATCACAAAATATTCTGTGAAAATTTCATGTTGATCCAATGAAACGTTTAAAAAGATATATTGTTTATACAAAAATAGAAATTTTTCTCAAAAATACCTTATTAAAAGACGTTGACCGTAATATTTAAAAACCACTCGCCAAATCTTAATGAAATTTACACGATAAAACTATTATAGGCATAACAAATTAGCGCTCGATCGACTTTTTTTGGATCAAAAATTTTCTTTTTGTTAAATAAAACTTCGATAAGTGCAGTTTTAGAAGCATCCATTTTGTTGATTTTAAAGTTTAAATGAATCATTAAACTAATACTTTTTTTTATTTTATTTATTTCACATAAACCAGTAAAAATGAAATATATATCTCCACAAAACGACGTTCAACCAGCCGACATATAACTTTGACAAGAATTAATATTTTTAATGAAATTTTCACAAAGAATACTATAAATATAATGTAAATACTTTACATAATAATTAACATATAAAACTTAATAATTTTAAAAAATTACACAAAAATGTACATGCGAGCATCTAATCCGTTAAGTCTTACTGTCTCATTACTTCAAATTTTATAAAATTACAATTAACTAAAAAAACTATATAGAACTCATACAAAATTTCAGCTCGCTATCTCTTTTTGTTTTGAAGTTTTCGTATTTACAGACGGAAGGGTGTGCGGGCGTACAAACATGCAGAAATGGTCTAAATAGGTCATTTTATGAACACCTATACCAAAATTAATTTTTTTCGTTCAATAATTTCAACCGTTACAAAGTCGAAACTAAACTAAATATACCCTGGTATATACTATATACCGGGTATAAAAATCATTGTGGAAGCGTTTATACATTCTGAACAATATGATAGTGAAAAGAAATTTGGAATATAGATTATAACAAAAAACAAACATGGTGCCATACTTTGATGGCAGATACCACGAAGTATATATAAAAGAGTCCGAACGTAATGTTAAAATAGTGACTTCAATTTGAGGGACAGATCAGGAAATATAGATTTTGGTCAATAGAGCGCGCTACTTCTCAAGAAGTACTATAATAGTGGTTGCTTTCTATTTAAACATACAGCAACTGAGTGTGTGGCACACGTGAGTGCACACAGCAAAGCACGGTGTGTGTAGGAAAGTGCGATAAATGGAAGCTCCATGACTATTGTTAAATGGGAAGTAACCATTAACGGTATCTCCTGAACATAAGCGTCACGAGTGGCCAAAAAATAAACAATCATCTTTACCCATTTTTGTGACCGTAAATACAGTGAAAAAGCGTATACCCTACGGACTCGTCTAATATCTATACTTCGTGGCAGATACTATTCTTCAAAATAATAGACACAATATATGTAACAACTAGCCTTGTTGTTACCTGTTTAAATATTCTGTATATACTGAGTTTTTTTTTATCAATGTGTGTACTATTTACTGTACTTCAACACACGCAAAAGTGTTTATCACGCAAGTTTCTGTATATGAATATACTAAAACATGTTTTAAATTTTGTTTGCTAATTCTAAGTAATCCAAAGTTTCGATTGGGATGAAATTCGATAGATAGTATCTACATGATAAAATGAAAAGAATCGCCAAAGGAATTTTAATTGATTCATATTACATTCAAATTTGACCTAAATTCAATTTCGATTCAAATTTGACCTAAATTCAATTTCGAAAAATATTGAAATCAATTTAAACTTCTAAATAAATAAATACATTTTTTATTTTATCACACAGAAGAAATACTTTAGAAGATAAACTTTATGAAGAGTTATAAGGATTTATTGTCAGGAAAAATAGTAGCCTAAGTCAGGAAATTTTTTTGATTGAAAGCAGTGGATTATTATTGACCTGGAAAGGAAAACAAAAAATTTATTTTTCCGCGAATTACATAGGGTAGATAACTTTCATCAAAATATAATAAATATTATGAGTAATGATCCAGATTCATTTTTTATGGCATACGTAATTTTAAGTCAATAAATGTGTGCAACTTATCTTTAAACTACGGTACCTCTTTTATGTTATACTATATATAATCTAAAATGGAAATAATTTTTTTTAGAAGAGGTATTGTAACTGATGAATATCGTTTGGAATGTAAACAACCAATTTCATCGGATAACAACATACATAATACAAATAAAATTTACGGAACAGTTAAGGTATGTTAAATAACACTTAAAAAATGTAACCATAATTTTTATTAACTAATACACATGATCTTAAATAATATGCAAATATAATTATTTAAAATTTATTTACAGAATGGAATTTCACAAATTAGTTTAACCAATGAACAACCCCAAACAATTTACAATTACACTGAAGATATGGCAAACGGTATGTACGAATTTACATTATAATATTTTTTTTTAGGAATATGTAATTGTCTTGCACTGTAATATATGCAAATTGCAGTGAGGTATACAAATGTTTTTTACGAAAGTATAGGTAGAAGTTAAGAAAGATGTTCTACCATGGAAATGGTTTATGTGGCTAATTAGCTATTGCTGACATATTTGTGAATTTTTAAATACGAAAATTTCCACAATAAATATATACCTTACTTTGTATGTATTTGAAAAAGGATCGTATATATATATATATATGGTTTCCAAAAAGTCTGAAAACGGTCGAATAATTCGAGAAAAACAAATCTTTTCAACTTTTGTTATATATATGGTTTCCAAAAAATCTGAAAACGGTCGAATAATTCGAGAAAAACAAATCTTTTCAACAATAGTTTTTTCATAATTTGTTATTAAATGTTCCTCAGAAAGCGAATTGTTAACAATTCAATCATTGATATACAACTCAGTATATACTGGGTATTCAAATAATTAACTTGTTTTATTATTACTTGACTTAAGTAATAATATAACAAGTATGTATGTATGAAGTTTTCAACCCAATTCCGGGAGAATTAATAATCTGAAATTTTGCAGACTTATTAAGAATTGATGATAATAGAATAAAAAAACAATTGCATTTTTAGTTCATATTGCAATAAAAACGTGTTGTTTTAGTTTTTCAAACTCTTTTTTAAATTATATTATTTATTGTATAGAAAATCTGAATCTGCAATAAAAAATTGTCCAAATCAGACCCCAGAATGTGGCTGATGGGGGGGGGGGGGGGGGGTTCGACGTTGTTATCATTGGATAGTCTTTTTTGAAATATTAAACCCGTATTTTTTCGTTTTTTATCTCCAAGTGTTATTCGAGCGTTTCCACTTTTTGATAACCCTTTTTTAAATAACTACAAAGTATATATGTATATATATATATATATATCCGTATTCGAAACTACCGGATATCCGAAATTATTTCTTATCTATATGTATAACATCAAATTGATAACATCAAAATCTTCGTCTCTATCATCTTGTATCTCCAACATGCGACGATATTCGAAAAAGCAAAAACTCATTTGTTTGAACTTGAAATTTTGATTCCTCGTTTACATTAATACGAACTACGGATACTGTAAGACGTAAATGTTAGTCGAAATCTTTATGTAATCTTTTGCTTCTGTCTGCAACAAAGTGTTAAATCTATCGTTGCGTGTGTATATGAAAAATCAAATGATGGGTGAAAATTCGAAGCCAAACGAAATGAATAATTAATATTTAAATTGAACCAACTCAATTTGATATACTTTTAATTTTGTGAATTCTTTTTTTTGTTAATTTTTATACCCTGCATCTATTTAATACATATAAGCAGTGTTGACCTCGTTACTGCTAAAAACTACTGCTACTGACTTTTTCAAAATTGTAACGCGTTGCCGTTACCTTAAATGAGGATAACCATGACATCGTTAAAAGCAATACGTTATCAACAAACACTGCATAAAAGGGTATATTAAGTTAAGTCCTAATTTTGTAACGGTTGAAACTATTAATTAGTATGGATTTTCATAAAATGGCATAATTAGTCCATTTCCGCATACCCTTCTGTCCATTAATACGATAACTTAAAAACTAAAATTGATAACGAGCTGAAATTTTGTGTTTTTGTTTTTTAACAAAAAAGTGTCTTTAAGATTGTGAATGGGCAAAGGTTATTGCATTGTTCTGCTAGGGAAGAAAATCTCTACATTTAAAACTGTACGAGATAGAAGAATTAGAATTCAAAAAGGTTCCTTTTTTAAAAAGAAACAACTTTTGTTTAAAACTTTTTTCGTCATGCGTGAGTATAATACATTATAGCATCTTGTTGGCTCATACACCACAATTCATATTTTTATACATCTGTGCTTGTGTAGAAGTAAAATAAACGGTTCATGCACTGATAATTATCTTAGTATATGCATGGTATTATATCTCAGTTAGTTGTTATTTTTACTTGTATACTTGTTTATCCTGCGTATAATGAGTTCATTATTAATGCGTGGACAGTTACTTTTAACACCAGCACAAATCTATAAAATACAAAGTAGTTATAAAGGTTTCTATTATGGAGTTTAGAGTAAAAAAAGGGTCCCCCGAAAAACGTAAAATTAGGTTTCAGTGAATGGCCACAATGGCGCTTGTGAGTAGGTGGACTTGCTCTGAAGATAGTTACTGTAGAACGAAGTGAAGTTGCCAACCGGAAGTAGTATAAAATATCACAAAATAGTCACATAGACATGAGTAGTTGACTTATTTTCCATAACCTAAAAACTTTATTGTGAATTGTGATTGAGTTATACCATTTTTATAGATAGCAGAGAATTTTTATTATTGTATATAATTTCATATAATATGGGAAAAGTTTGTGCAATTAAAAATTGCTCATCTGTTCAAAATTGTTCAAAAAAAATATATATATACAGTTTAATATAGAAATATTCAATTTATGCTTCCGTTAAATTCATTAAATTTTTATCAAACGATAACAATTTTTTAATTTCTATCTTCGATAAAAATTTGATTATTCTATTTTTTGAACAAAATTTATTAATTGAAATATATATTACTTCAAGTTTCTTAATTATAATTTTGTTATTAAAATACCTTTAACTTTTCAACTGACTTGAAAATGCATCACTAATTCATTGTTTATTATATTCATGGAATTTCTTAAATAGTCTTTCTACTTCTTTTACATCTGAGGTTTCTCATATGATTTATGTAATAATTTAAAAATTCCGCCTTTACAAAGCGGATGTTAGCTCTTCCTTGTCTACTTTTAATATCTACTTTTAGTTTATTTAAAATTGGTATTTCGTAATACTATGTCTATGGGTATTTCAGTACACTAGCGCCATCTTAATTTTCTTCTATTTTGGGCCACTTTTTATAACATGGAGATAGCTCTCCTTTCATACTCTAACCTCCATAGTTTCTATATACGTATATGTTTTTATAGTCAAGAGTGAGTACATATATCTGAACTGAAAATGTGGTAAAACCATTGAGTTTACGAAAAAAAAGTATTTAACAAAAGTTGTTTATTTTTAAAAAAGGAATATTTTCTTAAAATTTTTCTTCAATATTTTACGGTTTAGCTCTAGAATACATACATTAAATTTAAGCTCGTTATTTTTTTACGTTTTTTGTCGTGTTCACGGGTAGACAAGCCAGCGTGAGGAAATGAACGAATTAAGTTATTTTATAAACATTTATAACAAAAAGTTGTTACGGTCACTATTTTCAATCATTACAAATTCGCGACTAAACTTATAATACCCTTATAAACATAGAGTATAAAAAAAATCATATTATGTTACGTGATATGTTTAATTTTTGTTAAATCATTGTTTTCATATCATAATCGTTATTAATTTAAGAAACGAAAGCTAGTTCACAAAATTTTAAAAACAAAATTGTATTTATAACCGAGTTCTACAAAATTAATTTTAGCTAGTAATATTTGTGCTATCGCGATCAAAAGTTGTGTATTATTCATATATTTACAAATCATTTGCTTTGAATTCAATCGGTTTCCCACAAATTGTTTCGAACAAAATATGTTCCCTATTAACATACTATCAACTTTTCCAAAACCGATTAGATTTGACACAAACCGATTGTAAAAATTTGAACAAGGTATGTCGCTTTCGATATTAGTAATAATGAAAGGTGAAAATATTCTCTTACGACAAGCATATCTGACTTCCATTTTTTTTTACGGCAATATGTGAAGCGCTTAATGCGAACGCAATCGTCTTACAGATTCGTCGTTCTTGTTATTATAGATGAGAATTTGACTTAAAATATGTATTTTAAATCACGCAGGTCATATTATGAAAAAACAATCGATTAACACAATGATGCATCAAAGTAATAGCACATCGTCGTTAAGTCACATGCATCAATCTACAGCCGATCCTCCTCCTCCCCCTCCTCCATATGTATTACGTGATACGCCATTAAATCAAATGTATCCAAGTTGTACAAATATTGGTAGTAATATCTCACTCTATCGCGGTGTCGCATCACCATATTACACATCAAATACAAGTATTTTAGGCAATAATTCACCACACAATAAAAATTGTATACCGCAACAAAAAGGCATACATCAATCACAATTGAATTTTAATTTGTTATTACAAAAACCATTTTATAATAATAACAATAACGACTTAACAGCAAGTACACTTCCATTACGTAAATCATACGATCAACAAAATGGTGGCAATAATTACTTACAAAAAAAGTATCATGTTATTGATGAAAAATCAATATCACCAACTTATCATTTAACAAATGAATTTTCACCATCGCCACCCACACGCCGGTGTCACGATTCAACTGGTACATTTGCATCACCAAGTCGATGCCATGAACAATCAGCTGAACTAATCCGGTATTATTCATATACTTTACCACGTTTACGTCAATATTATAATTCGCCGGATAAAAAGCATATGAATCCACGGCATTTACGACCAAGATCTTATTATTTTTATGATAATGTTCAAGCATTTGATGCTGAAATGTTGCGTCAACAACATGGTGATACTAAAATGTATCATCAGAATGCTGTACCTATGATACCAAATCAATATTTTCATCCTCATGTTAGTGCTGGCATGACTAATATATCATCATCGTCACATACTTCCCTACGTGGTAGTTATGATCATATGATTAGTAATCCACCACGTCCGCCTCAAAATACTATCGATAGCTCAAAAATGTATCCTATTTTGCCAAATTTAAGTGTTATGAGACATTTTCCTATACCTGAGTATAGTAAAACTTACATACAGAATAGCCAATCGAATATTCCCGAGTAAAAAAATTATTTTTTACATTGTTATATATGCCAATTACCTTATCTTTATTAAAAATTTAAGAGATTATACATTCTGTTAAAACTTTATTGAATACAAGTATATATTTCATTACTTTCACCCTTGAAACCTAAATCAAAACATTATTAGAGGAATTAGTAATATCATGTTTATGAAGCGCGGCAAATTCCAAAAATGTTGTATAAAGAAACCCAGCCTTAAAAAATAAACTTGATTTCTATATTATAGAAATCAGTTATTTCATGAACATCAAATCTTACTTGACTAAATTTAGATGCTATTAAATATGAATTAGATACGATCCCACCTAGAGTCGTAGCGTCTTCTATACAAATGTCGTACTTTTAATATTCATCCTAATTCTAACTAATTAGTGTTAATTTCTTTGTTTAAACGAAGCTATATTTGTTTTCCTAATAAATCTTATATTCAAGTATTAATTATTTTTTAAATGTGAAACGTACATTTCTTCTCAGTGAGGGCAATTCCCCAATCAATCCAACTAGGTTTCTGCCTACATGTATCCATAAATTGTTTATTATATATTCTAAAAAAATGTGGAAAGGTCTATAAATCTAGCCTACGCATAAAAATTATGCTTCCAAAAATAAACCACTTGAATTCAATAAAGTTCTCTAATTGTAACAGAAACATATTGCCTGTTAACTGAAATATTAAGACTCGCGATATATTTGTATTTGGCAGACATTTCACTTTGAATAACAACCTTTAGAGAGAAAGAACTGGATTTAAAATTAAAACTTGTAGTATTTTGGTATTTGGTAATATACTGCTCAATATAAAATAATATTTTTTAAATGCAGAATATACCCTTAATATAATAATTAAAACTTTATACCACAAAATTTTAATGTAAAAATTATATTTGTATTTTATTAAAAAATTTAATAACATATTTTTTCACTTGGCTTAAAATTAATGGAGCACAAAAAAATGGTGAGTGTTAAAAAATAATAATAAGTAATTGGAACATTATTGCATGAATATTTGTGCTATATAAAGTAGTCGTAAATTTTTCACAAATAGCATTATAGGTATAGTGAGATATAGTTTAGTAAAAAATTATTAAATTTTTGGCTACCAGCATGAAAACTATGCTTTATATGAATATGTTTAGATTCAAAATCTGGCTTACATCTCTACGATTATTATACCTTTGAATTCAAAATGACCAAACAAACATACAAAATTAAACTAGTTGATATCGTGTATTTTTTGTAATAAAGTTTAAGAGCTATAAAAAGTAAAATATGGCACATAATACGGTACCCGCACTAACAAGATTTAAACACAAATTTAATTTTAATTGTTAGTCAATGATAATAACTATACACTAGAACAGTATTTTTGGCGGGCAACCTCTGCGCCGTCTCGTGTTTTTTATTTTAAGTTATGGTTCTGTCAAAACTCGTAAACATACATACATGTAAAAAGTCAACTTTAATTTTAACTATAAAGAAATAATTATATACTATGCCAGTGAAAAAAATGATGAGCCACTTCCAAGAAGTGCAATTAGATATTTTGCACTTTGCACAAAAAAAGTATTTCTAAAGGTACAAAATTATTTCATGTTTCTAATGTCTATGAAGAGATTGATGTCAATGATTCTCGGCGAATTTTTGGTACAGTATACTCACTACTAGCGTATACACATTTCTACAATCATAATGTCACAATTAATTTTAAATGTTCACATAAAACTGTTGTTATAATTAATAACATTGTTAATTACAATGAATTACAACAATAACTTTGTGACAAATGTGTTTGTGGCAAAGGTGTTTCTCTTAATACTGTACCAAAAATTCGGCGAGAATCATTGACATCAATCTCTTCATAGACATTAGAAACATGAAAATTAGTACATAATTTTGTACCTTTAGAAATTTTTTTTTCTAAAAATATCTAATTATACTATTATATTATATCTTGGAAAAGCTGTTCATCAATTTTATCTCTGGCATTGTATGTAATTATTGCTTTACAGTTAAAATTTAAGTTGACTTTTTACATGTATATCCGTATGTTGAGTTTTGACAGAACCATAACTTAAAATAAAAAACACGAGATGGCGCAGTACTTTACTAGCGTATACGATACTAAAAAAATTTTAATTTTAGGATAAGTTGTGCTTTCTCATACATGATTATTTCCGATTTTTATTCATAAATCATGTCGTAACTTTGTAACTGAATGATCCTATCGATTTGCGAATGGTATTATTTGACTCAACATTAAGATATGCGCATAAAGTTCTAATCGGGTTCAAAAATGTTGAGTTTTCAAAGTAGGGCTACCCACCTCCCAAAAAAGTTTCTTTACATTTCTTCCTAAATTTATAATCAAAACACATTTGCATATTACACCATTTTTATCTATTTTCTCTGTGCTACCAAAAAAAGGTTAATTAAAAACTATTCTAATTAATCTCTAGTGTTCGATGTTTTAAATCGGTTGTGTAAAACGTCAAAATTTCAATTAATCATGACGTCTAGCTTGTAAGGTTTTAATTTTTAAATATTTCAATTAACAAAAAAATTTTTTAGATTTAACTATTTTTTCAAGGAGGAATTAAAATGATACCATCGGTATATTTAGGTGACGCTACAATAGAAGCTCATATTTTTTAATAGTTTTATCCGGATAAAAAAAAGAATTTTTAGTCGAAAGGTTTTTTTAATTAATTTTTGGTGTAATTCACGTAGATAAATTAAATTGCACCACCCTACCTTGTATGTTTGATAACATTTGAATTTTTGAGTATGAAATTATTGATATAAAAAAAGGCGGGCAAAATTAAAGGATAACAAATAAGGTGACCAAAGATGTATGACGAGACGTGACGCTTCGCCCAAATGTTCGTAGTCTCTTAATTATATGTAACATATTCTAGGAATTTTATGCAATCACGGAGCATAAATGAGCTGCGCACCGTAATGACCACAATTTATTAATCTTCTATTTTTCAATTAACACCGAAAATAACTGTATCATAATAGTAAGAAAAAAATTACACAAAGCATTTACATTCGCTGTTTGTTCAAAAATACGGTTCCAGATATTTTATTACAAGGAATCATTAAGTAGGTAGTTAATTAGTTTTGATTTGTGGCTACTGAACATGAATTTACTTGCAGTAAATTAATATGCATAAAAATTAGTGTTTACGAACTGAAATAAGTAAATTATATTTTTGTTACATTGTCGATAAATTAGGAATTGTATAAAAATAATGATTTGAAATATAATTTATCAAAATAATTCCTTGTAGAAAATTTAACTGAATTCGGAAGCGAATAAAAGATAAGACACGATGAATGTTAGTAATTAAAATGAACTAAAAATAGTATAGTTGTAAAAATTTACGGTTTTTTGCAATGAAATAAATAAAATCATTAAATCTTATAAAGACAAATAAACATTCAACACCCAATAAAACTGGCTTGCCATCGATATATTTAATGTTCAAATTAATTTGTTTCTAATATATTATCTATCCATCTAGCTTCTATTTAAATAGAACTGAAATGTTTGTTGATGATTTTCAATCCTCAAATGTTCATATTTGCCAGTCTTTCCGATTTTAGAGCAGTTTTTTTAAATTTGATATGAATTTGAATATAATTTTATTTTTTATATTATCAATGTGAAATTGTAAAGGAATGAAAAGCTAGTTATAATGTGCTTTTGTCGTTTAATTAAGATCGTACTTTGTAGATTAGTACTAAAAAAGCACGTTAATTATCTGCTTTAAGTATTAAAATTTTATATTGAATATAATTGGAATTAATAGAATTCAAGTAATAATAAAACTAAAAAATATGCATTCTTGGTATTTAAAACCAAAGCCTAGTTTATATTGTTAGATTATAATCGATAATGTCGATTTATGTGTATATATTTCCGGAATTACTAATTGGAGAGCTCATCTTAATAAAACAAGTTTTATCCTTTAATACACATTGCAAAAATTTGAAATTAATTATTATGGTATGCTAATTAGTTAAAATATTGTTTGTTGCGTGATACAATAAAAATTATACCGAAATAATCTGCTACATATAACCATTGTGTTCGGCAAGATTCATTATTATATTTTTTAATGTAAACAAGGCTTAACCATTTATAAAATGATCGCTATGTGCATGGATAGACTTTATTTGGGTATTAATGAATAAAATATGTATTATGAGGACTACCATCAGAATGGTAATGTACTGTATCTAGATACCTACATTTATATCTAGATATTGCTAGGATTATATGGAAAAAATCCGATGACAAAAATGATTTTGCTTTATTTTACCGATCTTTACTTTCTCGTGACATCCAAACAAATGGATTAATTTCAAAAAATGAGTTTTGGCATGTGACATGCACTATTTTGGGGCATATGTAATTTTAGGTCTAAATAAGTTTTGATTATCAAATGAACGATCATAAATTTTTAATTTACGTTTTTTTATTGTCTCCTAATAAAACATTCTTTTGATCCTTTTTTAACGGTTTTAATGTTTATAACAGGTGCGGCAACTTTTGGTTCGGTTTAGATATGTATATTAAATAAAAATGCAACAAATATTTTATTTACAATTAGTACTTTATTTTTGAGAGTACACCTTTCGATTAAGGGATACTATTTCATTCAAATGACTGCCTCGGCTGGATTTGCAGTAAACCATTCTGTCGACTCAATCTTTCAATACATTATCAATCGTTTAAGCTTCTGTTTCACCAATAGTCACTTTAATTGCGTCTTTTAAAGCTTCAATCTGGATGTCTCTGGATGATTAGCATGACATTTGTCCTTAACAGCTCCCCACAAATAATAGTCCAACGGAGTCAAATCGCAGCTCCCAGGCGGCCAGTTGTCATCGACATTTCGGCTGATAATGCTATTTTCGAAAATAGGGGGCAAAACGTCGATTGCATCGTTGGCTATCTGGGCAGTGGCGTTGTCCTGTTGAAACCAAATATCGTTCAAGTCTTCCTGTTCAATCGTAGGGAATAAAAAGTGAGTTAACAAGGCACAGTAACGGTCGCCATTGACTGTTAGTGTGGCTCCTTGCTTGTTCACATAACCGCCGAGGTGTATATGAGCTTCGCCGGAAAATTAGTAAAAATGCTCATGTTCTTCCAACCGATAAATGGCCCATTCAATGAATGGAAAACGCAATGGATGGTCAACTGCCTTCAATTGGACTTTGTAGGCTTTCACACCGAAGTCTGTGTAAAATTATTCGCAGCCCTATCTCTGATGTTCGATTCTTGTGAACGAAGGCGGGTTTAGGTGCTAAGATGTTGGCGCAAACTTTCAGCAGCAATATTTTATATCGAACAAGATCGACGGCGATGCGGAACGTGTGGATTGTCTATTAACAACTGTATTCGGCGAGTTTCGGCAACTGACTCGCCACTTTGGAAATAAGTTTTCAATATTTCCCAACGTTGACCAAGCATGTATCGACTCATTTCGTTCACCGGGAATATACTGAATTTCTGTCAGATGACAGAGGACATTAGAGTTATGAACGGCCAAATAACCGCTAGTTCAAAAACGAACCAAAAGATTCCGCACTGTCCACATATACTGGCTATAATCCTCAAGAGTAGCTATTGATATCAAAATTTTACGTATATGCACAATAAATAAGTTTAACAGACATATTTTTATTTGTAAAAAGTGACAGAAACTGACATACATATACAAGCAAGACACAAACATACAATGCATTCTTGTGAGTGTAGCAAATTCCACTACAGTCTAGCAAATTCCAGTTACAGCCTTTATAATATGTATAATTTTGATTATAAAGACATAATATACATTTTGTTGTTAATTTTTTAATTGATAGTGTATTGTCCGATTAATACGTGAATAGTTTATCATGCATATTAATAACTGATAAAATATAAAAATTAGTTGAACATTAATGTACACTCAAACAAAATTGACTAGTATTGTGTAGGACACAAAATTAGCGCCAATTTTTCAAAATTTTAAGTTGATTTGTATCTTATTTATTCCGGTTTTGGGAAAATGTTTCGAATAAAATGTTGTTAGTATATGAACAACTTTTATCTAAAGCGTTTTTTCGGAAATCGGATGAGTAAGGCACAAATCAACTAAAAATTTTGAAAGAGGAGCGCTACTTTTGTGAACATGTGTACCAGTTGTACTTAAGGATGTACCAGCATACTACCACTTTTCGACAGATTTTGCTCATTTTTTTCACAGGCTAAAAATAATGTTTTCTAATAAATCCCGAAGTTTCAGAATTTTTGACCGTTTAGAACGCGAGATAATTAATATCAAAGTTATCATTATCTCTCTCTCTCTCTCTCATTAGAAGCATGTAAAACTTCATGCCCGCCCAACTATTATCTGTTGTATTAGAAAAAATAATAGACAGAATTTAAAAACAAACCAGGAGAGTAAAGCTAAATATTTATTATATAAATTAAAATTAAAAAAAATCGTGTGTTACCGTTTTGTTTTCGAAATATAAAAGTTTAAATTTATTTATTTTCTTCAAATCAACATTATTTTGTATATGTGAACTGTGTATTTGTCTATGTGTTGTTTATATGTGTTTATATATTTGTGCATCAAACCGGTTTGTTGTGCTGATTGCATAACACAGTGCTGGTACGTCCTTAATATATACTATTATATGGAATACTACATATAGAAACTACTTATGTGTTAACGGGTTCAACTTTATTGCTTTTGACTGTATATAAAATTTGATATTAATTAAAATTGTAATTGGAACATAATGCTTACTCTTTTTTCTTTTCGCAGGAAGTAATGCCAGTGTTAATTATTTAGTCCAAAATGAAATACCACTTGCTGTAATACGACCATTAAATTCCGAGTTAGGTATTAAACAACCACCAACAAATACAATTGTTACAAATTCTTCCCCAATCTATTCCAATCTTCCCAATAAATCAACAATTGACAACACATCAATGTCCATACAACAAGAAGATATCCAACATTTGAATATAAAATCACAAAGTGAGAAGAAGAATTCATCACGTAAACAAAATGAACAAAAAAGTTCTCAACATGATAATGTTAGTGGAACAACAACAAGTGGTGGTGGGTGTGGTCAAATAAATAATACTGTAGTGATAAATAAAAGTTATTCACAAGATGAAATTAATTTAATTGTAAGTGATTTAGATTTAGACTTCGTGACAATACGTGAAAATCATATGATTCCATCTACAAATATTAGTGAAATCAAAAAGAGTGACAATAATATGTCAACAACAAATACAATACATAATATTATCAACAATAAATGTGATTCTGATTTGACTATACATGAAAAAGAAAATAATTTATTAAGTGCAAGTCGTTTAAGATTATTACAGGATACAACAATGATTGAATCTGCATTAGATTTAGATTCATTAGATGACTCTAGTATTGGTAATAATAGTCAAGCTGGTTTATTAAAAATTGGTATTGTATAGCATACACTGCATCTCGGATAAAAACAATCAAACCTACACTACAAAGTAACTTTTTCACAATTTTTATTTTTATATCAAAGAAAAAAAAAACATCACAATTTTAACTTTTTTTAAAAATATATGTATACGTAAAATATTAATTCGAAATCGTGTAATATTCATTTGTCTATTACATTTGATTCGTCAGTATCTAAAAACTAAAGCGCTATCGTGTTCATCAGATGAACGTATTCTAATGTATATAAATAAAAACAAGTAAGTTCACTGCGGGCCTCTGAGAATTTGTTGAATAATTGATAAAATATGAATGATGGTTTAAGTATATTCGGAATGTAAGTGATAACAAAGCTTGCAACAATAAAGGAATTTTGATTTTGATGCAAGGGTGGGCCTAATGGTAGTATGTAGTACGTGTCTCTCGTAGCCCGAATGGCTTTAAATAATTGATACAATATAAGATATGAAAAAATAATTTATAGGCGTGAAATATTTTCGTTGTTTTATAAAAGCCAATTTTAGATATTTATTCAAATAATAAAATTTATACCACAATACTCGAAACAAAATTGTATATTAATAAAATTATTTAAAAAAAAATTATTAAAAAATCGGTTGATAGATAGAAATAAAATTAAGCCTTGCTGAGAAACAAATTTTTCAACACACCAAATGAACTTTTAACATATTCAACGAATAAGTGATTTAGTTGGAATTTCAACTAAATGACTTATTTGTCGAAATTCCGGTGTGGGGCCTTACGAAATGAGGGAGGGGGCTATTGCCTTACGTGACGATATGTGACGAGGAAAGGCAGGTCCGATCAAACGTCGTGGCGCGACGTTTGAAATCCATATATCAATATAATTCCTACTTTTAAAAAAAACTTTAGATTTTTTTTATTCGTGATATGCAGGAGAAAGTTTTATATTTAATTGTTCATTAAATAATCAAATATTTATCCGGTCACAATAGTTGTAAACCGTCATGATAACTACTAATAAACGCCAAAGAATAAAAATAATTTTGTATTCATAATTTTTTTATGTTGCTAATAATTATAGAAATAATCAATCGTTATGGTCAGGTTTTGTAACGCATTATTAGATAGGGATTTGACAAAACTGCGATGCAGCGTGGCGAAGGGGGAGGGAGGGATAATAAATGCATTAATTTTGGTTGACGTATTTTATAGATGACCCCTGTGTTAATTATATTTTTAAAATAAATTTTTTAATATACAATTTTGTTTGAAGTATTGTGGTTTAAGTTTTATTATTTGAATAACTATGTCTTAACTCGAAGTAAACAAAAATTCATTTTATTTGTTTATTTGCAAAGGTTCAAATTCTATTCGAGGAGATGTAACAAATACATACATACAAGCCTGGTGTTTTTACTTCCAATGTCAGTGGATATAAAAGTAAAAACGGCGGATCGCACAGTTCGACGTTTTAAATTATTTTGTTTTTAATTTCAAATCTACACAACTTCTTATTAACTGATAATTATATGTTTTATAATTACAGGGTCACGTATGAAAAACTAAAATTGTTTATAGAGGATTATAAGATCATAATTAGCTACTCATACTTATATCATATTTCCTTTCGCAAACTAAAATCTAGGAATCATAATCATACAAAAAATCAATTTAGTTTTCAAGGTATTTATAGTTCTTATTTAAAATATTGCTCGCGTACAGATAATCATTTTTCGATTGCAGTTAAGTGTCCTTACTTGTTTTGATACATATTAGAAATATTCAAATGAAATATATTTCCAGCTTCCAAGTCGATAAAAATATGTGATAATTTGATTACTAATCGATTAAATATTACTAACTACACTGTTTCACTAGAAAATATTATAAATATTGAATTTGTTTCTGAAATAATGTTGTATTATAATTGTGACCACATTCAGAAGACACAATTACGGCTATTAGTTATTTGCTGTAAGAATGATTAATCCTTGTATGCCATGCTGTATATGGAAGAGCTTAAGTATTTATTTGTATATATAGCAGTATTTAGACATAAAAAATTAACCGTCAGATGGCGATGACGGTGCATTACACTTAGCGTCCGCCTATTAATAGAGTAGCATGCTCTTTTGATTAATGTCGCCCTCATATGGTAAATATAAGGGTTTAATAAATTTTTTATAAAAAAATTTTCAATAGTCTATTGTTTACAAAATTGTAGAATGCTTCATAAGAATTATTTAAAAAAAAATGGTTTATTTACTTCAGAGACATTTCGTTTTATTTCTCTGTTAACAGTCGCATTAAGAATAATATAACGCTTCACTTGATCAACATAAACATCTATCACGTATGTGTAGTTGTTTACATGTACTATGGGCCACAGAGCATATTTTCGATAACCGAATTAATAAGGCACAAATCAATTATAAAATTTAGAAAAATGACCTGAACTTCTGTGGTTCATAGTACATATAAATTACACATATGTACTATCGATCGATATGAAACTGTATTACACAATAAACTAGTTTACACAAACACAATTATGTTCAGACGTTTCTGCTAATTTCAATAAATTTAAACACATTTTTACAGCTGTTTTCATTTTTTTTTTAAATTGTATATTTCATTAAAAAAATTATAGTTTATTTCTATATCTAGAAAACCGAAAATCGAATTGCAATTTGAGTTATATCGTGGAAAGAAACTTTTGGATTTTTAAAGAAAATTTTGCAAAGAGGTAGTTTTCAACGATATAAAGTTGTAAAAAAAATTGTAGAAGTACTAATCGTCTCTGTCAGCTGCAATAAATGTTCAAAGTTGTTAATATAAAGGATAGGAACCCATACTATTTAGGAATCATTTTTGAACATTTTTATTTCGCGTTTTTTGCTATAGAAAGTAACTTTGCAAACAAAACTGGATTTATATAAATAAATAAATTAGGGATCCTTTATTAGGGAGCCTAAATAAGATGTAATTTACCGTATCGTTTACTAAAAACCAATAAACAAAGATTACTTTTTGACAAATATTTAGGCTATTCCAGAAATAAATTGTACAAGCGGCAACGTTGCTTTTACAAGTTATTCATTGTGCGCATGAGCGTCAAGCGCGCCTATATTTGAATTAACTTTCAGAGAATTTTTAATGTCGTTGAGCGTAAGGAATGTACATATACGAGAAATTTTTTGATGATTAAATTTAACATATTAAAAAATATTATTTGTAAATATGTGGGTAAAGAAGTAAAAAAACGCTATGTATATATTTTTTCCATTATTTTTAATAATACAAAGTAATGGTTTATAAGAATTTCTGTTGCTATTAGCTCTAAAAAGTCCATCTTATGAAACATTTTTATACTTTACAACAATATACAGTAACAATCTTATAAACATTTTATAACGACAAATATATTTTGTTTTTATACTTTAGTTGTATTGTCATCATGAACTTGTTTATTAGTTTTATATTGATGTTTGTCTCTTGAAATCTCATTGACAATGTGAGTTTTTCCAGTCTCAACAAGTGTTAAACCATCACATTCTGTACATCGAACACTGATAAGTGAACGCAACGCAACCGTTTTTTCTTTTTCTGCATTAATGATATGAATCGGCTTTTTACAATTATTGCAGAATAGTTGCTTTGCAAGATATTCCAGATCGATTATTCGACTACCTACACAAGGATACGGTTTGTTTTCCTCACGCGAAACGTTTAACTCCAGATTTTGGAGTTATGTTTTCGTTTTTTTTAAATCGTTTACTGTAATCAATTATTTTATCGAATGATTTGCGTTTTATAAATCTACCTTTATGTCGCAATTGATTCATTTTTGAAAAACTTTAAAGTTGTTACAAATTTAATTGCAAAAACGAATAAAAAAAAAACAATATAAATAAAATACTTTTCTTAACACTAGACTAACTGCGGAGCCGCTGACCATGTGCTGACTGCTATACAGTGCTCACAGATGATCAATGTATGAGAGTATATGCTACAGCGTTGTCAGATTTACTGCATTAATATAACTACTATTTAAAAAGTTATCTTTTCTCTCTTTCTAAGATATCGCGTTCTCTCCCATTCCGATAGAATACCTTAAACTATACAACATAACTTAAAAAGAAATTTAAACGGTACGCTACTCTAATATTTATAAGCATGGGTGGGTACTGATTACACTGTTTATAATCATTATAAAATTAATACGTACACTAAACTTTAATGTTTCGTGTAATCGTATTTCATTATTTTATGTTAATTTAATTATTAATCTTAAGATTTATTTAATTTAAAATAAATTACAATTTCCTGTCAGAATATGCTTGTACAAAGGAAAAATAATTCAAGCATACATCAATATTAAATTCACAAGCGATATTTATTTAAGTTTAATTTGTTATGATCTTCATGAAAACTGTGTCCGAAGTTGAAAAGAACTAATAAAATAAAACTAAAAAATATTTTTTGAGAAATTTCAAAGTGTGAATATTTTTTCATTCGTAGTTTTTTGATTAACTAATTTAACATACTTAATATTTGTTTGTATTGTAACTTCCAAACTCAATATCAATCTGTTATATTTTTTGTTTTTAAATAACTTGTCTATCGAGAATGAATGTGTCTAGGACGTTATCGTTCATAAATTTAATGGATAATTTCAGAAACAATTTTATGTGCCATTCAGCAAATTTATTGATTAATTGTAATTTCTGAATGTGGTTAAAACTTATTAAAAAGCAGTGGTAGCATGATTTTAATTGTCTACATAATATGAGCTCTAATTAGCCTTGAAAATTAATTAGAAAAGGTATATACTTACACGGATGTATCAGTGTTAAGTGTACATCATGTACTACTTTTCACTGATTGTGAGACAATACAATGCAAAAAATTTAAAGAGTTAAAAAGAGATTAATAAATTCAACCAACCAAACACCCCCCCCCCCCTTTCCATAATTATTTATTACTAAAAAGAATTTATACACAAGGTGTTTATCTATCTGGATGTGTTTATTGTTTGCCATTGATAATTTTTTACCATTGACTACATCACGGGTCCATCTTTTATACTTTATTAAAAAATATTGTAAAATTTAATAGATTTCAAAATAGAAGTTAGATTTTATTACATTACAACTGAGTATGTTTGACTGACTGACGTATATTTGTAAAAATACAAACTAATAATAAACGCGACCTTTTAACGTAGGTTAACGACTATGGAATTAATTATTTTTAAACGAATTTATAAATATATTTTTGTGGTATAATATTAATGTGAAAAAGTGTACCTGACGAAATAAGCAAAAAAATTATTAAAAATCGGTCAAAATAAAAGATAACCTTCTTTCATTAGATAATTGTTCAAGCTTTATGCGCACACTTAATTATTTTTTTGTAGTTTTTTTTTTTTTTAAATAATATATGTATATATAAAATGATAGTACGAAATTCTGTGATTCATTTAGCTATTAACAATTAATTTAACATTTTATTTACAGGACTAATAAATAATATGCTTTATTGAACCACATTTGAACCATCGTCATAATAAGTGTGTTTGAAATGTGCCATTTTCTAATCGTATTTGGTACTCTTTTTAATAAATATTTACAAAATTTGAAATATTTTTTTTAGTATGAAAAGTCCGTGTAAGTAAAAAATAATAGAAATATTTAGCTAAAAGCTCATTTTTGTGTTATTTAAAAGATAATCAAATAAAAAATATATATATTAATTGTGCAATATTTGTGAAAACCAAAAACACTTGACAAATAATAAATAAGACATTTTGTCTATAATTGCAGTGTTCAATACAATCATTATTTAAATTTAAAAGAAATATAAGCGTTTTAGTTTTGAAAAACAGTTTCTTCATTGATAAATAAATATGCCAAACAGAAAATTGTTTGAAATTCAATTAAAAATATGATAATTACATTCAAAAAACAATTTTATTAAATTGTTATTTAATACTTGTTATTTAATAACTTGTATATTGTGGTCCAAAATAATATTTTTAAAATGGTTGGATGGTTTTTAAAATGGATGCTTGTTAAAATATTTTAATTCTGCCTTATGTAATTCAAACATGTGCTATTACATACCCTTGTTTTAACTACTCTTATTTAACCATATACTTTTTAAACTATTGATAGAAGAATAATACCTAGTTTACATTGATCGAGTAAATATCTTGTATACAAATCGAAAGGAACGTATAAATTACACAAACGTATCAATAATTATATATAAACGACTTAATTATATTCAAATTAATACAATGTATTACAATTAAAACTGTTGAAATTATTCAAACAAAATTTGCAAGATTTATTGAATTTTCCATTTTCTTACATTTGTTAATAACAATAAAGCATAAAATTAATAGATATGATTGACATAGAGATAAGGGTGCCAATCTATACAAAAAGCTTTCAAAAGTCTTCGACAAGATTATCACTAACGTAAAGTAATAAGTATAAATAATTAAATTATATTCGGTAAAGAAAGACAAGCATAAACCACACTCTATCACTTTACACATTTAATCAATCTATACTACCATCATATAAAGAGGAAAGTTATGTTTGTGTGTTTCTATATTATATTGTCTCGATATTTAAACTGAATTGAAAATTTACATCTTCATTGATTACCCAATTTTATGTAGAGTAACATTGACTATAGATATTATCAGTCTTTTTTTAAAGTCTCTGATTGTGTAGTCAAAATTTTGCCTCCTAAAGGTAAACAACTTTTTTTTTTGTATTGAATGGTTCGTTACTTGACTATTTTATTTTAACTATAGTCAAAGAATACAATATACATAGAAGCTCATAAGTACGATTTTTGTGTCACTAGAAATTGTGAGCGTGACCGCTAGATGACAATAGCTGTTCGATTTCGGTATTTAGTGCCATTAGCAGCACAACCAACTGTATTCTTTGTGTATATTGTATCCGACCAAAAACATAAATGTAAGAAAGGGCCAAGTATTCGGGAAAATCCTTAATGTAATAGTTCCTTTTTAAAAAGTGATGATATGAGAGTAAGGACCGAGCTATTTACAAAGTAAATAGCTCTAGACTTTATATAATAGTTGCTTCTTAAAAGGTGATGATATGGAAGAAAGAACCGAGCTATTTACAAAGTAAATAGCTCTCAACTTCATATAATAGTTGCTCTTTAAAAAGTGATGATATCCCATTAAAGAGCTAAACTATTAACTAAAAAAAATTAATGAGGGGTAAATTGATTAAATGTAAGAAAAAATTTGGTTGAAATTTATTTCGTAAGTTTTCCCTTAGTATGTTTTTAAAATTTTATATAACGCGGCAAGTTTTAAAATATTTGAACTCATCAGAAAAAATAACTTGTCGCGTTACATAAAATTTTAAATTTTCCCGAAAACTCGGCTCTTTCTTACATTTATGTTTTTGGTCGGATACAATATACACAAAGAATACAGTTGGTTGTGCTGCTAATGGCACTAAATACCGAAATCGAACAGCTATTGTCATCTAGCGGTCACGCTCACAATTCACAATTTCTAGTGACACAAAAATCGTACTTTTGAGCTTCTATGTATATTGTATTCTTTGCTATAGTTTCGGAAACACAGTTCTTTCTTCAGAAAATTTATGATAATGACAATGAATTATCATATATCTTCTGAAGAAGGAACTGTGTTTCCGAAACTATAGTCAAAATAAAATTATTATAACGAAAATCTCAATTTTTTTATTTTTTATGTAATAACACCCAACATATTTTGCAGATTTGAAGTTTAAAAATTGGATTATAAGAACGTTATATTTTGAATATCTTCTATAAGATATTATTTTTATTAAAATTTATGTAAGCAAAACTGCTGAGCACAGCTAATTAAATACATGAAAACAATCTTCTGTTTTTTATTGCTGGAGTACTGCTGTTCGTTATTACTACGAATATTGAAAAAAATAGGCATTGGCGATTAGAGTCAGTTGTCACAGATGATTTAACAAGTGTATAATTATCTCGTTTCTTAGTATATTGTTGGCTTTCACTATGCTGCTTTCATAGTTTAATGCATACGTAATGTAAGGAATTTCTACAAGAAAATTATTTCTTTGTAATGTTTACAATGGGTGAGCTCACCAAATTTTCTTTATACGGTGCATCACTAAATATTTGTGTAACGAATAGCTGGATATTAAAGCAGAAAAAATTTCTGTATTAAGTTTAGAAATCTAAATGTTTATCGTTTGTCTTTTACGTGATTATTTTTAGAACCTATTGCAGACCTTCCTAGTTTTAAACCAATCATATATCAACTTGAAAGCTATCATTTGTCAAATACTGAGTTTGAAAATTTTTAATTGTTTACATGTATGGCTCAAGTTGATATATGTGAATAGTTTCAAAACTAGAAACTTTCTGTGAATTGTGCAATGAAGTTGATTTTGGTACAAGTTTTGTCAAGTCAAATCGATTCAACAAAATTATTATTTTTTCCAATTAATATCACAAGTATTTTTTAAATATCAATGAATCTGCCTACAAAAAATAAAATTTAAAATCAAAATTTGGAAAAAGAAAACAATTTAATTTGAATTTTTTTTTTTGTAATTTAAGAAGCTGTATAATATGTCCGTTTTGTAAACATCTTGTTTATATAGTGATAGTTATTTTTATTCGTGATCATTTTCGTTTTAAGGATTTATATTGAATTTCTTATAATATTTAATTAATAATTCAAAATAATTAAACAATTCAGAATAAATACAGTCGAAACCGGATATAACGACATTGAAGGGGCCACATAATGTGGACGCTATATCCGATAGTTGTTATAAGCAATATACAGTCGAAACCGGATATAACGACATTGAAGGGACCACCACATAACTAAGGCTATATCCGATTGTTGAAATGGCACAGAGCACGCAATAGGCGTGGGTGGGGTGAAAAAAGTGCGTAGCTAATAGGAAGACAAAACAATCCTTACTTAAAAAATATGTCGGTTGATCGTTATAGCCGATAAATTTCGATAAAGGTTCGTCGCATTAAGCGATATGTCGCGTTATGTGATGTAGTTATAGACGGTATGTTTATACAAGGATTCGGTCGGGACCTTGCCATTTAATCGTAATAACTGATTCGTCGTTGTAAAAGATGTCGGTATAACCGGTTTTGACGTATTAAAAAAACAGTTAGATGGAAATAAAATTGTATATGCGTAGTGGTACATTGTATTAACTATTTTTTTAGCTACGGGAATAAATTTTCATTTTCATATTTTTCCAAACTGTGTTGTATGAAATAATAATAAACAATTCTTTTGAAATGGGCCATAAAAAATTCGTTAACGCGTCGGTTGAATGTTATTATTTAAGAGTGCATACATAATGCTGTAATGTTATGCGTATATTTCAATTAGACATATATTACACATTGGTGGAAGTAACCATTGTTTACTGTTAATGATAAATACTCGCATTTATTTAAATCAAACAATTTTAAAAATATTAAAAATGTCTGCAAATTATTTTTTGTAACTATATAGGATCGACAAAACATTTAACATTTTTACAAGATCTCAATAATTATTGTATTTAACTTTGAAATAAAAAGCAATTTTGATATTAATTTTATAACTTTTAAAACTAAAACTCTGGTTGCAATGAAAAATTAAGTCCTATTATTAGACCTTTTCATTTTAAATTATGTTTCTTTTTTGTTTCGAACTGAAAATTGATAAGCCAACGTAAAGAAATGAGTAAGTCCAATATATAATCGTAGATTATACAGTTAAGAAGACTATATCTAGCAGTTAAAAAAAATTTAAACTTTTGTAAACACTATTACACTATACGTTAAAAGAAACTGTTTGGTCGACAAACTTGTTTCTAGTTTTGTCACTTTTTTCCAGTAGCTTGCTTAATTTTCACGTTGGATTTTTTCAGTCAGAAACAGAAAATAATCGTAAACATAATGGATAAATGAAAATTGTTTACGGTAATAAGTCAGTTAAAATTGATTGATACTCCAATCATTGCAACAATAAATTTTATTGGCGATATTGTTTTAAAAGTTTATATCTGTTGAGTCGTATTGTTACAATAAACAAATTTCTGATTTTTCCGTAGGTCAATATATTAATTGTGATACGAAGAATGTTTGTTAAAGGTAGTGTTAAATCTAAACTTCGATTTAGTCTTTTCTGTAATTTATGACCTAATTTTATAATATAAATGAGTGTGTAATCAGATGTGTCTCGTACGATTATTAACATCGGTTGGTCCAAAACCGAACTTTAATTTTTAATTTAAAAATGACCTGGGATAAAGATACAACTTCGTATTCCTATAAAAATTTCTTAAGATACGAGTTGAGGTTATCACATTATGGTACAAAAAGAAAAGTGTAAAATTTCAAAGTATCCAGAACCTCCGGGTAACTTAAATAAGCTCAAGTTCGATTCTTTGCTTTGATATACATTTTTTTTAAATTATATAATTTTTTCTTTTAATTACAGACATCTCCCCACACTCTAGAATTGTAAGTTTTTTTTTAGGAAGGAGGAACGAAGTAGAATGTGTGTAAAACGATGTGGACTCTCAGTTAGGGGCATCTCGCAATTCGCAAAAATAGCACAAGGCTATTGATAATTCATTTCAATAAAATGTATCTGTCAAATCGTACCTATAAAGAAATTTCATAGAGATGTGAACTTTATCTTTATCAATGGCCTTTAAAAATTATTTTTATAAAACTTTTTTATGTTAGAATTGTAAATGCCTTAAAATACAAACAAAAACAAGTAGTTTATTTAAAAAAATATAATTGTAGATATGATGGAATATTATATGAAAAATTGTTAATGTATAAAATTTAATTTAAAAAATCCTCAATAAAATCATGTAAATACAAAATGTCTGTATTGTTACCAGATTTCAGGGCCTACTACGATTTTAGCCTATGTTTACAGGAATTTTATATCTAACTTTTTCTAATTTCTATGTTAATTAGAACATTTTATGAACACATGTACCATATTTTTTTTCTCTGATCTTTATTTCCAAACGTTATAAGCTTTGGTACTAAACTTGATAACCCGTGAAATTAATGCAAAAAACTCATATTCTTATCCGATTTTCATTTGTTTTCAAGTTATAGCGTAATTAATAATTACGCTAAGTTGACAAAACAACAATAATTAGCGAATTTCCTCCAAAGGAAATGCAGCTATTGTTTTTGCACCAATGTTGGAATTTCGTAAAAATTTCTTCAAATGTCCATCAATCCTACCTATTAGATGTTAAAAATCACTATCGCTAAAATTTGTATATATATATATGTGTGTACTTTTTTTTAAATGTCTGTGGACTCTCTAGTGGTCACAGTTTTATTCCGTATGAAATTTGGTATTTGAGGCGCTTTTGGAATTTTAAAGGTCAAGTTCGTTAATGGGTAAAATCGGACGAGGGGAAAGGGAGTTTAGAGGGAGGGGGAAACACAAAATTTGACTATCTCCTTTAATATTTGAAAAACGAAAAATTTATCAGGAGTTAAGTTGTAGGTACTAAGTTTTACTGTAATTTTGACAATTAAAGATTGAAAGTTAAAATTCTAAATATCTCTGTTCACATTAGAGTTTGAGAAAAATGATCAAGTAATGAATTGTAGCAAACTTGATTTTCTACAACTTTACTCGTTATACATTTTTCGATTATTCTAATATTAAGAGAGATATTTAATATTTTGTGTTTGACACAAATACATGAAATATATTTTATTGTAAAAAATTTTGATTTTCGTTTCCATAGTAACTATAAACTAAATCTATATCTATAAATTGTTATACATCGTTCTATTTTGGCTATTAATAAATTTAATTTTTGCAAATACTAAAGTCATATCAGATATTATATTTCATTTTGATCACACTAAAATTATGACCGCTAGAGAGTGATTTATGTATTCTAAGGAAATTCGCTAAGTTGACGCAGCCGAATCTGTGTACCGAATTTTTTTATATTTTTTATGTATTGACTAATAATTTAAGACGTAAAATTTACTAGCGTATACACACTTCAACAATCATAATGTCACATTTGATTCGAAATGTTCAGATAAAACTGTTGTTATAATTAATAACATTGTTTTACAACAATAATTTGTCACTTTGTGAAAAATATTTTTGTGGCAAAGGTGTTTCTCTTAATACTGTATCAAAAATTCGCCGAGAATCATTATCATCAATCTCTTCATAGACATTAGAAACATGAAAATTAGTAAATAATTTTGTACCTACTTTTTTTTCTAAAAATATCTAATTGCACTTCTTGGAATCTGCTCATTTATTTTTTCACTGGTATTCAAAGCAATGGCACGTAAAATTTTGACGGAGAGGCAACCGGATGGCGAGTGGTAATCTGGGTCTTGTAGTGATATTGAACCTGCCCGTACCGTTCGCATGGACCCAAATGGACGGTGGCTGGGATAGGTAGTGAGGGGGCAAAACGAAAAATTTTTTGACCAGGCAACCTGATGAAAATGCGGTTGCTTTGAAGTTTATACCCTATTTATATAATAACATTTTTTTGTCATCCGTTTTCGCACTCGCGAATTTAGAAAAAAACAAGTAATGTAACATCTAACTGAGTTAATTGTTTGAATACCCAATATATACTGAGTTGTATATCAATGATTTGATGAATTTTTAACAATTCTATGTATTCGAATTGTTAACAATTCGCTTTCCGAGGAACATTTAATCGCAAATTATGAGAAAAATATTATGTTTATGAAAAAAAATTTCAAACAAAAGTTGTTTATTTTAAAGGGAAGAAGATTTTTTGTACACAAATTTTTTTTCTATCTCTTACGGTTTCAAAGATATAAATTTTCCCCTCTAGCGGGGGGAAACACGTTCCGATTTTGGCTATTAACGAACTTTATCTCTTTTTGTTTTTGAGTTATCGGGTTCACAGACGGACGGACATGCGGAAATGGCCGAATTAGGCCATTTTATGAATACCTTTGTGAAGCATTTTTGTCAAGGGTTAATATTTTCAAGCGTTACAAAGTCGGGACTAAACTTAATGTGCCTTGTATATTTACAAATATACTGGGTATAAAAAGTTATGAGGCAAACGCTTCAAAATTGGTGAGCTTATTTATTGGTACCACTATATGTTGTAAAAAAAATGCTATCCGATTCTGATGAGCAGTTTCTGAGAAACAGCTCTTCAAAGTCGCCAAAAAACCCATTTTTCGAATTTTTTAAAACAAAAAACGGAAAAAAATAGTTATTGTATTCGAAATTTAAGCTCCAATAAGTGCAAGGAATTGTGTGTATCAATGCCATCCGTTTTTGATAAAATTCACCCTCATTTTCCCGCATTGTCAGTTGAAAGTTTACTTTATGAAATGACCAACCATTTGGCCTGACCAAATTACCATTTTGTATAATTTTTATACCCTGTATATGTAAATATACAAGGTATATTAAGTTAGTCCCGATTTTGCTTGAAAATATTAATCCTTGATAAAAATGCATCAAAAACGAAGTCTGTCCG
Organism: Nineta flava; assembly: GCA_963920215.1. NCBI lineage: Eukaryota > Metazoa > Arthropoda > Insecta > Neuroptera > Chrysopidae > Nineta > Nineta flava. The sequence goes on along the minus strand of OY986045.1, from coordinate 13,658,496 downwards.
TGAAGCCGATAACTCAAAAACGAAAAGAGATAACGAGCTGAAAATTTGTGTGTGTGTTCTAGAGCAAAAAAGTAAGGTCTAATTCGTTAATGGGCAAAATCGGAACGTGTTTCCCACCGCTAGGAGGGGCGGGCAGAATATACGTCTTTGAAACCGTAAGAGATAGAAAAAAAATTTGTGATCAAAAAATCTTCTCTTTAAAATAAACAACTTTTGTTTGAAATTTTTTTTCATAAACTCAATAGTTTTTTCATAATTTATGGATTAAATGTTCCTCGGAAAGCGAATTGTTAACAATTCGAATACGCAGAATTGTTATCAATTCAATCACTGATATACAACTCAGTATATACTGGATATTCAAACAATTAACTCAGTTCGTTGTTACATTACTTGTTTTATATAACTTTGTTTACTTGAAGATATGGCTAATAACATCCTTGAATATTATTCCGTAAGGCCTCCTCAATAAGTTGCACTCTTCAAATTCATACATATTAATTTAAAAAAAGTAAATTTAACAAAATGAAAAAATGATGACATGAAAAAAAAATTCATTGAAAAGGTACAGTTTTGTGAGTGCTTTAGTTACTGTTGGACTCATTTTCTTCGTCGTTGTCATCCATGTCAGTATCGAGTCAATTTCATCTTCTGAAAAATAAATACGATCTAAAATCTAACACCATATGGCAGACTCAGTGCGCCGCAGTCAAACGAGAGACAGGGGTGCACCTTCACACAAAAGCTTGAAATCGTTTTTATGTAAAAAAATATTAACTCGCAAACAATTTTTGTGCTCTCTCAAACGATTTGCATCAACGAAAGTTGGAGATTTGAAGTTGCGGGTCAACTTCGCATAAAAATTGAAATCGGTTTTACGTGAAAAATATTAACTGTCAAATTATTTTTTGTTTTCTCTCAAATCCTTTCTAACGATTCTCAAACGATTTGCATAAAGAAAAGTTCTGGAAAATGAAGCCGGGGCTAACTTATCGAAGGTAAACATGTTGTACCAGAGACTAATAGATTGTACTTTTTAAACATGAAGAATAGATAAATTTTTTAAAGTTAAAATAGAAAACTAGGTTATGATACCTGGATTATTTGTACCTGCGTATGAGTACTTGCAATTGCAATTGAGTAATAAAAATAATACAACCATTTATTTAGTAGTAATAAATATATGAATACAACATAATCTATTATCTATGATTGAAATGTCAAATAATTCTTAATTAAAACCGAGATTTTGAACATACTTAATTTAATTAATTAATTACTTTCCTTAACTACAAACAAATGTCGTTTATTTTAAACGTCTTAAAATCAATAATACACAATATGCTACATTTACTTTGGTTTGGGAAAAAAAGTATATCAAACACCTTAAGTATTTATATAAAAAGTAACACAGGCAGTACAATAAGCGTAGATTTAGATCCAAAGTGGGATATTGAAAAAGTGAAAGAAATTGTAGCTCCTCAACTAGGTTTGCAACCAGAAGAAGTAAAAATTATTTTTGCTGGAAAAGAGTTGTGTGATTCAACAATAATCGAAGTATAAACTCAGTTATTTTTGTTCTTGTATGTTAATAAAATGTTTCATTACATTTAATTAGGAATGCGATTTAGGTGAAAAGAGTATTTTGCATGCAGTTAAAGCTAGACCAAAACGTAATCAAAAACAACAGTTGAATACACCAAGTACTCTTGGTGAAGAAGTGGAAGAGACAGGTTCAAAGCCATTAAATGAAACATTAATCGATTTACAATTAAATTCAGAAGAACGAAGTCATGTAAACACTGATGAAGGTAAAATGTACCGAGAATTTAAGAATAAATTTTAATATTACAATTGTAACATAACATTTTAAATTTAGAACGTCTTCGTGCCAAAGCTCATTTTTTTGTATATTGTGGTATATGTAAAGGTATGAAACCTGGTAAATTGCGCGTTCGATGTGAAATTTGTAAAAGTGGAGCTTTAACAGTAGATGCAGACCCGCAATGTTGGGATGATGTATTAGAACCAAAAAGAATTACTGGAGAATGTGAAAGTGATCATGAAACTGTTTTTACACAGGTAATATGTAAAAAAATTTATACACTGTGTCTAGTTACACGTTAGTGTGATAATAAAAGCTTGTATCAGTTTACAGTTACACGGTAGCGTGAAAATAATATTTGGTAAAATACAAATAAAGCTAACCTTGTGCAATTTTTTTAAATTGTGAGATTTTTTCTATAGGGGAGTGTCATTTCTACAGTCGCCTTACACGTACAATAGCCATCAAAAGTGGCATTTTCAAAATTTTACAGTTGATTTTTGCCAATCCATTCAGTATTTGGAAAAATGTGCCAATCCATAGAAATTTGACCCTAATTAAAAGCGTTATCCTGTATTTTTGATTACTTTAAAACTATAAGCATATGTAAGCCGAAACTATTATTACCTGTGGTTATAAAAATACCTTTCGGGGATTTCTCTCTTGGAACTGTGTATAATATCAAGTAGGTAATTTGCGAAATAAATTCATTACGGTATTTCTCTGATGGAGCTGTTTATAATATCATGTAATTTGCGAAATAAATTCAGATCTAATTATTATATAAAGCACATATTTTAGATTTTTATAACAGTAGGTACGAAAATCTCAAATTTTTATTTTATAATTATAATGGATTTTTTTCAAATAACGAACGAATGCAAAATTCTGATATATTTAATGATTTAATGTTGTAGTATTAGAAATATATAAATAAACGTACGTATCTAGAGGGATGTATGAACAAAATTCCAAGCAAGAGTAGTTTGTTTTTATGTTGTAAACAGTTTTTGTATTTAAAGATTTTCCCTATCTTGCAACGTTTAAAAGATAAGTTATACCACGAAGGGGAACGGATGCATGGAACAAAAATTTAATAATTATTATATTTTCTTTTTTAAACTGTGTAACTTTAGTTTGAAACAGTTTCTTCTAAAATGCATTTTTTAAACAATATTTAAGTGGTAACTTTTCAAATTAACGTACGGTATACTCGTATACTGAGGTTCCTTATGACGTGATGACAAAAATATCCAAAATTGAACATTCAGTAGAGCCACCAACAAAAGAAAACTTTTGAATGACAATTTCCTTTATTGACAAGACTAATGAATAATGATTACCAAACATGTAAATGAATGATAAGTCAAAAATGAAAATCATTCTGTTGAGTTGATTTAATAGAACCTATGGGGTATTAATTTTATGCATTTTAATTCACGCCAAAACTCTTTTTTATTACAGTCTTCTTAAATTTGTGTATGATCGCTTTAAGGATTTCATAAAATAAAGCTCTCCACAATAAATACAGAAACTTTCTTGTTTTTTTTAAACGAATGACTTTTTTTTCATAAACTGAATAGTTTTGCCAAAATTTCATTGCAAACATCTCTAATAAAAACGTGTTTATGGCAGTAGTAGGTATATGCACCACAAGTCATAATTGTATACATCTGTATCGGTGTAAAAAGTAAAGGAAACAGTTCACGAACTGATAATGAACTTAGTATATATATTTAAACAATTAACTCAGTTAGTTAGTACATTTCACTTGTGTTATTATTAATTTATACTCTCTGTGTTCACAAGAGGACTCCGCCCCTTGGCCTCGTTTTCGGCCTTGGCCTCGCGTATTATAAATACAAAAAATCGCATCCTTCTAGCATGTATAGAAGTAAAGAAGGTACTTTTGGGGGTTTTTCCCATTTTGGAGAGGGTTGCGTTGTTAAAATTAAAGTTTTCCATTTTTTCCGTAAGTTTGAAGTTTTTTTGCGTTGAATAAAAAAAAGTCAGTCAATCTGTCAACAAAGGGCTGTATATATTATAGACTCGCTCTGCTCGCAAAGAGGCTCCGCCCCCTGTCACCTGGGGGGCCTTGGCTCCACGTCCTTGACTTAATTAAAAAAACTGCACCCTTCTAACATGAATAGAATAAAAAATGGTAATATTTGTTTTTTTCCATTTTCGGGGATGGGGAGGGGTTGCGTTTTCCCGTAAGTTTGAAATTATTCTACGTCGACCGCATCCTTCTAGCATGTCTAGAAGTGGGTTAGAATTAGTATGCGTGAGTGAGTCAGTTATACAAAGGGCTGTATATATTATAGGAATCGCTCCACTCGCAAAGGGGCTCCACCTTTTTGACTCCCAGGGTGGACTTCGGCCTTGGCACCGCGTCCTTGACATAATGCAAAAAACCGCACCCTACGATATAAAGGTTATCATTTGGCGGCGCTAGATCTTTCAGACAAACTAATTTATGATTTAGTTCATAGATTTCTTTGTCTCAGATCATTCAATTTTTGTCATGCAAATTGTTACACTAATTTGTGACTAGACACTTTGTGTTTTAAAAAATTAATAAAAATATAAATATATCATTTGTTCAGGAATCATCTACTTCAACTTCAAGCAATGTAGTTTATGCTCAGTTTTATTTTAAATGTAGCGAACATACAAGTCAAGGTGAATCTGATCAAGCTGTGCCCTTATATTTAATAAAACCAAACTTTCATGATGTTCCTTGTATTGCTTGTACGGATATCAGGTAAGCGAAACAAAAATAAAAATAAAAATATGATAAGTAAAATACAAGACCGAATAAAATATGATAATAAGATAAATGATACCAATCATTCTGTATAAGTTTCAGTACTGTGCAATTTTCTTTTCTACTATCAAAAGCAACTGAGCTTGAAAGCAAATTGTGTTCCTTATTTTGAAAGAATATATATTTCATTCTCACTTATTGTTAGTGGAATGTTTTTTATTAACAATTAAAAGAAAAAAAAGATATGTGGACGAAATCGGTAAAAAATGGAAAGCTTTGAATGAATGGCTTTTAGAATTTTTGCGTTTTAATTTAAAAAATTAAAATTATCTCAATTATCTTTTATATCCATTTTTACACAGGAGTATGTTATGAGCAATTCAGTTAGGGTAGTTGTCGACGAAATTGGCTGAATTTTTGATAAATTATTCAAAATATTTAAATATATAACTTTAAAATTGTAAAATTATTTATCGCTTAGCTCATAGTAATATATGCCATAAAATTTTAGTAAATTATTCCGTTTAAAATGGTTAACACATGATTCTCGATACCCAAGATTAAACATGAGCCGAATTATTGTTTGTGTAGAATAAATATTCGTGTACAATCTGAACATTGTCCCCATAATATTACACAATACTGCATGGAAGCATATACAGACGCATAATACACAAAAAACAAAGCTTCAGTGTTATGAGTTTGTTTCAATTTTTTTATATAAAAATAAGCCGTTCTTAACTTTTTACACATTGTGTCAACATGTCGATACCATTTCATACCTTCATCCAATATTATACCTAAAAATTTCATTTCGCTTACTTGCTTAATCGGATATTTTATTGATGATGTAATAGATGTATCAATAACTTTATTTTTAAAAAGTAAAAATGTTGTCTTAGTCATATTTATGATTAAGTGATTATTTCTGCACCAATCAGCAAATTGTTCAATTACATTATTTATTTCATTTATTAAATTATGTAAATTATCTGAAGATAATATCACAGAGGTGTCATCTGCATACAGCAATAATTTTCCGTGCAGAATATAGGACGGAAGGTCATTTATGTAGGTCAAGAACAATAATGGTCCAAGATTTGAACCCTGTGGAACTCCAATGTTGACACAGAGTGGGCTTGATTTTATACCTTCAACATCCGTTATTATTTTTCTATTGTCTAAATAGGACATAAACCAGGAAAGTGGAAGCCCTCTTATACCAAGGCTTTCTAATTTATTTAACAAAAACTTGTGATTGACCATATCGAATGCTGAACTTAGGACCAAAAATAGTGATAAAACGTATCTTTTTTTATATACCGGATATGTAAGCAATTAACTCAGTTCTTATTTTCACAACTTTTGATTCACAGTCGATTCAGTTGTCCCCACCATATACTATGCACCCTGCTAATACTTTTTTGATTTGAATGTATCTCGTATACAGCCAAGAGTCGTATTATTGTTGTTTGTTTAGAATTATATAACTTGTTCGCTTGGATTATATAATAATGTCAATCTTTTCGATCGATCGATTTTTAATCTATTACAATAATTGACCTTATTGTAATATTTTAAAAACCGATCGAGCAGACGTTACTAATTTTTTGCCTTTGTGCATCACTTGAGGTTAAAATAATATATTACCATATATTGCCTCAAATCCTGTCTGAATAATAATGTGCATCCTTGGCTGAAAATTATTAAAAGACATTTTTATAATTAAGTTTTTAAAATAATTGATAATTTAGAAATTATAATATTTAAAATAATGGGGTTTTATCTCCGTTTCCGAGACTCCATGGTCTATAACAGAGGTCACCCACATCATTTTTTTTAAACCTTTATTAATTCTTTTAAACATATATTAATGATGTGAGTGGAGGACAAGAAATTTGTATGCAGAGTAGGAATTGGTATATTATGCAGCTAGGTATTGGTAGAAATTAATAATAATATAAATCACTACTATTTATTTTATACATTTTTACTTTTGACAGTTAATAATAAATTAAAATATATTTTATATTTATTACATTTTTTCCAATACAATACGTATTTATAAGCCACATTCAGATGTGGTAATGCATTTTTATTTTTAGCGATCATAAATTTGTATTTACTTATTTATAAAAATTTGTCATTCCTTCAACGGTTATAGAGTTTGATTTAATGCGATCGTCAGATGTCGTTTTCGTCGCGCACCCTGCTGATAGTTTACAATCTCAGTCTAGTCATATAATTGATGTGGGTTCTGAGCTGAAATTTTTTAACACGATTACTGCAAGACAACTACTTTAATTTTTTAGAACATCTATTTCTACAAAAAATTATTATTGTAAAATTTCCCAATTCTGCTTAGTTTTCAAGTTATATTTAAAACATTGAAAAGAGACGAGTTTTACCCCGTTCTCAAAAACAAACATAGAAAACAATAAAAGTCCTTTTACGGAATTGTTCCTTTCTCTGGGATATTTTCTGGTCTATTCAATAGACTATAAGGGATTTTTATTCTAGGTGAGATGAATAGCGCGTACATAATTTAATAATTAAGTAATGTCTGAATATTGCTAACACTCTTAGACATTAATACTTGATAGAAAAAATCATACACATCTTGGATGGGAATCAAACCAACGAGCACTGGTACGAAAAGCCTAAAATATGTAACCGCCTAGTCACCTCCGTCAGTATAACATAGATGGTAGTATAAAAACAAAAAAATAATAACTCAAAATAATTAAAATATTAGCTTTAATTATTTAAAAAAAGAAATATTGATTTTTGCGTAACTATAACTTTATTTTGACTAGTTCCGGAACACTGTTCCTTCATCAGAAAATATATGATAATGATGAAACTAGTCAAAATAATATTATTGTAACGAAAATCTCAAATATGGATTTTCGTCAGTAACGACCTATTCAATATAAAATATAAAATATGAGCTTTTATATGTAGATAACGCACTAAAAAAACAAAAATTATTAAATAGTTAATTGAAAAACTTTGGGGCACTTTGTGTTCAAATTAAATTAATTAAACCTTCAGGCCATTTATAAAATATTTCACGCAAAATTCAATTTTACCCATCCGCGGTCTTCACGCATCACGCGGTCTGGAGCAGTCATAAAACCTGGACCCCCTTCAAATGAATGATTAAAATTGTTTATATTTTACAAATACGTATTTCGACTATATCCTCCCCTCTTGTCACACATATTATCAAGCTTGATAATTAATTACCCTTCCTCCTATCTACGAACGTATTTTTGACGGCCTCATTCAAAGAAATATTCAATACAAAGCTTTTGTAATTAAAATTCTAATAATTTTTTGCTTTTTAGTGCGTTACCTTCTAATAAAGCTTTTATTTGTTTTTTTTTTTTTTAGTGGAAAACAAATCAAATGTTTATTTTAGTAAATATGAATTCATCCAGATGGTACCATATTATTATTGCATTATCATCAGAAAAATGACCTATACTAAAAATTAATTTTCTTCTGCGATCAATAATTTCAATCGTTACAAAGTCGGAACTAAACTTATAATACTTTTGCATTTTACTTTTTTTTTTATTAGTGATCCAGTATTGGTATTTCCATGTGAACAGAATCACGTAACATGCCTTGATTGTTTTCGACAATATTGTAGTTCAAGACTTCGTGATCGACAATTCTGGCCACACGAGACTTTAGGTTACACTTTAGAATGTCCAGCAGGATGTTCTAATTCCTATATAAAAGAAACTCATCATTTTCGTTTAATGAGTGAAGTTCAAGTAACTAAAATTTTCATGTTTCCAAATTTTTCAAATTGACAATTTTTATGTTATTTTTATTTTTAGTATGTGCAATATCAAAGGTTTGCAACTGAAGAATATGTTTTAAGACAAGGAGGTGTTCTTTGTCCACAGCCTGGGTGTGGCATGGGTATATTACTTGAACAAGATTGCCAAAGAATTGTTTGCGGTAATTGTGGAGTAAGTAATACTAATTTTGACCAAAACAATGTATTTAACGTTCTTGTATCGTTTAGTATTCCTGGGATAGACATGCGAATCCTAACTTGGAAAATGGAATAGAGGGTATAGGAGTATTATGGCCGGGTGTTCAACCAAGTAATGCAGCTCGAGGTAGATGGATTGGGAATAATAAGGCTGATTCAAATTCAGCAACTACAAAAGCTTGCCCAAAATGTGGGGTTGCTACTGAAAGAGATGGTTATTAAAGAATATTCAAAATTTTTCGAAAATAGTGGCTCAAACCCTGAGAGTGTTCTAGGCACTTATACAGAGACTACCTTAGATACGTTGTGAAAATTTAAGAAGTGATTCCCTGCAACTTATGGTCGAAATTTTGTTGTTTTCGATAAATTGCGCCGTTTGTAAGATACTGGAAATTAAAAGCAATTATTTATTTAAAAAGTATACAGATTTCGGCATCTACGGCAAATTTAATCTATAAAATTTATAAGTATTGCATTTTTGAAAAACCTCTACTGTCCTATATCTCCTATTCCAGGCGAAATTCGTAAAAATATGGTGATAAAAATGACCCACGGAGAATAACTTTTTAAATTTGTTTCAATGTGAAATACACCCAATACATTCGAAAAGTAAACTTTTATTTAATTGATATTTTCGTCTCTAATATTTGAGCCACTGTTTTTTTTTTATATCTGAATTTATGAAAATTAATTTTTTCGTAGGTGGATGTATGCATATGATATGTGCTCGAGGATCTTGTAAATTCCAATGGTGTTGGGTGTGCCATGCTGCTTGGACTAGAGAATGTATGGCTAGTCATTGGTTTGATTAAATATATATGTAACTATCTGTGATTTTAAACGACGTAATTATGTAGTGTGAATATTAAAAATTACCGATTTATTATATTTCTTGAGTTTTATATAAATAAATTTTTAATTGGATTTAAGAGTGTTAGTGAATTTTTCATTTATTAATTTTCCATTTACATTATTACATAAAAGTTTTTATTTTAATATTATTCCGAGTGTCAACATTTTTACTTTCTTTTGTTATAAATTTATGAAAATGTTTATCCTAATCTTAAAATCATGGTGCATATCTTCTTCATTTATAGAATATAAACTGGAGAAAAGCGGAACGTAATAACAAAATTCTTAATAATATTCTTTTGACATCTACTAGTCAAATATATATTGTTAATCTATTCAGATAGGTTTCTATTTCAATATTATAAAATTTTACTTTTTGTATTGAAATTGCACAAAGTTACGAAATGTTTAAAGAATGGATATACAACTTAATTGAATAGTTTTCACATTATTCCAAGAAGTTGAAATTTCATTTCGACTATTGGTAAAATATCTTTAAGATTAGAGCAATATAATTTAGTAATAATAGAATATGCTATTAAAAGCAATGAGAGAGGCATACATTCTTGGTTTTAATGCGGGATTACTAGTTAATTTTATCCAAATAACCATCTACTTACCACTTATTCGGTAAATTTTACCAAGATTTCTGCTTGTTGTGTTGGTAAGACAAATTATTTTGAAATCGAGCCACCTCTTCAAGACATATCTTTGTTCTTTTTTTTTTGTTAATTTGAAATTCGATTTCTTTTTATATTTTGCCTTTCAGTAATTGTTACATATTGATATAATTAACGATTTAGAATTTAATCAAATAAAAAAACTACCGATGAGCCAGCGCTGATAGTTTCTGAACTGAATGATTTAACGATTTTGTATAAACAAAAGTCTTATATTAAGTTACTTTCAGTTTCTTATCGCTATAATATCTAAATTCAGCGTGAAGTCATCTATTTTGAAATGGAGATAATCATAAAATTATTAGGTTTCTGGCTACCTTCGCCTAAGCATCTTAGATTAAATTTGTGATTTCGAAATTGCCATGTATGCTATCATAAATGAAAATTGCCAATATTTAGTATTTTTTGTTATTACGATTATGAGATTAAGCTGATAGGCTGATATTATAATGATATCTTCGTTTATGAAACAGGCGTACAGATGTAAGCCAATTATCATTATACCGTAATTAAAGTTGTAGATAAACTAATCGTTTAAAAAATTTGCATTAATTGGAGCAGGTATTATATATTAGATGTCAAAAATTTGAGGGTTTATGTATCAGCTGTAATAATTAGTTAAATTGGATTTAAAAGATGAATTTTATATACAAATTAAGTTTGTATAGAATCCAATTTTTAATCATGTGATACAAAAAACTACCATATCGAAAATGATAACATTCTACGCTTCTTTCGTTAGAGAAGTTATCATGTATAACATATATATTATCACTCATAGCAGCTTTAAGCTAACTTTTAAGCATATAGTACAATATCCAGTATTGACGATTTTCATTTTACTTGCTCGCAATTTTGTGTCATTGTATTTGAAATCACCATTTTTTTCATCTTTTTGAAATAAGACCCAGATTATACATATATTTCATATAAGTATGCAATAGTTTGGTAGCCCAAAACAAAAATCGCATTCATCTGTTGGAAGCTTTTGAACTCAAAATAATTTTTTCGTTTTGACACTGTCTAATAAAGCGTCTTCATACGAGTGTAATTTTTCAGTACTGTTTTTATATTACACTTGAAAGCGACAAAAACGAATAGCAAAGGGATAAACTCAAGTGGTATAACCAACCACGAAATCTAATTCCAGGAAGGCACCTTAATCTTGTGACCATGGAGACTAGATGACTAAAAAATAACTACCTTAGTTGTGAATTTCTTTATAAAGCGTTAAATCCCGCTATATATCGAGCTGAAAATACTGTTTTAATAGAAAATCGTTAACAAAATGTGAAACTAAAAATGTGACACTTGGATGATATTTAATAAGTTTCATTAACAGTAGTGGTACTATAATTCACATTGTCATCATCAGTAATATCAATTAAATCATTAGTACTACTTACCATAGTAGTGGATACCATTTTAATATCAGTTTTGCCGTTGTTTCGTAATATTGTGTTATTACTACTTACGTCCTTACATTGACCACATGGAGTACCAGGAATTACAACTGGATTTATATGTTGAAACATATCACGATAATAATTAACAGCTGTATTAGATGTAGGAAACATTTTATTTTGGGGTCCAAAACAATGTCGTACTTTAGAGGTTTCACTGCTGTTATTACTATTATAATTTGAACCTATTTGATAAAGGTTCCTACAATTTAAATCATATAATGTCGGTGGTGCTATACCGTGGTTAAATAATCCATAATTGGGTAGTACTTCGATGCTTAACATACCGTTTGCATTTAATTTAGGTATGTTAAAGAAATCATTTGCTACTACTAAATCCAACACTTTCTTCTGTGTTTCTGCTGAAATTTTTGAAGGAAACTAGAAAATTAGGGAAAAAGGAATATATTATTATTTTTAGTATGATTGCAATGCGTATAATAATTTTTATTGAATATTTCAGTTGTGTCCTAAATAATAATCAGAAAGAGGGGTACCGCATACGGGTGCCTAGCACCTAGACCAAGGGGTCCTCTGTGCCCTCCCTGAGAATACCTGTCACCCGAAGGCGAGACGCCTCCGGGCAAGAGGTGCCACTTTAAGCAGATGAAGCTATAGGATTCTGTTGAGGCCAGACGCCACACAGAAGGCCCACAACTTCTCCGCCGAGATTGCTCCCAGGATAGATGGATCCAAAGTTTCGGACCTGTGTCCTAAATAAATATACTTTAAATATTTTGTAATTATGAATAACTCTTCTGAAAGAGTCTCAATTTATTATGATTTTCAGTCTTAGTAAAACTTTCTCAGCAATAACAAGTTCTTTTTCAGAAATCTTCATAGAAAGTAAAACTTAGAATTTTTATTCATAATTCTATAAGAGTTTCTGAAAAGAATTACCATAGATAATAATGAGAATACCACCAGCAGAGTCGTTTACAATTGTTTTGAATCTTTAAAAATTCGTAAAGCTTTTTAATTCTTTTAGAAATATGTACACCCCATCAATTTTTTAAGTAAAAGCCAGTGGCATCATAAACCTTACTTATACGGTTGCAGAGTCAGTACTGGGCTCGATGAATCTAAGGTGGGTCAACTGTTTTTTACATAAGTAAAAATTAAAATTAATTTTTTAAGAGCACTTGGTAGTATTTTTAATTCTGATTTTAATAACTACAAGTTACATTTTGACCCAGTCAAATAGTTCTTTTACCTCTTAAAAAATATAACTTGAAATTTTTCAACGGAATTTTTTTTCGTTTTGGCACTATGAAAATATAGCTTTTGGCCCATAACAAAATTGCGCTTGCAAAAAAATATTGAAGGTCAAAGGTAGCGAAAATCTCAAATATCTCGTAAACTATTGATTTACTTTAACAGAGGTCATTATTAAATTTATTTTTTAATAAATAAAAATAGCTAATTCTATACAAAACAGGTCCTTCACAAAATTTACGTAGGAGGTAGGACGACACATTTTGTCCCTAAGTCTAGTGTAACAGTTGATTGAATGCATCGTTACGATCAACTTTTCTCAGCCCTATATCTCTAGAGCTATTGGTCTTACGCTAATTTTATAAAACACCTTTTTTTCTGTTATAGAATTAGCTAAGGAATGAATTTAATAATGATTTCTGTTAACGTAAAACTAGTATTTTACGAGATATTTGAGAAAACCCGATTTTGTGATCTTTGACTTTCAATAACTTTTTTTGCAAGCGTGATTTCGTTATGGACTTTTTGCTATGTTTTCATAGAACCAGAACGAGATAATTTCATTGGAAAATCTCCACTTGGATATTTTAATAGGTAAGCGCATTTTTTGTACTATTTAACTGGGTTGTTTGTAGTGTTTGGCGAAGGTAAGGAATCGTAGTTACGAATCGTTAGACTGGGGGGCAAGTAGTTTTAGGTGGGACTCGGCCCACCCTCTGCCAACGCCCCTTGTAAAAGCTGGCAGTTTTTCATAAAACCCTACATAAAAATATATGAGTGTTGTTTTTAGTGTTTTATGGCGCTGTGTATGTTGACGAAGTGCACTAATGGTTGAGTTCCGCGATAGACACCACGCTTACAGACGCTTTCTCTAGCGAGGTAGGGCAGCAAAAGCATGACCGCCAAATTATACTTCCAAACGAACATTGTTTAAGTGTTTGTTTATTTATCCGTCATGTTTCACCTGGGTTGTTTTTAGTATATTCCACTGTATTTTTAATTTTTTGAATGTTTAAATCTTTTTTTTTCTGATTAAACAAAAAAAAAACACATGACATAAAAAATCTTATTAGAAAAAATCCTAAATTACCGACATTTTTTTCAAATTATCAATTTGGACTGCTTTGGTTTGATTCTGGAGGCTTTTGAAGTCACTTAAACAAACATTCTATTGGTTGAAAAACAGCTGAACTGTTTTTATCCGCCAAACATATAATTCCAAAACGAACGGCATTTTCAAGAGTAGAGTAAGCTCGTTCATAAGCCAAAATGAACGCCAATAAATTGCGCTTATAATGGCCCAAAACGAATACACCAGCTACATACGTATTTCTAACCAAAATCTATTTCAACTCTTAAGATACATGTCCTTGTAAAACATTTAGTAAATAAATAGTCCAGTAATAACAAACTTAATAACAAGCAAATTTTGGAAAAATTAGGGGAAAGCTGGTTTTTGGTATACAGCTTCCTTTTGGTGTTTTAATGAAACTGTAAAAAAATTCCTATCCGTGAACCAATAAAACTTTCAGGGGGTGTTAAAGGTCGTAAAAAACAGTTTATTTCATTTAACAGCCTAATATTTTATACAAATTTTGTAGTTTTTTCATAAAAAACAACCGTTTTCGAGATAAATTAATCGACAGGGTTAAGACCTGCTATTTTTATACAACAACTAGCAGCCCACCACTACTTCGCACCGAATTATTTGAATAAGGATTAATTCAATTAAATTATTAAACAATTTCAGGTCAGAATAGCTTTTCAAAAATCTTATTATTTTTGTAGGCCTATTTAGATCTAAAATTCTGCAGTACATTAATTTGATGTATTAGTCATGTATAAATAAGCATTAGCCATGTCGTAGCGTCCTTAAAACGTCTTTTTATAGCTTCTTTACAAAACATCAAGATTTCTCTACTATCTTTAAATTTAAGATGAATGTAATATTCTACTATTCTCTGGTAATATACACATCAAAATCAAAACCTTCATCAAAATCCATATTGTGAAGTTTAGAAGTAGAGTGATGCCGCGAGAAACGAGAATCAGTCAACGAGTGACAAGATTAAAATTAGAATTCTGATTTTCGAGAAATATTCGAGCGGCAGACGATACAGACAGACGCAGATAGCAACTTTGTTTTATACTATAGATAGTAAACAAAGATAATGATAGGCATAATTCACGCATATATATATATATATATTATATATATATATATATATATATATATATATATATATATATATATATATATAAATGTTTTCAACCGTACAAAGTCGAAACATATATATATATATATATACATATATATATATATATATATATATATATGTATATGTATATATATACATGATATATACCAGGAGATTAAGTTTAGTTCCGACTTTGTAACGGTTGAAAACATTGATTGTAGAAATAACAATTTTGGTATAGGTGTTCATAAAATGAATTAATTAGCCCATTTCCGTCCATCCGTCCGTGGACACGATTACTCAAAAACGAAAAGAGATAACGAGCTGAAATTTTGTATTTGTGTTCTAGAACTAAAAAGTGAGGGGTCTAGTTCGTGAATATTCTACATTTTGCATTTATACGGGTGTCGGAAACCACATTTTATTCCAATAGGAAAAAAATTATTTCATCGGTACTACTTCGATTGCTACATATTCTTCGAAAATTCGCTAAAAATAAAACATATAATAGAAGTACCGTAGAAGTAAGTAATAATCATAAATTTTGGTTCGAATAATTGAACTATCATTGTATTGAAATAATTATTATGAATTTTTATTAAAAATGGCTACAATTCTCTCTGTTAAACTAAATATTATTTTTAATAACATAATAATTAATAATATAGTTTTTAACTAATGATTAATAATAATCATAATAAAATACTTTTCTTTGTAATTATTAATTTTTTAATAATAAAATAATAAATAAAATAATATTGGATGGTTATATTTTAAAGTAAAGTCTTGTGAAAAAGTTTAGTTTAATTATCTTCTAGAATAGTAGATTGTGCAACAAGCGGTAAGTTGTCGATTGCCCACGAGAGCAATATTGTCCACTCATTTGTTCGAGTGGGCAATCGACAACACCGCACGAGTTACAGATTTTTTTTTTTTACTAATACGGGATAAGTACTATTTTAGCGCCCGTTTTTTGCGTACTAGTACTAAATATTTGCTATACATCTGTCTGGTAATAATTGAATAGCCAAACAGCCATACTTTTTTTATAACTAATTTCAATTATTTTTTCAAATTTTGATTTGTTTTTTAACCTGGTTTAGAATAAATGTAACGATTATAGTGAACGCTGTAATCATAGCTAAATATACCCAGAAGCATAGCGTTTGTGAAATTTAAAAAAAAGATTATTTATATGAAATAAGGATTGAATACCACATAGGCATGCTAAACAATTGTTATTATGATTTTCTGAAATGGTATACGAAGTATACGAAAGTTTCTAAGTATACGAAACCAAATGTTGCTGGTTGAAAGTGTGATGCTTTTCACACACATCATATTTTGCGCCATTACAAAGACGCCCTTCAAAGTTTTAAATTCGATGCCACGAAAAGCAATGTATATAATCAATTAATAATTCGTTTGGAGGATTCTTTCTTTGTCATGTAAATGCTAACAATCAAGTTTCTTATCTTAGAAAACAACTTTCAAGTTTCAATTATAGTAACAGAGAGTACAAAATTTGAATTCGATTGACGTGAAACGTTTTCGTATTTCAACCCAAGGCAGCCGAGGCAAGGGCGTCGTCAAGGGGGGGGGGGGCAAGTAGGGGCAGTTGCCTCCACCTAGAGATTCAAACACAATGACTCATTGTTTTTGAATGAGATATGAGCTGAATTTATTTGTATTGAACTTTATATGCGCGTAAGGGGACCTTATTTAAAAGTAGAAGGGCAACTTATTTAAACCTATTTTCATAATGACAATTTCTTCGAGGGGAAATTTTATAGAAATTTCATCTCATAATTTTTATAAACTAAAAAAGAATGTAAAATATTTTTCTGTAAACAAATATGAACCTGTTGCTATCGGGCTCCAATCCGTAGCTTTGGACGTGGTCAAGGTCTCGCAGCACATTAAACGCATTTAGCAATTGTTTATGAGCCACCGTGACAATCCCGAAAAAGTCACCGATGAAATTATAAAGGATGCTACTGTTGTTGAAGTACGTTTTGCTGAAGAAATCTCTCACTCCCTCATTCGCATTATCAAAATTACACTCGGCGCAAATGCAAACGATGTCAGTGGAAAATCTTACAGAAACTTCCGAAACTATCGCCCAGTTTTATGATTTACCTAACACAAAAAATGAAATCAAACTGTGGCAGCGATTGTTGTATGATAAACCCTACCAAACAAATCTGACCGTTGTTGATGTCCTCAAAGAGGCAAAAACCTTCTTTCCCGAAACGGGAAAAGCGTTGAAAATTTTGATCGCTCTACCGTGTTATCGCTCTACTGGTTAAGAAGCACTATGGGCGAAAACCGCCTCAATGGTCTGGCTACGACGAGTGTGCACATAAAAATTATTAATGAAAACTTACAAGATTTTTATAATAAAGTGAAAGAATTTTATAATAAACCCCCGAAGATTTTGTTTCAATTAACTTAATAAAAAAAAAGAATCTCGCTCGACTACTTTATTATTAAAATCTTGTAATTGTCAATGTCCTACATTTTGTCCCAAATCCTTTTTATTCTGTTATTCTAATAAATATAATAACTAACTATAATAAATATAATATAATAACATGTGCTTTTGACTGTATTTAAAATTGGTGCCCCCCCCCCCCCCTTGGGCCATCGGCTGGCGACTCTCTTGAGCCCAGGTAAAACTGGCAACATACGAGTGTTTACGATCGAGTTAGTCGGTTTAGAAGACGAAAATACACGAATATAGTATGTGACTATTAATAGTCTATTGTAAACTATTTAAAAGCTTTATTCAAGATTTGAATTATCTGAAACTGGCGGGTGCAGTGACTAAAGTATTGACCGATTTACGTGAATACAATCGATATTTTAGTTCGATATATATTTTTGATGTGAAAACATCTATAGCGAGACTATTGAAGTATGATTTTATATGGGGAGTAAAAATAAAATTTCAGATTAGACTGTGACGTTTTTAGTAACTTTCGGATATGTAACAGTTGGCAATCATCGGCATTCGTGTTTTAAATGGGAATTTAACATTAAGTTTATGAATATTCATTGCTATTGTGTATAGGATATGTGTTCACATCATGCCTGAGTCCCGGGCTCAAAACTTTTTTAATGAACAAATATTTATAGTTAAAATAATGTCTGAGAATGATGTTACAAAAATTTTCAGTGTGCTTTCTGTGGGAAACACTACTTACAGTATATGCTGCTACAGTATTATTTTTTTTACATATGGCACAAAATTAGCGCTCATTTTTCAATATTTTATAATTGATTTATGCTTTGTTCATTTGATTTGAAATATACTAACAACTTGCGAAAATTACGAAATAAATTTTTTTACAGCATCCTAGGCATCGATCTAATAATTTACTGACAAGGCTGAGAAGACGAAGAATTATTTTTGTATTCTTTAAAAATTTTTACTATGATTGATATAGCAACCTGCATCATATAGCACGTGGTTTGCACAGAAATTATGAGGGGAAATAATTATTGAAATTATGTTTACAAATATCGATCCATCCTTAGAAATGTAAATGATATAATCGAAACTGAGAAGTTGGAATTTTTTTATTTGAGATCATTTTTTTATGACCTAAATGATGTTTCATAAAATAAAATGATTTCTCTTTAAAGTCGATTATCTCGAAAAATCTTTCTTTTTTCCT
Source organism: Nineta flava (assembly GCA_963920215.1). NCBI lineage: Eukaryota > Metazoa > Arthropoda > Insecta > Neuroptera > Chrysopidae > Nineta > Nineta flava. The sequence goes on along the minus strand of OY986045.1, from coordinate 13,639,804 downwards.
TTTCTATAATCGATCTATTTTTAATTTTATTCGTTTTTTTTCATTTCGTTCTTTTCGGGTTTTGCTTATGGATATAAAGGAGCAAATACATAGTTCGACGAAGTTTTAATATATTATTTTCCATGATAGTTTATTATTTTAATCAGGCTAGTCTTTTTAATCATATATATGGTCTCGCAAAAATGTTTTCAGACTTTCACCAAGAACCAACAGCAATTTATAAATTTTACTTTAACAACTCTGTTTTAAAGTACCTAAAGTTATGAAATTTTCAATACTTTCCAGGTTGCACACCAAAATGTGCATTGGCCTGGCCGCTTTTTTGCTCAGTTCGATTCACGAATACTCGAGCAACTTTTTTTTTTGTCAACATGATTGGCCGAATATTTAGATCCAAATAGAGTGTTTTTAGGTATTTTGGGTCATTTTGAAACAAGAAAAGGTCAATTGTCACTTTTACGTAAACTTGACCGTTTCCGAGTTATAAACAATTTGAATTATAAACAATGAGAAGCGCATTTATAGACGTTTTACACAGGTTTTTGCGTCTATTTGACAATTAAAAAGCTTTGGAATGACATAATCTGTAATTACTCTTAAGAATTTTGGTTAATTCAAAAATTTCAAGTTAATGTTGTTTTTCAGCCTCGAAAACGGCGATTTTGCTTTTTTCCAGACATTAAATTGTCTTAAAACATTAAACTGTTTTAAATTATTATTTTTTTAACTTGAAAACGGCCAAGTTTACGAAAAAATCACAAGATACCTTTTTTGTTTAAAATGACGCAAAATATCTAAAAACACTCTATTTGAATCTAAATATTCGGTCATTCGGGAAAAAACAAAACAAAAAACTTAAAAAAATTGGTACCACAACGCACCGTGGCAAATTGCATCTCTATAATATTTAGCATATTTTGAATGCATTCTAATAAAAAAATTGTCTCCGAATGGTTTCCGACACTCATGCGCGACTCATGCTAGACTACGTGTGATATGTTGAAATTAAATTCAAACTAAAATGACAGAATTCAAATTAATTAAATCTTTGACAACATACAGTTTTTTACTTTAAAATATTAACCACCAATATATTAACTTTTCAATATATTATAATAAAATGAATGTAAATAAAATTATTCTTAAATTAATTTCATAAGTTGTCAACTTAAATGTTTTCTTTTCATACCCTCTTCATACGTAAAACGTATAATTAATCAATAATAATAATAATGATTTTGTACAGTTAACAGTGGTATACTTAAAAACTAGATATATAATTTTTTTCTTGTTTCTAAAATTTGATATTCTATTTATTTGAGTTTTAAAAATTGTTTTCATTTGCCATACTTTCAATGATATTTGGTTTAATATTTTCTTTTGATTTCTTTAGGCCAAATATTGTAGAAATTTCACAACAAAAATAATATTCAATTGAATTTTTATGACAGACAATAATTACTAACATAAAATTGAGCGTAAATTATTAAATTTGATGTTTCTGTGATATAATTTTCTAGTAAAAATTTGTAAATCTATTTCGTTTTTATGATGGGCATATAGACAGATTTTGGCACTAGATTTGATTGGGAAACATTTTTCTTTTTCTATCAATAAATATAATTGTTTATCTACAATGCATGCATTATTGTGGCGTCACACAATAGAGAAAAATATATAAACAAGTATGACAAAGTTCATTGATAGATTTAATTATGAAAGAGAGTAGCGAAAGTAACGCATTTGGGTCCATCCAATTAAGTCATATTCTTAGAAACAAATTTTTATTATAAAAAGTACTTATTATCAAATAGACTGTGGTCTGCAAAAAAAATCGTTCCAAAAAGTGAACGAATCCTAATGTATAGAAACAAAAGTACACAGTCAAAATGATTTTATGAAAATACTTAAATACATGCATTGTTGACAAGTACAACTTTCGACTGATGTTCCAGGCCAAAAATTCGACTCACAAGGCATCTTTTGTTTTTCTCTACTTTTATAGATATGACTATTTTATTTTGTTTGGTCCCAAACGATAAATACGTTTTCCAATCCTTAAAAAACATTGTTTCAAACGATGAGCCCTCTATCTTATTTAAAGAGTTGGGGCTCCTCAAATTAAGATTTCTCATGTTATTAGCTGAGGAAAATTTGTTTTTAATACTTTAAATCACTGACCTCTATATAACTGGACAGGCTATACTTATGTATCTTAGCATGAAATAACGAACACAATTGAAGCGCTGTCTAACCGCCTCAACTAGCCAGGGTACTAAATTTTGCTTCAATGCGCTTGCGTGACTAATAACTTTATGTGTGTGTGTGGAAATACATGTGGTAGCACACATACATACCGTACAGGCACGTTGAAGCAAAAATTAGTACCTTGGCTAGTTGAGGAGCACTTCAATTCGAGCTAAAGCCGTAACATGGGGTAATTAAATGTATATCTCGAGTAATATAACCAATTTAAAGAATGGGGTATGGTTTAGTAGGAAATAAAATTATCTACCGAATCTGTAAAATTATTCTTTTAGCGAATTTCCTGAAAGGAAATAGAGTATCGAGTATAGAGTCCCTGAATGAAATTTGGTATTTGAGGCGCTTTTGGTATTCAAAAGGTCAAGTTCGTTAATGGGTAAAATCGAACAAGGGGAAAGGGGAGTTTAGAGGGAGGGGGAAACGCAAAATTTGACATATCTCCCTTAATATTTAAAAAATCGAAAAATTTATAAGAAGTAAAGTTGTAGGTATTAAGTTTTACTGTAATTTTGTTTCTTATCATTTTTTCTGTTACACTAATATTTACAGAAATGTTGACGGTTTAAGATTAAAATTAAATTCCTTAATATCTCTGTACACATTCGAGTTTGAGCAAAAATGATAAAGTGATGAATTGTAGTAAACATTATTTTCTACAACTTTGTTCCTTACGCTTTTTTCGGTTGTTCTACTATTAAGAGAGATATTTTCTATTTTGTGTTTTCTTCTTTCTTTATGCCCCCTTTTCCCCTTGACGTATGTCATTTATTCATATAATTGGCCTTGCAAATACTAAAATCATACACGACATGTCATTTTGATCAGACTAAAATTGTGACCGCTAGAAAGTAATTTATGTATTTTAAGGAAATTCGCTAAGTTGAAGCAGCTCCTGCGTAACGAATTTTTTTTTCTACAGGCGTTCAAATTTGATTTAATGATAAATTCGTCTTTAAATATCTGTCGATACTAAAATACTCATCTTATCGAAAAGTTTCCATTGTTTTCACAAAAGTAGTTTTTAAGATTGTAGTCTTTAAGAAGGGGATATTGGTTTATGGTTTGAGTATAAAATAGGTATTTCAATTTCCTACACTATTATTATTTGAAAATTTTCGATAGTACGCCTCGGTCTCAAAAAACATTTTGTAAAGTATGGGAAATATCATTTTGAGGAGTGTCAGGTCTGTAATTAAGTTAGAGGGCTCATCTATGCACACAATGTTTTTTAAAAATAAGAAACGTATTTTTCGTATGGTATCTAATAAAACATAACAGGATCGTCTTTCGTGGCACACCCTAATAGTTATTTGCATGAACGAATCACAATATAGTACCAAGACCTGTATGACCATAGTTTTCTAATTTTATAAAAAACAGTTTGTGGATACAAGAAACTATTAAGCTACAAACAAAATTAAATACAATCACAAAAATAACTGTAATTATTTAACATTTTTTTTTAATTTACACAATATTTTACAAAATTGTATTAAAATGGTCGTTTTTCATTAAAAAAAACCCTTTTCATTATCATTTTTCCATACAGCAACTTACGTACATCATTTGACTGTTTATGTTTATGTTTTATTTTTTCAAATAGAATCAAAATATTAAATATCAATCTACAAATTACATTTATATTTGATAAACTTCAATGGACCTTTTTGATATTTCTATATATTATATAATTGTTTCATATATAATAATTAATAATAAAAAACAAAATTATACATACAAAATAATCTATTTAAATTGATTTCAACAATTTGTTGGAAGCATTTACTCTGTAAGTGTTGTTAATAAAGATACATGTTTTTGTCTGTGTATCTAGATACATTGTGTATGTGGATTATAAATTATACAAAATAAACACTTTTAATTGTTTTAAAAGTGATTAAAACAAGCAGTAGTAAATTTATCATACGAATTATTCTGTCTGCTTGTCTATGCTTAATTACAACGGGTTACTTATTCCAGAAGGTTTTAGTATTTAAATAATTTCAAATAAAAGTTTTAGTCGTTACATAGATTTGAAACCTGGTTTACCAAAGCGTATGCTTAGAAAAAAATTGGAAGATGTTTTAAATAAAGTTTTTGACACCGAGCTCTTATGTACGCCCCTCCTGGTTTAAGTTAAGTATTCCTATTGATATTCGCCATTAATTTGTTTCGTAGATATTAGTATAAATAATTTTTATAGATCTTGATCCTGTTTTTCATTCAATGGCCAGCACTCTTGATGATTCTGAGCATTTTAGATTAAAATTTGGCTAATTTTTAACGAAGCTTGATCGAGGTGCACTGTTGTGTATGGCCCACTAACTTCTAATACATGATCACCCCATTCTGAATATCATGGTGCGTCCACATATGCGCGCCGCTCGTGCGCATCGAATTCGTCATATTTGGACGGTGCGCGTCCAAATGACGGTGCACAATGATCCATCTGAAGTCGGTTGTTTCAACGAACACTTTGTATGTTCGCAGTTCATATTTGGACATGTTCGTGAAGGGTTTGTCATTTTTAGCGCGCATGTGATTATTGTTTTTTTAAATATTAATTGAAATGTAGTATTTTAGTTCAACTTGAACATTTTTCAAGCTGAACTAAAATTTAAACACTTTAATTAATATTTTTAGATTATTTTCAGGCTTAAATAACGGGTTTTTGTGATTGATACAACTTCACTGCAATATGAATATATGTTCGTGGGTTTCCTATGGATCGCTGGAGGTTCGTTGAAATCAACAATTCCAATTCGTGGCGGGTATATGTGGACGCACCTTAAAAGAATTGAAAAGTTTTTTCATCATATAAAATGGTATTGAAATATAGTAATATAGTTTCTATAGAAATATCTGGGGTTGAATTCATAAGTGTTTCGTTCTGCCAATTTTGAACATTTTTGTCATTTAATAAATTTACTAACTGTAATAACCGGCGTTGCCCACGCTTTAAAAATTTCTGTTAAAGAGTGCATAGGAAATTTATGTCATATAATTATTTTTTTCTAAATTTTGACAGTTCAAAAATTTAATTTTTTATATTTTAAATTTATTGATAAATAATTTTTGAACTGTCATTTAGAAAAAAATAATTATATGAAAAATTTCCTATGCACTCTTTATAATAATTTGTTTAATCCCTGGCAACGCTGGCTATTTCACCTAGTAAATTTATAAAATGACATAAAAATGTTCAAAAATTGGCAGAACGAAACACTTATAACTTCAACTCGGTGTCTATGTGTCTCACAGACCACTTCACGTAAAATGATTAAAATTTGACATAGTTCTAATATGCAGTTACTATATGGACATAAGGTTTAAAATTCGAATTTGTTAGTAAGGGTTAAATTTTATGGGTTCAAACGGGAAATAAAAAAAATTCAAGGACATCATGTAAGGTGACAAATAAAAATACATTGAAGCGCGAATTCAGCAATACATAGAGATGTATTTTATTTATGCTTTTGAAAAAAATTTTATTTTTGAAAAAAACGGTTGAAAATTGCTGACCCCCACCCTTATCTCCAAAATAAGTTTTCTCTATCGCTGAGAAAATTTTTAATAATTTGTGAATAAGTTGGGTTTCTGTTCATTTCATTACAATTAGCCTGACTAAAGCCACCATTTTGGATTACTACGTTATAAGTAACTTTACCTATAGATACAAATCAATTTGTCACTATGGACAAAAACAATATCATAAAAATTTGAATGCGACAAATATTCATGCTATTGTTGAATGTTAGATTATTTTATTGTTAGTATAAATACATCAAATGTATCTAGATACTTGGAACCTGTATATCTACTTAACAATACTATTTACGTTTAATATATTTTTTGGAACAAATAAATTATAAGGAAGCGCACAATAATTGGAAAGTATTTTTTGTGATTCGAATATAATTTAAATTATTTTTAATTTGGCAAATTTAGCATCAATTTTACCTATATACCTTTGATAAAACTAATTGTCTATATTTTATGTAATGAAACTCATTCACATTTTTTAAACAAAAAATACTACAACAAATTAATATTTAATAAATTTAAGGCACCATATAAAATTTTTAAATTTTTGAAATGATATTTTTTTTAAAAATATTTCCAACAACTTTTTTGTTTGTTAATGTTATGAAAAATATTTGAGAATAAAAAATGTTTATCAAATATTTTTCTATTAGTAAACGGTGAATTGACTATCTAACGATTTTTAAATATATTTTTTCTTATTCTTTTTTACTAATATTAACGATATTTATTTAAATCATGCATACATACATTTAAAGTTCATACTATTCTGAATTTTTTTTATTTTTATTTATTTATTTTATTACTAATTGCTAAAAACATTTAAAATAAGAATATTATTTTTCTGAATTTGTACAACTATTTATAGCTTAGTAAAAATATACATATGATAAATCAATGTTAGTGGATTCGTTAATATTTTTATTTTATAATGTGTAGAACAATTCGTTTGTTAAAATTATGAAAAATCCATTAAATACGATGTTGAAATAGTCCCTTTGTCCATATTAAAAATAGCGTCTTATGAATCTCAATTCTATCAATGATTATATGTAATAAATAGAGGTAATTAAATTTAAAATTAAAAAAATGAAACAACATTTCACTAAAATATTCTATAACAGTATTTAGAAATTATTTTAAAAAAAAAATTGAAATATATTTCAGGTAAAATGCAAATAAATTAGAAACAATTTTGATGGAATATCTTGTAGTGAAAATTAACATATAAATTAAACAAATTTTTGAGATATTCGTAACAATATTTTTATTTTTGATTAGTTTCGGAAACACATCTCCTTCCTCTGAAGACAAGGAGTTGTGAGAAATGACAAAAATGTAAAAATTTGAACAAAATGGTAAACATATAGGTTGACCATTAAAGAGACTAATGGTCAACATGTGCCTTTTTCGAATTCCACTTCACCTTCTTAGAAAATTATGACCAAGGTGTCATTCGATTCGTAATTACATCTAGAAAGTTTTTGAAAAAGTTGAAGTCCCGCATAAAAAAAATTGCAAAAGTTGGTTAAAAAAAAAGGTGGTTTCGTTTTTTGAAAATATCTCAAAAACTATTGTAGATATCGGATATCGAAAAAAAGATTCTTAAAGAGCAGGAAATTTCCTAAAAAAAATTAATTAATTCTTATTAGTTAATAAATAATTTTTTAGGTTTTATCCGAATTTGTTCTTTGTTTTCATTTATATATCATACAATGTTTTAATTATGTAACTTAACAACCCTTCTTGTTAAAATTTGTATATTTTTGACATTATATATTTTCTGAGAAAGGAACTGTGTTTCTAAAAAGTCAAAAATCTCAAATATTTAATAAATATAATCGATTTTCAGCAAATAACGACCCATTCAATGCAAAAAATAATAAGTAACTGCCTAATCATATTTATAATACGTTTTATGACATTTAAAAAAAATAAAACTGGTTATGAGCATTTGTATGTACTATATATATACAGACTGTGTTGGACAGCTTTTCCTATAGTAAATCAATGTTAAATATTATTTATTACTAGCTGCCCGTCTGGTACTGTATGATGTCAGTCAGTACACATATAAATAAAGTCAGTCAGTTATCTCACAGCTATACTGTATGCGTATGGTTGTTTGTTTGTCATTAAAGACTGGGGATTTTGTGATGCCCAATGCACATACTAAAGTGTACTTTCATCACATGTGTACTGCCTGACTTCATACAGTACCAGACGGACAGCTAGTAATAAATAATATTTAACATTGATTTACTATAGGAAAAGCTGTCCAACACAGTCTGTATAGTATATATGATTGTTGCTCTCAAGAACTTTTATATTATGGATATTCAAGATCACAACTAGTTTTAACACACCAAGGAGCAGTGAAAAACGTACTAAACTGTTTTGAACACCCTAAAAATTAGTATCGAATTCCATATTTTATCATTCGATTTTAATTATCTTTTTAGGTACAAATTATAAAAATTGACAAACTTCACAAACCAATGTTTTGGGTTAAAATTTCGTATATTTTTACTAGGCTACCAAAAAAAAAGTAAAGAAATAATTCTTTACTTTTTATAATATAATATCATAAAGATGATGATTAGAGTGATGAGAAATAAAATTGATTATGGAAGGAAGAAAAATTGTCTACTAAATTTTGTCAGAAAAACAATAATTATATTGGTCCCGAAAATGTTTTCTAAGTTTTTGAAAAATCATGATCTATTTTGAGAGATGTTGCTGAAGATATGTTGTAAAAATTTAAAATTTTGTTATGAAGTATAAATGTTTCCTAAATAGTAATCAAAGTCCCAACCTTTTTACTTTAAAAAAGGCACAATTTAGTATATGTTTTTTTTTCTTTTTTTCATTTTATTATTATTTATTTAATTTAGTTAGTAAATAACAATTATACTAAAAAATTTGGCTAGTAATGAATTTATTTGTTTTTATTCATTATTTGGCATGAATTAACCAATATGTTTAATTGTTTTTGATTATTTTTATAATTCAATCATTTAATTAATTTAAAATTCATATAGTAAGGATTAATATTTAATTTATACATAGATCAAGCGGCAAGTATAGTAAAAATTACTAAGGTATTTTATTAGTAATACAAACAGGGGAAACACATTTGAAAAAACAGGATTCATTAAAGTTATTATTTTGTATGCCAGTTTTTTGCAACTATATTAGTTCTTATATATAGAGCTTGTTTTTTAAAATACACCCAATCTGGAATACGAAATACAGAAGATAGTGTATTTATCGCTGTCTATATCTCGTCAATCGTTGATTTTATTGAACAAAAAGTTTGAGACAAATTTTGTATTCATTATTTGTTATTATAGCCTATTCCAAAAAATTCAAAAACCTAGAACCATTAATTCCACGATTAGCAGAAATGGTGTCGTAATAAATCATGGCTGCATTAATATGTTTCTCTTTTGGGTTAACCATTTTTTTGACGACCTCTCAGAGTTAAAATGTTTACTAGCGTCATAGCCCATTGTTGTACTGAAACGGCTCCAAATGGTTTTAGGAGCAGTAGAGATAATGGTCAATCCACTTTCAGTATCTTAATGCACGTTATGGACTAAGCGTCCCATCCAGGATAGCTGCTACGATCTAACCTAATCTAGCATGTGTTTTATGAAGTTCTATGGTGTTAGTAGATATCTAACAATCTACGTATCTGTGCAAATTATTTACTCTTCCGAGAGGCCAAAAACCATAAGGATCAGAGGGTTTTGGAACCGAACAAACTCCACATGTGATAATAGTAAGTGAGCTAACATTTCTATAGAATGATTTAGAATAAATTGGCCAGGGAGCATAAGCTCGGGGTTTGGTTTTTCAAAAATTTTGAAAATATAACATACAATTTGTGTTACTATAGTTCTGAATTTTTTGAGGATGAACACCCTTCAAAATGGCGAATCTAAGATTGATGAAATTTATTCCGACATAAGATTTCTTGCCCTTAGTCACAATCTTCTGGATCCTAACGCGTAACGCACTCCGAATAGATAATGAACAGTAGGGGAGATGGTAGGCATCCTTATAATAGATACACTTTTGAATAGATAATTTAGCTAAACTCTAGTTTAACAAGGTACCGCCAAACTTTATGCGAGCTTTGCTGTTATTATATTCGAGCTTTGCTGTTATTATGAGACCTTTAGGTTTAAAGTAATCGCGAGCCGGATTCGCACATGGTTCTCTAATATTTGATCACTTATTTGATCACTCTAATATTTGAAGAAGATCACTTATCAAACACACTTTCCAATATGTTATATCGTTGATTTTGTCGACATTTATGTTTTTTATTTTCTGCTCATAGAGAATCTGCATGTCTCATTTAGCACCAAAATAATAATAAAGAGTTCAAAAGACCCCGCACAAATCTTATGGATTTGAGTCCCGGTCAAATTGGTTATAATTGTGATATATTATACTTCATGACATCCTGAGCAGAAGTTTCAAGTGACTTGGTCTGAGTTTAAGGTCCACTGATTCCTATTAAAAAAACAGTTTGACGTCTTGAAATGACCTAGAAAGCCACTTTCAAGGTCTCTCGTATTCACGATCGAAGTCTCAACCTACTTCCATTTACAACTTACTTATTCAAAAATTTTCGGTAATTGGTCTTATTATTAAAGTTAATTAGATCTTTATGATAATTCAGAAAACGGCTCTTGTGACCACGATATCTCGAAAACTGTCCATTTTTAGACCTTTTCACAATTATAGCCAATTTGAACGGGATCCAAAACCCGTGCGGGGTACTTTCAAATAAGATAATGTATTGTAAATAAAATCATAAAATAAATTTTTGCATACTTTCTGCTTGGTCTAATAATATAACAATAAAATTAACAAATTTTAAGAATGATTTAATACAATTTGCTTAATTTTGATATATATATATATATATATATATATATATATATATATATATATATATATATATATATATATATATATATATATTCAAAAAAGAAATTATATTTTAAATAATATAAACTGAACAACGAATTAAAAAAAATAATCTGAATCCATCATGATTAGTAATCATATTGGATGATTAGTTGTTGATAATATTTCGGCCAGAAAATTAAAATAAACATAAATTTTTGTATATTGAAACTTTCCCTCTAGCGAACCGTTCATTATTTTAAAACTATTTGAGTATTATTATTTTAAACTTTGATGAATTTACGATAAAATTACTTTTCGATATTCCATCTTTCGGTAACCTGATGGTCCCATGAATGAGAAATTTTTAGTATAAATAATATAGGTGTTAATTAGGATCACAAAATATTAGGTGCCAAATTATGCTTAATTATATGCCAAATTATAGGTCATTCCTTTATAAACCTTCCTTTATAACAAATGTAGCAAAAATTATATTCCTGTGTCCTTAAAAAACACATAATAAGCACTTATCAATTAAAATATAATCAACATATTACCTAATTTTTTGTGGCCTAATTGTTTGATCACTTACAGCTTAAAAAATTGTATTTCGTCTCTGGGACCGTAGCTAATTGACAGAGGTTATATAAAATGGATTAAGGACAACTAAATGATGCAATATAATTTAAAGTTACAGCCTTAAAACGGGTTCAAAACTCCTTTTTAAACAAATGGTTTTAAAATCATAAAACAGGTTCGCTAAACTCCTTGTAAAGGAAAAGTGTTGATAAAATTCAATTGTATTTTTAATTACATCTAGCAAAATATCATTCCCATAAATTACTCAAAATCAGAGCCGACATATTTCAGACTTTAATATAAATTTTGAAATTTTCTAAGTTTTTTTAACTTACTTTCTATAAGTATTACATTATTACAAAAAATTTTATAAATATTTATTTTCAATAGATTTGTTGATCCGCAATAATTCTTTATCTATAATTTTACACACAAAAATTCTACGTTTAGTATGATCAGATGGTGTCTGAAAAGCTATGATTGAGCTCAGTCATTTCATCAAAATTAATTTTAGAATTTTCTTCATTAAATAAATCTATATTTAAAAATTCAAATTCCGGATTATTTGGTACTGTTAATGAATCAGATGTGTCCGAGCTACCGCCAACCAAATTAAGATTTGTATTCTCGGGTGCCGCTAATAATCGCCCCCTTTCTGTACCACTAAATGCTTTCGAAAAAGCAGGTAATGGATGCTTTTCTGGGGATGGTTCACGTTTAATCTCTTGCGAATGACCACCACCACCACCATTCATTATATTTTGAGCTTTTGGTGATTTTCTGGATGAATCAAATTTAAATGTCGATGGTGATGTATTACCATGCTTATGAGATTTTGGTGATTTTTGACTTTTTGGCGATGATGACATTTTATTGTCAAATATTTTTGGTGATATTCGATAATGGATTAAATCTTTTGAACCATTTTTTGGTGAATGATTTGGTCGATTGTATGGTGACATACGTGTTTCATCTGAATGGGGTTTTGGTGACATTTTTGGATGATATGAGGATGCCACATGTGATATGGTTTCATGTTTATATAAATTTGGATTATAAGGTAATGATGGCATAGGTGTATTTGTACGTGGTGGGTATTGTTCAATGATTCGTTGCGATGTTGATAAATCTTCTTTTGTATGTACTATTGAATCGTCGATATGACTTTCCGTTTTTATTGATCTATTTAAATCTTTTGGTGTTAAAATATTTAATGGATGCTGATTCTTCTGATAATTGTAAGTCTAAATATAAAACAAAACAAATGCAATCATTGATTTCAACATTATAAACATTTTTAAAATAAATAAAAAACATACAAACTTAAAACTATTATTATTTCACTTACCTTATTTTTTTTAAATGTCTATTGTAAAGTTAATTAAAATTAAAGGACAAAGACAAAGGACCTATACGAGGCACAACACATAAAACAAAACAAAATAATGAAAATACTTTTCCAAAACAAAACAAAAATATATACATAAATAATAATTTTTATAAAAATGTAATGCAATAAAATAATGCTAACTGAAAATTATTTATAGTAAGCGAATAATAAAAATAATCTTATATGCATTTTTATTTTGAAAGATAACGATCCCGCTATAAAATTAATGAATGATTAAAATCATAGCATTGTATTTCATAACAATAATTTTTGACAATTTATTTTTTCCTAAAATTTGTAAGGATACAGGATTGTCCTAAAATTAATAAAATGAACATAGATCGAAATTATTCAATTGTATATTGGGAGGGAGAATTATAGAAGCGCAGTTTTACAATCAAATCATGAAAAAATGCAGATGCTTAATCACAAAACCATAATTAAATTGTGCAATTTACAGATATAGAATGCATTACGCCATCGGGGTGACAACAATATTGAGATAATAGATAATTGCGTGTTACCTACAACTAACGTTGATTGAAAAATTAAGCTAATTAAAAAGTTATCTTTCTAAAACCATCAATTTCTATAATAGATCTTATTTATAAATTTTGCATTTAGAGAAATCAGATGATTACATTTCAAATTTTTGCCCCAATTCCTAGAACATTTGTTTGTATTTTATAAATACGTATTTCGACTACAATGTAGTCATCATCAGTATGAATTAGCTAATCGTAACTATCTCTGGGATATGGATTCAGAGATATGTCGCTTGTTGCTAATTTGGTGCGTGTCTCACAATGACATTAAAAAAGTTCTGTCTTTTATACGATTTGACTGAGGGTATATTCTGACCTGAGGATTATTTGAGTTGGCTGACTAACGGATTAGGTATGTGAAGATCCCCACCTATTTATTGACGGTATTCTTTGGTGACTATGCGGCGTTTGTTTTGTCACAAAGTGAGGGTATCGAAGCTAACCTTGATATTCAGGTATTCGATTTTTTTTTGAAAATGGTTTAATTTTATTAAATCAGAATTTGGAATTGGGCCATTGTCTAAATTCATTATCTGTTTTCTCAATTTGTATATGTAGATACTTTCGTATGCATCTAATTCTGTGGGGTTTTGTACCGATTTCAGTAGTTTTATATTCGATTTATCAATTTTGTGGTTGTTCTCAATAACCTACGCAGCTATACACAATTTTTCGGTTCTCCCAAATTTCACATGAGCTAGATGTTCTTTGATTCGAATGCCGATTTGGCGACAACTTTGACCAACATAAATTTTCGAACAGTTTTGACAACTGACACCATATATGCTCGATTGTTTGTCATTACTAATTTATTCTTAGGGTTGCCCAGTAACTGTTTGATTTTATTTTTACTAACAAGCGCTGTTTTTAGGTAAAGCGCTAAAGGGCAAAAATATGAAATGTTATTTCAAAAAACCTAGAGTTCTCTTTGATTATTTGAATAATCTTTATTAAATTATTATATTTATTATTTATTTATTATAATTATTATATTTATTAAATTATTCTATTTATTATAGTGCTTTATATCTCAAAAACTTATATCTCAAAAACGTACAATGGATACATACATAAGAGGTGACGTCCCAAAGAACTACACACGTAGGTGAACTATGCCGAATTATTTATAACGCGATAACTTAACAATAGTATACATTTTTAGAACGTGTTCATATAAAAATGGTGCCTATCGCGAGTCATTTGACGGCAAGTTTTGTTTCATGGAGCTATATGGGAAAAAATCGTATAAAAAGTTTTGGGTTTTTTGAGTTTATTTTTATGTGTAGAATATACTCCTAACATTCGTCTAGGCTTATCCTGTATAATTAAGGCACGATTTTTATGTTTTTATGACTTATCTAAAAATATTAATGGTTTCATATCTTAACGACGAAACAAATGGGCATACGCAAAGTCGGATTTGGGTATAGGCCCACTAGGCCATGGCCTAGAGCGGCAAATTTGGAAGCGGCAAAAAATTTTAGATTCATGTAACGAAAAAAAATTGATTTTTTGTGTCAATTATGATACAGATAGAAACTGACTTACATGAATGGCAGTAATCAGGTGCATAAATAATATTGAAAAATTAATATATAAGTAGTATTTCAAGTACAACTATTTGCAGAAAGGTACAAAAATTTATTTAAACTATTTTGGGCTTTTGAGTATCCCGTAAAAAATAAAATATTTTTAAAACTAACACTATGTATAAAAAATTATTATATTTTCTTAAAGTTATTCATTTTGCACATTCAAATTCCAAATCTAGAGGGGCGGCAACTTTTATCTATCCTAGGGCGCCAAAAATATTAATCCGCCTCTGGACATACGGATTCTCGAAGACATCTGTCTTGTAGAGATACGATACCTCTTTAAATACTTAAAAAAATACTATCTAGTTAGATGTTATAAACTATAAAGTAGCATACTTTTTAAATCTATGCAGTGTCGGTTTTAGCAATACCAGCGCCCTGGGCGAGATTTCTACGGCGCTAACTGTAATTCAAACCCATACGAAAAACAGGCAAAGGATATAATGAAATAACCATTCATAAAAAGAAATAACCATTTATTAAAAAAAAACTAATAAAATTTTACTTTTCTAGCCTTTCTATCGGCGAACTCTTTTATTAAGTTATCAAAGTCGATGTTTTCAGCAATTTCATTTTCGATTGAGAAAGTTGCCAAGTTTGTCAATCTAAATTGAGATATTGTCGATCGCAGATAGGTTTATATCAGCTTAAGCTTAGAATATAACTCCTCTCCCCACTAGCAACCGTTACAGGTATAGTCAATAATATTCGCAATGCTATCCATACATTTGGATACAATGCTATCCATACAAAAACAGGAGTAACCACATTCTGATCAGGCAAAATATTTCAGACTTACGAGTTCATCACATAACATACAACCATCTATATCTGATTTAGAGTTTACAGTTAATTTCAATTGGAGATCACGACAGAGTTTGATAAGGTCGGGTTTTTCCGGAATCTGTTTTATATTGTACAAAAAAGACCAAGATTCCGAGTACTCATTTAGCTGTTCAAATCTTTCATTGACTGAAGTTAATGTAGTGTCCAAAAGAATTCAACCTCAAATTTTTTTTCTGGAGAATTTATAGGCTCATCGCGGGCAGTTTCACCAGCTTGAAGCTTAACAAATAGAATTATTGTTGTGGCTCTAAACACAACGCAGTTAAAATGATGATCGAAGTTAAAATGGCGCTTTTAAAGCCTGTATTTCTATATTATTCTAGGGCAGTGCTCCGATCGAACGAATTGAACACTGCTATTCCGTTCTAGTTTTGCCAACATAACGATTTTTTCGCTAAATTTAGGGAATTCACGAGTAAGTAGGCCTTGCTCAAGAAGCGAGGGGGTATAAGGAGGCAAATGTGGCGCTCCTTTATATCCGGCGCCCTAGGCGGTCGCCCAACCGCGCCCTACCCTAACGCCGCTACTGAATCTATGCCTCCGCTTCCAATTTTTACAGTATGTTAGCATAGTATAGTATTAGTATGTTAAACAAAACACAATCTATAAAAGAAAATATATTGATAGATAGATGATAGATTGTACAAGCTGCCCTGGACGGGCTACACTTCGACCATAAGGTCTATTGTGATGCCTAAGGATATGAGGATGTGAGTGGAATGGAAGAAATTTTTGTGTATAGACTAGGAATTGGTAGGATATGCGGCTGAAGCCGACTATGATAGGAACTATGCCGATATTCATCTGAAGTTCGTGAAGGAAACTGCAGAAAAACTTCTCAAGCATAGCCGATTACTTCATTCTTGTCCATACGCCGACAGTTTAGTCAATTAACAGTTTTTTTCCCCTAATAATTGACAAACTGCCGAAGTCAGGATTCGAGTCCATAACCTCCCAATTTCCAAGTAGGCATATTGCGCAAACATAACATTCAGCCACTTGAACGGGTTATATTGATAGTTACTATAGAAATGACCAGAAAGAGGATTGATTACTGCCCCCCCCCCCCGCCCATATAACCTATAAAATGCTAGAGGTCAGTGGGATTATTTAGTTAAGTAGCACTCTTTTGAGCTATGAAAACGCCATTTTATATCGTTAAATATGTTAGTAAATTATTGGCATATGTATATATCGGGTGTCCAAAAAGTTATAAATGGACTATATCTAGTGCTCGTACATCCTTAATTGATATTTTTTATTGAAATTGTTGGATATCTATGTTCAATACAAAAATAAAACAATAATTAATATCTTATAGTTTGTTTCAATTGTCGCCAACGATTAGCGCTGAGTGGCCGCCATTTTGCTTTCAATAGCTGGCAGCCGCATTCATCCGCTCAACATTCCTTGTCTATTTTCTGTCTAGGGTAGATACTTTTTTATTGTTTTTTGCCAACCATTTTTTAAGTTCGTAGAATCCGCGCTTATTTATAAATAGTATAGTGTTTTATTTCATTTAAATAAATTTGAATTTACTACTATTTTACTATTCCGGATGGGAACAACTATTAAGAGTGGAGACAGCCGTCAGTTCGCATTTCCTGTTAGTCTTAAGACTTCCAGTGTCAAAAAATCGTTGTAGACTATATGATAATTTAATCTAAATGTCAGATTTACAAATGTCAAATACATTTCTTAAATTCCGGACAATTGTGTAAGTTTATTTCATACATATGTATAGTTAGCGGACATAAGTGGTGTTCACAATGACGAACAGTGACTACGATCATAGATTAAATATCACTCTAAGCTACGATATGCCTCTATTCTAGATTAAATAAATTAAGAATACACTTAGATTCGAAAAACTTGTTCGTCATAAAAATACGAACAACTTTTGTACTAAACTTTTTGTCGAAAACCGAATGGATTCGTTACAAATAAAAAATGAAATTTTGAAAAAACAACGTCACTTTTACAGTCGATTATACATATTATTAGTTTGGACATTTTCTATTATCAAAAAATACAAATTGTGTAAAAAAGTAACTGAAAATAAAAAATAATCTAAAGGAAACTGGATATCGGTTTGTATGACATGGTTTTTAAACACGAAAAGAAAATTAAAACAAGAATAAAATCTTTAAAAAACTTTTATCTTAAAAAAAATTTTTAAAAAGTATAGAAAAAAGCCAAATAATACATAAATATTCATAGAAACTCTACCCAAAACTAAGAACTCATTTTCAAAGTGTCGTTTACAATTTTTGTAAACACATCGATTGGCACATCACTTTTTACAACGTGTTTCAGTAATTTGACAAAAATTATTTGACACTATCTGGAAATGTCTCACAATACAAAATATTTCTAAATATTTTTAAAAAAATTTCAAGGAAAGATTTCTTAGCTAATTTTTATTGTTGTCTTTACTTTTGTTTAGATTTTTGGAATTTACTAAGACGTAAGGGTACATGTAATCGATATAGCCCTTCCAATTATTTATAATGGAAATAAATTCTTTAAATATCATGAGAATGGCCAAACAACAAGGATTATTGATCCGAAGATTAAGACAGGCGGAAATGGACCAACTATGTCATTTAATCATCACCTATATTGAAATTTATATGTATGTTATGTATTATACAGTCCGTTTAGTTTACATCTTCGTATAGTAGATCTCCCACGAGTATGAGAGAGTACATATGTATACATTAAGCAATGTGTATGAGAAGGAGGTCTTATAGGTTTGTTGGTTGGCTGTTTTGTGTCGTACGATATGCATTCAGTTAGATGACGCTTGTAGAGTGGGGTTTGTGATGTATGTGCAATGTGATGTGTGTTGTATGTACATGAAATCAGATTTTTTTTATGGGAATTTCTCAAAACCGATCTATTAGCGGAATAGGCCTGAAAATTTGCAACAATTAAGGCAAAGAATTGTTAACACTTGTGCGAATATTTCTTAACATTTTTTTTGTGTCGGAATTCTATTTTTTTCTTTTTGGGGTTTTATTTTTCTTTTAATTTGTGTGGATTGTTGTTAAATGTTATACCGTTAATAGAATACTATCATTTATTTTCAAACATTCCACATACAAATAAAAAGGGATATTCAAAAAAAAATTTTCAATTGTTAGAAGTAATGCTATGCTTAAGAAGACAACAATGACCATATTTAACGCACTCTAATTAGATGTTATATCATACTGAGCCTGAACAACATAACAAATCATAACATCTGTTCACTTAAAAAACCCCACTCTACAAGCGTCATCTAACTGAATGCATATCGTACGACACACACAACAGCCAACCAACAAACCTATAAGACCTCCTTCTCATACACATTGCTTAATGTATACGTATGTACTACTATTATCTATGTTGTAAACTAAATATGTATACTACCATGAAACAAAGTATATTTAAAAAAAGGATTTACGACAAGAGTTTACAGGCAAATGTGAATGCATTTAAAGACTGTTAAGGTGCATTTTCATGCTGACGCTTAACGCTGGTTTCTAGCATGAAATTTGGTCACGTGATGAGAATTTAACATGTGCGCCATCTAGAAGAAATGTAACGATAAAGCTAAATTTAGTTTAGCGTTTCTGGCGGGTTATATTAGCGTCAACGTAATAACTCGAACAAACGCATCGGTAATAATCGATCTTTTCAAAACAATAATCAGCTGTTACTTGGTGATTTTATAAATATAGCGAGTGCAAAAATAAATACTAATAAATATTTAAAAAAATTCGTCACGCAGGAGCTACGTCAACTTAGCGAATTTCCTTAGAAAACATAAATGACTCTCTAGCGGTCATAATTTTAGTGTGATCAAAATAAAATATAATATCTGATATGACTTTAGTATTTGCAAAAATTAAATTTATTAATAGCCCAAAAAAAACGGTATAACGATTATAGTTTATAGTTACTATGGAAACGATAATCAAAATTTTTTACAATAAAATATATTTTATGTATTCGTGTCAAACAAACACAAAATATTAAATATCTCTGTTAATATTAGAATAATCGAAAAATGTATAAGGAGTAAAGTTGTAGAAAATCAAGTTTGCTACAATTTATTACTTGATTATTTTTCTCGAACTCTAATGTGAACAGAGATATCTGTAAATATTAGTGTAACAGAAAAATGATTAGAAACAAAATTACAGTAAAACTTAGTACCTATAACTCCTGATAAATTTTTTGATTTTTCAAATATTAAGGGAGATAGTCAAATTTTGTGTTTTCCCCTCCCTCTAAGCGCCCTTTCCCCTCGTCCGATTTTACCCATTAACGAACTTGACCTTTAGAATACCAAAAGCGACTTAAATACTAAATTTCATTCCAAAACTGTGACCGCTAGAGTCCACAGACATTAAAAAAAGTACATATGTATTATATATATATATATATATATATATACATTTGTACATATATACAAATTTTAGCGATAGTGATTTTTAACATCTAATAGGCAGGATCGATGGACATTTGAAGAAATTTTTACGAATTTCCAACATTGGTGCAAAAACAATAGCTGCATTTCCTTTGGAGGAAATTCGCTAAAATATCCGATACAGTTTTGTTTTACTCTCAATTACATACTTAACCTATAAAGTCTAGTGGTAACATCGATACATCGACTTTCGATACTGATGCCTAATTTGACGCTAAACGCTGTAATTTTTCGCTACCATTATTTCTAGATGGCACGCATGTTAAATTTTCATCACGTGACCGAATTTGACGCTAGAAATCAGCGTCAAGCGTCAGCATGAAAATGCACCTTTTATACTTGGTGGAACACATGTTTCTTGTGTTAATATAAAACACCTTAATACAGGTCAGTTTTGTCAACAGGTAACCAAAGATTGGACTCGTAGTTAAGTCTTACTATCTCTAAAAATTTTAAAATTTAGAAATTTTTAAAAGAGTCATTTTTTCTTAGTTTTCTCATGAACTGGCGATGTTTAGAAAACTATTTGATTTCCATTCTGTATAGACAGGGTATAAAAACTACACACAAGTAATAAACAAGTTTAGTGCATGTTCGCGTATGCAGTTTAGAAAGAAAATTTAAAAAAAATACTAAAAGACCATTGACATTATCCAAGAAAACGATCCTTAAAATTTTTATTATGTGTTTAGAAATACTTTTAAGTGATATAAATAATAAATAAGAATATATAATACTCACTTTTGATAGCTTATAATAGAAATTGTATATTCTGTTATATAATTATGTGAAGACAAATTTTACAAAACAAAACAAAAAAAATTATTGTATTCTGGTTTTAAATTTGTATGTACAATTAAATATGAATAAAAAAATCAGACAATTTGAAAAAGTTTCTAGTTACGTTCATATAGATAAGTCTTGACACACACTTATAATGGAAATTCTCTAGCCTACCAAAATGATGGGCCAAAAAAATTTTATTTTATTTTTTAAATAAAATTAACTGCTGGATACCTTAAACGGGGCCTCTCCAAATATTGACTTTTAATATTAATATTTAGGGCCTCCTCATCGTAGTTTTCAATTTTCAATTCAGCACATGAGAAAGATATAGCAAACCCCAATACATATTTTTGTAGGGAATTAAAAGATCTGAAAAAAGGGCCTTCAATATCATAATAAAAGTTTGACCTCCAATATCATCAGAATGGTTAGGTTGGGTTGGGTCTTGTTTGATAAGATATATAATTATTTATATTGTAACAAATATGTATTCGCTCCGAGCACAACCGTACTCAGCGCCATGCGTGGTCAAAAAATCAACTTCATGACCAATGACGGTGTTTAAAAACCATAGGCGTTTAACAAGAAGTTACAGTTAATTTAGCTTTTACATGTTGGTTATTTAATTAAATTAATTATTTTTGTTAAACGCCTATGGCTTTAATACACTGACATTGGTCATAAAGTTGTTTTTTTGATCACGCATGGCGCTGAGTACGGTTGCGCTCGAAGCGAATACTTGTTTAATGGCTTTTAGTACAATATTATTAAAAATGGATTAAACATGCTCTTTTTGTGTAATTAAGGATATTTGGGATTTGTTCGATCTTAATAATGTGTCCGTAGCATTGTGAAGTTCCTAGCGGTTTTTTTCATATTTAATTTACCAAGGCCCAGTTTTTTTAAGGATGAACCTAGTTAGTTAACTCGCGTGGTTTAAGTTAAGTTCCTCCACCTAGATCCCGAAAATAGTAGCGTTGATCAGAAGAAGAATAATATATATTATATTAATATATTATTATATTTTATTATTATCATATATATTATTATAAGATCTGAATAATAATTTATTATATATTATCATATATATTATTTATCATAACCTCAAATATTTCAATTCAAAGTGTTAAATATTTTATGCAGTGATATCAAGTTATTAACAAAGAGTGATTTTTGTGTAATTGTCTCTAAAATTGTGAAGATTGCAACGTTATTGACACGTGTACAGTATGTCATCAGGGGAAGGGACTCGAAGTGGGGGAACTTAACTTAAACCACGCGAGTTAACTAACTAGGCTTATCCTTAAAAAAACTGGGCCCAAGACATTATTAGTATAGTTAAAATACGCTGGCTTTTCATTTTCATTTAAAATGTCAAGACTTGTCTATACAATCATATTTCTAACTCTAGCCACTACTTTTTTCAAATGAAAAAAACAAATTATAATGAACATTTAATAAAAACATTCATAAATTTTTCATCTGGAAAACTACTTACATCTGTTGGAAAATTCGAGTGATTAAACATGTTTGCATCATCTAAATTATTACCAGGTATTGGAGTTGATGTGGCTGGAATTAATTGATTTCTTGAATGTTGTTCAACCGATGATTGAAATGGAGAATAATCTGAAAAAAAACCGTTTTATCAAGTATTTAAAATCTCACATAAATAATATAATTTTTTACCATTTAATGGATGCTGTCTTTGCATGTCAAAATTCTGTGGATTCCACATGTTACTGTTATGTGACATTCCATTCCATAATGTCGATTCCAAAGGTGTATTATTTTGATATTGAGAATCAAACATTGCACTTGTATGTGATTCTGATGATGATGAAATATTTTGGTTATTCGAATACATATTTGGCAATGGATTAAAACTAGGCTCGCCATATCCCATTCCATAGTCCTGTAAATTAAATGACAATTATTAATTATTCTTTTTATTACAAAGGGTTTATATTAGGTCGGAATTTTTGTTGTTTATTTAAAAGACACTAGAAAAATCTTAAAAATATAAGATTCGTGGTTCTTGTAGCCCAAGCATCTACACCTATAAAAGATATTAAATGGGATGCATATATCCACAGCTGTATAATAATAATCAGATATGTCCAATATATGTTATGGTTATGATTTGCATGGGTCTTATATATTAGTGCGGCCCATGGATGGTGTAAGGTGTTTTAATAGAAACACATCAGTCCGTATTTTGACAAAAAATAGTTGAATGTTCCACTAACGGAAATACATTATTATCCCTTAATATTATTCAAATAACATTAATTGTAGAGAGCTTTTTACGTCTTTCAGAAGATGATGTGAAATCTACTGTAAATGTTGGCTCCAATACCTGTTAATAATTAGCATATTTATAACGTCGGGGGTTCTATCATTTCTTTGATTGTATATTTTAGTTAGAAGCTAATTATTATTACAAAAATTTTAATATCTAACAGTACTTCTTTTGTAGGCAGGGGTGTCAGCAGAGAGTGGGCCGAGGCTCACCTAAAACTGTACTGGTCCACCCAGGATTTCATTTCGTAACTACGATTCTTTACTTTCGCCAAACACTACAAATAGTCCAGTGAAATAGAAAAAAAAAGAGCTTACCTATTAAAAATCCGAGTGAACATAGCAAAAAGTCCATAACGAAATCGCGCTTGGAAAAAAAAATTATTGAAAGTCAAAGGTCGTGAAAATCGGGTTTTCTCAAATATATCGTAAAATTTTAGTTTTACGGTAAGAGAGGTCATTATTAAATACATTCCTTATTGGTAATTCTACACAAGAAGATGTTTTACAAAATTCGCGTAGGACCAACAGATATCGAGATATACGACTGAGAAAAAGACCTTTTTAGTGTAGAATTAGCTAAAAAATAAATTTAATAATTGCCTCTGTTAACGTAAAACCAATAGTTTATTACGAGATATTTGAGAACAACTGATTTTCGCGATCTTTGACCTTCAATAACTCTTTTTGCAAGCGCAATTTCCTTTTCTTTTTTGCTATGTTTTCATAGTGTTAAAACGAAGAAAATTCCGTTGGAAAATCTCAAGCCGTATTTTTAAGAGGTAAAAGAACTATTAAAATCAGAACTCAAAATACTATCAAGTGCTCTTAAAAATTTAATTAAAATTTTTACTGATGTAAAAAAAAGTTTGCCCACCTTAATAAATAAGTAAGGCTCGCGACGCCATTGTTTATAGAAATTTTTTTTTGAAAAATCTACCTGCACGAAAAGCTGGAAATGCAACGAACTTTAAATACTTGTTTTTTTTTTAAAGTAACAATTTGTTGCCAAGGTTTCTTGAAATTAAATTTCAAATTTTGCCCCAATTCCTAGAACAATTATCTGAATAATACCTATTTCGACTACAAAGTAGTCATCATCAGTATGAATTAGCTAATCGTAACTATCTCTGGGATATGGAGTCAGAGATATGTTGCTCGTTGCTAATTTGGTGCGTGTCTCACACCTATGTGTCAGTTCTTTTTAAGGTATTGATGACGGACTGAATACCAGTCCGAATGGTCGAGCTGTTTAAGGCGTTGCTCGGAAATGGGAGGTTCCTGGTTCGACTCCCAACGGTGACAGTTTGTCAATTAAATTAATTCTGATAAAGGATATGGATTGGTTGACATAATAGAGCATTAACAGAATTTCAATAAATCAAGTGGGTTCAGCAGAAATAAAAAATCCCAATGTCTTCATCAGGCATCAAGTTTTTGCACAATTTGTTACTAACTACTAGACGTAGTTTTGTTTTATTATAATATTTTTAACGGTTTTAACACACACAAAATTGAATATTTACATCTTCCACTTAGTTTAACAAAATTTCACTAGGTGGTACTGATAAAATAATAGACCGTAACAATATAGTAATATTTTACTACATAGGTAGTAACAATAGACATCTACAGATCTACTGGTATAACAAATTAACACGGTCAACTCAATAAAACACTAACGAAAATACTACCAATTTGTGGAATAATGTTTAATCAAAAATATTTATAGGGTTACCAAAAATCGGAAATTTTACTAATAATTCAGGAGATAATTTTTTTAATTAACTATAAAAAAGGCTCATTGCAGAAAGTGGGAGTTTATTAAAATAATATATATAATTATATAAATTAAATACAATATAAATTAATTTTTTTGTTATTCTTGACTTGACTGTTATTATCAATATAAAAATATATATAACTTCAAATTTTCTTTTTAAAAAATCATACTTTTGACTTTTTTTACAAACGTCTAACATATTAAAATTATTGTTCAGGCCTAGAGATAAATGTTAAAAAATCATTAGGTACAGCTCAGATTTAAATTAATTATAGTACATTGTTTGGCTTTAAACATATCAATACTCAAGTTATTGCGCTCATCTGTTCATAAATTATTGAGAAAATATTCGCTCCACAAATGCGTTACTTATAAGTATTGATAAGACTTTACTTATAATTTTATATAATTCAGTGAATTTCGTACATTGGAATATTTTTGACCATTCATTTGTTTCTTATAAAAATCCGGAGATTATTCTTTGAGAACCGGAGACCGGAGAAAATTTTTTCTCTGAGACTCCGCTTCAAACCCGGAAGGTTTGTAACCTTAAATTTTTATGATAAGTATTGACGTTATTCGCTCTTGTGTCCATTAAATATTGTGTTGAAATATATAAGGGACATCATATACACAAATATACTATATATACAAACACGAGAAAACACGAGGATATGGTGTATATATATTTATTATATACTGGTTGCAGAAAAGAGATATTTCGCGCTTAATTTATTGAGCGAATGAAAATTGTATTCCTATATTTTTCATGTAATACCAATCTTTATTACGTAAATGTTTTATGTAATATTTTCTCTTTCTCCATCGAATACATATTACTATCATTTACTAGCACATATAACATCTTATACTTCTATTGCATAAAACATTCTATCTATATCCTATCATTATAATCACTTTTTTCATCGTTACTTGTCATTTCATGTTAGTCTATTGTATGTTCGTATATTTTATTTCACTTTTTTCCCTGATATATATTTAGTAGGTACGATATGATGCATTTGTTGTGTTCTACATTTAAATTTACATTTCTTTTTATCCTATATTATTATAAATGGTGTGTACTCTGTCTAACTTAAATGTTACGATTTTAACGTCTCTATAGTATATCGAGTTTTGTTGTATTGTTGGAAAATCTTTGCAAAAAGCCGGCGTCATACAGACGCTGTGGCGTTGTTACCATGGCAACTAGTCTCGTTTCAGACAACATTGAACGTTCAATATTGGTAACGTTTATTTTGTGAACTAACTTGCGCCTCGTTGTTTGTATATATTCAGAGTTACGTTGTGTTTGTTAACCTGTTACACACACACACAATCCTTATTGGGTCAACTGCTTACATTGTTATTATGAACGATGTAGTCTAACTGATGTGACTAATAACTGACACAGTTTAAATGTGCCAATGTATTAAACTTTCAATGCAAGAAAATAATTTATGCTGCTAAAGTATACACACATTTCAATCAATCAATATTTTATGTCAGGTTAATTTGCTCGATTATTTTCTATTAATGGGTCCGTATACAGATCAGTTTTTATGAACTCTAATTAATTAGTTTTGAAAGTAATTTTTGCACGAGGTCCAATCCGAACAATAAGTTTTCGGGCACTTGACAAATAAGTGTGTTTATCAGATAATAAACTATCGCCTTAAACTTGCGGTGGTATAACTATAATAAATACCTACGTCTTGTCTAGGGCTACATATAAATTATGAAACGGAATTATGTGATAATTCGTAGAGTTTCAGTTTCTACCTTATTCGAAGACACACAAAACTTTAGTTGTTAATTAAACAATGCGTCTTTAGCTTTATAAAAATAGTATATTTAACTCCGCGGATACTAAATATATGTAACTGTATTTTTTTAATTTCATATTTATATAATGCTTTAAAATTAACCTTAGAGAAATTTGTTTGTGTCAAAATTCAAATTAGTCAGACAATCTGCTTCCAATCTCTTTTTTATATTATCGATTTCAAACTGACTTTAAGAATTTGATAAAAATTAATCTAAACTCAAATTTCAAGACGATTCTAAGAATAATAAATAAAATAACAAATCAATAAATGTAGCCATTAAAACTATTGATATCTGTCTTTAAAATACTTCATAATATGCGTTGAGTTATTCTTTTTACATCTTTCAATATTCCTACACCTTCAATTTAAAAAAAAAAAAACAAGTGAAAATAACAGAGTTAATTGATTAAATACCCGGCATATCCTGAATTTATGTAAAAAAAATTTTAACAAAAGTTGTTCATTTAAAAAAAAAGGAACATTATTTGTCTTTACATTTTTGTACTATCTTCTTTTATGGTTTCAAATATGGACAGTTTTGCTCATTTTACCCAAACATGGTTCGATTTTGCCCATTCACGAATTTTTGCTCTAGAACAGAACACACATACAAAATTTCAGCTCGTTATCTGTATTCGTTTTTGAGTTATCGTGTCCCCGGACGGAAATGCAGAAATGGCCGCATTAGGATATTTTATGAACACCTATGCCAAACATTCAAGTCTGCGATCAATATTTACAAGCGTTACAAAGTCGGGACTAAACTTAATATACCCTGGTATATTTACATATACCGGGTATAAAAATGGAAGTGGATAAACCTAACAGAGAATGGAATATTTATATTTGCGCGCGGACTAACATCCGCGTGATCATTGAACAACAACACAACGACCGGTAAATGAAACAGTTGCTATGACAACATCGTTTTAACGTATACTACGTCCGCCAAATGACGCCACCAAAAAAGACATATAAACGAATCATCATCATTAACATCATATGACATCGATAATATTATCATCAAAATATAAACATCAAAATATAAACATCAAAATACAAACCCTCCATCTATCCTTTTTCACAGTATATTCCTGTTTTTATATAAAAAAAATCTGGCATTTATGCCACACGACTTCTATATACAGACTAGAATACCAGACTTAAATATTAAAAAACAAACACGGAAATTTTATTGTTTCTAATTAACAAAATAACTCGAAACCAAAATATTAATTAACCACTATGATCACTAGGTGAAGTAGAAATATTCTCAAAAACTGTTTTAAGCACTTAAAATATGTCATTTAATCCAAAAATCTAATCTTAAAGAGACAAATTTTGTTATTATTTCAGTGTTTTTTAATTTAAATAATTATTTAAAAAAGTTAGGTCAATTTATTTATTCGCCAAATGGTTATTTGGATTTAAAAATAAAGAAACATTATTTTAACTCTTCGAATAGGATAATCATGATCACGTTATTGCAATATCTGTAAAGTAATGTAAATTAGCAAGAAACAACAATCCCAGGAAAGTAATAATTCTTTTTATATATAGCACTGACCTCTATATGATGGAGGTCAGTGATATCATATAGTACGGTAGTTAAAGTGATTTACTGATAAGTTGTGCAAACATATACATGATTGAGACTATACAAAAGAATGGATACATTTAACAAATTTTTGTAGTCGATTAGTGTTGAAACTAACTGAAGTACCAAGTGTAAAATTTTGAAAAATGTACAAAAGGCCACAATTAAGTAGCGTTCTTTTTACAAAACTTTATAATTGTGCCTTTTATGAGAAACATTTCCAACAAAACCGTGAGAATAAGGCACAAATCAACTATACAATTTTGAAAAACGAACGTTATTTTTATGATCCATAGTACAATCATTTATGATGCCGATAATATGTACTAACAAATAATTTTAGACTATTACGTTTTCTGTTTTACTGAGTTTATCTTAAATTCTTTCGATTTATTCATATCATGTAATAAAAATAAGTTTAAACAGGAGATGAAAAGGAGGAGAAAAATGGTATAGAAGAAAAGTTTAAAGATAAAAAATTTCCCTTTTCTAAAAAGTAACGCGAAACGTTATTTAACGCGATACGTTACTTAACGCAAGGCGTTATGTCTGCGCAGTATGTCTACTTGGAAACTGGGAGGTTATGGGTCCGAATCCCGACATCGGCAATTTTTCAATTATTAAGAAAAAAAAGGGACGGTTAATTGGCTAAGCTGTCGGCGTATGGACAAGAACGAAGTAACCGGCTATGCTTGAGAAGGTTTTTTGCAGTTTTCTTCACGAACTCCAGATGAATATCGGCATAGTTTCTATCATAGTCGGCTGCGCAGCCGCATATCCTACCAATTCCTAGTCTATACACAAAAATTCCTTCCACTCCACACACATCCTCAGCCATCACAATGGTCCTTATAGTCGAAGTGTAGCCCGTCCAGGGCAACCTCTACAATCTATCTATCTCTACTTAACGCAATACGTTACCTAACGAAAGCATGAGGCGTTGCAATGTATGCCGGACACAGCTAGTATTAAATAAATACAACTTGTTAGTGAAGTACAACTATCAGTTCACAGTGTTGCCAGATCTCCCGTTTAACGGTAGATCTACTTTTTTTATAGTATTTCTACCGCTCTACCGTTTTTTTCTTAATTTCCCGTTTTTTTGATATTTTGTGAGTAAATAAAAATTTTTTTTAATTTCTGTATTTTTTTCAATTTTTTATAATAATTATTAGTTAAAAACTCTCAGTCGTACAAGTACAATATCAGTTATTACAGACCATATTCCATTATTTGAAATAATGGAATATGGTTCTGTAATTTCTGATTTTGCCATGAATGGGTGTCTAAATTTTAGAATGGAATATGGGTCTGTATTACTGATTTTGTCATGAGCGTGTCGTACGTTACAGTAACAGACGTACATGTTAACAGTTTTCAAACAGTCTAAGTTTTTTATGCATGTAAATGGTAAAATAAGATATATTCTATATACAAAATACAACTTTTTGAATCTACCGCTTTATTTTGGTGGATCTACCGCTTTATTTTGGTGGATCTACCGCTTTTTAAGACATCGGGTCTGGCAACACTGTCAGTTCGTCCAATTTTAATGTTTTCAACTGTAAATAGATTGTTAAATTTTTTAAATTGTTATATGTAATAAGTAAGTTGAATATATCATTACAAAACAATAATTTTTTTTTATGTTGACAATTTCTTATCAATTGTTTCTACTTATATTTTATATAAATAATGTCCAAATAGTGATAGTGTTATAATAATAACCAATTTACACCATGTTACCGTGAAATTTGTTTCTATTTTATACGATACAGAAATTTAATATATCAATAATTTATGTTATTAATTCCATTCTTTGACATATTAGTTGTCATTGGCATGTTATACATATTATATGATTTTAATCTATATTATTTTAATTTTAATTTATATTATAAAGAAGTAAATTTTATTAAGTTTTTATGTTTGTCTGAGGTAATCTCTGGAACTACTAATCTGGAAAATCTGAAAATTCTTCCACTTATAGTAAGTTACATTAGTCTCGAATGGCATAGGCTAGGCTGTACTGTGATGAAATTATTTTTTAGTAAGATTTAGTATTGGCTGCTTTAACGGCGTGTGCCGGCCAAACAGTTTGAAATAAATGAACACAATGTACTGCAAAAATATTAGTCCTATAGAAATATTAGGTCTTTAGTAGTTATATAAATAAGTCCATGATACAATATATCTAACTTTTTATGTTTAAAGCACAATACGGTTTTTAAGTTAAACATAAATGAAACAAGTGAAAATAATTACTAACTGAGTTAATTGCTTAAATATCCGATATTTAGTAATTTTATGAAGAAAGTTTCAAACAAAAGTTGTTTATTTTTAAAAAGTAACATTTTTTGTCATTGAATTTTTGTTCTATCTCTGACGGTTTCAATGATAGACAGTTTTGCCCATTTTGCCCAAACATGGTCCGAGTCCGATTCAGCTCGTTTCGTTTTCGAGTTATCGTATTGACAGACGGATAGCCGTTACAAAGTCGGAACTAAACATAATATACCCTTGTGTATACTGTTTATATATATCCAGTGCCGTAACTAGCCTTTTATGAGCCCGGTGCGAGCTTCTATAACTGCGCCCTTGAAAAATTTTCTAATCTTACCCGGTTTTGACAATAAAATGGATTATGTTTATAAAAATAAATCTATTATTTAAAAACTACCTTTTGTATACTTAATTATGAGTACTTGGTAGAGTTTTGAATAAGGAAGTGTATATAAATTGTGTTTATGAATTAGGTGAAAAAACGTTTATTCGAAAATATTTGCCAAAACTCACAATTATACAATACACAAATGACATCAAATACTGATAGATAGTACAGACAGATAGTAGAGATTCAAGGAAAACTGCAAACTTACTTACAGATTTACTTTACGCGCTTTTTTCATTGCGAAGTCCTTGATTACATTTTCATACGACAGGAGCCGTGCTATGCCGCGTTCAATCGACAAAATCGCTATGTCAGACAATCTTTCTTGGCCCATCGTCAAGCGCAGGTTCGTCTTTATTAATTTGAGCTTACTGAATGATCAGTCACTGGCATTGTTAAAAAAATCTTTATATCGACTACTACATTGGAAAACATTTTCTTTAAATCTAGTTCCATTATAGCTTTAAGAAGACCTAGACTTGACTGATGTTCACATTTATCAAATAATATAGTCGCTTCAATTTGACTCTTCAAAGTTCTTAATTCGGCCCAAAATTCAGTAGCAGTAACCGCAACTCGTAATGCCAATATTTACGAACGATCTCATCATCTTTTATATTTTTAATGTTATTTACTTCTATTACTTGTAAGAAGAATATATTATATTATTATATTATTTGTGGTCCTGGTTTGGTCATTTCTGCGCCTCCCCAGGATCTGCACTCTGTGTCTGGGCACCGCCCTAGTTACGGCACTGTATATATCGAGTATAAAATTTAAGGTGATATTTAGGTGTGTTTATTAAGTACAGCATATCAATCCATGTAAAAATAAATAACTTTGACACTACGAAAATTTAAGGGACATAAAATTTGTCCTCTACAGCATGGGATTTAGTCGTATAGTATAGGAGATAACATAGTTCTGGAGATAATATACAATAAAGTAAATATGCCAGATAATTAAATAAGTTCACGGTCGACGCGGCCTAGCGCTGTTAAGTCCGGTTGATACATTTCATCTGTGAAGCATGGGAAATACTCAACATTTTGGCGCACACGAAGTTGCACGATACTGTTAGTAGCGTATATATAATAATATAACTAGCTGAAACCTGTAGAAAAATCAATAAATAATAAGGCATAATCTCGGTTTTTCAAAATAAATAGAATTCTGTTTTCCAATAGATCGGTTAAATTTTGGATAAAATTATTTCATTCATGTGTTTTACTCTTTTAGATAGTATATATTTACCTATTTTCATCTCTCAATTAAAATTATAAATATTAGTGGTACAGTTCCGGGAGGTAGGACTTTGTTTTAGGAAATTTTCTGCTCTTTAAGAATCTTATTTTCAATTTCCGATATCTACAATAGTTTTTGAGATATTTGCAAAAAACGAAACCCCTTTTTTTTATTTTTTACTAAATTGTTTATAACTTTTGCAATTTTTTTACGTGGGACTCGAATAAAACAAATTCAAGGCGGTAAAATCAACTGTTGAAGACATTTTTATTATAAAAACATATAAATTGATACCTTACAACATTTATTTTCGAGGATTTTAGGTTTTTCAAAATTTTCCCACTTCTCCAGCCTCAAAAACCACCTTCTATCCCTCTATTCGTTAGGGACTCTTCTGGTTCTTAAACTGTATTATAAATAGGAACAGTAATCAAAATTTTGTCAACGTACTAATTTTTATGTTATTCAAACCCATTTTTTATACTCAGTAAAATACAAGAAGAAAGTTTGAAGATCACATTATAACAAATAATGATTGGGGATTTTAAGTTAGTTGTAAAGATAGATATTCACTTACTCGATGGTTTGGTTCTAATCCATGATGGAAGCTTTGTCGTGCTAAACCCGGATATGCAGGTGGTGGTGGTCTTCTAGATGTTGTGTTTGATAATGCTATTGCAGATGGTCGTCCTCTTAATGAAGCAGGTGCACCAGCGTTTATTATACCACCTCCACTGATACTACCAACATTCTGGCCTATGATCAAAACATAATTAACGAAAAATTTGTACAGTATCTTCATTTAAAAAAAAAAATGTCTTTCTGACAATTAATTTCCTAAAATACACTGTTGTATACCTATTTTTTCACTTAATCCATTTACCAATTTTTATATCAAGTATTTTAACATATTCAAGTCTCTATATTCTGGTATAAATGCGTCAAATATTCTCAATCTAAAAATTTTGTGTATGATTTTATGAGTTTATATTATCGATTTATTAAGTGCGTATTATCGAAAGCCTTGAAAGTCAGCGTTTATAATTTCAACCATGAGTAAAAATTGTGGTGCCGAAAATGGTCTTTACGGAAACTTATGGAAAATGGATGAAAAAATCACTTCAACAGATTCCCTCTAGCTATTATATTTTATTTTGAAAACTATTAATAGAGATAACGAGACTTGGACTTACAAAAACGATTGTCTATAAAAATGCCAACAACTTTCGTTTGATATATTTTTTCGAGAGAAAAAATAGATTCAGCAAAAATAAAGTAACGCCAATTTGGGTTAAAAATCTTCAGATTCGTATTCGGTAAATAATGCACTCAGGCACCCAATTTTTCTTTTATAATTGTGACTCACACTACATAATTCAGAATATGTCAAATAAATGAATAAATGGAAACAATTAAGTAAAAAAATATAATATCAAATACTCACAATTAGACAAAATATGTAAGCAAAATAACGGTCGAAAGCTCTGCCACGCTGCCGGAAGGAATGTCCTTCATAGGCCTAGAGCCTATTTTAGGAATTCCAAGGACTGCATGTAAACAGGTGATCAACGAGTGGTCAAATACTAAGCACCGTGATCACTGGGAAAAAGTACCGAGATAAGAGCTCGGGAAGGTACTGCTTCAGATTGCAACCAAGAGGCTGTCTCTCGATGCACTGAGGCTGAACAGGATGCAACTGCGGAGGGTTACCGGATTCATTACCGGGCATTATCCCCTGCGAAAACATCTTCACACAATGGAACTCCATAACGGGTCCATTATGTGCAGATTGTGTGGCGAGGAGGAGGAAACATCCAGCCACATAATCTTTGACTGCGAACCTCTGGGTTACAGCAGATACAGGATATTCGGTGCATCTCACCCCGAATATATGAACCTTCGGGAGGACCTGATAAGCAAGCTCCAGACTATTGCCAACATATAGGAGAAGCGAGTCTCGTCAGTCTGAAGTAGAAGGGGGAGCACAATGGACCGTAAGGTCGAAGTGCAATATTTTTTTTACCCCGATATTAATCAATCAATAAATCAAGAAAAATAACCAAAATATTTTTACTAAATTAAGTATTTACTAAAAAACAATTCAAATTTTATTTTCTTGTTATGATTATGATTTTCTTGTTTTTCAGCTTACGGCATCATTTTTTTAAATCAAATTATTTTTAAACAAAGGGTTATAACTACTTATGGAATTATTATTACCACTGTAGAAGTTTTTACCAAGCGTGTATGTGCTGCACACAAACACTTAGTATTTTTTCTAGGAGACCTCAAAACATAAAGAAACATTAAAAAAATTATATTTCAAATTTTGCCCCAATTCCTAGAACATTTGTTTGTATTTTATAAATACGTATTTCGACTACAATGTAGTCATCATCAGTATGAATTAGCTAATCGTAACTATCTCTGGGATATGGATTCAGAGATATGTTGCTTGTTGCTAATTTGGTACCCGTGTCACGATTATTAGCAACAAGCAACATATCTCTGAATCCATATCCCAGAGATAGTTACGATTAGCTAATTCATACTGATGATGACTACATTGTAGTCGAAATACGTATTTATAAAATGCAAACAAATGTTCTAGGAATAGGGGAAAAATTTGAAATATAATTTCAAAAAAACCTAGAGTTCTCTTTGATTATTTTAATAATCTTTATTATAAACATTAAAAACCCAACATCGAATTTAGAGATCGAACACTCATAGTCTTATTATTTGCATCAAATGCTTGATATGAAAAATCATGCACATCTAGGATAGCAGTCGAACCCACGACCTATTTGAGATGTTATGGTAGTGGAATGCATATGATCTTTCACTATCTTTGATGTCGATGTATTATTAATTTGTTTATTTACTATTTATATATTTTTAAATTGTTTTTTTTTTCTTGTAAAGTAGCGTCTATTTATATCCATTGTTGGTATGGCTGCCTTTCGGTTATATTATACCAATGGAAGTGACCAGTGTTTACCTAATTTAACATTTAAGTAATATCTTGTTATTAAAAAATTTGTGAAAATCTTACCAAGTGTTTGTTGCGATGTATAAGCCGGAATAAACTGCTGCATTGGTGATGTTGAATTCATATCTAATCTGGACGTGTTCGATAATGGTGAATAACCAGGCGATTGTAGTAATGGCACTGCTGAGGCTGCTTGTCGTTGTGCCACTTTAAGGGCATCTCGTTGAGCTTTTCTGATGCGTGCTTCTTTTGGATTGTATTGATAATCTGTAAAGATAAAATGTAGAAAATATTTATATTCTTCTTCAAATAAGATGTTGTTAAGGGTAAAAAAATGTGTAAAAAATGTTTGAAATATTTATTTATTGTATTGTATAATATTTTATTGATTACTTGTGTGATTTTCCTTGTCATAAAATACTTACACATGGAGGAAAGAGATATAAAAATAACTTATATAAAATGATTTATTATGTGTGTGAAATACTTTTGACATATTCTGCATTGAAGTTGATGGTTTATTTACAAAGAAAGTATTCATTTTCAATTGGTGATATAAGAAATAAAAACGTGGTAAAACCGTATATGTTGTGGACGTGGGCTCTCATTCACTTAGACCTGGCGCACACAATGCTACTGTTTTGCGACAAAGGTTGTAACCTCTTACTACCTTGTAATAGTATTTAAACATTTGGTTAGACCATGCCCTGCTTGTATTGTGTTACGAACTTTTATTAAATATTTCCTGAAATAACTGCTGCTGTGTAATAAAAGGCTATGGAGAGAAAGGGGTAGTCAAACGCTAGACTGATACGTTGATCCTGTTTAGTTATGCAGAGCTGCCCTGTTTAACAGAGCAGCGTTGCTAACGTATTAGTCTAGTGCTCTACTATCCAGTCATTTCTTCAACCTTTTGCTACCCACAAACGCGCCACTCGATAATTCAAGAAATATTTAACATTCAATCACATTTCGTCAGACTTTTTTAACAACGTCAGTTTTAATGTTTGTTTCTTTATTAATTTTCCTTAGATATTATCTCTGTAACGTAACACGAAGTTGCATCTACTGTCCTCTCACTCTCCCTCCTGCAAAAAATGTTACGTGTAGTTACACTGCTTGTATTTTAAAATACACCCAATCTGTAATCAATGTATAGTGTATCTATCGCTGTCTATATGCAGTTACTACGATATGGTGTATTTTGTCACTGTCTATGCACAGTATACCATGATTTAATGTACTCTATTACACCCAAACTGCACTTTACAAATGTCTGTGGCAAAGTACACCATATCGTAGTAACTACATATAGACAGCGATAGATACACTATACATTGACTGATTGGGTGTATTTTAAAATACAAGCTGTAGATAGCCCCATATACTGAATATATCAAATTTAAGGATCTGTTGGATTAAAATGCAATATCCGACTCTTTAATCGGAACTTGTATGCCGGTAAGAATTTCTTTGTAAATTAATTATGATTCTGATTGATATATTACATGCATGGAATGTAATACAGAGAAGCAAATAATCATTAATATAATTAAATATATTTATAACTAGAAGTATATTTATTTGTAAAGAAGCCTCGAATATCGTCACAGTTTGAGTGGATCAGTCTATTTTCAAAATGACGGGGAGGAAATATATTGTTTCCCCCACTTGTAATCCATTTACCATTTTATTTAAACGTGTGAAATATAACCAGTATAATAAGTTGCCCTTCTACTTTTAAAAAAATTCCCTTTACGCGCATATAATAGTCAAAACAAATGAATTCTAATAACTTTCATCCAAATGTAATAGATCACATTGCATGTCTTGTATGTCCATAGATATAGGGTAGGTATGTTTATTGTACAATACATGAATGTATTTTTGGTTGTATATTGTTGTGTAACTAACGCCCTTCAAGTGTTTTAAATGTACACACACACACAGTTTATTTGTAATAATGTCAACCTACATTTCATAATGTATGTAGTTATGTACACTTCGTAATATATACTTGTCACAAGTCTGTACTTTTTTAAATCCTAACTTCCAATCCTTATTTTTACGTGTAGATGTAGACTTTATCCTCCATGCAAAGTATCTATACACTTCTATAAAGAAATTCCAATCAGCAACCTCTATTACAGAGAACTCTCGTATGATGTGAGATCAGTGTCAAAAAATTCACGCGATATATGAGGTTTTATATAATTATATACCATACTATTTATATTCGTATACCTACCGTTTAGTTTACATCTTCGCATAGTAGATCTCCCACGAGTATGAGAGAGTACATATGTATACATTAAGCGATGTGTATGAGAAGGAGGTCTTATAAGTTTGATAAACAAACATATTTTTCAAAACAGTGAATAATATTCATAACTATTCAAGTGGTTGGTGATTGTCTCATACAACACAACAAAAGACATAGGCACATAAGACCTCCTTCTCATACACATTGCTTAATGTATACATATGTACTCTCTCATACTCGTGGGAGATCTACTATGCGAAGATGTAAACTAAACGTACGGTATAAAACGGACATAGTTCTCATTTATGAGCAAAAACTATACACTTTTTCACGTCTTACAAGTTTTAATTTAAATATGGTAAAATGTATTGATATTTATTTTAGTACACATTTAGAAAACTAAATAGATAAGACAAAATTATTACGCAAACGGTGTTTAATATTAATCATTTATATTTATAAATTTTATACTTCATATATATGTAGTACATATAATATAAGTTTGGTTCAAGTTTATAACGGTTAGAAACATTGATGGAAGAAAATTTTGAGAAAGATATTCATAAAATGTCCTAATTAGATCATTTACATCAATTCTGACTATCCGTTCGTTAACACGATAACTCCAAAGTAAACAAAATTTATTGAGTGTGTTCTGGAGCTAAAAAGTAACTTTAGAGTTCTTAAACGGGCAAAATGAGTCCAAGCATCCACCTCATATGGGGATAAATATCTGTCTTTAAAGTCATGGAAGCTAGAAAAAGGTTTAATTACAAAAAATGTTCAATTTTTAAAAACAAACAATTTTTGGTTTGAACTGCCTCAAATGCCTGTAAAATTATAAATAAATAATCTTACTTATTATATACACTCCCGTTCAAAAAAAATGAACCAACCTGAAATGTTAATTTTCATACATTTCTTAAAACTCCTCACTTTTGTAACTCTCTGTATAATCTATAATTTTATTATTATATTCACCAAATATATTTGTACCCAATATCAGTGTTCTTGTTTATTGTATTGATATCAGTGTATATATTTACCTTCTTTAATTTTTTATATATAAAAAATATTTAGCACAGGTGTAATAGACATATGAGTATCAAAAACTGTTCTGTCGCAATTTTTTTTTATCAATCCTTTCTACATGCTGCAATCATTGTACATATGCATTTTTCCGTGCAGAACTTTAAACTTTTTTTAAATAATTTGAAAACATTATTGCTTTCGAACGGAATAAACGTTTTTTCATATTGTTTGGCTACATTCAAACATAAAAGATTTTGTGAATTTTTAAAATAAAAATAATATTTTAATTTTTAGGAATATAAGTCACAAATTTGACCATTTTCTACCCATTAAACATTTACCAAAACACGTTTTTAAAACGAAGGGTTTTCAAATTCAACATTATAAAGATAATATGAAAAGAAATTTTTCCGTTCGAACACAACTATTGTAGAGAGTAGTTAAACAATTTCACTTTTAAAAAAGGGGTCAAATTCCTCTATGCAAAAGTTGCATTTTTACAATCAGTACAATGAAAGAAAAAAAAAATTCAATAACAAAAATCGTATCAATAGATTTTGATACGGTATTAGCCTATGCTATAATATTATTTAAGTCTGTTTATTTATATATTATTATTATTAAATTAACATGTTTTTGTGAGTCACTCAATTGATGTGTAAAAACTGTATTGGTATATATATCGGATATTGTAATGACGGTAATTTCGTCAAAATTCAAAGATTCTAAAATTTTTTTAATTCAATTTTTAACAGGGAAACGCGCAGGTTATTTATTTAAAGAACTACTTTTAAGGACACGAAACATATTTTTTTAAACTTTTTGATGAATAGATTTTAGAAATTACCCAAATAAAAGTTGTTTTGTTCTTAGACGGATATCTTATAGTGATCTTATTTTTTATTCTTTTTATTCTTGATAAATTTCTTGATAAATGTTTCTCAAAAAAAGCAATCTTAGCCAATATAGACTTAATTACTCCCCTTTGAAAAGTTGATCTTCAAATAACTTTGAAGGTCCTGGTGTTAAGTTGAAAGTTTATTCAGATCATTTTTACTATAAACGAAATCAAAATTTCCTTGATGAAATATTCAGGTGCCTTGTTTAAAATAAGCATTCTGTACAAATCTCAAAAAATGAATCATTATGATTTATATTCTATAATTCAAAATTTCGATGTTGTCCAGTCAAGTTGTTATTGTAATTAATATTAATATCAGTTATTATATTTTTTTGTATATAAATATAACATTTCAAATTTGTCCCCTTTACTTAGATCAGTTTTTTTGTGTATTATAAATACGTATTTCGACTACAAAGTAGTCATTATCAGTATAAATTAGCTAGTCGTAATTTACCCTTAGACAATTACAAATAGATAGAAAGTCGAGATCAATAGACAAAAATAAAAATAAATAGAAAATTAACTAAAATAAATTAAAATATAATAAATTTTAAATTGTATTGAAATTACTCTTGTTAAAATTTCCTTCATTGACATTTATTCTTGTTAACTTTAATCTTATTAAAATTACTCTTATATTGTCTCAGGATATGTTACTCGTCGCTAATTTGGTGACAATTTCACGTGTGTCTTCATTCTTTCATTCACATTTATTCCTGTTAACTGTGATAGTTTACTTTATTTCGAATTCTACACAACAAAAGAAGCAAGGATTGAGAAAAAACTGTTAAAGTGTCGTATTACTATTTGATACACCCGGTATAGTGGATTATTTATATTTAATATATGATTATGAATACTCTTGTAATATCTCCAGTCAGTTTTTGTTAAAAAATTTTTTTTTAAAGATGTTAGGGTAGGGGTGTCCGCTTAGAAAATACATCGATGTTTTTATTCGATGTAATACATCGAAACTGTACATCGATGTTTGTCGATATATCGAGTAATTAACATCTATTTTTTTCAACATCGAATACTTCTAGCTTAAATTATTTCATGGAGTGGCAGGTATTATTAATTATTATTAATTGAATCGTATCTATAGTATAAAAATGATCTCTTGAAAATAAAACAGTAATTAAATTGGTTTCAGTAAATAACTAATTTATTGACCTCACACGTATATACTTCTACAGATAAATATGTCCCACCCATTGCCTTATTCCCCTCACTTGCAAAACAAATTAAAGGGAAGTGGAAACATTGAGCTGGGGAACGGATCTATTCAAAACGGACCTTTATAGAGTTTTCTATAGGTAATGTTGGCCTTGAGATAATTAAAAAGATTAAAATCGGTATGAGTTGAACTTTGGTTGCGATTATCTTTTGAACGCTTACAATTATCGATTGAACAAATGAGACCATTTTTGTCAATCAGTCAATTTCCTACGGAAATATTCGAGCGCTTCCAAGTTGTTACAGGCCAACCTCTTTTTCTATCACCTTGTGGGTTCCATTCGATCGCCACTGGTGTAGCCTGATTCCGCAAACGAGCAAATTTCGACCGAAGATTGCTGGAATAAGTATGTCCTAAAGCATAAATGTTGGAGGAAATACCAACTCCCCTCGCCAACCTTCAGGTTGAGTCTTGCTCGAAAGTTATAGGTGGCAGCCCCACCGTCGAGCTCGCGTACGGTAGGCTAATAACCTGTCTACCTTAAACAATTCTATTAACGAATCGTATTCTATCAAATTGTTTAAGTCGTGAAAATGGAACAAACAGATTTACATTTAAATTACTAAGAAAGACCTTCAACATTAAAATTGAGAAAAAAAACTGCTGCTATACAAGACTATACTCAAACCAATCTGGACGTAGATTATAGGGCTGTGTAATGCACCCAGTAATCGCAACATCGAAATACTACAACGTTTTCAGTACAATGTGGTAAAAGTGTTAGTGAATGCTCCAAAAGTTAGCTCCATGCTTTGTTAAAATAATGACGTTCATGAATATTTCAATGTACTATCAGTGAAACTAAAAATAAAAGTTTAGTGTAAAATACCAATGCAGATTGGAAAATCATATAAATAGCAATTAATCAACAGTCAATAATAGTGTACTTAGACGATTAAAACGTACATTTTAGTTTAAAGAGTTATAATTCTAGGAGTGAATAATTCCCCTGTCATTGTGATTTAATTTATTTGTCCTCGGGTAGCTCGTAAATTATAAACACAAACCATATATTTGATTCCAAAAATAATTGGCGTTATCTAATAGTTGTGTTATGGGTTAGAATTACCCTAGTGTTGAATATAATTTAAAAAAAAATATTTTTTGAATATAATATGAAGTGCCACGCAATCTTACTCCAGTCTATTTATAGAAGTTGAATTCCCATTGGATTTTACTCTTTAATTCATTATATAAAGCCCATTCTTAAAGGTTTTTACCCCAAAAGCAACTAGATTTTAACCATTTAAAAATTACTGAGTTTTGGAACTTAGAATATTATTCAACCAAATTCAAACTAGCACGGCGTCAAAAATTTTGACTCACAGTTATATTTTTTTACTTATTCATAATGTAAAATAATAAATTGTTAAACAATATAAAATCAAATTCATGTAAGTCAATTAAAAATATTTAGCTGATTCAAATAAGAATAAATCATAAACCTTAAATTATTTTCCATTTCAATATACACAGGCTCCAGGATGGAATTTAGAAAAACCAATTATACCATCTAATTGGTCAGATAGTTCCATTAATTGGTCAGCGATAGAAAATTTTTTATTGATCTTTTAATTTTTTCAAGGTCATGCAAAACTTTTGGCACCCCATCCATGGAATTTCGCAAATCCAATTATACCATATATATACATATATATATATATATACATATATATATATATATATATACATATATATATATACATATATATATATACATATATATATATATAGGGTGTCTGAAATTCATTCAAGAATACTATACCATGGTGTAGAGTTCATAAAGTTTTTCGATTTGACGCTTATTTTGTAAGATAAAATCAATTAAACATTGATAAATTCAACCAATCACAGAGCGCATAGTGTAAGGAGACGGGGCCAAAGTAGTGGGGTAGGGCGCAAACGTTAAGAGAGAGATAGATCATGCTAGAGTAACGACAATCAGAGTTCTCAATAAGTGTAGCGACACCCGCAAAAATTCAAAAATGCCGAAATCAAATAAATAGTACTTTAGTGTTTACACTTGATAACTGTTAAAGTTTGTAATTCTCAATCGCACATCACCATATTGGCCAGAGGGGTAATGTTAGCCTTACACTAGGGGTAATGTTTAATTGATTATATCTCAAAAACTAAGCGTCAAAGCACTATGTTTACAGAAAGGATTAGAGACGGTTTTTAGGGTCTGTATCTCAGGAATCGAAAAAGCTATGAAGCTCAAACGTAGCGTGAGACCCACCATGTGACGGTACGTACCAAGTTTCAACATTACAGCTTTCATAGTTTCCAATATATTTAACCCCAAAAATTCGACATTTTGGGGACTGACTGACTGACTAACTGACTCACTCACCATAAATATTTTAGGGTAGGAAATCACCCATAAAAATCTGAAAAATCGGAAATTTCCCTAGAGGGGGAAAAAAAATCTATACCTCAAAAGCGGTAAGAGATAAAAAAAATTTAAAACACAAAATTTTGCTAGTATTAAAATAAAAAACTTTTGTTTGAAATTTTTTTACAAAATTTCTAGATTTACATAATTTCTGTTCAAACATTGTCAATTATGATTAGCGATGTGTCTGTAGCCACTCTAGTGACCGGTTTTAATTAGAATGAAATTTGTTATGTAATGTGCTTTTGGTATTTGAAAGACTGAGTTCATGAATGAACTAAATCGGACAAAGAAAACGGGAGGTGTAAAGAGAGGGAAAAACTCCAATTACAGCGTTTTCATATTTTACTTGGCAAGTTTATTTCTTTGTATATTAAGTTCTAT
The DNA here is from genome assembly GCA_963920215.1 of Nineta flava. Classification (NCBI taxonomy): domain Eukaryota; kingdom Metazoa; phylum Arthropoda; class Insecta; order Neuroptera; family Chrysopidae; genus Nineta; species Nineta flava. The sequence continues at coordinate 13,596,216 of OY986045.1, read as the reverse complement.
AAAATCTGACAAGAAAAATATGAAAGCCAGCCAATCATTTTCACATTTTTGTTAAAACTACTTTACAACTTTTGACGGCGAACATTTATATTTTCGCTGGAATTTCCATATTTTTTGTGTCCAAAAACTTTGCTCCTCTCACATTTATGTTTTTTGGCGGATTTAATTTTTTCTTTATATGAATAGAATAAAATATTTTAAAGTTATATTTAAATATCTTAACTATTTATTTTTCAAAAAAATCTTTAACTGTAAAAACGAGACGAGACTAGCGATAAAAAACTTTTTTAAGTCAATACAATACAAGAGACATGCCCACGATAAAACTATTCTGATTTGAAATCTTAATATGCATGATACTAAAATATAACGTTTCCGAAAGTATGCGACAAATGTTAAGTAGTGATTGTTTGGATTTCTATTTCCGTAAACCAAATTAGAATACTATTAGATATTAGATTGATATTAGATTATCAAATGATAATTAATGAGAACTTTAGGTTTTTGAAATAAAATTTCAAATTCTCTCCAATACCTAGTTCAGTTTTTATATTATAAATACGTATTTTGACTACAAAGTAGTCACCATCAATATAAATTAGCTAATCGTAGTTTACTCTTTGACAATTAGAAATAAATAGAAAATAGAGATCAATAGACAAAAATAAAATAAATAAAGAATTAAACAAAATAAATTAAAATATAATAAATTTAATAGAAATTACTCTTGTTAAAATTGTTTTCATTCAATTTACTCTTGTTAAGTTAAACATCACTCTTATTAAAGTTACTCTTATATTGTCTCAGAATATGTTATCCGTTGCTAATTTGGTGACACTTTCACGAAGACTTACACTGACACTTTTGTGCCGGAAGAAAAAATTTTTTCCGGCATAGAATAGATTTAACCTCTATCAAACATATATAAGCAAGGCACAACCGAGAATCGTCGTGAAAGTGTCACCAAATAAGCAACGAATAACATATTCTGAGACAATATAAGAGTAATTTTAATAAGAGTAAGGTTAACAAGAGTAAATTTAATGAAAGTAATTTTAACAAGAGAATTTCAATAAAATTTATTATATTTTAATATTTTGTTAAATTTTTTATATATTTTATTTTTGTCTTTTGATCTCTATTTTCTATTTATTTCTAATTGTCAAAGAGTAAATTACGTCTAGCTAATTTATACTGCTGATGACTACTTTGTAGTCGAAATACGTATTTATAATACAAAAACTGATCTAGGTATTGGGGCGAATATGAAATTTTATTTCAAAAACCTAGAGATCTCATTATCATTTGATAATCGAATATTTATTCTAATTTGGTTTACGGAAATAGAAATCTAAACAATCACTACTTAACATTTGTCGCATACTTTCGGAAACGTTATATTTTAGTATCATGCATATTAAGTATACGCAGGTAAAATACGTAATTGAAAATTCGTAATGTTATCTTTGAATAATCTTACTGTGTGATATCACAGAAAGAAATGAAACATTGAGAGAAAATAAAATGTTTAAGTCATTTCTATGTTATCATTTATTTTAATCGGCAAATAAAATGATAAAATTAAATTAAACAAGTAATGTAACAACGAATTCAGTTTGAATACCCCGTATATACTAAGTTTATGGAAAAAATGTTCAAACAAAATTTGTTTATTTTAAAAAGAAGAAGATTTTTGACATTATATTTTTGTTATATCTCTTACGGTTTCAAAGATAGACAGTTTTGCCCATATTGTCCAAACATGGTCCGATTTTGCCCATTTTAAGCGTCATTTTCCTTCCATTTTTTGCTGAAAAAACAAGCAAAGAAGCATTTTGGAGGCTCATACTCGTGAGAACATTTGTTCAGCACATCGAGACGAACAACATATAAAAAAATTAGCGAATTTAACCGAGGGCCAACCAGCCAAGTAGCCGAGCGGTCTAAGGCGTCATGTCTGCGCAGTATGCAGTACTTGGAAACTGGGAGGTTATGGGTTCGAATCCCGACATCGGCAGTTTGTCAATTATTAAAAAAAAAAAAAAAGGGGGCGGTTGATTGACTAAACTGTCGGCGTATGGACAAGAACGAAGTAACCGGCTATGCTTGAGAAGCTTTTCTGCAGTTTCCTTCACGAACTCCAGATGAATATCGGCATAGTTCCTATCAAAGTCGACTGCAGCACCAATTCCTTCCACTCCACTCACATCCCAAGGCATCACAATGGACCTTATGGTCGAAGTGTAGCCCGTCCAGGGCAGCCTTTACAATCTACATCCACCGAGGGCCATTTTCTATTTAAAATTTGCGGAGTACTTTACGCAGTTAGTTGTTATTTCCACTTGTTTTAAAATCAAGTTATTGCACACAATTTGGTCAAAAACTGGCCAATTATATGATTTTCACTAAGTAACTTTTTTGACCGAGTCATTATAAGTTACAAAAAAAAAATCATTTTAACCAAGGGTCGATTTTCTTTTGTGCGGTGTTCTTTATATACAACCTATGCCTATACTGGTTTTATACAAATACTTTGTGTGAATGGTTCATACAAAATTGATGTCCTAATTGGAAATCATAAATTGTACTTTTTTCTCTGATATCGAAAAAAATGAAACTATATTTTAGACATAGTGCGTATGCCCTTTACAGAGAAAATATCAAATAGCATTTCATTCCTTATTTTTTATGGCCATTCATAAGGGAAAGTATATTATACAGAATGGTTCAAAAATCAGGGTAGTACGAAAATATGAAACTGGAGAAAAAAAACAATATTTTCAAATGCTTGCTAATTAGCCTGAAAATAACAATTTAAATATCGCAATAAACAAATTTAAATTTTAACAAATTTGGACCCCGCATAACTCCATATGGAAAATAGCTTTCAGTCAAATGTCGCCAAACTTTGGGAAAATATTCTTCTTGTCATTCTGAACAAATGTTTCCATGGGCACAAACCTCATCAACGTGCCGTTTCCGAGATATTCCATGTCAAAGTTCCCGATTTTCATTGAATTTCAAGAGGTGTTATATCCTATGCAGTCGCAAAATTTACGCCTGAAACGATGACCGGAATGAATCTGTTTCTGCCAAAATATCAGATTAAGTTATCCAACATTATCTCGAAATTTTTCCGATTTTTTTTGGAGCTTCCGGTTTTGAGTTATGGCAACCGGACGGCCCAAAAATTCAATTTTTCGAATTAATTCTTCTGAGAAGTAATAATTGCACGTGCGTGCGCTTGTGTGTGTTATAAAATGTACATAAAATCTGGAAAGTAATAGGCCAAATTTCACCCTTTCAAGGTTTATTGGATGTTTTCTTCGAAATTTTGCTTGTTTCAATAGACCGCGATGGCCAAATTTCATCTCAAAAACTGAACAACAAAACTGTACGTAATATAAGCTGCTTAAATTTAAAAAAAAAAGTTCCTTACAAAGATAAAAAAATTTATCTCTAAATAAAAAAATCTGAAGCTAGTAAAACTAACATTGGTATAATGTGTCAACTAAAGAATCTAATTTTATTCGGTATTTATTCAGCATTTTGTATATGCGTCCATTTGTCCAAGGAGTATAATATAAGAAAGCTAATATACACATCATTAAATTTAATAAGATTTATCACTCACTTATTAGTATTACACATGCGAAACTCATTACAGCGTTTGGTGCATTGTGTTATATAAGAAATATGGTTACGAAACTAATAGAAAAGTGACATGAAAAAAGTAACTAACTAACTTCTAACTAACTAAAAGTAACTAACTTCGTATAAAATCATCAAATTGTTTTTGATGAAACTCAAAATCAAATCTACCTAGATAAGGTAATTAATATGTAAGGGTTTCGTAATCTGGATAATGCTAATATATTTAATATAATGCTAATAATTAAAATTTAATTAATTTTCTTTCCTTCGATCAGCTGGACTCAAATCGGAAAGAGAAGGCTTTATCATCGCTGCATAATAGCTGTGTGATAGCCACGCTTACACACCCGAGGTACGTTTGGAAGGTAGCAGTTTCCACTACCCAGTGCACAGCATGTAAATCTAAGCCAGAGACGCTGATGAACCTCATTTTGGCATGACCATCTTATGCCTCGACCACCTATATTAATCGTCATAACGCTGCCCTGCGTGAGCTGTACTATTTCTTGAGACACAATATGAAGTGGACCGTACGCCAGTCCTACTATATGCTCCCGGAGAGATCGAGGCTGTCGTCAAAAACGAGAAGTGTTCTCTTTTGGAATTTCTCGTTCGCAACTACCAGGTAGCTCTCTGCAACTAAGCCTGATATAGTACTCCAGGATATTACAGCTTAGGCTATTTACTTCATTGAGTTCTCTGCGCTCGCAGAAACGAATACTTGAAAGAGGAGCAAAAACGGCAACTATACCCTGACAACTCAACCCAAATGGTTGTTCTCATTGTCGGCTGCCCCGGCGGTATAAGCCCCACTCTAGAGTCTAATCTTTACACCATTCCGATTTGCAGGTCTCATCTTCGCCGCCTCATCACCTCCATGCAGAAGGCTATTATCAAAGGCATGCTTCGTACATTGAGATCGCATCAGACTGTCTTCAAGTAACAGTTCTTGAACCAGTCCAAGTAGCCGAGCGGTCTAAGGGGTAATGTCTGCGCAGTATGCAGTACATGGAAACTGGGAGGTTATGGGTTCGAATCCCGACATAGGCAGTTTGTCAATTATAAAAAAAAAACGGGCGGTTAATTGACTAAACTGTCGGCGTATGGACAAGAACGAAGTAACCAGCTATGCTTGAGAAGGTTTTCTGCAGTTTCCTTCACGAACTCCAGATGAATATTGGCATAGTTCCTATCATAGTCGGCTGCAGCCACATATCCTACCAATTCCTAGTCTACTCACAAATTCCTTCCACTCCACTCACATCCTCACATATCACAATGGACCTTATGACCGAAGTGTAGCCCGTTTAGGGCAACCTTTACAATCTACCTCTAACAGCCCTTGAAGCTATTTTATATTTTATTCTGCAGGTTCCACACCGTGCGGTGCAAGGACGGAGTTCTGCATGATCAGGACACTACATGACAGACGAACGTACCCCCGGCTCGGGAGACAAGTGGACCCTTCGGACATCGTTCGGACTGACGGACGTACAGACTAAAAGAGGGTAGTGAATCTTTTTGAAGGGACGTAGTTATCTTGTGAGGATTTATGTTTGTTGAAGAGGTGGGTGGCCTTGGGTTGTATATCTTGTTTCCACTCTCACCCTTCAACAGACATTACTACGTTAAATTCCAACGTTGTAATGTCTGTTGTAAATTCCTGCGTAGTAAATTCCAACGTTTGTTTGTTTGTAGAGGTAATCTTTGGAACTACACTAATAAAAAGCTACATTGACCCTGAATAATATAGGCTTTCTGTTATTATGATAAAAATAAGTTTTTAGTTCGAAATCTCAATATTTGTAAACCAAGTCGGAAGGAAAAACGCCGCTTGGGCAGCTAGTTTAAGATAAAAAGAAACGAAGCATTTGAACGATATGTTTATAATTTCTGAAAATGCGCAATCGACAGTTTAATTTTTGCAATCACCAAACACGCCGTAATTCTATCATAAACAGATGTCACATATTGATGGCCTCATCCAGGAGGGTTGCACCCGGTCACGATGATTAAAAATATAGCAGTTTTCTTTCAATTGATTTCTAGTCTCCCAAAATTATTTTGATCCGATTATTCGCAGTTAGTCAGTTGACTACCGATTTGGAGTTTCTTTGTTTCAGTTTGGATTTTCTTATTATCATTAGTTACTCGTCTATAACGCTTTTTGATTTCTTTGATGGACTTTGTAAGATTAACCGTTTTTTGATTAATGCCATTTCAACTGATTTCTTAGTGAATTGAATAGCTCAATTATGTAGTTATCCTCACTCAAAAATTTAAAACCTGTTTAAAAAACAATCATTTCAAAGAGTAATTATCGATTAAAAATCAAACTTTTAACACAGCTTATGACGAAAACAGAGTTTTTTTGTACTTAAAATTAAAATAAATATATTATTAAAGTTGCCACCATAATAAATAATGTTTATAAAAAAATGTTCTTTGAAATATGCAGTTTATATAATTGCATTAAAGAATAATGTTGACGAAAGTTTAAATTAATTATTTAACAAAATTAAAACTGTTTTGTTAGGTTTTTTTTGCCACCATATTTTGAAAACTGGCGACAGCGCACAGTACAAAAATATGCACACATATACATTGTCAAATTAAGTCAACTGAATTTCTAATTTACATTTACTAATATTTTAAAAGAAATACTTAGGATAAATAAAAAAAGGTTATAAATCGTTGTAAGATTATTGATATACTTAACTTAAAAAAAAATTCTAAATTCGATCAAAAACATATATGTAAAAAGGGCCGAGTTTTCGGAGACATACTTCACATAATAGTTGCTCCTCAAAAAGCAGTGATATGAAAGACAGGGACAAGTTATTTAAATGTGTATGAAAATGAATATAAATTTAGTATGTATTTAATTTTTTATCTTGGCAATATAAAATATTAAATACATACTAAATTTATATTCAGTTTCATACACTATGTAAACAACTGTCTTCCATATCACTACTTTTTGAGAAGCAACTATTATATGAAGTATATTCCCGAAAACTAGGCCTTTTTTTACATTTATGTTTTTGATCGGATATCACTGCTTTTTGAAATGCTTAAATATACAAAGCCGAACGCTTCGAGTTAAGTAACTTTACGCTTCGCGTTACGTAACTCTTTGTCTATGTAGATACACATTTACAAAGGAGACCGCTTCGCGATATATAACGATAACTTGCTCTGCTCGCAAAGGGGCTCCACCCTCTTGAACCCCAAAGTAGCCTTCGGCCTTGGCTTCGCGTCTTTGAAAGATTATAAAAAACCGCAACCTTCTAGCATGAATAGAAAGGAAATTTTTTCCGATTTTTCTTATAAGTTTCAAGTTATTCCGCGTTGAATGCAAAAACCGCATCCTTTAGCATGTCTAGAATTGGGTTAGATTTTGTATGTCAGTGAGTCAGTCAGTTACACAAAGGGCTGTATACTCGTATATTATAGGAATCCAAAATGAATATACTAAAATATATACATAGACTATTATAATCAAAGCCCTCCATAGTCAAGTAAAAATAAATTATACATCGATAATTTCGATAAACTCGATACATTTGTGAAATTTTTTTCCGTATAATGCAAGTCATATCCCTCATGTTGGATTAATTATGACGTCACGTAGCTTACAACGCGCAATACAAAAATTTCATTTTTTTCACAAATTCTAAATAATGCAGCATTTTTGAAAATTTATTATGTAAATATTTAAATTAATGCACCTTTATTGATACAAACTAAATGATGCATGCAAATTTTTATTAATATTGTTCAACATGATTAATATGACATATTCGATTTGCTAACTCTTGCCGATGTAATATTCAAACAACCATGTAGAAAACACTATAATAAAACATTGAACCAATTACATAATAGTATATTGCTATATGCGTTTATAATGTTAAATTTATCAAAACAAAAGATGCTAAAATTTTTGATTTCGGGATAGAAATTTTGCGTTTTCTTAATTTTCCCTGTGCCTTGGGTACTAACTATATGCCAAATATTAATTTTCAAGGATATCGGGAAGTAGAGTAGAATTTTAGTAGGTATATAACCAAAAATTATAGGCGTGGTCGATATTTTTCGATTTTTGAATTTAAATAACTTTTTAACTGTTTATTCCTTAACGATGAGCAAAAAACCGTTATCTTATAATTCTATAATCTCGCTATATTTAAAAACTCACCACTGCAGCGTTAAAGTTACATGGGGGTCATTTTTCGCCTAGTATTTCGATAAGTAATATCATTGTAAGCACGCAAAGCCTAAACTCCTTAACCTCGGTCTGGCGCACTACCATGCTCTAGATAAATTTTATTAAAGATAGTACTTATTTGACTCTAGCATAGCACATGAACGAACGTCCTTAATAAATGAACAAAACACGAAACAGTTACATGGTCTTAAAAACATAAAAAGATCGTTGACAGTAGAAATGCTATGGTTACTGTGAGAACACTGTTTACATAGTCACGGTGGTGACATATCGGATCAGCATCATGTTCAACTCCTGTGAGAGTCTCAACAATCTGGTCGGTTGAATCACGGGCAGATTACACTACGTCACTGTGACATTTTAATAAATTTATGATAATACAAAAAATATAAATCAGCACACAAGACATAAAAGACAGATGATACATTTTTTAAATATGCAGTCAGAACAAAAAGAGGAAGAAGTTATAGTAAATATTGTTTGTAACAAATTCTAGCCAAGTACTAGACGATGCATTTGTCTATATATGATGGCTAAGATTAAAGGCATTAAATTATTCTGTGTAAATTCCACAAAGTTATCGGTGAATATATATTGTGCCTCTTTGATGTCGTTCATATCTTTAAAAGTTCAACTTTCATATATTCTCTGGTTACATTGTTTGCATATTCAAGTGGTATGAAATAACATAAAAAACAAAGAAGAGAGTATCATGCGTTTGATTCGATCACATAAAAGTTTAAACACCATTCATGTACTGTTGAATTTAAATGCATTGAACATAATATTCTGAAATGTTTACTTACTGCCAATAAAAATAGTCACAATAGAGTAATAGAATATCTTGAGTCAGTCGTAGCTTGTGCTAAGCACGTTAGTTTACTTGTATGCAATCTTTGCGCTTATTAGTTGCAGTTATTATCCTTGTTTTTACGATTGCGTTGCTAAATAACGGAAACTGTGAACTGGTTTAAACTTTATATGACTGGAGGCGCCCAGATCCAGATCCAGATCTGGGCGCCTGCACTGGGGTGCAGACCAGTTACCAAATTAGCAACAAGTAGCATCTCCTCGGAGAATAATTACAATTAGCTAATTCATACTGATGAAGACTACTTTGTTGTCGAAATACGTATTTATAAAATACAAAAAATTTTCATCTAGGAAATTGGGGCAAAAAACGAAATTTATTTTTACTTGGACTTAATTTTATTTATTTTATTTATGATTGAGTGACTTGAAAAAAGAAAAAAGTCAGTATAACTAGAACGGCAGTAGTGAAAAATGCTTCAATCATTAATTTTAAAAAATAGCTTCATCCGGTTGTTCACAAAAAAATTCGTTAGACAGGAGCTGCATCAACATAGCGAATTTTCTCAGAATAAATATATCATTTCTCTTTTGGAAATACGATCTCAATTAACTTTTTGACTAAAATGTTGAATACTTTGTCGACTCTCCTGCGGTCACAATTTTATGATCAAAATGAAATTTCTGATATGCTTTTGGTATTTGAAAGACCAAGTTCGATAACGAGTAGAATCGGCCAACGGAAAGAAGAAAAAATAATCATTTTTAGATCGATGCAAATTGGATACCGTATTTTAAAATCTTAAACTGGTTAAATTTAAGAATGATTAATTCTTACCATTAACAAACCCCTCCCTCCATGCTGTCTTCACCCCCCCCCCTTTTGGTCATTCTTGCTGGACTAAACAGTTAACACCATAAAATATGATATATTAAGCAAAAAACTACAAATTTTTAAAAACTTATAGCTCGTAAACTACTTCGAAACCAAACTTAAAGTTACCATGGTTGTTTTGAGATTTGATGATAGTCCCTGGCAATTTCAAGTGATTTAAATATGAAAGAAACCAGTTACAGCTATCTGAAATTGGAATTTTTCAAAAATTGATTGACTTATATTAAAAGGAAAGAGACAATAAGTAAAACTGATGGTAGTTATCAATAGAGGACACCTAAAAGAATATGAGGTACTATTTTCCTTTTTATAATAAAAGCTTTTGACCTTAGACCGTTTCAAAATTAGACAAAAATTATGCAAAAACAGTGGATAAGGTAATAAGGCTAACATAGAAACCAGAATTTTGGTTTGAAGTCGAGTTTATGCTTTTATATAAGTACTAGATGAGTGGAAATAACAAAAATTTTGACAAAATGGATATTCTAAAACAAAAAATGCACTTAAAAGTAAAAAAATAATTGAATATTTTTGTGCCAATTTTAGTTCACCTAAGCAAAAATTTTGAAATAAATATGTACAAATAAATTATGGTTATTTTTGGAGTCGGTGTCAGCATAGAGAAATTTACATAAAATTTGGAAACCGCCTCCAAAAATAACAATAATTGTACACATATATTTAAATTTTTTTGCTTAGATGAACTAAAATTGGCACAAGAATATGCAATTATTTTTTTATATTTTAGTGCATTTTTTGTTTTAGAATATTTGATTTTTGAAGTCGGGTTTCCATTTTGTCAAAATTTTTTATTTCTCGCTTTTTAGTGACTTTGAAGTTCTAAAACTGATTTTATTTGTCTAAATATGGGTAGACCTACTAATTTTTAGTGCATTTTTTTATAACACATTTTTTTTATCCGCTTTTTTTTTAGTGCATTTTTTCATAACAGATTTTCAGTTTTTTTTACATGCATTTTGTTTTTTTTTTGTAAAAATTTTTTTTTGGGGTCGGTTTTTTTTTGAAGTCGGTTTGTAAAAATTTTTTCTTATTTTCCCATTATGAATGAGTATACCCTTTCAAAACAAAAAAAAATTTCGCAGAAATCGGTTATCACATATAAAATGAGGATTCTCCTCGATTTCCCGGGGATCCCCTCATCAGAATGCGGTTTGGTGACAATGCGACCGATGGGAAATGAAACCCTTTAAAACAAAAAAAAAAAATCAAAATCGATTCATAAATGACGGGGGTAACACAATTTTAAAAAAAATACAAAAAAAAAATACAGACGAATTGAGAACCATCCTCCTTTTTGAAGTCGGGATAAAAATACCGTTTTTTTAAGTTTCTAGATTATTCAGAGACGGAGATATAAGCTTCTGAAAATGACATTTAAAAAATTTCAAAAAATTCAACATCCGCCAGATTTGAACGGATGAAGCTCATATTGTGGAAATCATCGTTTTTTCTAGACACTTTCGATCGAAAAATCGCTGCCAAATCAATGACATACGTGTGCACGATTTTGTTAAAAAGTAATGAATCTGCCCATATATATATATATATATATAAATATATATAAAATAAATTTTAGCGGAGGTCATTTTCCATTTTTCTGCTATGTAGGTTCTATAAACATTTGAAGAAATTTTTTCGAAATTTCTTCATCGGTACAAGGCCAACAGCAACATTTCCTTTGAAAATTCTCTAAAAGCGATGGTAATTTATCATATCTCATAATCTCACATCTCTCTGGGGCCCTAAAAGGCACAGGACCTGCCTACATTGCCTATTGGGTAATTCAGCCCTGGAAGTTCCGAACTCATAGTCGGGCTTTTAATGTGAAACTAATAGTATTATTATTTGACTAATAGATACGTTGAGAAATAAGTATCGTAGGTAACTCCTACATTGAATATTTTGTGGGAGAATAGTTCTCTTAGGTAATCTTTATACAGATATTTATCGATTTTTCCGTTAAATGCGTCTTATAGATTCATAGCAATTTCGGTAGAAAAATGACATTATGCTGCATAAAGCTTAATATTGTTCAACATTTGTGCATGCATTTTTGAAGCCACCTATTTATTGTATGCCGCTAACAAAATTTCCACGTGCATTTAAAAAACTGAAATGTAATTATTGGATATTTTAGTTCGAGCATAATGTATATACATTTTTCGTAGCAATATTTCAAAACATGATGAAACAATGCCATTTGGAATACATGTTACACTAGGAAATACAATCTTGTTTCAAAATATCGAAAAAAACTATGAGGTTTATTGCAAACATGTAATGTAATTATATTTCATATTTTGCCCCTATTCCTAGAACATTTGTTTGTATTTTATAAATACGTATTTCGACTACAATGTAGTCATCATCAGTATGAATTAGCTAATCGTAACTATCTCTGGGATATGGATTCAGAGATATGTTGCTTGTTGCTAATTTGGTGCGTGTCTCACAATGATATTAAAAAAGTTCTGTCCTGTTATACGATTTGGCTGAGGGTATAATCTGACTTGAGGATTATTTGAGTTGCCTGACTACTGGATTAGGTGTGTGGAAAGCCCCACCTATTTATTGGCTATCTGCATGAGATATTTTAATATACTATATTCTTTAAAAAGTTTAGATAAAAACATGTGTATTGATTTTTCAAGGGGCTTTCCATCTCGTATTTGTATAAGCATAAATTTTTGTAAAACACAGCCGAGATCTAGCATTTTTAAAGTTGCATGTAGAATAGGATAGCGAATGTTAATCTAGGTCTTGATGTGATACTGAACCTTCCCGTACCGTCCGAATGGACCGCAGCCGGATGAAAATGCGGTTGCCTTGAAGTTTATATCCTATTTATATAATAACATTTTTTTGCCATTCGAAACACGCGGGCCTAGAATTTAGAGAAAAAAAAGTTATGAGGCAACCGCTCCAAAATTGGCGAGCTTATTTATTGGTACCACTATATGTTGTAAAAAAAAACAATCCTATCCTGATGGGCAGTTTCTGAGAAAAAACCCTTCAAAGTCGCCAAAAAAACCTTTTTTCGAATTTTTTAAACAAAAATTTAAAAAAAAAGTTAAAATTGTTTAAATCGGATGGCATTCGAAATTTAAGTTCTAATAAGTGCAAGGAATTGTGGGTAACCATCCGGTTTTGCTAAAATTCACCCTCATTTTCGACGATGTTTGGGGGTGGCGAAAATGAGTGTGAATTTTATCAAAACCGGATGGAATTGATACACACAATTCCTTGCACTTATAAGAGCTTCAATTTCGAATGTCATCTGATTTAAAGAATATTAACTATTTTTTCGCCATCCGGTTGCCACCCCGTCAAAATTTCACGTGCCCCATTCCCTTGAATATTTTGTGTTTTGATTAATTATAATATAACATATGTAGCAGTTATATAACCGATATAACACCATAAATAGTAAGCTTAATTTATTATTATCTATGTACACTTGGCCACAAAAGTTGATATCATTTTTTTAAATTTTATACTTGATTTGTGCCTTATTCATTCAGTTTTCGAAAATAATTATCGAATAAAAGTTACTATATTCATAATGAACAACTTTTACCGAAGCATTTTTTTGAAAACCGAATCAATGAGGCACAAATCAATTATAAAATTAAAAAGAATGACATCTACTTCTGTGGTCCATATTACATCCTATTATATGATTTAGCAACGTTTAGTTTTTTTATATTTGTATAATATCTGTGTTAGAATGAGTCGGCATTTTAATTTTAATACCCGGTATATAATATATCAGAGGGTATATTTAGTTTAGTCCCGACTCTGTAACGGTTAAAAATATTAACCGGAAATATTATAGGAGTCATAAAATTACCAAGTTAGTCTATTTTTGTATATCCGCCCGTCCGTCTACACGATAACTCAAAAACGAAAAGAGATAGCGAGCTGAAATTTTGTATGTGTGTTTCAGAGCTAAAAAGTAAGGTCAAGTTCGTGAATGGGCAAAATCAAACCATGTTTGTACAAAATGAGCAAAACAATATATCTTTGAAATTTAAAGACAAAAAACTTCCTTTTCTAAAACTTTTATTTGAAATTTTTTTCATATATTCATAAAATTTCAAATTTACCCAAATATCTAGATAAGTTTTTGTATTATAAATACGTATTTTGATTACAAAGTAGTCACCATCAGTATAAATTAGCTACTCGTAATTTACTCTTTGGCAATTAGAAATAGAAAGAAAATCGAAATCAATTGACAAAAATAAAAATGAATAAAAAATTAAACAAAATAAATTAAAATATAATAAATGTTATTGAAATTACTCTTCCGTGAAACTGTCACCAAATTAGCAATGAATAACATATCCTGAGACAATATAAGAGTAATTTTAGTAAGAGTGATAAAGTTAAATGTTAAGTTAAAGTTGACAAGAGTAAATTGAAAGAAAGTAATTTTAACAAGAGTAATTTGAATAAAATTTATTATATTTTAATTTACTTTGTTTAACTTTTTATTTTTTCTTCTTTTTGTCTATTGATTTCGATTATCTATTTATTTCTAATTGTCAAAGAGTAAATTACGACTAGCTAATTTATACTGATGAAGACTATTTTGTAGTCGAAATACGTATTTATAATACAAAAACTGATCTAGGTATTGGGGTGAATTTGAAATTTTATTTCAAAAACATAGATTTCTCATTAATTATCATTTGATAATCTAATATTTATATATTCAGTATATACCGGGTATTTAAGCAATTAACTCAGTTGTTATTTTCACTTGTTTTTCAGATAAGTTTTCATTAGCAAATTATTAAGTTCCAACTACATATCTGTAAAATGTAATGTATACATTGTTTAATTCAAACAATCAATTTGTGCCGAATAAAACGGTTACCAGGTTGGTACTATGGACCACAAATGTTGCGCTCTTTTTTCAAAATTTCATAATTGAGTTGTGCCTTATCATTTAGTTTTGGGGAAAATGTTTCGAATAAAAGCTATTAGTATATTTATAGAGCACAAATTTTATCCGAAACATTTTTTCGAAAACAAATAAATAAGACACAAATCAATATAATTGAGATAAGAACGCTACTTTTGTGGCCATGTGTACGTACTATCATTTTTTTCGAAAATGTTTAGTAAACTGATTTAAACAATTAATTAATAATTATATTTAAGATTATGTATAATATTAATATTCATAATCGAAAATAGGTAATTAACAAAAATTAAAATCCAAAAATATTATTTTGTATATATATACATACTCATATTTAGGCATAAAATGTCAACCACAATTATGTGCAATTAATCGTGTTTATAAATACCAAACACAGTGATTCATGCTATTAATTATGATACCTGAGTTCATATAATTTTGTTGAATAATTAAAACAATTTAAACGACATCGTTTATTAAAACAGTGTAAATTAATTCCAATACACATACTGCGTATGTAGAAGATCATTGGACATTATACTTAAATTTTTATGAAAAACCGTATGTTTATGTTAACCGTTGTGTATGTAAATGTATGTTAGTACCACATTTATACTTTGAATGCTGATTTCGAAAACTTAACAAATTATTACATTACTGTTTTCCTTTAAGCGAATTTCCTCTGCAAGAAAATAGAGCTATTGATGTTGCACGAACTTGACCTTTCGAATTCCAAAAACATATCAGATACGAAATTTCATTTTGATTAGACTAAAGAGTGTACAAAGATTGAAAAAAAAATATACATATATATATATATACAGGGCGAATCGAACCGGCTGCACATTGGCACACGCCTCTACTTTCTTTCACGATCCTCGCATTCATATGGTTGGTGGCATTATATTGTAAGATGTTATTTAGTGAAATTATATTCCATTGAAACACTTTTACTAAGATAATTTTGGCTGAGATATATAAATGAATGAGACTTGTTTGTCTTGAGATTATTTTTGTCCGAGACGTAGTTTTAGATATTTTTGTAAGAGATAATAATACCGAGATAAGTTGACCTGGAATCACATAAAATATCGCAGAAGAAAATTGTGGTACAGGTTTCCATAAAATGATCGAATTAGTCCATTTCCGTATTACCATTTGTCTGTCCGTACGTAAACTTGATAACTCAAACACGAAAACAGATAACGAGCTGAAATTTTTAGTGTGTTCTACATCTAAAATCTAAGCAAGTTCGTGTATGGGTAAAATGGAACAACGAACGCGAGCAAATTTAAACTGTTTTTTTTTTCAAATTTAATCTTTTGTTTGAAACTTATTTTCTGCCACGATTTCATCTATCTTAAAAATAAAACAAAAAGCTCATGCATTGATGATAATGAATGCATGAACTGTATATACAGGAAATTTAATCAATTAACTCAGTTATTTTCATTTCCATTATTTGTTTTTTTTCAATCAAAACATACTCTAAGCCGCCACACTTGCTTGACAAAAATTTATTTTCTATTTGAGACAAAACAAAGCAAAGCTAAATGCACATGATAAAAACGGAATTTAATCAGAGAGATGATATGACTGCCATTTACATCGTTAATATGGTTTTATTCACAATCAATAATTTATATTAATTAATTAATATGTGAGAGAGTTGGACAGCTAAATCAGGGTAGTCCGTAAAATCCGTAAAATGGAACAACGAACGCGAGCAAATTTAAACTGTTTTTTTTTTTTCAAATTTAATCTTTTGTTTGAAACTTATTTTCTGCCACGATTTCATCTATCTTAAAAATAAAACAAAAAGCTCATGCATTGATGATAATGAATGCATGAACTGTATATACAGGAAATTTAATCAATTAACTCAGTTATTTTCATTTCCATTATTTGTTTTTTTTCAATCAAAACATACTCTAAGCCGCCACACTTGCTTGACAAAAATTTATTTTCTATTTGAGACAAAACAAAGCAAAGCTAAATGCACATGATAAAAACGGAATTTAATCAGAGAGATGATATGACTGCCATTTACATCGTTAATATGGTTTTATTCACAATCAATAATTTATATTAATTAATTAATATGTGAGAGAGTTGGACAGCTAAATCAGGGTAGTCCGTAAAATGGTCCTGAGGATGAGCAGAATGTGAAAAATAAGATTTGACTATAATTGAAACACCAGAAATGGGGCTACCGTTCTAAATTTTGTATCCTCTATTGATATAAATGTTATAAACTTCCAAGGTATAGATCTTTCCTCAACCGCTTGACATCCTTGTTTTTCAATAAAAAATATTATTAAAAATGCACTAAAAAGTAAAAAAATAATTGAATATTCTTGTGTCAAATTTAGTTCATCTAAGCAAAAAATTTTAAATATATATGTACAATTGTTGTTATTTTTGGAGTCGGTGTCAGCATAGAGAAATTCACATAAATTTTGGACACCGCCTCCAAAAATAACAATAATTGTACATATTATATATTTAAAAATTTTTGTTTAGGTGAACTAAAATTGGCACAAGAATATGCAATTATTTTTTTACTTTTTAGTGCATTTTTTGTTTTAGAATATTTGATTTTCGAAGTCGGGTTTCCACTTTGTCAAAATATTTTTTATTTCTCGCTTTTTAGTGACTTTGCAGTTCTATAACTTATTTTATTTGTCTAAATATGGGTAGACCAACTAAACGATCTACTAACTTTTAGTACACATTTTTTTTTATTCGTTTTTTTTTTTTTTAATTTTTAGTGCATTTTTTCAGTTTTTTTACATGCATTTTTTTTTTTTTTTTTTAAATTTCTTATTTTCCCATTATGAATGAGAAATACTGTTTTGAATGAATGAGAATTACTGAATGTGATTATGTTTAAAAAAAAAAAATTTCGCAGAAATCGGTTATCACATATAAAATGAGGATTTTCGTCGATTTCCCGGGGATCCCCTCATCAGAATTCGATTTGGTGCCAATGGGACTAATGAGAAACCAAACCCTTTAAAATTAAAATAAAAAAATTCAAAATCGGTTCATAAATGACAGAGTTCTGAGGTGACACACATTAAAAAAAAAATAAATAAAAAAATACAGACGAAGTGTGATCTTCTGAACATGTGCGCAAATTGACCCCTTCTTAAAATGTTTTCAATGAGTTAAAGGTCATGAATCATAATATGTAATAATAAATATACTTAATAAGTACCAATATATAATACAAGTGAGTTCTATATCAGCAATGGTATGAAACACATGCTATATACAGGCATGCTTACTTTTTCAAATTGTTTTTTTGTAAACTAGCGTCTATTTATTTCCATTGTTAGTATGGTTGCCTTTCGGTTATATTATACCAACGGAAGCGACTAGCGTTTACTTACTTTGACATTTAAGTAATATGTCTGAACATTGATAACATTTTTTGACATCAAATGCTTGATATGAAAAATCATACACATCTAGGGATGGGGAACGAACCCACGACCTCTGGCATTCCAGACCAATGCTCTACCAACTGAGCTACCTTAGATGTTATGGTAGTACTATGCATATGATCTTTCACTATCATTTCTGATGCCATTGTATTATTAATTTTTGTTTATTTACTATTAACATATTTTTCAAATTGTTTTTTTGTAAACTAGCGTCTATTTATTTCCATTGTTAGTATGGTTGCCTTTCGGTTATATTATACCAACGGAAGCGACTAGCGTTTACTTACTTTGACATTTAAGTAATATGTCTGAACATTGATAACATTTTTTGACATCAAATGCTTGATATGAAAAATCATACACATCTAGGGATGCTTACAATGCTATTATGTGGACTACATCAAAGAGCCTACAAAACCTCATTCAAATCATTAACAGTTATTTAAATTAGATAAATCGTAAATTAATTAGTTTAATTACTATCTGACAACAAAATCTATTTTAATCTATAACATTACTTAGTACCTATGTATGAAAACATAAAGCACATTCTTTAGTACTTTTGTGTTTAGTAGAAGTAATAGTGAATGATTTTCTTGATGCATTAATCGAACCTAACTACTTCAGATTCATAGGAAACCTAGTTAAGGTTCTTGTGATTAATCAGGAAACTATTTATAATGCCCGGGCAATATGAATAATGACAAGTAAAATCGGGCTACGTAATTAATACTTATTTAAACTTTATTATTTATCACATTGTCTGGTCATTATAAATATTGCTATGTAACTGTTGTCCAATTTGATAATTAAGGTACCTCAGACAGAGCTCATAACAACGGAAGAAATGTACTTGCTACTGTTATTGCAATATCTGGCTCAAATCTGCAATATCTGGAACGCTGGACTAGATATCCAGAGGTCCCAGGTTCGATTCCTGGTTGACGAGTTAATTTTTTCATATCAGTATTTAATTAAAATTCATTGACATTTGTTTATAAAGTATACGCTAGTCTTCTAGAATTTGTTTTACGTAACCTAAATGGAATTTGGACAAACATTGTATTGTTGACGCTGAAGTATACACAAATAAATATATGAATATTTCAATAGTTTTTATAATATTGCCTACTCATATTGGGCATTTTAACTGTCTGGACTTTATGAATAATGCCCTGTTAATCACTTAATCACTATGGTTACATTGAACCCGGCGTCGGCTTCTGCCGATGAGTACTAATAACTAATTATAAAATATTTACAATAACATGATTAACCTTAAAAATATCTACAGACTGACTAACAGACAACACACACCCTAAGCCGGTGGGTCTGTAAGCACCAAATTTTGCTCAGGAGTTCGTTAAATAACGTAGGTGAGCACTAAGCTTTTTGAAAATTCATCTTCTAAGGGGGAGATTATAATAGGATATGAAAGTTTGTAATAAGTCAGTTGTATCAGCGTCTTTGAAAATTCATCCCCTGTTGGGGTAAAATAAGGGACGAAAGTTTGTATGGGAAGTATGTAAGTTTTGAAGTTAGAAACGTGGAAGTAGGTATGTAGGCTTTTTACATTTGAAAAAAGTCGGATGGGTCAAGAGATGTTGCCGATAGGAAATTCCATCGAGCACACTATAATGCTAAATGCTTTAATAATGCAAACGCGCATCCACCGTTGTGGGCACGATGGGCATGGCCACAACCCTAATAGACTTGCGACGTCACACTTTCACGGTCTATTGAGGTGGATAGGCTGATGATATTATATCCAATGCCTTAATAAAATTTAAAAAAAAAACAATGAATAGTGCGTGATTCGAAACGCAGCGAAGTACTTAGTCATCATAGACGATATGCTGACACTTTATGTCACATTTTTGACAACATATTATCTGTTCCTTTTTGGCACATGAATACTTGTATTGGAAAAAAGAGATGACTATTTGCATAGTCATCTACTAATTTGAAAGTACATATGTCGTCTACTAATTTTAAAGTAAGCGTATGTTTTATGCACATATACATTGCCGCCAAAACTTCCAAGTAGCTTTCTTTTGGTGGCGTGGCGTGGTGCTGACGTTAGTAGTTTGTACTGTTTGTAAACACAGGTGTAACCTAACTTGAATCGAAAAAAAGTTTACTTTATAAAGTTTTTTGTTATTGTCAGTTAGTGTAAGTCTAAATGTGACACTGTGATGTGCAAACAAACACACATTTACTTTTGTAATTTTTGTGAGCGAACAAATTAACATTTTACAGGTTTATTAATTTACTAGTGTTTGCCCCACGGCCCACGTGGAACTATACGCTGTACAAAATCTTGATCAGGGCGTCATATATTTTGCAAACATTTCCTTTGTAGGAATACACTATATCGATCATGAGCGAGTTCATACTCCGACTCGCACTTGGCCGATTTGCGGGTGGCTGGGACCATAACCTTTTTTGAGGGCTGGATCCGCGTCTGTGATAATGGTGAAATAGTTTAAGCAAATATGAAAACTGGAAAAAATTCGTTGCATCTCTTTAAAGATAATACATGATGTTACATGGTGTATTTGTCATCATAAATTATGGATATGGCATTAAAGGATATTTATATGAATATTTGGCATCAATTATGATTTTCAACATCGAAACTGATATCTCTATATTACATAATATGTTTTAGTATGAATATAGAGATAATAAAAAATATCTCTAACAAAAAGTAATATATTTCAAGTAAAATATTCATAACATAGTTAGGCATCATATATAACATTTCAAACTGTATATAATATAAATAATGTCAGTATAATCAACAAGTAGTGTTTAATTTATATAAATTTAATGCGACAGAAGACAGAAAGCTTGTCTAAATTTAAACATATGCATTGTAAAATATAAATGTAATATATACCTATTATAAATAATTTAATTCCAGAAAAAACAATTAATTATTGTTAAAATTCTGCAGGCAGATGGACACGTAGTTCGCAAAAAATGAAACGGAGAAAATACATAGTATTTTAAAAGTATCCAAAATGAATTACAACTACAATTATTCATACCCATAACTTGAACCATTTTTTAGCGAATTTCCTGAAACTATTGGTCCTGCTATTGGTCCCGTACCGAAGTCAAAATTTCTTCAAATGTCCATCGATCCTACCTAGTAGATGTCAAAAATCACCATCTGTAAAATTTATATATATATATCCATGGACATATATATATGTCTGTAATCTAGCGGTCAGTTTTCATTTTATCGGAATGAAATTTGGTATTTGAGGCGCTTTTAGTATTTAAAAGGTCAAGTTCGTTAATGGGTAAAATCGGGCAAGGGGGAGGGGGAAACACAAAATTTGACATATCTCCCTTAATCTTTGCAAAATCGAAAAATTTATAAGAAGTAAAGTTGTAGGTAAGTTTTACTATAATTTTGTTTCTTATCATTTTTTCTGTTACACTAATATTTACAGAAATATTGACGGTTTAAGATTGAAAATTAAATTCCTTAATATCTCTGTTTGAGCAGAGATTAGAGTTTGAGCAAAAACGATGAGGTGATGAATTGTAGCAAAGTTGATTTTCTACAACTTTATTTCTTACGCATTTTTCGATTGTTCTAATATTAAGAGAGATATTTTATATTTTGTATTTTCTTCCTATTTTATGGCCCCTTTCTATTTTATGGCATACGTCAAGGGGACGTATGCCATTTATTAATAAAATTGGCCTTGCAAATACTAAAATCATACCAGATACGCCATTTCATTTTGATCAGACTAAAATTGTGACCGCTAGAAAGTGATTTATGTAGTTTAAGGAAATTCGCTAAATTGAATTTACAAATATATTGATGATTACGTATTTTTTGAGCAGAATAGATTAAAAATACTTTAAAAAATATATACAAAACAGGATCATGTTTTTCTTCGTTCATCTACATATATATATATATATATATATAATGAAAAATACAATGTTCAATATTTTTAAAGAAGCCATGTAATGAAACCAAAGTTGGCCCCCAAACTCCTTGATCAATCCTACTCATTAACGAACTTGGCCTTTCAAATACCACAAGCAAATCATGTACGAAATTTCATTTTGATCGTATTAAAATAGTGACGGCTAGAGAGTATACAAATATATGCAAAGACATTAATTCATATATATGTGTCTGTAGTCACTCTTGCAGTCACAGGTCGCCATGAACATTAATACGTTTAAACTCAATTAAATACTCTATTTCCAGAAGATTAGTAATGTATTTATCCCGAGGAAATTCGAAGTTGACGCTCCTCCTACGTATCGTATGTATATTATTTCTGTAGAATCAGCCGTTTCGAAGACACATAAGACTAACAACTTACTGAGTTAATTGTTTATATATCCTATAAATATTGAGTTCAATATCACAAGCAGAGATATTTAAAAACACAAAATATTGTATAAAGGTTCTACGAGTATATACGCATGTTACATTCTCACACACATGTTTTTGTAATCTATAGTAATTACAGATGTTTTAGCTGAAACTATGGCAAAACTATTCAGTTTATGAAAAAGTTTCAAACAAAAATTGCTTATTTAAAAAAATAAAAAAACAGATTTACTCTGTACTCTAAGGTGTACAGAGATATTTAGATTTGAACTTTCAATCATAAATTGTCAATATATCTGTAAATATTTGAGTAACAGAAAATATCATAAGAAAAAAATAAAATAAAATTTATCTACAACTTTACTACTTATGTATTTTTCGATTTTTCCAATATTAATGAGGGATGCCAAATTGTATGTTTCCCTCTCCCTCTATACCCTCTTTTCCCTTAGACAGACCGCAAACACATAAACGTATATATACAGGGTGAATTGAACCTGCCGCATATTAGCACACGCCTCCAATTGCTTCCACGCTCTACCCATTCTTCAACAACATCCAATAGAAATCGATAAATTGAAACAAAACGAAGACCACTCGTGGTTGGCTCAAAGACATGGCAAACAACAAAGCACTCAAAACAATAATATATATATATATATATATATATATATATATATATATAAATATAAATTTTAACGATGGGCATTTTAAGCATCTATTAGGTAGGATCGGTGATTTGAAGAAATTTATACGAAATACCATCGCTATAAAAGCAATAGCTTCATTTCCATTTGAGGAAATTCGCTATTAGCGTGATTTTCCGTCGATTTTTAATAGATTTCAGTTAGTTTAATGTAAATTTATTAAAAACGGTAGCTTTGCTTTTGAATACATAATTATACATGCGTAAAATGTAGAGAATGGCACAGTAAATAGAAAAGTTTTAAAATAGATATTAAAAGTTTTCAACTGTTTCATACTTGAAAAGTTCTAGCCCAGACTGAAAAATTGTATATATAACTTTGTCATTTTAAATAGACATGTATCATTATCATATTTAATAAATTTTGTTAAAAAATTATAAAAGTTCGTTTTATTTTCAACAAATGTAGATCAATTTATCATATTAGATACTCGGTCTACTAACAAGGGCTTTCCACCTCCTTGGCCCTGGTGTGGCCTACAGCCTTGGCTTCGTGTCCTAGAAAGAATACATATCCTAATCCTTCCATTCTTCTAACATGAATAGAAGTTTCGTTGAGAAAATAAAATTTTTCCTATTTTTTCCGTTGGAAGTGGGTTATATTTTGTATAGATCAGTGAGTGAGTTAGTGAGTTACACAAAGGGCTGGTATATGCTCGTATTATAGGATATTATACTACATGTAAAATAAAACATATTTATAAAAAATTGGCCGAAACATATTTACCATATGGCAACAGCAGTGTCCTTTCCCCTCAAAAATAACTTTTTTGGACTCGCCAGATTCTTATTCTCTATGTCAAAAAGAACATATAAAGAAAATTTCAAGAGTTTTTTAATTCTCTGGCCAACATATTACTTGTTATAAATCAGTATTATTTTGTTTTCGTGATATTCAGATTATTGAGATATCACTGCACTAGGAACAACGTGTAATTGACAGTCTATATCTGCATGGGTGTAAAAACCGTGAGGTTAAATGTTATTGAAGTAAATTCAATTAAAGTGAACGGTTAGTGAGATAAAGGCGAAAAACAGACGAAAATAGGGAAGTTTGTACCTTTGGAACAAAATAACTCGGAAAATATTGATGCTAGAAAAAAAGTTTCGAATAAAAAAGTTAGGAAATTAAATTTATAAGATAAAAGGTCTCTATAGTTTTTTGCGTAAAGTAAACCGTTCTCGAGATATTGAATAAAACGCGTTTTTCGCGATAGTGGCGCCACTGACACTCGGGCGACCCCGCAAATCCGCCATTATGCTCAGAATACATCCCTTTAACAAAACAGACTACTACGAAAATTTCGCATGTAGATTGATTCACTAATTGCTTGGCCTATAAGTATAATTAATAAATTGGCGTTTCAAATATTTAAATTTATTTTATAACCAACAATAAACAACAGTTTAACAAACATATTAAATTATTACTGCTACATTTCGGTAAAATTTTGCAATAAACAAAAAAACACTGAATGAATTCATTAAAATTTCTAAATGCGAAAATTATTATAAAATTTCACATTAAACGAAAAGATGCTGTAAATAAATAAATT
Organism: Nineta flava; assembly: GCA_963920215.1. NCBI lineage: Eukaryota > Metazoa > Arthropoda > Insecta > Neuroptera > Chrysopidae > Nineta > Nineta flava. The sequence continues at coordinate 13,571,592 of OY986045.1, read as the reverse complement.
CATTAAAATTTCTTAACTATTATTTAAAAGAAAAACATGAATAATTTGTTTTTTCGATTTTGTAGATGTTTAATTCATATCTATTCTTACTTCTCCGTCATTTAACAATTATGAATAAACGTTCATGAATAAAATAAAATTGTTAGTATAGTACTTGGAATAGAAATAAATGATGAAAAAGTTTTCCTTTCCGACATTGATGATGATACTATTTAAAATAAACAATATAATAAATACTCTACTCATTCTATTCATTGTACCTTACATCAAATGAAGTGCCCTTCTTATGTTTTATGTATTCAATGTCTGATGTTGAGTACAAGATTTACGACCTTACCCGGAACAGTTGTCCCGGTATCTTAGCTCTCTTTAGCTTCCAAAGGAGCGCTGTAGAACCTACAACAGATTCCGATACTCGACTTAGAAAAAACATAAAATATTAGTAAAAGTTTACTTAAGTTATTTCAATTAAAACATCACCCAATTGAAAGAAACAAAATTAAATAAAAACAAAAACTTTATGATTTTATTTAAAACCCGGTTTTATTTGATTTGATAAAAAAAATTTTTGAATTTGATTTCATTCCACAATTATCTGAGTCTATTTCTCTTTATAATACTGTTCAATACTTTTTTATTTTTGACTTTAACAATGCCGATTATTAATTATTATTACTGCTCTTAATTGAACAACTGTTAATTTTTAAACTGACTTGATTGAACAAATGTCAATATTAAAACTGATACTTGGTGAAATGTTAATATTATACTCATTTTAACTAATCAAATGTTACTTTTAGCACTAATTTTTGAACTGGTGAATCCAGCTACTTATATAAGGCCGTGGATTACTCTAGAAGATTATTCTAGCTTGATTACTAATCGAGAATATTGTTTTTGAAAACATATTTTGTTATAGAAACTCTTAGCACATTTAGTTTCTCGTCAACCACGGTCGCATTCGGAGTGGTCGATAGTGAATAAAATTTATTAAAAATTATATTGGTTCGACTGGGATACAAACCATTGATTGTAATATGATACCCCTCTCTAGGATGCCCATTTAGCACGCACGGCCACTATCAGTAATATTTGTCAGTTCAAAATTTACATAGATATATGACATAATTACTGTTTGTAAGTATGCCTACTTGTTTGTGCAAATGTTTTTTAACATAGTGTAAACATGGTCGAATTATTCTTTGTTTAATAAAATAAATTATGATTTTATTTAAAAAAACTTTCATTGGAAGAAGAAAAAAAATTAGATTACGATTTGATTTTTTCCTTATTCGAATTACCGAAAAAAATCCTTATTCGAAAAAAAATCCTTTCTCCAAGGAGAAAAATATTTTGTCTTAAATATTTGTTGATTTCTTAGAATAATGTGTTGAGGCCCTAAAAATTATTTCAATAATTTTCAACACAACACAGTTTACAGAAGAACCGAAAATAAACAATAGCCTCCGTAGTTTTCAATTGTTTCGAATTTAGTAAATTCTACCCTTGGATCATTGGCTTTTTGTAAAAACAGGTTTTAACAAATAGAAAAAAAATAGGTCAGTATCTGTGAACCTACTATTCTCAACTACAGCCAGAGTATTTGATTTGATACTTCAAAAGTCTTCACGCTCTTTCATTGTTATGGAGTTTTTTTTTACTTAATACGGAAATCAGCCTTACAAAATAATAAAAAAAATTTCAGTCTATTATTTAGTTAAGTAAGTCTCTGATCTTTATACATTGATGTCCTAAAGCTGATTTCAAATGTTACTGTTTTCTATTACTATTCGTGAAAAATATATAATGTTTGGTAAAGTCTCAATCCTTAAGAAACTGATATGAAGGATTACGACGAGACGAAAGTTTCATGTCTCTTGTATTGTAGTGACTTGTAAAACTTTTCTATCGTTTCGTCTCGTTTTTACAGTTGAAAATTTTCTTGAAAAAATACAATTAAAAAATCATCATTCTAATTTATTGAATTTTTTTATTTTAATTGAAACAAAGATATAAATCAAAAAATTAAATCATTACCATCGAAAATGATTTACTGTTTTGTTTTTAGTACATTTTTACAAATTAAAAATCTATAGAAATTGGCAGACTACTAAGACGATAATATTCTATAATTTTCGTCTCCCGCTGACTAATTCTCGTCTCGTTTCTCTTGTCTCTCGCGGCACCACTATGCTAAATCTAGAATTTTATAGCCAATATGCCATAATATCAAGTTCTGCATATTTTCTAAGCATTAGTTTATTTTTCTATTTTTGGAATCAGGGATTCTGGCGCGTTAGAATTATAATGTAACACATTAAAATAGTTCATTTTCGTTATAGGCTTATTCGTTATAGTTCATTTTCGTTAATAGACTTCTTATTGTACAATTATGTTCTTTCTGCTTTTATTTTGATAAAAAACTACACAATTTCAATATATATAACAATAAAAATATGTTAAAATCTATTACGGCTACTAGTAAGGTTTTCCCAAGTGATAAATACGTGATTTTTATACTGAAGTCCTGAGAGTATAACTGGCTAAAATAAATCACAAAATGTAATAAGTTAATTGTATAACTATTCTGTTTATACTGAGATATTTATCAATGTACTATTTATTGTACTTTTACTATATAAGTATATAAGAACATGACATTGTGTTTTATTAAGCATGCATATCTCTTAAATATACTTTTGCATTCAAATTACTTTCCCCAAGTATACGAAAAATCTTGAACACTTTAACATAAATATCATTATATAGTAGTAGCAATAGTAGAGGGGAAGCCGAAACTTGGCATTTAAGCCTTTCTAGGCCTTTTTTTACCAACTCCTGAGAAACTTATGCCTTTTTTTCTTACGTAACTTATACTGCTTATTAAACAAGCCTTTCATCAAGTTTTAAATCAGAACATTTTTCATTTAACAATAATCGCTTCACCCTCCTTCTTTTATTTTTAATTTGTTTGTCCCTTAATAACATAAAAATTTGCTTCCGCAATCAATCCTTCTCTCCTATATTCAGTGGCATAGAGGTCCTCTGAAGGCAAGGAAAATAGTGAGAATTTGAATGAATTAAAAAAGAAAAACATATTTTTAATGTAAGAAACAACTATTTATTTATCATACATGTATAATAAATATATTATTTATTGTTTAAGATCCACACCGAATCTTTTGAATTTCTTTATTCTGTCAATCAAAAGCCGTCTTAAAAGCTGCACATTTTGCAAAAAGTTGTGAGTTGCGCGAGAAATCCTGCCACGTGTGAGAGTCCTGACTGTGCCTCAATTACACAGGGGCCCAATACAATTTAGACTTTTAAATTGAAATTTTTACAACATACTACTGATTTTAAAAATCATATTTTTTCCACTAAGCGAGCGGGGACACCACAGCTTATATTGCCATAAGTCTCTAAAGGTGCAATTTGAAAAATAAATAAATTGAACTTTAATATTCAAGTTTGGTTTGATACAGGTACTCTTTTAATGCTCTCGAGGCTTGGATCTATAAATAGGTACTAGCCTTCTTGTTAGTTTTCCAAATTGAATTTCATTTGTTTTAATTAGAAATAAAAATCTTATGTTTTATTACAAATCAGGCAGAAGAACACGATCCGAATTTATACATGCACTAGGTAGTCTCTTTTGACATTTTTTATTTCGTTTCTATATTTAAGTTTCAGTAATATGTAGTTAGTCAATCTGATTTCTACTTAAGTTATTTACTAAGTGCCCCCCAGACTTAGACAGGCCTTACAGGTTGATCAAACAAAAAATTCACAAATATAAATTCATGACCATTACAAAAATTAATTAATCTATCCTATCCACACCCATGTTTATTAATTAGTGAAATCAAACTTTGAATTCTCGTAGAAACTGCCACTCTTGAAGACCTGTGGAAAGTAAGTATATCAAGACTAAATCACCTAGTGTTTCAGGTTTAAAATCACAGGGAAATTTCGCTGTTTTTTGAAATGCTTGCCATTTTCAGAAGTCGACTGGATTCTTGACCATGTCTTGATCATATAGAAATTATAAAAAAATCAAAACTACCCCATTTGATACAAAGTAGCCTTCGTTTTGATAACATAATGCAAAGTATTATGTTATAAAATGAGTATTTAATACGGATGTTCTATTTTACTTCATTATTATCATTATTATTACTATTATAAAGCACAAAAAGGGAAAAGAAAGGAACAATAAAATATTATTATGAATATTAAAAAAATTGATAGTAAATATATAAATGACATTCCCACAATTAGTAATAGTACTCATTGTTTGACAACAACAACAGTGTTCATTATTATTATCGGTAATAGTAGTTCCTAATAAACAAATTAATAAATATTTATTTTATCATTTTATATTTAGTGGAATCAATCTGGGTATGCCACTAACCTACGTATACCACGGTCTTCCAAGCAGAAGTCTACGCCATACTGGCTTGCGTCCGTGAGAATCTACGTAGAGGCTACATAAACCAGAACGTATGTATTCTGTTGGACAGTCAAGTTGCTTTAAAAGCCTTGCCTGGAACTGAGGTCACCTCAAGGGTAGTCAATGATTGTCTGGAGGAACTTCTAAAACTGGCAAAACGGAACAATGTTAAATTGATCTGGGTGACGGGTCACAGTCGTTGGAAAAGGAAAACGAAAGGAAACGAAAAAGCGGATACCTTAGCAAAGAAGAGAGTCGGAATACCCTTCATAGGCCCAGAGGCTATTTTAGGAATTTCAAGGACTGCATGTAAACAGGTGATCAACGAGTGGTCAAATGCTAAATACCGTGATCACTGGGAAAAAGTACCGCGGCAAGAGCTCGGTACTTTTCCGAGCTCTTGCCGCGGTACTTTTCTCGGAAGGTACTACTTCAGAGTGCAACAAAGAGGCTATCTCTCGATGCGCTGAAGCTGAATAAGATGCAACTACGGAGAGTTACCGGACATTATCCCATGAGGAAGCATCTGCACACAATGGGACTCCATAACGGCTCCATTATGTGCAGCTTGTGTGGCGAGGAGGAAGAAACATCCAGCCACATAATCTTTGACTGCGAAACTCTGGGTTACAGCAGATACAGGATATTCGGTGCATCTCACCCCGAATATATGAACCTTCGAGAGGACCTGATATGAAATGGACCATAGGGTCGAAGTGCAATAGTTTTTACCCCGATATTAATCAATCAATCAATCAGCCTACGTAACAGTTTCCATACAATTTGGTATTATTTTTGGTATTTTACCAGACTTCAATAATGTAGTACATGATATAAAGGAAATTTGTTCGGGTCCAAAACGGATTTTGACTTCTCACCGAATATTTTATTTGCCCACAGGAGACTGGGTTTGGCAAATGATCTCACTATCTCTCTGCCTGTGAATATATATATATATATATATATATATATATATATATATATATATATATATATATATATATGCGCGCGGGGAAGTATACCTAATGCGGTCCGACATGATGCGAAATAGACATGTCTTCTTCCACTACGTTCGGTATAAAAAGAAACAAAAAGAATTAGGAGAAAGTATTTCTCCCATAAAAGAAGTACACACACCCACAAACACGCGTGTGTGCCTTTTATAGAGTCGCGGAGTCTGTTATAGATTGTATATAAAGGTAAGAATATACTATTTGTACATTAACTATTACGAGAAATAATAAATTGCATCTTCTGAAAGGGCAATGTTTGTTTTAACTTAAACTATCTAATTGATATATGTTTAAAAGGTTGTCAACAATTCATGATCATTCAGGAGCCTTCTCTTGCTTAGTCAGTGTAGAGTATAATCCCTTGCTCTTTCAACCTTGTATAATCTCGATGCATACAGTAGTTCCAGGTGGGGCATAGAATAGGACCCTGCTGTGTGCGTCGGGAGGCTACGTCAGTGACCGCCAACTATGGAAACCGGAACCACTGCGGTCTGGGGCTAGGTGTCGGAATAAATGACTCGTTCCATTGCATATACATGAACGCACAAATACACAACCCAACCCCTCTGGACAGAGGTTAAATGTCAACATTTAAAACAAATTAAAAAAATTACAAACAGAAAAACACAAAACATGCAAGAAAAAATTACGGAGTCTCCTAGCTCCTCATAAGAGGAAAGCGGTGAACCTAGTGTTATTGCAGAGGAAAGAAACCCCGAGTCCCTAACCCTATCCTTAAGAGCAGGGTCATAGACTACCCCTGGGGATTCGGTTATCGAGGAAGATCCAGGGAAATCTTCCAGGCGTCGCTCGGAGACCGAAAAACCAGGGAGAAAAGAAACAAAGGAGATTTTGGCGGAGAAGGAGGCGCGGTAGTAAAGAGCGATGCTCCTGAGAACGACCCTGCAACCAAGGTGGCCTCCACCTCTGCAGCTCCGCAGATTCCTGGAGAGGGTGAAAACTCCCCAAAAAATCAACGAGGAATAAGCGGACCCTCTTGTGATCCACTGGCAGGGGTATATATACATGTGGTAGACAGCGCAAAAGGGAAGCGCAGGCGGAGGACAAACGGAGAGTGAACCTCCCTACTGGCCCACGAACTACTTTGGGGGAAATAAGAGTCCGTGGACCCCTACTACCCGTCGCCTGTGATAGAATGCAAGTGGTCTGTAGGTTCTTAGAAGATTGGTGTCGGGAGAGCAGTCTCCCTGTAAACCCAGCAAAAACAAATATGATCCTGTTCACCAACCAGAGGAAGGTTGAAGGTTATGCACCACCACTGGTATACGGAAGACGACTGGCTCTAATGCCAAAAGTTAAGTACCTGGGGGTGATACTAGATAACAAGCTTAGTTGGAAGGCACATGTTAAAGCGTGGATAAACCAATCAACAATGACCTTATAGCAATTGCGCCGAGTGATCGGAAGAACCTGGGGTATCACACCTCAGGTCCCACATTGGCTGTATACAACCGTCATCAGACCGCGTATCCAATACGGAGCAGTAGAGTGGTGACCGGGTGTGCGACGTAAAAACATATCGTCGGCATTAAGTAAAATTCAGAGGCAGGTAGGCATGGGCATTGCAGGATCAATGAGAACCACACTCACCGCCGCTCTGGAAATTCTTCTAGGTTACCCTCTCTTGATATATGAATTGAAAAAGGAAACGGGGGCCATATGCAAATATCACACAAAGCGGAAAGCGAAATTCCTCTCTCATGCTTGAAAGTGAGTAAAGCAAGAGGCTGACTCAGACTTCAGAGGCAATATAGACTATCCTGGATAGATAAAAGTGGACGAATGAGACAATGTGCTTCCCGCAAGACTTCCTAGTATGCTATACGAATAGTTCCAAGCTAGAAGAGGGTCAGTCGGGGGCTGGAGTACACATGACAAAGACGTTAGTGCAAACTTTGCACTTGGACGATACGCAACTGGTTTTCAAAAAGAGGTCTATGCCATTCTATCAGTGGCAAAAAATGGAGGAAGTAGTGGGTTGCACTGAGTGGCAGATTATATCTGCTCGGATAGCCAACCCGCGCTCAAAGCAATCAGCTTGGCTAATATAACGTCTCCTCTGATTCTCGAATGCGCAGAATCACTCGAGAGTGGGTATCAGGACACGGAGGAGGTGAGTGCAACGAAATGGTCGACGAACTCACCCGTAAAGGTGCCACACTCCCATGACAGTGACCAGAACCCTATCTAGAAATAACAAGGAGGCGCACTCCCATGCCAGTGACCAGAACCCTATCTAGGAATAACAAGGAGGCAGACTACCTCCGCTCTTAACGAATCGGTGGATAAGTCTATAAACAGGAAATGGAGAGACAAATAATACTGCAAGCAGGCGAAACAAATGATAGCTGGGTATAAAACCGCAAGGTTATTGGCAAAACCCGGAAAGTGATAAACCTTCTGGTTATTGGGGGGGGGGGTGTTAACCGGGAACTACAGGCTTAAAACGCATGTACCTCTCATGACGTTGGAGGACAGTTCTGAACCTCTCATGACGATCTGTAACGGGCGGATGATGCACCCTTCCACCTCCTGGCAGAATGTCCCACAGAGCCAGAATGAAATGGGGGAAGCTGAGGTAAAACTACTAAAGTGGTGCTCTGTCTTGCCATTCGCAAAGGAGGCGGGTAAAAAAAATACCCCGAAAATATACTCTTTTTCTTTCAAATAAAAATACGAAAATCGATACATGCTTCCCCGATCTATTCTCCTCTATCAACTCGAATCTAAGAAATATATCTATACGAGGGACGAAATTAATTCCTTAGTGAATCTCTTGTACTTATTGAATAAGTTCTACACGCAAAATGAACACGTTAAAGTAGTAAAATGAAGTCGTATTTACTATAACACCCTGCAGAAAAACATTTATTATTACAACTAAACAATCCTAATAACATTAAATATGTAGTAAGTTAAATAGCAATTAATAATATGTAAACATTAAATGACTGTATTTTCAAGGTTTATGAGAGAGAGGGTATGAACATAGGAAAATATATACTTAAATCTACAAGGAACCACATATATAGGTTGTCTGGTTATTCAACTGACTTCCTTGAAAAAGGTTTAAGTAGCAACAAATTCTACCCTTTGAATCGGGGGGTTATAATTAAGGACGTCCAGCACTGTGTTACATAATCAGGATAAAAAACCGGTTTGTTTTTACATTTCAAATTTTTCCCCAATTCCTAGAACATTTATTTGTATTTGATAAATACGTATTTCGACTACAATAGCTAATCGTAACTATCTCTGGGATATGGATTCAGAAATATGTTGCTTGTTGCTAATTTGGTGCGTGTCTCGCACCTAAGTGTCAGTTCTTTTTATGGTATTGATGACATATACAAAATAATGTTATAATAATTTTAAACTTTTATAGTTCGAAAACAAAACGGTAACACACGTTTTTTTTTTAAATTTATATAATAAATGTTTAGCTTTACTCTCCTGGTTATACCCGGTATATAATATATACCAGGTTATTATACCCGGTATATAATATATACCAGGTTAAGATTAAGTTTAGTTCCGACTTTGTAACGGCTGTCCGTCTGTGAACGCGATAATTCAAAAACGAAAAGAGATAGCGAGCTGATATTTTATATGTGAATTTTAGAGCTGAAAAGTAAGATCAAGTTCGTGAATGGGCAAAATCGGACAATGTTTGGGCAAAATGGGCAAAACTGTCTATCTTTGAAACCGTAAGAAATAGATCAAAAATTTAAAGACAAAAAATGTCCCTTTTTTTAAAACAAACAAATTTTGTTTGAAACTTTTTTCATAAATTCAGTATATACCGGGTATTTAAGCAAATAACACAGTTGTTAATTTCACTTGTATTTTTTTTAAATTCTGTCGAGTATTTTTTCTAATACAACAGATAATAGTTGGGCGGGCATGAAGTTTTACATGCTTCTAATGAGAGAGAGTGAGAGATAATGATTTATTAGAAAACCTTATTTTTAGCCTGTAAAAAAATGAGCAAAATCTGTCGAAAAGCGGTGCTGGAACATCCTTAAGTGGTTTTTGAATTATTAGAGTCTTTTTTTTAATTTTCTTTTTTTCTACAAAAAATCCTTAAATAATTAACGCATGCTATTCTTTGTGCATTATAAATTTATATTATCGCTAAATTTCCTTATGCCGCTTACTTTGATAACAATTACAGACAAACCGAAATTTCAGAATTACGTTTCATACATAGAACTTAGTGATAAATTATCCTTATTCAGTAAAAAAATGACATTTATAACAAAAATAACATTTTTTCGCATCAAAAACAAATAAACTCACACACAACACTGTTTACCACCGCTACACCATCAAGCGTCAACCATACTCGAGGAACCCAATCCAAAGGTTTCAGTTATGCATACTGGTATTACACAACTGATTTATTACGCGTAACCATCTTTCCTCGAGCATACTTGGCCGATTTGATGCAAAAAGAAATTCGGGTCGGAACGTCGAGCTATCATTTCAAAATTTTATAATTGACTTTTATGCCTTATTAATTCGGTTTTCAAAAAAAAATACTTCGGATAAAATTTGTTCATTATAAATATACTAACAACTTTTAATCGAAACATTTTCCCGAAAATCGAATAAAAGAGGCATAAATTTTTGTGAGCTTATATTTTGATAGTTTCATGTCTTTAGAAGTCTTCTTTAACGATTTTCGTAGCCAAAGATTCTACCCTAATCAAATTTATACGGTCCCACCTTGAAAGTATAAACAAACACAGGCGAACTATAAACTTTCGAACAAAACAAGTAGAACGAAAAAATTAAATTTATTTAGAATCTTTTATTTTTTGGCGCACTAAAAATAAGACACAATTAATTATCTACGGCCATTGAAAAGCATTTTGGTTAATTTTTTGTATAAAAAAAATCTCCCCTATTTTCTGATAAAAAAAATGTTTAGAACAAGTGAAAATAACAACTAACTGAGATAATTGCATAAATACCAGGTATATAAATTTATGAAAAACTGTTTAAAACAAAAGTTGTTTATTTTTTAAAAAGGAACATTTTTTGTCTTTAAATTTTTTTCTAACTCTTACGGTTTCAAGTTTGGCAATTTTGCCCATTTTATCCAAACATGGTCCGTTTTGGCACATTCACAAACATTACATTTTAGCTCTAGAGCACATACAAAAATTGTTATCTCTTTTTGTTTTTGAGTTATCGTATCCACAGGCGGACATGCGGAAATGGTCTAATTAGGTCATTTTATGAACACTTATACAAAATTGTTTATCTACCGTCAAATTTGCAACCGTTAAAAAGTCGGAAATAACTTAATATATCCTGGTATATATTATATACCGGGTATAAAAACTTGTTCGTATTTTTATAAGAAACAACTTTGCAAGCTTTGCTTTATCTCGATTACCAATTCGATTTTAAATTTACGGACGAAATAATACTTATATGAGGGGGGGGGGGGGTTGCAAATATGCCCTTTAAACAATTTGAATTTATATTTTGGTTTATTAACACCTACGTTGAAAAATTTTAATTCGAAATTTCGCACTACATTGGAAATAGATCAATTTGAAATTTGTTTAGTTTCAAGTTTAGTATAATCTTTAATTTTAATAAAACAGTGTCATCTTTCCGAAAATTCAATTTGAATTCTATAAATTTAAATTATATTGTTTTTGAGATGTTGGTAAACCACGATTTTACCTCCCTTTATACCCCTCTCCACACCCATTTCGATGTTTTACAAGAAAAATGAGATAAAAAAGAATTATATACGTCCTCTTACTTTAATTGGTTTGGAGATTTAGTTCTTTTTATATAAAATTTCACCCGTCTAATAATTTCAATCTGAGATTGCAAACATTCATCCATGTTATCTCTTCTAAACATTGAACCAGAATAAATAGAAGCTATTAAAAGTTTACATTATGATTTAAAATAAAAATTTGTAGCAAATGTAAAATTTGTTTAATATTCTTTTGATTCAATGTGTTTGTGTTCAATATTATTAAAAAAGAGAACACTGATTACAAAAATGTTTTTTAATAGACACTCAGTATATTAAAAGGGCATACATCTCTTACTCCCAAACACACATTCACAGAACAACAACATAGTATACCATAGTATACCATCGTACATACATAGTATACCCATCTCATATAAATACATTGATCTGCATTTAAATTAAAATTAATACTTTAGAGAAAATAGATACACTTTCACAACAAACCTGTTGCGCCTGCTGTTGTTCCACTCGATGATGAGGATGATGCAGTCGGCCCAAATAAATGTGGTCCTCCTGATGATGGTGGTAACGGTGGTGGCGGCGGTGGAGCTGGTGCATGTCCACCCCCAATGGGTCCACCATCGTAATGTAAATAATTTGAATTTGTTCGATCATTATTATAATAATTTCGTTGTGAATATTCATTAAAATTTGCTGCATGATGATTCTGAACATGACTTGGTGCTGCAGATGGATAATGATATCCGTTATTGTTGGATCCAAAATTATTATACGAACAATACGTTGGTGGCCCTTGATTATGATAACCATTTGATGAATGATATGCACCAGTATCGTTATACTGTGTACGATTATAGTTATATATCGATTGTAACTGGTAGTCCATGTAATTGCAACAATCCATTGTGAAGAAGTTTGGCGCGCTTTATAAAACTTATTTCAGAATCATTTTTGTTTTATGGAAGATTTAATATTAAATTGTTTTTATTAAATAATTGGCACATTTATTATTACATATGTTTTTCATTGCATAACATTTAACATATGAGAGTTCGCAATAAGCAGCAAATAATTTGAATCGATTTTAAATGTCCTTCTTATTAATAGCTACTATAATTCTGCCACGCACGCTGTTGTGAAAATGTAAACATTGGAAGTAAATGTAAGCCTATATGACCTAATAAATTTTTTTAAATCACAAACAAAATTTTTATATACGGAAGATTATATTTTTTGGATAAAAACATTCAGGAACACTCCTTAATAAGTTCACACGTACGTTTAATACGCTTGAAAAAGGCCTAGTAGTTAATCTGTCGCTCTCGCCTTATTTGAGAAAGTATTTACTTGACCAGTAACTGTGATGGTTTTGACAACATGCATTTCGCGCACTAGAGTATTGACTAACTATTGACAGTTCACTGTTGAGAATACCGCACAAAATACTCCTCGTTCTTCATCAACAAACTGAAATAACAGTAGTTATATATTATATATATCTATTTCACTCTGTGTTACCAACCAACCAAGGTATTATATACAAAAATTTCACACGTGAAATTTATGTAATCATGATTATCCAAATTTCACAAAAAGTATTTGGAAATAATATTATTTTGATTTTACATATTTTTACCGAATATTTTTGAAGAAAATATTTATCGAAACGAGAAAAACATTAATTTAATATTTATATTTGATTTATGTAGAAAAGATTTGAATTTTTATCATATAAAGTTGGTAGTAAATATGTTTAAAAGCTAAGTGAAGAACTGTGAGTGAGTGGAGACTGGTGTATATAGGAGCTTAGCGATCGGCTGTTAGCGTCGTATTGACGCGGGCGTTGTGTATGGTTGTTCGCAATGCGCTGTTCTCCGTGCGATGTCCGGACAATGACTGAAACAGTGTTGTTGAAAAGCGTTGTGAAGCTCATTCGCGCGCCAATCAATACACTACCACGCCGCGGCGAGACGAAACTTGGTTTTGAAACCAAATTCAACCGACAATATCTATCTCTAGTATATAAACTGAACACAATATTATTCACACACATTTATATAAAAGAGAGCTTTTATATAAATCGAACAATAAAACACTATTTTCCTTGTACATATATGGGAGCCAGTCGTCCCATTGCCAATAAGCTTTATACTAATAACTATTACACTGACTAACTATTAATATTATATTGTTGTGTACTCTTCATATCATTATCATGTGTATTAACATGCCCATTTTACAATTATTATATTGACTTGTGTATTTGTTATCCATTCTATGAATATTTCCCCAACAATTACAAACTTGTTTTATAACATTCTACATACATTTTCGAAACTAATTGTTAAATATTATTTATAATAATTATTCTATCAGACATTATAATTTACAAATAAGTTTAGTAATAAATAAATAATAATAATAGTCTAAAATACTATCGGAACTATTAATGTTTTGTGAAGTTTTTATATTTTGATTTTAGGTGATTTGAGCATCAGATTACAATTTACTATGTAATAAAAATGTTATATGTTAAAAATGTTCATTTTTGGGTGGAATTTTCCGTTTTGGAGACCCTGATATCAAGATACTATTCTGATAAGGGGTTACTGTGTATATGATATACAATATTTCAAGAAGAGAATCCACAAAAAAATTCAAATTTTAATTAGCCTTTTTCCTCTGAAGATTTTTAAAAAATTTACCAGCGGCAGCACTGGTGGGGGGTGGGGTACACATGTTTTGAGTTTTTCATTGACAGCAACGTTAATTAACGTCATAACTCGGTAAAAAATTATTATTTTTTAATTGTTCAAAAAGCATCTTTTTCGGCTTGCTTTGGGCTTCATTTCTGTGATTTAGTAGACATTTTTATGAAAAACTCGAATTTTTGAAGCAAAAATAAGAAAAAACGGAAAGACCGTCAAAAATCATTTTTTTGAACGGGAGTGTACATTATCGATTGTACTATAAAATAATTCAACTTTATTTTTTTTAAGACTAAAAACTTCCCATAATTTTTCACGACGCCTCCACCAAAATTTATAATTTTTATTGCATGCCATATTTTTGAAATACATCATTAAATCATTTCAATGGTACCATATTTATTGTCATAAAATCTTAATTTTTATTGATTGGAACCGGACCCGATCCGGATAATCAAATATCCTGAGAGTCAAATATCCGAATAATTGGATAAATCATGAATAATGTCATTTATTAAAAAAAAAGATGCTAAATTTGTGTATACTGTTAAATATTGAACCGACCGTTAAATGTTTGGTGTGCTAAGTGTAGTAGAATGCGGCGCAACGTGATGTATTAACTTTGCGCACTCAATAAAATATAGCGGTTCCTGTGGGCTATAAACGTCGAATTTTTTTAAACTATAACTCATAGAGCGCACAGTTAATACGTCACGGCTAGCCAAATTCTGCTGAACTGATGCTTGAAGGTTTTCTGCAGTTTCCTTCACGAAATCCAGATAAATATCGGCATAGTGAACTTTGGACTTAAATCCTCTAGAAATTTTATTTTCTAAAACACATTTGAAAACCAATAATTTTGAGAGAAATTGGCAAGTTATATTTGTGCTAAAACTGTCGTTTTATTAACCGACTTCAAACAAAAAATGAGAACGGTTGCAATTCGTCGTATATATTTTCAAACTGCGAAATGCAGTTCGATCAGTTTTTATCAAATAATTTTCTTAGTCACCTATGCCTTTTTCCAGCAAAAATGCATATTAACTGAAATATCTCTGAAAAATTCTGTCATGTCCCAAAATACCCGGAATTTTCGGGTTGCGGCGAGCATGTCGTCTTTATGATATGTTAAGAATGCCGAAGTGAAACTATTTTATCAAAAAAAAACTTGGGCAATACTTTTTGTATAATTATTATTAGCCATAGGGCTTATTCCGTAATGGTAACATCAATAAATTATAAGTTGGCATCACTTAAAAAGGAGGGGTAGGGATGGACGGATCTGTGTTCCACCATCATAAACATCATCAATCATAAATCTTCTGCTGTAAGAATCATGTAATGACTGAGAAACAAAAAATTAAATAAAATTGAATAAAAACAAAAAATTATATTTTATTTTGTTTAATAACAGACTCGGCCTTGCGCACTACCGTGCTCTAGATAAGATTAACTAAGTATAATTTATAAATAAATAATAAAAATGATTCCTCTATCATTACAATAGCATACGTCATACGACTTTTGATTATGCTTATCATGGTGGAACACAGCACCATCCATCTCTACCTCTCCTTTTTAAGTAATGCCAACTTAAAACTTATTGATGCTATCATTACGGAATACACTCATATTAAAGTTTCAACTTATATCTATGACTTATAAAATACGAATGGCAACCCTAGTTATTTATACGGCAACCGTATTAAATAAAATGTATTTGAAGTATACATACCAGTAAACTGTTATAATATTGCTAAAACCAAATTAATGCGTGATTCAAAAATATTCTTTTCATTGTTTATATTATGCATTTACAAGTTTTTAATATAACATGACACCCATATATCTTTTATTAATAAATAATTAATAATATTATATACTAATATTTTGTTATGTTTTAATAATGTTTATAATGATAACAATTTCTTGTCTATATTTCAATGAGGTTTATATTTCAACCAGATTCGCCTGTTGTCAGACGAATGTGGTTTTGTTCTTTCGGATATGTTTTTGATATCTTTGGGTAGCTCATTTTAGTCAATAGAAGATGGTTTTCCGCCATACTCGAATTCGAACCCATGCCAGTAATTTGATAAAAATTTGTGTAACAGATAAGCAAACTATGTAAAACTATGTATATTGTGTACACTGTTAGTATATGAATTCGCGCTATCATTTCAAATATAATTGATTTCCTTTTATAATTGGTTTGGGTCTTATTTATTTGATTTTCGAAAAAATACTTTAAAAAAGTTGTTCATTATAACTATACTAACAACTTTTATTCGAAACATTCTCCAGAAAGCCGAATAAATAACGCACAATTCAATTATAAAATATTGAAATGATAGCGCGACTTTTGACGCCGTATGAATGTACACAAATTCAGTTTGAAACTTACTGAGAAAAGAAACTTAGTTAATTAATTTGGATGACTTCCCGCTGAGTTACCAGGCAGGGCTGATACACTTGTTGATCTTGCATTAAATTACCGGCACTGTTACATCTGATTTTACTTGAACCAAAACTCCAAGGAGTGTGGGATCAGGGGTCCCAATTTTGAGTAACCTCGAAAACTATAAAATTAAAAATGGCAGATAATAAAAATCCCCCCAATAACAAAAATGTGAAAGGATATTTATAAAGTTCATTCAGGGCTCTATAGTAAAATTTGTTATTATGAATTTAACACATATTTGTACACTGCAAATTTATGTGAATCTTTTCGAGAAAAACTGTACCTATCTTAATTCTCCGTACTTATATAATATCCAACTTCCGAGAAATACAATAGATAGAGATTCAAACCTTTAACACTGAAATTCATAATATAATTCTGTGTAAAGAAAGTTTTTATCACGAATAAATGTTATAGAATTCTTGGTAAACCCTCGAAATGTGTATATACTATGTGTTCCACGAATTTTTGTTAACAGAGAATATATTCTCAGATTAGCAATTATAATATACTAGCGACCCGGCCCGGTTTCGCACGGTTATTTACACGTAAAAAATTTTAATTTGGATGTACTATATAAACCTTCCGGAAAAAATTATCTACATGATGGTGAAAACCGTTTCAAAATTCGTGATAAAAAAATGTAAAATCAAAATTTTTTTAATTTTCCAACGGGTATCCTTTTTAAATCCTTCAAAGACTAGCTCCCAGAAGTAAAAAAATTCCAGACTTTTATTTTAAAAATTATCGGGGTTATCCAGATTGGAAAATTTTTTTAATTAATAAAAGCATAGTTAATGGAAATATTGAATGAAAAATTTTTGGCCGACGGATTATTGTTTGTTGAAGTATCCAGTAAGTAGAGTTAGATTGTAAAGGCTACCCTGGACGGGCTATACTTCGCCATAAGGTCCATTGTGATGCCTTAGGATGTGAGGATGTGAGTGGAGTGGAAGGAATTTGTGAGTAGACCAGAAACTGATAGGATATGCGGCTGCAGCCGATTATGATAGGAACTATGCCGATATTCATCTGAAGTTCGTGAAGGAAACTGAAGAAAACCTTCTCAAGCATAGCCGGTTACTTCGTTCTTGTCCATACGCCGACAGTTTAGTCAATTAACCGCCTCTTTTTTTTGTAATTGACAAACTGCCGATGTCGGGATGCGAACCCATAACCTCCCAGTTTCCAAGTACTGTATACTGCACAGACATAACGCCTTAGACCGCTCGGCTACTTGGACTGGTATCCAGTAAGTACTTTAATGGGTTAAAAAATTTTTTTTAAGTGTCTGTGAGTTCCGTTCCGTGAGTTTAGACTTTTTTTTAGGAAATTTCCTGCTCTTTAAGAATCTTTTTTTCGATTTCCGATATCTACAACAGTTTTTGAGATATTTGCACAAAATGAAACCCCCTTCTTTTTTAAATTGTTAAATTGTTTATAACTTTTGCATTTTTTTTACGCGGGACTTCAACTTTTTCAAAAACTTTCTAGATGCAATTACAAATCGAATGACACCTTGCTCATAATTTTCTGAGAAGGCGAAGTGGAATTCGAAAAAAAGCACAACTTTACTAGTCTATTAATGAGTAGGATTTTTTCGAAGACGATGGAACATAATTTCTATTTAAATACAATGCAGTGCCCCAATATTGGGGTTGAGCTGTATTCTCTGTATCAATATGTATAATAACTTGATGCAGGTGAAGGTAACATGAATTGGTTATTAGACATACTTTATATAACTAGTTACAACCTTATCTAACATATATAGAACAAATTCTTGGAAAGCAGGTATTTCTTGAAAATGGCTCTAATTGAGCGAAAAATAATGTGTTTTTTCTAGGATATAATAATTTAGAATTGATTGAAATTTTGGAAGTATTGAATGTCGTATTGATTAATACAAATTTTATCATGTATATATTTAAAATATTTATTAACATGATATATTTCGTCATCAGACAATGTCAATGTACTTCTAAAAGTTGATATTAAAATTAATTTAAAACAAGTGAAAATATAACTAACTGAGTTAATTGCATAAATACCCAGTATATACTGAATTTATAAAAAAAAGATCCATTTTGCCCAAACATGATCCGATTTACCCTACTTTTTTGCTCTATTAATTAAGTCATTTTATGAACACCTATACTAAAATTTTTTTCTGCCATCAAAATTTTCAGCAATTTTATTTACACCTATTTACAGAATCCATATACAGAATTTACCCTGTTTATTTATAGCAGTTATTATAAAAGCATAGATTAATAATTTTCCAATAAAGACGATTAAATACTTTTCTAAACTTTTTTTTATGCTCTACAAGAGTTTAAATGTATCGGGATAGTTTCTTTAGTTATAATCTTAATGGAACAATTTTTATTCTATGAATGTTTTGATTTTCATGATAAAAAAGATCGATAATACCAAAATTCCCCTTATTTGAGATCTTCAGCTAACGCTGATTCGGATTTTGTTCACAATTTCATAGGTTATAATTTTTTTGCGCGGAACTATGATTTTTTTCCTGAAAGATAAGTAGCCTATGTTACTCCTTATAACATCAGCTATCTGCCAGTGAATGCCCCGTCAAAAATGGTCGAGCCGTTTTGGAGATTAGCCGGAACAAACAGACACACAAAAATTTTAAAATTGTTTTTTGTTATAAGTACCGTATATACTTTTTTGTTATAAGAACCGTATAAACTGTCATATGCATTTAGTAAAAAGCTGTTATTTTGACATTACAAACAGACAGTTATTTATTTATTTGTATAATATGGATAATATGTGTATATAACTCTTTATCAAAAATTCATTATTTTTGGAGCTTAAGGAAAGAGGTAAACACATAGTTTGAAATAACTCTCTGAAAATTAATTAAATTAATAAACCTATCATAAGTACCAAAAGTTGCAGTAAACAAAATTTACAACAATTTATCTACTGACCATTTTTCTGTAATTCTAATTTGTAATAATAACTTTTTAACAAAAAATAGAAACGACGAAAGAAGAAAGTAACTGAAAAGCAAAAACAAACAACTTTGTAACAAAAAATTAAACCTTCGAAAAAATAAAAAAGTAAGTTTTTAGTCTAACTTAGTCCTACACTAATGTAAATACCTAAATAATTTTAAGACGGCGCCGAACAAACAAAAAATTACAAAAAAAAAAACAAAAAAAAAATACAGACGAATTGAGAACCATTCTCCTTTTTGAAGTCGTGTTAAACCATCCTCCTTTTTGAAAATGTAATATTTACTTTTAACCAAAAATCAGATTCACCCTTCGCCCGTTTCGATGGAGATTTTTTGGCGCCGACTCAAAATTATTTAGGTATTTACATTACTGTAGGACTTAGACTAAAAAGTTACTTTTTTATTTTTTCCTTTCGAAGGTTTAATTTTTTGTTACAAAGTTGTTATTTTTTGGTTTTCAGTTACTTTATTCTTTCCTTGGTTCTATTTTTTGTTAAAAAGTTTTTATTTTTTTGTGGCTTATAGTGTCATGAGAACTACATATGTGTGTCAAGTGTCAACAGAATCGGTTCACAGATGAAAATTCAGTGGTGAACAATCAATCATCCCCTACTTTTCTACCCTTAGGGGCGAATTTTTTTTTTAAATTTATATGGGACCAACTTTGAAGTATACCCTATCGAACAAAAAAATCAAAATCGGATAAGTCTGTAAAAATTTATGCGTGATCATACATTTTAAAAAATATACAGGTTGAATTGAGAACATCCTTCTTTCGTCGGTAAAAAATGAATTTTTTTGTTGCCATATAATTACCAATGTAAATATTGTTATAACTATCGGGTATCGTACTACTAATTATCTTATTCATACAAATTACATATATTTTTTTAAAATAATTAAAACAAGTAACAGATAAAAGAAATCTGTGTTTTAATGAAAACAAAAATTTTCATGAAAACCTTTTTTCTTCAGAAACTTACACTTATTGGTGGTGGGTTTTGATTTCGCAAAAATTTGTTGAAATGTCTCAACGTTAAAAATTTACGATTAAGATTAAAAAAAAATACTGGGTAGTTGATTGTGTAGATCTTATGCAGGTCGCACTCAGAGACAACTCCACCCTACGGATTATTTTTAACAACAGTTTAAAATCGAATAAGATTTGTTAATGTAATAAACGCATTCACTACAAAAAAGGAAATGTATACCCTTTCTCTTGGAAAAAAATAAAATACTATCTCCCAAAAAAAAAAAAAAACATTTTCCAATGACAAATTCGCAGATTCTTATGTAGTCATATACTACTGACGACTATAATTATGTGAAGCATATAAAGCCACGTGGTGATTAGACTGAGATAGATAACAAACAAACAATGATAAACATAACATTTTCCAATGTGTAGCAAAGTACGATATCGACTTTTGTTATGGAATGCACCACCTTAGGTTTGGTTCGTCGAAATATTCAATTTGATAAAGATAGAATGATTTATATGAATGCTATATTGAAAAAGAATAACTATACATATATTTCAAGTTGACGGTATACAATATAACAAAACACCGCGGCATTATCGACTTTCAGTATGTAAGCAGTAAGCTGGTGGAGCTTTGGAGGTATATTCAAGTGACACTCGATACCTCCTGGAGAAAAGCTCGTTGACGGACTAACGTTTGTTGAATAACGGGTCGATGTCTAGTCATTGTCCGCTTGCACGCATTGCACCCAACCATATAATAAGATCAATGCTATAGTATTCTATAAATGTGGGCGGTAATAACTAGTTTTTCTCTGCTTATTAAATAGTTCGATTTCAATCTTTATGAACTATTAAGCGTTAGTAGTTTCGCAGCTTTTTTACAAGCATTTGTTTAACTTGCAATGAATGTATGTATGCATGTATGTATGTTCGGGTCAAATCTTGCAAGCTGAATTAGAACCACTTCCTCTTATTCTACGGAGTTGAATTTTTACATGTTGGTCCAGTTCCGATGGCAATGTATTTTTGCGGTAAGCATGGCAAGAATCGACAAGGGGACAGGGGGGTTTAGAGAGAGGGAGAAATACAAAATTTAGTATATCTCTCTTAATATTGAAAAAATCGAAAAACACATTAGAAGTAAAGTTGCAGAAAATTAGTTTTACTATAAAAAGCTTGTTTTCAAAAATGTTTTTTTAATAGAAACTTATTTAAATGTAACTTTCGCTCCGAAAGTGTGGCATTGTGTTGTTTCTTGATTTTAAGAATTGTATGCTAATACAGGAAATGAGTTCAAAAAGAGGCATTTTTATGACACTTCTCCGTAGTATTTGCGAATTGCATATTCTTGTAGGGATATAATAATTAGTTATTTCAGAAATGACCAGTTCAGCTAGTTTTTATTACTTTGCGAGATAACTAATTAATCGATTTTAATTTAAACGACGCGCCAAATTGTTTGTCTTGTTAATACCTAAAAATGGTTTCTTTATTTTTTTTCTGTCAAATTCACAGTTTCGTCGCTATCGCTCAAAAACCTCTTTTTTCCGTTTCGGCAACTTTGAACGCGTGGCAAAAAAAATGGGTGGTGAATCGTAGGTTAGAAAATAGTAGGTTGGAAAATAGGCTTCATCTGGGCTATCAGCCCTACAAGAATATGCAATTCGCAAATATTACGGAGAAGTGTCATGCAAATTTACAAATTTCTTGGTCAATGCCACTATATAACGATTGCCTATAACTTCATAATTTGATAGACATAATTTCATAGAGTATAACATTCAAGGCTATTTTAGTTATAAACTATTTTCCTTATTTAATTCCCTTTTTTTATAAATTAGCTTACTACTCGACAGCCGGTTCATTGTAAGCGATATGAATCAAACAATTTTGTATAAAAGAAAAATTGTCTTCAACTGACGTTGAAAAGTTATTTCTCTAAATAATCATCATTTATAGTATGATATTTGCAGTACGTTCACAGGTTTCGCTAATAATTTTGTCTCTTTTGTGGGCCCGTTCTTTAGGACCCCTTAGTAATAATTATGGCAAGAACGTAAGTACATAGGTATAATTTGTTGTAATGAAAATTAGTGAAATAATTTTTAAGACCACACAATCTAATTGCAAAAAGAAAATAATAAGTAAAATAGTTCTAGATCTAAAATTATTTTATTTAAAAAAAAAAAAGATATAATTTGTTTTATAGCAAACTATTTTTTTTTTAAATTAACATAAACGCTTATTATTGTATAACTTATGTAAGTTTTAATTTGGGTTACTAACTTTATTGGGATAAACAAGATTTTTTTTTTATAAATGTTTTTTTTGAATCATCTAAACATGTTGTTGCGACGGTATATAAGGCCGGTGCCTAACCCAATTTAAGTCAGTTCTAAAATTCAGTCCGAAAGGAATAGTAGTACGGTTTGAAGTTACCATTGTTGAATTAATCATTGTTAAAAATTAGTATTGTTGAATATAGTATTGTTGAACTAAGTTATCAATAAAAATAAATTGATGAAGATTATTAAGTATTTTGTTTGTTTTTGTCTCGAGTATTAGAATCTGTGTAGATTCGACAGTGCTCCTTTTTAAAGGTTAAAAGAGAGTCAAGATACCGCGACAAATTATAAACGCATGGTATCAATATCAAATCTATTAATTACTCAAATGATCTTATATAATATGGGCAAGTAATATCACCCTGTAAAATAAAATTTCCCAGTTCGGCCCTACATTTAATAAGAGACGTAGGCTATCTCGATAGGGACCCCTATATATTGGTCCCTAAAGAAATAATTAATTGTATACATTAGATGGGAGGGGACGTATCTCCAGGCCCAGATTTTGTCTCTACAATCCTGTTTAAACTAAGGTTTTCCACATTTCCCTTCGCTTATCAGACTACTCGAACATGACGGATCAAAATGATTAAAATTTTGTTGAAACGAATTGAAACAAAGCTCATTTTGAATTTGTTAATCAATAGTAAGAAACATAAGGACGTAAACGTAAGGACGTTCATGTGCTACGCTAAAGTCAAATGAGTACTATCTTTAATAAAATTTATTTAGGATTTAAAAAAAGTTGTAAAGTATATTAATAATCTTACAACGATTTATAACCTTTTTTTATTTGTCCTAAATATTTTTAAAGTATTTATTGTAAAATATCAGGAAATATAAATTAGAAGTTGATTTGACTTTATTTGACAGATCTGACAATAAACTATGTTTTGTCATGACTTTCACGTGTATATGTGTATATTTTAATACTGTGCGCTGTCGCCACTTTTCAAAATATGGTGGCAAAAACAATTCTAATAACAGTTTTAATTTTATTAAATAACTAATTCAAACGTTCGTCAACACCATTTTTTTAATACAATTATATAAACTGCATATTTTAAAGAATATTTATAAACATTATTTATTATGGTGTCTACTTTAGTAATATAATACAAAAAAATTATGTTCTCCATAAGACGCTGTGTTTAAAGTTTGATTTTTAATCGACAATTACTCTTTGAAATGATTGTCAACAGGTTTTAAATTTTTGAGGGAGGAAACTACTGAATTGAGCTATTCAATTCACTAAAAAAAAATTTGTTATCTACTATCGAGCCTCATGCATGAACGTCTTTAATACAATTGACAAAGTAAATTTTGCTATAAACCAGAACAGGTTTATTGGAAATATTTTTTTTTAAATACTAAATTTCTTCAGCAATAATAGAAAACTATAAATTGAAATTATTAACCCGACTTCAAAAAGGAGGATGGTTCTCAATTCGTCTGTATTTTTTATTTTTATTTTTTTATGTGTGTCACCTCAGAACTCCGTCATTTACGGTGTCCAAAATTTATGTGAATTTCTCTATGCTGACACCGCCTCCAAAAATAACAATGATTGTACATATATATTTAACAATTTTTGCTTAGGTAAACTAAAATTGGCACAAGAATATGCAATTATTTTTTTACTTTTTAGTGCTTTTTTTGTTATAGAATATTTGATTTTTGAAGTCGGGTTTCCATTTTGTCAAAATAGGTTTTATTTATTTATAGTTCTTTTTCTAACCTCTCTATACTAAAAAATAATGCATGCCATTGATTTAAAAAAAGCAGGATTGTTATATCAACAAAAGCACATACAAATTTATAAAAATATAGTTGAAATACAAAATAATTTCAGAGGAAATAATTTAAATCAATTTTTAAAAGTAACAAACACTTCTTTGGCAGAAATATAACGTTTGTTTCGTTACACCGTTTTTAGAATTCAATGTTAACCAGGAAGGGCCCCCCAATAATTTTTTCACCGGGGCCCCCAAGACCGGCTGTACGGTCCTGCTTTTTAGTTCCAAATTTTCCATCAAGTAATCTTGAAAATAACATTAATTTTCTTCGAGTAATCTAAATAATAAATTCTTATTACCTGGATATTTCTTTTTATGCACAGAATCATGAAGTTTTGCTTTTCGATAGTAAATTTTTTTCTGATTTTCATCAAGTATTTTCCAATGTTGGCCCAAACGAACTGATATTGTTTTATTTGATTCACGTGGATACTGTTTCGCTAGATGTTTTCGCCATTCGTTTGCAAATATCATAAATGCATTTGGTGGTCGAGGTATTTTTTCTTTCGGGTCTTCTTTTTCTAAATTTTAAATGTTTAATTCTCATTTCAATACGATAAAATTAAGTATTTAGCATTACTCCTCACATCCATAAACAAACTTGAAACCTGCCTCAACTTGTGTTAACTTCTCTGAATGAAGTGATAAAAGTCCCAGAGTTTCCGAAGTTCCGAATTTCGGATTTACTGAGATGGAATGCGACTAAATGACGTTTTTTAAATATCTCGAAAATGAATAAATTAAAACTAGATTAATTCTAACAATAAATATAAATGATTTCTGACAATTTTTGTTAAAATCAATTGTAGCTGAGATATGGTTAAAATATGGTTATAAATTGATCCCATTTTCGACCGAAAGTTATGAAAATACGAACAATCTATTAGCGAATTTTCGAAGAAAATATACTATTAATTTTGTACCAATGAAGGAATTTCGGAAAAATTTCTTCAAATGTTCATCAAACCTACCTAGTAGATAACGAAAATCACCATCAGTAAAATTATATTAATATGTATATTAATAAATTCTCTCGTGAAAATCTCGTGAAATTGTCACCAAATTAGTAACAAGTAACATATCCTGCGACTATATAAGAGTAATTTTAATAAGAGTAAAATTAACAGGAATAAATGTGAATCAAGGAAATTTTAACAAGAGTAATTTCAATATAATTTAAAATTTATTATATTTTAAATCTAGTATATTATAATCTAGTTAATTTTCTATTTACTTTTATTTTTGTCTATTGATCTCGACGTTATATCTATTTCTAATTGTCAAAGAGTAAAGTACGACTAGCTAATTTTTACTGATGATGACTACATTGTAGTCGAAATACGTATTTATAATACAAAAAACTGATCTAGGTAAAGGGGGCGAATTTGAAATTATATATATATATATATATATATATATATATACATACATATATATATATATAGAAATTTTTCCAAAATTCCTATATCGTACCTAATTCGTATCTGAAGTGTTTTTTGTATTTGAAAGACTAAGTTCGTAAATTGGCAAAATCGGAGCAAGGGGAGGGGAGGGAGGTTACAGGTACGTGGTAAAATAAAAACTTTAATTTGTAAGGAGTAAAGTTGTAGCAGATAAATTTTAATACAAGTCATGAAAAAATTTTAGCACCCCATATCCCATAAAGAGTAAAAATAAAGGCACTAATCGATTGATAATAATCCACTGATAATTGGTCAGTTAAAAAGTTTTCTATCGCCGACTAATTATTGGGGTTTGCTGACCTTTTATGACCAATTAGTGATCTATTAGATATGGTATAATTGGTTTTTCGAAATTCCATGGACAGGGTGCTAACATCCTGGAGCCGAAATATTTGCAATTTAAATAATACTCATAATAATGAATATTACAAATGCAAATCACCATGGATTACTTGATATTTCAATGAATTTTTCTAATATTAAGAGGGATATTCCATATTTTTTTATATTCTTCTTTCTCTAAACACCCCTGTCATGATATACCATTCTAGATGTTCTATAGTGGCATTGATCTGTATTGCTTATATGTCTATGATCTGTATTGCTTGTATGTCTATGATCTGTATTGATTGTAGGTCTATGATCGGTATTGATCATCCATCTTTAGTTCAGTCGATATTTGTCAGCCATTACAAAATAGTTAATTGTATTCTTAAGAGTTTATTAAAACTAAATATTAAAATAATTAATTGGCTTTATAAATAATCATTATCCCTAATCCAACCTATAACAGCGCCCTTACCCTTGATCGATTGATTCTATTCATTAATGAACTTGGCCTTTGAAATACCAAAAGCATATCAGATGCGAAAACATATTTATTAATACATATGTCACTGTAGCCACTCTAGCGGTCACGGATCGCTATGAACATTTATAATTGAACGATAGAAGTGATGTTTTTATTTTGAGCAAATTCACGCAGCCCCTGTGTAACAAATTTTTTTTTAAACATGAATGAAAAAAAAAGTTTACTATCATAATTTTTGCTGTACGACCGATTTTTTAAATAAAATTATGTGGTGGGCGCCAGCCCAATAATACGTTCCTGAACCTGACTTTTCTTTTATTGAGTCTAACTTCATTTCAGACATAATGGAATAAAAAATAAATATCGTTAGAATAAAATGTATGCCTTTCATATCTCCGCAACCATCGAATAATTATTATTCAGAATTTAATGTTAATTAATTATATAAGTTTAATTATGTAAATAATAACAATTTTTTACAGAGAATAATTTGTGACAGGTTTCAAGTTTTTTTTATGTTTCAGTTACACACAACAATCATTTAATTGTAATCATTTAATTTTTATATTCTTACCTGTGTTGGGAATATTTTCTTTTTCAATATCTATATCAATTGAAGATTGAGAAGAAAATGTTTTTTGTACAGTTTTCCGACCTGTAACAATTATAAGAATAATAAAAAAGAAAATCGTAAATATAAAATATACTAGATAATAAAATAAACCCTTAGAAAATAAAATAAACCTAAAATATACCCTTTGAAAAATCCAGGGATTTTATTTTTTTGATTTGTAGTGGGACTCAGTATGAGTTTAAATTTGAGTTTTCGGGATCTGACTAGCAACCTCTCCTATTGAGAGGCATTCAAATTATACAGAATTTCTTAAATCTAAAGAAAAAAATTTAAAACATCGATAAAAAGTTTTCTATCGCTGACCAGTTAATGGGACTACCTGATTTTTATGACCAATTAGTGACCTATTAGATGGTATAATCGGTTTTTTGAAATTCCATGGAAGGGGTGCTCTTTTCAAATTCTAATACCAAATATCTGTAATATCGCAACTGACTCCATCCAAGGAATTTCGAAAAACCAATTATACCATCTAATTGGTCACTAATTGGTCATAATGGTCAGGTAGTCTCATTAATTGGTCAGCGATAGGAAACTGTTTATCGATGTTTTAAGTTCTGGTCTTCGGTCTCCCAGGAAATCGATTTTTCCCCAGTAAATAGGTCTGACCAATTATTTATTGTAGCTGACCAATTATTAGTGGATTATTCTCAATCGATTAGTGCCTTTATTTTTTATCTGTATGGAAACTTGCTAAAATTTGTGCATGACCTAGAAAAAAATTTTAAACATCGATAAAATGTTTTCTATCGCAATTAGTGACCAATTAGATGGTATAATTGGTTTTTCGAAATTCCATGGATGGGGTGCTAGCATCCTGGAGCCATATAAAATACCAATAAAAATATTAACTTGAAAAAATTAAAAGATCAATAAAAAATTTTCTATCGCTGACCAATTAATGGTACTATCTGATTAGTTATGACCAATTAGATGGTATAATTGGTTTTTCGAAATTCTATGGATGGAGTGCTACCTTCCTGGAGCCATCTAATATTTATTTAAATGTACGCGGTCTTGGTTAGCGGCTTTACGGGTCTTGTGTTTATGGGCCGGAATGTATATGTGACACTACAGTGTTTCGAATGTGATGTTAGCTTCTTATTATATGTCTGCGAGTTTTTGAGCCTTGTAAGTAATATAATTTTTTTTTTTTATTTGTACACATAGCACTCGTTATTGAACCGGGATATATTTACTTCGTCAGCTGTAATATATGAGCGCTTTATCTATAATAGAACAAAAATGGCGTAATTCTAATCCTACACAAGCTATTGCGACACCCTTCTTTACATGTTACTGAACTTTCTTAAAGACATAAAAGAAAATTTTTTCTTTGAAAAATACTGTACAATTCTTTTATTTCTACTATTTATATTTATGTTACTTTTGTGATAATAGATAGATAGATCGATTGTAGAGGCTGCTCTGGACGGGCTACATTTCGACCATAAGGTCCATTGTGATGCCTAAGGATGTGAGGATATGAGTGGAGGACAAGGAATTTTGTGTGTAGACTAGGAATTGGTAGGATATGCGGCTGAAACCGAGTTTGAAAGGAACTATGCCGATATTCATCTGGAGTTCGTGAAGGTAACTGCAGAAAACCTTCACAAGCATAGCCGGTTACTTCGTTTTTGTCCATACGCCGACCGTTTACTCAATTAACGGCCCCACTTTTTTTAAATAATTGACAAACTGCCGATATCGGGATTCGAACCCAGAACCTCCCCGTTCTCAAGTACACAACACAATGCCTTTATAAGCGCGGCTACTTTGCTGGCTTTGTGATAATAACTGTAGTTTCTTTGAAATTTAATTTTTTTGTAAATTAAACGGGACTTAATTATGTACTTAGTAGATTATAGTATATTTTGGCTATAGTTATGATTAAGTATATGTCCATCTCTCTCTAAAGATGTCAAAATACAAAAAGGTGTTCACTGCGCAAGGCATAACTCAGCACCAATCAGGTGCGGTCTTAGAATAGCATCTAAAGTCGGGCGAACATATATAAGTAGCGTAAAACCAAGATAGATTGTGAAATTGTCACCAAATTAGTAACAAGTAACATATCCTGCGACAATATAAGAGTAATTTTAATAAGAGTAAAATTAACAGGAATAAATGTGAATGAAGGAAATTTTAACAAGAGTAATTTCAATAAAGTTTAAAATTTATTATATTTTAAATCCAGTATATTTTGATTTAGTTAATTTTCTATTTATTTTTGTCTACTGATCTCGACTTTATATCTATTTCTAATTGTCAAAGACTAAAGTACGACTAACTAATTTATACTGATGATGACTACATTGTAGTCGAAATACGTATTTATAATGCAAAAAACTGATCTAGGCAAAGGGGGCGAATTTGAAATTTTATTTAAAAAGAAAATTGTTAACAGGACAGGAATAGTTGGAAATAGTAAAGTGACGTACAATAAACGTAAAAAATAAATGCGTTAGCAGGGGTTTTGCGCTGTGGATTTTGGGGCGGAGGAGTGAAAGGAGGTGAATTGGATATTATTGCGATTTCCGGCGAAAGTTGACATCGGAGAGAAAAGTTGTAGATCATAAAAAAATCTACAACTTTTGTATCAATGATTTTTTCACATCACCTCAAAATGTTCGACAAAAATGCGAAAAACCGTGTTTTTCTTTTTTTGAAATAATTTCTTTAGTTTTTAGTTTTTATTTTCTACAAAAATAATTTTATTTTGACGAAGCTTGGTGAAAGTATACCTTTTTATAAATATTATTAAAATAATCAAAGAGAACTCTAGGTTTTTTGAAAATACATTTCAAATTTTGCCCCAATTCCTAGAACATTTGTTTGTATTTTATAAATACGTATTTCGACTACAATGTAGTCATCATCAGTATGAATTAGCTAATCGTAACTATCTCTGAGATATGGATTCAGAGATATGTGGCTTGTTGCTAATTTGGTGCGTGTTTCACAGAGATAGTTTCGATTAGCTAGTTCATACTGGTGATGACTACATTGTAGTCGAAATTTGAAAATTTATAAAATAAAAAAACAAATGTTCTAGGAATTGGGGCAAAATTTGAAATGCAATACCTATAATTAATTTGAAATAAATGTAAAATTTGAAATAAATTCAATTCAATTTCATTTGAAAAATATTTTGTCGGGCCGAAAAACGTGAATAACTCGAAAAACTTATTATAGCGAACAGCATAAGATGGTGGATTATCTTTTTCTCGACAATCTTTTGGCATGGGTATCAGATGAAAGGGAGTGACGAGTAGAATGAATAAATAATATAACTTAATGCTAGGGTTTGCTAACGCGAAGCTTAAGTTACCTAACGTAAAGCTTTAGGAAAGGGTTTGACGAGTAGAATGAATAAACGCAATATGGCGGATGACAAAAACTAACAAGTGTTTAGTAGAACATATATAAAAACAAGTGGAAATTGCAAGTTAATTGCTTAAATACCCGATATATGGTTATGAAAACAATTAATGTAACTATCTAAATTTATTGTGTAAATACCCGGTATGTACTGAGCTGTATATCAATGTTTGAATTATGTTTACAATTCTGCAAATTCAAATTTTATAAAATATGAATTATGTGTAAATATTTGTTTTATGTTAATAATATTGAAATAGTATCATTGTTCTTGCGTTTTAAAAAATATTAATGTTCTTGTGTTTCTTAAAAATTTAAGTAACCCGAAGCGTTAGTAGATAACGCGAAATTTGACTTAACGCGTAGCGTTAGTTTCTTAACGTACAGCGCCAGTTATTTCACACGAGGCGTTAGTTACTTAACGCGAAACTTTACTTAACACGAAACTTTACTTAACGCAAAGCGTTAATTAATTAACGCGAAGCGTTAGTGACTATACACGAAGCG
Source organism: Nineta flava (assembly GCA_963920215.1). Classification (NCBI taxonomy): domain Eukaryota; kingdom Metazoa; phylum Arthropoda; class Insecta; order Neuroptera; family Chrysopidae; genus Nineta; species Nineta flava. The sequence goes on along the minus strand of OY986045.1, from coordinate 13,540,279 downwards.
TTAGAGACTTAACAAGAAGCGTTATTTACTTCGCGCGAAGTGAGAATTTAACACGGAGCGTATATATCGCTAAGCGTTACTTAACTCGAAACTTTACTTAATGCGAAATGACAGTTACTAAAAGCGAAGCATTAGTGAACGCGAAGCATTGGTTACTAAAAGCGAAGTGTTACTTAACGCATAACTTTTCATAACGTGAAGCGTTATATACATAACGCAAAGCATCAGTTTCTAAACGCGAACCGTCACTTAACACGAAGCGTTACTTAACGCTAAGTGTTAGTAAACGCTAAGCGTTAGCTAATTAGTTTGTCTGATTTTTCGTAAATATCCTCATCAAATGAGTTTTTTTTTAGTAATTACGTACGCCAGTAAATATCTCCGGAGTGATGTGATCAATATCCGGATTTTCTAAAATTTTGAGTCTGCAACCCTATGAAATAGCATGGCTTTAATCAATTTGAATATACATTTTAGTCCAACAATACGAACAAAAATCTTAAATCCGAAATCATATTTCGTTTAAACTAAACGTATATTTATATTTTGCAAAGGCTGCTGCCAAAATGTAAGTATTCACATGTCTCGCGACTACATAAAAATTAGGTTTTTAGACATTAAAAATTTAGATTTCTAAATCAGGTGTATCTCTATATCTAAAAGGGTAATATGTTGTGTGTGTATGTGTATGTTGAATAGTTCGATGAAAATTATAGGAGATAGCGAAATAATGATGACAGAAGACCCTAGCTAGGTTAATTACCCTTACCACTCCAGAAGAACTATCAGAATTTAAAAACTGCACACCGTTCTAAAGTTATAGCCGTTTTCTCTCACGGTCAACTCTCTAATAAAGTTTACTTAGTTTCTATAAAGTTTATATAGAAATACTTGTATTAACAAAATTTTGGAAATAAATAATCTCTCAATGAATTAAAAATATAAAAAATTGACGTTTCGAACTATCAAAATTTAGAAAAAAGTAATTATATTTAACATACATTTCCAATACAAACCGTTTTCAAAATCATTTGTAATAGAGAATCAATGTTAAATAAATAAATAAAATATTTACTATAAAACCATACATACACATACATACTGAAACTGAATGTCTGGACTGGAATATTAGGTAACCATATTATAGGACTTTAGATTCTCAAATATTTTTGATTTTGTTACGAAATAATATTTTGCCAACTGTTAGAGCTCTTCCTAATTTAGACCTGGAATCTGTATGGTTCCAACAAGATGGTTGCCCTGCACACAATGCCATGATAGTAAGGCTGTTCCTGAAACAAACGGGAACGTCTTATGAGTGGTTTTGGAACCTCCGAGTGGCCAGTCAGATCGTCAGATCTATCTCCTAACGGCTTTTTTTTGTGGGGTTTTATTCGCGGAATAGGCCTAAAAACTTGCAACAATTAGGAAAAAGAATTCTTGACAATTGTGCGAATATTTTTTTCAAGTGCAAGAAAATACCCGGGTAGATTTCTACGACCAACTCGGATATTGTTTAGCAAATAAGGGGGGAATATTCGAACCGTTGGTTTAACTGTTTTTTTTTTGTCGGAATTCTATTTATTTTTTTTTCGGGGGGGTTTTATTTTTCTTTTAATTTGTGTGGATTGTTGTTTTATGTTAACCGTTAATATAATACTATCATTTAATTTCAAACATTCCACATACAAATAATAAGGGATGTTCAAAAAATAATTTTTAATTGTTAGAAGTAATGCTGAGCTTAAGAAGACAACAATGACCATATTTAACCTACTCTCATTCCATGTTAATGCAGTACAAAACAGTCCAACAAGTATACACAACAGAGACACACTAAAGAGTACCCCCACTATTTTAATTTCTTTATGAAGTATTGTGTAGTTATTATATTAAATAATATTTAACATTGATACTCTATTAGCAATGCTTTCCAACACGTACGGTATGCACTTTCTATAAGAATGCAGGACAACGCCGGTTATTTCAGCTAGTACAATATTTACATGGTATATTAAGTTTAGTCCTGATTTTGTAACGGTTAAAAATATTGATCGAGAAACAAATTTTCGGTATGGATGTTCATCAAATAACACAATTACTTTATTTATGCCTGTCTGTCTATCAGCTGTCAGTCTGTCTGTCCGTAGACACGATAACTCAAAAACGAAAAGAGATAAAATTTTGTATGTGTGTCCTAGAGCTAAAACGTAAGATGAAGTTTGTAAATGGGCAAAATCGTACTGTGCCTCCCCCGGTTCGATGAGGGGTAAATATCCGTCTTAATTGAAACCGAAAAGATAGAATCAAAAATTTAAAGAAAAAAAATGTATCTGTTTTAAAAATAAACTTAACTTTTGATTGAAACTTTTTCATAAACGCAGTATATATCGGTTATGTAAGCAATTAACTCAGTTAGTTGATGTTTTCACTTGTTGTCTTTACTTTGCGTTAGTGAAAGAAATTTTTTAATGAATAAAATACAAACCACTGATTTCATCTTTTGAAGATAACGCATTGTTAGGAAGTACTTTAATGGCTGATGAAGATGATGTGATGTCACTAGTCGAATCAATTAATATGGATTGTTTATTATTTTTATGCTTATTTGCTCCGTTTGATATGTCAAGAACACCTGGAGCACCTATAAAAATTAACCAAATGTTATTTTTTCAAAAAAATTGTATCTGGGTAATGAATTTGCAAATTGATTCATAAAAAAAGCAGGTTATAGTAAAAAGGTTTTTGCCGTACGAAGAAACAACTTTCATTATTGAACAACACAAAGAGATAAACATTGGATAGATAGATAGATTGTAGAGGTTGACCTGGACGGGCTACACTTCGACCATAAGGTCCATTGTGATGCCTCAGGATATGAGGATGTGAGTGGAGTGGAAGGAATTTTTGTGTATAGACTAGGAATTGGTAGGATATGCGGCTGCAGCCGACTATGATAGGAACTATGCCGGTATTCATCTGGAGTTCGTGAAGCAAACTGCAGAAAACCTTCTCAAGCATAGCCGGTTACTTCGTTCTTGTCCATGCGCCAGTTTAGTCAATTAACCGCCCTGTTTTTTTTCTTAATAATTGACAAACTGCCGTTGTCGAAATTCGAACCCAGTTTCCAAGTAGTGCGCAGACATAACGCCTTAGACCGCTCGGCAACTTGGACTGTTAAAACTTTGGATACACGCATTGGTGAAATTTAGTCGTAAATTTGTTTTATCGAAAATTTAAGAGATTGTAATACTTAATAAACAATGAATCTGTGTATAGAGCTTATATTGTTTACACCAGATTTTTAGACCTTCTGCAGTTTTTTTTTAAATAGAGTGTGAACCTCCTCGACTTTATACTGACGTAGTATATTACGATTTTTTATACGTTAAAACAATTATTTCAACAATGTCTCTATAATTATTCAAATCTACGACCATTCTTTTGATTGATTTCTTCGACACCTTGAATCAAATATCTCACAAATGGAATGAATTAAATTTTATATACCTATAATTTTTTTATATCGATAATAGAGAGAAAATTGAAATCTCAACTAATTGCGATGCATCGATGAAGTAATTTCGCAAAAATTTCTATAAATGTTCATCGATTAACGATTCTACCTAGTAGATGTTGATAAAATGACCATCATTGAAATTAATATTTCTGTACCTTAGAACATAAAGATCCAATGTCAACGCATCATATGAATTTGTTTGAAAATTTAGATTTTGAATTTATTACATTTAAATGACACATTTTGTTAAGTTTTATACCCGGTATATAATATATACCAGGGTATATTAAGTTTAGTTCCGACTTTGTAACGGTTAAAAATATTGATCGTAGAAAACAATTTTTGTTACAGGTGTTCATAAAATTACCTAGTTCATTTCCGCATGTCCGTCCGTCTGTGGACACGATAACTCAAAAACAAAAAGAGATAACGTGCTGAAATTTTGTGTGTGTGAACTAGTAGTAAAAAGTAAGGTCAACTTTGTAAATGGGCAAAATCGGACCATGTTTTGGCAAAATAGGCACTACTGGCCATCTTTGAAACCGTATGAGATAAAACAAAAATTTAAGACAATAATATTCCTTTTTTTTTAAAATAAACAACTTCTCTTATAAACTTTTTTTACAGTAAATTCAGTAAATACCGGGTATTTAAGCAATTAACTTAGTTGTTATTTTTACTTAATTATTTTATTTTTAAGGATGTACGAGCACTGGAGCTTTAAAAAAATTAAAGCTTGATTTTTTTAACATGTAGTTGAAGTGGATATAAATCAATTATAAAAGTTTCGGCGGAGGGGATTACGCGGGGTCTTGAATTAATTATTTAATGTTAAATTTCGAGTTTTAATGCATTGCTCACTTGGAATAAAATAAGACGAATAAAAAAAAATTACGCAATAGAAAATATAAGATTTTGACTAATTTTATAAATGGACTATATCTAGTGCTCGTACATCCTTAAGATTTACATACTATTATATTGATATTAGATGGTCAAATGGTGTTTCAAAAAATGAATCGTAAAAATTTTGGGTAGAACGCTATATTGTCAAACTTAATTTCCAGGTCGTTAAGAGTGTTAGAACGGCCGCCATCTTGAAAATTAGGGTGAATTACTTTTTTTTATTTATCTCCGTAACAGTGAGGCTGACAAAAAATTTTTAGAGAGCTTTTTTGTAGTTGATACAATTACCCATAACTTTTTCTTATAATTTTTTGCACTAATGTCAATAATAAAAAGGTTATAAACAAAAAAAAAAAAGATAAAAAATGAGGGGATAAAAAACTTTGAGGCAAGATTATTAATTAATTGAAAATCTTACAATAAAAATCCTTACCTTTTTTCTACAGCATCTCATTATAAACAATTTTAGTCTAGGATATAGCGCGTCAAAAAATCCATGAACCCTAACTTTCTGCCGTGTGGTAAATAAGCTCCTGAGTCGATGGGAAGCATTTTCTCTCATACCGTATATATATGGCAGAGCGGCCATTTTCGAGATAGAGGAGAGGGGGGGCGGTGAAAAGTGGACCCTAGCCGTCTGGAAGTCGGTAAGTCAAAGTATCCATTTTTTATACACCGGAAAAAATAGAAAACTAGAAAAAATTTTATGGCGATTTCGGAGGGAAAAAAATTTTATGGGTTTTCTTCAACCCCACCCTCTCCGAAACCGCCATAAAATTTTTTTCTGCCACTAAACCTAGATCTCAAAACCAATTGAATGAATTCAAAAAAATATAAGACTGACTAAATATAACAGCTGAACTATTGTCTTTACAACAAAAAAAAACTGAAAGGATAATTTGATGTGGTATTCTTTACAAAACAACCTCATATAACTATACCCGTAAGTTAGAACCGTTTCCATGCTAGAAAATTCATCACGCAGGAGCTGCGTCAACTTGGCGAATTTCCTTAGAATATACATAAATTACTCTCCAGCGGTTACAATTTGAGTCTGATCAAAATAAAATGTCCTATCTAATATAATTTTAGTATTCGCAAGACGATTTTATTAATAAATGGCATAGGTCAAGAGGAAGGGGGAGCATAGAGAAGGAAGAAAACAAAAAATAAAATATCTCTCTTAATATTAGAACAATCGAAAAATGTACGAGGAGTAAAGTTGTAGAAAATCAAGTTTGCTACAATTCATTGTCTTATCATTTTTCTCAAACTCTAATGTGTACAGAGCTATTTAGAATTTTAACTTTCAATCTTAAATTGTAAATATTAGTTTAACAGAAAAATGATAAGAAACAAAATTACAGTAAAACTTAGTACCTACAACTTAACTCCTGATAAATTTTTCGATTTTTCAAATATTAAGGAAGATATACCAAATTTTGTGTTTCTCCCTCCTTCTAAACCCCTCTTTCCCCTTGTCTGATTTTACCCATTAACGAACTTGACCTTTAGAATACCAAAAGCGCATCAAATACCAAATTTCATTCCAAACGGAATAAAACTGTGACCGCTAGAGAGTCCACAGACACATAAACTTATATGTTGATATTGTACATAATATACATGTTGATATATACAGACTGTGTTGGCAAGCTTTTCCAATAGAGAATCAATGTTAAATATTACTAATTACTAGCTGTCCGTGTGGTTATTGTATAAAGTCAGTCAGTACACATGTAATGGTTAAATATATTCATTGAATTCTTAACTTTAGTATGTGAATCACAAAATCCCCCCCCCCTCTTAAATGACAAACAACCATACGCATACATATGTATGGTTGATGACTGTACATGTGATAACTCTCATTATATGTGTACTGACTGACTTCATATAGTAACCAGACGGACAGCCAGTAATAAATAATATTTAACATTGAGTCTCTATTGGAAAAGCTTGCCAACACACACAGTATATACACTCCTGTTCAATAAAATTGAACAGATCTGAACCGAATCAGTCTCTCACAATTTTGATTATTCTTGTAGTAACTGTGTTTTACTATACTTCCATTTCTTTTTTCACACTTAAAATATATACTACTTATCTTTGTTTATAAATGAATAATTATACAGAGAGTCACAAAAGTGAGGAGTTTTATGAAATGTAAGAAAATTAACATTTCAGGTCTGTTCAATTTTATTAAACGGGAGTGTACATGTATACAAATTTTAACGATAGTGATTTTTGACATTTAGCAGATAGGATCATTTGACATTTGAAGAAATTTTTACGAAATTCCAACATTGGTACAAAAACAATAGCTGATTTCCTTTGGAGGAAATTCGCTAAAAATTAGCGCTACTTTTGTGGCCATGTGTACATATCATAAATACAAATAGGTGTATTGTATTAATTGTAATTTTATTTTAATGCTACATACTTTTTTTATTAGACGGATAACTTTTAAAAGCATGGAAACAAATTTAAAAATAAATGAAAATATAATTACTAACTGAGATAACTGCTTAAATACCCGGTATATACTGAGTTTTTGTTTGACAAGTTTCAAACAAAAACTGTTTATTTAAATAAAAAGAACATTTTTTGCCTTTTAATTTCTTTTTTATCTCTTAAGGTTTCAAAGATGGATATTTTTGCCCCTTTTGCCCAAGCCCGGTCCGATTTTTGCCCATTTGAAAGTGATCTTTACCTGGGTCTAAAGCACACACACACAAAACTTCAGGTCGTTAGGTCTTTTTATTTTTGAGTTATCCACGAACGGGCATGCGAAATGAAATAATTAGGTCATTTTATGTATACCAAAACTTTTTCTGCCATCAATATTTTCAACCCTTACAAGGTTGAGACTAAACTTAATAGATTCTTGTATATATCATATATATACCGCGTATAAAAAGTTACCTTATTTTATTAGTAAAATTAGATACAAATAAATAAATACGCAAAAAATTGTAGAATAACATAAAAGTCACATTTACAAAATGGGTTTTAGTCACATAAATTACACACATACAAAATATTTGAACTTACGTAAATTTCTCTGTCGTTTTGTGTAATTTCTTTTCTTACTTTTTAATTTATTAAATGTTAATTTTGGCAACAAAATAGTCGCTGATTCGAAATCCGGATCAATATCACTATTGGTATTATTCAAAGAATTATCGGATTCATATTTACTAAATTTTAATCGTCTGGAACATGAACGTCTTATCAACTTTATACGTGATGCTATGTCTGTTTCAAACATGCCCTGAGATTCACCCGAAGCAACCTCATAATGATTTTCCATTTTTTGATAAGTTTATAACGCAATATTAAGTATTAATATTTAAAAAAATACTAAAAAATAATAACTTTCAATAAGTAAACTAATAACTTGTTTATAGCCTTGTGCGTCTCTTGTAATTAACGTTTGTTTAATGTGACGGAAACTGCCATTGTTTTAATTCTGATTATTTATTATAGACGAGCTTAATTCCGGATGCCCCACTACTTATTAAAAGCAGATTTCTTAAATGTTAAGTATAAAATTTTAAATTTCTTGATTAATTATTGTGTACTTAAATGCGTCTATCAAACTTCGTACCTAATTTAAACTAAAATTATAAAACAGCAAATATATGTTTATAGGATTCACCGGCGGTATTGTCAAAGACAAACAGTTTTATTAATATTGTAAAGAGATATATAAAAAAATCAATTTCATATAAGATTGTTTTAAGCCGAAAAAGAATAATAAACCAGGTTTGGACTAAAATTAAAATAAAATTTGGTCAAATAAAAAACATGTTTTACATTATACGAACACTTTTGTCAGCGTATTTCATCTTAATTCGAATAAAACAGTTATAAAGTGAGCTCAAAGTCCGCAATTAGATTTTTGAGTAAATATAAAATTTTAGATGCCTGCAAATGGAACAATAAGCTCTCACTTAGAAAAAAACACATGTAAATGGGGCCGGGATCTAAAAAGGTCTTTTTACGAAACTCGTAAGTTTAAAATACATGTTAATATCTATACTAATATTATCAAGTAAAAATAACAAATAACTGAGTTAATTGCTTACATACCCGGTATATACTGAATTTAAGAAAAAGAAGTTTATGACAAAAGTTGTTTATTTTTAACCCGACTTCAAAAAGGAGGATGGTTCTCAATTCGTCTGTATTTTTTTTTTTAAATGTGACCTCAGAACTCCGTCATTTATGAACTGATTTTGAATTTTTGTTTTAAAGGGTTTGGTTTCCCATTGGCACCAAATCGCATTCTGATGAAGGGATCCCATGGAAATCGAGGAAAACCATCATTTTATATGTGATCACCGATTTCTGCGAAAATTTTTGTTTGTTTGAAAGGGTATACTCATTCATAATGGAAAAATAAGAAACTTTTTTAAAAACCGACTTCAAATAAAAAAATTTTTTACAAAAAAAACCGACCCCAAAAAAAAAATTTTTACAAAAAAAAAAACAAAATGCATGTAAAAAAAACTGAAAATCTGTTATGAAAAAATGCACTAAAAGTTAAAAAAAAGGATTAAAAAAAAGTGTTATAAAAAAATGCTCTAAAAATTAGTAAGTCTACCCATATTCAAACAAATAAAATCAGTTATAGAACTTCAAAGTTACTAAAAATAAAAAAAATTTTGACAAAATGGAAACCCGACTTCAAAAATGTAAAAAAATAATTGCATATTCTTGTGTCAATTTTAGTTCACCTAAGCAAAATTTTTTAAATATATATGTACAATTATTGTTATTTTTGAAGGCGGTGTCCAAATTTTATGTGAATTTCTCTATGCTGACACCGAGTCCAAAAATAACAATAATTGTACATATATTTAAAAATTTTTGCTTAGGTGAACTATAATTGACACAAGAATATGCAATTATTTTTTTACTTTTTAGTGCATTTATGTTTTAGAATATTTTGTTTTTGAAGTCGGGTTTCCATTTTGTCGAAATCTTTTTTATTAAAAAACATTATTTGTCTTAAAATAGTTGTTCTATGCTCTTATGGTTTCAAAGTTAGGCAGTTTTGCTCATTTTGCCCAAACATGGTCCGATTTTGTCTATTGGCGAACTTAACCTTACTTTTTAGATCTATAAGAACACACATACAATATTTCAGCTCGCTATCTCTTTTGGTTTTTGAGTTATCGTGTTCACAGACGGACAACTGTTACAAAGTCGGAACTAAACTTTTGATACACTGGTATATCTAGAGCACGGTAGTGCGTAAGACCGAGTTATTATATACAGCTGGTATAAAAAGAGGTAAAGTTTGTATGAGGTAATAGTCCGCTCATTTGGTAGTATTACCAGGAAAGTTTTCCGGGAGTATTAAAAATTAGTATTTTTATCGATTTCGACGTGTTCTTTTCTAATTTTCAATTTTCCACCTCGTAGTTTTGGCGCTCCCGCCACCATAGTGGAAAAATGACGCCCAAAAACAGTTTTTGACTATGTCTCCTTTTCGATTCATTTTACGATGCAAATAGTTCTGTAATAAATTAACTGGAGAAAATTTTCTTTAATGTATGTAGTGATATTTTATATGTAAAATGAATAATTTCAGCGTACGAGTGCTGGAAACCAACACACATCTAACCACGTATTGAATGACAACCAGCTCACTTCTACAGAACATCTGCCGACAGAGCTCAAATGGTATGTCTGAATCAGTGTGAGTCTATCGTACTGATGAGAAATGAGAAATAATGAGAAATTAATCTCTGCAACTTAAGGGGCATCGTTCTTCTGACCTCTACATAGAGGAAGTGATGTCGCTTCTTTCCATTCAAAACTACGCCCCACTACCCCAACATTCTCATTCAGAGATCATTGTTTTTTGTGCGCTGCTAAGATAACAGCACAGTTTATAGCGATACAAAAACTGGCGCGCGTGTGCGATCGTAATATTGTATATAATGTGCTTTAATTATCGATGAAAAACTAATATCTAAAATTTTTAAATAATCTTGCAAATTATTTAAAAATTTTTAAAACATAGTAAAATTAATCCATAAAAAGAAATAATCAGTGATAACTAGCTCCTAGCTGGTTGTGGATACAGATCAGAATTTCCCCTAGAGTCCCGGTATGCTACATAGCGACTAACTAAACCATATTGGAAGTTGAATTTGGTTATTACATTTTAAGGATGTACGAGCACTGAAGCTTCAAAAAGCTTGATTTGTTGTTTACATGTAGTTGAAGTGCATATAAATCAATTATAAAAGTTTCAGGGGAGTTACGATGGTCTTGAATGAATTATTTAATGTTAAAGTTCGAGTTTTAATGCATTCCTCTTATGGAGAAACCCATATTTTGACATACTTTGATAATTTTCACTTTGAATAAAATAAGACGAATAAAAAAAAAACTACGCAATAGAAAATAGAAATATTAATAAAAAGATTGATCTAATAAAATTCCGGTATAACAGGCCTAAAAAAAGATATTTAAGAAATCAACTGAGATTTCGGGTAAAACTGAAATTTCGGGTAAATTTTATTTCTGTCCGTGATAGTTTAATTACCCGAAATCTCAGGTTTTTTTCTTAAATATCTTTTTTGTTAGGCCCGGTATGACGGGCCTTAATTAAATTTTTATTTTAACTTACGACAAAATATAATAAACATTATTGTGAACTTTTATGAATGTACTATATAAGATTCTGAAAATTTTTTTAAATGGACTATACATCAGCGCTCGTACATCCTTAAAGTTAATTAAACTATAAGTATAATATTATTTATTAAAGGTGCGCGTCCACTACCGCGATGCCATGTGGAACATTGTTTTCTGTTAATATAGAGACTAATGGACTAATGGGAAATGACGCGACGCATAAGTGTGCGTATCTACTGTCATGTAATTATATATGTAACTCATTAGGGCGTCAATAATGCGCCGCTTAAATATACACCAAATAATATTATGTAATTATTTAAAAAGTTTAAAATATTGTAAATATTCTGATACAAATTTTTAATGGGGTTTAATAATATCAAATCATTATTTTTTTCAAATAAGGATATAAAATTCTGACAGCATAGGTACACTCAAATTTTTAGATTATGTTCCTCTCATAAATAAATTCAAAATTACAGACTACTAGCCACAGAGACAGATTACTAGCCGCAAAGGGGAAATGGGGGTTCAAATAGAAGCTACGCTATACCACGTGAGGGAGATCAAAGCTACCTAGTTTTTAGCGAATTTCCTACAAAGGCAATCAGCTATTGTTCTATGTTGGAATTTCGTAAAAATTTCTTCAAATCAATCCTACCTACTAGATGTCAAAAATCACTATCGTTAAAATTTTTATATATAACCTATAAATATATATCAACATGTGGTCACAGTTTTATTCCGATTGGAATGAAATTTGATATTTGAGGAGGCGCTTTTGGTATTCAAAAGGTGAAGTTCATTAATGGGTGAAATTAGCCGAGGGGAAAGAAGGGTTTAGAGGGAGGGGGAAACACAAAATTTTACATATCTCCCTTAATATTTGAAAAATCGAAAAATTTATCAGGAGTTAAGTTGCAGTTACTTAGTTTCACTGTAATTTTGTTTCTTATCATTTTTCTGTTACACTAATATTTACATTTTACAGAAATATTTACAATTAAAGATAGAAAGTTAAAATTCCAAAAATCTCTGTTAAGGTAATAAATTATACATAACAAACTTGATTTTCTACAACTTTACTCGTTATACATTTTTCGATTATTCTAATATTAACAGAGATATTTTATATTTTGTGTTTTCTTCTATCTTTATGCGTCCCTTTCCCCTTGACGTATGCCATTTATTAATAAAATTGGCCTTGAGAATACTAAAATGATATCAGATACGACATTTCATTTTGATCAGACTTAAATTGTGACTAGAGAGTGATTTATATATTCTAAGGAAATTCGTTAAGTTGACGCAGCTCCTGCGTAACGCATTTTTTTTACATAAAAATACATTCAAATATCACGCAATATTTTCAAAATTGAGGTAAGCGGTAGATACAAAATTAAACTGTGATTTGATTCGAAAGAACCAATGCTTTGAGGAATAAAATGTTGAGATTGAGCCTGCTGTTATCCCAAAACTAAAAAATCAAGTTGATATATTTCCTAATAAAAGTGATCTCCATGAATGGCTTGTTTCCATAGATTATGCTTGTTTCACCGTTAATAAATTCAGATAGATTCAATCATAAATATTTTACTCTAAATTTTATCATAAATTTGAGAACTCTAGCTGGGTATGCTTTCTGGTGGGTAAATTATAAACTAGAGCTAGTAGGAGAATGTTTCATGTCCCAACCCTTTGATATATCTTTCGGTACACAAGTTTCGTGGTCGCACTCTGGTGAACAACCTAGTAACTACAGGTATATAGTTGGTTGATTTATTAAACACTGCCGACAGCCCCCTCCCAAAGATCCCAATATGATTTTTTTTTTCAATATACGTACTTTGTTTCATTTGTGGTAAAAACATTTTTTATTTGCAGCAAAATTTATTTGAAAAAAAAATCAAAAAACTGTTTCATTCTAGGGAGGAGAAGGTAGTTTGTGACGAATAAGCCACGGCTGTCTGTATGGAGAAAGAGGGGGTTAAAATGTGTCCAAAATAATGCTACGTTCAGTATAATATGCGATAGTGCTCATTTTGAGACATTTATTAGATTGGTGATTTTTACAATTGTAAAAAAAAAACATCCATGCATCGAAAATTTTTACCATTCTGCATAAAATGATCCCTCTTTAAGGTAGTTCCATAATGAAATCACAGGTTAAAAATAACGTTTTCTAATAAATCCCGAAGTTTCAGAATTTGAATTTTTGACCGTTTAGAATGCGAGATAATTAATAACAAAGTAATCATTCTCTCTCATTAGCAGCATGTAAAACTTCAAGCCCGCCCAACTATTATCTGTTGTATTGAAAAATATGTTCTATAACAAAAGAAAGCCGGTTATTTGTCCTGATTATACAATACAATGTTGGAACTACCTTAAACGTACTATTTACAACTCGCTCTGCTCGCAACGGATACCCGCCCCTTTGGGCGGCTTCGCATCTTTGACATAATGCAAAAAACGCACCCCGTTAGAATGAATAGAAGTAAACAAAGGTAATTTTGAAAGGTTTTACCATTTTCGGGGGGTTGGAAAGGTTTTCCATAAGTTTGAAGTGATTCCGCGTCGAATGCACAAAACCGCATTCTGTTGCACATCTAGAAGTGGGTTAGAATTTGTATTTTGATACGTGAGTGAGTCAGTTACACAAAGGGCGGGCTGTATATATTAAGAAATCTCTATCGCTGGATTAAATTTGTAAGCACTATAGATTATTTACAATACTTAAGCCCCATTTTAGAAATGGTACTCAAGATTACATGTCAGATTTAAAAATCAATTTGTTTAGTATCCATATCGCAAACACATTCAATGCATTTAGTTTAAATTAAAAAAATAGGATTCAATAGTTATTTAAAAATTAATTTAACAATAAATATAACTTAATAGGTACATTTTATAAAAATGTATTCTGTTATGAATAAAAAATATATAATACATAGAGAATTGTTTAAATTTAAATTTTTCTTACCATTATTATTATTAAAGTCGTTTGGTTTCATTTCTCTAAACCCGAACTCAAAAAGTTTATTTGAAAATGGAAACTGTTATTATGGTTAAATCCAATTATTAAATTTTCCAAATCGTTCTTTGTAATATCAATAATTAGATATTTTTATAACTTATTTACAAAACAAAACAATTTTGTGTACCTCAATTATTGTATAGAAAATCAGAGTGGCGGTATTTTTTAAAATCAATGCAAATTGCAATGGAAATAAGAAAACAAAGTTTCCATTCATAAGACCCAATTAAAAAAAAAATTATACAGCAATATCTGTAAGAAAATTTAGCTGAAAAAGTATAAACCAAGACCCATATGCAGGGGTAGATTAAGACAAGTGGCCCATTTCGCCGCCCGAGGCAGCTACAAAATTGACGAACCTTCCTTTAAAGATACACTTTCATGCTGATGCTCGACACTGACGTCGAAATGGGCCACGCGGTCTGTGACTAGTTTTGACGTCATCGTGACTAGTTTTGACGTCATCGACCAAATTGACACCAATCGTTATAAGAATTGATTTATTGTAAATTCACTATTTTGGTCCTATATTGTCATCCACAACGAACTGCAACTCGAGCACATGTAGTTATAGATGAATTTATAATTTAGAAAAATGAGATAATTTCATTGATAACCGATAAACGCTGAAGCCAGAACGTTGATACCAAAAAACGGCACCAACGCTCGGACGCACATTCAAAATTTGCCGCTCTTGGCAGCTGCCTACCCGATTACCCGGTCTACCCGCCACTATCTATATGCAAAGTAGAGAGAGATTATAGTAGAATCATATTTTGCAAACATATACAAGTTCTGAAATTCTTCTACTTCAATATAGAGATTTCAAATCTTTTGCAATGGCTTTAATATCGGTCCAATACAAATTTGTAACCAGGTGAGATCCAAACGCGCCCACCCGGAGAGCAATAAATGGCCCTATTATAATATTTCCCGTATACTCAATATATTTAATCTGAAAATTCAAAATAGCAGTCTTTGAAAATGCCATTTACGTTGTTTTCATTGAGTAGAGATAAATATTGAATGTCGAAGTTTCAAAAGTTTTATTGTATAATGTATATACTCGGCGAGGCAAGGCGTGACATAGCGAGTACGAGAGTTGACTCAACGCTCGGCCAACCTTGTGTCGACTCGCCTCGCCTCGCCATCCCTCCATTAAAAGTCGGTTTATTTAACACGAGTCATAGAAAGCGAGTGGTTAATACATATGACACGAGCACGAAGGACACTCTCGTCTGCATTCGATTCAACGTTCAACCGCATTTGAATAATAATTATTTTTAATAGTTTATTAAAAAAATTACTACTCCGTAAGTTTTAATTTAAAAATGCCATTTTTCAGGTAAGCCATTCTAATTTCTGGCCACATTGACTAACTGTCGAGAACTCTATTGCCGGCCGAACACTCGGCGAGAATGTACACAGCTCCACAGGAGGCTCCTCGCCTTATGAATATCTCGCCGAGACATTTACACTCGGTGAGGCAAGGCGAGACATAACGAGCACGAGAGTGTACTCAAAACGCTGAGTCTGACTTGTGTTAACTCGCCTCGCCTCGTCTACGTTCCATTAAAAGTCGGTTTTTTTTTTACACGAGTCAAAGAAAGCGAGTGGTGAATACAATCGACAATTTTTGGATAATTTTTTTATTTTTATAGTGTCATTACGCATTTGAATAATAATAATTTTTAATAGTTTAATCAAAAAATTACTACTCCGTAAGTTTTAATTTAAAAATGCCATTTTTCAGGTACACCAATCAAATTTCTGGCCAAGCCACTAACGAGAACTGTATTGCCGACCGAACACTCGGCGAGAGTGTACACTGTATCTGCACCGCGACTCCTCGCTTTACGAATGTCTCGCCGAGTGTGTACTATCGGCATTATGGGTAGAATAACAAAATATTATTTAGTTCGTTTCCCTTGAATGAATACGTTATTGTAAAAAAATTCCGCCCCAAACATTTCACTCGTACATAAGAGAGGCATAGCGTCGCTATTTAAGCCCAACTTTCATTTAAATTATAATAACTAGCCGATCGGCGTATGCTACAGACAAAATATGAGTTTGTTGAAAGTTTGGTTTACAAACTACAGCTTACATTAGCAATCAAATGACGATAATTGAAAATAACCTTATTTTGATTATTTTAATTTCTACATTTGAATTCGTAATGACCATACTGTTTAAGTACACCGAGGAGTAGACAGTCAAGTAAAAAATTTAGTGATGTCACTCTCCTGTTTACTCAACCGCTTAACTTAATTAAATATTGACAGTTATTATACGATCAATTCTGCATCGGTCGAGTCGGGTTTTTCGATCAATGTCAATTATAGTCTAATACAGAAAAAGTCTAATTCGGCTATTCGTGTTCTCGATCGAACTATAGTTCGCATTAACTCTACCAAAATCACTAACAATTACACAAAAAAAGTCAAAAAAGTTCTTTTTTTTCGATTTTTGGAATTTTTGATATCTTGAAAATATGATTTTTAATCTTTCCGAGACACTTTATAAACTTTGTGATTTAAAAGCTACTGAGGCCTAAACCAGATGTCGGTAACCTACGAACCGCGGATTACGAAATGACCCACTTGATAATTTCAACTGGTCCACTCGAGTACCGAAAAGCAAATATTTCCACACATGAAATTTATTTTAAGTAAACGCAGGGTCAGCTTAACTACCGAAAATTCAGATGCTTGTTTCGTCTTAAGGCGATTATTCATAAGCCAGACTTGACTATATTGACGTATTAGGAAGACTGTTCGAAAAGTCTCTTAAAACCGCAGCCACAAAAGGTTGCCGGCGCCTGACCTAGACTATGAAGAAAGCCCAGAGACTCCATTTACGTTTATAGATATCTCTGTACGTACATACATAGCTAATTTTATCCTATTTGTAAATGGCGACCATTAAAGCTTTTTATTATACTTATTTCAGGAAACTGAGTTAGTTAATTCAAAAAAATATGACTGAATATGTTTTGTTCCTGTACAGTGATTCAGTCGGTAAAAAAGTCAAGATGAAATATTGTGTGCCTATTGCGATGTTAAAACGAAACTTTGTTTGAGGAGAAAATACTTCCAATCCGATCTTCGCCTACATGAAAATCTATCATCAAATTGGTAAAGAAAGATTGCAAATTAAATAAGATAAATAAGCATAGGCCAAAGTTAATGGTTTTCTCAAAATTGTTAGGGTATAGGCGTGGTTTTGAATGGTTATGAATATTGATTGTAGAAAAAATGGTTCACTCTGGTGCATTTTCACAAGGATGCCCGTCAATTTGTTTACAAATCAAATAACCCTCTGCAACAACACAATTTACTTGATGGTTGTATGAGATGGATAGAAAAGTAAAATAAAAAAACTTTTCCTTTATTATGAAAAAACTTTCATTTGATATTTAATCATCAAACATATTTGAATTGAATTTATACAAAATGTAAGCGAAATTGTGCTCTAAATAGGACGCAATTTAAGTTAAATGCTTCACACAAATTTTGGATTTTTATAGCTACTTAAAAGTTCAGCCAGCTGTATTTTTTCAATTATCATCATCATAAATTAAATGCGAATTTATAACTCTTTATACCTACTTCGATATTGCATTATTAATCAAATTCTGAACAGTTGCTTCCGTTTTCGAATAAAAGCTATTTCTGCATCTTTTAGTAGTATGGAACTTAATTATGAAATTATGTTGATCAACACACATACACACGCTCATATGAATAGCCAAATATGATACTCGGCGTCAGAAGACCCCAAAAACAGAAGTTCCGGAGAAAACATCCGGGGACATT
Source organism: Nineta flava (assembly GCA_963920215.1). Lineage (NCBI taxonomy): Eukaryota > Metazoa > Arthropoda > Insecta > Neuroptera > Chrysopidae > Nineta > Nineta flava. The sequence continues at coordinate 13,522,338 of OY986045.1, read as the reverse complement.
GAAAACAATATCTCTATATTATATAATACGTTGTAATTTATGCATAGAGGTTTTAAAAACAATTTTATTTTAAATAAATGTACCATAATTAAACTAATTAAAAAAAATTTTATTTCTAAATCATCATGCCATAGTTCTAGTATTAAAAATATCAATAAATAAACGGCAATCAGTATTATATAAATACATTTTTATTCACGCAACATTTTCCAATGCACTTCAAATAATTTAAAAACAAAAATATTTACATTAGTAATTAATAAATTAAACGATATGAAACTGTAATTTTTCTTAATATATCATTAATTACACAAAGTTTCGTTAAAAATAATAATTATACAAAATTATTTTTGGCTACTGTTATGAAATTATGTAAATGTTTATTCTTACTATTATTTGTAAATTTGTTATTTCTATGCTTTAGTTTTGTAAAATTAAAATACTTTTTGGATGTTCAAATTTTTGTCAAGATTTTTTGTTACGAAATGAATATTATCTATAATTTCCTGAAAATAACTTTACGGTATGTAATTTTTATAAGAGATTTAATAATATTCCTTTTACATTTTACTAGCGAAACACTGTACATATAATTCATGATATATTCAAACAATGTACTCGTACAAATTAGAGGTCGAAGTTAAAAAATAGGCTTATGGAAATTTTACCAACATATAATTGTTGATTACACGAAATCTATTTTAACGCGTTTTTATATTATTTCACTGATGATGACTTATTTAAACATAAGCAGTACACCAGTCATAAAGCACATATACGAATCAAATTTTAAAATAAATAAAAATTAAGCGTGTACCCAATTATTAATTAGTTTGAAATATTAATTTACAAAACGAAATTAAACAATTAACAATTTTATTCATATTTAATTTCTAGTTTAGGAAATAAATCCTCGAGTAATAAGCAAACCATTTCAAATGTTTTACCATCTATTTTATTAACATACAAAAGCTTTAGATTAGTTATTCGGTATAAAGCTTCTAATCCACGCGGTGTAATGTTTGGGCAATTTCTAATATCTAATACTTCCAAAGTTCCATGAAATTGTCCCGATATTCGATCCAGACACCAATCATCTACTGGTATACAACCATTTACACTAAATGATCTAATTTTTTTCAAACCTTTAAAATTTTCTAATCCATCATAATTAATTGGTACATTTTGGCAATTAATTTCTTCGATGATAAAATGAGGGTTGTACTGTGATGGTAAATCGTAGTCACCATTTTCATCTCGTTTATAAATGGTATTGTCGTTAAAAAACCTGTAAGATTTTTATTTATAAATTTGAATATTTTGAATAGTGAAAACCAACTCACTTAAGTGAACCTCCTCGATGCACAATGAAATGGGCAGCTGATAATTCACTTCCTAGGACTTCTAAACGTTTGACATTTAATTTTTGTAAATCGTCTTCCATTTCTTGTCGCTTTTTTCGGAACCAATTTCGAATTGCTGACGGCCGAAAATCGAAATCTGATTGTAAGAATTGTATTATTTTTGCATTATCGGCTTTATCTGGTGCAAACAATTTAAACTTGCTGTAAAATTCATTAGTTTTTTTATGCCAGGGAGTTCGCCATTGTAATTCTTCTTTTGTTGGATTTTGCAATATCTGCTTCCCTTTATTTTTACCAGAATTTGTGGTATATAGTTTCAAAGCACTTTTAGTAGTTGTTGATATAAATCGTGATTTCTAAAAAAGAAGGATATTTTCATGAATCCTAATACATTTATTACTAAGTTCAAATGCATTACCGAAAAAGAAAACATTATTCAATTTACTTAATTCTAATGTTACGTTAAATTTAGGTTATAAATTTTGTTTTTTCAAATTTTACATGAAGAATAGATAAATAGGAGATTGAACGACATAGGCAATTCGTCTGTTTTTTCGTCCTCAAAAACGTGTAGAGATCATAGTTATTATTTTCGCCACTAGCGGCAGTGCGAATATACCCGTACGGAATTATTATTATTATTACATATTAAAATCAACGGTTATCGCATCTTACAAATAAAAATTGTAAGTATAAAAATTGTTTAATTTTATAAATGTGAAAAAATGGGACGATGTTGTACAGGGAAAGCATAGATATACTGTTATATATCTATGAGTGGAAGGTTGTTTAAGGTTAGGAATGCGTGTCTGCATTTACGAAAGGAATATGGTCTGTAATTACCGGTTTTGTCATCTTTCTTTATCTAATATATGTTAGTATTGTAAACATATATTTGTATATTATTATTAATTGCAATTATCACTATGATTCTTCATCTTTTAATTTATTGCAGATTATTTAGAATTCTCTATTATTATTTATTTAATTATTAATGGATAATCGAAAACAATTTTTTATTATCTATAAAACTAAGACTACTTATTAACTGAATGAAAGTGATTTCTTGGCGCCTACATTTAAACATTTAAGTTCCGTACGGCACTGAGGCCAGTGACCCCTACTGATAAAAGATAGTTACACCAATTCTTGACCGTTTTTTTAACATTACGTTCGCTCTCCTAATATATCTATTCTTCATGAAATTTTACTTCAGGTAACGAAAAAACTTATATCAGTTGATTTCACTGACCTCCACTATTTCGTATAAGACCACTATTTTGGAGGTCAGTGGCGATTTACATAAATCTGAAAATTTGATTTGTTACTATGGATTTCAATATTTCATAATAACCATGATGGGAGCATTACTCAGTTGTGAAGATAAATTTAAGGTGCATTTTCATACAGTCGCTGATTTTTAGCGACCAATACGTGGTTAAAATTCAACATACATGCCAATCTTTTTCGCCGGTTTTTTTCAGCGTCAACGAAACTCGAAAAACAACATCGATATATTCAAAACATCAGTTAACTGGTATTTTGTGATGTTCTAAATTCAGCGGGTATTTAGATAAATACTAATAAATATTGAGAAATATAACATATAATTTTTTAGTATTTATATTGTCAGTTGTTATTTTGTGATCTGTCGCTAAAATTTGACGTATAACGCTGTGATTTATCGCTACAATATTTCCAGATGGCCTGCATGTTGAATTTTAACCACATAACCGCATTTTTGTCGCTAAACATCAGCGACAAGCGACTGCATGAAAATGCGCCTTTATTTGATTTGACAGTCGCTGCGTTTTGGAAATCAAGTGCGTTCCATTGGAAGTGTACACTTTTTAAGCACTCATAACTATACATACACATCGATTTTTTAGCTTTGCAAGTTATTAAACCACTAAACTCGGCCTGTCTCACTACCGTGTTCTAGATATCATCGCCATAAAAAAATAACCATGATGTTTTCGGACCTAATGACAGAAATTTTCAAATGATTTGTTTGTGTGATGAAAGTTGAAGTATGCACCTTTCGTCTCAATATCGCTCAAAGTCTTGCACCAATCGCCGTTACAATAAAAGTAAAAAAACCATTCAGCCTTTAAGGCGATGCTTAGTTTTCGGTTAACGGTTAATAGAGTATAAATATTATTAAGATATTCAAAGAGAACTCTTGGTTTTTTGAAATTAAATTTAAAATAAAAACAGTAGATCTACCAAAATACAGCGGTAGATTCAAAAAGTGAAAATTCCAATTTAAATAGTTTGAAATAAATACTTTTATTCAGATTAATTAAAATTATATTACATTAGTATTTAATATATTATAGAATTTTTTTTCTTCAAATATTAAATAATATTAATTCTTTTTATTTGTCGTATATTGCATTACTTATTGTTTAAAATCCCATTATAAAATAATACCTTAAAGTAATTACAGAACCATATTCTATTATTTCAAATAATGGAATATGTTCTGTAATGACTGATTTTGTATTTGCACGACTGGGGAGTGTTAAATTTATTATTATTATAAAAAATTGAAAAAAATGACACAAATTCAAAAATTTTTTTATTTATTCAAAAAAAAAAAGGTAGATATACTAACAAAGCAGTAGATCTACTGTTAAACGAGATATCTGGCAACACTGATTAAGAAGAAAAAGAAAGTGTGTCCTGGCCGAAACTGGCTGACTCAGATGCTCAGAACATCTTACTAAGATTACTTCGGCCGAACACGACCATTATCTGTCCAGTTTATATAGAGGTCAGTGGGTTTTTATGATAAAATCGCAACGCCGTGGATGCAAAACTAGAAATCCATCACATTTCTGAGTAATAGAGTTTACGACGTTTTTGGACATTTCAGTTAAAATTTCAAGCAGTTATTAATACTTTTTTATTTAATATTTATATTTTAGGTTTAATATTTATCATTGGTTAAAATATTTTACTAAACTATTATATATGTCTTCTATAATATGTTTATAATTTTACTTTTTCTGAATATTTTGGTTTATGGAAACTAATATCAGAATTTATTTTTTTTTGAAGATTTATAGTTCGGTGCCCAACAATTTGCAGACAAAATATAATATATAGGCCAAGCAACATAAGCCAAAATGGTGGTGTAGGCTAATTAATACCCGGAAAGCTGGAAACGGTTTTAATCTCTTCCTTTGCTTGTAAAACGAGTTTATTGAACTTTGTGCCAATTTTCTGCTTGTGCTATTTGAGGGGCGCATTTCTTTTAAAGGATGTATTTCAAGGAAAATTTTACTCTTGTATAAATTAAAGAACATAAATTTCTATATCGAAAGAGTGTAGAACAACTTAATAATTTGGTCAAATTGTATGTTCGAAAACCACGGTCAAAAAACACCCACTTTTTGTTAGTTAATAACGTTAGTTCCGCGGATCCGACTTTGATGCGGTTTACATCAAACAGTACATAATTTAGCCAGGAGTAACATAGGCTATAAATTTTTATGTTTTATGCATCCGTATTACGTGGTATAATCTATCTATTGAATGGTGCAAGATAGGGAAAATTTTTAAATAAAAATAATCTTTATATAAATATTTTTTATAAAGGTATTTCGCATTGTTTAAAAGATAGGTTGTAACATGGATGCATGGAACAAAAAATTTATTCGTGTAATCATTGGAAAAGTAACCATTCATAAACATTTCTCTTAGAGTACTCATTTCCTGAGTTAATAAATTTCTATATTGTTAAGTTTTACTATTTTTAGCACATGCGTATTGTTATCAATTTTTTCATATATTTAAAATAGTAAAACTATAATTGAAAAACAACTGTTTAAAATAAACTAGATTTATTTATCGTTGAAAACGCTGGAAGTTGGAATGGAGCCAACTTCTTCACTTAACGCCAATCAATATAGGACGTAAATTCGTTATTTTCGTCCTACATTGTCATCCACATAGAAACTGCAACTCGAGTACATGCAGTGTTATGTGATTTAATTTAGAAAAATGCGATAATTTCACTTTCAAATTAGCTCGACACTATATGTTCGACGACCAAAACAAGCACTGGCCTCTGTGAGTAAAGATAACTAAGAACTACACGTTGTAAAGTTATTTATTTCGTTATTTAGTTTATATCGTTATATTTTAATCTTCTTTCGATATATTGTTACAAAAATAGAGGAAATTATAAGAAGAAAATAAAGTTTATTTTCAGTGATTCAATAATTCATCAGGCTTGTCACTTGGTTGCAGTCTATCTTCTACTAATCTCTTGTCTACTTCGTAAATCCGGTACTGATTATTATTATTATCAGTATATATTTTTAAATTACTTGTTTTTTCCAGATAAAAAACTTTTTTCTGACTATTTTAGAATGGCTGTTAAATGGTTGCATTGAATTAAAAGTGGTTGTTTTATTACTAAAAAATGTGTAGAACAATGATGGTTGTTAACTATTTACCCGCGAATTTTTAAATGAGTATATATATATGACGTGAGCGTTCTGCATGTGGAACGTACTGAATTAAATATATTTCAGTAGTTTATTTATTATGCTTATTCATATCTATGGTGAAGATTTAAGAGTCAGCGAACAGTTCCGATTAAAATAAGATCATTAATTGTCAAAATATATATGTTTTGATTTGATTAATTCAAAAATATAAAGAAAACTTATTAAAGTAAAAAACAAATTAAAAGAAGTTCACCATGGCTTTAGCTATGCAAAGGCGTACAAATGTAAGTATAATAATAAATTGATTATATATACAAATATGTTACGAATGATAACAAAAGTGTAGCTTGAGTTCTTTACCCGTACGTTTTGTTTTGTTATATTTACAGGTACGCTTACCTCCAGAAGTCAATAGAATATTATACATCCGAAATCTTCCATATAAAATTAGTGCCGAAGAAATGTATGACATATTTGGAAAATATGGGGCAATACGACAAATTCGAGTGTAAGTTTAGTGAGGTTAGGATGTTTTATAAATATTTTAATTTTTTTATTCTCATTTATAGGGGAAATACAGCAGAAACACGAGGGACAGCGTTTGTGGTATATGAAGATATTTTTGATGCAAAAAATGCTTGTGATCATTTATCAGGATTTAATGTATGTAATCGATACCTTGTTGTGCTTTATTATCAACATAACAAGGCATTCAAACGTGTTGATGTAGATAAAAAACAAGAAGAAATAGAAAAAATGAAAACAAAATATGGAATAAATACATAAAATAATAATAAGAAATTTTTTATTGTTAATATTTTTGTAATCTTGAATATACTGAATAATTTATTCAAGTTTTTGCCACATTGTAATAATTTCGTTTGGGTGTTCTAATGCTGCTTCCCATTGTTTTAAATACGTGGATTTACTTTTTGAAGTAAGTAAAATTTGACCTAAATTCGTTTTCTTTCCATGTCTTGTTTTACTCATTAAAATTATTTTAAAGGACATATTCTCCAAATCAATTATGGGAATAGTTGCTTTAATATTTGATGATTTTGGATCGAATTTATGACTAATTGATGGAGTGAATTGTTCAGTTTTTCCTTTTTCTATTATTTGTTCATCTTTAATTATTCGCAGTTTTATATATAAATATCCTGCAATAAATAAATAAATCATTAATTTTTATGTAATGTTTTCCCAACAGAAAAATTTTGATTGCGTGAAATGGGAGTAAAAATTGACCTTATTGATATTAAGAAATTTTCCCTTTTTTGGATTACCTTATCTAGGACAAATTCCTAGAGTATAGTATTTATTTAATTTATTAATTTTCTATCGGAAAGAAATTTTAACAATTGAGATCAGTTAATTGAAATCTCTTTTATATGTTTTAAGATTTTCGTTACGCCCCACCTGAACTTATGAGCATTTGAAAACGTATCAAAAATATAACCAATTTCTTCATCGATACAAATTGATACCAACAACAATCATTTTTCTTCGGTTTAAAACGGTATTCACAGTTTTATTCACGTACAATTTGCAATTTTATATTTATTTCGTTTTTGTTAGCGCACCGAAGAACTCTTGATCGAATAAAATTGTGTAATTTTAAAAAAAGGAATGCGTTTATATTTGTTTGAATATGAATAAAAAAATTAACCAAAGCTCAAAAATATATCAAAATCGATTAGAAAATTGTAAGTCTTTAAAATTTGTTTCCTAGTATAAAGATGTGCCTTTTTTCAAATTCCACTTCACCTTCTCAGAAAATTATGACCAAGCTGTCATTCGATTCGTAATTGCGTCTAGAAAGTTTTTGAAAAAGTTGAAGTACCACGTAAAAAAATTGCAAAAGACGTTTCGTTTTTTGCAAATATATTAAAAACTATTGTACATATCGAAAATCGAAAAAAAGATTCTTAGATATTGAAAACGAGTGATTCGGCTCAGCTTGATTCAGACACTTGAACGAAAAAATATTTTTAACCCATTAAATATGAATATTAAGGAAAAAAAAATGCACGTACGTACTGGATACTTCAACAAACAATAATCCGTCAGAAAAAAATTTTTACCCCAATTTTTCCATTAACTATGCTTTTGTTAATTATAAAATTTTTCCAATCTGGATAACCCTGATAATTTTTACTTCTGGGAGCTATTCTTTGAAAGATTTAAAAAAGATCTCCGTTGGAAAATTAAAAAAATTTTGATTTTCCATTTTTTTATTAACAAAGATACGGAAAAATTCAAAACTCAAAATAAATAAAGTATTGCGACTTTAAAATTTAAATATCTTTTAAACTATTAAAGATACGACAAGACCACTTCTTTATTACGTCTTTTTTATTTTCTATTAACCAATGAACAAATTGAGCTTTTAAAAGAAGCTTTAACTCAAATTTTTAATAAATTACGAATGAAAATAATGGATCATTACTTTATTTGTGTTTTAAATTTTGGTTTGTTTAAAAAAAATGGAACATAAAAATTTTCCAACGGGAATCTTTTTTAAATCCTTCAAAGAATACCTCCCAGAAGTAAAAAAATTCCAGACTTTTATTTTAAAAATTATCAGGGTTATCCAGATTGGAAAAATTTTTTAATTAACAAAAGCATAGTTAATAGAAAAATTGGAGTAAAAATTTTTTGCTGACGGATTATTGTTTGTTGAAGTATCCAGTACGTACGTACATTTTTTCTTTCCTTAATATTCATATTTAATTGGTTAAAAATATTTTTTTGTTCAAGTGTCTGAATCAAGCTGAGCCAAATCACTCGTTTTCAATACCTACTTTCATCACTCAATTAAAATTATAAATATTAGTGGTACTGTTCCAGGAGTTAGACTTTTTTTAAGGAAATTTCCTGCTTTTAAGAATCTTTTTTTCGATTTTCGATATCTAAAATAGTTTTTGAGATATTTGCAAAAAACGAAACCCCCTTTTCTTTTTACTAAATTGTTTATAATTTTTGCAATTTTTTTACGCAGTATTTCAACTTTTTCAAAAACTTTCTAGATGCAATTACGAACCGAATGACACCTTGGTCATAATTTTCTGAAAAGGCGAAGTGGAATTCGAAAAAAGGCACATCTTTACCAGTCTATATTTCATTCAATCAAAACAGAAATTTATGTGCAATCCTTATTGATATCCGATATCCATATTGATATCCTTCTTGTCACTATTAATTTTGTTGATACATATTTCAAAAGTTCATTTATTTTAAGAACTTTCATGTTATCAGAAATTTTGTAAAAAGGTTGTCATATAGGAGCTACGTTCAAAGCAAACTATCTCAGAAGAAGTAGAATTCGTCATAATACATCCCAAAAATAAAAATGATTAAGACTAATACGGCGACAATTGTGGTATTATTTGTTATAAATATTAGAACATTAAAATTACAAATATTTCTGTCAATGTCCCACTTAAAAACTGGCCAGGTGCTACCCACGTACAAACACACACTTTAACGGCCGCAATTTTTCAGCTATCGGAATAAATTTTCTAAGAAATGGGCCAAATCGGACGAGGAGTGACGTAGGAAATACAATTTAGAATTTCTTAATGTTAGCATAATGGACAAATTTATCTTAAATAATTTAAAGTTGTAACAAATAAATATTCCAAATTTTTTAAAATTCGCTGAAAAATATCTTATTTATATTTTACTAACCATTTAATTGCTCATGTTGTTGCATTATTTGTAAACTACATCTCATTTTCAATAAAGATAAGGTGAATAAACATTTTTCACCATCTTCTGACTTTTTATATAACAAACCAACTTCTACGTCCCCTTTTCTTACTGTTGTCTAAAAAAAAAGTGTTTTAAATGATATATAAAACAGCAAATATTTCAATTTATAATAAAATATTTAATACACTTATTGTTTTAAGGCCCTCTGGTGAAGTACCGCCTGTATTCAAATCTTGTAAATTTTTCCATATTTCATCGGTTGTTCTCGAAAAATTCGATGATTGTCTATCGGACTCATTAAACTGTATTGAATAAGTGACACTACCAATTGTACGCCGGTTTTCAAATGTCATTGGATTATCAACTTGTTTCGTTTTACTGTCGCGTTTCGATGATTGACACTCGATTTTTGACGGCTGCTGCGTTGTTGATGAATTGTCTGTCTTATTATATTCTAATAGTTTTGAAATTTTACGTTGATATTTTCTTTTAAATGTATCGTTTTTTATTTCCACATTTTGATCTTTGTTGACTTTTGATGAATCTTTATTTTCTAAAATTGCATACGCTGTTAGTACTAAAAATTTACCACTAATTTGTTCATCAGCATTGACACTCGGTGATTCCAAATGGAATAGAAATTCTTCATTGTATACAGGCCATGATTCTTTATGCATTGCTGTTTCATATTTCATTTTTCCTGGGAAAATCTTTACCTAAAATACAAACAAATAAAAAATTAACTATAAAGTTTGTTTCTTTGATAATAATTTTGGTGGAGATGTGTCTCCTAATTGGTAGTCACTTCTCTGTTTTATACGCGTTTTGAGAGAAATTCATAAAAATTTTTAAATATGTACCTAACAAAATTTAATACAAATTATTTGGAGTTATTATGTTGAATATTTTGTTATTATACGTTATTGAATATTTTTTTAGTAAACAAATTCGAGTTTGTACTTTAGTTGATGAGTAATATAGTAATTATTAGTTTACGACATATCCTACTAATATTATAAATGTGAATGTTAAGATCTTTGTTATTCAATCACGTATAAACCGATTTTGATCCGGTTTCCACCAGAGAAAATCTTTATGTACAAAAAAATGTTCTTATAAAAACAACTTTTGTTGGAAACATTTTTTAATATCCGTAACGGGTAACATTATACACTATAAGCATTATTTGTTCCACGCATCTGTTTCCGCGTGTTAACTGTGCCCATAACGTATCTTTAAAACGGTGGGAGATAGAAAAAATCTTCAAATAAAAAAATGTTTATCTCATTAAAAAAAAACTTTTGAAACATTTTTCATACAACATTATATTATCGAATGATAATTAGTGAGAACTCTAGGTTTTTGACAATTTCACTGAAATTATCACCAAATTAGCGACGAGTAACATATCCTGAGACAATATAAGAGTAATTTTAATAAGAGTAAAGTTAACAGGAATAAATGTGAATGAAGGAAATTTTAACAAGAGTAATTTCAATACAATTTAAAATTTATTATATTTTAAATCCAGTATATTTTAATTTAGTTAATTTTCTATTTATTTTTGTCTATTGATCTCGACTTTCTATCTATTTCTAATTGTTAAAGAGTAAATTACGACTAGCTAATTTATACTGATGATGACTACATTGTAGTCGAAATACGTATTTATAATACAAAAAACTGATCTAGGTAAAGGGGGCGAATTTGAAATTTTATTTTTCATACATCCAATAGTTTTGGCATAAATGCAGATATTTACATTGTCACAGCGCAGAAGAAAAAATAATATATAATATATGTATAAAACATATAAGGTCATATTAAACATAGAGCTACATAGGCTTTAGTATCTTAATTTTATTAAACAATGCAGTACGTTTAACCTCCACGGGGCGGAAGACAATTCGTCGCCCTAAGTAGCTGCAAAACTGCCGCTTCCTAATTTTAAGGTACATGTTGACACAAGACGCTAGCGTCGGGCGTCATAATGGACCACGTAATCGGTTACGTGGTTATTTTTGATGCCACCGTGAAAAACACTAGAAGTTGGAATGGAGCCAACTTCTTCGCTGGACGCCAATCGTTATTAATTATAATTTATTTATTGTAAATTCGCTATTTCGTCCTATATGTCATCCACGTAAAATCTGACAATTTCACATAAATTCTATGAATAATTTTAATCATTAAAATTAATAAATGATTACTTATTTAACCAATAAGTTTTAAGTTACGCTCAGCAAAGCGGGCGAATAACGGCTAGTTTCGTTAATCCCAAACATATGTGTGGCAATATTTAGTTGGTGTCATTTAGGGAATGCATATGTTGTAGGCATAAACAAATTTATCATTTGAGTCGGCGGATAATAATTGCCATAAATGCAAAGAAGGCATTTATGGCTTTCGTATAATATAAGACGATTAAACAATTATTTAAGAATTGTGGAAATTTTGAAAATGTGCGCTACTTTTGAGCCATGTAATAGTATATTTACCTTAAGACCGCCCAACATGATCAAGCAATATGCACAACAACAGTTTTTTCTACAAATAATTTGATGGTGACATGGATTGAGTTGTCGTACAATAGTTTGAAACAAATCGGTTGGAATACATCCCTATACACGATCAAGCAATTTGTGCAACAACCTGTTCGCACAAACGATTTGGTGGTGTATACCATGGATTGAGTCGTTGCACACGTTTTGGCAGAAATCGGTTGGGATCGATTTTATATTGGCCCATAAACCTTCCAACTGTTTGTAAAAACCTCTTTTATTTTGAGATTTCTTGAGAGAAAATGTTTGCAATATTGTACCGTGATTATTATTGGTTTTATGGTCAAACACTGCCATACACGTTCAAATCTGTTGTCAAGGGCGGAGATGTTGGGCAATGACCGATTTCTTTTAAACCGTTGTTCAACAACTCAATCCATAGCATATACCATGAAATTGTTTGCGCAAACATATTGTTGCACAAATTGCTTGATTGTGTATGGTAGGTACATTGCACAGTAGAGTACATATTTTACTTTTATATTGTTCTCATTGTAATGTGTAGTCTAAAGATTTTTTTTTATACTTGTGTTTTGTGTTTAAAAAAATACTAATGTAAAAAAAGTTGGCCCACCTTAAATTCATCCAGCCCAATACTAACCCACCCGAATATGTAAGGCTCAAAAAAATAGAATTAGTAGACAAAACAAAATAAAAACAGTTGGATCTATTTTCAGCAAAATTTGGAAAAATCAATACATTACCTACTAGAAGTAAGCGGTACTTCCGGATAAGAGACTTTGAAAAAAGCTTATTTTTTACAGTCCAAAAAATAATTATGAAATTTAAATATTCTAGTGCTTTTCTTTTTTGAGAGATCATTACCAACATTAAAAGCATCACGATATTCCAAAACGTATAAGAGCCGGTGATAATTCAACTACAATGTATACAGCTATCCAAACAATTTCATTGATTTCAATTTTTAATATCAAAAAAATGAATGGGAACAAAAAAATTTTTACGCAAATTTAAGTCACCTCACTAGGAAGGTCCAAAAAATCTATAAACAAATTTGTGCGCGTTTTTGGCAATTTCGAATTATCGGATGAGTATTTTTTCTTGATTGTCTTTCTTGCGTGTCAGTTTTCAACCAAATTCAGAGAAACAATTTTGTTAGGGATAAAATTCCCTTCATTTTGAGTAAAAAAATATTTGCTATTTAAAAAAATAAATGCGTTTTGTACACACATAGTTCGAAATAAGCGTTTGGAAATTAGTTTTGACACTTTCCCTTCATTTTCTTTCAAAAATAAATAGCAACGTTAAAATTGAAAAACTTTTTTGTAACAAAAGTTAGCTAGACAAGAAAGTAGTACAAAAATATTTACGGAATATATTTTTTGAATGCAATTTGTAGCCGTTTTTTCACTTTTTGCTGTATTTATAACATCGTAAATAATTTTATCCTCTACAATTATGTTTCCTTAGGTTTTGATCAAACGTGAGACGCAATATGAAATCTTTGTATACAAGACTGCGAGAAAACGTTTAAGCTCTCAATTAACTTTTAGGAATGTACAAATTTTGTATAGAATTATTGGGATAGAGGATCCGTTTATTCAAGTTTTAATATTGAGTAACAATTTGAATTGCTTGAGAAAAGATTGACACTTTTAATATTTTGATTTAACTCTTACGTTTCATCAAAAATTGTTTACATACCTTAATAGCATATCCATGGACACTATTTAAACCATATAAACTTGGTAAATGCCTCGCACCTATAATTGTCACTCTTAATTCTTTGGTAACACAATTATGTAATATTTTGAATCCCACTTCGGGACTTAAAAACACATTACTTATATTTAATTTAGTTTTTGGTATAATCATACTCTTAAATTTTTCAAAATGTACCGCCATGTTTAATTCACTATTAATTTAATTTTTTTGTAACAATCAATTTTTGTGGCGATCACGTTCCCTGCAACAATATTACAATATAATACAACATTTTTTTCAACAATTTCATAAACTTTAATATGTCATTTTATTTTGTTATAAAATGTGTGTGATGATTTTGATGCATGACAATAACATTAACAATTGAATAATTACATCGCATTTAGATCAATTAAGAGAATAATACAAACTATTCAATAAGAATCTATCATTGTAGTGTTGGATAAATTGAGTGTTGGAGTTTGCAATCATTTGATGTAAGTATGTATGTATGTATGTATTTGTATGGTAAGTATTACATCCGACCAAAAACATAAATGTAAGAAAGGGCCGAGTTTTCGGGAAAATCCTTAATGTAATAGTTCCTTCTTAAAAAGTGATGATATGAGAGTAATGACCGAGCTATTTACAAAGTAAATAGCTCTAGACTTCATATAATAGTTGCTTCTTAAAAAGTGATGATATGGCAGAAAGGACCGAGCTATTTACAAAGTAAATAGCTCTAGACTTTATATAATAGTTGCTTGTTAAAAAGTGATGATATGGAAGAAAGGACCGAGCTATTTACAAAGTAAATAGCTCTAGACTTCAGATAATAGTTGCTCTTTGAAAAGTGATGATATCCCATTAAAGAGCCGAGCTATTTACAAAGTAAATAGCTCGGTAAACTATTAACTAAAAAAAATAATGAGGGTAAATTGATTAAATGTAAGAAAAAATTTGGTTTAAAATTATTTCATAAGTTTTCCCTTAGTATGTTTTTAAAATTTTATATAGCGCGGCAAGTTATTTTTTCTGATTTCCAATATTTTAAATCTTGCCGCGTTATAAAATTTTAAAAACATACTAAGGGAAAACTTATGAAATAATTTTAAACCAAATTTTTTCTTACATTTAATCAATTTACCCTCATTATTTTTTTTAGTTAATAGTTTACCGAGCTATTTACTTTGTAAATAGCTCGGCTCTTTAATGGGATATCATCACTTTTCAAAGAGCAACTATTATCTGAAGTCTAGAGCTATTTACTTTGTAAATAGCTCGGTCCTTTCTTCCATATCATCACTTTTTAACAAGCAACTATTATATAAAGTCTAGAGCTATTTACTTTGTAAATAGCTCGGTCCTTTCTGCCATATCATCACTTTTTAAGAAGCAACTATTATATGAAGTCTAGAGCTATTTACTTTGTAAATAGCTCGGTCATTACTCTCATATCATCACTTTTTAAGAAGGAACTATTACATTAAGGATTTTCCCGAAAACTCGGCCCTTTCTTACATTTATGTTTTTGGTCGGATATCAATAATTTTTGAAAGGCTTAAATATACGAAGCCAAAGGCTTCGCACAAAACGCGTAGCGTTTTGTTACTCTTCGCATATGCTTCGCGTATGCTATGCGTTCCTTTCGCTTCGCGATACTTTACTCTTTTAGCGAATTTCCTGAAAGGAAATAGAGCTATTGGTCCCGTACCGAAGTCAAAATTTCGCAAAAATTTCTTCAAATGTCCATCGATCCTACCTTGTAGATGTCAAAAATCACCATCTGTAAAATTTATATATATATATCTATGGACATATATATATATATATATATACATATATATATATATATATATATATATATATATATATATATATATATATGTGTCTTTAATCACTCTAGCGGTCACAGTTTTTATTCTATCGGAATGAGATTTGGTATTTGAAGCGCTTTTGGTATTCAAAAGATCAAGTTCGTTAATGGGTAAAATCGGACCAGGGGAAAGGGGGGTTTAAAGGGAGGAGGAAACAGTAAATTTGACATATCTCCCTTAATATTCGAAAAATCGAAAATTTTATAAGAAGTAAAGTTGTAGGTATTAAGTTTTACTGTAATTTTGTTTCTTATCATTTTTTCTGTAACCCTAATATTTACAAAAATATTGACGGTTTAAGATTGAAAATTAAATTCCTCAATATCTCTGTACGCATTAGAGTTTGAGCAAAAAAGATAAGGTGATGAATTGTAGCAAACATGATTTTCTACAACTTTGTTTCTGACGCATTTTTCGATTGTTCTAATATTAAGAGAGATATTTTATATTTTGTGTTTTCTTCTATCTTTATGCCCCCCTTTCCCCTTGACGTATGTTATTTATTAATAAAATTGGCCATGCAAATACTAAAATCAGATACGACATTTCATTTTTATCAGACTAACATTGTGACCGCTAGAGAGTAATTTATTTATTCCAAGGAAATTCGCTAAGTTGAAGCAGCTCCTGCGTAACGAATTTTTAAAATTTTATAACGCGGCATGTTTAAAAATATTTGAAATCATCAGAAATTTGAAATCATCGTATCTGATTTTAGTATTTGCATGGCCAATTTTATTAATAAATGACATACGTCAATAGAAAAGGGGTGCATAAAGATAGAAGAAAACACAAAATCTAAAATATCTCTCTTAATATTTGAACAATCGAAAAACGCGTAAGAAACAAAGTTGTAGAAAATCATGTTTTCTACATTTCATCACCTTATCATTTTTGCTCAAACTCTAATGCGTACAGAGATATTGAGGAATTTAATTTTCAATCTTAAACCGTCAATATTTTTGTAAATATTAGGGTTACAGAAAAAATGATAAGAAACAAAATTACAGTAAAACTTAATACCTACAACTTTACTTCTTATAAATTTTTCGATTTTTCGAATATTAAGGGAGATATGTCAAATTTTGAGTTTCCCCCTCCCTCTAAAACCCCCTTTCCCCTGGTCCGATTTTACCCATTAACGAACTTGACCTTTTGAATACCAAAAGCGCTTTAAATACCAAATCTCATTCCGATAAAATGAAAACTGTGACCGCTAGAGTGATTACAGACACATATATATATATATATATATATATATATATATATATATATATATATATATATATATATATATATGTATATATATATATATATATATGTCCATAGATATATATATATAAATTTTACAGATGGTGATTTTTAGCGAATTTCCTGAAAGGAAATAGAGCTATTGGTCTCGTACCGACTTCAAAATTTTGCAAAAATTTCTTCAAATGTCCATCGATCCTACCTAGTAGATGTCGAAAAACAGCATCTGTAAAATTTATATATATATATCTATGGACATATATATATATATATATATATATATATATACATATATATATATATATATATATATGTGTCTGTAATCGCTCTAGCGGTCTCAATTTTAATCTGATTTGAATGAAGTTAGGTATTTGAGGCGCTTTTGGTATTCAAAAGGTCAAGTTCGTTAATGGGTAAAATCGGGCAAGGGGAAAGGGGGGTTTAGAGGAAGGGGGAAACACAAAATTTGACATATCTCCCTTAATATTCGAAA
The DNA here is from genome assembly GCA_963920215.1 of Nineta flava. Taxonomy (NCBI): domain Eukaryota; kingdom Metazoa; phylum Arthropoda; class Insecta; order Neuroptera; family Chrysopidae; genus Nineta; species Nineta flava. Next base: position 13,504,953 of record OY986045.1, on the reverse strand, counting down.
AATCGAAAAATTTATAAGAAGTAAAGTTTTAGGTACTAAGTTTTACTATAATTTCGTTTCTTATCATTTTTTCTGTTACCCTAATATTTACAGAAATATTGACGGTTTAAAATTGAAAATTAAATTCCTCAATATCTCTGTACACATTACAGTTTGAGCAAAAATGATAAGGTAAAGAATTATAGCAAATTTGATTCTCTACAACTATGTTCCTTACGCATTTTTCGATTGTTCTAATATTAAGAGAGATATTTTATATTTTGTGATTTCTTCTTTCTTTATGCCCCCATTTCCCCTTGATGTATGTCATTTATTAATTAAATTAGCCTTGCAAATACTAAATTCATATACGACATTTCAGTTTGATCAGACTAAAATTGTGACCGCTAGAGAGTGATTTATGTATTCTAAGGAAATTCGCTAAGTTGAAGCAGCTCCTGCGTAACGAATTTTTTGACATCTACAAGGTAGGATCGATGGACATTTGAAGAAATTATTGCGAAATTTTGACCTCGGTACGGGACCAATAGCTCTATTTCCTTTCAGGAAATTCGCTAATAAAAACATACTAAGGGAAAACTTACGACATAAATTTCAACCAAATTTTTTCTTACACTTAATTAATTTACCCCTCATTTATTTTAGCGAATTTCCTGAAAGGAAATAGAGCTATTGGTCCCGTACTGAAGTCAAAATTTCGCAAAAATTTCTTCAAATGTCCATCGATCCTACCCTGTAGATGTGAAAAATCACCATCTGTAAAATTTATATATATATATCTATGGACATATATATATATATATATATATATATATACATATATATATATATATATATATATGTGTCTGTAATCACTCTAGCGGTCACAGTTTTCATTTTATCGGAATGAGATTTGGTATTTGAAGCGCTTTTGGTATTCAAAAGGTCAAGTTCGTTAATGGGTAAAATCGGACCAGGGGAAAGGGGGGTTTAAAGGGAGGGGGAAACACAAAATTTGGCATATCTCCCTTAATATTCGAAAAATCGAAAATTTTATAAGAAATAAAGTTGTAGGTATTAAGTTTTACTGTAATTTTGTGTCTTATCAATTTTTCTGTAACCCTAATATTTACAAAAATATTGACGGTTTAAGATTGAAAATTAAATTCCTCAATATCTTTGTACGCATTAGAGTTTGAGCAAAATTGATAAGGTGATGAATTGTAGCAAACATTATTTTCTACAACTTTGTTTCTTACGCATTTTTCGATTGTTCTAATATTAAGAGAGATATTTTATATTTTGTGTTTTCTTGTATCTTTATGCCCCCCCCCTTTCCCCTTTCCCCTTGACGTATGTTATTTATTAATAAAATTGGCCATGCAAATACTAAAATCAGATACGACATTTCATTTTGATCAGACTAACATTATGACCGCTAGAGAGTAATTTATTTATTCCAAGGAAATTCGCTAAGTTGAAGCAGCTCCTGCGTAACGAATTTTTTTTAATAAATAGTTTACCGAGCTGTTTAGCTTGTAAATAGCTCGAAACTTTATGGGATATCATCACTTTTTAAGGAACAGCTATTATTTGAAGTCTAGAGCTATTTACTTTGTTAATAGCTCGGTCCTTTCTCGTATATCATCACTTTTTAAGGAGCAACTATTATATGAAGTCTGGATCTATTTACTTTGTAAATAGCTCGGTCCTTTATCCCATATCATCACTTATTAAGAAGCAAATATTTTATTAAGATTTTCTCGAAAACTTACCTTTCTTACAAACGGAAAATTTAACAACTTTAATTGTAATTAAAATAACATATGAAGCATATATCGATCTGATTTGTTGACAAGGTTACCGCCTCCTTTTTGATTAGATAGACATTTAGTATTTAAATAAAAATTTTCTAGTTTAATATAACAGTATGTTTTAATACTCCAAATAGAAAACATTGATTGTTGTATTGTATTGTTACAATGTAACTTTTTTTAAGTAAACAAGTTTAAAAATAAACAAGTTTATTTTCAATTAGCAATTCGTAATGATGAAAAGAATTAAATAAATTGTTATAATTTGTAAGAATTGCTCAAGGCGGTATATTACCAAATATTCAAGCAGTGTTATTGCCAAAGAAAACTGAAAAGAAAGCATAAATTTTATACATTGGATTATTGATAATAATATTCATCGATCATATATCATAGGCCTTTTATTAAAACGCCACAAATTAATGTGAAATAAGAGTGATATATTTTTTATTAAAATAACTATATAAAATTTAGTATATATAAGATGTTATTTGATTTGTTTCGATTATGACTTCTAAACTAATCGTTTATTACAGATAATTGATTATCAACGTTATAGTCTTTGAAGAAATGACTTGACCCGTTGGCTCCACTTCACAAAAAAAAATTCGTTACGCAAGAGCTGCGTCAACTTAGCGAATTTCCTTAGAATGCATAAATCACTCTCTAGCGGTCATATTTTTAGTCTGATCAAAATGCCTTAAGGCAGTTTAAGGGGTGTTTTTCCCATTTTCGGAGGTTTGCGTTATAGGTAAAAAAATTTTTCAAAGTGTTCTGTTAAATTGACTTTATTTCGGGTCGATTGGTCAAAATTCCATCATTTCATCATATATAGAACTGAAAAACGTAATTTTGGGGGGTGTTTTTTCAATTTTTCGGGAGTTTGCAAAAAAATATATTAAGTTTTTCGAAATAACTTCCTAATTTGTAGCTATTAAGCGTCGATTGCAAAAAACTGAATCTTGTTGTATGTATAGAACAAAAAGGTTGGTTTTGGGGGTGTTTTTACCAAGTTCGAAGGGTTGTGATGGAAAAAAACTGATCTTTCTATCATGAATAGAAGTAAAGAGGTAAGTTTTAGGGATGTTTTTCCCATTTTTGGTGTGGTTGCGATGTAGGTAATGAAATTTTTCAAAATATTCTGTTAATTTTGACGTTATTTCGGGTCGATTAGTGAAAATTCAAACTTTATAGCATTAATAGAACAGAAAAACATAATTTTGGAGGATGTTTTTCCAATTTTCCGAGGCTTCCGTTGCATAACTTTTAAAATCAACGCATACTGCTGTATTCAAATAGCAATGTCTATTTCTATATGGTATAAAAATTAATAGGTATATATGATATATCGTTCTCTACAAGGTAGTTTGAGTTAAACTAGTCTTAAAAATAAAAAATGTTAAATTTTCCACTTTTCCGATACAAATTTCGAGTTTTCGCAATTTTCTCGTCGGTTTGGGTACTACAGCTATCTACATGCCCAATATCAACTTTACAGCATATCTGGAAGTAGCTAAACATTTTGATGTATTAGTTACCAAGAATTGTGGGCGTTCCCACGAATTTTGCGTTTTTGAAGTGAAATAACTTTTTAACGGTTAATTCGTTAACATTGATTGAAAACATTGGTTCTTATAATTCCGTAAAGTATCTATATTCGAAATATCAACCCTGTAGCTCTTTCCGTTCAAAAGATACAGCACCCAAAAAATGAGCCTAAATTAAGGTGTAGTAATAACACTGTAGTGAAAAGTCCGAATGTCTCCCTTAAAACTCGGCCACGCACTACCGTGCTCTAGATATAAAGAGCCGAGCTATTTACATAGTAAATAGCTTGGTAAACTATTAACTAAAAAAATTAATGAGGGGTAATTGATTAAATGTAAGAAAAAATTTTGTTCATCAAATTTATTTCATAAGTTTGGTATGAGTAGGACAACCGAGGTTGGATATTTTAGGTAATCTGAAATGAAAAATAGTTACCCAGTTTTATGATATATATATATGAAAACCGATCTTACATGATATATGAATGCTGTGCGCTCATTGGTCTATGACATTTCTATAATACTATTGGTTAATACCTAACATATGATAAATAATAAATATTATAAATTAATTGAATAACCGTAAAATTTTAACATTGTTGTACGAGATTCTGTACAATAAACATACAAGTGTTACCCATTTATTTTTTTTATTAATAAAAAAAAATACAAAAATGTCTGGACGCGGTAAAGGTGGTAAAGTTAAGGGTAAAGCAAAGTCAAGATCAAGTCGTGCAGGATTACAATTCCCTGTTGGAAGAATTCACAGATTATTGCGGAAAGGAAATTATGCTGAACGAGTGGGTGCTGGTGCTCCAGTTTATTTGGCAGCAGTTATGGAATATTTAGCTGCTGAAGTTCTTGAATTAGCTGGTAATGCAGCTCGTGATAATTATTATTTGGTGTAACAATCGCCCAAGGCGGTATATTACCAAATATTCAAGCAGTGTTATTGCCAAAGAAAACTGAAAAGAAAGCATAAATTTTATACATTGGATTATTGATAATAATATTCATCGATCATATATCATAGGCCTTTTATTAAAACGCCACAAATTAATGTGAAATAAGAGTGATATATTTTTTATTAAAATAACTATATAAAATTTAGTATATATAAGATGTTATTTGATTTGTTTCGATTATGACTTCTAAACTAATCGTTTATTACAGATAATTGATTATCAACGTTATAGTCTTTGAAGAAATGACTTGACCCGTTGGCTCCACTTCACAAAAAAAAATTCGTTACGCAAGAGCTGCGTCAACTTAGCGAATTTCCTTAGAATGCATAAATCACTCTCTAGCGGTCATATTTTTAGTCTGATCAAAATGCCTTAAGGCAGTTTAAGGGGTGTTTTTCCCATTTTCGGAGGTTTGCGTTATAGGTAAAAAAATTTTTCAAAGTGTTCTGTTAAATTGACTTTATTTCGGGTCGATTGGTCAAAATTCCATCATTTCATCATATATAGAACTGAAAAACGTAATTTTGGGGGGTGTTTTTTCAATTTTTCGGGAGTTTGCAAAAAAATATATTAAGTTTTTCGAAATAACTTCCTAATTTGTAGCTATTAAGCGTCGATTGCAAAAAACTGAATCTTGTTGTATGTATAGAACAAAAAGGTTGGTTTTGGGGGTGTTTTTACCAAGTTCGAAGGGTTGTGATGGAAAAAAACTGATCTTTCTATCATGAATAGAAGTAAAGAGGTAAGTTTTAGGGATGTTTTTCCCATTTTTGGTGTGGTTGCGATGTAGGTAATGAAATTTTTCAAAATATTCTGTTAATTTTGACGTTATTTCGGGTCGATTAGTGAAAATTCAAACTTTATAGCATTAATAGAACAGAAAAACATAATTTTGGAGGATGTTTTTCCAATTTTCCGAGGCTTCCGTTGCATAACTTTTAAAATCAACGCATACTGCTGTATTCAAATAGCAATGTCTATTTCTATATGGTATAAAAATTAATAGGTATATATGATATATCGTTCTCTACAAGGTAGTTTGAGTTAAACTAGTCTTAAAAATAAAAAATGTTAAATTTTCCACTTTTCCGATACAAATTTCGAGTTTTCGCAATTTTCTCGTCGGTTTGGGTACTACAGCTATCTACATGCCCAATATCAACTTTACAGCATATCTGGAAGTAGCTCATAATTTTGATATCTAATACTTAAGTTTTTGAGGGCGTTCCCACGAATTTTGCGTTTTTGAAGTGAAATAACTTTTTAACGGTTAATTCGTTAACATTGATTGAAAACATTGGTTCTTATAATTCCGTAAAGTATCTATATTCGAAATATCAACCCTGTAGCTCTTTCCGTTCAAAAGATACAGCACCCAAAAAATGAGCCTAAATTAACGATAAGATATAGCACTGTAGTGAGAAGTCCAAAGTGTCCCTTAAACTCGGCCTTGCGCACTACCGTGCTCTAGATACGTAATAAGTTTTCTTATTCTTAAAGTAAAATTTTTATAGTATTCCGAGAAATTTTTGTAGCAATGTTATGTTATTGCCAATGAAAACTGAAAAGAAACCGTAAATTATTTAACATTGGATTATTGACAATAATATTCATCGATCATAGGCCTTTTATTAAAGCGCCACAAATTAATGTGAAATAAGAGTGATATATTTTTTATTAAAATAACTATATAAAATTTAGTATATATATAAAGAGCCGAGCTATTTACATAGTAAATAGCTTGGTAAACTATTAACTAAAAAAATTAATGAGGGGTAATTGATTAAATGTAAGAAAAAATTTTGTTCATCAAATTTATTTCATAAGTTTGGTATGAGTAGGACAACCGAGGTTGGATATTTTAGGTAATCTGAAATGAAAAATAGTTACCCAGTTTTATGATATATATATATGAAAACCGATCTTACATGATATATGAATGCTGTGCGCTCATTGGTCTATGACATTTCTATAATACTATTGGTTAATACCTAACATATGATAAATAATAAATATTATAAATTAATTGAATAACCGTAAAATTTTAACATTGTTGTACGAGATTCTGTACAATAAACATACAAGTGTTACCCATTTATTTTTTTTATTAATAAAAAAAAATACAAAAATGTCTGGACGCGGTAAAGGTGGTAAAGTTAAGGGTAAAGCAAAGTCAAGATCAAGTCGTGCAGGATTACAATTCCCTGTTGGAAGAATTCACAGATTATTGCGGAAAGGAAATTATGCTGAACGAGTGGGTGCTCCAGTTTATTTGGCAGCAGTTATGGAATATTTAGCTGCTGAAGTTCTTGAATTAGCTGGTAATGCAGCTCGTGATAATTATTATCTGGTGTAACAATCGCCCAAGGCGGTATATTACCAAATATTCAAGCAGTGTTATTGCCAAAGAAAACTGAAAAGAAAGCATAAATTTTATACATTGGATTATTGATAATAATATTCATCGATCATATATCATAGGCCTTTTATTAAAACGCCACAAATTAATGTGAAATAAGAGTGATATATTTTTTATTAAAATAACTATATAAAATTTAGTATATATAAGATGTTATTTGATTTGTTTCGATTATGACTTCTAAACTAATCGTTTATTACAGATAATTGATTATCAACGTTATAGTCTTTGAAGAAATGACTTGACCCGTTGGCTCCACTTCACAAAAAAAAATTCGTTACGCAAGAGCTGCGTCAACTTAGCGAATTTCCTTAGAATGCATAAATCACTCTCTAGCGGTCATATTTTTAGTCTGATCAAAATGCCTTAAGGCAGTTTAAGGGGTGTTTTTCCCATTTTCGGAGGTTTGCGTTATAGGTAAAAAAATTTTTCAAAGTGTTCTGTTAAATTGACTTTATTTCGGGTCGATTGGTCAAAATTCCATCATTTCATCATATATAGAACTGAAAAACGTAATTTTGGGGGATGTTTTTTCAATTTTTCGGGAGTTTGCAAAAAAATATATTAAGTTTTTCGAAATAACTTCCTAATTTGTAGCTATTAAGCGTCGATTGCAAAAAACTGAATCTTGTTGTATGTATAGAACAAAAAGGTTGGTTTTGGGGGTGTTTTTACCAAGTTCGAAGGGTTGTGATGGAAAAAAACTGATCTTTCTATCATGAATAGAAGTAAAGAGGTAAGTTTTAGGGATGTTTTTCCCATTTTTGGTGTGGTTGCGATGTAGGTAATGAAATTTTTCAAAATATTCTGTTAATTTTGACGTTATTTCGGGTCGATTAGTGAAAATTCAAACTTTATAGCATTAATAGAACAGAAAAACATAATTTTGGAGGATGTTTTTCCAATTTTCCGAGGCTTCCGTTGCATAACTTTTAAAATCAACGCATACTGCTGTATTCAAATAGCAATGTCTATTTCTATATGGTATAAAAATTAATAGGTATATATGATATATCGTTCTCTACATGGTAGTTTGAATTAAACTAGTCTTAAAAATAAAAAATGTTAAATTTTCCACTTTTCCGATACAAATTTCGAGTTTTCGCAATTTTCTCGTCGGTTTGGGTACTACAGCTATCTACATGCCCAATATCAACTTTACAGCATATCTGGAAGTAGCTAAACATTTTGATGTATTAGTTACCAAGAATTGTGGGCGTTCCCACGAATTTTGCGTTTTTGAAGTGAAATAACTTTTTAACGGTTAATTCGTTAACATTGATTGAAAACATTGGTTCTTATAATTCCGTAAAGTATCTATATTCGAAATATCAACCCTGTAGCTCTTTCCGTTCAAAAGATACAGCACCCAAAAAATGAGCCTAAATTAACGATAAGATATAGCACTGTAGTGAAAAGTCCGAAAGTCTCCCTTAAATCTCGGCCTTGCGCACTACCGTGCTCTAGATATGAAACTTATTACAGTTTACAGTAGAGTCATGAAATACGTAATACCTCGTGATATATACCTATTTTAAAATCATTAAACAAATTACTCATTGTTAATCAGTGGCGGTTTTAAAGTTTGGAATTTGGATTCCCTTAGTGTGGATTCACAGTCAGCTATATACACGATAGTGTGTATACTATATACATTTATATGTAGAGTAGAAATCCAATTATCTGGATTAATTGAGACCGCATTCGATCCGGATAATCAAATATCCAAATAATTTGACAAATAAAAAAAGGTCATTTATTTAAAAAAGAAACTATATTTGTGTATAATTTCTCGATTTTCTCGGCTAAAAGTTTTGTTTTTTCGCAAATAGTCGGCCCTGAAAGAGGTTTTTTCACATATCGTTCAAGATAAGTAGCAATCAGGATAATTAGAGTTCGGAGTTCTACTGTAATATATTTATTTAAATATATAAAAATAATGGAAAGCCCTCGAACAAGGTTTGAACTCGGAATCACCGAGTGGGAAGCTGATTCTCCATCAATCAATCTGAAAAATTTCGTGTTGAATGTGTATGGTAAGTTTATATGGGTTTTCATCGGTTTTGTACCCAAGATGCGATATAGGAAAAATTTCATATCGAACTTCACATTTTCTTTCCCCTTCCACCCTCTCTCTCTCTATGCCCATACATATACATATATATATATATATATATATATATATATATATATATATATATATATATATATATATATATATATTATATATATATAACATTAGATGGTTCAATTTACCGTCAAATCATATTTTATGCAACTGTAATATTTAGAGATTTGGAGTAATTTTAATATTCGAGTACTTAATAAATAATATTACTAATGTCGCCCATGTCACTTGATTTGATAATCGTTATGACACGTACTGAAATCATTCGCTAATTTAAGTTGCTCACACGTTACCAATTTTTTTAATATAACCTGTATATTAGCGAATTTTTGAAGAAAATATAGCTATTGGTTTTGTACCGATAATGGAATTTTTGGGAAAATAAAAATTTGAATTTCTCTTATAATATTAGTAAAAGGGAAAAATTTGTAAGCAGTAAATAAATTTTACTATAATTCATTACCTAAACTTATTTTCTGTAACTAATATTTACAGAAATATTTGCAATTTAAATAAAATACATAAAATCTTGAATTTCTCTCTTAATATAAGTAAAATGAAAAAATTTACAACTAGTAAAATTGTAGTAAATCAATTTAACTATAATTCATTTCTGACCATATTTTCTGCAACTTTAATATTTACAGAAATATTTGCAATTTAAACACAATACCCATAATAATGAATGTTATTATTGAATATTATTATTACAAATGTATCACTATGGTTACTTGATATTTTTAATGTATTAAATCACTGACCTTCACTATAGAGGTCAGTTATTTAAATGAATTTTTCTAATGTTAAGAGGGATATTCCATATTTTGAATTTTCTTCTTTCTCTAAATGCCCCTTACCCTTGATCGATACTATTCATTAACGAACTTGACCTTTGAAATACCAAAAGCATATATCAAACACGAAAACATATTTATATATATGTGTGTCTGTAGCCACTCTAGCCGTCGCGGATCGCCATGAACATTAATAAGATAAAAGTTAATTAAGATCTATTTACAAAAGAGAAGTGATGTATTTATTCTGAGAAAATTCTCTTAGTTGACGCAGCTCCTGCGTAACTAATTTTTTTCCCTATTGGCAATGGTATTAATGCCTGAAAGTGATAAAAAACAAACCTTACATTTTTTTTAAATTTCACAATTTTGATACTTCACAAATCTGGAAATGGTAGAATTAAAAAATTGTGTTTAAAGTACTTATATAAAATTTTTACTGTATGTTTTGAAATCGGTGAACAGGAGCTAAAATATTATAAATACAAACTATTGCTTTGTTTAAGATGCTTATGATACATTTCACAATGCCTAAAAACGATGCTAGAAAATCTCTATTTAAGAGCATTAGTAACAGACAATTAGATTTGGAGTATTTATCGAACTTAAATATACCTTTAAGTCTTTTTTTCCGTAAATTTTCTTAACTTTTATTAATACTATTAAATTGATAATTATATTAATTTTAATTAATTAGTTTAAATTTAAAAAAAATTATAAAATAAACCGTCAGTGTTCAAAAATAGGCTGTGGACATTTCGAATATTGACGCCCTTCTCTGACCCGCTTAATATGTATGTATTTACGTGAAAGTGTTTACTATGACCGACCCATTGTTAGCGTGACTCATATGACCATCACAATATCACCATGTGACCGTCACATTAATAAAGCTAGTAAAGTTCATAGTATGTAGCCCGTAAAGAGAATAATTTTTGAGCCACAGACTATAAAAAAAGTTTGCTTAACATGCATCCGTGCCGCGTGGCAGCTACGCTAAAAACCTAACTTTTTAACGGTGCGAGATAAAGAAAATCTTTAAAGATAAAAATGTTTATTTGATAAAAGCAAACAGCTTTAGTAGTAGTAGTTGTTGTAGTAGTAGTCGTAGAGGGGAGGCCAAAGCCTTTTTAATCGACCCCCAAGAGACGCATCCCCTCAAGCAATTCTATCCTCTATCACATCTGGTACGTTTTCTCTAGCCCTGAGTTCGTTGTCGAACCTACCCGTCTTCTTTGCGAATGACAGGACAGAGTTCTATACTTTAGTTGTTTTGCCTTTTCTTCCCCTAATTCGGTTGAGTCGAAGGTTAGGTACCCCATTCTGACTCTGTAGGGATATTCTACCAGCAGGTGGAAGGACGTATCACCCGTCCCGTTACAGTCCGGACAGATCGCACTATCCTTCAATCTCATGAGGGATAGATGACTTTTAAGTCTGCTGTGCCCGATAAACACCCCAACCAGAAGGTTTATCTCCTTTCGATTTTTGTCAATAAGCCAGGTTGACCTTGCGGCTTTATACCAAACTATCACTTGTTTGGCTTGTCTGCAGGCTGACAATCATAGATTTATCCACCCATTCGTTAAGGACATTAAGGACAAAGTTAGTCTGCTTCCTTGTTATTCCTAGATATGGTTCCGGTTCCTGACATGAGAGTGCAGCTCCTTCACGGGAATGTTAATCTGTAACAATTATCGTTGCCCTAAACTCTGAAGTGTCAATCAGCTACCCACATCAACGTGACCGGTTTTTTCTCGCCAAGCTCTCCAGTGATTCTGCGCATTCGAGAACCAGACGAGATATTATTTTAGCAGAGCAGATGGGTTTGAGCGCGGCTTGGCTATCCAAGCAGATGTAAATCCGCCGCTCAGTACAACCCACTACTTCCTCCATATTTGCCACTGACAGTATGGCATAAACGTCTGTTTGAGGAAAAGTAGCGTAATCTAGAACAAAGCTGGCTCTAACATCTCTGTTTTTCACGTATATTCCAGCTCCCGATTGACTTTTTTTTGCTCCGAACCATCCGTATAGCATACTAAGGAGTTTTGCGGGATACTCATTGTCTCTTGTGTTCACTTTTCCCTATTCAGGATAGACAGCTTACATTGCCTCTGAAGTCTGAGTCGGCCACTTGCTTTATTCATTTCCAAGCGAGCGAGAGTTATTTCTCTTTCCGCCTTTTGTGATATTTGCATGTGGCCATAGATGACTTCTATGCTCACCTACAGGTCTTCGTGTCTATTCCCAAGTGCGCAGCCAAAGTTGCCTTTTTAATCTATAGATCAAGAGACGGTAAACTCAGATGAATTTTCAGAGCGACGGTCGATGTGGTTCTCATTGATCCTATAATGTCTATGTTTTTACGTCACACAGCCGACTACCACACTACTGTACTGTATTGGGTTCATGGTCTGATGACGGTAGTGTACAGCCAATATAGGACCTGAGGTGTGATACCCAAGGTTTTCGCTATCACTCCGCGCAAATGCCATAAGGTAATTGTTGATTTGGTTTTCATCGCTTCAACATGTGCTTTCCAACTAAGCTTGTTATCGAATAACACCCCCAGGTACTTGACGGAAGATAACTTCCACTCTGGCATTAGTGGAAGATGTCTTCCGTACACTAGTGGTGGTACATAACCTTCAATTTTCTTTTTGGTGAATAGGATCATATTCGTTTTTGCTGGGTTAACAGAGATATTGCTCTCCATACACGGTCTTCTAAGATCGCACACGCCACCTGAATTCTGTGACAGATAACGCTAAGAACACGGTCAATGATTGTAATTAGCCCATCGTCAGCGTATGCCCGTGCGAAGAACCCCTTGTCGGTTAGTTTTGAAAGGAGGCCATCTATTACTTGACACCAGAGATGTGAGAAGAGGCAGCTTTTTTGCGGAATACTTTCTCTCACCCCCAAATGTACCCGGTTTTCACCGTCTTCTACCTAACCTGTCTATTTTTTAATGACGATCTTACCCAACTGACAAGAGAAGTGTGTGTTCCTCTTCTTTGCAGGGTTTCGCAGATCGTCTCAAATTTTGCCTTATCAAAAGCCCCCTCGCCTCTTTAGGATGAATCGTTTGTGGTCCCAGTCTCGTCAATTTTGAGTTTCGCCTAAGAATGTAGGACAGTCATCTTTCTTGACGACTCAGCTTATCATTCGATGGTCGAAGAGGACGAAATCGGATGTCACCCTTCAGTTATGAATTGAGTCTCTTAATTCGCTTGATACCAACGTGATGTCGATCACCTTTCGCCTGGCCGAGGTGACAAAAGTTGGTTCACATTTTCTGTTCGAAAATGTGAATTCTAAAACCTCGAGTTTCGTGGATACTCTAAAAGTGCTTCCCCTCTGACATTCACATTTGTGCTACCCCATACCGTATAGATTACCCCATTCGATACTACCCCATCCGATAACTATCGGTAGACCTTTTCTCCTCGGAAAGTCGGAGTTTAATGTGACTCATCCTCATCGCCGGTTAAGGAGAAAGTTTTCGTTCTCATCTTTACTGCGACGTTTCACCCGATATCCGCCACACTCCAAGGCATGATTTTATACGAAGAGGTAGAGAACTTAAGCTCGCAGAACAGTGCCCACCCTTAGGATGGGCATAATAATCTAACTTTTTCTTGACCCTGATGGTGAGATTTCACCCTACAGGTGAGGGGGGAATCTCCCCCCCCCCATTAATTCTCTAATGGTAAGAACTTTTTGATAAGTATTTTTTTAAACTTTTTTTACAATTCATGTAATGTTATTTTCTGTGACGTGGAGCCAAGGCCAACGGCCGCCTCGGGCTTCAATGGACCCCCTTGCGATCAGAGCGAGTCATAGTAAATATACTTATATGACAAGTTTAAATATTTTTCTTATAGAATGGTAGGATACCGAAAGATTGGATCAAAAACTTTTCTGAATTTTTTCTTTGTTCCTTGCACGAATTGTAAAAATTTTTGCACATTGAAATTTGATCCCATTTTTTTTAAGCGAAATTGTTTAAATACTATCAAAAAATGATTGTTTTTGTACAGAAAAATTTCTTTTCATATTCTTTACAATAGAAATATTTGGGATTATGGGTTTATCTTTATAATGTTGAACCTGAAAACCATTCGTTTTGGTGGATGTTTAACGGGTAGCAAATGGTCAAATTTGTGACTTTTTTATACTTAAAAACTTGTACACTTCCGTTAAAAAAAATGAACAGACCTGAAATGTTAATTTTCTTACATTTCATAAAACTCCCCACTTTTGTAATTCTCTGTATAATGTATAATTTTATGTATTTATAAACAAAGATAAGTAGTATATTTTTAAGTGTGTAAAAAAGAAATAGTATAAACTGAATTTATATTTTTTATTTGTATATACGGTGTCAGTGATAGAGTGAGAATTTAAAAAATATATGTAATGTTAATGTAACATGTAAACCAGGGGTGTCAAACTCAATTTTGCAGAGGGCCATATATTAAATTTAGAATGTGTAGGCGGGCCAGATTCAAATAAAAAAAAATGTACTGAATTATTATAACATTTTATTTACTTAATTACATAGTATATAATATACGGTTGTTAAAAATCATATCAAAGTTATAAAAGAGGGTAATTATTTTGAGCTCGAGGATCCAGATACCTGACTTCTCTTGTTTTTGACAAGCTCATTGATGTCAGGTATCATATTCGTTGTAATTATTTTAAGAATTGATTGGAGATGTTCATTCGTAAGTCTTGTGCGATGTTTGTTCTTATTTATTTTCATGACGGAAAACATCTGCTCACATAAATAGGTGCTACCAAACATGCACAGAATGCGTGCTGCATGCTTTTTTATTTGCGGGTAGTTATCCAAACTCTTGAAATATTGTGTATAAAATGTAAGAGCGTTAATCTCTTTAAATTTTTCTTTCAAAATACTGTCTGATTGAAGATCTATCAACTCCATTTGCAGCCAGTGAAAAGTTTGTAAATTCCTTAATTTTCTCCTTCAGTTGAAGAACCAAATTTTGAGATAAATCATTTATTCTTGAAGCAACAGTGTTTCTTGACAGCGAAATATTTTTAATTATTGACTTTTGAAATGGAAATGAAACATTCAACAACTTTCGGCAACTTTTAACATGCAGTCTTTAATAAACTCACCATCAGTGAAAGGTTTTGATCTCTTCGCGATTTCTAATGCAATAATAAAACTTGATTTCAGGGCATCTTCGCTCTCAGTATTAGCTTTAGTAAACATCGATTGTTGACCTTGAAGTTTAGATTTTAAAGATGACAATGTGTCCATTCTTATTTTTTCAGTGTAACAATCGAATTTTGATTTATGATTCGTATCATAGTGTCTCTTCAAGTTAAACTCCTTACAAACAGCAACTGTTTGATTGCAAATCAAACACAGTGGTTTACCTTTCCATTCTATGAAAAAATATGCAATTTCCCATTTAGACTGAAAAACTCTGCACTCACTATCAACTTTACGTTTTTGTGACATTATGCCAAAATCGTAACAATTATGGAACTCGACACAATAATTATGGATATCGCATGCGCACGACACAAACAAATGCACAATACCTTCACAATCACTGGACTTCACAATCACTATATGTCGCAGTACAACTAAATTAACTAAAATCTTTCTCCGACCGTATCGCTTCGATTACTCGACTCAAATGACTAACGTCGTGCCGACGCACTCCTTTTATATCAATAAGGAAGGTTCTAGTCTAGACTCGAAGCGCGTGGAAGATTCTATCCTTCGTAGTATTTTCGCTTGTTGCTAAGAGATGGCGTTACTGTCTACCTCTCTAGCTTGTCTAGGCACGCGCTGCCCTTGAAATTACTTATAAATGTTGTAGTGTGCGCATTTTAAAACTTCCGTAGAGGAATCGAGTGAAGTCATGATTCTTCTGTCTGTCACACATTGCGATCGCGGGCCGTATCTTTGACATCCCTGATGTAAAGTGTTATATCTTACTCTTACGTATAAAAATAAAATAAAATGTTGTATCTGTAAAAAAACCTTTAATACAAGAATAATCAAAATTGTGAGAAACTGATTCGGTTCAGGTCTGTTAATTTTTTTTGAACGGGTGTGTACATTCTGAAATATTATTTTATTTTAAATATTTTACAAAATTTTTTATGATTGAATGTAGCCAAACTATATGAAAAAAGTTTATTTCGTTCGAAAACAATAATGTTTTCAAATTATTTAAACAAATTATCTGTAAAAAATTGGGAGATTTCTGGATGGAAAGTTCTGCATGGAAAAATGTATATGTACAGTCAGTGCAGCATGTAGAAAGGATTTAAAAAAATTACGACAACAGTTTTCACAAAAAATCAAAGAAGGTAATATATACACTGATATCAATACAATAAACAAAGAACACTGATATTGGGATCAAATATATTTGGTAAATATAATAATAAAATTATGCTTTATACAGAGATTTAAAAAAGTGAGGAGTTTTATGAAATAAAAGAAAATTAACATTTCAGGTTGGTTCATTTTTTTGAACAGGAGTGTACATGCATACAAATAAAATTTAAATTATTTTTAATCTTTACGGTGCCTTTATGTACTTAGCCTATTTTTGAACTTTGACCCCTGATTTGTTACGGAAATCAAGTTTTCGGATCTGGTTATTGATACCCTTGATCATCACCTTGTAAAGAGTTATCGAGTTACCGGCGTTAGACTCGAATCCACCGAAGGTGATTTCCTATAAGGTTTGTGCAGGTTCATGCTTTTTTTTTAATAGAATATTTTAATGTTATATTAAAGGAAAACTTTAAACACATTTTATTATGAAAATTTAAATTCGCCCCCTTTACCTAGATCAGTTTTATGTATTATAAATACGTATTTCGACTACAATGTAGTCATCATCAGTATGAATTAGCTAGTCGTAATTTACTCTTTGACAATTAGAAATAGATAGAAAGTCGATATCAATAGACAAAAATAAAAATAAATAGAAAATTAACTAAATTAAAATATACTAAATTTAAAATATAATAAATTTTAAATTATATTGAAATTACTCTTGTTAAAATTTCCTTCATTGACATTTATTCTTGTTAACTTTAATCTTATTAAAATTACTCTTATATTGTCTCAGGATATGTTACTCGTCGCTAATTTGGTGACAATTTCACGTGTGTCTATTGATCTAGACTTTCTATTTCTAATTGTCAAAGAGTAAATTACGACTTAATTCATACTGATGATGACTACATTGTAGTCGAAATACGTATTTATAATACAAAAAAACTGATCTAGGTAAAGGGGGCGAATTTGAAATTTTATTTCAAAAACCTAGAGTTCTCACTAATTATCATTCGATAATATAACATTTTATTATATTTAATAATTTAAAGATGCTCATGTGCTCAAACAAAAGTTTATCATTTTTTATTGTTAATTTAAAATTATTTTATGTAAAATAAAATATATATATCTAGATAATTGTATATAATTTTTTAGCTCGAAAAAAAATGCTTAAAGTAAAATTAATAATTAATAATGTTTGATTAAACAATTTAAAAAAAAAATTCATTTTAATTCAATTCAACTGTATCACTTAGAGAATATTTTTGAAGACAATATTTATCGCAGTATCTAATTAATTAACATAGTTTTTACTAGTTTAAATATAAAAAATAATATTTTCCGATAAGATTGTATGTTAAATATTTGATTTTTAATTGTTGATAACCTTTTCCAAAAATTGATTTTTGAATTTTTGAGAAAAATTAATTACGTGATTAAACTTCTCTAATATCAAAGATTAAAAGTTTTATCTAACATCAAGTCCCACGTATGTCTTAGCCCTAATATAATACTCCTAAATAATATTACTAATTTGATATCCCTAACTGAATAACCTCGAATAGAAAATATAATTTCAAAAAAAGAAATATAATTAATTATTTATGTAACTGGGATAATATTAAAAAAAAAACGTGTTGTAGGATATGGATATCATCCTCCTAAAATCTTCAGAAATTGCCTATATATTGCCTACATATTATACCGAATAACTTCGTTTGAAAATAATATTAGAGATTGAATTTACGAAAATAAAAAATTAAAAAGTAAGAAACTCACTAAGATTACATAACTAATGCTATGGGAGTCGATTTCACACAATGTTTGAAAGAGAACTCTACTGTAATAAATTGTTTTAATAAATTAGTAATTATTAAAAGATCACGTTATAAAAGACCACATACACACAAATTATTTATAATTCTTTTAATTAAAACTTATGATTTAAATTATTATTATAAAATAAAAAAAAATTTCTTGGGTAATAACAATTAATTGAAAGTTATTACTAAAAAGAATACACAATTGACTACTGTTATATCTATGAGAATGATTATTGTATAATGCTCTAGTGTGATTCCGGTGGTATTGAATAAAAAGAAACTTTAGCATCGAATCAATTGATCGATTGGCGATGCTTTATATTGAACATCATTTTTCCAATTTTATGTTGAAGGCCATAAATATAAGTTTTTATTACATAAAAATGTTTGAAATACACACTCGTTCAAAAATATAATTCAGCCGATTGAAAAATATAGTAATTGTAAATTATATTTTAATCCAACACACCAACCTTCTCTTTAGAAAATAGTTCATGATTCACTTTTGTCGATTTCACATTTCTACAGTTGTGTTTTCAGAACGATATTATAATTTTATAGGAGTGTGATTTTAACATTATTTATAGGGGCTTAATTAACATCTTTGTTTATACGGTTTTCATTCCCATATATATATAAATCTGATCCTGATATATATAAATATATATCAGGATATTATAAGTTTAGTTCCGACATTTTAACGGTTGAAAATAGTGATCGCAGAAAACCAATTTTGGTATTGTTCATAAAATGACCAAATTAGTCCATTTCCACATATCCGTCCGCCTGTCTGCCCGTTTGCCTGTCTGTCTAAACGGGCAAAATGCCCCCCCCCTCCTAGGGGAGGAAATATTTACCTTTGAAACCGTAAGAGATAGAACAAAATTTTAAAGCAAAAGATGTTACTATTTAAAAAATAAACAACTTTTGTTTGAAATTTTTTTCATAATCTCAGTAAATACCGAGAATTTAGACAATTAACTCATTTGTTATTTTCACTTGTTAATATGTTTTTGTTAGTAATCTATATCTCCAAAGCAAAAAAAAGCGGGTATAATTTTAGGTCATATTTCGACAATCCAAAATTATGAATTATAAAAATTTCATTGTTTTAATGGAGGTGAGTTTTATATCGTTGCCCCCTCACTCGATACAAAACTTTTCGTTGTATCGCATGAGGTATCGTTTGGTAGGGTCACTTCTAGCCCGGAGACACACGATCGTTAAAAAAATGTCCGCCATAACTTATGTTTTTGGATATATATTGTTCAAGATAGACTTATTCACATTACAACGTGCGTTGAAAATTACGCAGAACGGACGTTTTTTGCTATCGAAGTTGAACAGCTAGAACGCACGTTGGTCGTGGGTCAAATAAGTTAACGCACGTTCAGTTATTTATTAAATTAGTTATAGCTGTACACATAAGCGTCTGAATAACGTTCGTTAATTTTTTTTCATATTATATTTTAGGAACGTTCAGTTTAAGCGAGGTCATACAACTGATTGAAAACGTTGCATGATATCCTAAAATCAACGTGAGTTTCGACGTTTAGATAACGTCATCATTTTAACGCATGCAAAAAGCTGCCCAGGATCCCAAGACTGGCCTGTTTGTGCATCACTGGATCCATGAGCAGTACACCTACAGCTGCCATGGAAGTCATACTGGGGCTGCCTCCGCTAAGCATTGTATTAACAGCTAAAACGAGATCCAGCGCCTATAGATTGTCTTGGAATAACAACTGGATTAATAAAAATCAGGTTGGAAGTATTGTGGGAACATCAATTATCTCAGACCCCGTCTTTGAAATGGGCACATATAAACTTCCCAAGACATACTCCTTCTAAAAACCTTTCACTGTAGTATGTGATAGGGCCACGTGGTAGGAAGGTGAACCACTCTACCTCAAGAAAGGAATCGTCTGGTATACAGACGGATCCAAAACTGAAAAAGGGACCGGGGCGGGAATCTACGGTGAGAGACCAAAAGCAAACATAAGCCTCAACTTGGGGAAATATGCCACGTTCTTCCAAGCAGAAGTCTACGTCAT
Organism: Nineta flava; assembly: GCA_963920215.1. Taxonomy (NCBI): domain Eukaryota; kingdom Metazoa; phylum Arthropoda; class Insecta; order Neuroptera; family Chrysopidae; genus Nineta; species Nineta flava. The sequence continues at coordinate 13,485,081 of OY986045.1, read as the reverse complement.
ACTGGCTTGCGTCCGTGAGAATCTACGTAGAGGCTACATAAACCAGAACGTATGTATTTTGTCGGACAGTCAAGCTGCTTTAAAATCCTTGTCTGGAACTGAGATCACCTCAAGGGTAGTCAAGGATTGTCTGGAGGAACTTCTGAAACTGGCTAAACGGAACAATTTTAAATTGATATGGGTGCCGGGTCACAGTGGTTTCGAAGGAAACGAAAAAGCGGATACCTTAGCGAAGAAGGGAGTCGGAATGCCATTTATAGGCCCAGAGCCTATTTTAGGAATTCCAAAGACTGCATGTAAACAAGTAATCAACGAGTGGTCAAATGCTAAACACCGTGATCACTGGGAAAAAGTACCGCGGCAAGAACTCGGGAAGGTACTGCTTCAGAGTGCAACAAAGAGGCTATCTCTCGATGCGCTGAAGCTGAATAAGATGCAACTGCGGATAGTTACCGGACTCATTACCGGACATTATCTCCTGCGGAAGCATCCACATACAATGGGACTCTATAACGGGTCCATTGTGTGCAGATTGTGACATCTACTAAGATTGCATCGATGGAAATATCAAGAAATTTTTCAAATAGTTATATTGGTACAACCTTAATAGCTATATTTTCTTCGAAAATTCTCAAAAAATTTATCGATTATTTAGAATTTTATAAATTTTATGAACATAATAAAAATTGCAGTTTCATATACAAATAAAGTAGGTTCAAATTTTTTTAAATAAGAGTGTCTATTTGATTTGTGTTGTTTAAAAAAAGAGGGTAATAATAATATTTTCATTAAACATATTTTTACCTCTGTATTTATGTATATTACAAAAATATAATATAAAGCACATGTTTACGAGGTCAAAAATCGATGTGAATTCTTCCACGGATCATCACGTTTTGATGTCCCATGTTGCCAAAAATACCATTTCTTGAACTTTGTGTTATCACGATATTTGGAAACGAATAGCGTTAGAATATTCAAAGAAACCCTCAGTTACTGATTGGAAAATATTTCCAGTCAAATTTTCTGAAACTTTAAAGAAATGTTCTTTAAATCATTCTGATAAAAAGTTATCAAGGTTACAAGTCCCAAAAATAGCTAGTTTTTATTTTAAGCTTGATTAAAAATTCATTACTTTAGTTCAAAAGAAACTAATACAAAATTACACACAATTTATGTGGACAGAAAAGCTTTAAGCGTTGTATCTTTAGAGTTTGGAAGTAACTAATAAACGAAAACCGTCTAATGTAATTCGAGTGGTTTGTCGGTTTTTAGGTACTTTTTCGTATCAAAATCACTGACCTGTATGTAATGGATAGAGGATTCCATATTGCTCTATAGACCTTTTCAATTTCAATTACGATTAGTTCTTCTTTCTGGCTGAATGTTAAAAACATGGATACTATATAAAGGAGATCTAACTCAAACGGGAAAATTGACAAAATATGGCAACGAAATGGTAGATGTTATATTTACTTTTTATGCCGCCAGGGTCGCTTTTGATAGGAACTCATCCGTACCGAAGTGAAATACCGTACGTTTAGTTTACATCTTCGCATAGCAGATCTCCCACGAGTATGAGAGAGTACATATGTATACATTAAGCAATGTGTATGAGAAGGAGGTCTTAATGTATATATATGTACTCTCTCATACTTGTGGGAGATCTGCTATGCGAAGATGTAAACTAAACGTACGGTATAGTATAATAAATAGAAATGAATAGCCAAAAGTAACTAGTTTTATTTCGAAGTGATTATTTTGAAGTATGAAATTTGTTTAAAAAAATTTATTAAATAAAAAACTGTTTAAAAAACATTTAAAATGGGAAGAGTATGTGCAGTAGACAATTGTAAAAGTGGTGTGCTTGTGACAATAAGCAACGGGATCAATTGGGTTTAAAAATTGTATGGACATTATATTAAATAATAATTTTCAGCATTATTATTAATAAATAAAAGTTTGGCATTTAATTTAATATCTGATTCAATAATTTATTTTCATTTTTACAATTCCAACATTACAGGTTACTATTTAATTATTTCATATTGAATGAAAAATACTTTGGCTGGAAATAATTTTCCAGCCAAAATTCGGAAAAGCTCTAAAAGTTGGAAAAATATTATTTCGCAACAAACTCAAATATTTTTGAGTATCTAAAGATCCGTCAATGAAGAATGGTCCTATAATATGATCACCCAATATTCCAGTTCAGACATTCAGTTTCAGTATGTATGGTTTTATAGTAAATATTTTATTTATTTATTTAACATTGATTCTCTATTAGAAATGCCTTTGAAAAAGGTCTGTATATAGAGGTTTTGTGTTCACATCAGATTTTTTAACAAGTCTATTTTTATAGAAATTAACATACTTAAGTCATAAACTAATATGTATATACTCATTAATATTTATGTAGTTCAAACACTTTAAATATATTATTTTTTATGATATATACCATAAATTGAGGAAGCTAATTATAATTATTAATGTAAAAATGTGGTGTGAACAATAACACTCAAACAATGTCTATACGTATACAGGCTGTAATCGGCTTGATTTGCAATCGGAACGATATTAGCAATAGTGTATATGTAATGGACCAAGTTATAATCTGGGCGCTATTTATAATGCCCGGACAATATGAATAATGACAACTCAAAACGGGATACGTAATTAATACTTATTTAAACTTCATTATTTATCACATTGTCTGGTCATTATGAATATTGCTACGTATCTACGGTGCAATTTGGTAATTAAGGATCAAACATGTACGGACTTGTACATGTTGAAACACGCGCTGAACAATCAGAGCTCGCGACTCTGACGCTGCTTACTACAGCGCGCGATTGATTATAATTTAGTTTAGAATTAAAAACTAATCAAGACTGGAATGAAAATTTAATACAAAAGTGCAAACAAGTGTGTTTAATTAGTAATTACGTATTTCAACATGGATAAATCAAAACTAATTGACATGAATCGTCGATTTAATGACATTTTAAATGAGTTGATGGGTTGAAAGGTCAGAATATTCAGTTTTTTACCACCATAAGTTATACAAGTCTTACGTACATCAAGGTGAAATATTTCAGATTCTACATGACACCAATCTCGCAATTGGACATGGCGGAAGGAATAGAATGGAGAAAGAGTTAAATTTTCGCTATAAAAACATTACGAGAGAAATGATTATCATTTATTTCAATTTATGGAACAATTTTTAATAATAATGTATGTCAACATTAAAATAATTTAATAAACATTTAATAAAACACATCTTTTTATTACTCCAATAAGTGTCCAATAAGTGACGGACATTATTCATAAAACCCGGTCAATTTAACTATTTCAATAGTTTTTATCATATTGTCTACTCATATTCAAACTGTCTGGACTTTAAGAATAATGCCCTATTAAACTGGGACCATAACATATACAAGAATTGAAAAAAAACTTACATTTATTTGTAAAGACTATAAAGACGCAGGCTGGTAAACAAATATATTACAGAGGCAAGTATACATATATAAGTGTAGCCTGTCTCATTTTCTGTGTATAAATAAATGTATGCCTATTTTCAACTCATGTTGCTAATTTATACACTGTTGCAAATTTCTCTTCCCAATGGTGAGTCTTGAGGATTACATCCTGCATACAGATTCCGTCTGTATATACTGGTTGTGTGGCAGGTTCACTCCAGATTTTTTGAATCTTGCACACGTTTAAAATATTAGAATGTGGCTACTGCTATTCGATGAGGAAGGGGGAATTCAAGCGCCCACACACCGCAGTAAAGTAAAGTATTAAAGTCTTAGACAAGGTGAAAACCCCGGATTCGTAAAAAAAATTTCCGATTGGAATTTTTTGCATATTTACTTCTTTGATCCTGAAAAGGACCAAGAGTGTCCTCAAAAATCCGGTCACAATTTTTGTAAACAAATTTTTTTTTGTGAACCCATCCATTCGGGTTTTTCTAAGGTAATTTTAGTAATTTTAAATAAAAAAGGTCATATTTTTTCGTAAACTTTACTGTTTTCGAGTTATAAACAATTTAATATTTGAAAAAACACAAAAACAACCGTTTTCAAGCAGTGGCGTAGCTACCGAAGGGTTAGACGGTGCCGTGTACCGGGGCCCTTGGACTCTGATCCTGACCATCTACTTCTACCTGAATTAATAATGCATGGACTATCACCAATTCTGTACAGAAATAATGAGAAAATATGGAGTGCTAGAATGCGACCAAACAAGTATGTATTTACAGCAATGTTACTGTTCCATACAATCCCTGTCGCTTCTGCAAAAACTGAAAGATCATTTAGCAAATAAAAAATAAGAAGGCCAAATGCCCCTTAAACTCGGCCTGTCGCACCACCGTGCTCTAGATAATAAAAAATTATTTAAGGAATACTATGGGGCAAGCTCGACTCCGACATTTATCGCTAATAGCATTCGAAAACAAAGCCACATCAAGCCTAGATTTAACCGAAGCCATTGATACTTTTGCGAAAACTAAGGCTAGGAAAATATTATAAACCAAGTTGTTATTTTGTTGTCAGTATACACATCAGTATAGTTTGTAGGTCCGACTTACATATAATAACTGGAAGAGATCCCTTAAAGGGATAAGTTTGTGATTTACTTCGTTTTATTGCTTAATACCCATATGATTAATTGAAGTGTACGTTCCTTGACTCTTCACCTGTTAAACCTAGGCGATCACTAAAGCTCACGCTGTACGCTCTTGAAATTGCAGTTTTAAAATTTAAAAAAAAAATAAAATTAGAACGGATTGCGCAAGTTTGTAAAATTTTGTATAGTATTACTGTACTATCAAAACAACCAATATGAAAATTTTGGTCATATCAATTCATGGTCGTAGAACGTGGGGAATTTGATAATTTAATCCCTCTCAATTTCTACGCTCATTGACAGTTTAGTCAATTTACCGCCCGTTTTTTTTTAATAATAGACAAACTGCCGATGTCGGGATTCGAACCCGTAACCTCCTAGTTTCCAAGTATGCGTACTGCGCAGACATAACGCCTTTCACCATGGTAACTTAATTTCATATTCATTATGAAGACTAGCTCTGAGAAAATTCGCTTAGTCCTAAAAATTAGGTGATGTGCTTGATTGAATTATCCAAAGACCTGCATGAAAAAACGATTCACCACCACTAGCACTTTACATTTTGGGACCTATTGAGCACGCCATCACGAAGACTAGAATCACGGTTTCAAACCGAACCGACAACCGAAAACCGGAACTGAACCTAAAAAATATTGTTTTATTTCCGTTCGGTACATGTTTCAACACGCGCGTTAACCCGTACTCTGCAACGATACTATCCAGCCTTCACTTTAGTTGTCATTGTGGTACTTTTGTTTGTTAATTTCATTAAGAGAATTGGGATATTTTGAGGAAACATTTAAAAATCGAAAAATAATCACACGGATCTCAACCAAAATCAAAGAAAATCGTCATTTTTGCCGGAACCAAACCGATATACTTTTTTAAATTGAACCGAAACGTAAAAAATTTCGTTTCGAAATCCTAACTGAAACAGCCCAATAATGACGCACGCTATCGTTCATTGCATTATTCCACGATATTGACATTTTTTACAGATAAGCGATTTTCATCATTTACCTGCTGCTTATTCGCTCCGAGCGCAGCCGTTCTCAGCGCCATGTGTGGTCAAAAAAACAACTTTATGTCTAATATCAGTTTATAAAAAACCATAGGCGTTACAAAAATAATTAATTAAATTAAATAAACAGCATGTAAAAGCTCGCCTATGGTTTTTATACACTGTCATTGGTCATGAAGTTGTTTTTTGAGTACGCATAGCGTTCAGTATGGTTGCGCTCGGAGCAAATACATAGATGATTAACTATTTGATTTATTAATACATATTGAAGAGTCTATATCTTGGTAGCATACAGTAATATTTACGAAAGCCAAAAATCCCTCAAACTCGGGCCGTCGCATTACCGTGCTGTATATTGTATCAATTTGCTGTTTGTATGTTTTTAAATATTGTTGTTTACTTAAGTAATCACTGATCGACAAAGAAAGTAGGACATAATTAAAATTGAAGCATTTGGTTTCGTAATTAAAGTAAAATTAATTAGAATTAAACAAGTTTATAACATTTTATACTACTATTACTGTTTTCATGAGGAAATATTTCCTGTAACTTCTTATTGCTAGTTGCTACTAATTCAGTACTAACTTTTATGTATTATGTACGAGTGTGAATCATGTGGGGATGTCATGATAGTAGTACTAGCAAAGTATTACCCTAACAAACTCAGATATCCATGTATCTACAGAATGCGTTATAATGATCTCGTTACAGTGGTAAAGTAATTTCATTGACCGCACCTTAAAGATGAAAATGATCTTCTCGTGTGACGGGAGAAACCATCTGGCTTCCCCCTGAAGAACAAAAAACGTTCCAGTTGCCACAAGGCTGAGTTGTAATGCTCACCCTTTTGTTGTAGATGGTGGTGAATTATGTCAAACATGCAACCTGTTAAACTGTAAATGCAACCTGATCAGATTCTGACGATGAGAAAGAAATCATCTCCCTTAGAATGAACGAATCGCAAGACGGTGCCGGTTCAATTTGAGGACACCTCCGATGAGCTTGTGCCTTTTTCAGAGAAAAAAATTCTTGAATCCCGGGCCATCATTTTCAATGAAATTATGGTGGCATATTTAGCTTTTATACTTGCATAAAGTATTTCTAGATATTGCATTTTCTTTTCTTAATAAAACAAACCAAGGTGCTACTTAACCCAAATTTCTTCTTGGCTACGATATACACATACATGTGTGTATGTAGATACTACACATTTGCGTATGCTACATATGTGTGTACATTATGTATATTATACTCATGTAATTTACCATAGGTGTAGTGTACTCCATCTGATTGCGTAAAAAATTTTAAAATACATTGTATTGATTTTTAACCCGACTTCAAAAAAGGAGGAGGGTTCTCAATTCGTCTGTATTTTATTTTATTTTTTTATTTATTTTTTTTTTTATGTGTGTCACCTCAGAACTCCAACATTTATGAACCGATTTTGAATTTTTTTTTTTTGTTTTAAAGGGTTTGGTTTCCCATTGGTCCCATTGGCACCAAATCGCATTCTGATGAGGGGATCCCCGGAAAATCGAGGAAAATCCTCATTTTATATGTGATAACCGATTTTTGCGAAATTTTTTTTTTTTTTAAAGGGTATACTCATTCATAATGGGAAAATAAGAAAATTTTTTTAAAAACCGACTTCAAAAAATTTTTTTACAAAAAAAAAACCAACCCCAAAAAAAAAAATTTTTACAAAAAAAAAAACAAAATGCATGTAAATAAAAGTGAAAATCTGTTATAAAAAAATGCTCTTAAAATTAAAAAAAAAAAAAACCGGGTAAAAAAAAAATGTGTTATAAAAAAATTCACTAAAAATTAGTCGTTTAAGTAGGTCTACCCATATTTAGATAAATAAAACTAGTTATAGAACTTTAGAGTTACTAAAAAGCGAGAAATAAACTATATTTTGACAAAATGGAAACCCGACTTCAAAAATAAAATATTCTATAACAAAAAATGCACTAAAAAGTAAAAAAATAATTGCATATTCTTGTGCCAATTTTAGTTCACCTAAGCAAAAATTTTTAAATATATATGTACAATTATTGTTATTTTTGGAGGCGGTGTCCAAAAATTATGTGAATTTCTCTATGCTGACACCGCCTCCAAAAATAACAATAATTGTACATATATATTTAAAAATTTTTGCTTAGGTGAACTAAAATTGGCACAAGAATATGCAATTATTTTTTTACTTTTTAGTGCATTTTTTGTTATAGAATATTTTATTTTTGAAGTCGGGTTTCCATTTTGTCAAAATATAGTTTATATATCAATATGCACTACATGTTTAGTAGGACAGGGGAAAAATCGTGTTTAAGCCCTTACAGAAAAAAATGAGCTTGTTACTAATGATAAAAATGTTATCATAACATTGGCATGTTCAGAGCGTAGGACTGGGAAATTGAACCACTGCATTTGTAGGACAAGGTGACCATCAAATTATACATACCATTATTAATTAACAGCATAAAAATCAGCTTGTTACTAATAACTATGTATACCCCGTTATTTGAACATGTTGGGGGTGGGGGACCTACCTGTTATACCATCCATTTTGTAGGACACAAGTTTTTTTAAAGTCATTATTACATTGATAAAATTTTTGCTATCGTGAAACAAACAAGTTACTCTCTTACGCGCTTCGTTGGTCACTATTATCGAGAATTTTCGCGAGAGAAAAGTTGGGCGTCTTGTCGAAAGGAAGCTACTAGACAAAAATTTAGCCTGTAGCGAAAAATAAAATGAATGTGCCATGACAAAATTAATAATTTTATTTTTTTTGTGATGCCTGATTCATTTTATTCTTCGCTATTTCCGGCTAAACTATTGACGTTACGAAAAAATGGTTCAAACCAAAAAATGTGAGAATTTTTATTTAATACAAAATTGCTCTCAACAACTGAAAACTGATCGATTGAGAATATATCAAGGAAACAAGGACTCTTGAGGATTAACTCCTCTTACGATCCCAGAGGGTCCGATCGACGTTAAAATTTTTTTAAATTGACTTCAATTCTAATATAAGTACTCTGTAGTAAATACTCAAGAATTGTACTCTGTACACCTGGCCACAAAAGTTGATGTTATTTTTTTTAAATTGTATAGTTGATTTGTGCCATATTAATTAAGTTTTCGAAAAAAATTTTCGAATAAAAGTGCTTACTTATTTATAATAAATAACTTTTATCTGAAGAATTTTTCGAAAACTAAATTAATAAGGCACAAATCAATTATAAAATTTAAAAAAAATGACATCAACTTTTGTGATCCATATAACATAACATTACAGTGTTAGTATCTAAACATTTAAATACAAACACTAAATCATACAGTCTATAAAATAATTTATTCATCACAAAAAATGAAAATATTACCTACTATAAATGTTTTGAAGAAAATTAAATTCGGTGACTCATAATTCCTTCCAATCACTAAAAAATATTTTCAACACGTCAAACACTGATAAGAATTTTAGAATAAATTTACCACTAATAATAAATGCCTAATAAATGTGTCAAAAAATTAATAATACTGTTATTTATTGTTTCAAAATTCACACCATAACCCGATTAAATAAACATTCATTTAGTATTTAAAATATTGTTATTAAATGCAATGTAATTATTTTTTAATTAACAATTTTAGAAAACAAACTAAAGGTGTATTGCAATGATAAATAATTACTGTTCAAACACTTTTTCTGTTATCAGTGTTTCTGTTATTGATAAGACTACTTAAACAAACTTTACTCACTACTTTTTTTAGACTTTTCATATAGTTGCACTATTTTATAATGTTTTAAATAAACTTTGGCTTGGATCGATGACTAGTGTGAAATTGCATTTTTACAATCATTATTATTTTATTATTCATAAATATATTAATTAAAAGTCAAATGTAATTCCCTCACACAACTTCCATAGACTCTATGGCATAGAGTAACAAAATAACTTGAGTTCATCATATAAATTATGGTGATTACAGTATATCCAAGCCAAGAATGATACACATTTTCATAGAAAACTTTTTCTATAAAAAAACAAGTGAAAATAATAACTGAGTGAATTGCTTAAATACCAGTTATTATCAATGCGTAAACTCAGGGGCGTTCCGACGTTCTTTGGGGCTATTACTAGACTTTTTTGAATGAAATTTTTCTTGGTTATAGAACCTTGGTCCCCCAGTTATAAAAACGTCAACTTATTACAATAATTTAAGATTTTTTTTCATAAGCATGTCGCTTTACTAGACCAAAATCGCCACTTTCTTCTAAAATATGCTTTACAAAACTACATATACACACAGTTTTTATCTCGAAATAGTATCGTAATTTTTAAATGAAGCTTTTTGGTCTTGAGATCTGGGGGCTCTTCCTAACTAGGAACCTCATCGCCTGCATCACCCGCGGGATACCTCTGCGTAAACAGTTTATTTTACTTTTTATATACGTACAGATGTATAAAAATACATAGGGTACAAAAGTGTATCAAAAGTAATTACAGATGTTTGAGCTAAAATTGTTGGAAAACTATTCAGTTTATTAAACAAATTTTCAAACATAGGCTTTTTTTTAAAAAGGGATACTTTTTTATCTTTAAACTTTTCTTCTATCTCATATTATTATTATTATTATTTCTCTTTTCTTTTTTAATTCAGGGCTGAGCCCGATTAGTTTACCGCACGGACATAGTCAAGTGACAGTAAACTGTGTTTTTTATTTTCTTGTTCTAGTCTGTCATGTGAACCGGAGAATGTGTGTGAGTGTGCGTGTATATTTGTAAGGGTGTTTGTGTTCTTGTACTGTGTATAAATGTATGTATGTTAATAATTTCTATTTAGGTCGTGAAGGAATTTTATCATTTAGCTACATTCTAAACTCAAGATGGATATCAATTCTTCACCAATTTGATTTAATTGTGTCGGAGTAACTAGGACGACAGGTACATTGGTATCTTTTTCCAACCCGAACCGATTATTCATGTTTGCCACAATGCCAGCGGTATTGTGAAATAGTCGTAGATAGTCACTGGAATTGTACCACAAATTTCTGAATGCTCCTGAACTTACCTTTCTTCTCGGTCATAGGTTTGAGCCGTGAACATCTCTCAAAAATCTTGGAAACGCGCCAAATACTGGAAATATGGTTCGTCCATCGGAAACATTTCTATGTCTCTTTTATTGATTAATTTGACTTGTATCCCCTCCCCCTAGTAATAGTAACCCCTCCCCCTAAATAGATATATAAGTCTACGCCATACTGGCTTGCGTCTGTGAGAACCAACGTAGAGGTTACATAAACTAGAACGTATGTATTATCTCGGACAGTCATGCTGATCTAAAATCCTTGCCTGGAACTGAGGTCACCTCAGGAGTAGTCAAGAATTGTCTGGAGGAACTGCTGGAGCTGCCAAAATGGAACAATGTTAAATTGATCTGGGTGTCGGGTCACAGTGGTTTCGAAGGAAACGAAAAAGCAGATGTCTAAGTAAAGAAGGAAGTCGGAATGCCGTCCATAGGCCCAGAGCATATTTTAGGAATTCCAAGGACTGCATGTAAACAGGTGATCAAGGAGTGGTAAACACCGTGATCACTGGAAAAAAGAAGCGCGGCAGGAGCTCGGGAAAATACTGCTTCAGAGTGCAACCAAGAGGCTATCTCTTGATGCTTTGAAGCTGAACAGGATGCAACTGCGGAGGGTTACCGGATTCATTACCTGTCATTATCCTCGGTGGAAGCATCTGCACACAATGGGAATCCATAACGGGTCCATTGTGTATAGATTGTGTGGCGAGGAAGAAGAAACATTCAGCCTTGACTGCGAGCCTCTGGGTTACAGCAGATACAGGATATTTGGTGGATCTCACCCCGAATATATGAACCTTCAGGAAGACATGATTATCAAGCTCCTGGCTATTGCCAAGATATGGGAGAAGCGAATATCGTCGGACTGAAGTAGAAGGGAGAGTACAATAGACCATAAGGTCGAAGTACAATACTCAAGATGTATCTATCTAACCCTAGATATGCGTATAATTTGGCAAGATTTAACGATTGTCATTCATTGTGATTTAACGACAATTGTCATTTCGTCATTTTCATACGTTTTTAGGTTTTGATGAAAAATATTTTGATAAAATTCGGATGACGACTCGATGCTTGCGGCAAATTATCACCAAAAGATTCGTTCAGAAAATTATGAAAATAATCATGAACATTGATTATAGAACAGAAGTGTAAGTTTAACCAATACTATTTTGATAAGAATAAAGATCATTCAAATAATCAAAGAGAACTCTAGGTTTCTTGAAATTGCATTTCAAATTTTGCCATATACAAATTGAGAAAACAGATAATGAATTTAGACAATGGCCCAATTCCAAATTCTGATTTAATAAAATTAAACCATTTTCAAAAAAATCTAAACCTGAATATCAAGGTTAGCTTCGATACCCTCACTTTAGTGACAAAAACAACGCCGCATAATCACAAAAAGAGACCGTCATTATATAGCTGGAATTCTTCACACACCTAATCCTTTTAGTCAGTCAATTCAAATAATCCTCAGGTCAGATCATACCCTTAGTCAAATCATATAAAAGACAGGACTTTTTTAATATCATTGTGAGACACGCACCAAATTAGCAACAAACAACATATCTCTGAATCCATATCCCAGAGATAGTTACGATTACCTAATTCATACTGATGATGACTATATTGTAGTCGAAATACGTATTTATAAAATACAAATAAATGTTCTAGGAATTGGGGCAAAATTTGAAAAGTAATATTAAGATACGCTTAGTTTAAGACAAATATAAGCTTAGTTTATACACATATACACAAAACGTTAGGTACTGCAGGTTGTCTATTTTTATTATGCAAGTATAGCTTGTAGTTATCCCATTACATATAGTTCAGATGCTGGAGTAAGTTTGTAAAAAAATAATTTAATGACTGAGATCTAATGACGTAAGAGTTGTAATCAATTAATTTAGATACAAACAATAATAATATTGAATTCGGTATTTGTTTATTTAATCATGTTTAATTGTTCGTTACACACATACATACAGATTCGTTTTGATTTTTTAGTACTTTTAATAATTTTTTTTTAATAAGTTATATATACAATAGTAATAATTCATAATCAGTACAATACGGTCATTAATCAATAACAAATGTTATTAATAGTAATAATAATAAATATATTAAAATAATAATAAATAAAGACAATACATAAATATTATGAATTGATTTTGTTTTTTTGAACTATTCTCAATTATGTAAAAAAAAGACACACAAATTATGTTACATTGATTGATCAATTTATAATTAATCAATAATATATAAAGTTATATTGATATATTATTATGTTGATTGATTGTTCCTAGTAAATACGTATTGAGACCAATTTAACAAAAATGAAAGAACCGATTGAATTATTATTTTCACATTAATCAATTTGAAAAAACTTTAATTTTTTTATAAACGACATTTAATTAAAAAACATTTAAATTATAAAATATTCAACAAGTTTTCGATAATTATAACAAAATATTTCGTGTTTGATTTGGTTTTGAAATATTTTTATTTTTGTCGTCTAATATGAAATACACGGTGGTACCTTACTATCAGTCAAATATTTCTATATAAATACACACACATTTAGTTTTTTGTGGTTAAGTGATATGGATGTTTCAAAATTTTGTTTGATCGCTCTTAAAGTGTGTTAAAAATACCTTAGTACCTATCTGTCATTTGAAAACATAATCGATAGAGACACTAGGGTAGAAAAATGGTGGAATAGATACAGTTTTAGCAATTCTTAAGTTGTAAGATCAGTATCTATTGAGAAAAGTTTTTGTGTAAATTGTTAACTATAAAGGAATTTATGGATTTGTACCAAATAATAGAACTCATAAGGTACACATGGCTATAAAGTGACGTTCTTTTTATTCAAAAGTTCAAAATTGATTTGTGTCGCCCATTCGGTTTTCGAAAAAAATGTTTAGTAAAAAAAATTTTAATATTTTTATGACGAACAACGTTTATTCCAGATATTTTTTAGAAAATTACATAGATTCGCAGCATCTCGATTGCTTTAATATGAGATACCTATTTTTGGTACCTATTTTTGCTAGTCCAGGTTAATATTAAATTTGAGACATTGAGATTAAACATTTTTAATAAAATCGCAGTAGAATAAAACCATGCACAGGTTGTTTATCACGTTGACCTTAGTACTATGAAACAAGATAACTGATAACTGACTAGAGGATTCATAAATATTTTGTTTCATATCACATTTAATTATTATATTTTATTTCAATTACACTATATTTGTTTTTCTTTCAACACATGGTACACATGGTACACAAAAGTAGTGTTCTATTTAAAAAATTTTATAATTGATGTTGCTCTTTTATTTGGTCACAAATCAATTATAAAATTTTGAAAAATTAATGTAATTTTTGTGGCCCATTATACGTATAAATAAGTTTGTCATGGTAGGCTGATGAAATTGCATTCCTGTCAAAATATTTTCGAACGATATTTGTACAGCAAAGGTTTCAATAAAAGGTTATTTCCTATATTACGTTCTATACTTATATGTCTACCAAGTATATTCAGCCCCTCCAGAAATGAAATTCTAAACCGTCGCTGAGAACTACTTGTTATTGTTCAATTCACAATCAATGGATTTTATGACGAAATACTGAAATTAGCATTTATTAGAATATAGGTGTTGTTATAAAGGCTAATAGTTAGCATTGTAAGGTTTATAAATTTATACAGTTGTGATCTACAGCATAATTCACGAAATGAAACTTTACAACGAGAGTAACATACTTGAGATGGAATGAAAAGTTCTATGGAAAACATTTCCATGGATCACGGGCTTTTAAGAAAGAATAAGGAACGGTCATGAAAAGGGGAATGTCTTTTATGCAAACCGTTAGGTAGTGTAATAAAGCATATGTCTTCTATGCCGTTCTTCATCTAATAGTCGCAAGGTTGAAACCAATTGCAATAGATGTGTTACGTTGTTGTTACAAACAAGATAAAAATGGCCAAAATAGGCTACTTTTGAAGATTTTTTTCTTCACTTCTGCCAGAGCTTATCCATTATGCATGTCTGATTTGAATCCAAATTTGTTTTATTCGTAAAGCTCTTTTTTACAACCTCAATTGTTTACTTTTCCCTTTGAAAATTCGTTTATTAGGTAAATTGGCCAAAAATAAAAACGTTTTGGCTTTTGTCAGTCTTTCGTAAAATGCTTTGGTTTTGACATACGAATCATTAAGTGTTTTAAGACTCCCTAAAGATATTTTCTCAATTTACTTAATAAATACCATTATGGGAAACGGGTACATTTTACGAATTGTTTCAAGAAAAAAAGAAGTCGCGAGATTAAAGAATTTATTTTCTTCAAGCAGAAGTCTTGACGAACAATTTTTATTTGTACAACTTAAATTAATAAACATTTGTACAAATTTTAATTTAAAAAAAGATGAAAAAGTCTCAATTAAAACACATTTAATATTTTCATAAAATGGACCGTTTTGGTAACTTTAAATCATTTTTGTAGCTTCAAAAAGACGCGTTACACGTAGTTCAGACAGGGAGTCAAAACGTGTTTATTTTTGGCCAACTTGGCTGAATAATTATCATTTTTTGACTGGACATATTAAAAGTCTATCTGCAGACTATTTTGTCTATCTGCACAAACAATTTCAATTAGGTTTTTTGTTTGCAACAACATAAGAAATTCGTCGCAATTGGTTGGAACCTTGCAATTTTCAGTGGTTGAACAAACTAGGTTTTTTAGCGTCAAGTTTTCGCAGTTAATCCTTTTGTGATGTGACACTTGAGATTGCCTCTTAATTTCGAAAAAAAAACCTTGAAACATCCATGCATGATCGTGGATCGAATATGTTTATTTTTTATATTTCAGAATAAATCAAAGCGAACAAAAAATAATATAAATTTCGAGTCTATATGTAAGTATATATTTTAATAATGTATATAACAATATCATATTTTCAATTTTTGTAATGTTAATTTCTATTTTTTCTTTTTAAATAAAATCAAACAGGTAGGTTAAGGGCGATTATCTTTGTTTTATCAAACGTAAATCATATAAAATACCATATGGTTTAAATTTGACATGTATTAGATTAGGAGGAAATAGCGGATGGATTCAAAAAATTCATAACCGAAATTATTCCTTTGAATCATCCAGAGGACTCTCATCGATTAACTTTAACACATAATGTCTTACTATAATTGAAAATAATTTTTGGCGCATTTGATCCGTTTTTTTGAGATATCGAGCTTTCAAAATTAACTTTGATTTGGTAAAACGCCCTACGTGTGTCGATTGAAATGAAATTTGATAGGTAAATTTGAGTATAGATAAATATTAGTCTACATGATTTCAAATTTTGTGGTAAAATGCATATTATATAATATAATATGATGCATATTATGATATCAAAGTTGCGACAGCGTATATAAACAATAAATAAGTTTAACAGAAACATACATTTATATTAAGTGAATAAGAGAAAGACATACACATATATTATGCCTATTTATCAAAATTGTCTAAATTATAACAATTAAAATTATAGAAATGTACATGTGTTATATGCCTGTCTCTTTTTCTCTTTACAAATTATAGGATTTACAAATTAAACTTCATATTCGCTGTTGCAGTTTTGATGTCCCAATGGGCTAACATGGAGGATTATACGGTGTATATTTCATATGCATATCACTTTGAAATTTGTCTTATAAAGTATTGAAAATAATTCAAGTCCTTTTTAAAAGTTGAACCAAATTTTGTAGATGCTACCATCAATTTTCATCCCAATCAAAATCAATTTGCTTCAATAAGCAAACATAAAGCTATTTTTTTAAAGTTTTAAATGAATTGTTTGTGAAAAATGGCTGAAATCCGCCATACATGTTCTGAGAAACTTTGATTATGGTAACGTATAGTATAAAAGATAGCAACGTCGCGAAAAAAATGTTCCTAATAATGCTAGTTTTTAGATATGTCCTTTCTAAGTGAATTCAGGTAAAAATGCGACACGTCTGTAGTCTCAGAACCATTGCGTTTACCTGTGCGCATCTTGGTATACTGGTAAAAATTGCACACAAATATACAGACTGTGTTGGAATGCTTTTCCAATAGAGAATTAATGTTAAATATTATTTATTACTGGCAGGCCGTGCTGTTACTATGCGGAGTCAGTCAGTACACTTGTAATGAGAATCATCTCATATGCGTATGGTAGTTTGTCATTTAAGAGTGTGTACTGACTCATTGACTGTGTGTATTGTGTGTACTGACTCATTTAAGAGTGTGTACTCATTACATGTGTACTGACTGACTCCGCACGGCCAGTAACCACACGGCCTGTCAGTAATAAATAATATTTAACATTGATTCTCTATTGGAAAAGCATTCCAATACAGTCTGTATATGAATAGTATAGTAATGTTAATCAACATGATGAAAGCTGTAATAGTTGGTATTATACCCGCCTCCGGCCGCGATGCTCAGGGTTGGACTCCAGGTGACGTCGATTAATCTTTTTTTAAATAGTTTATTTTGTTGCTTTTAAAAAATTTGAATTTAATGGTTAATGTAAGGACCATTAATATTTTTTTTTTCGAAAAATTTTTAATGGAAAAAAGTTGCATTAACCATTAAATTCAATTTTTTTTAATGGCAATAAAAAAGTATAAAAAAAAATTTGAACAAAATTTAATTGGTGTCACCTAGAATCGAACCCTGGCCATCCTGACCGCAGGGCGAGTGACATACTAACTATTTCATCTTTGATCTATTTATACAGTACTATAAATAACTAACTATAACTTATAACTCGGCCTTGCGCACTATCGTGCTCTAGATTGTAGATATGTACTTGTGAACAATTGACATTACCTATACAAACACGATGCGCACAGGTAAACGCAACGGTTCTGAGCCTACAGTCGCATTGTATCCTCAATTGAATTCAATACAGAAGGGCAGATCTAAAAACTAGCATTATTAGAATCAATGTTCGAAAACGTTGCTATCTCAAGGCCCAATTACACCTACCGACTAGCTCGGCCGAGTATATCGATGCGGCGAGTAGGTGATCACATTCCAGCTGGTCAGAGCGAGACAGAGACCAGCCGGTGTTTGTCTCTATAAGTAACTTATTTGAAATCCCACAAACACTCGTGAGTTTTGTATTCCTGAATAAACTTCATTGTTGTTTCACTTGATCACTTGGACATTTTCAAAACGAAAAAACAAAACAAATTGAAAGAAAGAGGGACAATAATTGACTGATAATGGATAATGATAAGAAAGTTGCAATAGAACACGGGTACTGGCCAGCCGCAAACGTGATTACACTGGCCAAGTGGGAGGGCGAGTGGCGAACGACCGAGTGGATGAGAGGTCCCTACTCGGCCGAGAAAACAGAACATGATTCTATTCACTGACTCGCCCAAAATCACTCGCCCGTCGCCCGGTCGAGTACTGCCTCGGCCGATAACATTGCGGAGTACTCGGTAGGTGTAATTGGGCCTATATACTAGTAGTATTAGCGTAAAATTTGAAGTTGACCTCACCAAACCTCTCTGGATGATTCAAAAGAAAAATTTCGGTCGAAAAGTTTTCTTACTCATCTACCGTTTCTACCTAGTCCATATAGAATATTTATTGAAATAGATGGATTTAAAAAGAAAAAAATATCCTACCAAGAAAATGTATTGGTTTTTTTTGTTTTTGTTTATCATCGTAATTATTTTATTTATTCTAAGAAAATTATTACTCGTTTTTTTTCTTCTTCATATCTTAGATAATAAATTCGTGCAGTAAAAAAATTTTTATAAATCAATAATATTTCAAAATTGAAAATTACAAGTAAATTTATAATTTTTAATTTTGCACAAGAAATAAAAATTGTATTTTTTTGGGGGATACATTTGTATTTATTTATTTTTTTGTATTTTTGAAGTTTTTTTGGGTTTTTGACACAATTATTAGTATTATTGTTTTTAACTGTACAAAATATTGTTTACTAGTAGACTTTTACATAAAATTTAAAAATATTTTGATAACGATGACACTATATTTTTGAGCTAATTAATTCATAATTAACACTGGTGTTAATACTTTTGTTTGTTTAAATATAAATCTTAAATTCAGTTTTTTTTTTTTTTTTTAATTAAATTTTTAAATATTATTTCAATAATTTTCGTATAATTTGTTTCTGTTGAGGAATTTTGTAATTAAAATTGTATCTTTTTTTAATAATAATTATAGGTAAAATAGTAAAATACTGTTAATAGTAAAATGTGAATAAAATTATTTTAACTATTTTTATTTGCATTAAATAAATATACTGATTTTGTGTTATCACGAAACCACCTTGACAAAGCACCCTTTCAAATTCGTGCGTTTCGTTTAACCAAAGCTGTAAATGAATTTTCAAATATAATTAAGACATACACTATGTTTAGTTTACATCTTCGTATAGTAGATCTCCCACGAGTATGAGAGAGTACTTATGTATACATTAAGCAATGTGTATGAGAAGGAGGTCTTATAGGTTTGATAAACAAGCATATTTTTCATAACTGTTCGAGTGGTCACCAACTACGCAAACCTATAAGACCTCCTTCTCATACACATTGCTTAATGTATACATATGTACTCTCTCATACTCGTGGGAGATCTATTATACGAAGATGTAAACTAAACAGACGGTATATTGGATGTTGTTTCTATCAGAAGTATAAACTAAAGCAGCATAACAATGATAGATACATTCTACTCCTTCAATGATTTTCTTTATGTATTTAAATATAAAATTCTTCTCCTTCTTTATCCTCGTCTTTCAAATGAGGAAAATCCACGATGTGCATTATTGTCAGATGGCGTCCATGTTTATGCGAAATTTTTAGTGTCTATACTTATTCGAAAATTATGCTGGTGAAGCTGTAACTGTGAATGATCTTCAATATCGTGAGATGGAAACTCAAGTTTTGTGGCCTGAATTGATTAATAAAAAGTACGGCGTAACCTGTAACATTGCTTATGAAACCATTGAGCTATTGCAGCCTAAATTTAGTTGGTCGTGTCATCTCTAGAAACTGTGATGTTAATAGATCTTTTAAATTCGAATAACGATTTGTTTTTGTTTCGGGCAGAATGTCAAATTTTACAATAAGATGAACAAGGACGTGAAATATTACTTACTCTTTTCTTCACATTGATTTGTTTGACATTCTGCCCGAAACAAAAACAAATCGCATTTTGAAATAAAAAGGTCTATTGGCCACAAGATCATGTAATCAGATACCGATGGACTACTTTATTTGAAATTACAAGAAAACCCAGGTCTATAAGAGTAGCCCATAATAGATTCCTGAACTAAAAAACGAAATTACTCGCGTTATTGGTGAATTAGATCCGCAATTGTACATAAATGTCATTGGAAATTTTGACAAAAGAATTGTGTTTAAATGACATAAGTAGATTGAAGATTTAAATTATCAAAAAATTCTTTTGAAATTAACGCCATCTATCTTTTATTCAAGCTAATCTTAAAAATTAATTTCAAGTTCTTTGAAACGAACAATATTAAATTATTATTTACCTATTGAATGGACCAATAATTTAATTATTATCTCCATTAGTTTTTTCCAGTGACAGTTTGAGGTAAAGATGGTAATATGAGTCAAGCATATGGGCTGGTAAATTATTTGGTTAATTAACCAGTAAAATAAATTTTCAAAAGATAATTTACCAATTATTTTTCTATATTATTTTATCTAACTGCAAATGGCGTATTGTTTCTAAGACTCTTCAAGGTAGTAATAAAAAAAAATGTTTGAAAAATACAGGGCACTAAAAACTTATTTAATTGTCTGGTAATTTACCAGCAGTATATTGGTAAATTAAGTAAAAAATATATTTTACTGGTAAAATCGTATCACTAATATGGGCTATGATGGTAACATAAGCTCCCTTAACATATGATCGTACAGCGCACAAAATCTAGCAGGAATTAACTACTGGTGTAGTAGTTTCTTTCGCTACTAAAGCTCTTTGATTAAATTTCGAATGACAGTTATAGCGTGACTAATGTGGTGTTTTAAAGTCTTTGTAATAAATAAAATTGCGTTCTTATGGTAACAAAAAGTTACCATAAGAAATTGTACAATGTACAAAAACCCTCTAAATTGATTTTTTTATCGAAACATAAATTGGGGTCCTATATTACCATCTTTATATATCTATGATTTGTGTGCCTAATAATTAAATTTTCTTGGCAAGTTTAGGATTTCTTGTGAAACTTTCATTAGATATTATTTGACTTTCTAAGCTAGCTCTAAGGCAGCTAGTGCCAAACTACAGCCAGAATCACCTATATGTGCTTATCTGTCTTAAAATGCAATAATTGAAAATTCATTTACGCAACTCATATAATCTTATATAAACAAAGGTCAAATTTTTACTGAAATATAAAACTTGAACAGTATTAACATTACGACTAAAATGTGTTATAAATAACTTAAATCATATTTTTTCTAGGTTAAAATCACTTGTATGTCACAATCACTTATAACTCTTTCTATAAGCGATTAGACAATTGAAATCCTACAAATCAATATTATTCAAGGTATTTATTGCATATTTTGTTTCACGAAATAAAAATTAATTTTTTATATATAACTACAGATTTTTTTTTTCATTTTCTAATATCATTACTTTTTTAAATATATATAAATTTTATTAGAAAAAAACAAAGAGAACAACATAAAACAATAGAAACAAAATTAATTAGACACAAACACAGTCTTTATTATTTTTCGGCATACATTTGAATTACTTCAGTCTTTGATGTCAAGAATAAAAAATTGTTTCTCATTGCTTCAATTACTTGCTTTGTGTTCACATATTTGTGATTCGATTTATATTTTTAATCAATAGTGAATTGTAATTTAACATTCATCATATCATTGACGGATACCAGTAACAAATGGTTTCATTTATTTCTTGATTATTTTTTTAAAGCATTTATTCTGATTTTATTTTTATTCTACAGTATGTAACAAAACAAATTTTTTATTCACCAATTGAATGAAATTTTAAACAGATAATAATTTTGTGTGGGTCAAGAAAGAGAAAAATTCATTATTAGATAAAAATTCGTTATCCTATTGAATGATAGTTTCCTAATGGAATCACAAAGTTGAATCTATTTTAGTGCGTTGAGGTCGTATTCTACTCTGATCATAAAATACAACAGTCAGCAAACTGACTATTGCAATAGTCAGCAAACAAACTATTGCACTGGTAATTAATGCATTTTATTCAGTGTGATGTTAAAGCAGCGTCAGATTTGTAGTTTTAAGAGTCCTAAACACTGCCCAAAAATAAGAATCTCTCAATCTAAAAATTGATATTTTAATTTCTGAACGTTCGTATCAACTGCTTTTTTGTATTCGAAAATCATTTTACTTAAGGATGTCTTATCAAAAGTTTCTCATATTATAATTTTAATTGCTCTACTGATATTTATTTATAGTATCAGTTCAAAAATTGACGACCTAACAAAGGCGGGTATAAAGTAACGGCACTAAGTGCAGTAAAATTTTCAATAAAAGACACTAAAATAAATTATGGTCTAAGAGCTGGCTACATAAAAGTGAACTGATCGAACATAGTCGTGATTTTTTCTCATAAGTTTCCAATGATATCGTCAAAGCAAGAGCCGCATTTTGCAGAAGTCTCATTGGAGGCGGGAGAGTGTGGGTGGGGGATCAATCGTGTAAAGTTTTGAACAAAAAAAAAAGATCGAACATAGTTCTGATAATAGGGAATATGCATGAAAATTTTTTTCACTTCAATTAAACCATGTTTACTTGACAAATATCAAGGTAAAATTACTTTTTAAATAACTTTAAAAATAAGCGGGATATGAATGATTGAAATTCCCGAATAGACAAAGAGGGTGATAACCCTCTTGACATGCATTGTGACGTCATAATGTACTATCACCATTTAAAATAC
The DNA here is from genome assembly GCA_963920215.1 of Nineta flava. Classification (NCBI taxonomy): domain Eukaryota; kingdom Metazoa; phylum Arthropoda; class Insecta; order Neuroptera; family Chrysopidae; genus Nineta; species Nineta flava. Next base: position 13,462,314 of record OY986045.1, on the reverse strand, counting down.
ACGTAAAACTCCGCTTTGCAAGAAAGAGACAGATAATAATCTTTAAAAGCTTATAGCTTCCTTGATATTTGTCGGATTTTAATTTCGTTTTTAAATATTATTACAGTATTAACAGTATTTTCATATTCTGAAAATAAATATGACATATTTGCTATCATGCATATACTCTATTGGTGTAGTATTACATTTTGAAAATAGAAATTGAAAGAAAATGTTAAATTTTTTGGTCATTTAGCATCACTTTTAACTTACAAATTTATGAAAAATCTGATTGTATTGTAAACTTGCAGTAAACAAATGTGCAGAACTATATTTTATGAGTTTAATTTTAACTCAAAGTTAACGACTTTACCGCTTCTGGGAGCGGTTGGGCCTCAACCTACACTTCTGGGAACATTTTCTTGCAATTTATATTTTAAAAATGTAATACTACACCAATTTTTAGAACTATGTTCGATCGTTTTTTTGTTTAAAACTCTATACGATTATCTCCCCGACTACACTCTTCGCCTCCAATGTGACTTCTGCAAAATGCGGGTCTTGCTTTGACGATATCATTGGAAACATATGAGAAAAAATCACAACTATATTCGATCAGTTCACTTTTATGTAGCCAGGTCTTAGACCATAATTTATTTTAGACAATGTTTAATTTTAACACCCCAAATAGTAATTCACCCCAAATAGTAACAGTGATAAAAAAGTTTTGAAAATTCTAAATTTCACCTCAAAAATCGTCTCCCGGAGGTTTCCAGGGTCGCTAATTACGAATATGAGGTCCAATGGTAAACCATATGGTAAACAAAATGCAGTAACAGTTAAATTAATTAAATATTGATATGGAAAAATTAACTCATCAACCAGGAATCGAACCTCGGCCCTTTAGATATCCAGTCCAGTGAAATTAAATATGTATCTCTGTGTGGTAGGTAAGTATATAACGTGGTTAAATCTCATTTTTCAGAAATGAAAATATTATACAACGTAAAAACAAACCAATTGGCGTGCTGCATGAAAATTTTTTTTCACTTCAATTGAACCATGTTTACTTGACAAATATCAAGGTAAAATTACTTTTTAAATAACTTTAAAAATAAGCGAGATATGAATGATTGAAATTCCCGATTAGACAAAGAGGGTGATAACCCTCTTGACATGCATTGTGACGTCATAATATACTATCACCATTTAAAATACACGTAAAACTCCGTTTTGCAAGAAGGAGACAGATAGTATAATCTTTAAAAGCTTATAGCTTCCTAGTTATTTGTCGTATTTTAATTTCGTTTTTAAATATTATTACAGTATTAATTTCATATTCAGAAAATAAATATGACATATTTGGTATCATTCAACTACCCAATTGCATAATATATTTTTAAAATTTTTTAGTTAATTTGTACCGTATTCATTCGCTTCTTACGAAAATATTTCGAATAATAGTTGTTGGTAAATTTATAATGAACAATTTTTATCCGAAGCATTTACTCAAAAACCGATTGAATAAGGCACAAATCAATTGTAAAATTTTTTTAAATGTGCGTCAATTTTATATGTGTATGTGAAATCTAAGAAATCTGAAAAAAGCTCCCGTTTTGATGTTTTCGATAAAATTGGGAGTTCTTGTTCTAGTTCCTCAATTTTCATAAAATAAATATTTAAATTAACTTCATTAATTTAAGTTTCGAATATATTTTGTTTAAAAAAAATAATATAATAATAATTTTTTTTTTAAATTATATTATATTTTATTTTACCTAAAAAAGTAAAAGCCTTTTCTATATTTAATATCTGTTACTATTTTGAATAATATATTCAATTTCGTTATATATAATGACTTATATTGTGTTACAATGTATTAATAATCTAACAGAACTCGATTTCAGAAGTCCTTGATAAAATGTTACACACTGTAAAACATAAAACATATTACTGATCAATCATAAAAAAGAGCATTAAAATAAATGTTTACAATAAAGACTGCATTTATTCTATAAAATGTTTGAAATTGTAATAAAAACAAAGAGGAATACATATTATGTAAATGTCTTTGTTAAAATTTTAATAAATATGATTCAAAAATGTGCATTTTTTTTTTTTAAATACAATTTCACTAAATAATTTTTTAAATAATTCCTACAGTACTCAGCCGTTTGTTTATGTATTTATTATATATAGTTTGTTTATTTATTAAATAGTCATTACAGCTTAAATAACAACTGAGCATATCGAAGTGATTGTGTTTCATTAAAAACTTTTATGTAATATTAAATTAATAATTCTTAATAATACTTTCTTTAATAAATCCACGTATGTTTACGTAATTGATTAATAATAAGTGCATTGGTTTTGTTGTTTAGTTTCTATTAATTTGCACTGATTATTTTTCTTTTTTTTTCTTTGTTGAGTAATTTTTTTTTTAAGTTTTTTTATTTTTTGATTTTGATTTGGGGCTTTTTAATAATTTCAGTCGTAATTGATTTTTAAGATTTTTTTTTCTTCATTTTTTTTAATAATTAGATTATGTTTTAACTATAATAGAATTATATTATAATATACCTTAGCCGAAGTGTGCAAATTTTATACAAATGAAAAAATGGTTTTTATTTAATATTACACTGTATGTTGCAAGAGAAAACTGGTTTATGGTGATATAAAATGCCAATTTGGTCGTTAAATTTTTTTTTCAATTAATAGGAACTAGAAAATGGAATATTTATGTGTGTGTGTGTTTGTGTGTGTGTGTTTGTATTCTTTAAATAAGTTTTTTTTTGTTCTATATTTATAATATTTTCATATAAAATCAATATATGTGTAGTTTAATCGGCTTTGCTACAATCGACTAAGGACTTTCTCGACCCTGTTAAGTTACTACCGGAGGCCTTATGGCGACCAGGTAACGTATGCGAGCCACCTTTACCGTCGGCGTCGTCGGGCCGTTTAAAGGTGCTCGTGGAAGTAGTCATCATCGCCGCAGAGGTCGGTACCGACGAAGATGACGTTTGCATATTGTCTACTGCGGGTATCAGCACATTGTCCCTTGGTTTCCACACTGGTGACCCTATAACAATTTTCAAATTTTAATTAAATAATATAATTTTAGGAATAAAATTTTGTGCTACTAATTTTTTATATATGGTTGGAAAAATCATTATTCGTTTTTAGAGTATTTTTATATCGTATTATATTTCTTTTTTTCCCATTTTCTTCAATATTTCCAACTACATATAAAATATTAGATTATGGGTCACAATTTATGTGCAGAAATCCAAAAGACATTGAAACTATTGAAATCTACGATACTAAATACATACAAACTGTATATTTAAATTTTATTGTTAAATATCTAGTTTGTAAGTTTTTATTTATTTATTTTTATTTTGGTGAGATTATAACAACTTGGTATTAATTATTATTAATATACGCTATTTAATTTGGTTTGTGTTTAGTTAGGGTCTAATGCCCGCCCGGCCGCACTGTGATAATTATTATACACATATGGAGTATTACAGTTTGGTAATTTTTTAAAACGGAAATATTGATGATAAAGTTATACAAATGGGTCATTAGAATCAGTATTTTGTAAGATGAGAATTGCTTCCGAATTAAAATAGATCACGGTTTGGTATTGCATACTGATTAACGCTTCATATGTTTATCGAAAAGGAATGTCCAAAATTTGTACCATTATTGTAATGATAACAAAATTGGGGGGTATCATTTTGGTTATCTCCAAATCACTGTGCCAAATACGAATGCGTATTATACTAAGATAGGCTTAGGAACAAATCTTAATAGGAATTCGAAATCAAGGTGTAAATAGACCATTCAAATTAAATTGCATGCATTGTCATTAATATGGAAATCAATAAAAACGATTTATATATCCAGTTGTTAAAGAAGGATTTTCCAAAAGTGATATCAGGATTTTAAAAAAAAAAGTTTTATTTATGCTAATATCGTATACAAATGCTGTTGTATTCAACACACATCATGTTAGACACTACAGGCATTTCAGATTTTAAAGAAAAATATTAGGGGAGACTCATGTTTGATCTCGAACTTGATTTCAATCATATAATTATTAGCCGTGGTCGGCCTAAATAAGTCCTTAGTAAACTAAGTAAGTTAGTCAGAGTACTGAGCTAAGTTGTTGGCCGGGACACTTTATAAATACTAAGAAACTTTCCCTATGCCGCCATTGCTCTTAGTATGTCACGGGTATTGTTGCCAGATCTCCCGTTTAACGGTAGATCTACCGCTTTTTTAGTATTTCTACCGTTTTTTTCTTAACCTATCTATTTTTTTGAGTAAATAAAAAAAATTTTGAATTTGTGTCATTTTTTCAATTTTTTATAATAATTATTAATTTAAAACTCCCCAGTCGTACAAATACAAAATCAGTCATTACAGACCATATTCCATTATTTGAAATAATGGAATATGGTTCTGTAATTACTTTAAGGTATTATTTTACAATGGGATTTTAAACAATAAGTAATGCAATTATTGATAAATACAAAGAATTAATATTATTTAATATTTGAAGAAAAAAAATTCTATAATATATTAAATACTAATGTAATATAATTTTAATTATTTTGAATAAAAATATTTATTTCAAACTATTTAAATTGGAATTTTCACTTTTTGAATCTACCGCTTTATTTTGGTGGATCTACCGCTTTTTAAGAAATCGGGTCTGGCAACACTGGTTATGATACTATTAAGTAGCAAAAGATAGTGTGTCCAGGCCGAAACTCGCTGCGCTCAGATGCTCAGAACAAGATTTTATTTACTCTGACTAACTTACTTAGTTTACTAAGGACTTAGTTCGGCCGAACACGGCCATTAACGTCTCTGTTTAAATCAGATGGATTGACATCTGTTTAAAATTAATGTAAAAAAATATCTTAAACATTCTTTTGGAAAACCCTTTAAGATAAAGATTTTAATAAATTAAAAAAATATAATCAATTTTTATAAATAATTCTCTAACTATAAATACAAGTAAAAATTTTGATGAAAAACATTATTTAAAAATGTAAATCATAAATTGAATAACATTTTGATTGCTAAAAATTTTTACTATAAAGATTTGGAAACAAAAGGCCAATTATTCAACAACGAATTTCATCACAACAACATTTATCGTCAACACAATCTCGTGTTCTATATATTTCTTCGCCATAACCGTCAAGACTCATCGTCAACAATTTTGGCGACGAGGACGGTGTAACTATATGCTATCCTTTTCCTTCGTGTTTACTACTCAGATAACATTGCATACATGTGGGGTTTTCAATACTTAACGATCTGGATACTTTTAAACTACTTTTTGGACTTTTTAACATTTCTTTTGCAGCATGCTGTTCGAATGTAATTTGTGGTTGATTTGATGGACTTAATATTTTTGCATCGTACGAATTACTTTTAAGTGATGATAACTTTATTATTTTTGGTGAACTTTTACCACTACGCGATTCTGTTGAATTATTTCGTGATGATATTTTATTTTTAATGATTGACTTGGTTGGATATGGATCACTATTTTTACGAGATATATGATACGTTTTCTTAGGATTATCTTCTTCACTATTTTTACGCGAACTTGATGTTAAACTTGATTTACGCGATACATTAGGACTAACTGAATGGGATTCCGACCGAGAACTTCGTCGATGTTTGATAACAATTACTTCTTCACTGCGATTATTGCTATTAGATCGGTCACGTATTTTTTTCGGGGAACGTTTCGGTGATGATCGATCAAAACTATTGTCGGTTGGTAGTAAATAAATGCTCGATTTGTTACTGTCTTGGCTACGATTAGGCGATCGTTCTTTTTTATGTTCGTTGGAATTATTTCGTTTTGGAGATTTTTCACGTGATATACCGTTTTCATTTCGTTTCGGAGACTTTTCTCTAGTTATTCCGTTTTCATTTCTTTTAGGGGATTTTTCACGTGTAATACCATTTTCATTTCTTTTGGGCGATTTTTCACGAGAAATATTGTTTGTTAAAAGTTTTTCTTTACTATCCATACGTTTGGGAGATTTCTCTCTTTTAATATTATTTGGGGATTTATCTCTAGTAATATTGTTTGGTGATTTATCTCTAGTAATATTATTTGGTGACTTATCTCTAGTGCCGTTATTTGGAGATTTATCTCTGGAAATGTTATTTTGTGATTTATCTTTAGCAATGTTATTTGATAATTTATCTCTAGTAATGTTATTTGATTTATCTTTGGCAGTATTGCTTGGAGATTTATCTCGAGAACCGTTATTTGGAGATCTATCTCTAAGAATGCCATTAGGTGATTTATCTCTCGTAACATTACTTGGAGATTTATCTCTAGATGTATTATTTGGAGATTTATCACGCTCTATAAATTTTTTAGGTGAAATTTTCTTAGGTGACTTTTCATTATTATCACTTAAGGAATTCGTACGTTTTGGTAATTTTTCATTTGTATCGTTTAAGGAATGCGATTTTTTTGGTGATCTATCCTGAACATATTTTGATTGATCAGTTAAATCATCAGACTTAGATCTAGTTTGATATTTTTTTGGTGAAATACTATCTATTTGATCTACTACATTCGATGCATGTACATCAGCTTTTATTTGAATGTTGCTTATTGTAGTTTGATCTTGTGGACTGTTATTTTCAATTTGATGGTTATTGGATGGTGATGATGATGAACTATCCTTACCTAAATCCCTTACAGGCATAGGATGATAATGTTCCGGATGATGTGATGATTGTATTAATCGTGCTTGTGAACCAGTGCTACCAGCAGATAATGTTGATGTTGTACTAAAATTGGTATAAATTGGACTATATTAGAAATATATCAATACAGACTTAGTAAAAAAGTATCAGTACCTAAGTGTTAAATGATTGGGTGTACGTCCAAGTTGAGCTTTTGATTTACTAACTATCGTAGTTCCTCCTGCTTGAGAATCTTCTTCACCTTCCGACTTTGTGCCGGGATCACACTTTTCATTATCCATAATTGTTGTAGGTCGTTTGGGTGGTGGATCCGCCGCATCTCCTACTGTTTTGCTTCTTAATCTAAATGCACCGGTGGTTGGAGGACCATCTTCATTCTCTTGACTGACATTATCATAATCAATATTACCAGCTGAGAGTCGTTGCGCATTCTTTGATTTCTTTGGCTTTCCTAACGTATGTGATCCTTGCATTATTACTGGTGGTTTGTTACAACTGGGCCTTTCTAACGTTTGACTGTTCATGTTGTCTAAATAAAAAATAAAATATCAGCAAATAATTAAATTTCTAACTTTTAATTTAATTTATTTCATACCTTTGTGCGAATGAAGTAAAATACTAGACCCCGAACCTAATTTATTTGCAGGAATTGACATATTTCTAACTGATTCTCGAATGATTTGTCGAATTGTTTTTAGGAATGCATTTCGGAAATCAGCAGTGCTATTTGATAAAATATAAACTTTTTCTGAACGTCTCATAACTTGACTCCGTAGGTGTATTAACTCCCACAGGAAATGTGAATCCATATCTTTAGCTGAAGATGCTCGTACTTGTACTTCAGTTACAGGAATTAGTACTTGATATCTTATAATTTCTACTTCATTTGAATTTAATTTACTTGTTACACCCTGAAATTAAATTTTTATGTTGTAATTGAAAAAATCTAAACACAGAAAGCATATAATAAAGATTATTAAAATAATCAAAGAGAACTGTAGGTTTTTTGAAATTACATTTCAAATTTTGCCCCTATTCCTATTCCTATCTAAACACTGAAAGCATACTTAGAGTGGGTAAAGCTAAGAACTAAGCTTAACACGCGTGTTAATACCTACATATAATATGCAAAAAATATATTTGAAATTTATTACCTACAATAGGAGCGACGACCGTAAAAAAACGGTGCCCATTATATAGGGGATGGAACTTTTAAAAATGATAGTACATATAGTGACTTCAATCACTTGCCTAGACAACTCTTCGAGAACTTGCGCCGACAGCGGGGCAACAACCCCCAAATCTTTTATCGCACATAACTTTTTTTCTATGTGAAAATTTGGAAAAAATCTATAGAAAGTTACCAAATAATTCATATTATTTGTGTATACTTAAGTGCAAACAAAACAATATTTGTCAAACGGTTACGTTTTTAAGACAAATTCGAGAAGACTAGCGCATACTTACAGGTAAATGCCATTGAATTTCAACGGTAAGCACGCTGGACTAGATATCCAGAGGGCTGAGTTTCGATTCCTGGTTGGCGAGTTAATTTTTTCATATCAATATTTGGTTGAAATTCAATGAAATTTTGTCTGTAAGTTTTGACTAATATTGTATTGTTGACGCTTAAGTATTTACAAATAAATATATGAATAATAATATTGATATCTGACAACAGATATGAAAAAAATCAATGATATGAGAAAGTTGGCTCTTGCGTCAGAGTCGTCTTTGGTGTAGCGGTAAGCACGCTGGACTAGATATCCAGAGGGCCGAGGTTCGATTGGCGAGTTAATTTTTTCATATCAATATTTGCTTACAAAATAATATCTATTGAAAGATACATACTTAATAACAATACGTAATTCTTAAGAATAGCTGTGTTTAAAATATGTAAAAAAAGGAAATATTTTCGCTTACTATTGTAATTGTTTGTTTGATTCTATCTGTTGGGTCAAAGCGATAAATATTTTAAGGATTGCTACATGTAAATTTTATTAAATTTTACCAGAACTGATTTTTTTAAAGAGTTCAAAACTTTTGAGCGTATTTTTAGACTAAAATGTATATTCAAATTAGTAAACGAATCCATTTATGATAAAATTGTGAAACAATGTTTGTGATGAATCTCATTGTTTTCGCAACATTTAGAAAAAAACATTTTACTTTTCTTTAAATTTCGACGACCGTTGCGAAAAACATAATTCTTGGTGTCCGATTTTGGTTGAACTTTTTTTCTGTTAATAAGTAAGAGATTTGTGATTGAGCATAGGGACACAAACTCAATACAATATATATATATGCTCAAGACACATATAATATTTTTAAGACGAAAATTAAACGGTGTCCAATCATTATTGATTAAGATGGGGAAAAATGGAATGATCTTGACAGTGAATCTTTCAAAATAATGTGTAAACATTATTGGCTTTAAAGTATTTAACCCTAAAGATCGAAATAAAAACGTGTATATTTGTTTCTCCTGTATTTTTAAATCCGGTATATATGATAGATAAGTTTAATTCTGACTTTGTAACGGTTGAAAATATTGATCGTATACAAACATTTTTGTTATAGATGTTCATAAAATGACCTACTCAGTACATTTTCGTCCGTCTGTTCGTCCGTCAACACGATAACTCAAAAACAAAAAGAGATATATAATAATTTAAAAAAACTAAAATACACGCTTCTATAGCTAGCCGAAATAAAAAGTAGAAAATAATTTTTATCAACAATATAATTAATTTGACTGTAAAAAAACGTTTGGTGCTTTTCACTTTAATTTCATATTAAGGATATTGATTTGATATTATAATTTGATGTTCAGCACCTCACGCTTTTTTACAATCAAATTAATTATTTTGTTAATAAAAGTTATTTTCTACTTTTTAGTTCGGCTAGCTATAAAAGCGTGTATTTTAGTGTTTTTAAACTATTATTTATATTTGCTTTTTGAGTGTTGAAACGAACTTTTGGATTAAAAATTTCAATCTTAAACCGTCAATATCTCTGTAAATATTAGAGAAATAGAAAAATAATAAGGAACTTAATTATAGTAAAACTAATTTTTCTATAACTTTACTTCTTATAAGTTTTTGGGTTTTTCAATATGAAGAGATATATATCAAATTTTGTGTTTTCCCCTTCTCTAAACCCCCCTTTTCCCTTACCGATTCCAGTCATGCGCACCATAAAAACGTATTGTCATCCGAACTACATATACATACAAGGTTTCATTTCGATACGACAATTAGAAGTAGGTTAAAATTGACTTTAAATATTCCGTTACATAGATACATAGATACATACCAAGTTAATAAACTTCAAATAGACTTCAAAAATAAAATATTCTAAAACCAAAAATGCACTAAAAAGTAAAAAAATAATTGCATGTTCTTGTGTCAATTTTAGTTCACGTAAGCAAAAATTTTTAAATATATGTATAGACTGCTTAAAAGACAATCAAATTATTAGGATAATATAATGTACAATTATTGTTATTTTTGGAGTCGGTGTCAGCCAAATTGAAAAAATATCGATTTTTTTTTCGAAAAAATATTGTATGTATTTAAATTTTAATGCTTCACATAAAATTTATCCTTCACATAAAATTTGGACACCGCCTCCAAAAATAACAATAATTGTACATATATATTTAAAAATTTTTGCTTAGGTGAACTAAAATTGACACAAGAATATGCAATTATTTTTTTACTTTTTAGTGCATTTTTGGTTTTAGAATATTTGATTTTTGAAGTTGGGTTTCCATTTTGTCAAAATTTTTTTAATTTCTCGCTTTTCAGTGACTTTGAAGTTCTAGGTTTTATTTGTCTGAATATGGGTAGACCAACTGAACAACCTACTAATTTTTAGTGCATTTTGTTATAACACATTTTTTTTATCCGTTTTTTTTTTTTAAATTTTTAGTGCATTTTGTCATAACAGATTTTCAGTTTTTTTTACATGCATTTTGTTTTTTTTTTGTAAAATTTTTTTTTTGGGGTCTGTTTTTTTTTGTAAAAAATTCGTCGGTTTTTAAAAAAAGTTCCTTATTTTTCCATTATGAAGGAGTATACGCTTTGAAACAAAAAAAAATTTTCGCAGAAATCGGTGATCACATATAAAATGAGGGTTTTCCTCGATTTCCAAGGGATCCCTTCATCAGAATGCGATATGGTGACAATGGGACCAATCTGAAATCAAACCCTTTAAAACAAAAACAAAAAAATTCAAAATCGGTTTATAAATGACTGAGTTCTGAGGTAACAAACATTAAAAAAAAGCAACATAAAGACGAATTGAGAACCATCCTCCTTTTTGAAGTCGGATTAGAAAGTAAGATCAAGTTTGTGCATGGGCAAAATCGGATGGTACGAAGTATTCATCTGTGAAACCGTAAGAGATAGAACAAAAATTTAAAACCAAAAAATGTTCCTTTTTTAAAAATAAATAACTTTTGTTTAAAAATTTTTCATAAATTCAGTATATATCCGGTATTTAAGCAATTAACTGAGTTAGTTGTTATTTCCTCTTGTTATTGTTTATATTATAAATATAAAAATTATTTCAAATAACATACGAAAAAATAAATCGTAATAATTCTAAACAAAACAATTAGATAATAACAGCTCGAATTAAAACGTTGTTGATTGCAATAATTCGTTTATAAAAATTTAACAAAATACTTACCATAAGTTTCTTCTTTTGTCGAAGCCGTTCTTTACATAGAAAAACAACGGCCGATTTAAATACAAAACACATAGCATGCAATTCTAATCCTTTTTTGATTTTGCCTAAAAAGTCAGATATATTCAGCCATTCAACACCACCATAATATAATAATTCACCAGGACTCAAATCAATTGGTTGTTTACACGATTTTTGATGTTGTCGATATAAATGATCAAATATTGCACCATATTCTTCATGTATTCGTTGCATTTCATTTATATGTTCAGCTACTTTTTCCATGCCCTTTAAGGCCTCTGTAATCAAGTAAATAAATAATTTATAGATTCATCATTTTGGTTTCGTGTGTGTTGAGGTCGTATCTTTTTTACATACCAACTAAATGTTGATGTTCATCAGTTGATTGATCTGTTAAATTTCTTAATTGTTGTAGTAACAATGGGTATTTTAATATCCTTTGTATTGGTTTTATAAGATACGATTCTAAGGTAAATGAATGTTGTTGTCGTGGATTACGAGCCGCTAAAAATTCTTGTAAAGCTTGATTCCCTTCATCTAAAAGTTTCAGAAATATTAATTTCAACATATGATAATACGTACATTTCTGATTTCAGTATAATTTTGTAGCGTCTAATTTAAATCACATCTAGGAGGTTTACATTTTATTTTATAAATGGCGCATAAGTAACGTTATGATTTAATCAGTGAATACATTTTTTGTTTACGTATTTTTTTTTTCAGAATTAACTTTGAAAAACTTGGGAAATTTGTGATGAGTCAGCACAGAACAAAGAACCAAAGTTGTTCAATTCTATTTTGAAAGTCAGCATTCGATTATTCAGACACAAAGATCATATCGAAATTTCTTTCATGTTCCGACGATTTAGGTACCGATTGGTTCAGAATTTTTGATGTGAATATTGCTCGGGTGCAAGCAAGTGTTGAGGAAAACCCCGAAACTTCCACCAGGCGACGTTCTCAGCAGTTGGTGATGTCTAGGCGGACTTTGCAAAGTATTTTACATACGTTACACCTTTTCCCATATAAGATTCAATTGGTTCACAAGTTAAAACCAAATTATGCACAAATACGCATTCATTAAATAAATCATAACGTTACTAATGCGCCACCCTATATAACAGGTCTTTTAATCGATTTTGATTTTCTGATAAATGAGTATAAGCTTCGTAACATAAACGAACTGTGATATGAAATCTCTATTGAAAATGTAGAAAAACATTGTCATCTTGATTTTGTTAAAGAAGTTATATACATACATGAGAAATATACTCACTATCGAAAATAAGGATATATATCCTGGTCGTAAACGAAAGTCAAGGATATTCATCTGTATTTAAACATTTTTTGCTTAGCGCAGATTTTAAATATTTTTGAAGGATTCAAAATTGTAAAGATTTTTTAAAATACTAATTTTTGCTTTCGAAATCAAATCAAAACATAATTTCTGGCAATTGTTTTGACTCAGAAGGCCTGTTCAGAAATTCCTCACGGTGACTTTCCCATAACTTCCCCGTGACCGTATATTTTACACAATTGCCCAATAAAAGAAATAGCTACCCTTCTATTATGCAGTTATGGTCAGATATTATATAGCTTAAAGGTAGCTAATGAGTAGCAAGGAGTACAATGAGTACCATTCTATGAACTTTGTAACTTAGGACTATGACTATAAGCTTTTAATTGCAAAAAAAAAAACCATATTAAAATAATAAATAGCCCAAAAACTATAGTTTTAGATTGTGAGAAATGTTGTAGTATCGTCCTTTCTTCTGATATATGATAGTAATATTCATTTGTTAAAAAAGGATACTTACTAGGATGTAAAACTTTTTGTGCTTTACTATGACTCGCACAAAATGAGCTATATAACTTGAAATGATTAACATAGTACAAAAATGCACTTCCAATCGAAAACAACACATTCTAAAAAATAAATAAAATAAATATATATTCCATAAGGATTATAATTTTAATTAAGTATATTTATTTGTACCTTAAATTGACTTGAGTGTTCAAATTTATGAAAATCAGGCTCTAAATCTAATGCTTCTTCTAAATTTTGTAAAAATTGTCGTTGGAATGCAACAATTTCTTGTATATTCCCAAATAATGCATTTATTTCTGCATTCGATAAAAATGTTTCTCTCTTTAATGGTTCTAGATAATTTTCTAATAAGCTGTTTAAATGCTAGAACACAAAGTAATTGAGTTTAAAAACGGCATTGTATTTATAATAGATATATATTTGGTAGATATAGAAATAGTTTGTGAACTAAGTATTAATAAATAAATAGGGCGGTGTATATTTAAACTGGGTGAGCTTTGTTTAAGCGAACCGGCTATATTGTAAATGGCTTAATTTAAATTGTTTTCTGTAATCTAGCGTCGATTTATTTCCATTGTTAGTAAAGTTGTCTTTCGGTTATATTATACCAACGGAAGCGACTAGCGTTTACTTTATTTGACATTTCAGTAATATGTCTGAACATTGATACCATTTTTTGACATCAACTGCTTGATATGAAAAATCATACACATCAGTTGGTAGAGCATTGGTCTAGAATGCCAGAGGTCGTGGGTTTGATCCCCATCCCTAGATGTGTATGATTTTTCATATCAAGCATTTGATGTAAAAAAATGCTATCATTGTTCAGACATATTACTTAAATGTCAAATAATGTAAACGCTAGTAACTTCCGTAGGTATAATATAACCGAAAGGCAACCATACTAACAATGGAAATAAATAGACGCTAGATTACAAAAAACAATTTAAAATATGTGAATAGTAAATAAACAAAATTAATAATACAATGGCATCAAAATTGATAGTTGATATTTTTTATTTTAAATTAAACAAAAATGATATGTTTCACGATATTCACGCATTTTCAATTTCTCAAGCAGTTTGAGAATGCGTGAATAACGCGAAACATGCCATTTTTGTTTAATTTAAAATAAAAATATAACAGTAGAAAAACGCAAAAAAGAATTGAAAAAAAAGAAATTTTATTAAATCCTTATTAATGACTTAAATTGGCGTATTATCAGAATGTATTAAGTAAAAAAGCAGTATATAAAACCAGTAAACGGGGTGGATTTTTTGATAACATTTTTCAGCCCGTGTTATTATATCGATAGTTTAGCAAAGAGTAGTAAACTATTTTTTGTTCCATTGGTATCTTTAAGTTCTACAACGATTCTTAAACTTGGTGATATGGTTATGGAAATTGCAGAATTTAATAGATAAGGCCATTACACAATGAAAAAAATAAGGTATAAGAGATAAGAAATAAGTAATAAGAAATAGCACAGCGACCAAAACACAATGGGCGAAAGGCTACAATATTCAGCCAATCACAGCGTTTGATTGCCTGCTGTTAGTGTGTGCACGAATGTCAAAAACATAGCCTAATTGTTAGCGCAATTCATTGATTCATTAATGTTTAAAAAAATTTATTTTACAGATATATTATTAATAATTTAATTTTACAGATATTTGACTACTGGAGATCAGATATTCTCTGTGGCATTGACATATCGGATAGGAGAATCGACTGCGCATAACATCCTGCGCATAGTATAGCCAGCCAATCCTGTGATTGGCTGGCAATAAGGAAAAAGGAACAGATATCCACCGCGATGGAAATTCTGTTACTATTTCTTATTCGTTATTCCTTATTTTTGAATTGCGAATTGATTAACGGTTCTGCCATCTGTTGGATTCCGCTATTCCTTGTTCCTTATTTCTTATCTCTTATACCTTATTTTTAGCGAATTTCCTCCAAAGAAAATACAGCTATTGTTTTTGCACCAATGTTGGAATTTCGTAAAAATTTCTTACTATCGCTAAAATTTATATATATATATATATATATATACATATATATATATATATACATATGTACTTTTTTTAAATGTCTGTGGACTCTCTAGCGGTCACAGTTTTATTCCGATTGGAATGAAATTTGGTATTTGAGTCGCTTTTGGTATTCTAAAGGTCAAGTTCGTAATGGGTAAAATCGGCCGAGGAGAAAGGGTGTTTAGAGGGAGAGGAAAACACAAAATTTTACTGTCTCCCTTAATATTTGAAAAATCGAAAAATTTATCAGGAGTTAAGTTGTAGGTACTAAGTTTTACTGTAATTTTGTTTCTTATCATTTTTCTGTTACACTAATATTTACATTTAAAGATTAAAAGTTAAAATTCTAAATATCTCTGTTCACATTAGAGTTTGAGAAAAAAGATCAAGTAATCACGCACCAAATTAGCAACAAGCAACATATCTCTGAATCCATATCCCAGAGATGTTACGATTAGCTAATTCATACTAATGATGACTACATTGTAGTCGAAATACGTATTTATAAAATACAAACAAATGTTCTAGGAATAGGGGCAAAATTTGAAATATAATTTCAAAAAACCTAGAATTCTATTTGATTATTTTAATAATCTTTAAGTAATGAATTGTAGAAAACTTGATTTTCTACAACTTTACTCCTTATATATTTTTCGATTTATCTAATATTAAGAGATATGTTTAATATTTTGTGTTTGTTTGACACGAATACACGAAATATATTTTATTGTAAAAAATTTTGATTGTCGTTTCCATAGTAACTATAAACTATAATCGTGATATATCGTTCTATTTTAGCTATTAATAAATTTAATTTTTGCAAATACTAAAGTCATATCAGATATTATATTTCAGTTTGATCACACTTAAATTATGACCACCAGAGAGTGATTTATGTATTCTAAGGAAATTCGTTAAGTTGACGCAGCTCCTGCATAACGAATTTTTGTTCATTGTGTAATGGCCTATAGTAATGAATTACTGATTTCAAGAAACATAGAAATAAACAAAAAAAGTGAAGAAAACATCAGAAATTAATTGACTGTCGTGCTGTAAGTTGGATTTATACCATTATCCATTCAGCCCAAAAATATAACTATTAAAAAAAATAAAACAACACGAAACAGATATATTTTAATTTCCTGCCATAAGTAGGTATTTAATCAGTTATTTTCAATTCAGTGTGAAAATATTATTACCTTAACATATGCTCGTTCTGTTTCAACTAACTCTAAAATAACTTTTCGTAATTTTTCTGCATCTGATAATTGCCGACTTGGTGTTAAGAGTGCTTGCGATGTATTGCTTGCAACCGAACCTGTTGGACTCGATTTACGTGTTTCACCTGGTGATCGACAAAAACCAGTAACTTGTTCAGCAGTTTTTAATAAATTTTCTATTTCAAATGAATTTGTTCTCGATGTTACTTTTGTGCCATCAGTTGTGGAAGACGAATGAACATTTCCAGTTGGTGCTGAAGATGTTTCTAAGTCTGTTAAAAAAATAAATATGATTTTCAATAATCGGAATGTTTGATTCAAGTAATAATTAAAAATTAATTACTCCATCCGGGTGCAGGAACAATAAGGCCACTAATCATTTCATCACTGATTATAGGCGGATCTGAGGGAGGTGGAGGGCACACTAAACTTTCAATTATATCATCAGTTGCAGAATGTAATACTCCAGTTCCTGGAAAGTAGTGACTCGGAATAAATCCATTTTCTAAATTGAAACAAACAAACAAAAATTATCAAAAAATTATTAGAAGAATATAAAGTGATAAAAGTAACCGGAAAGATTTTTTTAGGTCATGTTGAAAGAGTGAGTATTAAAGAATATTTTTCTGTAAATTGTAAAAACAATCTTACCTGCAGTTGGTCCTAAATCAGGTGGTTCTGTACGTGAAGATCGCATCATCATACAAAGTGCAAGTTCTTCTTGTAATACACTTTCTAGGTACATCATATCTAAATCGGATACTATAGCACCATTTATCACCATAATTTCGTCACCTTTAATAATACCTAAAATATTAATCGACTAATATAGACTGCAGAAGAAGTGACAGAAAGTAATAAGTGCAATTGTTACTTTTGAATTATAAAAAATTAAGGATAATTTAAATAATATATATTTGAAATCGTTTATTAATAAAAAACAGAAATCACTACTTCTAAGGTTGCTCACATCAAACAGATCCTTTAAGATATTTGAGAAAACATTATATAATAATATAATGTATTTACAGTTCTAGTAAAATTAGTTTTTTAATCTGTTATATTAGAGATGTAGGTACCTACGTACGTAAATGTGAAAATCGGTAGACTCGGAAGGAAGCAGATCGACTTTCATTTTCTCACATGCTTTTTATATATAAACGCAATGAATATATATACCGGGTGAATTAAACCTGTCGCATATTACAACACGCCTCCAGTTCCTTCCACGATCCTCGCATTCTTCAACAACATCCAATAGAAATCGATATATTGAAACAAAATGAAGACCACTCGTTGGTTGACAATCGAAACATCAAAGCACCCAAAACAATGTGCGCATAAATAATCAAATCCGGGAACCAGGGCACCGATGGACAACAAATATACGGTGTGGAGTACTAGGGAGACATATATTAAGCTTCAAAAATTCATTATTATTCTTACATGAATAAAATGAAATGTATGTATGTTAAATGAAATATACATGTGCCCCTAATATACAACCAGTCAAAAAGTTTTAGTTTACTACATGTAATACGCATCTACAATTGTCTTCGAATTTGTTTATAATTTTAATATTTTTTATTATTATCTTAAGGATGTACGAGCACTGATGTATAGTTAGCCCATTTATAAAAATTTTCAAAATCTTATAAAGTGCATTCATAAAAGTCTACAATAATGTTTATTCTTTTTTGTCGTAAGTTAACATTTATTTTAGGCCCGTCATACGGGGCCTCACAAAAAAAAATATTTAAGAAAAAAACCTGAGTTTTCGGGTATTTAAGCTACCGCCGACAGAAATAAAATTTCCTCGAAATCTCAGTTGTTTTCTTAAATATCTTCTTTTTTTAGGTCCGTCATACCGGAATTTTATTGGATCAATCTGTTTATTAATATTTCTATTGCGTAGTTTTTTTTTATTCGTCTTATTTTATTCCAAGTGAAGATTATTAAAATATGTGCAAAAATATGGATTTCTTCATAAGAGCAATGCATTAAAACTCGAACTTTATCATTAAACAATTAATCCAAGATCACCGTAACCCACCTGAAACTTTTAAAATTGATTTATATGCACTTCAACTACATGTAAACAAAAAATCAATCCAAAATTTTTTTGAAGCTTCAGTACTCGTACATCCTTAATGGTTTAATATTTTTATGCACACTATTCTGAGAATTTATACTTCCAACACTCCGAGGATCCGACGGACGGTGATATGTGTTGTGGAGTGCTAGGGGAACATGATACCTATCTAAAATTATAATTTAACATACATACATTTCATTTTATTCATGTAAGAATAATAATGAATTTTTGTAGCTTAATATATGCCTCCTTAGTACTCCACATCGTATATTTATTGTACATTGGTGCCCTGGTTCTCGGATTTGATTATTTATGCGCACATTGTTTTGAGTGCTTTAATGTTTTGCATGTCTTTGCGTCAACCACGAGTAGTCTTCATTTTGTTTCAATATATCGATTTCTATTGGATGTTGTTGAAGAATGCGAGAATCGTGGAAGGAACTGGAGGCGTGTGCTAATAATGACAGGTTTAATTCATCCAATATATATATATATATATATATATATATATATATATATATATATATATATATTAGGGTGTTTCAAAAAAAATAATTTTTTAATTTTCTTCCAAACAGGTTTAAAAGTTTCATTTAGGTATCCAAAGACGCCAGTTAAAATGTAAGAATATAATTTTGACATTAAGGGGTGGCGCATTGCACCTTTCGATTTCCCATAAGAATAACATATAGTGGAGTGCCATTAAACTGTACATTTTTCCCCCTTAGATGTCTCAGCCTCGCGATAATTATCAAGAACTACCGGTGCCATGCATCATGCTCGATGGATGTCTACAGCTTAAAGATGTTTTTATTTCAAGACGAATTTAATCTTACGGTCCACGAAAAAAAAAGCTTGAGACAAGTTTGTATTTTTGTTATTTTATTTTATATAAAAGCTTGGTATACTTCGACTTCTGCTATTTCGACGCCAAACAATGATTTGGAATTCATGAAAAAATTGATTCTGTATAAAAAAGTTAATCCAACGATCTCACGCCAAGCTTGTAAAAAAATGATGGAGCATTTGTGGTACTACAATGAAGAATTAGCTCCGATCTCATTATTTGACGACGATGTTCCCATGAATATTTAAAAAAAATAGTAGTCGCAATTTCGAGTCGAGAAGGATTTAAGGAAACTAATTTGCGGTACAATATAATCGATAACGAATTGGACTCATTATTAGAAAAAGATTCAATTTACCATATCCAATTTACCGTTTAAAAAATTAGATTTACCATACGATTTTTTGGACAAAAATATCTCAATATGGTCCAGGGATGATAGCTATAAAGAAAATGTCAAATTTAAAAAAAAATTAAGCGTCACTAACGATGTAGCAGAACGAGGTGTTACATTCATTAATCGGAGAATATTCAAGCTGCCTGACTAAGGATGAAGAACAGCTACAATACCTACTACAACTAGTCCGCAAGCATCAGCGATGTTATCCAAATTGTTGTAAAAAAAATCTCATAAAACAAATTAATGTAAATTTGCATAAATATTTGAGGGCATATAGCAATTCAAATAAATAAAATTAATAGATTTATAAAAGAAAATCACTTGTCTCTTTATTATGTCTTCCGTTAATTACAGTTAAAAAAAAATTACCATAAAAATAAATAAATAAAACGATAAAAACATTTTTCGACCAAATTTCTATTGAAAAATTGATTTATTGTTGCTGTAATTATTAATTATCATCTAGTTATAGTTAAATGCATACTTTACAAAAAAATATCATGTCCACTTTATTTATAAGACCTGCATGCACTGTAATAGTCAAAAAAAAGGTCAAATTATAGGTAACTCAACTTTTAACAGGCTGTAACTTTGATACAGTTAGTTTTACAAAATTTTGACAAGAGACCTTTTTTTGTAGAGCGTTCAATTTCCTACAAAAATATGTATTGAGATTTTTGGTACAAAGCTTTGTTAGCTAGTTATAAAAATCAGAAGCAGCAAAAAAAAAGTTTTCTATGTTATTCTTATGGGAAATCGAAAGGTGCGATGCGCCACCCCTTAATGTTAATATTAAAATCTTAAATTTTAACTGGCGTCTTTGGATACCTAAATGAAACTTTTAAACCTGTTTGGAAGAAAATTAAAAGTTTTTTTTTTTGAAACACCCTAATATATATATATATATATATATATAAAATATATATTTAACCTATAAATCTATTCACCGTCCAAAACTAACAAAATATATCTCTTAGTGAGAGTGAAAATTAGAAGACCCGGAAGGAAGCAGATCGGCTTTTTTTTTCTCACACGCTTCCCGCCAAGGATAAAATCGAGAAAAATTAATTTCAACATCATCTTTTAGGCTTCAGAATAAAATTGCTATATGTATGTCTTCGATATTTTGTACGTAGAATTTAAGATACGACCCTTTTCTTAGTTTTCCCGCTAGAAAGAAAAATTTTCCTATTACAACCGTAAAAGAAGAAAAGTTTAAACACAAATAACTCTCAGTTTTTTAAAAAATAAACGGAATAGTTTTGCCACATTTAGCTAAAAAATCTGTAATTACTGTAGATTACAAAAGTATGCGTCTGAGTATATGCGTATAGCAAATTTGTATTACACACTACAAGTTATATTTGTCTACTAGTATAAGAGACAGCAATATCGCGAAAAAATTGATCCCAAAAATGCTAATTTTAGATATGCCCTTCCTTATTGAATTCAGGTAAGGATACAATGCGTCTGCCGGCTTAGAACAGTCGGGTTTACCCGTGCGCATCCTGTTTGTAATTAAAGTTAAATTACACAAATATATATGAACAATATAATAATGTTACTCAAGACGATGAAAGATGTAGTAAGTGGTATGTCACTCAACTTCGGCCGCGACGGCGAGGATTCGATTCCAGATGACGTCGATTAATTTTTTTTAAATAGTTTTTTTTCTTCTATTAAACAAATTAAATTGAATGGTAAAATAAACAGTTGATGCACTGATTATGAACTTGGTAGATACAGAATATTTAAGCAATTAACTTAGTTAGATGGGTTTATTTTCATTTAATGTAAGCTGAAGAAGTCAGTAATCTTTGATTTTGCTTGATGTTCCAAAAACTACTCCTATTTTCTGGGTCGGGCTGATATCGGTTGGCTCCCTATTTAAAATTATTGGTGCGTGTATGTAAAGACTATTGTTTGCATTAATAATGATACTCAGAATTCAAATATATTGGTTTCTTGGCCTCTTGACTATTAAACTATTTGGTAATATTAATAATTAGAAACCGAACCGTTTTAAAAAATCTAATTTAGTTTTCGTAAATAATTGTGTGGCATATTTTGGTCTACTCGCCATTCTCAAACTTAGTTATTAATTATTTAGAAATAATTAGAATCCCACTTAAACAAAACAGCTTTTGGGACCTTTGCAAACTAAAGTTCACAAATATTAATCAGCCAACAGCATTACAAAACTTAGGACAGCTTATTGTTCTAATAAAATACGGTTCTAAAACACTTTAAAAAAATTCGCTACACTTTTAATATCCTTTAATTTTTGTAGTGCAATTATTATCCTGGAAAAGATATATAAGAATTATGGTACATACCGTTTTGCATAGCAACACTCTTATCTTCAACACGACTAACATAACAGCATAATTCATCTTGTCTATCAGCATTCTCCGTTAATTCGGCTTCTACACTAAAGCCCCACATTTGTTCTAATGTAGTTCTTTGTACTTCTACTTGGTATAAAATTTTGGCACAAACTTCAACAACTTCATGTGTATGTAACTGCAATAACAATAAAATATAATGTAAATATAATAACGGTAATATACGATGATATACAATATCATTCCTAAAATCAACAAGAACAATTTAATAAATATAGTGACAGTAGCCCAAAATTAAAAAAAAATACCATTAAACAATCGTACTATGACCAGTCTTGTATGACCAGTCTAAGTGGCCGAGCGGTCTAAGGCGTCATGTCTGCGCACAATGCCTACTTGGAAACTGGGAGGTTATGGGTTCGAATCCCGACATCGTATGGACAGGAACGAACCGGCTATGCTTGAGAAGGGTTTCTGCAGTTTCCTTCACGAACTTCAGATGAATATCGGCATAGTTCGTATCATAGTCGGCTGCAGCCGTATATCCTACCTATTCCTAGTCTATACACAAAAATTCCTTCCACTCCACTCACATCTTTACATTCTTAGGCATCACAATGGACCTTATGGTCGAAGTGTAGCCCGTCCAGGGCAGCCTTTACAATTTATCTATCTATTTTTGAGTTGTTTAATGGTATAGGTAATGCAAAAATTATTTAATACCCCTTACAGATAATTATTATTTTGTGGATACTTCTATATATTAAATTACTTAGTAAGTAATCTATGTATAGAGGTAAAATGTTTTGTCGGCATCATATGTGGATTTTCGGGTAATTTCATCTACCCTATGAAATCAGACTGTCATGACAAAGATCCGATATCACGTTTGTTGGCGGTTAATGTGTTTGGGCTCTACAGTTATTAAACAGGAGAGGACAAAAATAATGCAATTCTTAACGCTTCTTAATAACATAAAATTACAATGAAAATAAGATTTAGACCCAGAATGATTCAAAAACAAATGTTTTTGTAGATACAGATCCCCTGTTGCGAGGATGTAAAGATCTTTCGGTTTTGGACAAACACTCAAAAAAGAAACATCGTTACAAAATACCAAGAGTATAAGTAACATGCGTGGACTGACTTAAATCCTAAAAGGTTCAAAACTGACGGAAGTTACAGTAATAAAAAAATTAAAGTTTAGCTATAAAGCGGGGGAATTATTCATTCTAGAGTTAAAGTTTTAGAGCTAATAAGTGACTTCGAGGTTGTGAATGCGTAAAATCGGCCCATTTTGTGGAGCGACCACAAAAATCTTTCTATGAAACCTTAAGATACGTAAAGAAATTGCAAATGCAAAAACTGTTACTTTAAAAAAAACCTTGTTTCAAATTTTCACAAGCTCAATAGTTTTGCCATACTTTCAGCTCAAATATTAGTAATTATTTGTAGCTTGTAGAACCATTAATTATGAAATTTTAAAGTAAAATAATTCGTGAAAGTTGAAAACTTTAAACAATAAATCATTCATACATTGAAGACGTACAGTTTTAACTTACATAAGTTTCAATAAGATCACTTCGATGTGGTACAAAATAATTATGATCCTCCATATCACGTCGTTTTTTCACACGAATAAAATGTTCTGCTGGATTCAAATTTTTACGTGCACATCCACTTGCTAAAAATTCTTCAACACTCATTGAATCTCGTAATATTATTTGTGTCAATGCACCATCAGGCATTGCAACTTTCACTGTTGAGGAATTTGATTTATCCGGCTCATCGCGAGACATCTAAATAACATAAAAAATTAACAATCTGAATCTACTATTCTAAGCCCGTTTTTACACATGTAACCTTCAGATGTGATTATTCATGCGATTGATTTGGTGAGCAAGCGCAATTGTAATTTTTCATGCATGTTTTTAGTTTGATGACAGCAGACTTCTATTTTGATGATTTATTTCATGAAATCTTGTACACTCCCGTTCAATAAAATTGAACCGATCTGAATTTTTAATTTTGTTACATTTGTAAAAGTCCACAATTGTTTTTGCGAGTGTTCAAAGTTTTAAATTATTATTATATTCACTAATATATGTATCCTTTTTTAAATTTTATTTTTGAAAAATAATGTGTGTAGTCTAGGTAGTCGAGAAATAATTGGCACATGAGTGTACAAATTTGATCTGAATTTTTTTATAGCGAAATTGTTTAAATAATTTCAAAACACTGTTGTTTTAAAATGGAATAAACTCCTTTCATATTGTTTGGCTACATTCAAATTTAAAAGATATTGTGAATTTTAAAAATAAAATTGATATAAATTTTTTGGTTTAAAAAATCCCAAATTTGACCATTTTCTACCCATAAAAAATTTGATACTGAAACGAAGGGCCTTCGGATTCTATATTATATAGATTAACCCTATATTATATAGATTAAAAATAGTCACGAATATTTTTAATGTTAATAACCATTTTTAAATTATTTGGCAATTCATTATTTGGTTATTTTTTATTGGAAAATGGGTTTTAACAAAACATTTTCTCATTTGTGATTATGGATTTCATTACAATTATATTGGTAATCTAGAATCTCAAAATCTTTCGTTCTACTATTGCATCATATATTTCGATTAATTTTGAATTATTTAAGAGATTTTTAGGCATAAATATGAATCTTTAAATTCTATTTTACTTTTTTTTTTGAGATTATTTAAACAAATTAGCTTTTAAAGAAATGGGAACATATTTCTGAGATGGGAACATAGTAACTGAGAAATCGTGTTTTTATTTAATTATTTTCTATGTTTACTTGGAACTGGGAGGTTATGGGTTTGAATCCCAACATCGGCAGTTAGTCAATTAAAAAATTAATGGGGCGGTTGATTGACTAAACTGTCGGCGTATGGATAAGAACGAAGTAACCGGCTATGTTTGTGAAGGTTTTCTGCAGTTTCCCTTCACGTAATCCAGATGAATATCGGCATAGTTCCTTTCAAAGTCGGCTGCAACCGTACAACCTACCAATTCCTAGTATGCATATGAATTCCTTGCCCTCCATTCACATCATAAAAATGTAAAGTTATTAATTAATAAAGGTTGATAAATAATGATGTAGGTGGCCTCTGTTATAGACCATGGTGTTTCAAAAACGGATACTATATATTAAGGATACTATATATTAATAAACGGATAATATATTTTTAATTTAGAATACTCTTTTTTAATGTAACATAATTTTATTAATATTTTAAATTTATAAAAACACGGTTTCTCAGTTACACGGTGTATATTTGAAATATTGTACACAATGTTTATTACAGAATATTGTATACAGAATACACAAATATTTACCTATTTGTGTTAAAGATTTACTACTGTCGTCAACAAGATTATGGGATAAATTTTCAATCCAGATCGGTTCAATTTTTTTGAACGGAAGTGTATGTAATATGTAAGACTAGTATGTACGATATGTTTATATACTACTTCCTTGTGATTGGTATATTTTGATTTATGTGATTGAAGTGATTGACAAAGAAAGAAATAGTAAACAAGACGAGAGTTATAGCTGTTCACAATCATGCGATTGATATATTTCAAGTTAATTTTGTCGTGTGGACAGTGTTGTCACTTTAGTTATATCAAATATTTTTATTGCGATTGAATACTTACTTCAAAAGTTACATGTGTAAAATAGCCCTTATATTGTTTTGTAACGCATATGTTTACAATTCACTACCTAGATTAATAATAAATGTATATAATAATATGTACCTGAAGTGATCTTCTACTCGATCCACTATTCGATCTAGAAAGCATTGGAGGTCTTCGTTTAGTAGCACCACGACCTGCTAATAAATTATTTAACAATGATGGACTTCTTGCACAAATGAATGCATGGAATGATGATACAGTGAATACGCCCAATTTATTTAATGTATTTTTTGTAGCTCGCGAAACATGCGTCAAAAGTGACTGTAAAAAATAAAATTTTTATTTAATATCTTCTCATGTTTGTTGAATTTTGACGAAGAGAATTGTTTCATTGAAAGAATGTGCTTTCGGGAATTACGTTTCTTTAAATATTTTGGGAATCAGTCAGAATTATTTATGCATTAATATTATTTATACGTGATATTATAATATTAATACATGAAGCCATGTTTAATATATTTTTGACTATGTATTATAAAATTTTTATTTGAGTAATTCACAATGGGTAAAAGTTGTCACGAAGATCTGAGTTAGAGTTTAGCGCATCAATAGGTTATTGAGAGCCTCTCAACAAGTGTTCAGTCCTTCATGTATGTTTAAAATATTAGGTATAGGGACATTTTTGTACATTTTTTTTGTACATTTACGTGTTGATTCATAACCTTCAATGGCCAGTCCTTGAATGTTATTTAAAGCAAGCGGTTGTTCAGTTTATTTAAGTGTACTAAAAGTTGTCAGTAAAATATACAGCTTGTATTTTAAAATAGACCCAATCTAGAAACAATGTATAGTGCATCTATCACTGCCTATGCATAGTATACCATGATATAATGTACTTTGTTACACTCAAACTGCACTCTATAGGCAGTGGAGCTAATACGTCCCCACCAAAGACTGATCTAAGACAGTGCATAGCCTTTCACAATATTTGGTTGTGTTATTTTAACGGTATTTCAACAATGACAATAGTAGGGTTATTCCTGGAACAAAATTTCAAGGAACGTCATATGAGTGGTATTGGAACCATAAAGTGGCCAGCCAAATCTCCAGATCTATCTCATAACAACTTTTTTTGTGTGCGGTTTTCTCAAAACAGAAATTTATTTGCGGAATAGACCTGAAAATTTGCAACAAGTACCCGAGCAGAGTTTTACAATCGACTAGAATATTGTTTAGCCAAAAATGGAGGAATATTCGAATAGTTGGTTTAACAATTTAGTATAAAAATTCTAGTTTTTTTTTGGTGGATATTCTTTTTCTTTTAATTTTTGTGGTTTGTTGCTTTATGTTATACTGTTTATAGAATACTATCATTTATTTTAAAATATTCCACATGCAAATAACAAGAAATATTGTAAAAATAATTTTCAATTGTTTACGATTCTATGCGATTCTGTTATCGTACCTTCGATAAATAAAAATGATATTGTTTCTAGATTATACTTGGATTATCTAATATAATAATACTACAAAAGCAACTAAGAAATTTTAGTAAATTTTTAATGATATTTCCTGCTTTTTTGTATGTTGGGTACCGGCTTTTATTTCAGGTCCAAGATTCCTTTGTGTTAAGAGAGAGAGTCAGTGTCAACCTTAACTGAGTTATTACTTCATTAGTTTTTACTTGTTCGATTTTGCATCATAATCATATTAACTTTTTCATTAACGAAAATTAACTTTTATAGGCTCATTATATATATATATATATATATATATATATATATACATTTATATATATATATATATATATATATATATATATATATATATATATATATATATATATATTTATTTTTTATTTATATATATTTTGTATGTTGGGTACCGGCTTTTATTTCAGGTCCAAGATTCCTTTGTGTTAAGAGAGAGAGTCAGTGTCAACCTTAACTGAGTTATTACTTCATTGGTTTTTACTTGTTCGATTTTGCATCATAATCATATTAACTTTTTCATTAACGAAAATTAACTTTTATAGGCTCATTATATATATATATATATATATATATATATATATATATATATATATATATATATACATTTATATATATATATATATATATATATATATATATATATATATATATATAAATGTATATATATATATTATATATAAGTTAATTTTCGTTAATGAAAAAGTTAATATGATTATGATGCAAAATCGAACAAGTAAAAACTAATGAAGTAATAACTCAGTTAAGGTTGACACTGACTCTCTCTCTTAACACAAAGGAATCTTGGACCTGAAATAAAAGCCGGTACCCAACATACAAAAAAGCAGGAAATATCATTAAAAATTTACTAAAATTTCTATATATATATATATATATATATATATATATATATATATATATATCGGAGATTGAATTTGTACAAAGGACAAATTCACATTTGGACATTTTTTAACATTTACATTTATAAGTGCTATAAAATTACTTTTTAAGAAATAGTTGTTCATTTTTATTAGAGGGTCCGACAAAAAGAATGTATCAGGCATACTCATACGACATACATGATCGGTATCATTTATCATGTGCAATAAAAATCATTTTAAGATTATTACACTAATGACTCATTAAGTAAGCGTTTGTTGAATGGGATATCTCTCTCTACGTAGCCGCTGTTGCAAGATATGGACCCCATTGTGTTTTACCTGATGTGGTATATAAAAAAAATGACGAAATGGTGAAGTGAGCCTTTTTCAATATTCTTTTACGAGAAGGGGGAAAGGAGAGAGTTTCGAAAAGACGGAGGAATTCAGATCTAAAAAAATGATCGGTCGAGTACGGACCATATCCTGCAATAGTGTATTCGTATCAACAGAACTCTACTGTAATGGTCGCATCGTCGAGATACCTATTGTATTGTTGGTAAATCCATTTTGGATTATTATAATTAATTTATGTTCATTGATGGAATAACCGTGGTGTGGCGTTTATTAGTATTATTTGTGTTGTATCTGTATTGTGAACTCAAGCTAGTTTGCTGCGTCGTGGATTGGGCCAACTATTTGTGTTTACTGTTTGTGAAGATGCGGTGTCCCGTGTTATTTATTGGAGACTTGTAAGTGTTTGTATTTTATAGGGAAAATGCCTGACAACATGGATATTGGTTCAAGCGACCATGCTCCCAATGCTATTCCGACATATATATATATATATATATATATATATATATATATATATATATATATATATATATATATATATATATATATATAATAATAATAATGAGCCTATGAAATATCGCAATTACTGAGCAAAGGCCTCTTCATCTCCATCTTTAAACTGGGTGACCTCTACGGCGATAGATATACGTAGCAACCGTACATGTTTTTCGTTTATATAAATCGGCTAATTTGATATATTGGGCTTGCACATCGACTTGCATGTCTAGCGGGTTTTAGATACTTTATTTTATTTGATGATATTAACACTTCCATTGAAGATAGACTTCTAATTAATTATATTTTTTAATTTCACTTGTTTTTCTGTGTTTCTGTCACGAACAGATTTATAAAATTTTAAAAACCTTTCTTATTTCTATAGATATAATAAAAGATCGATTAAAATGCGTTTCAATGTAACAATCTCAATTGTAAACATGTTTGTTTAATATAATTTATTACTTTAGGATTTGGTAGTTCGCCACTTTGTAGACTTGCCATATAACATCGTAATCGAAATTGTTCACAATGTAAACGTTCTAAATTTTCTTCCCATTGAATAATTTGACTTGTTAATTGTTGTTTTGTGTCAGGATCAGAAACTACACTTTGTTGTAAATCAGCCATATGCTTTAATTTATGATCCTGTAACAAAGAAAAATATATTAGATTCGTACATAGTTTTGACACATAAATTTGTTTCAATAGACTCGTAGGTATACAATAAATTTTTGAATATGGGTATTCCTGAAACTTTATAGGTCTATGGAATTATTTATGATTACTGTTTACCTACTGAGTAAAGTTGCTTAGGTACAATTAGTTAAAAAAAAGTGTGGGAAGCTCAAAATCCACAAATAGAATTGAAAACTATAATTGTTGAAACTTATTCGAATAAAATCGCCGAAAGGGATGAAAATCGAATATTAGAAACGAGCTATAATTTAACTTATATGTACTTCAACTCTCCGACGGTGTCTGAGTATTTGCCATTACACATAGCTTTTGACAAAAAAAGAGTCATTTTTCAACTTCGCCTTATTAACAAGGAGCATATAAGAATATGTACAAGAGGAATCACTTACAAATGGAACGAAAAAATGGAATGTATGGTTTGTAATTTGAAAGAAAATGAAACTATAGAACATTTTCTGTATAGATGTCCAATTCTTAACCCCATTAGAAATCAGTATATAGCGCAGTACATTGACAGTGTTAGTACAATAAATATTACAGCGATGTTATTGGATGCGTTAAGCATAGAAAACATAAATGATATCCATTACTTTTTAATAAACGCACTCAAATATAGAAGTTTTGCCCTATGCGAATAGCCGTGCTTCTGTTGCTTTTAGTTTTTCTTCTTACTTTTGTTTTTTCTTATCCTAACTTTATTTTTACCCAACTTAAATTATATGACTGCTGTATAAAATTTTTCTGTTTCTTTTTTTAAATTTTTTTTTAGAATACAAATCACCTATGTTACTTTTACTATTTTATATCTTAAAAATGAATTTTAATGTTACGTTTTATTGTTTCACATATTGTATCAATAATTTTTGATTTATTCTTATTGTACCAATCACCTGTAATAATCTGAAAATTAAATACAAGATTAATAATAAATAATAAGAAAATTCTGAGTCAGAAAAAAGATTGTCTAAAATTATATAATTAATTTCGTTTATTAAGTTAATAAATCTTCATAAATTCACATACTCGTATACTTACGAGAGCAAAAAATCTTAAATATCAAATCACAAATACATTAAAACCGTTTTATATATAGTATAGATAGGTACTGCAGCACAAGACGGAACCCGTATACTCCAGATAATATATATACTTGTTTTTTGTGAACAATATCTTTCATCAGTTAAAAACAATAAATTTATTTCACATGAAATATTATTTCACATTCAAACTCTAATAATAGGGACTACAGACGTGCAACCGTACAGGAACATTTTAAGGAAAAATGAATGTTCGGTAGTAGGTTGCTAATCTGCATAGCTGTTGCAGAACAAAAACAATGTCCTTGATCTGGTTGCTGTAAAAATCAAAATTATTTGATATTTTGTGGGAGGAGTTCAATGTTGCTATACATGTTCATTTCCTGGATCAAAATTTTTTGTATTTTATAAATACGTATGTCGACTACAAAGTAGTCATCATCAGTTCATACTAATTTATTTATTAGCTAATTCATATTAGCTAATTGTAATAATTCTCCGAGGAGATGTTACTTGTTGCTAATTTGGTGACGGTCAGCACACAGATTTTTGGTATGTGCACAATTTATACTTTCTAAGTATCAATCAAATTGCTATGTCAACCAATCAGCATCGATCACGCTGTTAAGTGATTGGCCAGTGTTTGGCCAATGATATTGAAGTATTGGACCACGTGATTTTGACAGTTCAGGATCTCAAAAATAATATTAAAATTACAAAATAAGACTCATTTACGAAACTAAATCGTTTAAATCGTTTTGAATTTTCAAATTGGTTTTAATTACAACAATTCAATCTAAATTTTGAAATTTTTTTGTTACATCGGAAGTGATTTTGACAGTTAAGAATCTCTAAATAAAAATAAAATTAAAAATTGCAAAAACCAAACTAAATCATGAAATCAAATAGTTTAAATTTCAAAATCAGTTAACAGTCAATCTTAATTCTGAAATTCTTATTAAATCGGAATTTGGAAAAGGCCCTTTGTCTAAATTCATACAAAATACATACAAATAAATAAACTAGAGATACATACAAATAAACTAGTAGATAAATAATCTACAAATTAAATGAGATAGGTAGAGACAAGATGACAAGTGATTGAATTTTTAAGATCAGAGTAATAAAGTAATAAATTAATAATTTTAATGTCCCAATTTTGGTTGCATGTCTGTAGCGCAGACAGCTCGTCTGAGCCTTACGGGCTCTCCATAAGCTGGGTGAGAGTAAGTAAAGAAGGTATGTTTTGAAGCAAGACGGAACGTGTTTCAATACCGGTTGTCCTACCGATTATTGCCCAATAATTTATTCAATCAATTTAGAAATAGTTTTATAAAATATTTATTGTTTAAATAATGTCTTTTACAGTATGGAGAGATACACCAAAAAACATAATAATAATAATAACAATAATAATATAAATAACAATAATAATAATATAATAACTAATAAATAATAATTGATGGAAACCACGGGAAGACGGTAGGCGTCTTCCATCAGGAGAACGATAGGAATAGGTAGGGAGATGAAATAAAAACAAATTATGCGAAAAATAATTTCCACTACAACAAATAGTACTTTTCACTTTTTCAATTCAAAGTAGACTAACTCGAAGAACTCAAATTCCCACGTTATGTAAAATTTAACTTAATTCATCAAATTCCCATGACACTATACTGAGCATACTCCATACGAAGAAAAAATAATTAAATCAGGTAAATAATTCTTTATTAGTTCTCGGATATGAATAGTAAAATATTTAGACAAATTATTTGGAATTTCCAAAACTATAATTCTATTTAAATTATCCTTTGCAAAAATTTCCCTCTTTTATTACAATGGTCCAGCGGTAAACTTAAAGGTTCAAAAGATTTATATATATTTTTTATATATTTTTATTTTATTCATACACAAATATGATATATACTAAAAAGGTACATTTTATGACCCAAATTACCAGCCCAAAATTCCAGAGTATGTATTGAATGATTGTATGTATTATTTACTTTGTATAATAGTGACCATAAAAAAGATTTGGTATTATTATACTTTTTTCAGAAAATGTTTTAATTAAAAAAAGAAAATATTAATAATTGGTAGGATACCCTGTATTAACTCTATCTCTCTTCCCTATCTCTCACTCAGAGCTTGGAGGAGTCAACTCCTGCCCACCTCTGCTGTAGCGTGTAGACAAAATATTTTGTAGGAAGAGTTCAATGTTGTTGCACAATACTCCGCGTTGCCTATTTAAAACAGGGATGTTTTATGGCGTGAGGGGGAAAAGTAATTAATTTTTGAAGAATATTATCTCATCAAATACAAAAATGAATAAAAGCCAAGTTTTCATTTGTTCTAAACAGTTCACCGAAAAAAGTAGAGATCTCGACGTGAAGTCTAAGCTATTGCAAGTTTCTACTTAATATTTTACTTGGCAAGTTTATAAATAACTTGTTACATAAACATCTCGGAACTTGCCAAGGAAAATATTAAATAGCTAATAAAGGGAAACTTGCAATGGTTTGTACCTTGGTAAGTATAGATAGCCTTACTTTTTTTGGCGAAATTTTTACACCGAATTCATATTTGGTGTATTATATACATTGAAAATGTACACTTAAATTATAATTAAACTATTGATTGTGTGTAAAAATGTCCCCAACAAAACTTGTTTGTTTTTATGAAACTTACATATTTAAGGTAGATGCCTTGCGATAGACGCATATAAAGACTTATTCAAAATTTGGACCTAAAATAATTAAAAGCCAAATACATACATAATTTAAAAAGTTGGAGACGAATGACTTTAACAAACCTGAAATAATTTTAATTAAAAATGATACTTGTTGTTCATGCAGCATGGAAGAAACAATCTAATTGGTTGGTAAGTCGGCGGTGTATAATACATATAAAGTTGGTCCTAGGACGCATCCTTGAAGGACACAAAAATACAACAAATAAATGAAATTATCGGAAAATGCAAAATTTGTACTAACAAAATAAAAATTTGCATGCCTCATAAGTTGCGACTGAATGTTTCGTATAAAATATGTAGTTTTCTTTTCACATATATATTGATTATTTAACAGATGTGTATCTTTGCCCGATTGACCGAGTGATATAGGTGTGGAATTTTTTAAGAACGTTCATGCATGAGGCTTGACAGTAGATAAACTTTTTTTTTAGTGAATTGAATAGCTCAATTATGCAGTTATGCTTCCTCTAAAATTAAAAACCTGTTGACGATCTTTTCAAAGAGTAATTATCTTTTAACACAGCGTCTTATGGAGAACATAATTTTTTTGTGTTTAAAATTATAATAACTATATTATTAATGCAAACACCATAATAAATAATGTTTATAATTCTTTGAAATATGCATTAAAAAAATGGTGTTGACGAATGATTGAAATAAATATTCAATAAAAATTAAAACTGTTTTGATAAGTTTATTTTTGCCATCATAATTGGAAAACTGGCGATAGCGTACAGTAAAAAAATATATATGTATATACACGTGAACGTCATATCAAAACATAGTTTACTGTCAGATCTATTAAATAAAGTTAAATCAATTTCTAATTTACATTTGCTGATATTTTACAATAAATACTTACAATAAAATGTTTAGGGCAAATAAAAAAAGGTTATTAATCATTGTAAGATTATTGATATACTTTTATATACAACTTTTAAAATCCTAAATAAATTTTATTAAAGATAGTTTGATAGTTTTATTAAAGATAGGTCATTTGACTCTAGCGTAGCAAATGCATGTCCTTAATTCAACCACAGTCTTTAAGGACGACCACATTCAAACACATTCCTTGTTTTCGTACTTCCAGTTGATGACTGATGTATTTAATTTACTTGAATGTTCCTCATATACAATAATATTCTCTATATGAATAATAAATATATACAGGATGAGTAAAAAGAGTTTTTTTGAAAGGGTGGATAGGGGATGAAATTCTAAGATGAAAAGTCCTTGGACATTTTTGTACCTGACCCACCGTTAATTTGATATTAATTAAATAAAGTTACCAATAAGAGAAACGCGTTAACGGAAAAAGAAATGGCGGGGAATTATCGAAACGTCAGCAGAGATACTTGAGGGGAGCGAGCTCTCCCCATATCTAACATAGAGCGAATCAACCTTATGCGTTTCAAATCGGGTACAGTTTTTATAGTAAATTTCAAAATTTTTTGAATTATTCAGTTTTTATTAGATTTCTTACGATGAAATTGTTTTTTTTTAAAGTTAAGAGCTGATTAGATTTTGGAATCGATCGGTACCGTAGTGTAAAAATTCTTTAAAAAAATATTTTTTGGATTATCATAAAGATTGTCAGGATAGGTTTTTAGGACCTCTAAAATTCAAGATCTTATAAACACTCGGTTTTCGATAATTGGACTGAAATCAAAAACTTCCCAATATTTGAAAACCTTCAATTTACTTAACGAAAAAAATCAGTCTAAATTGCAATTGATTTGATCAGTGCAAAAAACATTAATAAATTCTTAAGTGTAATTTTTTTCAATATTTTAGTGAGCTAAATTATTATTCGTTGCTTAAATTTTTTAACGAAAAATGTAGTTTTCAGGTATAATGAATCATTCAATTTTCATTGAGTAGGGAGTATCTCTGCTGCCGCTGCGTTCATTCCCCACCATTTCTTATTCCGTTAATGCGCTTCTCTAATTGGTTACTTTATTTAATTATTATCTAATTAACGGTCGGTCAGACGCAAAAATGTCCAAGGACTTTTCATCTTAGGATTTCATCCCCTTTCAATAAACTCCATGACTTTTGACTCATCCTGTATATATATAACTATGTGTAAAGCACAATGATATCATTGCCGAGTCTAGATACCTGGCACCCCATGTGTAAAGCCTGAAGCCAGATATTTTATTTATGTCGCCACAGTATTTTACATTTAATGTCTAGTATATATAGGTAGAGAAATGAGTCGAGTTAGAAAAGCCCGTCTAATAGGCCCTACAAACGAGGAACATAATGCAGTAACATTATGCAGCAACCTATTATGTTGCACATGTGCATAGTGGTTGCAGCAACAAAAAACATGTCCTTGAACGGTTGCTGTAAAAATCAAAATTATTTGATATTTTGTAGGAGGAGTTAAATGTTCGTGTAAAAATTGGTCATATTATCTTATATTTTATGCTTTCCTAATATTTTATTATGTTTTATTACCTAGATTGGTTACAATTTACAATTTTACATTGTATATTTTATTATTTGAAATAATAATATAAAGATGTTATCCAACACTAGTTTTTTACTAGATACATTCATACAAATAAACTATACAAATTAAATGAGATAGATAGAGACAAGATGAGAAATGATTGAATTTTTATGACTAGCGTCATACAATAATAAAATAATAATATTATGTTCCATAATTTTGGTTGCACGTCTGTAGAGAAAATATTTTGTAGGCGGAGTTCAATGTTGCTGCATCAATGTTCTGCGTCTATTCCATACTTAATGGAAGAGTTGGCCGTGTATAGTATTATGCAAAATAGCAGGTGATCAGCTCGGCCAAGTTATTCGACTAATGTAAACTAAGAATGAAGAAAGTAGTAATGTAAAATAAGTACAAATAAATACCACTTTATATTAAGAATGACCCTTTTACGATTTGCGAACAGTTTTATCAGATTATGTAGGACATCATACGATCGTATTATAACGTTTATAAATAATTTAAGGCATTGTGGTAAAGGAAAAGGTTTGATACTTCTCTCTTGTGATGTGGAAAATTATGTAAATACCTTATTAAATGAATTTGATATGCTATTCTATATTTTCATGAAGAGTAAACCAATTTTCTTTAAACATACAATATTTTAAAGATTTTCTGTTTTAGAAATTACTCTGATTGAATTATGAACAGAAAGTCTATTTTGAACGCCACAAGAACACTATTAATATATTTTTAAAACGATACACTCCGGGGGCCCGGCCAATTTTTGTGTAGCCGATTAAAGTTCCCAAAAGTTTTTTACTATGATGTCTACTTTACAAAATATATGATCGCTAATATACCGTGCGTGTTGAAAAGCTTTGCTAATAGAGAATCAATGTTAAATATTATTTATTACTAGAATAACTACACATTCCTTCATAAAGAAATAAAAATAGTGGGAGTACTCTATAGTGTGTGTGTGTTGTTTACATGCTGGCTGGCTGTGTAGTTACTGTATGAAGTCAGTCAGTACTGCAGAAACATGTAATGAGAGTGGGTTAAATATGTTCATTGACTTCTTAACTTTAGTATGTGCATCACAAAATCCCCACTCTTAAATGACAAACAAACACCATACGCATACAGTATACACTATCCAGATATATCTATGTATGTGTATTGTATAGTTTTATAGTTAATATTTTATTTATTTATTTAACATTGATTCTCTATTAGAAATGCTTTTGAAAACGGCCTGTATACTGTCTTTAGTATATGATCTAATATCCTAAATGAATTATTATTAGGTAAGGGGTCCGTGCAATCTGGTATAAGCAATCAACTATATAAATTTAGACTAACGATAAGCTTGGAAATGATAAGATACAATTTGTGTGACTAAACGAAAATTTTTGTTACGATTTTGTTACAAAATAAATTTCGGGCAACGTCAGGTTATTTATCTATCAATTAATAGTAATAATATTATTATGTTAAATATATTAGTAAAGTTTATATACAAATTTATTATATTCGATCGAGATAAACATAGAAGAGATAGAAAATTGTCTGTGTAACATCCGGTCGAAATGCGACTAAAAGTACCTACTTATATGTTATACTCATGATATATGGATGTTTTTCAACTTTTCTTCTCATTTACTACATATAATATTATTAGATAAAGATATTACGTTGAGTTGTTTTTTGATTGCACAGATTGTGGATCATAAAAATTACACTTTATTTAGATTTATATCTTAAGTTTAAATTAGTCATTTATGATTGTTGTTTTTATTGATGTCGCAAGGAAAATGTGTTATCCCATTTCACATAAAAAAGAACATTAAAAGAACACACGATTTTACCAATATTTGGCTTTAATTGCGGAATGAAGGCGTTTCATCAGGATGTGCTTCATAATGTTTTGAAGATTAATGACGATACTTTATAAAAACGATATCTAGTACTGAGTGAGAAATTTGGTTCATCAAGATTCTAGCTATGAGCTTTCATCTAAGTTAGACTGATACTCTACAAGAAAAACCATGGAATCCAAAATTAAAAATTGATACGATTTTACCCGAAACTTTCAGACCAAATTGGATTAAAATGTGTAGAAAATTAAATGTCAAAATATTTTATTTCCATTCTCGAATATTAATGGTAAAATTTAGATGAAAATTTGCAAAAGGCTTATTGTCTGAAAGAGTCCAGATGATCTGAGTTGATCCGATTGTTTTAAGAGGAGAACATATTATCACCTCCCTTTTTTTTTATCACCAAGCCAAAGGATTGGTTGCTCAGAGATTTTGACCATTACGATTCTTAAACTTCGGGAAAATCAACTAAAATTAAGGTGGTAATGAACTTCTGACCTTTTATGACAAGCTTTAAGCTCGTTAGGGCGTCCTATTGTTCCAACCTCAAGTATTCGAAAATCAAAACAATGATTTTGAACAGCAACCACCCTGATTCCGTACGTATGGGTAGAGAGTAACGGTGACTGCGAGTGTAAGATTCGTCGGTCTATCAAACTACCATCGTTTAGGTATGTGACACAGTTTAGAAATAATGGTGTAGAAACATAACTAAGGCTTTAAATCATGTCTCTAGCTTAGTTATTGATAATTTCCGTCTTCCTATTCGTATTTGAAATGTTGGCTGAAAGGGAAACTGAGTGCGACGCCATATCGACGCATTTGACATGTGCAAAAAACTTGAAAAAGTTTGCCGTCAAACAGCGTCTATCCAGCGCGGTTTTATATCGCATATTGGTATATTTTAACCACGAACATCGAACCGATAAATTGGATAAATTGATCGTTCAATGTCGGAAACTCGTTGAGTTGATGTAACTCGCCAATTAACTTCAAACTGTGATATTGTAGAAAAAGATCGCTTATTTCACAACATTTCATACTTAAAAATTTATGAGAGGTCACTTGCAGCATTTTTAATCTAGAAACTATTGCAATTTCGATGCGAATTTACACAATAATGTTTCGTAGATTATGATAGTTTGCCCTAAAACTAACAAGAAGAGATATAAATTCAAAAGATGTATTTTAAATTAAACGTAAAATATATTATGTAATAAATTAAATGATTCAAGAAGCAATTTTTTGTGCATGGCAAATATTATACTTTATAGTTTTACATACCATTGGGTAAATATTATACATTTAAATATATTATACAGTTTTTGTTAAGGAATTCAAGATTTAAATCGAAATGGTTTTTGAAGTTAATCAAAAGTTTTTTGTTATAATGTAAATAACATTCATTGCCGGCATGTTATGCTTGAGACATCATAAATTTTTGAAATTTAATCATTCATTTTCTCATTTTATAAAGAATATAATAAACTTTTGGTAGTTTCTGTAGTTATAAAATTTTTGTAGATACATTTTGTGCAATTTTTTAAATCAACTTTACGTATATACTTTACTGGAGCAGTTACCTATTTGTAGAAAAATGTAACTACTCTTTCATACTTGAGGACGTTTATTTGCTACGCTAGAGTCAAATGAGTACTATCTTTAATAAAATTTATTTAGCATTTAAAACAAATTGTAATACATATCTTACAACGATTTACAAGCATTTTATATTTGTGCTAAATATTTTAAAAGTATTTATTGTAAAATATCAGTAAATGTAAATTAGAAATTGATTTGACTTTATCTGGTAATTGTTATAACATTCATGTGTATATGTGTAGGTGTATGTATATAATAGTTTTCAAAATTTGGTGGCAAAAACAAACCTAACAAAACAGTTTTGATTTTATTAAATAATTAATTCAAACGTTCGTCAACACCATTTTTTTAATGCAATTATATAAACTGCATATTTCAAAGAATATTATTTATTCTGGTGTCTACTTTAATAATATAGTTTGTATAATGTTAAGTACAAAAAAATTCTGTTCTCCATAAGACGCTGTGTTAAAAGTTTGATTTTTAATCAATAATTACTCTTTGAAATGATCGTCAATAGGTTTTAAATTTTTGAGGGAGGATAACTATATAATTGAGCTTTTCAATTCACTAAAATAAAATTTTATCTACTATCAAGCTTCATGTATGAACGTCCTTAACGAAGCAATTGAATTGAAGAAGCGATTGAATATGTATTTGAAAACTTTTAAACCCAGACTAGAAATGAAATCAGGCCCGGAGGCTCCCCCAGAGATGTCCTCTATACTAAGACAAATCCGAGGAAAGCCGGACGGATGGCAACCATACCAGAGTTAAACATAAATTGTTTTGCAAAATATAATGTACTCGCGACCCACCGCTAGTGCTACCCAGCTGCTCGGCTTCGTAATTAGTGCTACCCGTGCGAAGCCATACATCCAGATGACTCAATACAGCCAGATGACTCAAAATTGAAAATATCACACAAAATTGCCAAAAAACAAAAAATTCTTTTTTCCAGTCGCTACCAAACTTCACAGCATCATCCGCTGTGCTAATCTAACGATTCCCTGAAAATTTCATCAAAATCGGTCCACCCGTTTTGGAGTCCATAGGGAACATACATACACACATCAATTTTTATTAGATGTACGTAAATAACTACGATTTCTCCATCGCAATCGCTTGCCATTACACCACGGTTACTCATAGTGATTACACTCACATACTTATGTTTAGATGATGGATCTGCAGCAGCCTAAAGTAATGTGAAAACTAAATTCGAATATTAAATTCGAAAATTAAACAAAATTTACGATATTGTTTATCCTCTTTTAAAATGGCTGTCTTTTAATTAGTTAATCTTGTCCACAGTTTGTATATAGATTTAGGCAAAAAATGCCTATACAATCTTATTTGCCTAGTTAAGCGGTCTTCACTACTAAGTTACTACTAAATTGGGAACCAAATTACAGTTGCTAAAGCTCGATATTTTTAAATTTGCATGTTATTATTTGGTCAAAACTACAAAAATTTTCTGTTATGAAGTTTTTA
The DNA here is from genome assembly GCA_963920215.1 of Nineta flava. Lineage (NCBI taxonomy): Eukaryota > Metazoa > Arthropoda > Insecta > Neuroptera > Chrysopidae > Nineta > Nineta flava. Next base: position 13,421,279 of record OY986045.1, on the reverse strand, counting down.
TAGTTTTATTTTATTTTTATAAATATTGTACAAATGTGATAGATGTAGACTTAAATCAAATCTCCAAGAAATGGCCAAAGAACCTTTAGATAAATTTTTTGCAAAATTTTTAAGGTACACTTGATAGTTGTGCAGTGAGTTTTTATACAGGTAATTTGGCTCATAAAAATGATACACCTGGATGAAATAGGGGAAGACAAAATTATGATGAGACGTTTATTATATCTTGCATATATTAATGAAATGTAAATATTATGCAGGATGTAAGGTATGGTTTAAAAAATTCAAAATCTGAATATAGTCTATTTTTCCATTATAGAATCTAGTGAAAGGCATTAGTATAATGAACGGAACGTAGGAATCATTTTTTAGAGAAGTGCAAAGCAACTATGTTGTTGGAAATCATGTTTTTAACATACTTTTATTATTACTATTATTAAAGATTATTAAAATAATCAACGAAAATTCTTGATTTTTTGAAATTACATTCAAATTTGGCCCCAATACCTGGAATATTTATTTGTATTTTACAAATACGTATTTCGACTACAATGTGGTCATCATCAGTATGAATTAGCTAATCGTAACTATCTCTGGGATATGGATTCAGAGATATGTTGCTTGTTGCTAATTTGGTGCGTGTCTCACAATGATATTAAAAAAGTTCTGTCTTTTATATGATTTGACTGAGGGTATGATCTGACCTGAGGATTATTTGAGTTGACTGACTAAAGGATTAGGTATGTGAAGATCTCCGCCTATTTATTGACGGTATCGTTTTGTATGCGGCATAGTTTTTATCACTAATGTGAGGGTATCGAAGCTAACCTTGATATTCAGATATTAGATTTTTTTGAAAATGGATTAATTTTATTAAATCAGAATTTGGAATTGGGCCATTGTCTAAATTCATTAGCTGTTTTCTCACCAAATTAGCAACAAGCAACATATCTCTGAATCCATATCCCAGAGATAGTTACGATTAGCTAATTCATACTGATGATGACTACATTGTAGTCGAATATGTATTTATAAAAAAAAAAAAATACAGACGAATTGAAAACCATCCTCCTTTTTGAAGTCGGGTTAAAAGTACAAATAAATGTTCTAGGAATTTTGAAATGTAATTATTATTATTCTAAACAATAGTTGGTAAAAATCTGTGAAGATGTGCATAATTTTAGAGCGCTTACGTACTATGCACTATCTGCTGTAACTTTCGCTCATGGAATCCATTGTGGATTTTTAGTAACCAACTAATTTCTTTAGTAGAACCATTGTTTTCTAGAACATAATTTATAAGCTCGGTGTTTGTTGTTCGCATTTAACGTTGTGCATTTGATTTCTAATGGATTTAATCAGCGCTGCTAGTTCAACCTTTGACGATAGTTTGTTTCCATTTCTCCGAACGTCCTATCTTTTCTTGATTAGTAGTATCGTTTCTACCGATAGATTCTTGTATGTAATTCGTTGATCTACATTGTTTTTTAAATTGTTGTTTTCGATTTTCACTAAAGATGTTTGTATGAAGTCGTCCTGATTTCGAGTTTCGGATGCTGTAGTTTTGGAAGTCATTGATCACCTTGCTTGGTGTTTCCATATGTTCTCCTCCGACATAATGAATTTTTTATTATTGTGAAACTTACTTCTACTTTTTTTTTTGAAATAATATAAAAGTGTACCGTGCCATCCTATAGTCAGAGTAAAATTCAAAATCATTAAGGACCTCCATATTTCAATTCTGTGAAAGCGGTTGATAAGTACAAAATCAATTTTGTTCTTTGTTTTTAGATCAGGTGTTATCCAAGTCCAACGTCTATTTGAACTCTTGTAGAAAAAGGAGTTGTGCTCTTATATTTTCAGTTGGTGTTCTAATAGTTCTAATAGTGATAAATTTGAGCGAATTCGATGAGCGTTTTGCCACTTTTGTTCCTGTTGCCGTATCTGTGTTGGCCAAGCACTGACTGTTCACTTTCATTACGCATTTTTTATGCCATGCTATTACATTCATTATTGATTGATTGATTGATTAATATCGGGGTAAAAACTATTGCAATTCGACCCTATGGTCAAATATATATTCTCCATTCATTATAATTAGACATGTTGTGCCATTAGACAGAAAAGAAGGAGGTACTCAATTCAACCTGTATATTTTTATTTAATTTTTTTTAATGTATGATCACGCATTACTTTTTACAGAGTAGTCCGATTTTGAAAATTCTTTTTTTGTTGGATAGGGGATTTTTCAAAGTTGGTCCCATATAAATTTGAAAACAATTCCAAATTTAAGCCACAAAAAATTCAAAAATAACTTTTATTTTATGAGTGGAGTCGCTGGTTACTGTTTTAATATATACTTTAAAGCATATAACTGAATGTGTTTTCTGACTTCCCCGCGCTTCCACTAAAGAACAAATATTATATCGATTGTGTAAACACTATTTGAAAGCACTCAATATCTTTGTGAAATTTAAATGTTTTTTAACCGACGAAAAAAACGAGGGGGGGGGGTTCTCAAGTCAACCCATATATTTTTTATGTTTAACACGTATAACTTTTTACAAAGTAGTCCGATTTCGATAGTTCTAATTCTAATTCGAAGCGGATACCATATAAATTTGAAAAATAAATTCGCTCCTAAGGGTAGACAAAAAGAGAAAAATTGATTGTTTCCCCACTGAATTTTCACGTGTGAACCGATTCTGTTGAAACTTGGCACATTTATGTGGCTCTAATGACACTTTAGCATGTACAAAATGTACGAAAAGAAAGGCGAAAACTGAAAAGCGAAAAATAAAAACTTTTTAACAAAAAATAGAACTGACTGCTAATAATGACCCGGTCATGGTGGATTCCTTGTTATGTAAAATAAAGGGAACAATAACTTTAAATACGGTAGTTCCAGAATCCAAACACGTAACTAAAGAGGATTTAAAAGTCATAACATATTTTGGTGAGTCATCCGAGGGGTTTCCAATATTCTAAAAATCAAGACATAAATACCGCTTTTAAACCTCCATTAAAACTGGGCAACCTCCTTATCAACAACAAGGGCAAGATCGACCTGAAAGAGAACGATCACAAGCGAAACACCAAACTAGAAGTACTCCACGTAGCGAAGAAAGGACATAGACTGGATGTGTTCGAAGGACTTGAGATTCATAAACACAAAAAGGGACCGACACCCTATTGAATGAAAAAATCGATTGTCTCCCATCAAAGCTATTTTCTTTAATTTAAAGTTCACTGTTTCACTTGTTACCAAAAAATATTTTTAATAGTATTTATTTTTATTTATTTTTATGTAATTTTAAGAATTTTAAGAAGTCTTTTATTTTTCAAAATTTGACTTATTTAGTAGATTGAATATTTTATAACTTGCTAGGTGTTATCTAATTTTTTTTTAATTTTATATGACATAGATTGTTTTTTAAAAAATTGTTAAGAAGTTTTTTTGTATAAATAAGACCTGTAACTACCACCTGTAACTATACTCTCACAGTTTCGACAATGGGATAAAACCCGAAACATGTCAACAATTATATCAATTAAAAGTGGATTTGCAAATAAAAAATAAAAGTTGTAAAAGTAATTTATTTTTACCTCTGACAAAAAACGATCATTATGTCCTTCCACAAATTGAAGATCTCTACAATCAAACAAATAATTGATCTAGAAATTGAAGCAAATTTTGAATTTTCATTCAAAAACCTAGATGGCTTTTTGATTATCCTTAATAATCTTTATATTAATAGCTCAAAATACGTTTAGTTTTATTCACTTAGATATATCAAACACGAACCTAAAGTATTGATTTCATTAGTGGAAATGTTTATCAAAGTATGTCAATATTGTTTGTACGTGTAAATTCATCTTTGATAGTAAATAAGTATATTGTAGGTATTTGCAATAATATCACTTATTCATTTAGATGTCGTATCTCTCGAATATATCATATTATTATGAATGCAGCAAGCGATCGAATAGAATTCAGTAGTAATCATAAAGAAGAAACCTAAGCACAGAGGAGTGTGGGGATCAAGTTCGAGTAAAATCGGCCTACAGCTGTTAGCTTAATTTACCCGAATCACGCCTCATTTTTATACTCATAGATAAATCGAAGTTGATGACGTGATTAGCAAATAGGTTTCGAGACATATACTTCCGGTGCAAGTTTGATCTAGAAAATTCTTTATACACAAATTCATTTCGAAAAAAAGTATCATTTAGCAGTTGGGTCATAGAAAAGGGGTGAGATGCAGTAGTTTTACTAATAATAGCATACTCGTTTAGTATTTAAAACATGTATAAATGTAATTATTATTATTATAATAAAAACTAGTTGTAGTTATTCTCGTATAGTTATTTTATGATTTTGAAAGTTGGTAGTTTTCGTATAGTTTTAGTTTTAAATATAATTACATATACAAATACAAAAACACATATACATGTACTATTACTATTCCTATTCTCTTTAACGTGTAACGCAAATTACAAATGTTATTAAAATATGTGTTAGATATTATTAATTTAGTGAAATGTTTGAATTTGCCAACTATATTGTGTACAGAAATATCTACTAAGGTAGTTTTTCATACTAAAACATGTAATCCAAGACGATTTAATAGAAATATTTTAACATGAATTTCATATGAAATTAATATTATTACATGTATAATATAATTAATCTGAAAATATGTTGTTATTTAAAAAATTTATCAACCGTTAGCTTCGAGACATGTATATTTGGATTTATCTGGTATGTAAGATATATTTTATAGTTAAATCACGCTCAGTTGTTATCAGATGAATGGTAATGAATTTTGGTATAATTAAATTTATTTTATACTAAAATCTTCAAATATATACATATATATATATATATATATATATATACGCAGGTGCTGCATCAACTTAGTGAAATTCCTCAGAATTAATACATCACTTGTCTATTGGAAGTAGATCTTAATTAACTTTTATCTTATTAATGAAAATTGTGACCGCTTGAGATCCTACAAGTGTATGGAAAATTTATTTATTTCTATATGTCGGTCTGTAGCCACTTTAGCGATCACAGGTCGCCATGAACATTAATGAGATAAAAGTTACTTCATATATATTTATTTGTGTATTCTTAAGCGTCAACAATACGATGTTTGTCCAAATTCCTTTCGGTTACGTAAGACAAACTGTAGAAGACTTTAGCGTATACTACTCAGACAAATGCCATTGACATTGAATTTTTAATTAAATACTGATATGAAAAAATTAACTCGTCAACCAGGAATCGAACTTCGGGCCTCTGGATATCTAGTCCAGTATACGCTAAAGTCTTCTACAGTTTGTCTTACGTAGCCGAAAGGAATTTGGACAAACATCGTATTGTTGACGCTTAAGTATACACAAATAAATATATATGAATAATAACTTCGACAGAAGTAAGACTGTCTAAATAAATAAAAATAAGAATGATATGAAAAAGTTGGCTGTTACGTTACAGTCATTTTTGGTGTAGCGGAAGCATACTGGACTAGATATCCAGAGGCCCGAGTTTCGATTCCTGGTTGACGAATTTTTTCATATCAGTATTTAATTAAAAGTTAATTAATATCTACTTCCAAAAGACAAGTGATGTATTTATATTCTGAGGAAATTCGCTAAGTTGATGCAGCACCTGCGTAACGAAGTTTTTCCTTTTATGTACACCTATCCGTAATATGACTGTACTGTAGTACGATTTTGGTATCGTACTAAAGCAAGGCATCATCATTTTTTTGTTTTTGAAGGAGGCGTTTTCAGTTATTTACACCGCTCAATTTTTTCCACTTGTCGCTCATAATTCACATTGTATACATGATGCGTTTGACCTTGGGCCATACTCCTTGGTGCTACAACAACAATAATGTGATCGACACACTTGTATCTCTTATGCGAACAGAAAGTGAGAATTGTGGGGTATAGAATGATAGGTAAAGGGTTATAGGTTGGGAAAAATGAATAATTTATTATAGTCAATTTATGGTTAAAATATTTAATACATTTTAGGAATATTATCCACCGGACTATTCATTTTTATAGAAGATATGTAAAAAGTGAATTTATTCTAATTTGTTTAGCTATTATATTTAAATGCTTCATAGAACATTAATAACTGTTTCGAGATTAAAACTGCACAATTTATTATACACCTTTGTATTCAGTACAACAGGTATGTAACTTTTAATAAAGGAAAATATACTACATATATATTATATAATATTATGTATATATATATATATATATATATATATACATATATATATATATATATATATATATATATATATATATATATATATATATATATATATATAATATATAATTATATTATATATAATATAATATATATATATATATATAATGTATATATATATATATATATATACATTAAACATGCAACGTTAGTTTAAAAATAAACATTTATATTCCTACGTTATTTATATTAATTTGAATAATTATACAACAAATTTCGACGAAAAATTATTTCAAACATGGTGTATGTTAATAAGATTTTCATTTTAAATATGCTGCAGTAAAGCATCATTTGCGACGTTGCATTTTCCATTTAATAATTTAGAGGTGTTCAGTTGAAGATCCGTTGAAAACATTGTTTCAGAACGTTGAACGCGTAATTACTATATTGTTAAAATCCGTATACAACGTAGAAATTTGAAACTTAAAAGAACTTATTAGTAATAATTATCTGTTTTGAGGTTTTTTAAAAAATTTTATGTCTGTTACTCATGAAAAAGAATGTATAGGTTTTATCATATTTTCCATAAAAAATGAATATTTATGAACAAATTTATACTTTTCTTAATTTTCCTACCAACAAAATATTATACGAAAAAATGGTCTGGAAAAATTCGAATTCAAGTCTGGAAAACCTGGAAAAGTCAGGGAATTTTTTGCCAAAATATTACTAGACACCCTGACTGCATGCATTGACGAAGACTTTCCGTAATAAATGTGCTTTATATGTACTGTTATAGGCATGTCAGATTATAGGGGTTGCCGGATTAGACAGGGGCCGGATTACCGCGCGTCAACTGAAGTTAAAAGTTTTCGAAGACAAAATGTACGCTACTGGATTTAAAGTAAGTCAGCGTTATCAACTACCGCCACAAGGCCAGTAACCGAGACGAATGGCACAAAATTGTTCAGTCAATCAGAGCCTTCGGACTGGTTACCACGAACTAGATTTATCAAAGCAAAGTTGTGCTATGTATATGTATGGTTTTGTGATCAAGAGTAATTACAAAAATTTTTAGCTGAAATTGTGGCAAAACTTTTCAGTTTACGAAAAAAAACTTAAAACTTTAAATATTTTTTTCCTTTAAATTTAAACGGTTTCAAAGATGGGTATTTTCGAATATGCACGATCCAATTTTGCCCTATGACAAGTTGGAATTTTGATAAATCAAACTGTCATATTGTCTAGGATATTGCTTCAATATTTATGATTATTATCAATCTAGACATAATTTAAATAATCTATTAATTAATTTAGTTAATTCATGGTCTATTCGAGTTTATTCATTTGCAAACCATACCTATCTTCAGGTCAGCCTGATTATATAATCGCGAACGCTGCTATTTTCTTCCTCTTTGTATGGTATCATTCAGCGAGCAAACACGTATTTTTTTTTATTCTCTTCCGCCATGGAGAGGCACATGGTTTTTTTTGGAATTTATAAATGAATAACAATGAAATAAGATTACTCCGTTAAATAAAATATAACATTGTATTTCAAACAATTCGTAAGTTGTATGTAAAATGTTTTTAAAAATAAATCTTTAATCAATTTATTCGGTGTTTTTATTATCGAACGTTTTGTTGCCACGTTTATTTTTGTTCGGCGAAATAATTGTTTTTTTTTTACGTATTTGTAGCGTTCCTCGTTGAGAATTCACCAACTTGGATTTTATATGTATGATTTGCTGTTAAATAAGGTAATTTTGTGGTAACGTTTTATCAATAATTAACACAAAAATTTATTTTTGTTTCATAAATCAAGAAAATGTGATGTTATTTATATAATCGTCACAACGTGACTTTCGATTTCGTATTATATTTCATTTCTGTAATTTATTTGTATTCATTGTTTTACATATAATTTTCAACCGTCGTGAAATTCGATAATCTACAATGCTAAAATATCCTTTTTTTTTCTGTTTGAATCACATGTTAATTCATTTATTGCTTTTTGTTTCTTGGATATCTGTATTACTTTAATTCTTGTAGAAATGCAAAAATTATTCACTAAACTGTCATATTTTATTTATTTAAAAATGCTTCCACTGCTCGTTTATTTAAATACATCTGCATATACTGTGAAATACAGTTTTTGATAACTAAAATGTAATCACCTTTATATGAAAGGGTTAGACGAAAAATGTTAACTAAAACTAATATATTGAGTACATGATGTGGCAATCTATATTACCAGGTTTCATTTCAACAATTAAACTCAACAATCTACACACCATTTAGTATTTGATAAATTTTACTACACCTAAATATCCATACTTTTAATTATCTCTGGAAATTTATGTGTATCATTGAAAATACACACTAAGTTTCTTATTATAATTCACGAAGTTACTTTTTAGGTCTAGAAAACAGACACAATACATCAAGCCAAAACCAAAGTCTATTATCGGATTCGAGTTATCGTGTTAACGGACGGGCGGACAGATGAACAAGCAAAAATGGACTCAATAGGTTATTTTATCAATCCATGGTATGCCCATCAGCCCATCTGTCCGTTATATATATAATATATATGCAGGATATAAAATGTACCAGTAGTGGAAAGATTTAAAGGAATATCAATACGCACAGATTTATAAGCTGAAATTGTGACAAAACCAGTTTATAAAAAAAAGTTTTTCAAAAGTTTTTTTGGTTTTTACATGTTTTCTTCTATATGACATTTTGCTAAAAGGGGTTATAAAATGTTTTTATTAATTCATTTCCGGGAATCCAATTAAATAAATTTTGAATAGTTATGTTTACGTATAACCATTTCAAAACAACGCCAAAACAGTCATGTATGACTCTAAAATCAAGAATTTATCTAGATGGACTAATTAGAACATTTTATGAAAAAATGTACAAAAATTCGTTACGCAGGAGCTGCGTCAATTTAGCGAATTTCCTTAGAATACATAAATCACTCTCTAGCGGTCATAATTTTAGTGTGATCAAAATGAAATATTATATCTGATATGACTTTAGTATTTGCAAAAATTAAATTTATTAATAGACCATAAAAAACGGTATAACGATTATAGTTTATAGTTACTATGGAAACGACAATCCAAATTTTTTACAATTAAATATATTTTATGTATTCATGTCAAACAAACACAAAATATTAAATATCGCTCTTAATATTAGAATAATCGAAAAATGTATAAGGAGTAAAGTTGTAGAAAATCAAGTTTGCTATAATTCATAACTTGATAATTTTTCTCAAACTCAATTTTAACTTTAATTGTAAATATTTCTGTAAATATTAGTGTAACAGAAAAATGATAAGAAACAAAATTACAGTAAAACTTAGTACCTACAACTTAACTCCTGATAAATTTTTCGATTTATCAAATATTAAGGGAGATAGTCAAATTTTATGTTTCCCTTCCCTCTAAACCCCCTGTCTTCTCGTCCGATTATTACCGAACTTGACCTTTAAAATACCAAAAACGACTCAAATACCTAATTTCATTCCAATTGGAATAAAACTGTGTTCGCTAGAGAGTCCACAGACATTTAAAAAAGTACATATGTATATATGTATATATAATATATATATATATATATATATATATATATATATATATATATATATATATATATATATATATATATATATATATATTACTAATTATAGCCATAGTGATTTTTAACATCTAATAGGTAGGATCTATGGACATTTGAAGAAATTTTTACGAAATTCCAACATTGGTGCAAAAACAATAGCTGCATTTCCTTTGGAGGAAATTCACCAAAAATGTATTCGATATTACGCCTTTCTAATTAACTAGTTTTACTGTAGTATTATTATTAATTGACATTGTCCAGTAATCTATAATGCATATAGTACCTACAGTGACGTATATGAACATTATGTAATGAAATACTTTATGCATTGCATAATTATATTATAACTTGACACTTTATGTAGGTACCTACTGTTATTTCAAAGACTATATTTAAAATGATAACACGATAGAGTTTGGACACATAATCATAATGTTATTATGCCTGTGACAAAAGGTATTTTCATTTCAAGCAAATATTTACGGAATATTGAAGTAGCATATAATAATTTTAATTATCTCAAAACAATGCGACCAAAATATTTAAAGGAAATATACCTAGTCAATGGTTGATTCAATGATTTAAAATGCGACTCCAAAAATAAAAATCAATCAATTTTTAATCAATTCTTTATTATACTTTAATATGCTCATAGAAAAGCTAGACACTTTTTCAGGTTATCATTTCGAATAGAGGATTGACGTGGATTATAAAAAAGTGTTACATCTATTGTTAAAACAAAGAAGACGTATGCAACGAGCAATTGATAATGTCTAACTAGTGTCTAAACCAGTGATTTTCAATCTTCTTTTGCCGCGGCACACTTTTAACGATTTTAAAATTTGACGGCACAAAGAAAAAGATAAGTTTAAAAGTTGTTTACTTACCTATAATATACTGTGTAAAATAGTTTATGATAATAATATTGAATGTAAAATAAAATAATATGTACTACAAAAACAACACTACGTTTATTAAGGGATTAATTACAAGTTAATAATAAGAATACTTTTAATGAGAAATTTGAGCTTCACGTTTTTTGACAATTTCATTTATATTTGGTCGTAAAAATGACAATGCTACTCTCATATCGTCTTCTACCTGTAACAGTCTCGATCTTATTTTCGTATTTTTGTTGGTTAATACTTGGCGGTATACTTTAAGAATTTGGCGGCACACAAAAGTGCCGCAGCACAGTGGTTGAGAATCCCTGGTCTAAACCAACCGGATAGTGCATTAAAGTATCACACTGCCGAAGTAGGAGCATTGTCTTTTCTTTATTAAATTTACTAGAGTTCGCTTTTCATTCATTATTTGTAGCGTTATCATCGGAGTGTGAAAGGTGTTAACAGTTAAATATCGAATTTCTATGAGATAGTTCTTCGCGTTCTTGCGATATTTGGGCTTGAACCCTAAACATTTTGTATGTTTTTGAATTTTTTAAGATGTTTTTATTAGCATGATTTTTGGTCAGCTTTCCAGCTACTTTAAATTTTCTATATTGTATGCGCATCTGACAATATAATAATATGGCTAAAAGAATGTTAAAAATAATGAATGAAAAGCGAACTCTAGTAAATTTAAGAAAAGATAATGCTCCTACTTCGGTCACATAATGCGTTCGGATAACATAGAGTACGCAACTTCTGACTCTGATAGGAAAACTCTAAGAAAAAAGAACTAGAGGAAGAAAAAAAATCTCATGGCTAGATAACATCATGAAATGGATCAAGATGAAATTCAGCAACCTCATCGGGATTGTTCATGATAAAAACAAATGGAAAGAAGTCTTCAACGTCCTCTAGAGGATTCTCCAACTCTTGATGATGATAGATCGAATTCTATAATATCCAAAAAAAATGAAAATTACAAAATTTATGGATGCAGACTCGAGATATGTCGATTCTAGTATCTATATAGTAATCATAGGCAGGATAAAACAACTTGTGCGTCTTTGGCACATAGCTTCTATCAAAGAATACAATAAACATAGAAGCGTATAAGTACGATTTTTGTGTCACTTAAAATTTGTAGTGCGTATGCTGACCACTAGATGACAATAGCTGTTCAATTTCGGTTTTTAGTGCCATTATCAGCATAACCAACTGTTCTTTGGCAGAACTTAGTACCAATTGCCCAGATCACATCGAAGCGTGGAGTGCTTCAAATTTATATTAAAAGGGAATCCACCAATATTAATGAAATTTTTATGAATTTTTAGAATTAATTAGTCAACATTTTTTAATTTTTTTTTTATAAACTGTATAAAATATTAATATTTGTTATATTTAAAAAACTTATATTTAAAGCGTATTCTTTTAAAATAGCAACTGAAACTACAAAAACAAATATTAATATTTTACACAGCTTGTAAAAAAAAATTGACTAATTAATTCTAAAAATTCATAAAAATTTCATCAATATTGGTGGATTCCCTTTTAATATAAATTTGAAGTACATCCCCGCTTCGATGTGATCCGGGCAACTGGTACTAAGTTCTGCCAAAGTACAGTTGTGCTAAAATGGCACTAAATACGGAAATCGAACAGCTATTGTCATCTAGTGGTCAGCATACACACTAAAAATTTTAAGTGACACAAAAATCGTACTTATACGCTTCTATGTATATTGTATTCTTTGCTTCTAAATACAAATGGATACACTATATAGAGGTTTTGTGGTTGTTCTCACCAAAATGTTCTCAAATATAAAAATATAAATATTATTTTGGTTGAATGTATTTCAGATTTCGTTTAAGAAAATTGAAACTGTGCCTACAGTATGAAGAAGGAAGGTATTGGAAATAATAAGAGAAATGAAAATAACGGAAATAACGATTGTAGAAGTTTAATCCGCTTCAATGATAGAAGGGAGTTTGCCCAACCAACAACGTTCGCAGAAAAAGTATAAAAACGAATTATATATACCTAAAAAAATTCTTTTACATAAAAAAATACAAAAATAAACATAATGAAATGAATATATTTCGAGTACAGGGTGAACTTAAAAGAATATGATCGAAAAAGAACTTTCAAATTGTATATGTCATTCAGAAGGCTATATGTGATGAACATGTACAGTCTTTAGTACACAAACCTTCTGTATTTTTTTGATGAATTTGATGCTTTCTAAAAATTATAAAATTATTAACGATTATTAATAAAGATTATTAAAATAATTAAAGAGAACTGTAGGTTTTTTTGAAATTATATTTCAAATTTTGCCCCTATTCCTAGAACATTTGTTTGTATTTTATAAATACGTATTTCGACTACAATGTAGTCATCATCAGTATGAATTAGCTAATCGTAACTATCTCTGGGATATGGATTCAGAGCAGATGATGCCTGTGTCACCAAATTAGCAACGAGCAACATATCTCTGAATCCATATCCCAGAGATAGTTACGATTAGCTAATTCATACTGATGATGACTACATTGTAGTCGAAATACGTATTTATAAAATACAAACAAATGTTCTAGGAATAGGGGCAAAATTTGAAATATAATTATAAAATTATTATTTTAATTAAATACCCACAGATTTTATCCTGTTTTCCTTTAAGAAATAAACCATATTGGTCGGGTAATTTTTTTGAGTATATAGTTAGATAGGTAAGTATTTAAACTTTCGATTAAGCCTTATAAAACCTAAAAATATTAATTTGTTTATAAGTAAATTAGTAAAAGGTAAAACATATGATAACTCTCTTAAAAGTTTACGTATCGGGTTATTTTTATTTTTAAATTAAAGATCTATAAAAAATCTATAAGTTAAAAGACAATAAAGTTTATTTAAATAACTTTTTAACTGTGTTTTTTTATTTTTTATTTATTTATAGCGCGTTATAAACAAATTGAAAAATAATGGGTAAAAATACAGTTAAAATTTTTTTTAATTTTATTTTATAGATATTCTTAAGACTTTTCAATTAAACAAAGATTTATTCATCTAGCATGATTTGCACCCTTTTTATTTATAAAAATAGGTGACATGGTATTTTATTAATTGTCGGGGACTAAATTTAAGGGCTAAAATTTGGCACATTTTTTTAACAATGCCATTGTTTAAAAAAATGAAGTAATTTTTTATTTTAATTTAAAATTTTTGCGGTTTTTAAACTGTGGAAAATTTTTCTCGAATTCTAATAAACCGATTTTAATATTCATGGGCACATTTGTGTTTTTTTTTTAAATATAGAATTGAATAATATTCTTTGTCGTTTTTAATATTTTTAGTTTTAAAAAAGATATTAAGAATAAACGCTTTTTTTGTTATAAACAAATTCAATTTTGACCCTGTTCTGTCTTGAGTCGGATCGTAAAAATTTAGGTCTTATTCAGGACATCAAAATTAATCGATTTAAAACAATTGCGATTCCGTGCAACCTGCCTGAAAAATGCTAATTTGAATATATATATATATATATATATATATATATATATATATATATATAGATATATATATATATATATATATATATATATAAGAAAATAATTTAAATCTTACTCTGACTTTTGCCTTACTGTTAATCTATATAGCTCCAACGTGTCGAATTTTCATTATTTAATATGCTATCTACCTGTATCTGTACTTCAGTCCCAAGGGTATTATGTCATGCATAGTATATGTAATAGGCTCTCATATATCGAGTTATTATATCGCCAGCCAATCATATGATGTTTTGTCCAGATATACAGTAATTTATCCTTTTTATCAAATTGGTTCAAGGATCCAGGTACTAGGATGTTGCATTTTTAAACGAATCATTGTAACGTATTTGTTATATTTTATTATGTTTCTCTTTTCAAATAAAAGTTGATTAATTAAATTTGTTTTTGAGAAGTGTGTTATGCATTAAATCAGGGGTCTCTAAACTTTTTGCACCTAAGAGTATAGAATACCAGTCGGGCGGCAAACACCATTTTGTTTGTTATTCAAAATACAATAAAATATAAAAATTTAGAAAATAGTTCTCAAAATTTAAAAAATCGGCTAGAGAGGTGCTCTTTAATAAAATTTTTGCATTCGATTTGTGCCGTTTTGTTCTAAATATTTTTCGAAAACTTTTTTTTGGATTTGATACAAATCAAATATGAAATTTTGAAAAACATTACATTTTATATTATTTTTTATCGACGTCGTACTGCGAGGGGGATACGTGAAAAAGATCGCGGGTGCCAGGATGCTCGCATGCATAGGGTTGAGAAGCCCTGCTTTAAATTATATACCCTATGTAATTTCCACGATTCTACTAACGCAATAACTCTGTAATTAAAACATTTTGAATTATTTAACTTTTTACACATCAGATTAGATGTATACAAAAGTCACTTGAAGTGTAGATACGTAAGGTGCCTAAATAGATAGATACATCTTGGGGTCTAAAAAGTATTGCACTTCGACCTTATGGTCCATTGTGCTCCCCCTTCTACTTCAGGCCGACGAGATTCGCATCTCCCATATGTTGGCAATAGCCAGGACCTTGTTTATCAGGTCCTCCGGAAGGTTCATATATTCGGGGTGAGATGCACCAAATTTCCTGTATCTGCTGTAACCCAGAGGTAATGAATCCTGTAACCTTTCACAGTTGCATCCTGTTCAGCTTCAGTGCATCGATAGGAGACAGCCTCTTGGTTGCATTCTGAAGCAGTATTTTCCCGAGCTCTTGCCGCGGTTAATAACCTGTTTACATGCAGTCCTTGGTGTTCCTAAAATAGGCTCTGGGCCTATGAAGGGTATTCCGACTCCCTTCTTTGCCAAGGCATCTGCTTTTTCATTTCCTTCGAAACCACTGTGACCCGGCACCCCGATCAATTCAACATTGTTCCGTTTTACCAGCTACAGCAGTTCTTCTAGACAATCCTTGACTACCCCTGAGGTGACCTAAGTTCTAGGTCACCTCAAGGCTTTTACAGCAGCTTGACTGTCCGAGAGAATACATACGTTCTGGATTATGTAGCCTCTACGTAGGTTCTCACGGACGCAAGCTAGTATAACGTAGACTTCTGCTTGAAAGACTGTGGCATATTTCCCCAAGCTGAGGCTTATATTTGCTTTGGGCCTTTCACCGTAGGTTCCCGCCCCGACCCCTTCTTCAGTTTTGGATCCGTCTGTATACCAGACGATTCCTTTCTTTGAGAAGGAGTATATTTTGGGAAGTATATCTGTGTCCATTTCAATAACTGGGTCTGTTATAATTGTATGTTCCCACGATCCTTGCATATCCAACTTGATTATTTTAAGTCCAGTTATTATTGCAAGACAGTCTATAGGCGCTGGATCTCACTTTAGCTACTATTACAAAGCTTAGCAGAATAAGCCCTAGTATGATTTCCATGGTAGCTGTCGATGTACTGTCATGGATCCAGTAATGCACAAACAGGCCAGTGTTTGGATCCAGGATAGCTTTGTGCAGGGTGTTATTTGATTAACTTTTGGCCACCCCACAAGAGCAGCATAGGTTATAAATGGCCTAACTACTGTTGTGTAAAGCCAGTGGATCATTTTGGTTTTAAGACCTCAGACTTTTCCACATGCTCTCTTGCAAAGCATGAGAGAATATTCGCTCTTATTTGTTTGTGTTTTAGAATTTGGTTTCCCTTGCGATCTGTATTCTTTCACCGAAGAAATTGGTGGTTTTATGTTATCCACCTTTCTTTTCCGTGTGAATGGAATTAGTGTGGTCTTGCCAGGGTTTATTTTCAATCCCTGGTTGATAAACCATTTTTGTGTGAAGTCGGACCTGGTCCCTAGTATAATATAAAAGAAGATGTCCTAATTGACTGATCGATACATCATTGCTTGACCAAAACTTTTGAAGTAAGAAACACGAAATTTGGAAGATATGTTCTTTAGAGAACTCTTTAGAGTTCTTTAGAGTGCACTCAAAAAAGGATTTTTCAAAAATCCGGATTTTCGAATTTGTTTTTGTTTCATCAATTATAAACCAATTTTTTAAATTATAAAATAAAATCAACTTATTAATCAGGTCTTATATAGTAATTGCTCTGAACGAATGGTAGTAATATAAATTCTCAATCCACAAACTTGTTACTGATCTTCAAATTACAAAAAAAGAATTTTTTTAAATTTAGTTGTGATTTGTATTTTTTTTTATTTACAAAACGAGAATTTTATAAATTATGTTCGATAAAAATATGCAAAAGTGTTTTTTTTTTATGGTGGTAGTAAACAATTTTATTTCAGCTTAAGTTTATGTTTTAACAAATATCAAGGAAAAAAGAAAAACGGGCATTTTAACTAAAGATATATTGGTGTTGTATTTCATTCGAAATGGAATAATGTATTGTCAAGAAATAAAGTTTATATTTTGACATCTAGTTATGTAGAAGTACACTTTATTCTATTACAGTTTTAGATTGTTTAGAATTTAATAAAAATTACCCACAGCCCTAAGAGACTTGTGACGTCACACTTTCACGGTCTATTGAGATCGATAAGCTGATGATATTTTATGCAATGCCTTAAAAAAATTATAAAAAACAATGAATCGTGCGTGAATCGGAACGCAGCGATGTACTTAGTCATCATAGACGATATGCTGACATGTTATGTACATTTTTGACAACATATTATCTGTTGCTTTTTGGCACATGCATACTTGTATTGGAAAAAAGAGATGACTATTCGCTGGGTGCGAATAGTACTAATTTAAAAGTACATAGTCGTCTACTAATTTAAAAGTAAGCATGTGTTGTATGCACATATATACATTGGCGCCAAAACTTTCGATTCGTCTTCCCTTTTGGTGGCGTAACGTTTTCGTGAAAAAGAAACGTAAGCTTGAATTTGTGATTTAAGTAAGCACCTAAATAAAATTATTTAATTTAAAATGTTTACTGGCATTTGGGCACAGAGGACCCCTTGGTCTAGGTGCTAGGGACCCGTATGGGGTTCCCCTCTTTCTTATTATTATACTAGCATTTAATTTAATTTGATATCCTTTGAAGTTGTAAAAATTTCATCAAAATCGGTATAGTAGTTTAGAGTATAAATGTGACACTGTGATGTGCAAACACACATTTACTTTTGTAATTTTTGTGAGCGAACAAACTAACATTTTACAGGTTTATTAATTTACTAACACCGTGTTCGCACCACGGCTTTGCCCACGTGGAACTGTACAAAATCTTGGTCAGGCTGTCATATATTTGGTAAACATCTCCTTTGTAGGAATGCATTATATCCATCATGAGCGAGTTCATACGCCGACTCGCACTTGGCCGATTTTCGGGTTTCTGTGCCCATAATCTTTTTTGAGGGGTGGATCCGCACCTGACGTATACAACCACTTGGTAGGGGTACAAAAATTCAAGGAAAAGTCTTGTTCTGTGTCTTTTCATTTAAAGACTGGTAATTTTCGGAATTTAAGTAAAAAATGACGTTCATATAGAATTATACGAGGCTATAAAAGTCAAATTGTTATAATTATTTGTATTATGCTTTTACCTAACGTATGTTTACATTGGTTCCCACTCACTAAAAGGCTACGCGTGTTTTGGTTAAATACGATGCTGAAACTAAGGACCGCTAAACGCAAAGATCGAAAAAGCACGTCAAACTATTGAATTTGAAGGTTTTCCTCACATATTCTTCGATAACACCAAGTTCATGTATCATAAACTTTTTCGCCCAGCCGTTTATGCCATTTGCGCGAAGCTTCTCAAAGAAACTACCCGGGTATGTAGTGAAACAACTCATAATTATTACACCATGATGATGCATTTGCTTACAGGTTTGGTGAATAGCAACACTGTTATGATATCTCATAATCTTGTGATATTTCATTATACCCTAAGTTGAAAAGAATTTTGATGACGATATTCCTCCCACTTTGTCCATTTTCAGAAGCTAAACGTCATACTAAAACTTATGTTCCAGTGGTCCTTGGATGACTAGAAAAAGCGTAGCCACAAATTTTATACCTGAACTATTTTGAAGGGACAATATTAATTTGAATAAATAAAAATTGTGGGAATAGTTTCATTAAACTTTGCCACTAGTATGCATTATCTGTAATTTATTTGTAGGATTAACCAGATAATTTATTTTTTTTATAAATCTTATATTTTTGAACACCATTTTCAGCGTATAAAAATCAATTGGTGCTATATAGACTACGAGATGGCTATATAAAAGTGAATTGATCGAATATAATCGTGATTTTTTCTCATAAGTTTCCAATGATATCGTCAATGTAAGAGCCGCATTTTGAAGAAGTCTCATTGGAGGCAGAGAGTGTGGTTGGGGGGGGGGGGTCAATCGTGTAGAGTTACACGATTAGAGTTACACACACAAAAACGATCGAATATAGTTCTGAAAATTAGTGTAGACTTACATTGTGAAAATAGAAATTGAAAGAAAATGTTCCCAGCAGTGTAGGTTGAAGCCTAACCGCTTCCAGAAGCGGTAAAGTAGTTAACTTTGAGTTGAAATTGAACTCATAAGATATAGCACCTTATCTATAGTCTACTTATTTTTCTGGTTAGTTTATTGTTTTTTAGCTGGGTAGTGTAAAATTTCGAGGTTACCTTGTCGATTTAGTCCCTAATTATTGGTAATTCTGCGTCTCTGTGTATCGTCTCTGTGTATTAGTCTCAGGTATTTATTTTGTAGTCGTTTGATGGTGGTTTTGGTATATTATTATTTTATATATTTTTTTAAGGTTGGTTTTGGATGCTGGACAGCTCCAGACAAGGGTGGCGTAAGTAATTATTGGGCGAATCATAGCGGTATATAACAGTTTTTTGTTTTTTGCGCTCACTTGCCGTTTTTGTTTAGGAAGACGGAAACTGGTGTATTCAACGTGGTAAAATCACGTGTACGGTACTGCACGTGCATTTAATTTAATTACTGTTTTTTTAATACAACAAATTTTTTTCGAAAGTTAAATTTCTTGGACATTTAGCCTCACTTTTAGCTTCCGTAAATTTCTGAAAACTCTAATTGTATCGTATACTTGCAGAGAAATTTGCAGAACTCTATCTGATGAGTTCAATTTCAACTCAAAGTTCACTACTTTATCGCTTCTGGGAGCGGTTAGGCCTCAACCTACACTTCTTGGAACATTTTCTTTCAATTTCTATTTTCAAAATGTAATACTACACCAATTATCAGAACTGTATTCGATCGGGTTTTTGTTTGTAGAACTCTACACGATTGATACCTCCCCCCAACCACACTCTCTGCCTCCAATGAGACTTCTGCAAAATGCGGCTCTTGCTTTGACGATATCATTGGAAACTTATGAGAAAAAATCACGACTATGTTCGATCAATTCACTTTTATGTAGCCCCAGCTCTTAGACCAATATATACACGTCAGAGAAATTGTTTTTATCAAAAGAAAATAATAATAATAAAAAATAAAAGCGGTTTGACTAGTTCGATATTAAAAGGAACCTTCTTTATATAAATATCTTTTTTATTACGTCATATATAAAAATGCTTGGTAGAAAGTGTCATCAAATTGTAAGTGAAATGGTGTAAAATGATTACTGTGTTTGAAATTGAAGAAGCCACTCACTATACTGAGTATCTATTCAGTATACACAGTACACAGTCACAACAAGTAATAGAATAAAAAACTTTCTTTTGTTAACAGTAGGTACATGAACACATAAAAAATAAGGGAGAATCCTTTTATATGACATAAAAATGTTTACTTTTACGATTTTATGAATATTTTTAAAAAGTCTCTAATATATGGTTTACTTTTTCTTCATTCTGTTCATTATGAAGGTAGTCCGGCCAACCTTTGAGTAGTCAAGTCAGCAAATAAATAAACATTTATAAAATCAACATTTTTTACATTTTAAAATTCCTAAAAGAAAACTGTGATTATATTAATGTACAATAAATTTTATAAAATAGTTTAAAAACAAGTAATGTAACAACTAACTGAGTTAATTGTTTGATTACCCAGTATATACCGAGTTTATGGGAAAGTTTTTCAAACAAAAGTTATTTATTCAAAAAAAGATTTTTTGTTACAAAATTTTTGTTATATCTCTTACGGTTTCAAAGATAGGCAGATTCGCCCAGTTTACTTTCTGGCTAGTGAACACACACACATAGGCAGTTTTGCTATTTTGTTCTTGAGTTATCGTCTCCACAGACAGACGGACTGACGGACATGCGGAAATGGACTAATTAGGTCATTTTATGCACACCTAGAACAAAACTTTTTGTCTGCAACCAATATTTTTAAACGTTACAAAGTCGGAACTAAACTTAATATACCCTGTATATTTACATAATACTGGGTATAAAAAGTTTTATCGCATAATATATATTTTGCTTTGAATTATTGAGCATTTTATGTTACCATGTGAATAATTTTATATTTACATATTTTATGGAAAGTCCATAGTTTGTTTCCATATGAATAATTCAAAATTGGCGCTGTCTCCGACTTAACCTGAGCTATTGAGCAATGGAAGTGACTGTGTTCGAGTATCCCCAATGTAGACAATGTTGATAAAATTTTTAAAATTTTACTTTCGTACGAAGCTTTTTTTCCACTAATGTCAATAAAAATGTTCAAAGTATTCATTGCCATGAAACCAATTATCATTTATTTGTAAATTATTATTTGGCTGGGCTATTTGAAAGGATATTTCAAACTTGAGTGGTGATATTTTCTAATATATTTTGCCAATACTCAGACTGTAACGTAGATAGATTGTAGAGGCTGTCCTGGAAGGGACACACTTCGGCCATAAGGTCCATTGTGATGCCTAAGGATGTGAGGATGTGAATGGAGGACAAGGAATTTTGTGTGTAGACTGGAAATTGGTAGGATGAGCGGCTGCAGCCGACTTTGATAGGAACTATGTCGATATACTATACTATCTGGAATTAGTGAAGGAAACTGAAGAAAACCTTCACAAGCATAGCCGGTTACTTTGTTCTTGTCCATACGCCGACAGTTTAGTCAATTAACCTTTAATTAAACTTTTTTTTAAATAATTGACAAACTGCCGGTGTCGGGATTCGAACCCACAACCTCCCAGTTTCAAGTACATACAACACCTTTACAAGCGCGGCTACTTGGCTGGTTGACTGGTACGAGTGAAGTATTCCAAAAATCAAATTCGATGTGAATGCTTAGTTGTAATCTATTTTAATGATTCAGCGATTCAGCGAAGTTTTCGGCACAATAAATATTTATTTCACTATTGAACATCGATTTAGAGTGAATAATTCTCGTTACCACACTGAATTGACTGGACTAAACTGAATCCATGCAACCCGTTGCAACAAACATTCTTTATGAATAGTAATCGGCGTAATAGGATTCTGTCAATTTCTGACTGTTTGGGCGAATAGTACATTGTGTTCGCATACAAAGACAATCAGTTTCAATCCATATTTCGTATTTTCTGATTAAATTTGATTTTAATATCAGAAATCATTATCTCACCATCAAATAAGTTAATGGGTAAATACGATATCCTATAAATGTTTTTTGGAAGGTAAAATTTGGCCGAACAGTAGTAAAAATTAAAAATGAATAAAATTCACTTAATTTATTTAACACCACCTTAAAACTCGATATTGTCGGTCGAAATCTCTATACAAAACTCTATAAGATCGAATTACTTGTTTCATATATATATGTATTTAAAAAAATATCTTCAATATCTTCTTATATTGAACAATACAACAAACTTGTCTTTTAAGTTTCATTCTAGTAAAAGACGTTTGAATGACTTTTGAAGAGGTCTACGATGAAATTAAAAAAAACTCTTAAGATTATTTTTATCATATAAAGAAAAAAAAAACTTTTGTAATTTAAATCCTTTTTCAAGTTATTTCCTTTATCTCTAAGGTTCGGTAATTAATTGAATTTAATTGTCCGTAGAATAAACGAATTTCTTAATAATTGTACGGGTGATTGGAAGAACAGTAATGTTCCACAATACCATACTGTTGAAAAAAAAAAACCTGTGAACTAATGAACTCAAATTTTTATGAAAAACTCTGCATAGAAAATATGTAGTTAGTTCTAGGTATTTTAAACATATTCTCAAAATGAGAAATCATAAATATTTCTATTTTTGATGTGAAACATTTGTTGTGGCGGGTTAGAGCGCCTGTTACCATTTGTAGCTTGGCAACGGCCCGGCTACGTTTTCTCGCCACTCGATCACAACGTTGTTCATAGGTGATATTACATATAACAAATTATTTAATTTATAATTTTTTGGTATTAAATTAATATGTATTTTTTAATAAAGAGTAATTTTTTTCTTAAAAAAAACTGAATATTTTGTTTTTGATTATGCCATATTTTTTGATTATGCCATATTTATTTCCTTTAATAAACTTTAATAAACCTTTCATGAATATTTTCTATACAAAATAGTTTCGATGTTTCATATTTGCCAGGGGTCGCCACGACGCCTTAATTTTTTTTGTATGTTTAATAACAGTACAGTTGAATGTTACTTTTCTAAAAATCATCTAATTATGTAAAAATATTAATTAAAATTGTCGTGGTGTATAATTCAGGTCTATCTTAATCTTAATATAATATAAAAAATATGAATGTTTGTGAAAATATTTGTCTTCGCATTTAGTTAAAATAGCTTAACCGATTTTGATGCGGTTTTAACCAAACGGTTTAGAATTATACAGAATAAGATATAAGATATATAATTTGTTTGTCCCATGCATCCGTTCTGTGCAGTATAACTTATCTCTTAAACTTTGCGAGATGGGGAAAATGTTTCAATACAAAAAATGTATACCTTATAAAAAAACCAATTTTGTTTGAAATATTCTTTCATAAATATAATAATTTTGGTGTTAATACGATGCAGAGAAAAAAAACATTATCTTATTATAAAACTATAGAAAAGTCGTTTTTGTAAATTGAAAATATTGGCAAAAAAAAAAAAAAATTCGGGAGAATAAGGGGTGATCCACACTATAGTGCTGATCATGGTTCGTTCTCGGTCCGATCTCGGTCTGGTAAAATATTATTATGTTTATGTTCACATTATAATGCCGTTCACGGTTCGTTCTCGGTCTGTTAATATAAAGCGGTAACATACGCTTCAGGGGGTAATAGCTGACTGAACCGGAAACAGAGAGCATTCACACTATCATTCACATGCCGTTACAAGTTCGATCTCACTCAAAAAATATTTTTATTCTTCGTGACTGGAGTGGGATTAGACCGGAACTTGACTGTTACCGATACTTGATAATATTTTACCAGACCGAGATCGGACGGAGAACGAACCGTGATCGGCACTATAGTGTGGATCAACCCTAAGTATACGTGATAGAAGTCAGTAATAGCTTATACTTTAGGTCAATACTTGATACTTTTGTATCTATATATTTATTAAGAGGGGGATGCCCATACATGTACCAGGGAAGGGCCGAAAAAATTGTGTCCCTACTCAGTTGTGCGGGGTATTGTTGAGAAGAGCTTTTGTAAATAAAGAAGGACTGAGGATAATCCACCAACCTATCCCAATACTTATAGCAGAATTGAAATGTACTCTCCATAAGGTTTTTTAAGGACAATGTCGAGTATTTCAGCAAGTAATTAATATTTTTACAATAGATGATTTACAATAATAAGAAATTTATCGGCCGCTCAATTGAGTCGTATATATGATTGATAAATCTGGAACACGTATACCGTTGTCTCAAACAGTTTTCAACTTTTTTCAATGATTCCTACTTCTAATTAACGATCACTTTTTAAAAGATCGTTATCACAGTTTAGAGTTTAAAAATGTACAGCAAAGTAGTGCTGTAGTATAAACGAGAACTATTCACTTTGTAAGTAGAAGAACAGAATATTTCTGGAATGTTACCTTCCTTCCGCTTATTACAAACTTCATGGCGCATTACAACACATATCTATAGTGGTATTATAGAAGTAGATTGTAAAGGCTGCCCTGGACGGGCTATACTTCAACCATAAGGTCCATTGTGATACCTTAGGATTTGAGAATGTGAGTGGAGTGGAAGGAATTTGTGAGTAGACTAGGAATTGGTAGGATATGCGGCTGCAGCCGACTATGATAGGAACTAAGCCAATATCTGGAGTTCGTGAAGGAAACTGCAGAAAACCTTCTCAAGCATAGCCGGTAACTTCGTTCTTATCCATACGCCGACAGTTTAGTCAATTAACCGCCCCTTTTTATTATTTTTATAATTGACAAATTGCATTCGAACCCATAACCTCCCAGTTTCTAAGTACTGTATACTGCGCAGACAAAGAGCCTTAGACCACTAGGCTACTTGGACTGGTATACTGGTATTATAAATAGGTTAAGTTGTTTGTTTTACATGAGGAAATTTTCGGAACTACTGATCCGATTCAGAAAATTCTTTCACTGATAGACAACAATACTATTATCGAGTGACATAGATTATAAAAAGTTTACATTTCATGCATCCGTGCCCGCGTTGGAGTTGCACAAAAAACCTAAATTCTAAACGGTGGGAGATAAAGAAAATCCTTTAAAATCCAGAGAACGTAAAACTCTCCAACGAATGTCAACGACTAAATTAGCAAAAATTACTAACAATGTCTGTCAGCAAAGTATGACTGACGACGTTAATAATGTATCAAATGATTTTTTCGCATCAATCCATGTATATATGCACTAGTATATATGAATATAAAAGAAGTATTGACTGACATATCAACGCACAGCCGAAACTAATGAAGCTCGAAAGACGAAATTTGTATAATATGCCCGTATAAAAGTAAATAAGTAAAAAATGTTGCATGCAAGTTCGCCCTGTAAAGATACAGACGTGAAAAATCATCTCGATGCAATCCATTAAAAATAATATCATCGTATTTTTTAATCGAACGTAGAGTAAGAAAAATTGGTTTTTTCACCTTTATATATAAAAATTAATGTTTGTTTGTCTCCCTGTGGCGTATGTATGCCTATACCATTCGCACTTCCTCCCCCAACCTCGAAAATTTCTCTCTCGAAAATGGTAGACAGAATAAAAGTTTAAAAAAAAAAATTATCCATTTCTAAAAAAAAATTTGAAACTTTTTTCTATAAAATTAACGCACCTTAGTTAACGGAGAGCGTTATTAACGGAGGGCATTAGTTAACGCGAAGTGTTGGTGAATGCAATGCGTTAATTAAATCAAAGTGTTAGTCAACACGAAGCACGCAGCGTTGGAATGTATGCCGGGTACAGCTAGTTATCAATAAAAAATTATCTGTTTCAACGTTTTAAGAAAATTAAGCGTTCGTGTGGTGGGAATTAATGTAAGGTTTTTTTAAAGTTAAAAAAGAAGTTATTAAGTACAAGAAATTTTTCTAAAGTTTTTCAGTAAAGAGAATTTTGCTGTTAATGGTATTAATCATAATTATGTTGTTTGGGGATCCCTTTATTTTTGAAGTACGAATTATGGAAATTGTTTTTTAACAATACTATAAATACCTATCAACAGTTTTAGTATGTTTAGCTATACCAACAAACAATAACATTGTAATCACGCTGAGGACTCCAGGCTGTAAATCAATTTCATTCGGAAACAAAAAATCTCGGAATCTTCGGAAAAATCTAAAATTTCACGCGGGCGTAGTGTTTCACACGCACGAGGCGGGGCTAAATTTGGTATCACCTCGACGCGTCTCGCTTTTTTAAATATCACCCTCGCCTCGGCCTCGGTAGAATGTTGACTAGCCTCGACTCGGTTAGGTTAGCTATCATCCTAGCCTCGGCCTCGGTAAAATTTTTACTAACTTTGACTTATTTTGAATGAATGTCGTAATATGGTAAAAAAACTTGTTAGTAAATATATGTCTTTAAAACACGGAATATAAGTTGCTCTAAATTTTAGTCTCTAAATTTTTATGACTCGTCGAATGAAAACGGGAAATTCAAAAAAAATTTGACCAAAAAAAATATTATAAAAAGATGAAATCCCGTGATGTTTTAAGAACTATATAAGAGGTTCTTCAAAATGCTTTTTCCTTTAAAATGCATCTATCTATTGTTTTATGTTTTTTGTAAAAATACGTGTTACTATATTATTTAAAAAAAAAAAAATTTTCTTTTTGTAAATTTGTCCCGCCCGAGGCGAGGTTTTTGGGACAATATTCCTCGCTTCGCCCCGATTAGTAACGAGGATTAGTCGCCTCGTGCCTTGTAACCGAGGATTGAGGCGAGGCTGAGTTACCTCGTAGTCCCTCATAGTCTCGGGATTAGTCGCCCCGTAGTCTCGGCGAGCGGAAGTCGTAGACAGCAGCTAGTTTGATAATAAGAACATCATTGTGACAATAATTATAATTTTTACCTAAACTAAATTTTTTCGAAAATATAGCGAACAAAAGTTATGTAAAATGGTACACAATTTGACTAGGCAACCCTGCGAGAACCTGATTGGCAGCGGGCAACCACATCCAAATCTTCAAGGTGACCGTAGTATTATTCGAATATTCAAATTCCAAACATTTCGGTAAATACTAGAGTTACAGCAAATATGGTCAAGTGATAAACTGTAAATTTTTTGTTTTGCTAATATTTAGAGAAAAGTTCAAAATTTTGTTTCCCCTCCCTATGAATGACCCAAACTACATTTACATATTCAAGGCAGGAATCAATGGACATTGCTTTAAAAGCAAATTTACATTTGGACAATCGCTATAGCTGCATTTTCTTAAAAAGAAAATTCACCAACAATTATTGTTTAGTGTATTTATGAAAGAAAAATTGCTAACAAAACAATGTTAAAAGAGTAGAGGCGTAGTTAATTAGAGTTCTAATCAAATTATCCGAAATCTTAATATTCTTAATATTTATGATTTCTATTAGTTGTTTGTTTTGTCGAGAAGAAAATCAATTGATATTTTATTTTAAAATAAACCATTTTGTTTTGGCCAACCTATGTTTAACAGTAAATTTAATTTATCGTGACAAGTTTTTTTTTATTCATGTTCCTACAAAAAAAGAACAGAAGCTTAATTATCTAAATGGTGTGTGTATATATGTGCATTTCCCTATTAAAATATGTGTAGAACATTCTAGTAGCAATATGTACAAAAAAAGTAATTAATTGTATTCACATACAAACAAGCGTACCACCTGATGTACCTTTTAAAGCCCTAAAACTGTGCTATATCCACACAATAAATGTAATTCTTTTTTCATTCCGACAAGTCATTTCAATACCTACGTTTTTCATTTTATTTTCATTTTATTAATAGATATTGTTTTGTGTATATATGGTTTGGATATTGAAAAGATTTAATTTGGTGGAAGATTCGGTGTGTAAATAAATTGGGGCAATATTATAAATTTAATATCAATATAAATTACATTTAAAATTTTGCCCCAATTCCTAGAACATTTGTTTGTATTTTAAAAATACGTACTTAGACTACCATGTGGTTATCATCAGTATGAATTAACTAATCGTAACTATCTCTGGGATATGGATTCAGAGATATGTTGCTTGTTGCTAATTCGTTGCTTATGAATTGCTAAAATATATGAAAAAAAAACAGTACTTTAGTTTATCAAAAGCAAGAATCCAATTACGCCGGTCAAAATCAACACAAAAAATCGCTAAATTCGCAAAACATGATGTATCTCTGATTTTTTAGTATGTTTTTTGGACCCATTAGGCCTATGTATACTCAAGTTTGCAACTCCCAAAAAGTTGTGGAAAAATTTTTACACACGAAAAACCGCGAAATTTTCGAACTTAAGAACATTAAATTTGTGACAAATAAAGCCCAACCGGAGCTTTGTAGGTCAATTGGTTACCAAACCAAAAAACAAAAGATAGGAAAGGTTATGGAACATTTCTGGAAAAATGCGATGTTACCTTTATGGTTTTTTTTGATTTCGAGAGAACAACGAGGTTTACAGACCCCGCTTTTCGCTTAATTTAAAGCTAATTAAATTGCCTACAAGTTATATTTTGCAAGTTCTATTCGCAGGACCAATGGTTTCGACGCAATTTCGGTCCAAAGAAGGTCTAAAACTAAAATTTTCAATTTTTCGAAAAACTGGGCTATTGTCAAAGTGCCGTAATTCGGTAACGAATTGGCCTACAGAACTCTAATTAAGCTTAATTTGTCACAAATTTAATGTTCTTAAAAAACATATAGAATAACTTTCGAAGAAAAATGCATGGATTCGGAGATATATACCAGAATCTGAAACAAGTCCAAAAATTTCGCGGTTTTTCGCGTGTAAAAATTTTTCCACAACTGTTTGAGAGTTGCGAACTTGGATATACATAACCCTAATTTGTCCAAACAACATACTCAGAGATACATCATGCTTTGCGAATTTATTGTTGATTTTGACCGGCGTAAATATGATACACGAACAAGTAAATTATTTGATTTTGCGCATAGAACGACTTTTTTGAACAAACTTCTATAAACTCCTAATAAGTTTATGACCTGTATAAACTCCGTCTATACAGGTCATAAACTTATTCAGAAGTTATTCAGAAGATACATCTTGGGGTCTAAAAAGTATTGCACTTCGACCTTATGGTCCATTGTGCTGCCCGTTCTACTTCAATCCGTAGACATTCGCTTCTTTCATAAGTTGGCAGTGGCCAGGAGTTTGCTTATGCGGTCTTCCTGAAGGTTCATATATTCGGGGTGAGATGCACCGAATATCCTGTATCTGCTGTAATCTAGAGGTTCGCAGTCAAAGATAATGTGGCTGGATGTTTCTCCCTCTTCGCCCCACAATCTGCACACATTCAGAAATTACCAGAAGATATTAAAAATGAAAACAAATTTAATCAATTTAAGATAATATTGAGGAACTATTTTATTCAAATTGCAATTTTTATTTTTACCCTATGTAATTATCTACATTATTATAGTTTAAGTAAATAATGACGTTTTGTATACCTGAAATTGGTCTTAAACCAATAAAACTATTAATATTATTATCTTAGGTCCCCACGACTTCACCTACTGCCCATGGTACCCACATCAAACCACTCTCAGTTTACAATACACTTATTGTTGATATTAACATAATCATAATGTTTATTATTCGTGATCTTATTTAGAAAAAAACTTATAATGATATTGCAGTAAACGGTAACACCATCTGAGTGAAATTTAGCATAAGTAAAGGTCCATACAGTTACGTGAATATATATATATATATATATATATATATATATATATATATATATATATATATATATATATATATATATAATTATTAAACATATATTTATGTTTATAATGTTTTTATCTAATTACATTGTAGTATACATATTTACATTAACTAGGTACGTTTAATATTTACCTTACTCCTGTTCTGTTTAGAAGAACCCTTTTTGTTTAACTAATGAGTCAAATTGCTTATTGCAGGATCACAGGGTCCGTAGATTCAAAACATCAATTATTATACATGTGTATAACAATTGTACTCACGTACACATAATTCTTCTTCTTTCTTATATGTAAATTCTTAAACGGATCAAGATAGATCATTTTTGATACAAAAAATGATTTTAACGGATTTTGTGAATTTGCCTATGAGTGATGTGGTTATAAATCCTGGCGTAATCACGTCTGTCTGAATGCGATTGTGATAAATGTCAATTGACGCGTACTTTAATTTTTTTTTGGGCTATTCGACCAATAGGGATCGGTGTTTTGACTGTGCGTTAATGTAATTTTAAAGAGAAAATATACACATTACGTTAAACACTATTGATATAAAGATTTTAATAAACTAAGCATTAGTACCTATACAATTAAAAATATAGTAAATATTAACTAACAAATTAATAATACATTGGCCTCATGATAGTAAGATATTATATGCATTCCATCACCATAGCACCTGGTAGCTCAGAAACAGAGCGTTGGTCTAGAATGCCAGAGTTCGTGGATTCGATTCCCAATCTTGATGTGTATGATTTTTCATATCATGTATTTGATGTCAAAAAATTCGGTACGAAATAGCTGAATCAACTTAGCGAATTTCCTTAGAATACATAAATCAGACTCTAGCGGTCATAATTTTAGTGTGATCAAAATGAAATATAATATCTGATATGACTTTAGTATTTGCAAAAATTAAATTTATTAATAGCCCAGAAATAACGGTATAACGATTATAGTTTATAGTTACTATGGAAACGACAATCAAAATTTTTTACAATTAAATATATTTTATGTATTCGTGTCAAACACAAAATATTAAATATCTCTCTTAATATTAGAATAATCGAAAAATGTATAAGGAGTAGAGATGTAGAAAAGTTTGCTACAATTCATTACTTGACCATTTTTCTCAAACTCTAATGTGAACAGAGATATTTAGAATTTTAACTTTCAATATTTAATTTTAAATATTTCTGTGAATATTAGTGTAACAGAAAAATGATAAGAAACAAAATTACAGTAAAACTTATTACCTACAACTTAACTCAATTTAATAACTTAATTTTTCGATTTTTCAAATATTAAGGGAGATAGTCAAATTTTGTGTTTTCCCCTCCCTCTAAACCCCCTTTCCCATCGCCCGATTTTACCCGTTAACAAACTTGACCTTTAGAATACCAAAAGCGACTCAAATAACTAATTTCATTCCAATCGGAATAAAACTGTGACCGTTCGAGAGTCCACAGACATTTTAAAAAAGTACATATATATATATATATATATATATATATATATATATATATATATATATATAAATTTTAGCGATAGTGATTTTTAACATCTAATAGGTAGGATCGATGGACATTTGAAGAAATTTTTACGAAATTCCATCATTGGGGCAAAAACAATAGCTGCATTTCCATTGGAGGAAATTCGCTAAAAATTTTATTAGCATATATTGGCATAAAAACTACTAGATTTAAAAAAAATTTAACAATTTATTACTCTGTATTTTCATACATTCCATTTGCGCATCTGCAGATGTTTACGTCAAAAAATCAGCATTCACTACAAAATTGAAATGCGTAACATCCCTGATACAGACAATAACATTGTATAACATTTTAAGCGTGAATTTAATATGTCGTTGCTGTTTTAACATTCAAAGCGTGAACAGAAGCGTAACATATGTAGGTGTACGTGGAAAGACCCTGAATTACAGACGAAATGCATTGGGAAATTCGCTCCGTGTGCAACCGTAGGCAGCGCCATGCGTGGTCAAAAAAACTTCATGACAAATAAAAGTATATAAAAATCATAGACATTTAACAAAATTTATTAATTAAATTAAATAAACAACATGTTAAACCTAAATTAACTTTTGTTAATCGCCTATGGTTTTTAATACACTGACATTGGTCATGAAGTTGTTTTTATGACCACCCATGGCGCTGAGTACAGTTGCGCTTGGTGTGAATACAAAAGTTAGAACTTGCTATTATGAAAACAAACATAATTATCGTATCGAGATAATTTTATAAATTTCAAATTCAGATTTTTACATAATTTTATCATGAATAAAAATTGGCATTCGGTGTTATTTAATAATAAAGTTATTTAATAATATGTATTCAAATTTTCTAAAATAAAAAAATTCTCTTATTTGATGAAGAGTGGAAAAATAATCTCTAAATAAATTAATATACCGTGGAGTTGTAAGAGACGCCTTGGTCGTCCAAGAATTAACTGCACAGAATACATCGATAATTTCTCGTTTAGTAATTAGATAGTCGTTTATTTCTTTTTGTTAATGTACGTACATCACATCATGGTTATGTAATTGGAGCAAAGTATAAAAGACTTAATTTAGATTGTCGTTGGTGATATCGTTAACTATAAATTACATTTTTACAAGAGAGGATTTAGGCATCATGTTTTTGTTAAAGAACTGTGTGTTCGGTGTTCAGATACTATATAAAGTAAGTGCAAATACAATTGAGGCTATTATATACAAGGATTCATTCGTTTTTTGAATAAACGTTGTTCATTATAAATTTAGTAACACCTTTTATTCGAAAACCGAATCAATAAAGCAGCAATTAATTTTCAAATTAAAAAAAATGAAATCTACTTTTGTGATCCATAGTACTATGGATCACAAAAGTTAATGCAAATAAACAGTCTATGGGAACAACCCGAATAAGAATATAATTCAATTCTAAAATCGTTGGATTCGAATAATGAAATTAGGTACATAATAAAAACTTCTGACGTGTATATTAATTATTATCCTGGAAACTTGAAATCTGAAGATCTATTCAAATCAAAATTACTAAGGTTCAAAAATACGCTGAATTACATCGACGTGGCAGTGTCCTTACCGTCCCTTCAGTTTATAAAGAAATCGATCTTCTACACGTTTTCATACTCGCCTGTACTATGGGCCACAAAACTAGCTCACATTTTTGAAATTTTATAATGTTTCATTCGGTTTTCGAAAAAATGATTTGGATAAAAGTTGTTCATTATAAATAGATCAACAACTTTTATTCGATTTTATTCGAAACATTTTCCCTAAACCGAATGAATAAGACACTACAAAAATGAATAAGTCAACTAAAAAATTTTGATAAATAAGCGTTCTTTCGTGGCCCATACTACAAAGCACATTACAGTATATGGTGTTTAGCCTAGAATTTGTGACTGCC
Source organism: Nineta flava (assembly GCA_963920215.1). Taxonomy (NCBI): domain Eukaryota; kingdom Metazoa; phylum Arthropoda; class Insecta; order Neuroptera; family Chrysopidae; genus Nineta; species Nineta flava. The sequence continues at coordinate 13,387,799 of OY986045.1, read as the reverse complement.
CGTCCACACACGTCAGTCATAAAGTCACAGCCATAGGCTATACAGGATGTTCTGAAATTCATTTAAGAAAACCATACCATAGAACTGCAAAAAAAAAAGAAGAAGAAAGTTTAATAAAGTTTTTCGATTTGACGCTTATTTTTTAAGATATAATCAATTAAACATTAATAAATTCCACCAATCACAGAGTGCATAGTGTAAGGAGACGGGGCCACAGTAGTGGGGTAGAGCGCATTACCTTTTAAAGGCTCGTAGATGGTAAAAGAGAGATAGAACATGCTAGAGTAGCGAAATCAATTAATTAAATGCTAGGCACCACTCTTAGCCACTTCAAACAACCTAGGTTTTGTTCATTATGTATCAAAGTATATACATACCGATTTTAAATGGTTGAAATTATTAATTTATTTAATTTCTGTGATTGGTTGAATTTATTAATGTTTAATTGATTATATCACAAAAACCAAGCGTCAAATCGAATAACTTTATTAAACTTTTTTGTTTGTTTTTTACAGCTCTGCACCGTGGTATAGTTTTCCTGAATGAATTTTAGAACACCGTGTATATGCATGGCCACTTGTCCGCCTTGCGGATGCCTTATGGATGTAGATATTAAAGCTCGAGAAATGAAACTGTTGTGGAACTATTGCCCAATTTGATACAAACAATTACGCCTGTTAACCATTAAAAAATTAATGATTCATTACTTTTGACAAAACACATGATAAAAACACAATCATCTTATCTGTTTTTCTTTAAAGAGTTTTATTTTCACGAAATATATTTCAAGTAAATTAGGTTGGTTCAATTGTGTTGCTAAATTTATAATTAATGAAAACATCCTGTATAACATGAAACTCGTTTTTTTAAATGAGTTTTCCTTTTTTTCATCCTGATTCTGTAATTAATGTTTACATAGTTTTAATGAGAAATAAATTACTTTAAAAATGTCGTAATAATTATTGTGTAAAATTTTTTGCGTAATTTGTAATTAAATTACATAGTTGAACAATTCCTTCCAATTTTCTACTATCAACATATACGGTAATCGAAATAAACTTTTGCATAACAATTGGATAATTAACAATTTTAATATTACCTGAGTAATATAATTTTAAAACGTTTTATATTAGACGGTTAATTAAAAAAAAAAATCTTAAATAAACGTAGGAGCTAGTACTAGTAAAAGGGAGGCCGTAGCCTGGCAAGAAAGTCTTTATAGGTCTCTTTACTGACCCGTAATCTATCCATTCAATCACCTCTATCCTATCCCTGTGTTGCGGCGATCCTACCCGTCTTCTTTGCGAATGGCAGAACAGAACCCCACTTTAGTTTTGTTACCTTAGTTTCCCTAATTTCGGTTGAGCCGAAAGTTAGATATCTCATTCTGGCTGTGTAAGGACATTCTACGAAAAGGTGGTATCGCGTATCATAAGAGATAGATAGATGACTCTTGAGCCTGCATCTAACAGTAAAGACCCCAACCAGAAGGTTTATCTCTTTCCGGTTTTTGTCAATAATTGTAACAAATGGCAAGAATTTCTTTCCATTTCCTGGTCTTATACTTATCCACCCATTCGTTTAGGGCAAAGCTAGTATATCTCGTAGTTATTCCTAGATTTGGTCCTTGGCCTGGGAGAGAGGCTCTTTCATGGGCGAGTGAAAGTCAGTTGTTTCCTGCGAATTTTCTCAGAGATAGGAATCATAACGAATATCAAGTTTCCATGGTGACCTCCATGTTGTGACATGATGTCACAACACTAAAATTGCAAATATTTCTGTAAATATTGTGGTAAAATTTATTTTTTAGAATCTTACTAGTACTGGATTTTTCCATTCAACTGATATAAGGAGATATATATGTGTGTGTGTGTGCCTGTATGTGCTTACGTGTTTAATTTTCTTTATCATATTTTTGAAAAAACGCTTCGAAGTTTTTGCCCCCATAGTATCTGTGAAAAATTTGAATAAAATCACGACCAAAGATTATTTAAGGTATATATTGAAGGATAATTTTTATTTATTTAATTGGTTAGTTTATTTAGCGATGTTAGAAGAAAATGTATCGATTGATATAGTACCGACAGGAGCTCGAGAAAATACTGCTTCAGAGTGCAATCAAGAGGCACTGAGGCTGAACAGGATGAAACTGCGGAGGGTTACCGGATTAATTACCGGGCAGTATCGTTGTGGAAGCATCTACACACAATGGGACTTCATAACATCCATTATGTGCAGTTTGTGTGGCGAGGAGGAAGAAACATCCAGCCACATTATCATTGACTGCGAGCCTTTAGGTTACAGCAGATACAGGATACTCGGAGCATCTCACCCCGAATATATTACCCTCCAGGAAGACATGATAAGCAAGCTCCGGGCTTTTGCCAACATATGGGAGAAGCGAGTCTCGTCAGACTGAGGTAGAAGGGGGAGCACAATAGATCATAATGTCAAAGTGCAATACTTTAGACCCCAAGATGTAACTATCTATCTACCTAGTACCAACGAACGACTTTCGAAAAAATTTATTGTCTGTACGCACTCTCAACGTCACAATTACAGTCTGATGGGAATGAACCTTGGCATGTGACGATCTTTCTGTATTAAAAAGCTCAAGTTCATTAATGGACAAAATCGAATATTTACCAAGATTATTAGTAAAATTTTGAGATTTTTCTAGTATTAAGAGAGATATTCTATGTATTGTGACCTTTGCGTTTCAAATATCAAAAACAAAACAGAAACGAAATTTCAATTTTGATCGGACTAAAATTGTGACCGAACTAGAGAAAATGTTTAAAAAAATTATGCTTTACTGAACACTTATTGTGCAAACGTAGCTCTTGCACTTGACCGATTTTATTCATATACTGATTGAACTTAAAAAACATTAGTTAGAATTGTTTTTAGTATAATAAAACACCATTTATGAAATTGCTATTTATAAAACAATAAATACAAATAATTATCTTACTAATTACACAAATTGTTCTTGTGTGTTTATATAAAAGTATTATATATACATAGATATTAAAAACAAACAAAACTTGACCCAAATTCTAGGAAATATTGTAGAAAGAAAAGCTGTATTGACAAATATAATAACTTTTATAATTTAGAATAGTTAATATTATTTTATAATTTAGAATAGTTAATATTAGATAGACAAAGTCTCACATAGAAGAATTGATGTAACAATTAGTAAAATTTATTTCTTACTAAAAAATATTATTTATTTCTTAATTTATTTTTTTGAAACATGGGCACATTCAATGGTTACGGGCACATTCAATCTATATTTAACATAAACATTATAACATATAGATTATAGTAATAATAATAATAAGAAACTGGGGTACCGCTTACGGGTCCCTAGCACCTAGACCAAGGGATCCTCTGTGCCCTCCTTGAGAACAACCTGTCACCCGAAGGCGAGACGCCTCCGGGTGAGTGGTGCTATTTTAAGCAGATGAAGCTATAGAATTCTGTTGAGGCCAGACGCCACACAGAAAGCCCACAACTTCTCCGCCGGGATTGCTCCCAAGATTGATGGATCCAAAGTTTTGGACCCAAACAGTCTATATCTGACACCCTGCCGGCTTCTGCAGGTGCATATAACATGTATGGAGGTTTCATCGTCCTCCATACAGGCCCTGCAAGTGGGATCATCAGAGATCCCCAAGTTATGAAGGTGGAAGTTCAATCGACAGTGTCCTGTCAATAGATTATAGTATATGTATATGGTAACTAAAATAGCTAGACGATGTTATTATATTATAGCACTAGCTGACCGTGCGGCTTCGCCACGTAAAAACAAATATCCGAAATATCTTCTATAAATTCGGGTAAAAGCAACATATTTCAAAAATTTACCTTAACCACCCGCACCCCTGGTGTGGGCCTTGTTCTTGTTTATTTTTCAAAAAGGAACATTTTTTGTCTTCGAATTATTTTCTTCTCTTCAGGTTTTAAAGTTAGGTATTTTCACGCCCCCTGGTAGGAGTGGGTGTGTAAGAGACAATTATCGACTTTGCAAGTTGTTTATTTTAAAGGAGTAATGCTTCTAAAGATTTTTAAAATAATCAAATAGAACTCTAGGTTTTTTGAAATTACATTTCAAATTTTGCCCCAATTCCTAGAACATGTTTGTATTTTTATTATAAATACGTATTTCGACTACAATGTAGTCATCATCAGTTTGAATTAGCTAATCGTAACTATCTCTGGGATATGGATTCATCGATATGTTGCTTGTGGCTAATTTGGTGCGTAAAAATACAAACAAATGTTCTAGGAATTGGGGCAAAATTTGAAATATGAGTAATGCTTCGTTATAACTATGACATAAGTTGCGACACAAATGTCAGACATAAATTTCTTTACTGTTCACACTAACAGATTTTTGGTGTCTGGACACTAGCCAGACACAAATGTACGGAACTAGTGTTCGAGCAGTTCACACACAAAATAACAGATTACTGCTTATATTGTAATTAAACAGCAACGTAAACGCTATATTTATTACTATATAATATGTATATGGAATGTATGAAGTGTATGAAAAAATGTCGAATCTGTTGAAAACCTGAACAGACACTTGGACACTTAGACACAAGGTGTGTACACAGCCGCTGCTTCGACACTAATTATAGTGTCGCAATAAATGTCACAACTGGAGACACTCGTGTGTACACATAGACACTCAATGTATACACTGAGTGTACGGTGTCTAGTGTCGTAGTCTAAACGAACCTTAACATAAAGAAACATACAAAAGTCCCATAAAAATAAGCACTTTCAATTTTTTCGAATTTTCCTGGCAACTTTTTCAATTTTTCTTACCGTTAAAACCTTATACGGACATTTTAAAACAAAAATTAGCCAAATCGGTCCAGCTGTTCTCAAGGGATGCGGTTACCAACGGACAGGGATGCGGTTATAAGCGGTAAAACGAATAAGATCCTATCTTTTAAACGGTACAAGAGAGAGAAAATCGTTCAGCTTAAAAAATGTTAATCTTATAGAAACAACAACAACTTTAGTAAGAAAAATTTTTTCATGCATTCAATAGTTTTGGTGGAAATTCGGGGCGGTGCAAAAGGAATAAAATTTCTATACAACTCTCGCTAGCAGTATGCTGAAATACGTGGACATACACCATATATCAATGAAATTAATCGCTGTTAATTAACAGCTGAACCGATTTGGAAGCGGTTTACACCAGGTAGTTGAGGACTTTATCGATTAACAACATATTGGTTGTGTACATTTTTTGTTCATGCATCTGAGTGCCTCGGAGTACATTCTTTTGAACGGTGTCAGCGAAAATCTTTATAAATAAAAACATTTTTATAATATTTGCTACAAACATTTTTTGTTGCATGTATCCAGGTCGGGGAGTATCTGCACCCATAACCTACCTTTTAAACGTTGTAAGATGGGAAAAATATTCAAATATAAAAAAAAATGCTTGTATCATACACAAAATTAAAAAGTTTCAAAAAAATAAACCTGCAAAGAAAGAAGTAAAGAGTTGAAAATAATTCACAACAATAATAAATAAAAACCATATTTGTGAAGTCATGCATTATTACAATTTTTTTCGAATAAGTTTTATATAAATTTATGATATTCATTCTAAAATTTTTCGTGGACTGGCCCCATTTTTAATTGTTTTACAGTTTTAATGAAAAATGAAAACAGAGATAGAAACTTTTGAACATAAAAAAATTAAGTACAGAAAACAAGAATAATTTTAGACTTTCACTTTTCATAAATAAATTTATGACTTATGTTTTAACATGTTAAAAAAATGTAAATTTATGCGAGTAAATTTTACCGTTTACCCTTTGGTATAGTATCAATGTTAATATGTTATTTCTGTTATTATATGTTTTAATGCGTTATTTTAAAGAAAAGTGATAAATGTTTTAATAATACATAACTTTATGCTAAACCAAAATATATATTTATTTGCACTTCACACAACTTCCACGCTAGTTCTATTATGTGTATCCAAGCATTTTTCAAGCAAAATTGCCAAACGTGCTCGTTTTTGTATCTCTGAGGTAGTGTTACATATCCTGTCTTGATTTAAAAAAACTAATTACCTACAAAGTCCTGTCAGACAAAAGTAAAAAAAAGGAAGAAATTATTTGTGATATATTTCCCTGTAGAAAATTTGAAAGTAAAGTTAAATCTCTATTTTACATAATTACATAATTTTATGACAGTTCTACGCTAGGGCTAAATGAGTACTATCTTTGATAAAGTTTATTTAGGATTTTAAAAGTTATAAAGTTTATCAATAATCTTACAACGATTTATTTGTCTTAAATATTTTAAAAGTATTTATTGTAAAATATCAGGAAATGTAAATTAGAAATTGATTTGAGTTGATGTGGCAGTTTTGACAATAAACTGTCGCCAGTTTTCCAAATATGGTGGCAAAAGCAAACCTTACAAAACAGTTTTAATTTTATTAAATAAAATTAACTCGCTTTGCTTGCAAAGGGGCATGACCCCCAAGGCGTCATAGAAAATAATATTACATGAGTGGTAAAATAAGTTAAAAAAAAACTCACCAAAAAGTACTTAACATTTAATGGGAGATTTAATGGGGGGGGGGGATGGTGTTTTTTTTTGTTAATTTTTTGGGGTGGAGTTTTCAGTTATTCTGCGTTGAATGCAAAATAACCGCATCTTTCTAGCATGTAAAGTAGTAAATGGGTAGTTTTTGGGGGCGTTTTTTCCATTTTCAAGAGGGTGGCGATGAAAAAATTAAATTTTAACGAATAACCTCATTAGTTTGAAGAAATTCCCCACCAAATGCAAAAAACCCCATCTTTCTAGCATGAATAGAAGTTAAAAGGGTAGCTTAGGGGATGCTTTTCTCATTTTGTAGGGGGTAGCGATGGAAAATTTTAAGTTTTTTGAATTACCTTCTTAATTTGTAGCTAATGCAAAAAACCGCATATTTCTAGCATGTATAGAAGAAAAGGGGTAGTTTTGGGGGTGTTTTTCCCATTTGCGTAAGGTTGCGATAAAGAAATTTACATTTTTAAAATAATCCTGTTATCCTGAACCTGTTCTACGTTGAATGGAAAAAACCCCGATCTTTCTAACATGACTAGAAGTGAAAAGGCCAGTTTTAGGGGTGTTTTTATATTTTTGGGATGCGATTTTATATATTTGGATTGCGATGTAGGTCATGAATATTTTGTTAACTTGACTTTATTTCGGGTCGATTGGTGAAAATCTCATCTTTCTAGCATGTGTAGAACTGAAAAATGTAATTTTGGAGGGTGTTTTTACAATTTTTCATAAACACGCGAAAAATCGGGTTGCAATGAAAAAATTTCAATGCAATCGGAAAAGTTTTCCGATTTTTCCCCTCGGTTTCAAGCAATTTCACGTCGAATGCAAAAGCCGCATCTTTCTAGCATATCTAGAAGTGCCTTAGAATTTGTATAGATGAGTGAGTCAGTCAATTAGTCAGTCAGTGACACTTAGGACTATATATTATATTCGATTCAAACATTCGTCTTCAACTGCATATTTCAAAAAATATTTATAAACAATATTTATAATGGTGGCTACTTTAATAATATAGTTATTATAATTTTAAAGTACAAGAAATTCTGTTCTCCATAAGACGCTGTGTTAAAAGTTTGATTTCTAATCGGTAATTACTCTTTTAAACGATCGTCAACTGGTTTTGATGACGCATAACTACATAATTGAGCTATTCAATTCACTAAAAAAAATTTGTATATCTACTATCAGGCTTCACGTATGAACGTCCCTAATGCAAGTTAAAGGATACGTTATTACTGAAGAATTTGAAAATTTACAGTGATTATTTTTGCCAATAAAAAAACGAATAGTAAACTTCTATACACCTCTGAGACGTGCAGAACTAACTTTTGGGTAACTTTTGATAAAAAGTCTACTTATTTTTTCTTGAAATATAACTTTAACAGTTTTCAAAACGTTTAAAACTTACATTAATGGTTTGGAATTTTGATTGTGGATTTTGGGGTTACTACATCCAATTTTGACCATTAAAACTATAAAATAACTTTTTTAGCATACACATCTTGATGGCCATCGAATTCGCGATCAATGACGTTCTAGACCAATGCTTGAAAAATTAAACCCTACTCATCTCGGGTTGCTTATCACAATCATAGAAACAATTGATAGCGCTCAGTTTACAAAATCACAAAATGCTGTCTGTATCAATGACAACGATCCTATTCATGAGTTTCAGCATACCGATGATAGAATTTCGTAAAAATTTCTTCAAATGTCCATTGATCTTACCTACTAGACGTTAAAAATGACACGTATAAATATATATATATATATATATATATATATATATATATATATATATATATATATATATATGTATATGTATATATATATATATATATATATATATATATATATATATATATATATATAGTTTTTGGTATTTGAAAGGTCAAGTTTTCAAGTTTGTTAATCGTGTAACGTCGTACAAGGGGAAAGGAGGGTTTAGAGGAAGGGGGACTCAAAATTTGGCATATTTCCCTTAATATTCGAAAAATCGAAAAATTTATAAATAGTAAAGTTGTAGGTAATTAGTTTTACTTTAATTTTGTATCTTGTCATTTTTTCTGTTACACTAATATTTACAGAAACATTTACAATTTACGATTGAAAGTTAAAATAAGGCAATGAATTGTAGCAAACTTGATTTTCTACATTTTTACTCCTTATACATTTTTCAATTGTTCTAAAATTAAGAGAGATATTTTATATTTTATGTTTTCTTCTTTCTCTATGTCCCCCTTCCCCTTGACCTATACCATGTAGTAATAAAATTGGCCTTGCAAATACTAAAATCATATATATGTTATTTCATTTTGTTCACACTAAATTTATGACCGCTAGAGAGCAGGGGCGTAGCGACGTAAAACGGCGGCCAAGGCACGCATCCAAACTGCGCCCCTTTCCGTTTGTAAATTATTTTATAAACAGATATCTACACAATTTTTGAATTATTTTTTTCCTAGGATATCCTATAAATATTGGCCTTTTCCCAATGTAACGTTGAAGGCTTGCGTTAAGGGTACTATGAGCACCCATACCTACTAGGACAACTTTACCTACTAGGACAATCTTAAAAGTAAATACACTGTTTAGGCACTGTCGTTCACGAAAAATAATCAAGTAGTTTTAATAATAATTAACACTCACTCGGTCAGGAATATTTTAATTTAAATAAGAAATCAGATCACTTCGTATGTTACATCCGGTAGGTATTTAATGTAACCGAAAACACTACTGTGCTGCAAATGATGTGTCAAGGACGGCTTGCGCAGGGCGCGCACTGTTAACGCGGTTCACATGAAGTCCATATGGATATCAATTGTTTGATAGAGGTATCTTTTTAAGCCCGACTAACATTACTTACAAAATTAGTGGCATAAAGTTTAGTTTCACAAAACTAATTAGGATCAAGATTTCACGTGTAAATATTAAGTTTACTAATTTTGCAATCGTATAGTGTATGTACTATACATAACATCCGTAGTCTATTCTGGAATAAATGTACAGTAAGAATTAAATGATCCTCAAAAGACTTTTATTTCGCCATGTTTTGCGAATTTGGATTGTATTTTTTTAAAATAAGTAGTTAGTAAATTTTGTTTTTTTGCCCCCCCCCTTGATGGCACCCAGGGCACGTGCCCTGCCTGCCCCACCCTAGCTACGCCACTGCTAGAGAGTGATTTACGTATTCTAAAATTTACGTATTATAAAAAATTGATTGTTTTTAGTATCAGATGAAAGTTGCTCATTAATAATTTTATTGTTGTCTTAGGTTTTGGATATTATTCTGAAAATAACGTTTGTTTGTTTATATAACTGTTAACAACGTTCAATATTAACGTGCGTTATTAAAGTGGAACGTTATCATTAGTTTCTCTCATCGGGAGGTGATAAAAATGTATCCGCATAATTTAAATTGGTTTGGGGACTAGGTATTGCAACTAATAAGTTGGCCGTATTTTCTACTTCTTCATAGCGCCATGATATGAATCACAGCGTTTACTTAAACAACTTAAAAACTTAAAGATGGATCCTCATTGACAAAAAATGAAAATAAGTATTAAACATGGGTTTAAAAATATTGTACTGTATAGAGACCCTGAGAAATATTAGCAAAACAATTTTTTTCTCTACTAAAAGTGAATTAAACGTTTATGATAAAGATTATTAAAATAATCAAAGAGAACTCTAGGTTTTTTTTTTTTGAAATTATATTTCAAATTTTGCCCCTATTCCTAGAACATTTGTTTGTATTTTATAAATACGTATTTCGACTACAATGTAGTCATCATCAGTATGAATTAGCTCATCGAAACTATCTCTGGGATATGGATTCAGAGATATGTTGCTTGTTGCTAATTTGGTGCGTGTCTCACAATGATATTAAAAAAGTTCTGTCTTTTATACGATTTGAGTGATGGTATGATCTGACCTGAGGATTATTTGAGTTGACTGACGAACGGATTAGTTTTGTGAAGAGCCCCACCTATTTATTGCCGGTATCCTTTGGTGAATATGTGGCATTCTTTTGTCACTAAAGTGAGGGTTTCGTAGCTAACCTTGATATTCAGGTATTAGATTATTTTTTGAAAATGGTTTAATTTGATTAAATCAGAAATTGGAATTGGGTCATTGTCTAACTAAATTCATTATCTGTTTTCTCAATTTGTATATTTAGATACTTTCGTATTCATTTAATTCTGTGGGGTTTTCTACCGGTTTCAGTAGTTTAAGATTCGATTAGTCAATTTTGTGGTTGATCTCAATAACGTGCGCAGTTATACACGATTTTTCGGTTCTCCCAAATTTCACATGAGCCAGATGTTCTTTGATTCGAATTCCGATTTGGCGACGACCAACATAAATTTTCGAACAGTTTTGTCAACTGACACCATATATGCCCGATTGTTTTTCGTTACTAATTTTATCCTTAGGGTTGCCCAGTAACTGTTTGATTTTATTTTTACTAACTGACACAGGCACCAAATTAGCAACAAGCAACATATCTCTGAATCCCTATCCCAGAGATAGTTACGATTAGTTAATTCATACTGATGATGACTACATTGTAGTCGAAATACGTATTTATAAAATACAAACAAATGTTCTAGGAATAGGGGCAAAATTTGAAATATAATTTCAAAAAAAAATAAACGTTTATGATCGATAGTATTTATCGGAATGCCTATCAAGAAGCATATTTTCTGAATTTTTCAAGACTGTTATTTGTTTTTATTGTAAAAGTAATGTTTTTGATGTAATAAAACTCTACTTTTTTCGATTTGCAAAAAAAAAAAACAACTGTTGGAGTGATTTACATTCAACCAGCTTCATTCTCTAAGTTTTTTTTATTGCATGCAAATTTTGCATGAATTATTTTTCTATCAAACTTTTGGAAATAATCGCAAAAAAACCAGTTCTCTGAAAAAATTTAGGAGTTGGAAAAACTTTTATTAATTTTTGTTTTTGCATTTAGTTCAAAATTCTAACATTAATGCCTGATCATAACTTGCACCTGGGAGAAATACAATTTTCGTAGTCTATAAAAGGAAAGGCCAAGTATATAGAAAAGTTGAGAAGTAGAGATAGAAATGAAAATAAACTTTACCACATCACCAGATCTTTTTTTATCACTCTGGACATAAAAATTTTAATATTTTTTAACTGTCAAAATGTTGATAGTTTAATTTCATGTTCAGTAGGAGGTCCCTTTGTAAGAAAATTTGCTTTATTAACGTAGCTCTTACCTAGGTGACGAATTTGTCTTGTATGACAAAATGCCAACTCTGTACACTGTTTCAAGCAAACCGTTACTGTTTCAAGCAAAAGAAAAGTAAACCGTTTCGTGCCAATTATTTTCTATTCGTTTTAGTAAATAAATAGAAAATTGTTTATTTAAAATTGACTTTTTTGTTTATATAGTTGCAAGAAATATTTCTTGAACGAATATTTTAATAAGAAAGAAAATAAATGAAACCGACACTAGAACAATCATGCCAATATAGTTACAACAAAAACAAAAAAAACTAGAACCAACTTTCAAAAAGCATTTATTTTATAATTTGCGATATATATATAATGGTTTGCTTTTGTGATTGTATAGTTGGGCACTTTGCCAGAAATTCATTACAGTTATAAAAATAGAATTACTATTTTACTATGTTTTCCTGGGAAGTAGAAAGATTGAGAAGTATAAGAGAAGGATGAATAAAGAATCAAAAAAAAAAATTCATCTAACTTTCACATTTCGCAAAAATATGTTGTTTTAGTATCATGAAGGTAGAACACAAGATTATCTTTCTTACATTAATTTATCATTTGCTTAATGTCAAATTTTTCGTCATAAACAATTAAATTTTCTGTTTTTCCAGCATGTACATAACATTAAATGAATTATAGAACATAATTTATTGATTTATAGTATTGTTTTTGTTGATAAATTGTTTTCGTAAATTACATTTTATTCCTTCTTAAAAAAAAAATGTTGGGTTTTTACAAGCTTTTATTTAACTTGCAATGTATGTATGTATGTATACATGTGTGTATGTATGTATGTATGTATTTTTTTTTTAAAGGCGCGGAAATACATTTACGTATTCCAGGCTTAGGTGTATCGCCCGGATATGTCGGACTTGAGCATGTCGAACATGCTAATAACGACTAAAACCGCCCCTTTTCTCTAGCCTCTGATCCCCGCGGAAACCGCCGAATAGGCATTACTTCGCGGGGGAGGAATTAGCTGCCGCTCTTCCTCCCCCAGAGATAGTTACGATTAGCTAATTCATACTGATGATGACTACATTGTAGTCGAAATACGTATATATAAAATACAAACAAATGTTCTAGGAATAGGGGAAAAATTTGAAATATAATTTCAAAAAAACCTAGAGTTCTCTTTGATTATTTTAATAATCTTTATTCTGGGAAACATTTTATCCTGTAGATATTCTGTGTATATTTAATCTTTGTTAAAGATTCTGGAATTTTATATCATCCAACATTGTAGATACTAGAAAACTAGATTTGAGTTGAACAATATCGCAATATTATTGCTTGAAACTTTTCAGAAAATACAGCAAAATCAAATCTCACAAAGTCTGTGCCCATTTCCTTTCTTGATGATTGTAATATTCGATCTTTATTTTTGAGAACGATTATATTGTTTTACTCTGATTTTACTCAAATGGATAAAACATTAAAAAAAATTAAGTCGTCGCGGCGACGCCTGGCACATGTGACACATCGAAACTATTTTGTATAGAAAATGTTTATGAATGGGTGGTTTATTAAAGGAAATAAATATGGCATAATCAAAAACAAAATATTCAGATTTTTTTTTTAGAGAAAAAAATTATTCTTTAAAACATACAATTATTTAAAACATACATATTGATTTAATACCAAAAAATTAAAATTTAAATAGTTTCTTAAAAATTGAGACGGCTCAATTCTTTCAATCAGTTACTTAAACTATTATTATTATTATTAACTATTTTTTATAGAAAATATGCATTGCCACCTATGAATATCTTTTTGAAACTGATTTGTTTTATATAATATCACCTATGAACAACTTGTCGACCGCGTGGCGAGAAAATTTCGCCAGGCCGTTGCCAGGAAACAAACGGTAACCAGGAAACAAATGGTCTAACCCACCGCAATAAATGTTTCACATCATAAGTGAAGAACAGTAAAAGTTACAGTAACGGTAATAGAAAATTAAAATTAATGTCACAGACAAAGAAGTATGCAAGAATCTGATTGAAAGCATAGGTATATTATGGTGTATAGAAAACAGTTCCTTGATAAGTAGATATCTTTGTATTTTAATTTGTATTTATATTTTCCATTGATACAAAATTATTCTTAATATTCTTCTTCAAATAACATAACATCTAACGATTAGATTTTATCTATACAAATTTTAAAATAAATTGAGAATTGATTTGTGGCTAAACTCAACGAATAAATCATTAGAAATGAATTTGAAGGTATACACTTCAAACCTACTAAATAATTCAAACAATGTTTAATGTAAAATTTCTTTTAGTAAATTTTCCAAATATGTATGACCTACTTTTGTCAGGTAACTAATCGAATGTACAAGACCGTGATGTAAAAAATATACTATAGCTAAGATAGTAACTGATGACATAATTTATTTTTAAAACATATGTAAGTACAAAGCTGAATTGTAACAAGAATAAAATGTTTGCTTATAGTAAACAAAGGTTTGTGTAGAAAAACAAACTAAATAAGCTAATTCCTAGTTTAATTGAGTGTTTTTTCCTATTTTTAACCCGACTTCAAAAAGTAGGATGGTTCTCAATTCGTCTGTATTTTTTTTTTTTTTTTTTGCTTTTTTTTTTTTTTAATGTGTGTCACCTCAGAACTCCGTCATTTATGAACCGATTTTGAATTTTTGTTTTTGTTTTAAAGGGTTTGGTTTTCCATTGGTCCCGTTGGCACCAAATCGCATTCTGATGAGGGGGTCCCCGGGAAATCGAGGAAAATCCTCATTTTATATGTGATAACCAATTTCTGCGAAATTTTTCTTTTTTGAAAGGGTATACTCTTTCATAATGGGAAAATAAGAAAAACAATAAAATTTTTTTAAAAACCGACTTCAAAAAAATTTTTTATAAAAAAAAACCGACCCTAAAAAAAAAATTTTTACAAAAAAAAACAAAATGCATGTAAAAAAAACTGAAAATCAGATATGAAAAAATGCACCAAAAAAAAAAAAAAAACGGATAAAATAAAGAAATGCACTAAAAGTTAGTAGGTCGTTTAGTTGGTCTACCCATATTTAGACAAATAAAATCAGTTATAGAACTTCTAAGTCACTAAAAAGCGAGAAATAAAACCTATTTTGACAAAATGGAAACCCGACTTCGAAAATCAAATATTCTATAACAAATAATGCACTAAAAAATAAAAAAATAATTGCATATTCTTGTGCCAATTTTAGTTCACCTAAGTAAAAATTTTTAAATATATATATGTACAATTATTGTTATTTTTGGAGGCGGTGTCCAAAAATTATGTGAATTTCTCTATGCTGACACCGCCTCCAAAAATAACAATAATTGTACATATATATTTAAAAATTTTTGCTTAGGTGAACTAAAATTGGCACAATAATATGCAATTATTTTTTTACTTTTTAGTGCATTTTTTGTTATAGAATATTTGATTTTTGAAGTCGGGTTTCCATTTTGTCAAAATTGGTTTTATAAAGCTTTATTTATTAACTTACAAGATCAAATGCAGTATATGGATATTATAAATCCTAAAAAAATATTAATAAGTTTCTACAGTTTAAAAAAGAATATACCAATGTTTAAATGTAGGAAAAAAATCGGGTACATGCGATATTTCACGGTGGTTCTGTTATGTGTTGGTTTTCAAGTGATAGAAAAAAAACTTTCTAATACCTTAAGGTTGTTATATAATAGACAAGGTGAAATTTAATATATTTTTAGACAATTTATGAAGATTTTCATATTTTAATTTACAACCGATCACTTCATTAATTTTTGTGGAATCCTAGATTTTCTAACATCATATTGGGCACATTAAGGGAAAATTTTAAATCATAATAGATATGTAATATTCATCTTGATTTACGTATTGAGATAGAATCTAAATTATTAGATTACTTTTTTTTAATAGCAATTTAAGTTTTCAAAAAAAATTGACTTGGAAAACAAACATAATTGTGCTAATAATTAAACGGGAAAACTTAACTAGTGTGGGGTCTGTGTTCTTTTACACATAAAGAACATATGACAATAAATTATTAGTCTATCTTCAATGAGTGCCTCCCACAGCTCAATAGATACGGAAGGGAGGACCCTCTCCCAGGTCAAGAGACACCAGGGGCGGGAGGAGGGTTGGATGCACACTCCTAGGGACAAGTATAATCATGTTTGCTGTACATAGATAGATATATTGTAGCGGCGTCCCTGGACGGACTACACTTCGACCATAAGGTCCATTGTGATGCCTAAGTATGTGATTGAAGTGGAAGAAATTTTTGTGTGTAGACTAGGAATTGGTAGGATGTGTGGCTGCAGCCAACTCTAATGGGAACTATGCCGATATTAATCTGGAGTTCGTGAAGGAAACTACGGAAATCCTTCACAAGCATAGCCGGTTACTTCGTTCATATCAATACGCCGAAAGTTTAGTCAAATAACCGCCCTTTTTGTTAAAATAATAATTAACAAACTGCCGATGTCGGGATTCGGACCTGTAACCTCCCAGTCCTCAAGTAGACATAAGGCCTCATGACAATAAATTATTCGTCGATCTTCAATGAGTGCCCCCCCCCCCCTCACAGCTCAATAGACACGGGGGAGATACCCTCTCACAGGTCAATATACACTGGGGGCGAGGGAGGGGGTGCACATTCCTAGGGACAAGTATAATCATGTTTGCTCTACATAATGTGATTAAAACGATAACCGAACAAAGTTATACCGAAACCTTTAAAAATAATTTGAAACGTTCCCCTACTCTTATCGTAGAAAGAAGGATTACTATTAACTATAAACAATGAGTTTCTGTATGAAAGAGGTATTAGTAAGCACTTATATATGTAGTATCGTAGTTAATCATTGTTAAGCACTTGCCAACAACAACGAATAGAATGAAGTGAATAACCTAGATAATACAATCAACAATCATCTATTGCATTAGATATTGAGTGACATAGCTGTAAAACATCGATGAATTGTGTGTGTATCACGCACCTGTATATAACTGGAAAGCGTATGGACTGATTATTGATCTAAACTTGAAATAACGGCTCCAACTTGATGATAGTCAGCGCTGCCTCAACTAGCCAAAGTACTAAATTTTTATGTGTGTTTGGAAATATATGTAATAGCCACACAGACACTAACATACATTCTTATCACACAAACATGCCACGCAGACGCGTTGAAGTAAAACATAATTACTTGGCTAGTTGAGGAGCGCATTAATTAGTGTTAATTTTCGAAAACCATTATTTATGAATATTCCAATGGGGAAACACTAATTTATAAAATTTAACAAAGTAACTTTTTCAAAAATTTTCAAAAAAAAGAAGATTTTGTTTGGATCTAATTTATACGAAATTTTGTTTAACCCACTTCTAGACATGCTAGAAGGATGCGGCTTTTGTATTCAACCCAGAATAATTTTAAATTTATAAGAAAAATGGGTAAACTTTAATTTTCCCAACGCAATATCCTCGAAAATGGGGGAAAACACCAAAAATTACCTTTTTGTATCCAATTATAGTGTTCTCTATATGGAAGTTTAACATTACTCAGGCAAAAAAAGAGTTTTAGCAAATCGAATGTGATTTCGGTTGAAGAATTCGAATAAAAATTTTCATCCATTATTTAGTTTGTATCAATAAGGGTACATTAATTTAAATATTTAAATAATAAGTTTTCAAAAAACCAACCTTTTTTTGTATGTATTATGTAGAATTTGTGAAAAATTTTTTGCCTTGGCCTAAAATATCTTAAAATAACTTGTAAACCAATAGAGATATCGAAAAAATAATCGCAAATTCGTTCGTGTAAAGTCAACATAGTCCATAGAACTTATATACCACATTTGAATATAAAAAATATCAGGCAAATATCATGTGAATTGTAGCCATACTGATTAACGAGGAATTTTCATTAAAGGTTAAATAAATCCGAAACGGTTTGTTTTACCGAAAAAATAAGCAAAAAAAAAATTCCAAAAGAAGCTTCTATGATTTACTAAAGAACCTAACTCTTAGCTGTAGGTCCACTTTGCAAATTTTTGTATTAAAAAAAAAAGAAAATATTTTGCCTGGTTTTAATATCTGAACGTAATTTTGTAAAAAAATCTAACCCATTTCTCTACACGCTAGAAGGATACGGTTTTTTGTATTCGACGCGAAATATCTTAAAACTCATAAGAAAAATCGGAAAGCTTTAATTTTTCGAACGTAACATCCCCGAAAATGGGAAAAAACATAAAAAATTACGAACATCAGAAATTGCGAAGCCTTCGGATATTTAAACCTTGCAAAAAGTAGCCATATCCGATCAAAAACGTAAAAAATGGCCGTTATATGGAATAAAGGACCAAGCTGGAATAAAAGACCAAGTAAATAGCTCGGTGCTATTTACCAAGTAAATAGCTCGGTAAATTATTACTCGGTAAACCAAGAAAATTAATGTGGGCTAAATTGAGTGTATGAAAAAATTTGGTTGTAATTTATTTCACAAGTTTTCCCTTAGTATGTTTTTAAAATTTTATAACGCGGAAGTTTTAAAATATTTGAAACAAAAGAAAGAATAACTTGCCTAGTTATAAACTTGTAAAAACATACTAAGGAAAAACTTGCGAAATAAATTACAACCAAATTTTTTCTTACATTTAATCAATTTACCCCTCATTAATTTATACAAATCGGGTATTGCAAATACCCGATATCAGAATACAATTAACAAGTGTAATACAAGTTTATTGGGAATGTTTCTTCATTCTATATTGGTTTTTAGCGAATTTCCTCCAAAGGAAATGCAGCTATTGTTTTTGCACCAATGTTGGAATTTCGTTAAAAATTTCTTCAAATGTCCATCGATCCTACCTATTAGATGTTAAAAATCACTACCGCTATATATATATATATATATATATATATATGTACTTTTTAAAAATGTCTGTGGACTCTCTAGAGGTCACAGTTTTATTCCGAATGGAATGAAATTTGGTATTTGAGTCGCTTTTGGAATTTTAGAGGTCAAGTTCGTTAATGGGTAAAATCGGACGAGGGGAAAGGGGGTTTAGAGGGAGGGGAAAACACAAAATTTGACTATCTCCCTTACTATTTCAAAAATCGAAAAATTTATCAGTAGTTAAGTTGTAGGTACTAAGTTTTACTGTAATTTTGTTTCTTATCATTTTTCTGTTACAGTAATATTTACAATTAAAGATTTAAAGTTAAAATTCTAAATATCTCTGTTCACATTAGAGTTTGAGAAAAATGATCAACTTTACTCCTTATACATTTTTCGATTATTCTAATATTAAGAGAGATATTTAATATTTTGTGTTTGTTTGACACAAATATATGAAATATATTTTATTGTAAAAAATTTTGATTGTCGTTTCCATAGTAACTATAAACTAGAATCCTTATACATCGTTCTATTTTGGTTATTAATAAATTTAATTTTTAGCGAATTTCCTCCAAAGGAAATGCAGCTATTGTTTTTGCAAATACTAAAGTCATATCAGATATTATATTTTATTTTGATCACACTAATATTATGACCGCTAGAGAGTGATTTATGTATTCTAAGGAAATTCGGTAAGTTGACGCAGCTCCTGTATAACGAATTTTTTTAATATGATTGCGTGTCGGAAAATATTTATTTTCAGAATATAAAATACTACAGATAATCATTTTCTCATTTGTGATAGAAACACGTTTTAAATAACATATTTCCTAAATCATATAATTTCTTAGATTGCAATGACTTTACAATCGCAAGTTTCATTAGACGTTGATGAAATTCGTCTACACCAAATGTAGATACTACAGATGGAAACGTTGTATCGTACACTCTAGATGCGTTCTACGGTGGCTCTCACAATCAGTGAGAGTTCAATGCCAATTATCTGCCTGTATATTTATTATTCTCTTGTATAATGTTTGTGGTAGTTTAATTATCAAGTGTTCTCTTTAATGGTGCTTGAAATAAACTTAACCACCAAGTACTTGTCGATCTTGGATGTACGTATAAATAACTCATTACTAATTTGTTTACAAAACAATTGAAAAAATATTTATTTTTACATGGTGAATTTACTTTTGAAGTTTTATATTACATGCAGCTAGTAAAATATAATTTTTTACCTCTGTATACCTTATATCAGTGGCGTAACTAGATTTTTAGGCCCATAAGCAAATTCTAACTTCGGGGCATTTTTTTTATTTCAACTGTTATACAAAGGAAAATTATTTTTTAACTTTATATATATATATATATATATATATATATATATATATACATACATTTAAGGGTTTTAAAATACATTTAAAATGCGAGTATTAAACGTTTAAAGGGAAACTGGTTATAAATAAAACAAAATAATAATATAAACAAAAGTATAAAAAGTTATTTATATGTTTTTTCGTCTAGATTTTGCAGTCGCAAATTTGTCAATTAGTCAATTAGCAATCAATGCTAAATAGTTCAGACGAGATTGTCCAATTCAATTTTTTTTTAAATCACTGGCAAAGTAATAATATAATAAACATTGTGTATACTTCAGATAAATCACTTTCCAAGCAAGTAAATTTTTCAATCATAATATTTGCAAAGTCTCTAATAATGTTGTTTTGTAGTTATTAACCCGACTTCGTATAATTTTTATTTTAAATTTAATTCTAAATAAATAAATGTAGGTATTTGATAGTTTAATATTTCTAAACGATATTTATAAACAAAAAAGTTCATTAAATATATGAATATTAAATATATTTTTATATATGAATAATAAATAAATAAATTTTTAAAGGGGCCCCCTAGAGCCGGAAGCCCGAAAGCGTTGATTCCAGTTGCTTCCCTGTAGCTACGCCACTGCTCTATATACGTACTATTTAATATACAGGATGGTATTTAATACTGAGTTTTCACGGGTTCTTTACGTTTGGGTGTTCTTTACGTGTTTTCGGGAATTTCTGTGAACACTTTTGAAAAGAAAAATTTTTATAATTTACTTCATACTAAAATCGTAATAAAGGTTTTTTACTTCTTAATTCCCAAAACCAATTTTGATAATTTTTTTAAATGCTTGTTACACCTGGTATAAAATAATATACCAGGGTATATTAATGGTATTGTCAAATTAGCTTCAAAAAGGGGTTTCAGGCAGGTTGCTCGGAACCGCAATTTTTTTTAAATCGATTTATCTTGACGTCTTGAATATGACCCATAATTTTTACGGTCCGACTCGTAACGGAACAGGGTCAAAATTGAATTTATTTATAACAAAAAAACGTTTTTTTCTTAATATCTTTTTTAAAACTAAAAATTTTAAAAATAACAGAATATTATTCAATTCTATATAAAGAAGAAAACAAATGAGCCCATGAACATTAAAATCTGTTTATTAGAATTTGAGAAAATAATTCCCAAAGTTCGAAAAATGCAAAAATTTTAAATTAAAATAAAAAATCTAAATATTACTTTATTTTAATTTTAACAATGGCAAAATATGTCTTTTTATGTTAAAAATAATGGGCCCAATTTTAGATGAATAAATATTTTTTTCAATGAAAGGTTTTAAAAATATCTATAAAATGAAAAAGAAAATAATTTTTTTAACCGTATTTTAACCCATTATTTTTAAATTTTTTTATAACACGCTATAAACAAATTTAAAAAAAAAACAGTTAAGAAATTATTTAAATAAACTTTATTTTCTTTTAACTTACATATTTTTTATAGATCTTTAATTTAAAAAAAAAATATAACGATACATTGACTTTTAAGAGTTATCGTATGTTTTACCTTTTGTTAATTTACTTATAAACAAAAAATATTTTTAACTTTTATAAGGCTTACTCGAAACTTTTAACACTTACCTACTAATTATAAACTCAAAAAAATTTTCCGATTAATATGGGTTATTTCTTAAAGAAAAGCAGGATGAAATCCGTGGGTATTTAATTAGAAAATAATAATTTTATAATTCATATACAGCTTCATTAAATTTATCAAAAATAGAGAGCATGTTTGTTTAACTAGAAGCTATATAAGTTCGTTAACATATGCCATCGTCGGAACCGCAAAAATTGCGGTTTCAAGCTATCTGCCTGAAAAATGTTAATTTGACCATAAGTTTAGTTCCGACTTTGTGTCGGTTGAAAATATTGATAGCAGAAAAAACATTTTAGTACAGTATATGAGCTAATTAGTCCATTTTCGCATGTCCGTCTGTCTACCCGTCCGTCTGTGGGCACGGTAACTCAAAAACAACAGTTTTATAATATACGTGTATTTAGAAATACAGCGGTTTCATAAACGCCCGTCATATTTTACTGTAGCTTAATTTATCCCCCCCCCCGCCGGTATATAATATATATAAAGGTATATTAAGTTTAATTTCGATTTTGAAACGGTTGAAAATATTTATAGCAGAAAAATAATTTTGATATAGGTGTCCATAAAATTATCTAATTAATCCATTTCCAAAATTTTTCCTTTCTCCCGCTCGCCGCCTGTAAACACGATAACTCATAAACGAGAAGAGATAGCGAGCTGAAAATGAAATTTTGATTTTGTTATTTTCACTTGTTATTATAGTAAAATGTATTTTATATTTGAAATGAGAAACATTTTGGAGAGATGTCTGGGGAAGATGCCACCCGTTTTTGCTGGTGAAATTATTGCCACTCAAAATGGCCCCTCAAAATTCATAGAGAAATTTAAAAAAATAGGTTCTATATATAAAGATTATTAAAATAATCAAAGAGAACTCTAGGTTTTTTTGAAGTTACATTTCAAATTTTGCCGAAATATGTATTTATAAAACACAAACAAATGTTCTAGGAATAGGGTCAAAATTTGAAATATAAGGTTCTATATAATTCAAAATATTAATCAAGTCGCTTAAAAACCACTTTGTTGGAAATTCATTTCCCAAGGTTGACCGGGTAGAAACTATAGTTTTAGAGATATTTGAGCTCAAAGTCCTGTGTAATGGTGGTCCTCGATTTTTTGCTTATCTGCTTTCCTTTTTTAGTTAATTGAAAAATATATGTTTTTTGAAGATTAGTCAAAAATTTTAGTAAAACCACATTGAATTTCGTCGAAGAACAGTAACGATTTTTATATCCGGTGTATGTATATAATAAATTCGGGGATATTTACTTTAGCCTGTGCTCTCTCGAAAGCGTTGAGAGTTTGAGACTATGTGTTAAGTTTGAAAAGGTTTAATATATTGATCGCAAAAAAAAATTATAGTATATTTTCTCATGTTTGTTCGTCAAAAACAAAATGGCATAACGAGATAAAATTTGTGTGTGTATTCTACATTTGAAAAGCGGGGTCAAGTTCGTGAATGGGAAAAATCGGACGGTGAAGGGGGAAAATATCCATCTTTGAACTGTAGAAGATAGAATAAAGTTAAAATTTCAGCTTAAAAACTAAAATAAACAGTTGATAAAGATCTCAGAATATACATGGCATTTAAGCACTTGTTTTTTTAAAAATATTTTACCCCTTGCTATTTAAAGTTTCAATAAATGTGATAAAACTGAATTTTTTCCATTCATTTTTTCCATGATTATCGTTTAAACAATATACATATTTTCCTCCCCCTATCAAAATTTTCTGATTTCAAATAATATATAGAACCAAACATTTAAAATAAAAATCCGAAAAATTTTTTATATTTCTGAGGATTAAGAAGTTTTTGTGACTTTCTTGATTTGACTTTGTATAGGAAAAACAAAATTAAACATTTGAACAATTCGTCCACATTATTTTAGCGTCAATCTTGATTATCAAGAAATAGAAGGGCTAAGTTAAATAACAATCTCCTTCATTGACATCCAAAATTAATTGTGTATTGGTAAGAATGGTTGATGGGTGACAAAAAACATTTTTACATTAAAAAAATTTTCGATTTGCATATTGGTACTCATGAATGACAGTTCATGAATTATGAATATCATTATATCAAAGTTTACTATCTGTGTGGATATACTGGAACAGTACACCCACAGCTACCATGGAAATCATACTAGAACTGACTCCGCTAAACATTGAAATAATAGCTTAAGCAAGATCCAGCGCCTATAGACTATCTTGCACTAATAACTCGATTACAAAAAATCAGGTTGGACATGCAAGAACCATGGGAACATCAATCATCTCAGACCCCGTTTTTGAAATGAGCACAGTTGTACTTCCCAAAATATGCTCCTTCTCAAAACTTTTCACTGCAGTCTGTGATAGGGACATGTGAACGGAAGAAGAACCACCCTATCTCAAGAAAGTAATCGTTTGGTATACAGACGTTTCCAAAACTGGGGAAGCCATAATGGTTCCAAACATAAGCCTGAACTTATGGGAAATATACTACAGTCTTTCAGGCAGAAGTCTATACCATACTGGCTTGCGTCCGTGAGAACCTACGTAGAGGCTACATATAGAAGAACGCATTTATTATCTCGGACAGTCAAGCTGCTCTAAAAGCCTTGTCTGCAACTGAAGTCACCTCAGGGATCGTCAAGAATTGTCTAGAGGAACTACAGGGACTGGCATAACGGAACAATGTTAAATTGGTCTGGGTACCGGATTACAGTGGTTTCGAAGGAAACGAAAAAGCAGATACCTTAGCAAAGAAGGGAGTCGGGATACCTTTCATAGGCCCAGAGCCTATTTTAGGAATTCTAAAGACAGCATGCAAACAGGTGATCAACGAGTAAATGAATGTTAAACACCGGGAAATGTTCACTGGGAAAATATACTGCAGCAAAAGCTCGGGAAAATACTGTTTCGGAAGGCATCCAAGAGGCTATCCCTCGATGTGAACTCTGAAACCCTGTATCCCTGAACCTGAATAGGATACAACTACGGAAGGTTACTGGATTCATCACCGGTCATTTTAACCTATGGAAGCACACAATAGGACTCCGTAACGGATCCATTATGTGCAGACTGTGTAGCAAGGAGGAGGAAACATCCAGCCACATCATCTTTAACTGCGAATCTCTCAATTCTGATCAGCAAGCTCCTGGCTATTGCCATGATATGAGAGAAGCGAACCTCGTTAGACTGATGTAGAATGGGGAGCACAATGGGCCATACTGTCAAAGTGTAATACTCTTTATACCCCAAGATATATCTATCTATCTATCTATTTATCTATCTATCTATCTATTTATCTATCCATCTATCTATCTATCTATCTATCTATCTATCTCTCTATGTGGAAGTTAAAAATGACCTTTATAATGTTTTAAACCAGAAGTCTTCTGAAAAGATAACAGAAAATCTAAAAACAATGATTAAAATTCAGACGTTAATATAACAAAAAATAAAAGTGAATAATGTTCTTTCGCATGCTAGTAATATCTCAATTATCTCAAGTAGTAATATCTCAATTGGATGAATATGCAATATTGGTGTCTACTGTTTTGCTCTCTACTGTTTTTTTCTACTGCGTTTCTGTTCCCCTCTTTGGGCTATTTACAAATATAAAATAAAATACAAATAGCGTGCCATCAGTCGCACAAACTCAATATAATTAATTTAAAAAATATACTGACACAAGAGACGAAGAAAAATACCATATGTTGTAAAACATACGGCATATGTGTTATTTAATTTATTCGTGTTTCAGATCCTTTTGAAACAGAAAATTTCAAATAATAGTCATATAAACACAAGTACATCAGACAGTGAGAAATTATATGCATTCTACCATAGCATGTGGGTAGCTCATTTGGCAGAGCTATGGTCCAGAAAGCCAGAGGTTTAAACCCTCGAAAAGGGGTGTAATGCTGGCAGTACACACTCGGCGAGGCAAGGCGAGGCATAACGAGCACGAGAGAGTGTACTCACAACGCTCGGTCTCGGTCTCGGTGTCGACTCGCCTACGCTCCATTAAAAGTAGGTTTTTTTACATGAATCAAAGAAAGTGAGTGGTGAATACGAACACGAAGGACATTTTCGTCTACATTCGATTCAACGTTCACCCCAAAAAAAAATTTTTACAAAAAAAAAAAACAAAATGCATGTAAAAAAAACTGAAAATCTTTTATAAAAAATGCACTAAAAAAAAAAAAAAAAAACGGGTTAAAAAAAAAGGTCATTTAGTAGGTCTACCCATATTTAGAAAAATAATATCAGTTATAGAACTTCAAAGTCACTAAAAAGCGAGAAATAAACCATATTTTGACAAAATGGAAACTCGACTTCAAAAATCAAATATTCTAAAACAAAAAATGCACTAAAAAGTAAAAAAATATTCTTTTGCCAATTTTAGTTCACCTAAGCAAAAATTTTTAAATATATATGTACAAATATATATGTAAATGTTATTTTTGGAGGCGGTGTCCAAAAGTTATGTGAATTTCTCTATGCTGACACCGACTCCAAAAATAACAATAATTGTACATATATATTTAAAAATTTTTGCTTAGGTGAACTAGTGCATTTTTTGTTATAGAATATTTGATTTTTGAAGTCGGGTTTCCATTTTGTCAAAATATGGTTTATTAATTTAAAAATACCATTCTTCAGGTATACCAACGTAATTTCACTGACGAGAACTGTATTGCCGACCGAACACTCGGCGATGGTGTACACAGCTCCACTCGTGAATGCTCGCCTTACGAATGTCTCGCCGAAACATTCGCCGAGTGTGCACTGCCCTCATTATATTTTCCGTATGAAAACCTTGATGTCAAAATAATGTTTCGGATTTTAGGTTAAAATAGTTTTTTCTGATTCGATAATTTTATATTTATAATATACAATAGAGTAATAGAATATACCCACAGTTGACAGTGTAAACTGTATTCAACCGCATCTATAAGAGCAAAAAATATGTTATGTATGAACCACCATATATAAGCTTTTTTTAAATATAACTTGTCAAATCTTAACCTGACTAATATTTGTTTAAAAAGTAAAATACGACCCCTAAAGAAAACAAAATATACTACACATAAACACACCTTCGGAAGCATTATTTATTATAATCTTAGAAAAGAACAATTTGTCATTTTGAGAACGGTTGACATATATACATTTTTCTAAATTTAATCTAATAGATTTAACCGCCTTAGAGAAAAAGTATGGTTAGTACTTTTAGTTTTCTAAAAGACAAAAATGGACAAACAACGGATAGTACCACCTATTTTTAGAATATTTTATATACGAAGGTGTCAAAAATTCGAAATCAAATTAAATTTTATTAGTGAATGAGTTATAGCTGTATACATGTGTTTGAATAGTCACACAATATTTTTTAAGAGTAATCATAAATGAAATGTTTTTCGTACGTGTTCGAAATAAATTGGTGAATATTATTATGTATATCTTCGTAAAATTCGTTTATAATGTTGTCACTTGCAGAGCCGGATTAAATATCAATTAAGACTTACATAACAATTTGACTATCTACTGGTGGACAAAACTACTTGGCATGTCTGAGTACAGACTATCTAAGATTTGTTATAATAGACTGCTAGATTTCGACAGAAACTCTGAAGCCACTAAGATGAAATACATCTGGGCGTCGTCATTTAAAAAATATCTTACATTTATTGGAGAGGAAAATGTTTGGAACAAACAAGATATGAACCAGGCCACGAAACGATACAATGAGCTCGGAAAAAGCTACGTGCAGAAACATAAGCTTCAAGATTGGGAGAGGGTACTAAACTCAAGTTTTTGTAGCCTGTACCAAGACATTAAAAAGAGTGCAGACGGAGAAGAATATTTTAAGTTCAAGATGAGTTTTGACAAGATCGGGGCAGTTAGTCAGCTCAGAATGTCTAGCAACGAACAAGTCTGCGTGTACTCTAACCACATAAAACTTAAATTAAAATCAAATGCAACTTGTAGCATGTGTGGGCAGAGTAACGACATCCTAACGCACCTTCTTATAGAATGTCCGGCCTTCGACCCTATGAGATCCCAGATCCTAACAAAAAACGACATACACACCAGCATAATAGACATTCTCCAATTTGACTCCACAAAAAATGTAAATTATATTTACCAATATCTGGATGCCTGCTGCAAAATGAAAACCTAAACTACATTTCTCCTGATTACTACCTGTTACGACATTTTCTCACAATTGTCTTTTGTTATTGAAATACTACATTTCTTTTATTTATATTTGTTTTTGTTAAGTTTATGAAATGTTTATTATTAATCTGTTTATATTTTCGTTAAAAAATTCTGGCTTAAATCATGTTAAAATATTAAAATGTCTATCTTGTTAAAATATTAAAATTTTTCTGAATTTGTATGGTATGTTTGGCTAAATATATGCCAAAATACTATACGCTTGTAAAATATTGTATGAATATTATTCAAAACAATAAATACTACTACTACTACAATTTGACTATCTAAATTTAAAAATTGTAGATACAAATGCTATGTTATTTTAAAAAATCGATCCGTTTCTTAGTATGCAGTAATTTTTAATATTTTTTAAAATACTCTTCAGCAATAAAAATTTGCATTGATGTTGAGAGAATCTAAAATATTCCACTAAATGTTCACGAATATCTTCAAGCACAGAAAATAAATTCTATACCGATTGTATTTGAAAGAATAAAATAAAATAATATAACTCAGTCTTAGATTTTCTAAAATGTCTTCAGTTCTGAGTGCAAATTCTCAAAATCGTTATAATAGTAAGTACATAATTAAAATGACTATAGAACTACGTTTGCAGCATTGAGTCATTAGCCCTACACAGAAAAAAAAATGCGAAGAAAAATTGTAATTGTGTGCGTTCAATTTGCTTGACATAGTAAAGTTTATCGATCTAGCGATTTAAATACTTGAAACCTTTTGACTTATCAATGTTCAGCCATATTACTTCATTGTCAAATTAAGAGTAAACGTTAGTCACTTTCATTGGTATAATATAACCGAAAGGCAGCCAATCTATTTATATCAATGGATATAAATAGATGCCGCGAATAGTTGCCCGTGGACAAAATAACCTCCGCAAAATAACCCCGACAAATTAACCTGAAAAAAATTACCTTGCGGTGTTACGCTAAATCATTTATATAGATATCTATATATAAACTTTCAATTGTAACTGTTCGCCATCTATTGACATATTGATTAACTTGTTAGCGTCATTTTGTGTATTTTTGTATTAAATTCAATAATTTTACTTATGATTGTCGTTTATAATGCCATTAAAGTTTGTATTAACGTGAAAAACTGTGCAAAAAAGATCAATATTATCATATTGTTTTTGATATTATGATATTATGATCGATGACTATGCCACCCGAGTTCTACAATCTATCACTTCATTGGTCTCAAGTTGGTCGGGTTTGCGTGCTTTTGGTTCCCCTCACAAGAAGGCGTTCTATACATTTCAGATATTTTGGCAAAAACTATAGTACTCGGTAAACAGTCTGTTTTCAAAGGCATTTCTAATAGTAAATAAATAAATAAAATATTTACTATAAAACCATACACACATACATACATTTACTTACAAACATCTGACTGCTGTACATTGATGTTTGTTTGATGCCATTTAAGAGTGGGGTTTAGTGATGCCCACTTAATTTATATAATATTATAAATTAAGTGGGCATCACTAAATCCCCACTCTTAAATGGCATCAAACAAACATCAATTCATATCGTATGCACACACACACTACAGGCTACAGAGTACCCCCACTATTTTTATTTCTTTATGAAGCATTGTAATGTAATTATTATAGTAAATAATATTTAACATTGATTCTCTATTAGCAAAGCTGTCCAAAACAGGAGGTATATTTCATTTTAATATACCAGGTTATTTCTTTTTCAGGTTATTTTATAACAGTGTTATTTTTGCCCAGGTTATTTTGTTACGATGTGATTTTAGTCAAGATTATTTTGTCGAGGTTATTTTTTCCGAAGGTAATTTGTAACGGAACCATAAATGAGACTACAGTTTACAAAAAACAATTAATAAAAGTTATAGATTTGAATTTTGGAATACTTATAGGACAACATTATTATAGCTATATGGTGGTTTACCAAAATGTTACGAATTTATCAAAAACCATGATTCTAAAAAATATTGTTATATAAAAATTGTACGATTTGAGGGAGCACTTGATAGCTGTAATAAAATTGATGTAAAATAAGCATATTTAATTATAGTTATGCTGTAAATCAAGAGTTCAAATTCTTCCATTTTACGAATGTTTTTCTGTATATTTTTCGTTCTTATCGAACACTTATGGGATTACCAATCTATCTGTCTAAATTATTAAAAATTATCATTAAAAAAAATATCATACTCTGACGAAGGTATACTGGGGAAACCCAACGAAATATATCACAAATAATAAAAAATATTTTATTAATTTAAAATAGTGTTTTTAAACCACCGTTAAAATTATCTTAAAACATCCATTAAACAGCAATTCATATTAATGTAAGTTGATAAAAACTATGGTATTTTTAAATACTAAAAAAACAAAAAGTTTCATATTACTTTTAGAGCATAATTTTCATCAATTTCTTACATCATATGACTAGATATTCCATCTTGATATTTCATGTAAATAATTAAAATTACAATTGGAAGAAATAATCATTTAATAATTAAAACAAATTAAATTGACTTACAGATTCAATAGCTTTCTCCAACCGGAAAATTTCTTCTTGTAAAAGGTGTAAAGTTCCAGTTTTTCCACGATGCCGTGCGAATGCTGCAGCGCATGCACTATGTATACTATTTACCCAATTTTCCAATTCAACCTTTAAATAAAATACAGAAATTTAGTGTCATAAACTTGTTTTTTTAATTTTTTTAAATAATTGTTTTTTGTTTTCGTTTTTGAGAAGGAAAAGATAACCATTCATTCTTTATGTACAAATTATGTTTCGTTTATACATTTAATATGAATAGATATCCCTTCTAATAGAATGGTACCAATCATTTAACCGTATCAATCATTTAATCAATTAGAATTGCGCATTTACTTAGGTATGAAAAATGAATTTTATGCATTTCTTTTGCCAAAATAAGAGATTCTAAATCTCTGATATAATTTATATTTGGTTTAATTTGGGAGAGTGGCTTCAAAGATAAATATTATTAAATGACAATCAAAAATTTGAACGCAAAATTTCCAAAATGGATAAACAAACAGGCTGTTCTGAAATTCATTCAAGAAAACTATACCACGGTGTAAAGCTACAAAAACACAAACAAAAAAGTTATATATAGTTTTTCGATTTGACGCTTAGTTTTTGAGATATAATTAATTAAACATTAATAATAAATTTCAACCAATCACAATTGCATTTTTTAATTTTTGCGGGTGTCGCTACGCTTATTGAGAATTCTGATTGTCGCTTCTCTAGCATGTTCTATTGTGGCTGCCCTACTCCATCAATCACAGAGCGCATAGTGTAAGGAGGTGGATTGACAGTAGTGGAGTAGGGCATTCACGGTGGAGCATGCTCGAGTAGCGATAATCAGAGTTCTCCATAAGTTTAGCGACATTCACAAAATGGTTGAATTGATTAATGTTTCATTTATTATATCTCAAAAACTAAGCGTCAAACACCGTGGTATAGTTTTCCATATATATATATATATATATATATATATATATATATATATAGATATATGAGCTACGCATTCAGGTTTAGATTGCGTCGCTCATACGTGACTTTTTTCAATGATTAGATTGAATCTGTTATGAAATACTAACATTTAATTGGATTTTGCAAAATTATTAATATACGCTCATTACAATTTTTATTTTGTCTGCATCTTCTACATCCACTACTAGTTGGTTAATTAATTAATTAATTAATTAAATATAATTAATGAATTAATGAATTTTATTTAATTTATAAATCTTTTAAACAAAAAATTTATGTATGAATTGATATTATCTTAGATGCTCGCGATCTTGCAAAGGCTTCATACGACTGTAAAATCGATACATAATTTATAACATAAAAATTACTTTCACAAAATAGAATCATTAATTTAAACTTAGTTTGAAACTTTTTTTTTTATGTTCAAACACTTAACATTAATAATAATATTTTTAGAAAATTACTTTTACCGACCGTTTTTTATATCTGTAACACATAAATTTAGTCGATCCTTTTAGGTTTTAGTACTAATAAATTTATCCTTTGAAAGTATTCGAAATAAATAATGAAAAAAAAAATCATATAAATTCGTTTTGTTTTAGACTGTTCGTTTTATACAATTTTCTCTCCATTAAAACCACAAAATGCGGTAAGTGTGTGATACCCCATTTCCGTGGTTCATTACAATAATTTTACATTATGTGTATGTTATATGTATTACATGTGTAATAGTAAATTTTTGTGTGTTGAAAAAAACATGAAATCCGTCCATGTTCGTAATGTCTATGCAAGAATTATGTATTGCGAACAATTGAACTTGTCTGTTAAGGAATAATTTAACATGTACGATT
The DNA here is from genome assembly GCA_963920215.1 of Nineta flava. Classification (NCBI taxonomy): domain Eukaryota; kingdom Metazoa; phylum Arthropoda; class Insecta; order Neuroptera; family Chrysopidae; genus Nineta; species Nineta flava. The sequence goes on along the minus strand of OY986045.1, from coordinate 13,355,462 downwards.
AGGAACAGTTTAACTTGTGTGATAGTGTGTTAAAACATTCTTGAAATTTTATGTTGAATCTAGTGACAGTAAATACCAACTGAAAGAGAGAACCGTATTATATTTTCTTTTTGATGTGAAATATTTATTGCGGTATGTTAGACCGTTTGTTACCTGGCAATGGCCTGGCGAAATTTTCTCACCACGCAATAAACAAGTTGTTCATAGATGATATAACATAAAACAAATTCATAGGTGGCAATGCATATTTTCTATACAAAATAGTTAATAATAATAATAATAGTTTAAGTAACTAAATAATTGAGCCGTCTCAATTTTTAAGAAATTATTTCATTTTTTGGTATTAAAATAACATGTATTTTTTAAATAAAGAATAAATTTCTTCTTTAAAAACTATCTGAATATTTTGTTTTTTTATTATGCCATAATTTTGATAATACCATATTTATTTCCTTTAATAAACCACCCCATTCATACTTTCTATACAATATATTTTCGATATTTCAAGTCTGCCAGGCATCGCCGTGACTGCTTAATTTTTTTCATATTATTTCACTAACGTTTCATTTTATTACTATAGATGATCACCACTGGCTTCTGAACTTATGAAAAAAAAAGTTTCAAACAAAAGTTGTTTATTTAAAATAAAGTAACATTTTTGTCTTAAAATTGTTCTATCTATTACGGTTTCAAAGATGGATAGTTTTGCTCATCTTCCCCAAACATGATTTGATTTGGCCCATTGACGAACTTGACCTTACTTTTTAGCTCTAGAACACACATTCCAAATTTCTTTTTCAGTTCGCTATCTCTTTTCGTTTTTTAGTTATCGTGTTTACAGGCGGACGTAATATCTGCTATCAGTAATATCGAACACAACCACGTGTTATAAGAAATAATAGTCATTCATTATTTGTGAATGATCTTTGGATCTTTTAATTTTGATAATGGTACAAACTTTATTTGTTTTAATAGCAAAAATTTTATCAAACATTCGGTCAAATACTCAACCATAATTCAATGCGTTTAATTATAAATATTATCTATGAAAGAAAACAACTAATAGAAACAAATCATACACAAAAAATATATACGGAATTTAAAAAAATTGTATTTTCTGAAATAGTTTAGGGAATCTATTTGTCTTGCTTATATCATGTACACGTTGGTTTGCTTAGATTCTGCTTTAACTTGGTTAGACATTACTAGTATTGCTGGACTTCATCATCACCTACTTAAATGCCCATTCATCAATAGCAAAGAGTTAAAGGTTAACAACAGCAACTAGGAAGTAACAGAATACTAGTAGTACCATGCACCACGGAAAAGAGCTTTTAATAAAAGTTAAATGGTATGTATTACAACTGATTATTAATAAAATAAATGAATGATTGTGCTTCGTTTGTTTGTGCTTTAAATGTGGCAAGCCTCGTGGTGGTTAGTTAGGTGGTTATGTTTTAATTTTATTGTATTTATGCCTTTCGTGTTTCTAAAAATAACTTTTTATATTTATCAAGAATTTTCATGCCGCGAGCAATATATTATGCTGAATAATATGCTTGAGATCACAAATTATTTAAATTTATTTTTTAGCGAGTTTCCTGAAAAGAAAGAGCTATTGGTGTCGTACCAAAGTCAAAATTTCGCAAAAATTTATTAAAATGTCCATAGATCCTACCTAGTAGATGTCAATAATCAGCATCTGTAAAATTTATATATACATATATATATAAATTTCGATTTTTGCCCCAATTTCCTAGATCAAAATTTTTTGAACGGTTTAGTTCGTTAATGGTCAAAATCGGACGAGGGGAAAGGGGGGTTTGGAGGGAGGGGGAAACACAAAATTTGGTATATATGTCGTAATGTTGGAAAGATCGAAAAATGTCTTAAAAGTTATAGATACTTAATTTTTCTACAGTTTTGTTTCAAATCATTATTTTCTGTTACCCTAATATTGACAGGGATATTTACGCATTAAAATTGAAAATAAAAATCCTAAATATTTCTGTACACATTAGAGTTTTAAAAAAAATAGTCAGACGATGAAATGCATAAATTTGATTTTATACAACTTTACTTCTTTTACATTTTTCGATTTGTCTAATATTAAGAGATATATTTAATATTTTGTGTTTTCAACTTTCTCAACGTTTCGAAATACGAAAAGCATATCTGATACGACATTTCGTCTTTCGCTAAGTTGACGCTGCTCCTGCGTAACGATTTTTTTTCTAATATATTATATTTTTGCTATTAGAAATCTCTCGCAACGTAAGTGGGTGGATTAATCGAGGCAAAAAAACGGCCCAACGATTATTCGACAAAGCTACGTAGAACACCATACTATCGACTTTGTAACGGCTAGAAATATGCAACGTAGAAAAAAAATTGAAAAGAACTCCACTTTTTTACGAGAATGCGCCAAACTGCCCAATCCACCCTCCCTGCAAAGAAAATATTTCTCTTTGTACGGGGTAGAAGAAAAATTTAAACACACAAAACGTTTAAAAAAAATTTAACAGCTATTTTTTGCAACTTTTTTTCATAAACTTAACAGTTTTGCTTCAGTTTTAGTTCAAACTTCTATGTTAGAATATATAATAAAGTTGTTATAATATTTTTATCAGTTGTTCTTTATAAAAATATTTACAGCATAAATATAAATGATCTAAACATAGAATATTCATTCATCCATTTATTCATAAACAAACTTCAATTTGGCAAAAAATTGAGTCTAAGGTCTAAATAACGAGTATATTTTTTCAGTTAATCCACTCAGTTTTGGATAAGGTACTTCGACAACAGCTTTTATTCTTAGAATTTGCGACGTTTAAGTTTGGATAAGGAAAGTTTTTTATCATCTTTTTTCATCTTTTTAATCATTTTTGTTTCAAACATAAATTTGGTTGACTAGCATCAATTTGGCCGGCGATAGTTATACAAAATACAATCGAAGATTAATGGTCTATTTTATTTTATATTTTAATAGTTGTTTGATACATCTTGAACAGTATTTTATGCGAAAATTGTTTTTTGATGGTTATATTCATATTGTTTTGTCTGTTATTTTGTTTTCATTATAAATTTGATTTATTACATGGAAATATTTTAATTTATTTTACATAAAATTATCCGTGTGTTGAAAAAGAATTTACTGTTTTTTTAACATTCTAGAATATACCCATTAATCAAGCATTATCGCGCTGTTTGAAACATAATGAATTTCAATTATCTATTATTATTTATTTTATTTCTGGATATACGAACAATAAATGGCTGTCTTCTGTTTTAATGCTATAGATTGGAGTAAAAATTTGTGGTTACTATACATCACAAGTTTGAGCTAGGCTAGGGCTAGTAGGACCTTGTCCTACTTGGGACACACTGTGACAATATGGTTCCATTGTGATACCGAAACGAGGTTTACATATTCATTGAAAGTTGTTCTTCATTGTCGGAACGGAACACCAAAAATTATTAAATTGTACACTGTTCAAATCTGTCTTGTTCAGTTTCGTTCTTTCCGTCACCTTGCCTTTGCTTGGTCTTAGCCACATATTCGTTTTGCCTAGTATAGCTTCATTCAGGAATAACACACAGTTCACAAACATACACCTGGGTGTCTAGTAATACTTGAATCCGTTAACGGCTGCCATTTTTGGCTATATCATCTGCTAAATTGTTCCCCCAAAATTCCATATGGCCAGACACCCATACCAGGTGAACTTGTCAGTAAACCTTAATGACGACTAATCTTGAGACGACCAGCAGTTTAGCGCCACCTTGTGGGTCAGGTAAATGGAGCTCAGGAATAATATCACTGTTTGCTCCCTCTGATTCCCTGCCTAACAGCTACTAAATTGGGAGCTTATCTCTCGGAATTAAAGCAAGATACCGATGAACTCAAAGTTAATGTCCTCATTGTCTTCTTGATGGATATGCAAATGCACCGGATATGCACATATACGAGCCTCTCAAATATGTTGATAAAAAAGTCTGAGAGGTTTACGAGCTATATTTCCTTCGAAACAGATTAAATAAATCACAAACTACGCTAAGCCACTTAATTTTTTCATCAAACTTGAATCTGAAATCACCTTTATTTAATCGTGGTTATGTCATATGTTCAGAAAATGACCTAATTAGTCCGTCATTTCCGCATGTTCGCTTGTTTGCCTGTGCGTCCGCTCATCCGAAAATACGATGAAGCAAAAACGAAAAGAGATAACGAGCTGAAATTTAGTGTGTTTTCTACACCCAGAAAGTGAGGCCAAATACGTGAATAGGCAAAATCGGATTAAAACCGTAGAAGATGAAAGAAAAGGCAAAAAATGTTTCTTTTTTTTAAATAACCACTTTTGTTTCGAAAAGCAGTATACAAACATTGAACAAAAAAAAGAAATGTACCAACTTAGATAATTTGTAACCATGCATGAATTGTGTTTTTGATCAATACGTGTACTATTTTGAAATAGCATGACTATTTTTAAGTACGATCCGACAAAAATGGTAAATATATGGTAGGATTAGCGGTAAATTTATGGTAGGAGCTCAAAATACGGAGTTTACCGCACCTCGATTGTTTTATTACTCTAAATTGTAGTTATAATCCGACAAAAACCATAAATGGGAGAGGGACCAAGTTTTCGCACAGATAAAATATTGATATCCAAGCAAAAAACAAAAATGTTCGCCTTTAAAAGTAGTGAAATCTATGAAAGGACCAAGTTTTTTAACAAAAATCAGAAAACTATTGGTATATATTTATTGGTTCAGTTGCTCAGGTACAGGATTTTCATATTTTACTTGGAAAGTGGTCAGAATATTGCTCTGCATAATAAATGTTATAAATTGGAGCACTTGCCACGTAAAATACACAAAACCTGCTCCTGAGAAACTCAAAAATCTTTCCAATCATTTTTTTTTAAACTTGATCCTGACACATATTTCACTATTTTTGAAGTCGAACATTTTAACTTGGTACGTACCGTCAGATGGTGGGTCTCAAGCTACGTTTTAAATTTTAGCTTTATAACTTTTTTGGTTCCCGAGATACAAAGGCCTAAAATCCATTTCAAATCCTGCCTGTAATCATAGTTAGTGCTAAACTTGAACTGACGCTTACATTTAAAATTTTGCCCCAATTCCTTTAACATTTGTTTGTATTTTATAAATACGTATAACCTAACAAATGAAAAATTCACAGAATCTGAAACAAAATTAGTAAATAAAGGCCTAAATTTTGCAATTCAACAAAAACAATGTCTAGTAGTAGATATCGAAACAGGTATAAAATGGAAAGACGAAGCAACAAAAACCCAAATTAGAAAGAATTGCACAAAAATAATAAAAAGTAGTAAGAATGACAATGTTCACGACAATAACAAAAAAACTGTCAAACCACTAATACTGCGACAGGTACACAATCTAAAAGCGGACAAAGGCAACGCAATTGTAATGAGTAAACAGGATTACTCGGATAAAGTCAACAAAATGCTCGACGAAGGTTCATATCCAATCCAAAGAACAGATCCAACGTCTACATTTATAAATGACGTAAAAGATACCATCAACTCATGCCCAAAGTTAATTTCAAAACAACTGAAATTTCAATTACAATGTTTAAATCCTATAATACCGCGACTATATTGCCTACCAAAAATTCACAAAAAATATGGATCAATGCGACCAATAGTATCAGGCATAAATTCTTCAACCTACAAAATTTTAAAATCGCTTCAATCATTAAATCCATTCAATTCACTCTCTGTCAAAAATAGTATCGAATTAATCGAAAAAATCAAAGATATTAATTAACAACCAGATTCAGTTTTAATGTCTTTTGATGTTAAAGTATTATACCCAAGCGTCCCAATACCGGACGCAATAAAAATACTAGAAAAATGGCTAACAAATAAACGAATACTCACAGATGAAATAATTGAATATCTGAAACTGACATGGCTTTGCATGAGACAGAATGTGTTTACTTTCAAAGGTAAATACTAGAAGCAAACATTTGGAACAAGTATGGGTAATGCATTGTCTCCGTTCCTAAGTAATATCTTCATGACAGATCTTGAAGAAAAAGCCAAAAAATATTTCAACTATTTTCCAAATGTATGGCACAGATATGTCGATGATATCTTTACTATTTTTGATACGAACAAAGAAAATCCCCAATCATTTTTAGAGAACTTAAATAAAATGTACCCATCGATAGAATTTACAACCGAAATAGAACAAGGAGGCTCGATTCCGTTTTTAGATATAAAAATTATGAAAAATAACGACACTAATAAATTAGAATTCGATATCTACAGACACACTGAACGATACATTATGGCTATTAAAAATGTTTTGGTAAATAGGCTACTGAAAGTCCCACTGTCCAAGAAAAATTACTTTAACGAAATAAACCACATTAAACAAGTTGCAATCTTTAATGGCTTCGACTCCATAATAAATAATTTGGTCAGCAGAGACTGGCAACGTTGAACAAACTAAATGGTGCAAACTAACATACTTCCACCCATGCACAAATAAAATCAATAGAAAATTAAGGAACCACAACTTAAAAACTGCGCTTGTTAATAAAAATAAAATCAAACAGTTACTGGCAGCCCTAAGGATAAAATTAGTAATGAATAACAATCGGGCATACATGGTGTAAGTTGTCAAAATTGTTCGAAAATTTATGTTGGTCAAAGTCGTCACCAAATCGGAATTCCAATCAAAGAACATCTGGCTCATGTGAAATTTGGGAGAACCGAAAAAATCGTGTATAGCTGCGCACGTTATTGAGAACAACCTCAAAATTGACAAATCGAATCTAAAACTACTGAAATCGGTACAAAACACCACAGAATTAGATGCATACGAAAGTATCAACATATACAAATTGAGAAAACAGACAATGCATTTAGACAATGGCCCAATTCGAAATTATGATTTAATAAAATTAAACCATTTAAAAAAAATCTAATACCTGAATATCAAAGTTAGCTTCGATACCCTCACTTTAGTGAAAAAAACAACGCCGCATAGTCACAAAAGGATACCGTCAATAAATAGGTGGGGCTCTTCACACACCTAATCCGTTAGTCAGTCAACTCAAATAATGCTCAGGTCAGATCATACCCTCAGTCAAATCGTATAAAAGACATAAATTTTTGAATATCATTGTGAGACACGCACCAAATTAGCAACACGCAACATATCTCTAAATCCATATCCCAGAGATAGTTACGATTAGCTGATTCATACTGATGATGACTACATTGTAGCTGAAATACGTATTTATAAAATACAAACAAATGTTCTAGGTATTGGGGCAAAATTTGAAATGCATTTCAAAAAACCTAGAGTTCTCTTTGATTATTTTAATAATCTTTATTGGTCTGACGCATTACCATGCTATGTGAAATATTGTGGTAAACTATTGAAGGAAGCAAACTTGAAATAATAGTTTTACAAACAAAGAACATATTCGTATCCGAATTTTTCTTCTATTTCTTATGATAATTACGAAAATAAATTTTCATGACCCGATTTCAGCTTGTAATTCGATTTCGTTTTTGAATTATTGTATTTCTGACGGACTATGTTCCCAACGATCTATATTACTAACAATAAGTAAAGAAAATATTACGAAATGATAATGATAATGCCTATTATACTTGTAAAATCAAAGAAATGAGATTCAGGTTGTACTGTTAGATCAGAGATTCTCAACCTTTTTTTTGTCGCGGCACACTTTTAACGATTTCAAAATTTGACGGCACACAAAGAAAAAGGTAAGTATAAAAGTTGTTTACTTATCAATAATACACTGTGTAAAATTTATAAGTTTATAATAATAATTTTGAATGTAAAATAAAATAATATGTACTACAAAAACAACAGTACGCTTTTTAAGGGATTAATTACAAGTTAATAATAAGAATAGTTTGAATGAGAAATTTGAGCTTGATGTTTTTTGATAATTTCATTTATATTTGGTCGTAAAAATGACAATGCTACTCTCATATCGTCTTCTACATTGAACAGTCTCGATCTTTTTTTTGTTTTTATGTTGGTTAATACTTTACTATTTACATTTCGAAAATTTGTCGGCACACTTTAAGAATTTGGCGGCACACAAAAGTGCCGCGACATAGTGGTTAAGAATCACTGTGTCAGATTATAACAGATTTACATCAATCTGACTCTGGCAAACGTTTTTGTTATAGTCTATATTTACTTGAAAAATATCAACATTCTTTCTCTATAATAAATTCATATGGGATTTTAACTGTCAAAGAAGTAAAAATATATCTAGTAGAAAATATTTCATTAGTGATTTACAAATACAAATGTGTTAAAGAATATATTTTTCGTGCTATAAAACCATTATATATTTTTAACTTTGTCTTTTAAATATATAAAAAAAACTGTTTGATGTTTGTTAAGTAAATGAGGAAATGCTTTTTTATCTTGATACGAATAAAACTAAAAGAAACTTTACAAAACTTTTAGTGATACTGAAACATTTTTTCAATTGGTTTTGCTTGATTTAATTTTAAAGTTTCTAAATTTTTATATATCTATGTATATGCGACTATGTACTTGAATATCTCTTTGCGACTATATCTATTATGAACTGTTTGATGATATTACTGAAGTTAAAGGTCACTAGTTAAAGGTCCAGATTCTATACAGAGAATATATTCCAAAAGAGCTTTGTAAATTATAATTTTTTTACTACGAACTATGAAAATATCTGAAAATATTTCATTCATTTTAAAAGAACCAATACATGGTTAGAAAACTTTACCAAAGAAAATATTTTAAAATATTTTGCGATTATCACAGCATCATATTTCCCAAATTAAATTTCAAATTTTGCCCCAACTTCTAGAACAATTTTTTGTATTTTATAAATACGTATTTCGACTAATTTGGTGCGTGTCTCACCGTGCGTTTCCAAAGTCATCAATTTACAATGAACAAAACCAAAGTTATTAAATAAAATCAATGTTTTAGATTTTCGTAAGAATATTTTTTTGTTAAATTTAGCTTGGGAAACGTAGTTAATTCCTCAGAGAATATATAATAATGGCAGAAATGTACAAATTTCAACAAAAAGGTAAACATAAGTTATATAATCATATAATAAAAACATCCTTTGATATAAATAAGAACAAAGAAGATATCCAGGTAAAACTTAATAAATTCGATATTCGCTGTAACTAAAAGAGAGTTGTAAAAACTATTGTCGAAATTATACAAAGATAATATAAAATGAAAGTAATTCAAATAACAAAAATTATAGATAAATACATAATAAGTGATTAAAATAAATTTCTGCATAAAAATTATACACATATTTTTAATTACGAGTATATTATATTATAAGTGAACGAGATGGAAATATTTTCGGTATGAAAATATGTGGATGGATTATATATATATATTTTACATATGGGGATTTTCGACATCAACTCGGAAGAATCGATGAATATTTGAAGAAATTTTTGCAAAATTTTGAAGTCGGTACGAGACACTCTAGGAAATTCGCTTAAAAGGTGTGGCTGATTGAACATAAAAGTTGTTCGTTTCTTCCAGATATGTAAAGCCTATGTGGCATAAAATATGGATTGACGTAAGAACAACAAAAATAGCAAAGTACAAGGCAAAGCATTTGTTAGAACTACGTGAATCCGTGATCGTGTTAACCATTCCGAACTCGAAACCTTTTATAATAGTGACTACAGTCGACATTTTTTGTTTTCAGTTGCTTACGGATTGTCTGACAAATTACATTAATTTTGTATACATATATAAATATTTTAGAAACAGAGCTATTGGTCTCGTACCAAAGTCAAAATTTAGCAAAAATTTCTTCAAATGTCCATCTATCCTACCTATATATATATATATATATATATATATATATATATATAAATATATATATATATATCTATCTATATATATATATATATATATATATATATATATATATATATATATATATATATATGCATGTATATATGTATGTATGCATATATGCGCCTGTTATCGCTCTAGCGGTCACAGTTTCAATTCGATTGGAATAAAAATGGGTAAGTAAGGTGCGTTTAGTATTTGAACGGTCGAGTTTGTTAATGAGAAAAATCGGATAAGGGAAAGGGGAAAAATGTCTAAGAAGTATTATTTAATATTAGGAGACTTCCCCCTTGACCTATTCCAGTTATTTAAAAAATTGAACTTGCAAATACCAAAATCATATCAGATACGACATTTCATTTTGATCAGACTAAAATTGTGACCGCTAGAGATTGATTTCTGTATTCAAGGTAATTCGCTAAGTTGTCGCAGGCCCTGCGTAACGAATTTTTTTTAATATATTGGACTCTTTAGTTGAGTGAATAGTAATTTCAGCCTGATAAGATAATTTTGAAATTTCAGCCTGATAAGATAATTTTGTTTGAAATTCATATTCATTTTCACCTGATGAAATTTCACCCGCCCATGATCGCATCAATAGGATACTCGATAGATATTTGGATAGATCGGTATCGGATGCTGACTATCCTTATCTATGATTTTCTATGATTTCTTATATAGCACAGCATCTGCGCAGCTTAGAAAAGATAAACTACAATTTTTAGAAATGCTTGAAAAACAATTTGACTTGTACGTACAAAGGACAGCAAGAGTGGCGTCCTTTTTTCAAAAATTTTACTGTTGGTTTGTATCAAATCCATTCGGTTTTCGAAAAAATGTATTTTTATAATGAAAAACTTTAATTCTCAGAATTTTTTTAACCAAGTGGATAAAGCATTAATGTACTGTAAAGTTTTGAAAAAAGGACGCCACTTTTGCTGTCCAAGTTAACCTTTTTGTAAACAGCGCAGATGTTGTGTCACATCCAATGATGACGTGACCTACATAAGCATTTCAATAAATTCCCATTTTCTGCACGATATCTTAAAAACAGTTAGTGATTAAAAAATCAGCAGAACATAAGTTATAAAGAATTTTTTTATCTAAAAAGTTTAAAATTACTTGAAACACGATTTGACGCATAGCAAATGAGATATCTGTAAAAAAAACGGTTTTCGCGATCTTTCCTCTTGAATATCTTATGACGCGGACACATGATTATATGAGACTTTTAACCCAATGTTAAGAATGTCAAAAGAACGGTCTATGCAAATTTTCCGCTCATTATCTTTCATTCCGAGGATCAGCCGATTTTGTCTTATGTAATTGTATAGGGTGGCGCATAAGTAACGTTATAATTTAATTAGTGAATACATTTTTTGTTTACGTTTTTTTTTTTCAGAATTAACTTTGAAAAACTTGGGAAATTTATGATGGAACGACTCAGCACAGAACAAATAATCAAAGTTGTTCAATGCACCCGTGAACATTGCTAGGGTGCAAGCAAGTGTTGAGGAAAACCCCGAAACTTCCACCAGGCGACGTTTTCAGCAGTTGGTGATGCCTAGGTGGTCTTTGCAAATTTTACATACGTTACACCTTTTCCCATATAAGATTCAATTGGTTCACCAGTTAAAACCAAATGATGCACAAATACGCTTTCATTAAATAAATCATAACGTTACTTATGCGCCCATCCTTTACTATACCGTGCTGTAATTAAACTGAAACATGAATATATGTTTTTAGCGAATTTCCTCCAAAGGAAATGCAGCCATTTTTTTTGCACTAATGTTGGAATTTCGTAAAAATTTATTTAAATGCCCATCGATCCTACCTATTAGATGTTAAAAATCACTATCGCTAAAATTTGTATATATATATATATATATATACATATGGACTCTCTAGCGGTCACAGTTTTATTCCGATTGGAATGAAATTTGGTATTTGAGTCGCTTTTGGTATTCTAAAGGTCAAGTTCGTTAATGGGTAAAATCAAACGAGGGGAAAGGGGGTTTAGAGGGAGGGGAAAACACAAAATTTGACTATCTACCTTAATATTTGAAAAATCGAAAAATTTATCAGGAGTTAAGTTGTAGGTACTAAGTTTTACTGTAATTTTGTTTCTTATCATTTTTCTGTTACACTAATATTTACAGAAATATTTACAATTAAAGATTGAAAGTTAAAATTCTAAATATCTCTGTTCACATTAGAGTTTGAGAAAAATGGTTAAGTTATGAATTGTAGCATACTTGATTTTCTACAACTTTACTCCTTATATATTATTCGATTATTCTAATATTAAGAGAGATATTTAATATTTTGTGTTTGTTTGACACGAATACATGAAATATATTTAATTGTAAAAATTTTGATTGTCGTTTCTATAGTAACTATAAACTATAATCGTTATATCGTTTTTTTTGGCTATTAATAAATTTAATTTTTGCGAATACTAAAGTCATATCAGATATTATATTTCATTTTGATCACACTTAAATTATGACCACTGGAGAGTGATTTATGTATTCTAAGGAAATTCGCTTAGTTGACGCAGCTCCTGCGTAACGAATTTTATTTATTTTGGTTTAGTTTTAATTTTTATGTTTGCAACTAAATAATTTCCAACGAAGATGTACAGTTTCACTATATTTATAATAATTATAATATTTGTAATAAAACAACAACTATCTTTACTACACTGACAAAAAGTACAACTTTTCTTTGATATAAATAGAAAGCAAGAGATACTTTGGAAGTAAATTACAAAGCAAGAGTATAAATAATACTGCAGTTTATATAAATAATGTTACAAAAATTTATAGATAAACTTTTGTAAAAAAATTAGAATAAAAAAAATAAATTAAAATCTAAGTACCAAGATTATTTAATGTTTAAAAAAAGTTCTACTACTGTAAAATAATTTATTCTAGGTAATTTGTATATAATGTTTTATTTATTTATTTTTTTGCACTGGTAAAATAAAATTTAACTGAATGTATTTAAAAAAAATGCATTTAAAACAATCACATACTCGTACATAGTCCCAGTCTTGTGTAGTATATTCATGTATAGTATGCGTATAAGTGTAAATTCAATGGCGGATTATTCATAAGGAAAAGTAGGCACGTGTTTTGAGGCACGAGGTTACAAAAGGGCAAGCGTGGAAGTTTTTAAAAGAGGAAAAAAATAATACTTAAGTCCTCCCACAGAGTAAGTCGCCGCCAACGCGATTCCAAGGTTCTAAGGAACAAAGAGCTTGAAACAATTTACCCAAACGTTGATATAACCCTATGAATGTGTGTATCAACGGCAGTCAGGAATTGAAGTATTGAGCGGAGGTTTTCTTGTCTAAATAGAGTGAAAAATTATCTCCGCTCAACCATGACCGATAAAAGATTAAATTCGCTAGCGATACTTAACAATGAATCAAACTTATTGCTATCCTTAAACTATGATGATGTTATTATCAATTTCGCAAGACAAAAATGTAGACGAAGAAATTTTTAACATATGTGATTGGATAAATAATTATTTTGTAACAACCAAACAACTTTAAACAATAAACAATTTTATTAATAGTCTTATTGTTTTTGTATGTAAAATATTAAATCTTATCATGATTTGGTGCGCAAGCGCAGTACTATTTTTTTTATGAAACTATGCAGTTATAATACTATAGACCTGGCGTCTATTTCGATGCAATCTTATATGTAACTTTAGATGTAAGAATAGGGTGATTGGCTTACTTCCTTGTGATTGGATTACTATGATCATGTGACTGAAGTGGTTGTCAAAGATGACAAAGAAAGAAATTAACAAAACATGCGATTGATATATTTCTGCATGTACAAAGAGATGTAAGTATCGTTATATCACACACATTTATTGCGATTGAAAATCATAACTTTCAAATCATCATAACTTTCACGTGTAAAAACGGGCCTATATGTTAACATATAGTATCCTATGTGTTAATTCAGGGTATAAGCTACCTTCATACAAATTTCTTCAAAATCCGTTAAGTAGTTTTTGCGTGAAAGAATAACAAACATTCATCCATTCATTAATATTAGTCAGATGCGCTAGAGGAGTGCTGATGAGGTGGTAGCCTAGGGCGCTGTGGATATTTAATCCGCCTCTGTGTAAATTAAACTTTAAATGTAATTTTTTTATTTTTTTAAATGAAGTATAATGATATAGCACAGAGGTGGGCGCAGACGGCTCGCCGGAGTCGAACGACCCTCCATAAGCTGGGTGAGAGTACGTAAAAAAGGTATGTTTTGAAGTAAGACGGAACGATGTTTCAATACAGGTTGTCCTACCGATTATTGCCCAAAAATTTATTCAATCAATTTAGAATTAGTTTTATAAAATATTTATTGTTTAAAAATATGGAGGATATCTTTTACAATATGGAGGATATACCAAAAAACATAATAAAAATAATAACAATAATAACAACAATAATGATGATAGCAATAACAATAATTACAACAACAACAACAACAACTAGTAAATAATTGTTTATTAGTACTCCGATATGAATAGTATAGGCAAATTTTTCAATTTGCCTAAAAAATGAAAATAAAATAAATAAAAATTTGTTTTAATTAAAAAAAGATAATAATAATAATTGGTAGGATACCCTATATTTACTCTATCTCTCTTTCTACCTCTCACTCAGAGCTGAGTGCAGTCCAGGCCAGCCCACCTATGAATTATTATAGCAGAGTAAAGTCCCTTGCTCTCACTTACATAGGAATATAAAAGTACTATTACAGGTAGGTTTATGGTTTACGTACATATAAATACACATGCATACTTATATCTGAGAGTTTCAAGCTAAAAGCTGCTGTCTTCTGTATGGTATGTGTAATTATAAATGTGTACTCTTAACTCCTCTTTTATCGTGTGGAAAGTCATGAAAGTCTTTCATGTAACATGCAAAATTTATTTATAGGTGAATGCTTACTTTATATAGTTTACGAGATTAAAGAGATAGATACCTTATCGATTATCTAGGTCATGCATTCAAAAATCGAAATTTCTTTAAAAATAGAATTGTTTTAATTTTGTATAGTAATTATTCATTCTGTATAAGTTCCAACAGAGATATTTCTGCATAGATTTTACTTCGTATCATAAAAGCGCAGTAGTGTGTCTGATCAAGTTTAAGCATAGACGTCAAGCGTACTATATTTAAAGGAAGGATTATAGATGATATTTAGGCCTCGGTATCTCAGGAACCAAAAAATATATGAAGCTGAAATTTAAAATGTTGCGTGAGACCCACAATCAAGTAAAATATGCAAACCCTGCACCTAAGAAACTTACCTAATAAATATATATATCAACCATTTTCTCACTTTTATTAAAAAACTTGGCGTTTACATAGATTTTACTACTTTTGAAGGCAAACATTTTTGCTTTTGTATGGGATATTAATACTTTTTGTATGCGAAAATTTCATGCCCCTCACATTTATGGTTTTTGTCGGATTATTTATTTTGATTTTTTCAAAATAAATATGTTTTTCATTGTAATAAATATCGGTTATCGGTTGGTGATCTGTCAGGAATTAGGGGTCCTCTACCGATTGCGGGACCCTGGGCACGTCTCCAGAGTGCCCAGTGGGAAAGAGGGGCCTGCTAACATAGATTTGAGTACTTTTTAAGGCGAACATTTTAGTTTTTGCTGGGATATCAATACTTTTTGTATGCGAAAATTTGATGCCCCTCACATTTATGGTTTTTGTCGGATTATTTATTTTGATTTTTTCAAAATAAATATGTTTTTGATTGTAATAAATATCGGTTATCGGTTGCTGATCTGTCAGGAACTAGAGGTCGTCTATCGATCGCGGGGCAATGGGCACGTGTCCAGAGTGCCCAGTGGGAAACAGGCGCCTGCTTATATAGATTTTACTAGTTTTGAAGGCGAACATTTTTATTTTTGCTGGAATATTAATACTTTAAATTATCTGTGCGAAAAATTGATCCCTCACACATTTATGTTTTTTGTCGGATCATAACTACCACACAGAAAAATAACACATTCGAGGGGCGGAATACTCCGTATTTTGGAGTTCCTTCCTTACATTTACCGCTAAAAATTTTGTATTTTTCATAATTCTTATCTCATAAATTATTTTCTCAAAACATATTCAAGTACAAAGGAAAAGAGGAAAATACGAATCGATGATGTATGGTAGATGGGTGATTGGCATTAGTGCAGAGTGTGAATTAATTGATATATTGCTTAGATCTGATATGATTCGAGTAGTACACACACACATATATATATATATATATATATATATATATATATATATATATTTATATATATATATATATATATATATATATATATATATATATATATATATATATATGAGTTACTAGTATTGATGTTGTGATAACTTATTACAGTATATTCATAAGGAGGCGGCAAGGGTGTGAACGAGTGTGTATACCAGGGAATTGTCGATTTAAGTGTGTCGTTGCGTCCAGCGTGTTTGCCTTTTATTTTAGAGGTCCCAAGTTTAAGACTCATTCGGAGTATGAATTTTTATGAACATTTGTTTTCTATTTATTCTTATGTTATTAAAAATTATCAGAATTATAAAAATTATAACTATAAAACTATAAAACTATAACTATAATAAAATTTTTTTTATTACAATTTAAGAATGATTTATGAAGGTGATTTATGTTGTTAAAGAATCGGATGCAATCAAATTATTTTCGAGAAGTAGACCTTTATAATTAACTGCTTAATTTTTGTTTCGCGGTGCTCTTTGCTTACAAACCTTTCTATTCCAATAAAAAAAATGTATACCAGTATAATTACTTAAAATTCTGGTAATTAATAATATCTTAAGAAATAATAGCAAAAGAGAAATCTATTCCGAGTCTTGATTCCAGGACCTCTAAAATAAAGGATAACCACGGTGCCCCGTCGCCATAACACACTACTCTTAAGTTGACAATGAACTGATATATATGCTTAGTTTAGATTTGTTGTTCGAAACTACGGGGCTTTCTAGCGAATTTCCTCCAAAGGAAATGCAGCTATTGTTTTTGCACCAATGTTAGAATTTCGTAAAAATTTCTTCAAATGTCCATCGATCCTACCTATTAAATGTTAAAAATCACTATCGCTAAAATTTGTAAATATATATATATATATATATATATATATACTTTTTTTAAATGTCTGTGGGCTCTCTAGCGGTCACAGTTTATTTCGATTGGAATAAAATTTGGTATTTGAGTAGCTTTTGGTATTCTAAAGGTCAAGTTCGTTAATGCGCAAAATCGGGCGATTGGAAAGGGAATTTAGAGGGAGGGGAAAACACAAAATTTGACTATCTCCCTTAATATTTGAAGAATCGAAAAATTTATCAGAAGTTAAGTTGTAGGTACTAAGTTTTACTGTAATTTTGTCACTTATCATTTTTCTGTTACACTAATATTTACAGAAATATTTACAATTAAAGATTGAAAGTTAAAATTCTAAATATCTCTGTACACATTAGAGTTTGAGAAAAATAATCAAGTAATGAATTGTATCAAATTTGATTTTCTACAACTTTACTCCTTATACATTTTTCGATTATTATAATATTAAGAGAGATATTTAATATCTTGTGTATGTTTAATACGAATACATGAAATATATTTTATTGTAAAAAGTTTTGATTGTCGTTTCCATAGTAACGATAAACTATAATCGTTATACATCTTTTATTTTGGTTGATTGATTGATTGATTGATATCGGGGTAAAAATTATTGCACTTCGACCCTATGGTCCATTGTGCTCCCCCTCCTAACTCAGTCTGACGAGACTCGCTTCTCCCATATGTTAGCAATAGCCTGGAGCTTGCTTATCAGGTCCTCCTGAAGGTTCATATATTCGGGGTGAGATGCACCGAATATCCTGTATCTGCTGTAGCCCAGAGGTTCGCAGTCAAAGATTATGTGACTGGATGTTTCTTCCTCCTCGCCACACAATCTGCACACAATGGAGCCGTTATGTAGTCCCATTGTGTGCAGATGCTTCCGCATGGGATAATGCCCGGTAATGAACCCGGTAACCCTCCGCAGTTGCATCCTGTTCAGCCTCAGTGCATCGAGAGATACCCTCTTTGTTGCACTCTGAAGCAGTATTTTCCCGAGCTCTTGCCGCGGTACTTTTTCCCAGTGATCACGGTGTTTAGAATTTGACCACTCGTTGATCACTTGTTTACATGCAGTCTTTGGAATTCCTAAAATAGGCTCTGGGCCTATGAATGGCATTCCGACTCCCTTCTTTGCTAAGGTATCCGCTTTTTCGTTTCCTTCGAAACCACTGTGACCCGGCACCCAGATCAATTTAACATTGTTCCGTTTTGCCAGTTCCAGAAGTTCCTCCAGACAATCCTTGACTACCCTTGAGGTGATCTCAGTTCCAGACAAGGCTTTTAAAGCAGTTTGACTGTCCGACAGAATAAATACGTTCTGGTTTATGTAGCCTCTACGTAGGTTCTCACGGACGCAAGCCAGTATGGCGTAGACTTCTGCTTGGAAGACCGTAGCATATTTCCCCAAGTTGAGGCTTATGTTTGCTTTTGGTCTCTCACCGTAGATTCCCGCCCCGGTCCCTTCTTTAGTTTTGGATCCGTCTGTATACCAGACGATTCCTTTCCTGAGGTAGGTTGGTACTCTTTCCGACCACATGGCCCTATCACATAATACAGTGAAAGGTTTTGAGAAGGAGTATGTCTTGGGAAGTATATCTGTGCCCATTTCAAAGACGGGGTCTGAGATAATTGATGTTCCCACGATACTTGCATGTCCAACCTGATTTTTATTAATCCAGTTGTTATTGCAAGACAATCTATAGGCGCTGGATCTCGCTTTAGCTGTTACTACAATGCTTAGCGGAG
Source organism: Nineta flava (assembly GCA_963920215.1). NCBI lineage: Eukaryota > Metazoa > Arthropoda > Insecta > Neuroptera > Chrysopidae > Nineta > Nineta flava. Next base: position 13,336,596 of record OY986045.1, on the reverse strand, counting down.
GCAGCCCCAGTATGACTTCCATGGCAGCTGTAGGTGTACTGCTCATGGATCCAGTGATGCACAAGCAGGCCAGTCTCTGGATCCTGGACAACTTTATGCACGCAGTAATCTGCTTAACTTTTGGCCACCACACTAAAGCAGCATAGGTTATAATGGGCCTGACTACTGTTGTGTAGAGCCAGTGGATCATTTTGGGTTTTAGACCCCAGACTTTTCCACATGCTCTCTTGCAAAGCATGAGAGAAGATTTGCTCTTATTTGTTATATATTCCAGATGAGGGTTCCATGTTAGTTTGGAGTCCAGCATTACTCCCAAGAACTTGGCTTCCCTTGTGATCTGTAATCTTTCACCGAAGAGGATTGGTGGTTTTATGTTATCCACCTTTCTTTTACGTGTGAATAGAATTAGTGCTGTCTTACCAGGGTTAATTTTCAATCCCTGATTGATACACCATTCCTGTGCGATTCTAAGAGCGTTTTGCATAAGCTCTGAGATTGTGCCTTCACAGGGTCCCTGGATTGCAATTACAATGTCGTCCGCGTAACCCTGTGTGTAGTATCCATTTTGGTTGAGGTTTGTCAGTAAGCTGTTCACTGTCAGGCTCCACAGGAGTGGGGATAAGACACCACCCTGTGGACATCCCTTTGTGGCTCTCGCAGTGACAGACTCTCCAAAAAGAGAAGTTTTTATTCTTCTTCCTATCAGCATAGATTTTATCCACGTGCAAAAGGTGTCTTCAAGTCCGTGCCGACCTGCAGAATCAACCATGGAATTGTGAGAAGCATTGTCAAATGCCCCCTCTATGTCAAGAAAAACGCACAAGGTGGTTTGTTTCCTTGCGAATCCCTCCTCAATCCTGTATATTAGGTTGTGGAGGGCTGATTCACAGGATTTCCCCACCTGATAAGCGTGTTGGTTGGCATGAAGCGGATTTCTTGACAATGCCCCCTCAGTCAAATGAAATCCTATTAGTCGTTCCATTGTTTTCAGTAGAAACGATGACAGACTAATTGGTCTAAAGTCCTTTCCCGTGGAGTGATTAAGCCTCCCCGGTTTTGGCAAAAAGGTCACTCTTACTGGCTTCCATACGGTTGGGATATAACCCGTAGCCAGGCTTGCCCTGAATATATGACCAAGCAGAGTTAAAAGATGCTCTGCTCCTTTTTGTAAAAGAACTGGGTATATCCCATCTGGTCCCGGTGCTTTGTAGGGGTCGAATGAGTTTATTGCCCATTCGATTTTTGAGTGGTTAATGGCAATCGCCGCTCTTCTCCAGTCCTCGTCAGTCGGCGGGAGACACTGGTTAAACTGCTCTTGAGAAGTGTTTTCATCGTCCACTGTCACCGAATCCGGGAAATGAATCCGGAGTGTATCCTTCGCGGAGCTAGTATACTCACCATTGGGTTTACGAAGTGAGCCGATGGTGTCAGCGGGTTTCTTCGCCAGGACACGATGGAGCCTTGCTCCCTCAGATGTGTTTTCAACATCATGACAGAGCTTCCTCCATGAGTCCACTTTGGCTTTCTTCAGAGACCTTTTGTATTCGGTAAGGGCTTCATGGTAATTATCCCAGTTCCCCAACCTCCTTGCTCTGTTAAATAGCTGGCGAACCCTTCGCCTCTGACTCCTTAGGCCCTCATTCCACCAACAAGTTGACCTGCTGATGTCTTTTGAGACCTCCGGGCAGTTTTCTTGGAAAGAGTTAATTATTGCATGCTGAAGCTCAGTTGCAGTAAGCTCAATGTCCAATACTGTTTTAACTTTCTTCGGAATTGTGGTAAGTTTGAACTTTAGTGTCGAATTATATTCGTCCCAATTGGTTCTCCTCGGATCCCGATATTGTATATTACATTGGTCCGTTCTTACCTCCACATTGTAATAGATTTGTCTGTGATCCGATGCAGATGGTTCATCGGACACTAGCCATTTCTTGATTTTACCACTGATTTCATAAGTGCTCAGTGTTACATCAATGACTTCCTTCCGCACTTTGTTAATAAAAGTCGGCTTGTTGCCTTGGTTAACTATATCTAAGTTGTTAGCTATGATATAATCAAAGAGGTACTCACCTCTTGTGTTTGTGTTTGTGCTACCCCACGCAGTGTGATGCGCGTTTGCATCGCATCCCATGATCAGTTGGTGGTTTTTTGCCTCACAATACTGGATCAGGTCTTCCATCTCTGTTGATGGTGGTGGAGTAGATGCATCATAGGGTAGGCAGACCGAAGCGATGATTACCACTCCAGTTCCGTTCTCCATGTTGTATTTTACTTTTACTGCTGTTAGATCTCTCTGACAAAACTCTAACAGCGGCAAGACATTGATGTCCTTTCTTGCATAAATGCAAGTTCTGGGTCTCTCCGAGGTTTTATCGTAGATAATTTGTCCTCTAGTATCTCCTAGTCCAAGAATCTTATGGTTAACTGCCCAAGGTTCTTGGATCAGAGCTATGGAGATTCCCCTTTTCAGCACATTTTGACAGAAGACAGCGGAGGCCGCCTTACTGTGCTGGAGGTTTATCTGAAGCAACCGAAGATCAGACATTCTTTTTCCTCTTTGAAGTATTGAGTGGTCTAAGGTTGACTTGACCAAACCCGAGGTATAATTTAAACCCTCGGTCCTGAATCACCCGCAGATCCGCTGCATCCACTTCCAGTACGATGGTGTGTCCTGCATTGGTCCTCGTGCTGTTGATACTTCGCCATTCCTGAGTGTGCAGGTTTGTATTCTGCACTCCAAGAGCTTTGATCACTTTGCCCGTTTCAACGGTGTTATAGATCTGGGGAGTATACAGCAGAACCTTTGATGTGTTCATCATGGCTCTTGCATCCCCGACTACAAGTTCCGCTCCGTCCCATGGTCTGATATTCGGGACGTTCTCTATGAGCCAGTTTATAGCTGTTGATCCTATGCACCGCACAACGAGGGGCCCCCTGTCCAGGTGGCAACCCCGATATTGTGGGCCCTCAACGAGCTCTTGGCTAATAAGGGTTTGTAGCATCGAGAGTTGAACCTCTTCGGATTGTTCCTGAGTCATTTTGACCTCAGGATACCCCCGCAATGCAATGCATATCTTTGTTGTTGCGGCGGTTTCAGCAAAGGTATTAATAGCACTTGCCTGTTCCCCCTTTCTTCGTTTTTTCGAGATCTGTTTCGGGCTTGGAGTTCCATCTTCAGATCTCAGTCTCTTTTCCTGTGGGTTTTTCGAGGGTTGATTCCCTGAGTCAGATCCTACAGGTATCACTGTTTCTGACAAAACCAGAGCTGTGGGTTTTTTGTCCGGATTTTCTTCTTTATCGGAGGAATCGGTTTCTCCTCAGCTCTTGCTTTCTTTTCAAATGCTTTTCTCTGGGCTGCACCCGAGAGATTTTTTATTTCCATCTTCAGGAAAGGATTCTGGACTTTATCGTCCATATTTTCTGCTGGGCTGGATGCACCTGCAGTTTTTTGTGTCTCGGCGAGGTTTGCTTGTACAGCCTCGGTTGATTCACTTTTTGAGGGGATTTGAGCCCCAGACTTATTATTTTCTTTATTGTGTTTATCCATTTTGTTCCCACGATAAAAATTGGGCCATGTACTACCCCATAGGCCACTTGATGGGGAGGGCATTGATACAGTGGAGTTCGCCAGTTGCTCCAAGGGGATTGTTTATGACAGCATTTAACCCTGCTGCTCTAGCCTTCGGCTAGATCTCTTGGCACAATGCCTCGCACCGTAGCTTGGGTGCTTTGCATGGTTTGTTGGTCGTGCTTCTCGAGGCTATCCTGTCCGGCGTGGGTATTCCTGCCAGTAACATAGTTACCGACGGCATAGCATAGCCCTTCATCAATGCACTTAAGCCTCTCCACCAACTACAAGGTCCTACCATGCCCAGGAGAAGCTTTATTATTTATTTTGGTTATTCATAAATTTAATTTTTGCAAATACTAAAGTCATATCAGATATTATATTTCATTTTGATCACACTAAAATTATGACCGCTAGACAGTGATTTATGTATTCTAAGGAAATTCGCTAAGTTGACACAGCTCCTGCGTAACGAATTTTTTCGATAACAGTTGATTAATGTATCCTACAACTCTTGTAAGTATCATATCGAGTTCTAACTTCAAGTACTAATATCGAGTTCTCACTACTAGCAAAAGCCCGCTCCAATTTGAATATTTCACATGCTAGCACCTCCTTATCGGGTGAGATGTTAGCTCTTTACGACTATTTACGATCGGTAATTTTACAGTTCAGAAATCCAAACTAAGCTTTTAATTTAGTCTCTTATGAAATTCGTATTAGTTTTTCTATAATTTTTGTGTTAGTTTCGTAGTGTAACTTATTTTTCCTATCTTTATGGCACAAATTTCATTTTCAGTGATACTTTGTTTACACTAGATCCGTAATTTTTCCAAATACTCAAAATTTGTTATTAAATAATCATACTGTGTGCATAGAACAAACAAATGTATGTCTCAATGTTCTCTGACGTAATAGGATATGGCTGTGTATGTGTAACCATATACGGTTATATTATCTAGTATATTATATAGATAAATATAATACATACCTGACAAGGTGCTTGAAATAAGTATGCGTCACCAAAGGCTGTACTTAAACAGAATATGTAGTCTCGTTTTGGATGTTCAGGTATTGGTTGCATAATTGCACCGTCCACAATAATGAGATGTTTTGGTGCTGCTTCAACAGAACGTCCTTCACGTGAATCACATGGATAAAATAATAGTGTAGTACCCTTCAAACACACCCAATATCCTTTCCAACCACGTTTTCGTGCTAATTCAATCTGATGCTTTTTACGTAACAACCATTTTTTAACACTTAAAAATCTGAAATGAAAAAGAAATGTATGTTTATAAATGCATATTTATAATCGTTTGTGTATATTATTAAAAATGATTTTTCTTTTATAGTCATGTATGCAAATAAATGTTAAACAAAAGTATTAAAAATCTCTTTGGGCGTACAAGACGCGTAAATTAACTTATTCTAAAATACAAATTCAGTTTTTTACCATCACTATCAGGCGCAGATCCAGCCCTCAAAAAAGGTTGTGGTCACAGCCACCCGAAAATCGGCCAAGTGCGAGTTGGAATATGAATTCGCTCATGATCGATATAGTGCATTCCTACAAAGGAGATGTTTACAAAATATATGAAGCCCTGACGAATATTTTGTACAGTGTATAGTTTCACGTGAGCAAAGCTGTGGGGCGAACAACGATTTTGTTGAAATTTTTAGAACTTCAAATATCAAATTAAATTAAACGCGAGTATATATTTTACATTAAATAATTTTATTTAGGTGCTTACTTAAATTACAAAATCAAGCTTACGTTTCTTTTTCGCGAAAACGTTGATATATGTACTTAGCAGATGACTTCGCGCACCCAGCGAATAGTCATCTATTTTTTCTAATTCAAGTATTCATGTGCCAAAAAGAAACAGATAATATGTTGTCAAAAATGTGACATAACATGTCAGTATATCGTCTATGATGACTAAGTACTTCGCTGCGTTCCAAATCATGCACGATTCATTGTTTAAAAAAAATATTCTTTTAAAGGCATATTAGGGTTATGGGCATGCCCATCGTGCCCACAACGGTGGATCTGCGCTTGATCACTATACATGTTAGTCGCACTTCACACACTTTCTCATTTATAAAATACGTCGCATTGGATTTTAGTAAATATGACATTGAGAACTGACCTCTTCCAAATTTTGAAATTGTTTCTTATATACTGTTACATTAATTTTACTAACTTGTAAAATTATCTAAAGGACTCCCGTAGGAAAAATTTTTGGTTTTTAATTTTGCGTGGCTTATAAGATACATGGATATAGGGAAAAGGACGGTTAACACGAACATAAGGCAGTACCGAATACAGTGACAGTGAATAGAAATACTACTGTACAACAGTGCAAAATTTACAAATTAAGTCGCTTGTAGGGCCGAGCCGGAATCGGAGCAAAGCACATATGCAAAATTATATGGTCACTATGGTAACTTGCATTGCTGTTCATTATAATTTCCTTTCTCGCTGAAAATTCGCTTAGTTTACGTAGCTCCTACATTAAACATTTTACGTTAACAATATGTAAATTACAACTTCATGTAGAAAATATAGATATATTCAAATTAGAAAATATTTTTCCTTATGTACAAAGAACGCACATACGAAATAAGTTTACTCATTATTCTTCTGAATCAGCATAATAGGCATTCTTTTGAGTTCTGAATAGGCATAAAAACATATTCGAATTGCATAGTAGATTGCTAACGTATACAAGATAGTTCCTTAGTTGTCTGATATTGTTCTACACACATATTTTATTCAGGACGTTCCAGCACTGTGGCATATAATCAGAACAAAAAACCGGTTTGATTTTATTATAGCACAAATACATAAACACACATATACAACACATAGACAAAAACACTGTTCACATATACAAAATAATGTTATGTTGAAGAAAAATAATAATTTTAAACTTTTATATTTCGAAAACAAAACGGTAACACTCCATTAAAAAAAAAAATTTATATAATAAATATTTAGCTTTTTTACTCTTCTAGTTTTATTTAAAATTCTGTCGAGTATTTTTTCAAATACAACAGTTAATAGTTAGGCGGGCATGAAGTTTTACATGCTTCTAATGAGAGAGAGTGAGAGAGAATGATAACTTTGATATTAATTATCTCACGTTCTTAACGGTCAATATTTCTGAAACTTCGGGATTTATTAGAAAGCGTTATTTTTAGCCTGTGAAAAATCATGAGCAAAATTAGTCGAAAAGTGAAGGTATGCTGGACATCCTTAACTTTGTAGTGAATATAATGATCAATGTACAATGTGTCTCAATCTACATGTGTTGAGATATTCATAGTCTTAGAATACAGAGCCTTAATTTTGGTGATTCATAAAAATTTCCATATATTGAATCCGACCAAAAACATAAATGTAAGAAAGGGCCGAGTTTTCGGGAAAATCCTTAATGTAATAGTTCCTTCTTAAAAAGTGATGATATGAGAGTAATGACCGAGCTATTTACAAAGTAAATAGCTCTAGACTTCATATAATAGTTGCTTCTTAAAAAGTGATGATATGGCAGAAAGGACCGAGCTATTTACAAAGTAAATAGCTCTAGACTTTATATAATAGTTGCTTGTTAAAAAGTGATGATATGGAAGAAAGGACCGAGCTATTTACAAAGTAAATAGCTCTAGACTTCAGATAATAGTTGCTCTTTGAAAAGTGATGATATCCCATTAAAGAGCCGAGCTATTTACAAAGTAAATAGCTCGGTAAACTATTAACTAAAAAAAATAATGAGGGTAAATTGATTAAATGTAAGAAAAAATTTGGTTTAAAATTATTTCATAAGTTTTCCCTTAGTATGTTTTTAAAATTTTATAACGCGGCAAGATAAAATATTGGAAATCAGAAAAAATAACTTGCCGCGCTATATAAAATTTTAAAAACATACTAAGGGAAAACTTATGAAATAATTTTAAACCAAATTTTTTCTTACATTTAATCAATTTGCCCTCATTATTTTTTTTAGTTAATAGTTTACCGAGCTATTTACTTTGTAAATAGCTCGGCTCTTTAATGGGATATCATCACTTTTCAAAGAGCAACTATTATCTGAAGTCTAGAGCTATTTACTTTGTAAATAGCTCGGTCCTTTCTTCCATATCATCACTTTTTAACAAGCAACTATTATATAAAGTCTAGAGCTATTTACTTTGTAAATAGCTCGGTCCTTTCTGCCATATCATCACTTTTTAAGAAGCAACTATTATATGAAGTCTAGAGCTATTTACTTTGTAAATAGCTCGGTCATTACTCTCATATCATCACTTTTTAAGAAGGAACTATTACATTAAGGATTTTCCCGAAAACTCGGCCCTTTCTTACATTTATGTTTTTGGTCGGATATCAATAATTTTTGAAAGGCTTAAATATACGAAGCCAAAGGCTTCGCACAAAACGCGTAGCGTTTTGTTACTCTTCGCATATGCTTCGCGTATGCTATGCGTTCCTTTCGCTTCGCGATACTTTACTCTTTTAGCGAATTTCCTGAAAGGAAATAGAGCTATTGGTCCCGTACCGAAGTCAAAATTTCGCAAAAATTTCTTCAAATGTCCATCGATCCTACCTTGTAGATGTCAAAAATCACCATCTGTAAAATTTATATATATATATCTATGGACATATATATATATATATACATATATATATATATATATATATATATATATATATGTGTCTGTAATCACTCTAGCGGTCACAGTTTTTATTCTATCGGAATGAGATTTGGTATTTGAAGCGCTTTTGGTATTCAAAAGATCAAGTTCGTTAATGGGTAAAATCGGACCAGGGGAAAGGGGGGTTTAAAGGGAGGAGGAAACAGAAAATTTGACATATCTCCCTTAATATTCGAAAAATCGAAAATTTTATAAGAAGTAAAGTTGTAGGTATTAAGTTTTACTGTAATTTTGTTTCTTATCATTTTTTCTGTAACCCTAATATTTACAAAAATATTGACGGTTTAAGATTGAAAATTAAATTCCTCAATATCTCTGTACGCATTAGAGTTTGAGCAAAAAAGATAAGGTGATGAATTGTAGCAAACATGATTTTCTACAACTTTGTTTCTGACGCATTTTTCGATTGTTCTAATATTAAGAGAGATATTTTATATTTTGTGTTTTCTTCTATCTTTATGCCCCCCTTTCCCCTTGACGTATGTTATTTATTAATAAAATTGGCCATGCAAATACTAAAATCAGATACGACATTTCATTTTTATCAGACTAACATTGTGACCGCTAGAGAGTAATTTATTTATTCCAAGGAAATTCGCTAAGTTGAAGCAGCTCCTGCGTAACGAATTTTTAAAATTTTATAACGCGGCATGTTTAAAAATATTTGAAATCATCAGAAATTTGAAATCATCGTATCTGATTTTAGTATTTGCATGGCCAATTTTATTAATAAATGACATACGTCAATAGAAAAGGGGTGCATAAAGATAGAAGAAAACACAAAATCTAAAATATCTCTCTTAATATTTGAACAATCGAAAAACGCGTAAGAAACAAAGTTGTAGAAAATCATGTTTTCTACATTTCATCACCTTATCATTTTTTCTCAAACTCTAATGCGTACAGAGATATTGAGGAATTTAATTTTCAATCTTAAACCGTCAATATTTTTGTAAATATTAGGGTTACAGAAAAAATGATAAGAAACAAAATTACAGTAAAACTTAATACCTACAACTTTACTTCTTATAAATTTTTCGATTTTTCGAATATTAAGGGAGATATGTCAAATTTTGAGTTTCCCCCTCCCTCTAAAACCCCCTTTCCCCTGGTCCGATTTTACCCATTAACGAACTTGACCTTTTGAATACCAAAAGCGCTTTAAATACCAAATCTCATTCCGATAAAATGAAAACTGTGACCGCTAGAGTGATTACAGACACATATATATATATATATATATATATATATATATATATATATATATATATATATATATATGTATATATATATATATATATGTCCATAGATATATATATATAAATTTTACAGATGGTGATTTTTGACATCTACAAGGTAGGATCGATGGACATTTGAAGAAATTTTTGCGAAATTTTGACCTCGGTACGGGACCAATAGCTCTATTTCCTTTCAGGAAATTCGCTAATAAAAACATACTAAGGGAAAACTTACGACATAAATTTCAACCAAATTTTTTCTTACACTTAATTAATTTACCCCTCATTTATTTTTTTAATAAATAGTTTACCGAGCTGTTTAGCTTGTAAATAGCTCGAAACTTTATGGGATATCATCACTTTTTAAGGAACAGCTATTATTTGAAGTCTAGAGCTATTTACTTTGTTAATAGCTCGGTCCTTTCTCGTATATCATCACTTTTTAAGGAGCAACTATTATATGAAGTCTGGATCTATTTACTTTGTAAATAGCTCGGTCCTTTATCCCATATCATCACTTATTAAGAAGCAAATATTTTATTAAGATTTTCTCGAAAACTTACCTTTCTTACAAACGGAAAATTTAACAACTTTAATTGTAATTAAAATAACATATGAAGCATATATCGATCTGATTTGTTGACAAGGTTACCGCCTCCTTTTTGATTAGATAGACATTTAGTATTTAAATAAAAATTTTCTAGTTTAATATAACAGTATGTTTTAATACTCCAAATAGAAAACATTGATTGTTGTATTGTATTGTTACAATGTAACTTTTTTTAAGTAAACAAGTTTAAAAATAAACAAGTTTATTTTCAATTAGCAATTCGTAATGATGAAAAGAATTAAATAAATTGTTATAATTTGTAAGAATTGCTCAAGGCGGTATATTACCAAATATTCAAGCAGTGTTATTGCCAAAGAAAACTGAAAAGAAAGCATAAATTTTATACATTGGATTATTGATAATAATATTCATCGATCATATATCATAGGCCTTTTATTAAAACGCCACAAATTAATGTGAAATAAGAGTGATATATTTTTTATTAAAATAACTATATAAAATTTAGTATATATAAGATGTTATTTGATTTGTTTCGATTATGACTTCTAAACTAATCGTTTATTATTACAGATAATTGATTATCAACGTTATAGTCTTTGAAGAAATGACTTGACCCGTTGGCTCCACTTCACAAAAAAAAATTCGTTACGCAAGAGCTGCGTCAACTTAGCGAATTTCCTTAGAATGCATAAATCACTCTCTAGCGGTCATATTTTTAGTCTGATCAAAATGCCTTAAGGCAGTTTAAGGGGTGTTTTTCCCATTTTCGGAGGTTTGCGTTATAGGTAAAAAAATTTTTCAAAGTGTTCTGTTAAATTGACTTTATTTCGGGTCGATTGGTCAAAATTCCATCATTTCATCATATATAGAACTGAAAAACGTAATTTTGGGGGGTGTTTTTTCAATTTTTCGGGAGTTTGCAAAAAAATATATTAAGTTTTTCGAAATAACTTCCTAATTTGTAGCTATTAAGCGTCGATTGCAAAAAACTGCATCTTGTTGTATGTATAGAACAAAAAGGTTGGTTTTGGGGGTGTTTTTACCAAGTTCGAAGGGTTGTGATGGAAAAAAACTGATCTTTCTATCATGAATAGAAGTAAAGAGGTAAGTTTTAGGGATGTTTTTCCCATTTTCGGTGTGGTTGCGATGTAGGTAATGAAATTTTTCAAAATATTCTGTTAATTTTGACGTTATTTCGGGTCGATTAGTGAAAATTCAAACTTTATAGCATTAATAGAACAGAAAAACATAATTTTGGAGGATGTTTTTCCAATTTTCCGAGGCTTCCGTTGCATAACTTTTAAAATCAACGCATACTGCTGTATTCAAATAGCAATGTCTATTTCTATATGGTATAAAAATTAATAGGTATATATGATATATCGTTCTCTACATGGTAGTTTGAGTTAAACTAGTCTTAAAAATAAAAAATGTTAAATTTTCCACTTTTCCGATACAAATTTCGAGTTTTCGCAATTTTCTCGTCGGTTTGGGTACTACAGCTATCTACATGCCCAATATCAACTTTACAGCATATCTGGAAGTAGCTAAACATTTTGATCTATTAGTTACCAAGAATTGTGGGCGTTCCCACGAATTTTGCGTTTTTGAAGTGAAATAACTTTTTAACGGTTAATTCGTTAACATTGATTGAAAACATTGGTTCTTATAATTCCGTAAAGTATCTATATTCGAAATATCAACCCTGTAGCTCTTTCCGTTCAAAAGATACAGCACCCAAAAAATGAGCCTAAATTAACGATAAGATATAGCACTGTAGTGAAAAGTCCGAAAGTCTCCCTTAAATCTCGGCCTTGCGCACTACCGTGCTCTAGATTATGTACTACTTAATACGCATTATAATATTGCAGACAAGCACTACCATCAAACATCTAGCAAAGCAGACTACGTCAGCTTAACTCTCATAGACTGGTGTTTTTATTTGTTTGAACTCAAGTCAGAAGTAGCAAACCTTTTTTTTTTAAATTTTATGCTTAATTTCTGCTTTGAAAAAACGAATGAAATTTAGAAAAATGTTTCGAATAAAAGTTAATCAATTTATAAACAAAAACTTACATTCGAAACATTTAGTTGAAAACCGTACCTATGCATAAAGCTCAATAAAATTTGGAAAAAAGAACGCTAATTTTGTGGCCATGTGTACAGCACTTACGTTATAAGGATTAAAAAAATACAATCATAGTCATAATCATAACTGATTAAATATATGGTATGAGATTATTATAAGCCAAAAGGGAATAATACAGGATCCAATGACATATATTAATATTATTCTATGTGACTATTCACAAATTGTACTATTTGAAAAAATATACAACTCATACAAAACTTGTTTAGAAAATTGTCAAGGAAAATAGTAAGGGTAAAAGCAGCCATCCAAGTAGTCGAGCGATCGAAGGCGTTATTTCTGAGGCGTTATGTCTACTTGGAACTGGGATGTTATGGTTTCGAATCCCGACATTGGCAGTTTGTCAATTATTAAGAAAAAAAGGCGGCGGACAAGAACGAAGTAGATAGATAGATTGTAGATAAGGTCCATTGGGATGCCTTAGGATGTGAGTGGAGTGGAAGGAATTTTTGTGTATATACTAGGGATTGGTAGGATATGCGGCTGCAGCCGACTATGATAGGAACTATGCCGATATTCATCTGGGGTTCGTGAAGGAAACTGCAGAAAACCTTCCCAAGCGTAACCGGTAACTTCGTTCTTGTTCATACGCCGACGGTTTAGTCAATTAACCGCCCTTTTTATTTTCTTAATAATTGACAAACGCCCGGTGCCGGGATTCGAACTCATAACCTCCCAGTTTCCTAGTAGGCAGACATAACGCCTTAAACTGCATGGCTACTTGGAGTGGTAGAACGTGTCGCGGTATCTTGTCTCTCTTTTTAACTTAAAAAAAAGGAGCACTGTCGAATCTATACAGATTCAAATACTCGAAACAAAAAAAACAAAATACTTAATTTTGTTCTACAATTTCTTATTTATATTCAAACAATACAAATTTATAACAATGATCAATTCAAAAATGGTAACTTCAAACCGCACTACTGTTCCGTTTGGACTGAATTTAAGAACTGACTCAAATTGGGTTAGGCTCCGGCTTTATATACCGTCGCAACAACATGTTTAGACGATTCCAAAAAAAAACATTTAAAAAAAACAAATCTTGTTGATCCCAATAAAGTTAGTAACCCAATTTAAAACTCACATAAGTGTTACAATAATAAGCGTTTATGTTAATAAAAAATAATAATAACAGTTTTGCTATAAAACAAATTATATCTTCTTTTTTTTTTAAATAAAATAATTTTAGATCTAGATGTAATTTAGATGTAATTTATTTTCCAAATTTAATTACTATCTTCCTTATTATTTTCTTTTCGCATCATCCTTGCCCCTTGGAATAAGATTGTGTGCTGAGGTTCCAAAAATTATTTCACTAATTTTCATTACAACAAAAGAAGTAACTGGCTATGCTTGTAAAGGTTTACTGCAGTTTCCTTCACGAACTCCAGAAGAATATCGGCATAGTTCCCATCAGAGTCGGCTGCAACTGCACATCCTACCAATTCCTAGTCTACACACAAAAATTTCTTGCACTCCACTCACATATAAATATTTGAAATTTTCGTAAAATCACTATATTTGACTAGTTTCCGAACACAGTTCCTTCTTCAGAAAAAAATTAATAAATGAACAAAAAATGTTTTTCATTTTTTATTTCTGAACAAGGAACTGTGTACCGAAACTAGTCAAATAAATTGATTTTATGAAAATTTCAAATATTTGTTTTATTTAATAATTATATTAGATTTTCGTCAAGTAACGATCCATTCAATACAAAAAAATAAATTTACCAATCTATAGATAAGAATGTACCTATAGCAAACGTACCTATAGCAGACAATAGTATGTGCTATGTGTTAACTTTCGTGATATTCTGTAGGAAGCAAGAATTTGTTTCTGTGTAATAGCACAAAAAGAAAGTAATTCCCTACACTATATAATCAATGATAATGAATTTCGTTTGATTGACTTTAAATATCCCTAATACAAATCAAAATTAACGTTTGAATCATGAATTTTGTGTTTAGTACAAAGTAATCAAGTATTTTATTATGAGAACTGGTATACACACAATCTTTAGTAATTCTGATTTTATAGGTTATGAGAATCGTTTTCAGCATAAAAAATAGAACAACCTGCATTCTATATGTTCCACATATATTTACAAACTTTTATTGTATTTCAACTATACACGTTTTTAAAAATTGTTAGGAATCTTGAACATTTTGACGAAATCTTAACAGTGAAATTGTGATACTCAAGCTTGAAAAACATGGTACCCACTAACTCCATCCTTCTTATGGTTTGAATTTCATCAAACAAAAATTTTATGATTTCAAACCTGACTTTATTTGATTTCAAAAATAAGAACTTGAATTTAATTTTTTCCAACAATTTAAAATTTATAATTTTGATTATTTTAATCCAACAATGGTTTACTTTAAACTGACTTAATCGAACAATCGTTTTTTATAACTGAATATTAGTCGAACAATTCCTTGTTTTAAACTGGTCTTAAACGAACAAGTATTAATTTTAAACTCATTTGAAATAAGCAATTACCGTGGCTTTTATACTCTAGAACAATTCAGTTTCGTAACATCCATGGACGCATTCAGAGAAGCTGAGCATTAATAAAACTTATTAAAAATTATAATGGCCCGCTTGGGATCGAACTAGTATGACACCCCTCTTGTTTGTTGTTTTACTATTCATTTGTCGCACATGGCTATGGCCAATTTAAAATTTATATACAATTTTATAACATATATAATTCTGTTTATATATATATATATATATATATATATATATATATATATATATATATATATATATATATATATATATATATATATTACCGTAAGCTAGCTTACTTCCTCGTCTCAACTTGTTTTGACAAAAATCATTTAACATAATTTTATTTATGTAAACATGTAAGAATTATTTATTTTTTTATAAAATAAATCATTTGATTTTTGATTTAAAAAAAAACCTTCTTTTGAAAGGAAAAAATTCAGAATTAATTTTTAATTTCCTTGCAATTTCAGGATTAGAAAAAAAAACTTTTAAAGATTAAAAAAAATAAATCAAACTTATTATTTTCTTTTTGTAATTTTACTAGGAAAAACCTCCTCTCTTGAGGAGAAAAATATTCTTATCTTAAATATTTTTCTTTGCTACTTTGAACTTTAACTTAGAAATATGTGTGGGGTCCAGAAAAATTATTCTTAATAATTTTCAATACAACAAATGTGTACGATAAACACCATAGGCTTCGAGATGTTCAAAATTCATCGTCTAAATTTCACGCTATTCTACACTATTTGAATATGCTCATGAATATTAAGTTAAACAAGTTGGAGAAAAGCTGGAGTTTTTACCAACGTTTCTAAAATTGTTTTGGCGGTTATCAAATTTCCAAAAAGCATTTGCTTTCCTTGGAGTTTTTAATCTAAAATTTAATTACTTGCTTAATAAAACGATTGTGTTCATATGATATATTACAGTTTGTATGTAATATATCATGAAGCTGATGAATAGTTGGATGATAAATAGATATCTATAGCATTGAAGACTTAATACTGATTGCAATAATTAGTTAATAACAGTTACTAATTAGAGCATAAGTTAACACAATTATGTTAAGATGCTGTTTACATATACCAAACTGTATAAATTCAATGTTAATATGTTATTCTAATCTTACATACATATTATTATATAATGCGGCTAATGTTCAGATCATCGAACAATGATCAGACGATCATTAATCAAATGTGAAATCATCCGTTATTTGTATAGTACCTATCAAATTCTTTATTCCTGTTTCTTGTTATATCATCATATTATAATAATCGTGTGTTTATTTTTTACACGTAATATGATCCCGTAGCGATGTATTGAATATTGATAGAAACTTCTCTATAACAGTCATTAGAGTTACAAAATCATTGAAACAGACTAACACGATATTTTATTTTATAAATCAAACTCAAAATACCAAAATTGGCTACTCCAGATACGACCCAATTATTTTAAGGATATACAAAATAGCGGATGGTACGTCCTTCCACTTTTTAGCAGAATAATTTCACAGCCAATAATGTCAAAGGCCAGAATGAGATACTTAGCCTTCGGCTCAACCGAAATGGGGGAACGAACATAAGGTTAAACAATTGAATTTGAGCTCTGTTCTGTCTTTTGAAAAGAATGCGGATGGTTTGACAACGACACAGGGTTAGAGGAAACGATCCAGGTGTGGTAGAGAGTGGAAGCCGTTGAGGCGATGCGTTCCCTTGGTTTCGGTAGACAAGGCCTACCAGGCCTATTAGCCAGGCTTCGGCCTCCTCCCCAGTACTACTACTACTACTACTAAATATCAAATAAAATAATCGGACATATTTGTGGTTGAGGGTTCAATTAAAGTTGATATATTAATTTAATTTAGATTAAATCTAATTAAGATCACAAGTATTCTGCACATAACTCCTGTAAATGGATCATATGTAGGATATAGAGCGAAAACTGTAACAAAGCTCGCTTATGTATAACTTACTCTTACATAAAGTTTTTCGATTTAACGTTTATATTTTTAAGATATCAATTAAATACAATCAATTAAACATTGATAAATTCAACCAACCACAGAGCGCATAGTGTAAGGAGACGAGGCCTCTTACCGTCTGCCAGCTTTTAAAAGGTAAAGCGCCACGATATATTGTTGAGGCCACGCTTCCTTACACTATGCGCTCTGTGTGATTGGTTAAACTTATCAATGTTTAATTGATTGTATTTAATTGATATCTTAAAAAAAGTGTGTTATCAAAAAACTGTTTGATAACAAAACTTTTTGTTTGTTTTTTTGCAGCTCTACACCGTGTTATAGTTTTCTTGAATGAATTTCAGACCACCTGTGTATATATACATATATATATATATATATATATATATATATATTTATATATATATATAAATCGATAGACATTTTAGTAAAGTTTCCCAAGAAAGTAAATCCACTTTTCATGAGAAAACGGGGATTGCTGAAACTTAACAATGGAAACTAATATCTATTTTCCTTAAAGTAAATTACTATGCTTTAACCATTCTTTATATAATGTCTATCTATGTTGAAATTAAAAGCATCTAATAAATATTTTTCCTTGAATTACCGATCCTCGAAAATTGATTGATTAGATATCGAAAATTGAAATGAGAACCTTTACCTTTGATTAAATATATTTGGCCATTTGCCAAATTTCACCAGAAAATTTAATAATATATATTCGATTGCGCCGTTCTTAAGTCTTCCCAGTGGTTTAGTAGTAAAATATAGCATTTTCTTTAAAATCGTCTACTGGAATTGAGAAAGAATATAATATAGTGAAATGAAATATAGAAGAATCAATTAGTGTGACCAAAATATATCCTCATAAAGTTCGAAGTGGAATAAAATGAAAATTTAAGTAGTAATTATGGCATAATAATAATTAACACGTAATAAATACAATCGAAAAAACTTTGAAATTTTTTCTCCATCTAGAAAGTAAAAAAATACGCGTTCATATTATACAATCGATTGAATTTACATTTCCAATACAAATATTCAAATAATCTATTGCAAATTTCCAATGACATGTTGTTTTCACGTATTAATATAAAATCATAAAAAATTAATTCTCTAGTGAATATCGTTGACAGTTCGACAGTTATTGGCATCTATTTTAAAAAATCCGCGTATTTTTATCAATGAATATTCATTCATCGTATATTAAAAAAAAAAAAACAACTCATGGTTGATAAAATATTGTTCTAACAATAATTTGTAAAAATTTGACACATTTTTTTTGTGTGTATCGTAAAATAATCAGATAAAAGTTCATATTTAATTATGATTATAATTAATGATCAAAATTTAAGTTTTATAACATTCGATTTTAAATAACAAATATAATTTAATTTGTTATATGTCATTTTACAAGTTGACTGATTTTACAAATGATGATTGAAAAAATCAACAATAAAATAATAAAAAAATGTTTCGATGTCCAATTCTAGATTACATCAAACTTGTTGAGATTTCCTGATGCCAAAAAAAATTATTGTTTTGTTAAAAATTTCTAAATTTTTAGACACCAGTGAGTAGAAGAATAACACAAAATAATAAACACAAAATAATAATAGTCACATCGGAACTTACTCATCACTTTTGTATATACTTTTCTCGAAATTTTTAAATGTTGTACCCTTTATTTAAGGGATATTGATAGATAGATAGATAGCTTGTACAGGCTGCCCTGGACGGGCTACACTTCGACCATAAGGTCCATTGTGATGCCTAAGGATGTGAGGATGTGAGTGGAGTGGAAGGATTTTTTGTGTATAGACTAGGAACTGGTAGAATATGCGGCTGCAACCGACTATGAAAGATACTATGCCCATATTCATCTGGAGTTCGTGAAGGAAACTGCAGAAAAGCTTCCCAAGCATAGCCGGTACTTCGTTCTTGTCCATACGCCGACAGTTTAGTCAATTAACCGCTCTTTTTGTTTTCTTAATAATTTACAAACGCCCGATGTCGGGATTCAAACCCACAACCTCCTAGTTTCCAAGTAGGCATACTGCGCAAACATAACGTCTTAAACCGCTCGGCCACTTGGACTGGTTACACTTTGATATATACAACCTTAGATTTTTGTATAGCATCCATTCTCTTTCTGTTTCTTATTTTGCAGATGAATTAAATGGATGACATGATGGAACTTTTTTCTTTTTCATGATATTAACAAAAAACTTATTTTCATTTTTTGCACCCTAAGAAGCCACATTATCTTTGACTGCGAACCTCTAGGTTACAGCAGATACAGAATATTCGGTGCGTCTCACCCCGAATATATGAACCTTCAGGAAGACCTGATAAGCAAGCTCCTGGCTATTGTCAATATATGGGAGAAGCGAAACTGATCGGACTGGAGTTGAACGGGGAACACAATGGTCCATAAGGTCGAAGTGCTATACTTTTTAGACCCCAAGATGTATATATCTATCTATCTATATTAAAGATATTATACTCAAATCTTAAAAAAAAGTTTCAGCTATTGGTTTTTTTGTACTGATTATAAAATTTTCTTCAAGTGATCATCGAACATCGTGACGTGAAAAAATATAATTGAACATTTTGATAACATAGTTTATCCAAAAATAAATATATTTTTCCTTTTTGTTTAATATTTTTTCAAGTCCAAACTAACAATTAAACTTTATATTATACAGTTGGCAAATCCACACCATTATACACAAAATATACGCTAAAATATTTAAACTGATTAGTTTAGAAATTATAAAGTAATTTGTCAAATGTTTTTTTAAATTTATTTTAATTAATCAGGATTTTTACTAGACATTAGATAAATTTTTAATATATTAAATAAATAAAATTTTCTAACATTTGAAAATAACCTGTTAAATAAAATTTGAAAATAGCCTGTATTATATTTGTTCATGTTTTGAATATAGGATACAGTATGTGAATATAGTATCAAAAAAAATATATTTATGTAAAAGCGTTTGTGATTGGGTATGAGTCATACATTTCCCCTTAAAGAGTACCAGCATTGTCTTGTATAATCAGATAAAAAAAACCGGTTTGCTTTTATTGTAGAACAAACACATACACAAACATACTCACACATACAAATATTTAAAGACAAATTAATGTAATTTTGAAAGAGAAAAAACTTTTAAACTGTTATATTTCGAAAACAAGACGGTAAATCACGATTAAAAAAAATTATTTAAGAAATATTAAGAAATACTCTCCTAGTTTTTATACCCAGAACATTTGTAAATATACAAGGGTATATAAAGGGTATATTAAGAAAAAAACTTTTGTTATAGGTGTTTATTAAATTACTTAATTAGCCCATTTCCGCATGTCCGTCCGTCTGTCTGTCTGTCCGTGAAGCCGATAACTGAAAAACGAAAAGAAATAACGAGCTGAAAATTTGTGTGTGTGTTCTAGACCAAATAAGTAAAGTCAAGTTCGTTAATGAACAAAACCGAAACGTGTTTCTCCCCGCCAGGGGGGAAAATTTATATCCTTGAAACCGTAAGAGATAGAAAAAAATTTGGATACAAAAATTCTTCTTCTTTTTAAAATAAACAACTTTTGTTTGAAATTTTTTTTCATAAACTCAATAGTTTTCTCATAATTTCTGCTCAAAGTTGAAAATGATAAATATAATTGATAGATAAACGAAGGCATGCATGTATACATGTAAATAGCATCCATACATACTATTTTTATACCCAGTATATTTGTAAATATATAAGGTATATAAGTGCAAACATTGATATACAAACTCAGTATATACTGGGTATTCAAAAAATTAACTCAGTTAGTTGATACATTACTTGTTTTTTATTTATTATTAAATTCAGAATGAAAGAGAATGATTATTATTAATTATCACGCGTTCTAAAGGGTTAAAAATTTAAAAACTTCGAGATTTATAAAAAAACGGTCATTTTAGCCCGTGAAAAAAATGACCAAAATCTGTCGAAAAGTGGTTTCATGCTGGACCTTTCTTAAAAATGTGGAATCAGTAACAGTGATACTTTTGAAGCCAATAGTACTTAGAAACTATATAAAAAAAATACCTTTTGTAAGTTGAACTTATTAAAGCTTACTCCAGCTACTGGACTATTATATTTAACTATGACTTAATCTCTCTATTGATTATCACTTTGTATTGTCAATCAAAATCACTAAACAGCATTATGTATAACAGAGAATATTCTAGTATTTATAATTTGATTAATGCTTTACCAAAATAAGAAAGAGAAATTGCGATGACAACATTTAGATTCAATAATGTAAAAAATTTTATTTTGTTGAGTTTTTAATTTTTATATTATAGATGCAGATGACAGGAGTACAGATGACAATAATAAAGTTAGTAATGAATCCAAGGATTTTAATATTGCTTTGTTATACTCAATAATTAAATAATTACTTTTTTTGTCAGATAATATTTTCCTTAGTTTCTTAAGGAAAACATTTCTTAAGAAAACTTGATATATTTACAATAAGAAAATGTACTATTACGATTTACAAAAAATGAATAGTATAATTAGTTTGGTATTGCTGTGATAAATTTACTTTTATTAAATAATTGCGTTGATTTGCGACTTTTAACAAATTTCCTGCAGAAGAAAAAGTCTTCTCGATTTAAGATTGTAAATATATATATATATATATATATATATATATATATATATATATATTTATATAAATATAAAAATATAAATATAAATATTTCACCAGCGAAGTAGCCGCGCTTGTTACGGCGTTGTTTCAACTTGGACCTGGGAGGTAAAGGGTTCGAAACCGACTCCAGCAGTTTGTCAATTAAAAATTAATGGTGCGGTTGATTGACTAAAATGTCGGCGTATGTCCTAGAAAGAAGTAACCGGCTATGCTTGTGAATCCAAATGAATATCTGCATAGTTCCTATCAAAGTAGGCTGCAGCCGCACAACTACCAATTCCTTCTCTGCATACGAATTCCTGATCCTCAACTCACATCATAAAAATGTAAAGTAAAAATTAATAAAGGTTGAAAAATAATGATATGGGTGGGCTCTGTTAAAGACTGTCGTGTCTCAAAAACGGAGGTTAATATATATATATATATATATATATATATATATATATATATATATATATATATATATATAACATTTTAGAAAAAATAATCAGGAAATAAATTGTAATAAAGTTAATTTTCTACAGCTGTACTTCTTGTACATTTTTTGATTTTTCTAATATTTAGAGACATAATAGACCAAATATTTCAAATACCAAAAGCGTATCTGGTACGCAATTTCTTTTCCATTTGGAGAAAAATATTGTGACTGCTAGAGACAATTTATTTATTCATATATGTGTCTGTAGCCACTGTACCCGGCACAGGTTGCCTTGAACATTAGTAAGTAAAAGTTAAGATGTATTTTATACGAAAAATGATTTATGTATTTATTTTGAGGAAATTTGCTAAATTGACGCAGCTCCTACGAAACAAATCTTTTAAGGTTGAATTTTCAACGTTTTTCACTTACACGTTTAAAATATTTTGGGTAGCGTTGCATTTTTTCAAATATACTTTTGTTTTAAAATTTTTATTAATTTACAAATACAACAATATTTTAAAATATTTATACCGTTTCGTTGGCTGTGCTGACAGAGTACGAGCATTAGCCATGGGTAACGATTAAGATCAAGCATACTATAGTAATAAGAAAACTCATTAAATCATAAATAAGGCCTTCCTGTATTGTAGATATATTTGAAATTGGTGTGTTGAAAATTATTAAGAATAATTTTTGGGATCTCAACACATAATTCTAAGTACAAAATATTTTAAAGTATTTTTTTTTACAAAAAAAAGTTTAATTCGAATTAGAAAAAAATTAAATCTCTCAGTCGAGCCAATATAATTATTAATAAATTTTATCTATTACTGACTCCTCTGAATGTGACCATGAATGATGAAGAAACTGATTGTTCAAAAACGTTTCTACAGAAAAATATGTTTTCCAAAAACAATATTTTTTTGATTAGTTTAGACATATCATTCTTTTGGCACTATATGAGGCAGCAATTCACCAGTTATTAAATGAGTTAATAATTGACATTCGATCAATCAACATCAAATGAGTTAATAATTGACATTTGAACAATTAGTAGTAGTTAATAATTGTCATTCGATCAATTAAATTAAAATAAGTTATTGATTGACATTTTATTAATATCATCAGTTAAAAACTACAAATTAGTAGGTCGTTTAGTAGGTCTACCCATATTCAGACAAATATAATCAGTTATAGAACTTCAAAGTCACAAAATGACAATTGATAAAATGGAAACCCGACTTCAAAAATCAAATATTCTAAAACCAAAAATGCTCTAAAATGTAAAAAAATAATTGCATATTCTTGGGTCAATTTTAGTTCACCTAAGCAAATTTTTTAAATATAGGTATAGAATGCTTAAAAGACAATCAAAT
Organism: Nineta flava; assembly: GCA_963920215.1. Classification (NCBI taxonomy): domain Eukaryota; kingdom Metazoa; phylum Arthropoda; class Insecta; order Neuroptera; family Chrysopidae; genus Nineta; species Nineta flava. The sequence goes on along the minus strand of OY986045.1, from coordinate 13,313,349 downwards.
TATTAGGATAATATAATGTACAATTATTGTTATTTTTGGAGTCGGTGTCCAAATTTTATGAGAAGGATAAATGTATATAAAGCAAAGATACAAAATTTGGTATATCTGTCTTTATGTTGGAAAAATCAAAAAATGTCTAAGAAGTAACGTTATAAATAATTAATTTTACTATAATTTTGGCACTTGAAAAAATGAGCAGGCAATTGTAGCTAACATGATTTTCTACAACTTTACTCCTTATAAATTTTTCGATTTTTTTTTAATATTAGGAGAGATATTTTATATTTTATATTTTATATTTTGTGTTTTCTTCTTTTTCTATGTCTCGCTGCCCCTTGACCTATCCCATTTATTTAAAAAATTTAACTTCCAAATCATATCATATACGATATTTCTTTTTGATTAGACTAAAATTATGACCGCTAGATAGTGATTTATGAATTTGCCAAGCTGACGCAGCTTCTGCGTAACTAATTTTGTGTGTGTGTGTGTGTGTGTGTGTGTAGTATCGAAGTCTGATTTAGGTTCTACAACGCTCCTTTGGAAGTTAAAGACAGCCAAGATACCTCAACAAAATATTTATGGTTTACAATCCCTTTATATTCTATTTTATTACGGTTTTGTTTCTATTCTTTATCTATTTTCTATCAGTCGCACTTTAAATACTTTCGAATTTATTTTACTATTTTGTTCATAATTTACTGGGTTTTATTATACAAATACTTACGTATTTGTAACTTTGAATTCCCTTTTTACAGGAATGAGAATTCTGAATGAATTCTAATCTGTCTTACAGAATCTCTTCCCTAAAATAATATCTTTCTTTCTCGACTATACTTATTGTAACACTCATAATGAAAATTCAAACGCGCTTAGAATTTATAAAATTGTTTAGTGTCCCAAAACATCCCGCCAGACTACATAAATTCATGGTACGTTCCAATATATTTTATAAAATATTTCATGATATCGTCGAATAAACCTGCATAAAAAAATCACATTACGAATACGTATTTAAATAATTGGTTATCAACAAACACCATTAGAAATCAATAATAAATATGTGGATAAAAACATCATGATTTAAATTAAATTCAAAAAAGTGGTAAATAAAAATAATTATTTTAGTAGGTTATAAAACTGTAAAGTAATTAACATATATAACATATATTATTAATAATAATAATAATACTAATCATTTATTTGTTACATTTAAATATGAATTAAATACAATTAAAATAATTTGATTGTAAATATCAACAATTTTATTGTATGGTAACAATATGATAAATTTCGAAATAATATAAAGTGCTGCAACAAAAATTGAAATGTTAAATATAGAAAAGGGTGGGTCAAAGTTCTTGTTCGTAACCAAAAGTTCGTAACCAAAAAGTTCACATGTTTGTGATAAAAGTTATTGTTCAACCTGAGGTTTTTAATATTTTAGTTCAAAAAATGTTGCTATTTTTTTATATTTATGTTTTTTCATAAATATAAAATGTCATATTTATCATTACTTTTATCTAAAATATTTAGTAAGACTACGAGGTAACCCCGCTTCGCCTCGGCCCTCGGTTACGAGGCACGATTTGAAGTTTTTTATTTTTTATGGGAAAATGTTAATTAAGAACCGGTTTTACTCCAACGATCCACAAAACCGGTTTTAATCCAACTATCCACAAAATGTTGACGTCCTGAAGGAAAACATTCATCGAGATACTTTAAACTGCATATACCGAACCAGGCGCGGATCCAGCCCTCAAAAAGGTTGTGGTCACAGCCACCCGAAAATCGGCCAAGTGCGAGTCGGAGTATGAACTCATGATCGATATAGTGCATTCCTACAAAGAAGATGTTCACAAAATAAATGATGCCCTGACCAAAATTTTGTACAGTGTATAGTTTCAAGTGGGCAAAGCCTTGGGGCGACATTAGTAAATTAATAAACCTGTGAAAGTTAGTTTGTTTGCTCACGAAAATTACAAAAGTAAATGTGTGTTTAACATCACAGTGTCACATATAGATTCTAAACTACAGAACCGATTATGATAAAATTTTTTACAACTTCAAAGGATATCAAATTAAATTAAACGCTAGCATACATTTTACATTAAATAATTTTATTTAGGTGCTTAATTAAATTACAAATTAAAGCTTACGTATCATTTTTATCATTTTCGCGAAAACGTTGATAATTTCATCTACATTCAGATTCACATCTGTGTGTATATTTAGGAGAGCTAGCCCGGATAATCTTTCCTGTGCCATTGAGGACTATGTACTTTTAAAATAATATATGACTATGCACCCAGCGAATAGTCATCTCTTTTTTCCAATACAAATATGCATGTGCCAAAAAGAAACATGTAATAGGTTGTCAAAAATATGACATATGAATGTGACAAATCTGTACGGTAACCGGTAACACTAACTTCGTTATGCTTGACATTTTTTTATATTATTTGGATACATTTTCCCTATTATTTTGATACATTATATATTAATAAACTTTAATATTTATTTGTTTGTTACGAAAACATTTTAACCTATTATGTATAACAAAGCATTCTATATAACAATTATTAAACTTATACCGATCAACGATTTTACAACCACATAATTATTTTACGCCAGTATTTTCTCGTAATTATAAAAAATCATAATATAATTGTAGGTATTCATCTTGCAAAATAATTACTAAAAATTAACTTAATATATATATTTTACATTTCAACCAACGTTTGCAAATTATCAACCCGAGATTCGAATAATTTATAAAGTAATTAAAACAAATATTACAAGGGCTTTGTATATTTCGCCAAAATTAAAACATCCCATAGAACTGTTTATATTAAGAACTTAAAAATACATTTCTTTTTTTCTTCTTCAACTTTATTTCGTTCCTTTTTTAGTATTAACATAAGTGTCATAGTTCTAATTTAATTTAAAGAACACGCACACTAGAATTGCTAGAATGAAGAGCATAATAAACAGATAAAAGACTAAACATTATTGCTTGGCAAATTCGAACAGTAATGATTTTGAATCTTTTTTAATCTATTTGAATCTGTGGACTCTCTGGCGGTCACAGTTTTATTCTGATTGGAATGAAATTTGGAATTTCAGGCGCTTTTGGTAATCAAAATGTTTGTTAATGGGTAAAACCGCACAAGAGGAAAGGGAGTGTAAAAGAAGGGTGAAACACAAAATTTGGAATATCTCCCTTAATATTCGAATATAATACAAGTATATAAAACAAATGAAAATAATAAATTTTCGTTTTTTGATATCTGAAGAAGAAAGTGTGTTCCGAAACTAATCAAATAAAGTGATTTTACATAAATTTCAAATATTTGTCTTATTTAATAATTTATAATGGATTTTCGTCAAGTAACAACCCATTCAATACAAAAAAAATTCGATACGCCGGAGCTGCTTCGACTTAGCGAATTTCCTTAAAATACATAAATCACTTTCTAGCAGTCACAATTTTAGTCTGATCAAAATGATTTTAGTGTTTGCAAGGCCAATTTTATTAATAAATGACATACGTCAAGAGGAAATGGGGGCATAAAGAAAGAAGAAAGCATATAATATAAAATATCTCTCTTAATATTAGAACAATCGAAAAATGCGTAAGGAATAAAGTTGTAGAAAATCACGTTGCTACAATTCATCACCTCATCGTTTTTGCTCAAACTCTAATATGTACAGAGATATTAAGGAATTTAATTTTCAATCTTAAACCGTCAATAATTCTGTAAATATTAGGGTAACAGAACAAAGGATGAGAAACAAAATTACAGTAAAATTTAGTACCCATAACTTTACTTCTTACAAATTTTTCGATTTTTCGAATATTAAGGGAGTTATGTCAAATTTTGTGTTTCCCCCTCCCCTTAAACCCCCCTTTCCACTTGTTCGATTTTACCCATTAGCGAACTTGACCTTTTGAATACTAAAAGCGCTTCAAATACAAAATTTCATTCCAATCAGATCAAAATTGTAACCATAGATGAGTAGATTAGATGTCGAAAATCACCATCTGTAAAATTTATATATATATATATATATATATATATATATATATATATATATATATATATATATATATATATATATATATAAATTTTACAGATGGTGACTTTCGACATCTACTAGATAGGATCGATAGACATTTGCAAAAATTCTTGCAAAATTTTGAAGTTGGTATGAGACCAATAGCTCTACTTCCTTTCAGGAAATTCGCTATAATGATGTTATTGGAAATTAATGTGTTATTGGAAAAATATTACGTGATACTTTTTAACACCCTATAAAATAAATACGTTTGTATTATATATAAACAAATAAATAAATAAAGTATAAAATGCATTCATTATAATGTTGTTTATTATTAATTATAATTTATATTTTATGATTTTATGTGGTTAAAATAATACGCAGAATACATTACATAATGTACTAATTTTGTTATAAATGTCTCGTCATCATGTGGTCTACATATTTCATGTTTTATTACTGTTATAAATATACAAATATCAGTACTATTTATTATAGAATAGATGTTTTATCGAAATCATATTTACGATTGTGATATGTGTTTTATGCTCTTTTAATGCTGCATTATATGGCGACTAGTGCTAAAATTGAGGAAATTTACGGCGCCAATCGTCTAATTACTAGTTTCCACTCTCCTGCACTACAATGTTCATTACGCAGCTTATGCCCAAATAATATTATGACTTTGGTGGCTCACAGAATGTACCTCGAATGATATCCGCAAATTTGTCTTCTATATGTTTGAATTCAGATGAAATTGAGCGTAAATTTCACAGCTTACAGTAAACAATTTCACATAAACACAAATACAAAACCATGTCAAAGAAAATAATAAAAAATATCAATATTCGAAATATTGCCATATATATTTCTTATTTTTGACCCCTGATTTATGACCATAAAACGAGTTTCTGGGCTAGATGGCCATATAGACATTTTATCACCATCTCATAAGTTTTTCGATTAACCGTGGTTAGAAACGAATCCGAAAGGGTTTTCCTATAAAATTTGTGCATTTATAAAAAGAACGTCCCTTATAGACTAGGTTGCAGGTACTGAATGTGTGTTTTTTCTAGTGTTAATCCTTAAATTAAAATTTAATTTTTCCCAGCGCTGCCTCCAAATTTTAATTTTGGTCACAGCACACAGTATTGAATATAGTAATCATATATGTATAAATTTGTTAGATATGATTCTAATTGTCAAAGTAATTTCTTTAAATTACCTGGAAATGTTAAAAACCACCATATAAATAATTTGTAGCGAATTTTCGAAGAATATAAACATAAATAAATAAATATATATATATATATATTTATATATATATATATATATATATATATATATATATATCTATATATATATATATATATATATATATATATATATATATATATATATATATATATATATATATATAGAAAATTGAATTCTGTGACGAAAAGTCCTTTACCATTTTTTAATCAGACGCATCAGACGCAAAATTAATTATTCATTAAAATAAGACAGCTAACTAGGGATGCGCTACAACGGTAGAATACTAGACGGTAGGCTACCGCAAGAGAGGTAGGCTATCAAGCGAGAGGATAAAACACTAGCGCAGCGCGCTCGATCGTGTCGATTTCTTCATGAAATTTATCTTTAAAATTCGAAAACTCGTCGAAAAGTCTCTCAGTGAATAATAAGAAATACGGCACGGGTATTCAAGTACACCCTCAAGAGGGCTAAGATGGAAAAAAAACGGATTGGTCATGAGAACCATCCCACAAAATGTTAATTTTGAGACAAATTTCAAATTTAAAAAGAGTGTTTTTGCGTCTCGCTTGCGCGGTAGTCTACTCTGTCGTATTAATTACCTATGCGTATGATTAAAAAATGGTAAGTGACTTTTCGTCTCAGAATTCAATTTTCTATCCATAACTTCAGTGTTGTCCGTGGACCCAGTGACACACTTACGGGTCACCCAGTATATATATAGATATATATATATATACTATATATATATATATATATATATATATATATATATATATATATATATATATATATATATATATATATATATATATATATATATATATATATATATATATATATATGTATCTGTTTGCTTATTTGTTGTTCGAGCATCATGTGAAAATTACTTGACCGATTTTGATGAAACTTTTTTGTTTTAAAAACTTAAATGATTAAACTTACAGAAATTTGGTATTTGACGTGCCATCTATATTTAAAAGGGCCAAGTTCATTACATTAATAGACAAAATCGGCAAGCGATAAGGATGGAAGCGATTAGAGAGAGTGGAAAATATCTTGAATTTTTTTCTTAATATTTGAAACACGAAAAATATTGTAATAAGTAAAGTTGTAGTAAATAAATTTTACTACAAATCATTTCCTGACCATATTTTCTGTTACTCTAACGAAAAACGGAATCTTTTACAATTCGAAATAATAATGAATATTACCAATGAATGTAATATCCATGGTTATTAGTTTTATTTATATTATCTTAAATGTATTTTCTAGAATGAATGACGTAAATCAGTTTAAAATTTGTCAATAGCCAATCAATAGTCAATAGTGGTCACAATTTTAGTCAAAAAGTAAATTGAGATCTATTTCCAAAATAGAAATAATGTATTTATTCTGATGAAATTCGCAGCTCCTGTAAATTCCTTCTCCGAAGAAGTACGCAGTACGCAGCTCGTACGCAACGAATTTAAAAAAAATTATTATACAAAAAGAAGTATTTTCTTAGTCAGGAATTAAAAAAAACAATTTTTGTTTATAGGCATAAAACAAAAATAAAAAATCCAAAAATAATATTTGATTGTAGCTTACGAAAAAGTTATATCAAAATTAAAAACATACTATACTTATCTGCCATTGTACTGATTATAAGTTGAACCTGACATATGTCTTTTCCAAGTATATTCCTGTTCATTAATATCCAGTAGTATGTGAAAAAATAGAGCACTTGTCTTATTTAGAATATGCCAAAAAATTTCAAATAAATTGAATTGAAAAATGATTGATTTCCTGTTTATCTATGTTTGATAGATAATAAAATATGAGAGTGAATTTAAAATAACGGCAATATGTTTCTATTTACTGTGGTAATGGAAATAAAAACAAATATTTTTACCTTCGTTCCAGATTATTTTTATATTATTTAGGATTTTATTCAGATTTTACAGATCAACAATCTTCATAAGAATTGATAGTCGCAAACTATTAGATATCATTTATAAAACCCTTGAAATAATTTTAAATATACTAGTTCAATAAATATATACATTTGACCTTGTAAAAGTAGTTTTGATTTTTAATATGTTATCTGGACCTCAATAGTTGTAGCTCAATATTTCCTAAACTACGCGCCTGGCAGAAACATCTATATGTTTTAAACTATTAGAAATTTACTATAATTTGAACCATGACAAACTTTGTTCGTCTAGCAGTTTCCGAGATATAGTTTGAAATGGATCGCAGTTTTCTTTCACAAACTCCAGACGAATATCTGCATAGTTCCTGTCAAAGTCCGTTGCAGTCGCTCAACATACCAATTCCTAGTTTACATTATAATTTCTTGTCTTTCAGGGGTCAGTAAAAAGTTCTGGAAGACTTAACAAAAAATAGAACCAACGAAAGAAGAAAGTAACTGAAAAGCCAAAAATAAAAACTTTTCAACAAAAATTTAAGCCTTTGAAAAAAGAAAGGAACTGAAAAGCAAAAATTAAAACAGGACCTTTTTAGTTTAAGTCAATAAATACCTAAATAATTTTGAGTCGGCGCCAAACAAACAAAATATTACAAAATGTAATATTTTCTTTTAACCGAAAATCAGATTCACCTTTCGCCCATTTCGATGAAGATTTTTTGGCGCCGACTCAAAATTATTTAGGTATTTACATTGACTTAGTCAGTTCCTTTCTTTTTTCAAAGGTTTAAATTTTTGTTAAAAAGTTTTTATTTTTTGCTTTTCAGTTACTTTCTTCTTTCGTCGGTTCTATTTCTTGTTAAAAAGTTTTTATTTTTCATTTTTCAGTGTCTTTCTTTTTTCGTACATGTTATAGTGGTATTAGAACTACATAAGTGTGCCAAGTTTCAACAAAATCGGTTCACAGATGACAATTCACTGGTTGAAAAATCCATTTTTCCCTATTTTTCTATTCTTAAGGGCGAAATTCTTTTTATACAAAGTCTATGGTACTAGCTTCGAAGTGTACCCTATCCAATAAAAAAGGAATTTTTGAAATCGGACTACTCTGTTAAAATTTATGCGTGGTCATACAATATATGTATATATATACATATATATATATATATATATATATATATATATATATATATATATATATATATATATATATATATATATATATATATATATATATATTTATATATATAATATAACGATATTGAGTGCTTTCAAAGTGTTTACATACAGACAATATACAACAATTATGATATTTGATCTTTAGTGGAAGCGATGAGAAGTTTTATTTTTTTAATTTTTTTTTTGTGGCTAAAATTTGAATTTTTTTAAATTTATATGGGTCCAAACTTGAATCATTCCCTATCCAACAAAAAAAGAATTGTCAAAATCGCACTACTGTGTAAAATGATATGCGTGATAATACATTTAAAAAAATAAAGTATACAGGTTGAATTGAGTACTTCCTTCTTTTCGTCGGTAAAAATGGAATTTATTTTCATTTCAATAATGTATATTTTATTTTAATGAGTGATAATCACTTCCAATCAACCAATTTATAATTTGGTGTCAAACTTAGGTTAACTATATAAATAGTTGAATGAATCGAATTCTAGCAAATACGACGCGTAATTCAGAGAACTGATTAATTCGGTTCGCCGTATCTATACTTTGCGCGTAGTTAAATGAAATACGTGAATTTTATTTAATTCTCAATTTTATTTAAGGGCGTTAATGCGCTATGCTAGAGTCAAATGTGTACTATCTTTAATAAAATTTATTTAGGATTTTAAAATCGTTATTAGCATATCAATAATCTATTTTAATTGATTTATAACCTTTTTTATTTATCCTAAAGATTTTAAAAGTATTTATTGTCAAATATCAGTAAGTAAATGTAAATTAGAAATTGCTTTGACTTGATTTTACTGATCGAACAATAAACTATATTGTATATTTTTATGAATGAGGATATTTTTTACTAAGCGCTGTCACCAGTTTTCAAAATATGGTGACAAAACCTAACCAAACAGTTTTAATTTTATTAAATAATTAAGTCAAACGTTCGTCAACACCACTTTTTAATGCAATTATATAAACTGCATATTTCAAACAATATTTATAAAAATTTTTGAGGGAGGATAATTACAAAATTGACCTATTCAGTCCTTAATTCTTGTGTACTGTCAACTGAGATATACAGTATTCTTTGTATTGCCGTTGAATTTGCTTGAATAGAAAGTCAACCACCTATACCTTCTATAGCTTGTAGAGGCTATACTGTAGTGATTCTGAGGGAAAATAATTTTCATGGCAATAAAATAAAAATTTGTATTTTTTGAAATAGCTAAAAACTAAAATGTGTTGTATGAGATTACAAAAAATACAAAATTCTACCTATACACTTCTCTTATCTATCGAAAATATTTCAATTTTAATTAAGTAAGTGAACAAAAATATCATATATTTTAATTAAAAACAAAATTTGTTAGCGAAAAAACAAAAAAACAAACAAAATCACACTACATAAAACACATTCCTCGAAGTGTAAACACACACACACACACATATATATATATATATATATGGGATTGATATTGTATTATGATCTATTCAACATTTCTACCACAAAAATAATATATTATTCTTATATGACTATAAAATAAATAAATAAATATACGTTCATATATTATATTATGCTATCATCGTAGTCTCCAACAAATTGCGTTTCCCACAGAAAATGGTCAATGTTGGAACTGCCATCGTGAATGTAGAAATGGGAAATCACTATGTTTAGTTAGTTACAGGATGTAATGAACATGTTATATTCATTCATTTTTCAAATAGTCTGATTTGTGACACATTGTGTGATAATTTGTATTATGTATGGCTTATGTTGACAGTGATAATTCATCATTTTTGATGTCGTACTTGCAAACTTTCACCTTTAAATATCCATATCTTTTTAAACTAGAGGTAGAGGTTGATTGTAAAGGCTGCCCTGGACGGGCTACACTTCGACCAAAATGTCCATTGTGATGCCTTAGGATGTGAGGATGTAAGTGGAGTGGAAGGAATTTGTGAGTAGAGTAGGAATTGGTAGGATATGCGGCTGCAGCCGACTCTGATATGAACTATGCCGATATTCATCTGGAGTTCGTGAAGGAAACTGCAGAAAACCTTCTCAAGCATAGCCGGTTACTTCGTTCTTGTCCATACGACGACAGTTTAGTCAATTAACCGCCCTATTTTTTTATATTTATAATTGACAAACTGCCGATGTCGGGATTCGAACCCATAACCTCCCAATTTCCAAGTACTGCATACTGCACAGACATAACGCCTTAGACAGCTTGGCTACTTGGACTGGTAAACTAACCACAGTATATGTTTATATACCCGGTATATATAATATATACAAGGGTATATTAAGTTAAGACACTACTTTGTAACGGTCAAAAATATTGATTTTCGCATTTCCGTCTGTGGACACGATAATTCAAAAACGAACAGAGTAAACGACCTGGAATTTTGTATGGGTGTTCTAAATAGTAAGTTCAAGTTCGTAAACTGGCAAAATTGGATGGGAAAATATCCATCTATGAAACCGTAAGAGATAGACAAAAAGTTTAAAGACAAAAAATTTGTTTTTTTTAAGTAAACAACTTTTTTCATAAACTTAGTATATACCGGGCTACCGGGACCGGGCATTTAAGCAATTAACTCAGTTGTTATTTTCCTTGTTTTTTAAATAAATTAGTTCAAGTATATAAAAATACATGTTTCCAAAAGAAATGTATAGACATATTTTTCTACATTACAAAAAATAGAACATGTATCGAATTTTGATTGCGAATATTTCGCTTCACGGTCGGTAAAAAAATTGCTTTTTTAGAATTAATTAAATAACACTCAACTAGATGTCATATTTCCAATTCATCAAATTTTTAAGCAAAGTCAGTTTAGAAGTGTACTATTTTAAATGCATGTAAATCGTAGATGATCAGCATCATTACTCAATCAAATTTCGTTCGATTCTGAGTCTATAACAGAGGTCATTCGCAGCATATCCTTTTTTACCTTTAATAATTTCATTTGAATGATATTAATGAGAACAAGCCATTATGCAGATTAAGAATTGGTACGTTATGTAGCCGACTTTAATAGGAACTATATCAATAGTTATCTGGAGTTCTTGAAGGAACACTGCAGAAAACTTTCACAAGCATATCCGGTTACTAAGTTTTTGTCCAAAATCGTAAATTAACCGCTCCATTAATTATAATTGGAAAACTGAATTCGAATCCGTATCGTTCCAAGGCACCATCCAATTAGAAGATATTGAAATAAAAATAGTCTCCTGGTTTTGCTTTAGTTATAATTTGTCAGAATTTCGGTCTTCAGATGATAGTCACATGGAAAACATACACTAGACGTGAATTACAAACATAAACAGGCGGCAGAATCATCATTCCGACATTCATCATAATAACGCGCAACATTTACAACATCAGTATATGCAGCCGCATATTCCTACTATCTACCTATGAATGTTGTTATATGAAATAATATTTTTCATATTTCGTGTGTTATATTATTATTCTCATTTGAAATATTGCCAAGATTTAATATTTTGATTATCCAACACATCGACATGAATACATACATATATCTGTATATACGGCTTTGCTTGCCTTGCTATAAAAATATTTTTTAATACAATTTAAATTTTTGTTGAAAATTAAATTTTCGATTTATTGATTATATATTCAATTTGATATATTTTAAATTCAGATGTATTACGAATTCGTATATTCCGTTGAAGTTTTTAAAATCATTCATTATTTTTGGTTACTTTCTTTTATACGCGAATTATTCAACAAAACTAGTGGAAATAACAATTAACTGCTTATCTTATTATATCTTAATATAGTGCATATAGTACTTTTTTAAACTACAGTAATTACATATGTTTGAGTTGAAATTGTAGCAAATCTATACATTTCAAAAAAGTTTTAAATAAAAGTTATTTTTGAAAACGATATCGAGCATCATAGACTCAATGAACTGAAATCACTTTTTAGCTTTGAAACACACATAAAATCTCAACAAACTGACACAAAGATAGACAGACATGCGAAAAATATTTTCTGTACAACACATTTCAGAAATACATGGTATTCTGAAATTCATTCAAGAAAACTATACTACGGTGTAGAACTGCAGAAAACAAACAGAAAAGCTTAATAAAATTTTTCGATTTGACGCTTATTTTTTAAAATATAATCAATTAAACATTGATAATATCAACCAATCACAGAGCGCATAGTGTCAGGAGACGGGGCCTCTTACTGTCGGTGACTTTTAAAAAGGTAAAGCACCCCGCTCTACTACTGAGGCCACGCCTCCTTACACTATGCACTCTGTGATTGGTTGAATTTATTAATGTTTAATTGTTTATATCTCAAAAACTAAGCGTCAAATCGAAAATCTTTATTAACTTTTTTGTTTGTTTTTTGCAGTTCTACACCGTGGTATAGTTTTCCTGAATTTATTTCAGAACAGCCTTTATATATACGTGTATAATACATATACATAAGAAAAATTTGTCATTAGAGCGCACATTAGGAAGGTTCACACATCGTTTAGATCAAACAGCAAATAACGCTATTTGTTTCTCTCGAAGAGATTCAAATGCCTATCTTTATACATCATTTATTCCGCGCTATAGCACATTAAGACGATGCTTCGTTATCCACTGGGGCATGAACTGCAGGAATCTTTGATTATCCTAAACATAGAATCGTATTTTAGAATTTTAGTTCTGTTAATACAATGTTTGTGATAAACCTGAGAATTTTCCTTATATTTGAAATGATATGATATATATATATATATATATATATATATATATATATATATATATATATATATATATATATATATATATATATATATATGAACCTCTGTGACTTCTATAACTGCTTTTTACGGAGACAATAATGTAAGATTTATCACACGCTCCAACTTTTAACCCCAAACAGTTAACCCTTTTATTTTACCATATTAATAGATAAGTAAAATAAATAAAACAATAAAAATCAATCAATTTTATGAATATTTTAAAAATTGAGCAGCACTGCTGAAATCCCACCATGAGTTCATAGCATAGTATACGAAATTCCATTTAAGCTCTTTTGATCGATATGATATTTTCATTGCATTTACCAGATATTATTATTTTTTAAATAAATAAATAAAAACATATTTAAAGTAAAAATGCTTTGATAAAAATCTACTTGAAAACCGTATACGAAATCGCATGACTTGTATGTTTTATTACATTTTATTTAAGTTAAAAGTTTTCAAGTAGATAGATAGTAAGTAATAAAAGTAATTGAAAATAAAATAAAAACATTTTATATCGAATATATAAACCAACAAGGAGATCGCTTTTATAAATATTTGCTTAAAACATTCGATGAAAAAGAAAACTTTTTAGGAACAAAATTTATATAAAAACCAAGCTAAACACATAGAAAAAATTCAATTTGTAATTTAAAAAGCTGACCAAAGATAAATAAATAAATTCCAATTCATAAAAAAAAGAAGTTAAATCAGCAACTTTTTTCTTTCGTTTTATTATTAGATATAATAACAATATCCATATGCGGTCATGAGATATGTAATATCCCATACATAATATAATTTTCATATTATGGCTATATTTTTATATTTACTAACATTTTGTTTGGATCGGTCTTGTTTACTTAACTAAATAAACCTATTAGTGAACTTGGTAATCGTAACACAGTCAAATTAAGATTTAGATCTACAAAAATTCGCATACAGCTGGAAATTGGTATACATGTTAAGTACACCATTACTAATAAAATATGAAAAGTTCCCATCGATCCGATTTATGCTGAAAATTTTATTCAAGGTCAAAGGTCAAGAATATCGTTTTTTTTTATCGGTCACATATCTCATAAACGATAAGTTTTATCACAAAAATAGTTCAGACAAAAATTGTAGATCGTAAAATTGTCTACAAAAAATGTTCAAATAAGTTTTCCTACAAGTCACTGTTTTTGAGATATCGCAATTTCAAACATCAAATAGTACTAATATGCACTCGTACGCCATAATTGAAACAGCAATAGAACAATGCAATGGAACAAATACAACTGTCGTTGTTGGTGAAGATATTGATTTATTAATACTATTGCACGAACACCAATTGATAAGATTATTTACTTATTTAAACCTGGCAAATCTCAAGTACAATCAAAAATATATTCGTCTCGAAGTTTGACTGCATATCCCGAAATTTCGAGATCATACTTTATTTTTACAGGCGATAACCGGCTGTGACACCACGTCTGCAATTTTCAAAAGAGGTAAAACAGCAGTTTTTAAATTATTTGAAAAACGAAATGATCTACTGGAATGTGCACAAGTGTAAAAACATCGACTCTTCTCCAGAGCTCATCATAAGAAATAGAATTAACTTCTTCTTGCTATATACAATGCTCCAAAAAAAGTTAGTTTTATAGATAAGTATAGATATTTATATTTTGTAAAATAATACACGAAATAATAAAAGAGTACAGTTAGTTCGTCGTCCAACAACATCTGCTTCTGCTTACAAACACTTATATCGTGTGTATTATCAAATTCAAGCATGGTTAGGCAAAGTGGATTCAGAAGATGGTTTGGAAATTGACAGATAACAGCTTGGAACCAATTAAAACATTACTTCCACCTGTTGTGGTTGAAGAAAATTTGGATTGTTTTGTTCCCTAATATGTACCAATTGTCAAGACAAGTCTTCCTCGAATGTTGAACCGTATGCAATAGATGATGATACTTACAACATCCATGACGAAATAAGTGATACATCTTTGACTCGTGACTCGTAGAAAAAAAAAATATAAAAACATTTTTTGGAGACAATTTCAAGATATACAATTTTTGTCTGACCTATTTTTGTGATAAAACTTACCGTTTATGAGATATATGCGAAAAACCGATATTTTTGACCTTTGACCTTGAATAAAATTTGTAGCAGAAGTCGGAGCGATGGGGATATATATACCAATTTCCAGCTGTATGCGAATTTTTTGGCTTATTTTGACTTGGGTTTTGTTATTTGTTCCCAAACAAAAAAGACTAAACCAAATCTTGAAGAAACCTTTTAAGATTGCTTTGTTTAAAACTATGAAAATTCATTTTCGTGTTTTGGACACTGTGAACTTCTGTTAGAACCAACCTATAACTTATGACTGACTTATGAATAACCTATGACAACCTTTGACTGACTTCATGAATACGTGTATCACTGAACATCTATACAGGTCACCAGACTATCAAATTTAATATTTTAGTGACCGTATATTTAGAGGATACAAATTGTTTGACGTGAATATTTTAAGCCATTTAACTTTTATTGGATATAGCTATGAAGTTCATATGTTCATACCTCATTGGTGCCAAGTGTATGTGTGATACATTTTGTTTTTACGCGAACATTCTCCTCTTTATTATGTTTGATTGCATATTTTAGAATTCAATACAAAACTATTAGAAAAAGATATAGTTTGATTATTTGAAGTCTATTTTCATTTATTATTTGAAGTAATTAACAGATTAAAATTTTAATTTCTGTTAAAAAGAATGTTTCTGTTTATTATGAAATGTACTGTACTGTCCGGTCAACCTTAAGTAGATTCAAATTGCTAGAAGGTCTCCTTATTGAAGAACTAGACTGTACTAAATTAATAGAAAACCGACCATGCAACAATTGCGCATTAAATGAAATGAAGAGACTTAGAAATATATCCAGCGAAAACTAAAAAACAAAGACTAAATTAATAGTAAAATAACATTTTCCAAAACAAGTTTTTATTTAAATGCTCTAAAAAGAATAAGATAAACTTTAAATTAAATCAAACCCATCAATTTATTACATTATACAATTTATATGATATAAAAGTTTGTCGCGAGATTTATCTGTGTAAATAAACAAGAATACAATATGTTGCTTGGTCTTAAGAATCTCAGATAAAATGTAAGTATTTCATAAAATAAATTTACACAGGTAAATCTCGCGAGAAGCTTGTATATCATACTAGCTGACTCCGCAAACTTCGTACCACCTCAGAATCAGAATATGAGACAGTGAATTTTCTTCATAAATTTTTTTTTCGTTAATTTTTCGTATGCTTTAATAGTCATTCTGCTATTGGGTGTGGAGACGAATCCAATAAATCAAAGATCATAAAAATCGGTCCACCCCTTCTTGAGTTATAAATTATAACTAACTAGCATAACTAGGTAGTAACTAATCCGACTTTGTTATATATATATATATATATATATATATTTATATATATATTTATATATATATATATATATATATATATAAATATATATATATATATATATATATATATAAATATATATATATATATATATATATAGATAAATTATATAATGTAATAAATTGATGGATTTGATTTAATTTACAGTTTATTTTCTTCTTCTTAGAGCATTTAAATAAAAGTTTCTTTTTTTATATGTTTTTTTACTATTAATTTTTAAATTTATACTAAAAAATGTAATTTGAAATGCCAATTGAAATAATTTCACAACAATCCATGTAAATAAAAAAAATTCGTTACGCAGGAGCTGCGTCAACTTAGCGAATTTCCTTAGAATACATAAATCACCCTCTAGCGGTCATAATTTTAGTATGATCAAAATGAAATATAATATCTGATATGACTTTAGTATTTGCAAAAATTAAATTTATTAATAGCCAAAAAAAACGGTATAACGATTATAGTTTATAGTAACCATGGAAACGACAATCAAACGACAATCAAATTTTTTACAACAAAATATATTTTATGTATTCGTGTCAAACAAACACAAAATATTATATCTCTCTTAATATTACAATAATCGAAAAATGTATAAGGAATAAAGTTGTAGAAAATCAAGTTTGCTACAATTCATTACCTGATCATTTTTCTCAAACTCTAATGTGAACAGAGATATTTAAAATTTTAACTTTCAATATTTCATTGTAAATATTTCTGTAAATATTAGTGTAACAGAAAAATGATAAGAAACAAAATTACAGTAAAGCTTAGTACCTACAACTTAACTCCTGCTAAATCTTTCGATTTTTCAAATATTAAGGGAGATTGTCAAATTTTGTGTTTTTCCCTCCCACTAAACCCCCTTTCCCCTCGTCCGAATTTACCCATTAAGAATACCCGAACTTGACCTTTAGAATACCAAAAGCGACCCAAATACTTAATTTCATTCCAATCGGAATACAACTGTGACCGCTAGAGAGTCCACAGACATTTAAAAAAAGTACATATGTTGTATATATATATGTATATATATATATATGTATATATATATGTATATATATATGTATATATATATGTATATATATATGTATATATATATGTATATATATATGTATATATATATGTATATATATATGTATATATATATGTATATATATATGTATATATATGTATATATATATATATATATATATATGTATATATATGAATATATATATATGTATATATATATATACATCTATACAAATTTTAACGATAGTATTTTTGACATCTAATAGGTAGGATCATGGACATTTGAAGAAATTTTTTCGAAATTCCAACATTGGTGCAAAAACAATAGCTGCATTTCCTTTGGAAGAAATTCGTTAAAAAACAACTAATATTTAACCGATCTTAGATTTGAATTTTGTTTTTCATTTGAAAATTTCAAATTCCTTTGCTTAATAAAACATTAAAATAGCTTGACAATAAAAAAAAAAGATTTCTTTGTTAAAGTAAAAGACAACATCAATTTTTTATTCCGTTTAGATAATAAATTGAAATCGATAGAAGAGATGTATATATTTCACATTGCATGTGGTACTTTTGTACGCGAATCAACAACGCAAGAAAAAAAATTAATGAACTAAGAAAACTCATCAAAAAGTTTCCAGACTGAATTAATATAAAGAAAAAAAGCATGACCACATGTGTGGATATCTTTTTAGGTCAAACTGATGTGTATTGTACAATTATGACGTGAACAGGAAGTGACAAAAAAGTTATATACTCTGTTTATTAGCATTGTTTAGATATAAAAAGTTATACCGGAAAATAATAAAGTTTTATTTATTTTTTATTTATGTGCTGTTTTCTACAAAATGTTAGTGTGGTATCATACAAGGTCATTAATTAATTGGTTCGATAACGTGAATATAGTTAAAGGTCAGACCCATTGGTTTAATGTTTTTATTCTCCATTTACAGAGAACATTTTTATTACCGTTAGGTTGCTAGGTTGTTGAATTGTAAAAGGTAATAGTTCATTTTTATTGACAATACACATATCTTCATTTCTACGCTTAAATGGGTCCCGATCTCTAAAATATTTGATTTAATTTGACCCTTTGTATGACACCTTAAAAATTAATGTCAGATTAAAAAACGATAATTGAATGTTGCTAAAATTAGTGGTTTCTTTTCTTTTCTCTTGTAGAGCGATCGGAATCAAACTTAACATTTTATATTTTACTAGTTGTATATTTAATTTAATGTCAAATTCTTTAAATTATGGATCGTATCCAGACATTACAGACACATGTATCTGTTAGGGTTACCAACTACAAATTTTAGAAGATCCGAAGATTGATCTCATCAGTCCGGTGGAATTTACAGAGAATTTACTGACGTACGTAATTATTAAAAAAAAAAAACTCATTCGAGGAGGATATTTACAAAAATTAGACAAAATAATTAGCTACTTATGTACGCATGTGCAAGCGTAAACATTCAAAATAACGCTCAGTACCTCACTCTGTGTAAAAAGTTAGGATTGTAACTATATTATGAGCAACTTCCAATAAGGAGAACTTTATAAATAATAATACATTTCTCGCGATAATAAATTAAATAATTATTGATAAAGAATTAGTATTTTCTTTTCATAAGACTGAAAAAATCCGAAAGATTATCTAGATTTAATCTGCCGGAGAAAACTTAATTTTTTCCTAGTATCTGTACATATACATTTCAAATCAAATAAAGAAAGAAATCCGCAAGGATCATTTTAATATTCTGAGTATTTTTTATAGAAATTATATATAATATATATATATATATATATATATATATATATATATATATATATATATATATATATATATATATATATATATATACTCTGGGCTTTTATTTTAATGTACTCGCATTTGTGTTTCGTCTACTTCTGAGGCTGCACAAGGGCTCCGTATGGATTCTAATGTTGCTACTAGTACAGTACAAAAACTGTATGAAAAAGATTGGCTGAAATGAATTCATGAACCAGAAGACAAACTGTAGCACCAGTTTCTTTGTAAATTACTGAAGAGTCCGACAAAGCTCATAACGTATAATGAAAATGAATACAAAAACTTCTTCTTTGCATAAGATTCTCGATAGACACTGCTTCAGCCAGATAAACATACAAGAGAACTACATACTGTATTTGTATAAAATTTCGATTTTTTGCTCCAATTTCTTAGTTCAAAATTTTTTGTATTTTATAAATACGTATTTCGACTACCAAGTCTGCACCGTCACCAAATTAGCAACAAGTAACATCTCAGCTAATTCATACTGATGATGACTACTTTGTAGTCGAAATACGTATTTATAAAAAACAAAAAATTTTGATCTAGGAAATTGGGGCATAAAATCGAAATTTATTTCGAAAAATCGAAAGATCTAGAGTTCTCTTTATTATAATAACTCTAATATTATTTATATTGTATTTGTATTACAAATTATGAATATAAATTTACAAAAAGACTTTTTAAGTACCACAGTCTTCAGAATATCACAAAATAAAATAAATTTTTACAGAAAATAAAAGTTTCAATCTTAAATATTTATTTATATGAAAGTTTCATATTTAGCGTCTAACATATATGACTCATATAATTTAAATATATTCACAGTTCATTTATTGGTGCTGTACACATAGATGGCTCTAGTATGCCAAAAATTGGGCCATTTTTATAACATGGGATAGTTAGTCCATACATGAAATAGTGGAGGTCAGTGGTCTTTTCGAATAAAAAAAAAAGAAAGAATCTTCTAACAGTGACTATTACCTTATCTTGCTTTAATGAACTCCCCAAATCTTTTAGGCACACTTTTAATTAAATTCACTACTATGAGCTATTATGAGCTCCTGTGAGCTAGTAGGAATTGAAAAATTAAGATTTATTTCTGTTAAATCCTCGCGTCAGTTTGATATATGATTAGTTCTCGCTAATAAACTCTGTACATATAGATGGCTCTAGTGTACGATAAATTGGGCCATTTTTTAAGTTTTATGCCATAATAATAGTTAGTCCATATAAGACGGATGGAGGTCAGTGGAAAAAACGCTTGTAATTTTTATTGTTAGATGAAAAAATGCAGTTCATTTTATGCTACATTTTTTGTCCCAAACTTTTTTATAAAATCATTTCTTATCGAGTTAATAGCCGCGATAAACTGAACATTCTATATAAATTTTTTATTATTTTATGCGATGATATTGTGAGATATTCGAAGATCATTAGCATTATCCCGGAATATAAATTTTTCTTAATTTTTTATTTGTCAATTATACTTATGAAAATATGTTCATATAAAATGACTTTTAAATGTGATAAGATAAGTTGAACTGTTTAAAAGTTTCTCAAACAATTGGATAAATTTAGTTAAGATATGAAACATTTATCGAATGTTTTAATACAATAATCACATAATATTAATTTATTTATCAGACAAAACCTATAACGTAGGTACTATTGAATACGTACCAAATGTTCTTAATGAGGTTCTCAAAGAGGTACTACATACATGCTGCTCGAGTTTTACATTATAAATCTTATTCTGATTCTGATAAACAACGTTCGTTACAGTGTTGCCAAACCGAATTCTGTCTAGGTGGTAGATATTATTTCAAAAGTTGGTTGATCTACCACCTATATTTTTTGCAAAGTTGGTTGGTCTACCACCCATATTTTTTTCGAGTTTTGGTTCGATTGAATAAGAAATATTTCGCCTATTTTTATTAGGGAACCAATGACAAACCAAAAATTGAGATCACCAATGTTCAAGATAAGAATAAAAATTAAAAAAAATGAAGAAGGAATCATGATAAGTCTATTCTATACTTTATCATAATTTAATACTTCTTGATTATACGATTATACAACCGAAATGTCAGTGAAAATGTCACCAAAAGTGAATAAAATGTCAGTTTGACAGCTTGCTCAGTAACGGCCTCTCTCTATTTATTTAAGAAATCCATCAAAAGGTAAAAGAGAAAT
This sequence comes from Nineta flava, assembly GCA_963920215.1. NCBI lineage: Eukaryota > Metazoa > Arthropoda > Insecta > Neuroptera > Chrysopidae > Nineta > Nineta flava. Next base: position 13,291,661 of record OY986045.1, on the reverse strand, counting down.
AGAAAGTTTGGTGAAAAAAAAATTATGGCATTGTTTGCTCATTTTTACAGAAGTTAAATAAAAATTTTTCAAAAACTTAAAAAGTTGGTAGGTTGGTAGATTTTTTTTCAAGGTGGTACTAGACACTTAAAGTTGGTAGATCTATCGAAAAGTAGGTAGATTTGGTAACACTGTTTCGTTACATGATATATAGTATTAGTTAGTTTTAGTGGGTCATATATGTAGGCATGGTATATGGTGTATGATGAATCGAAAATGGTTCACGATTTTAATGTTTGATATTGGTGGCAGAAAAGAGAATTAGATTCTAAAATCGTTATGAATAATTGAAGTGAAATAGATAGATGTGGTTGTATCAACTATTTATTTGTATACAGTGTAAATCGTTTATAGTGATATTTACGAAAACCGTTTATAGTACAAATCCGTCTACTAAAATAAAATATATAATTTCAAATATACTAAATCAAGCGGGGATATAGATCAACACAGACACCAAGTGCACCACACGATTAACTTCCCAGTATGATATAAAAAAGAATTTTCTCAGAGGAAGGAATTATTATTATAATTATTCTAATAGTAAAGTTAAAGAGAAAATAATCAGTGAATTGTAGTAAAGTTAATTTACTACAACTTTAATTCAAAAAATTTTTCTCATTTTACCAATATATTTTACCGAGAGAGATATATAAAATGTTCTCAACTCTTCTTTGATCTTTTATTGAATAAGATGAAATTGATTTATCACAATTGAAATCACATTGATGTTGATACGCTTCGATTTCCATCACGACGACGTTAATATTTTTCCTGTAATATTCTCGGGGACATTATTAAAATAAAATTGTTTAACTTCAGTATACTTTTTATTAAACAAAAATAAACAAACAAACAAAATTTAAAAAAAATTTAAATAATTAATATATAAAATAAAATGTTAATTACAATTCGGCTCTGGTTTAATATTTAATGCTTATCCGTCGCTGGAAATAATACAAGTGAACTCATTAACCTAGCTTGAGGCGGTTGAACCATAGGCGGAATATCTGATAGATGTAGAGTATAATTACTACGTGATTCTACGACCAATACACGTAGTCACTCTCTATAATTATATTACGCAACTTAAGTCGGTTAACAGTAACGGTTAATTAGATACCTATAGATAACATCTATGTATACTTAAGTAGCGCCTTTTATCAGTCATTCTACCTTTAAACTTTAACCAACAGAAAATAACCACGAACACGCATACACATCATTTAAAAATAGATTTTAGTGATTTAAAAACATGAAAATATGGTGTTTTAATTAGCTTTTCGGGCCGATTAAAATAATTTCTAAGTACTAAGAAGTTCACAAAATAAAACTATTTTCTTTATTTCAAGAGTAAATGCATTTCAGATTGTTTTTTTTTAATTCCTATATTTAATTTATAATACTTACTTAAAGTTACTTTATTGCGATATTAGCACCGATAGATTGAAAGTATCGAAAATTAATGTAGACAAAATAAACTAGGCAAAACTATTATAGATATATCTAACCAATGTAGTTATTATGTAACTAAAAAGAGGAATGGAATATCTTTATACATCACAAATACATAAACAAATAGAAAAAATTAAAACAATGATTTTGCCATTCCTAAAAATAACTAAATGTAAAAAATTCCTATAGTTAATTATGCCAAAACAAAAGTCATCACTGTCTTTCCATACAACATAAACTGCACCTGCGGAATTTGGAGCCATTGTAACGCCAATGATAACGACTCAACCTTCTCAATTCTTATCAATTTCAAGTCTAATAGTCTAATTTACTTTTAAATTTCAACATGCATTGAGGTTGTATTATATCCATTCTTGAAAAACTATCTCATGCGTATGATTGTTTCAAAGTATATTTAAAGTTTAGTGCGTCATTCACGTCGCTGTAAGTGGTTTTTACTGTAATTTATTTACGTGAATGTCTATTTCATTATGTATTGTCATTGTGCTGCTTGTGAATTAGTAAAATTTATATAGTTTTCATAGATACAGAAATATCACATAGTTGGTTAGTTGTACTAAAGTTAAAATCATTGGTTTTAGTCAAAATGGTATGAGATAAAAATGAGATATATATATATATATAGCTTGTTAAAGTTTGGATAATAGTGTATAGTTTTGACGATAATATAGCTTAAAATATCATACAATTTTATGGTATGTCTATATTCATAATGAGTGTTAACTGTTTATGTATATTCAACTACAAATTGATATTATTTTTGGAATTTGAACATACGAAGATACGCCAGTTAACTCCCAAATATTTTACTGACAACAAAGAACATAATTAATAATTATAATTCTGATCATATTTCAAATTCATCGAAAATGTCACAAAATTGAAAACAAAATTAATGTGTCAATTCTGCGATACTTTTAAGATTCAGTCTAAATAAGACATTTCCGATTTGAGAACCTATTTCTTTTGAATATATTTGAGTTGTAGTTAAACATTATAATTCAAATCCTCATTAAGTGAACAAATTATGAACAAGAATTATATCACTGATTATAGAGTTTTGAATTAACGCTGATATAATGTGTAATATGGTAAGAATTATTTCATAATAACTGTTTGTCGTGGGCTTAGAATTGGCAGGAGCTGCTTCAACTTAGCGAATTTCCTTAGAATACATAAATCACTCTCTAGCGGTCATAATTTTAGTGTGATCAAAATGAAATATCGTGTCTAATATGATTTTAGTATTTGCAAGGCCAATTTGGCATAGAGAAAGAAGAAAACGCAAAATATAAAATATCTCTCTTAATATTAGAACAATCGAAAAATGTATAAGGAAGTTGTAGAAAATCAAGTTTGCTACAATTCATTGCCTTATCGTTTTGTTAAAACTCTAATGTGTATAGAGATATTTAGAATTTTAACTATCAATCTTAAATTGTAAATATTTCTGTAAATATTAGTGTAACAGAAAAAATGATTAGACACAGAACTCTAGTAAAACTAGGTACCTACAACTTTACTCCTAATATATTTTTCGATTTTTCAAATATTAAGGGAGATTAGTCAAATTTTGTGTTTCCCCCTTCCATTAAATCGCTGATTTTATCCATTAATGAACTTGTCCTTTTAGATACTAAAAGAGCCTCAAATACCAAATTTTATTCCAATCGGAATAAAACTGTGACCGCTAGAGCAATTCAAGATATATACATATATATAAATATATATATATATATAAATATATATATATATATATATATATATATATATATATATATATAAATATATATATATAAATATATATATATATATATATAAATATATATATATAAATATATATATATATATAAATATATATATATATATATATATATATATATATATATATATATATATATATATATATATATATATATATCTACTAGGTAGGATCGATGGACATTTGAAGAACATTTTGTTAAATTTTGACTTTGGTACGAGACCAATAGCTCAATATTCTTTCAGGAAATTCGCTAAAAAGTTGTGGCTGATTAAATTAAACTTTGTTATTTTCTGCATAGAAATATTATGCGTTTTCTAAAATCCAAAACAAGCGATCGTTATGCAATATTACACATTCTTTGTTTAGCTTGAGATACTTTACAATCTCAAATGGATGTTCTTTATTTATATTTGCATGGTTTTTTTTTTATTTATAAAATGTGTTACCAAATATTTCTCTAGTCTGACGTAATTTAATTAATCCGCTTAATTTTACCAAATTTACTTTTCTAGAGAAACTTACATGGTAATATTTAAAGTATTTTGAGGGTTTAGTTATGGTAAATTGAGTAACTTTCAAGAAAAGTATTATTTAGTATGTATCGTATCGAGAGTCAATTGACTGCAAATCATTATGAACGTTTCCTTTTTTAATTATTTTGCTTTTTCTACTAAAAACTTTTTTGGGACATGTTTCACATTTTTCATGCATTATCAAATAGTTTGATCTCGGGCCATATCTAAGTCACTTGAACCATATCTAAACTGAAAGAAAAACTAACAGGGTAGTTTCCGTTTTCTTTACCGACTGAGTGGGAATTAGTCTATGAATCGAAAATGGGGAGTTATAACAAGCTGCAAAAAAACTTACCAAATAAAAGCTGAAAAAAATTTGAAAGACATCAATCTTTCGCTTGAGTATTTACCAATCGCTACAAACGCAAAAAGCAAATATCCCACATGGGGTTGGAGGACACGTAGCTTACCGAGAACCTAATGGGACGGATGCCACGCCGTTTTATCTTCTAACACATTGCCCTTATAGAATGTAAAAATTCGTTACGCAGGAGTTGCTTCAACTTAGCGAATTTCCGTTGAATACATAAATCACTTTCTAGCGGTCACAATTTCAGTCTGACCAAAATGAAACGTCGTATATGATTTTAGTATTTGCATGGCTAATTTTATTAATAAATGACATACGTCAAGGGGAAAGGGGGCCATAAAGAAAGAAGAAAACAAAATATAAAATATCTCTCTTAGTATTAGAACAATCGAAAAATACATCAGGAATAAAGTTGTAGAAAATTAAGTCTGCTACAATTCATTGCCTTATCATTTTTGCGCAAACTCTAATATGTCCAGAGATATTAAGGAATTTAATTTTCAATCTTAACCCGTCAATATCTCTGTAAATGTTAGTGTAACAGAAAAAATGATAAGAAACAAAATTACAGTAAAACTTAATACAACTTACTTTTACCTAAAACTTTACTTTTTATAAATTTTTCGATTTTTCGAATATTAAGGGAGATATGTCAAATTTTATGTTTCCCCCTCCCTCTAAACCCCCCTTTTCCCTTGTCCGATTTTACCCATTAACGAACTTGACCTTTTGAATACCAAAAGGGCCTCAAATACCAAATTTCATTCCAATCAGATTAAAATTGTGACCGCTAGAGCGAGTACAGACACACACACACACATATATATATATATATATATATATATATATATATATATATATATATAAATTTTACAGACGGTGATTTTCGACATCTACTAGGTAGGATCGATGGACATTTGAAGAAATTTTTGCAAAGTTTTGAAGTCGGTACGGGACCAATAGCTCTATTTTCTTTCAGGAAATTCGCTAAAAGGTAAAATAATTAAAGTGAAGTTCGGTCCTATTATTCGTAAAAATAACCAGTAGGTTCAAAAATGGTCACAAGGCTGGAGGAATCGAACCTAGAGATGTAGCAAAAGCTGGTTAAGTGAGGAGGTGGGTTTCTCCTGAAAGGATTATTTCCCAGGTTCAATCCTGCCCTTCATTACAGCCACTAGTACAAGGATTATCCGTGCTTTCCAATTTTGTGTGTCCATCTTTTCCAGAACTAACCTGGATAATGCAGAGTACACTGAATATTAATTTTGAAGCCTTTGTCTCGCAATTAATTTGATACAAGATGGGTCAACAAGTAGAATAAAAATGTTTGTATACACTGAAAATTTCAAGTGATATAAATTAACTGGAACATTTAGTTCAATTATTAACCAATGTAAGCGTTGAAAATCGTTTATCGTATTTTATCTATAACACACCATAAATCCTTGATACAAATGGTATATGAATAAGAGAAAGAGAATAAACATGACTAGTGGACAAAACGAACTATGAATACAAATAATTTTCCACGTATACTTTACTAAATGTAATAAATGTGATTAATGTCGTAACTGTGTGATATATAACTTTGCTAACTCGTTCTCTTTCACACTTATTCGTTGACAAAAATAGTTATTATATAAAAAGGTGTGGACTGAAAGTAAAATTTTAGGATTTTACTAAAATTTTATCTCTATTTACCGACTAACACGTTGTATATAATATAGACATTTTTTCGATGTCAAAATGGCTGAGTTTTCACCAGAACTGTAAACTTTTATTTATAGTCACGTATTGGTGACTAGTTGAAAGCATTTTATTTCCTACTTTTTGAAAAATCTTGTTAAAAAAAAAAATTAAGCCGTCGCGGTGACGCCTGGCAGATATGAAATATCGATACTATTTCGTATAGAAAATATGCATGAAAGGATGGTTTATTAAAGAAAATAATTATAGCATAATGAAAAAATATTGCATAATACATTACAAACAATATATTCAGATTTTATTTAAAGAAAAAAATTATTCTTTATTTAAAAATTAGATTAATTTAAATATTAAAAATTTAATAATTTCTTAAAAATTGAGACGGCTCAATTCTTTAAATCAGTTTCTTGAACTATTATTATTATTATTAACTATTTTGTATAGAAAATATGCATTGCCACCTATGAAGGCGTTTTTGAACATGTACTGCCATCTATCAGCATCATTTTGAAAACTGATTTGTTATCAATAATATCACAGATGAACAACTTGTTGACGCGTGATTAGAAAACGTCTTCGGGTCGTTGCCAGGTAACAAACCCGCTAACTCGCAACAATAAATGTTTCACATCAATTTTCGCATCTTGTTGTTTTCCATACATCTATGCTACACAAAATCATTTTAAATATTTATTTCAAGCTCATCAGAAAGCCTAATGTTTGAAGACAAATTAGAGCAAATTCTGGTCTAGAACCATCCATATGAAGTCACTTTGTGGTAGCACGGGCATTAAAATTCAAATTAACAAGGTAAGCGCATTTAAACCATACTCTGTGAAATGTGATGTACTACTAGTCGGGGATATTATGGGAGGCTAGGAAGCGAAAATTGTAAAAGAAGTGGACAAAGATGTAAATTTTTCATGATATTGACAATGTTTTTGAACATGTAGATAAAGAATTACAAAAAAATTATCTTGCTAAGGTACCCGGTTTCGGACAGACAAAGTAGAAAAATTTAAGTGATTTTAATTGGAGATTTGTTATCCAAAATTTGGTATATCTGGGCTATAGTTTAATCTCAAAATAATTATTCAGCTATATTTCCTATCTTTAAATATTATTTCGAAAAAGGTAAGAGTTAAAAACGAACACAAAACATTTATGAGAAAACCGAAAAAGATCGATACAAATCAGACTGTAGAAATCCATGATCGCATAATTTTATTCGTGAATGTTCATAAGACTATCATTCTATTTTTGCCAAATCCTAGTATTCTATTTTTTTATTATAAACTTTATAATTTTAATTTTTTCTCAAACAGTTTTCGTTTTCAGTTGTCGTTGTGACTGTTTTCGTAACGAAATTTTTAAATAGTAAATAAAATTGATAAAGTGCTTCAGTTCACATATAATTTCGGTGAAATGTATAAAAATATTAAAAACATATTCGTAACCAGTAACCTGAGAAAAATTAGATTATGTTTATTCAAAATCTAAGACACTTATTTTTTGACGACTCTGTAGCTTAAGGGTGTTCCAGCATCAAATCACTTTTCGACAGATTTTGCTCATTTTTTTTTTCACAGCCTAAAAATAATATTTTCTAATAAATCCCGAAGTTTCAGAATTTTTGAACGTTTAGAACGCGAGATAATTAACAAAGTAATCATTCTCTCTCACTCTCTCTCATTAGAAGCATGTAAACCTTTCAATGCGCGCCCAACTATTATCTATTGTATTAAAAAGAACACTTGACAGAATATAAAAAAAAAACTAGGATAGTAAAGATAAATATTTATTAAATAAATTTAAAAAAAGATCGCGTTTTACCGGTTTTTTTTGGAAATAACGTCTCAAATTTTTTTTTCTTCAAAATTACATTAATTTGTATATGAATATATATATGTGTTTATATATATATATATATTTATATATATATATATATATATATATACATATATATATATATATATATATATATATATATATATATATATATATATATATATATATATATATATATATATATTTGTTTTATAATAAAAGCAAACCGATTTTTTGCCCTGATTATACAAGACAGTGCTGGAACAAAATGAACAAATTCTGTAAATGACGGACTTTAACAATTGCCGGAGTATAAAATGCTTAGATCCACCTAAACATGTTATTCAACTTTCGTACTAATGCGAGATTATTATCATTACTAAACTTTAAGTAATATTACTTAATTTTGGACCACTCAATATTTTGATGGGTATAACAGCTATTAATTGTAGATTGGTGCAGTAAATGCCATCGTTAAAGAGTATTTTATTAAACGATACTATAAATAAATAGTGTATGTGTGTATATCAATGTTATCTAAATTATTTGGGGAATATTTATTTACCTAAAAATACTAAAATGTCAATATAATAAATATTTTGGGATAACGAAGGTATTAGATTATATGTTTGTATAATTTCTGTATTCGACATTTGATAGTGTGTTTTTATGATACTATTTTGTGATACTATTAAACTATGAAGGTTAATTTAAATTGTAGGTTTTTGGGGTCGAGTTGCTACTAGCCTATCTGGAAAGTAACTTCATAATTATAAATCATAGCAAATAATTTTATTTGTATTTTACTATGACTGAGTTATAAAAAAGAGTATACACTCGTACAATCGGCTACTTTCATCATCAAAACTCGATACTGGCGCGTTAGTCGAATATATATATATATATATATATATATATATATATATATATTCGATATATATATATATATATATATATATATATATATATATATATATATATATATATATATATATTCGATTAACGTGATAGAATTAAGTTTTGACCACAGAAGTAAACCATTTAATACAGCGTTTTGAAAATAGGACATTGTCTTTGAAAAGATGGAATAATATCTTATGATAATTTCATTTTGCTATAATACCTTGTTATAATTTCTATAACGGTTTATCTATTCGTTATTATTTAGAACACTCTATTGATTGTGGTTCGTCGAATAGATTAATTTTTATAATTCAGTAATTTTTATTAAAATGAAACGCAATACTTAAATTTGAAAACGTGGAAGCGCTGGGATGTACGTCTTTATTATATACGGTTCAGCAAATATCACATTATTATTATTACATTTATTTGATATACCCGTTTCGGTTTTTCAATATATTACACAAAACAAAGAAAATAATCTGCAGCTATGCAACACAATATTTAAAAAAACTGAAAAAAATAGATAAATAAATAAATAAAATGACAAAAATAATGCATATCATATTTAAAGTATAACATCTCCCAGAGTTTAAATTGACTATATTTTAACTCTTCTTTTTTGCATCATAGCCCTTAAAAACTTTGCCATCACTAATTGATCCTCTTTTATAAAGAAATCTAACTTTTCCCACTCCCTATTATTTTTTAAAATTCTTGTCCTTAGCTCTTCTAATCCTATACACTCTGAGATCAGATGTACATACTTCTGTTTCTATATTTTGTTCACAAATTAAACATATCCTGTTCCCATACATGTTTTTTTTGTTTGTTTACTTCCAATTACCCAATCTAAATGCTGCCAACTCTCTTCTCCACTCCAACACCAGATTATGTGTATATCTTGGACCTTTGTCGTAGTGTGCCAGGCTTTTGAAGTAGGATAACGAAGATTTTTTATTAATATCTTGCATCATATTTATAAGTCCCCACTCTTTTATTTATATTAAGAACAAACTCCTTATCTAAGACTACCTGTCAAATTTCATCCACAATATTTAACACTCGAAGTATTTGTTTCACTTTATTTCCCAAACTCTCTATGCTTTTTTCTTTAGTATACTCCCATTGAAGAATTTTATTTTTATTGGCTAATAATTTATTATAATGCTTGATGACATTTCTCCAAATATTTCATATTATATATATATATATATATATATATATATATATATATATATATATATATATATATATATATATATATATATGAGTAAAAAATAGTAAATAATTTTTAGAAAAGAAATTTTCTGTAATCTGTTAAAAAAAGTGAAACATTTGGAATATTTTCAGATATATTAACATATTTCATTATAACATAAACATCATAAATATTTTTGCATATATTAGAAAAATGGTCACGAGATAAAATTAGGCATAAATAATTTTCTACAACTTTTGCTACAATTTGCTACAATGTTAAATTTTTCCGTATTATCAATATTGAGAGAGGTATTACAAATTCATTCCAAAAGTGAGAAAGTGAGTTTCTCCAGGTGTCGAACAGGTTCCCATATAGTTGTCTAGGCAAGTGACTTAGGTGAGTATATGAACCACTTTTCTGGAATTTTCATCCTTTCCGAAGTCCGTACCTTTTTTTAAGCCTCTGTACGCCTCTTGGCCCCTTGGTTCTATAAAATATTAAAGAATATTTAATTTTAAATAAAATGGCGTACAGATTTTTTTTTGAAGTCAATGATTACGGGTGTTTGACACGGTGGAAATTTTAATATTACAATTAGACCTTAAATATTCAAATAGAATATAACAAGTAATGTACCAACTAACTGAGTTAATTGTTTGACACCCAGTATATACTGAGTTGTATATCAATGTTAACAATTTTTGAATTGTCCCACAATTTAAAAAAAAATCTCTTATGGTTTAACGATGGGCACATATTTCGCTTTCCGAGGAACTTTTCAGCACAAATTATCAGAAAACTATTCAGTTTATGGAATAATTTTTCCAACAAAAGTTGTTTATTTTAAAAAGAAGAATATTATTTGATATTAAATTTTTGCTATATCTCTTACGGTTTCAAAAATAGGCAGTTTTGCCCATTTTCCCCAAACATGATCCGATTTTGCCCATTAACGAACTTGGCCTTATTTTTTTGCTCACGAACACACACACAATTGTGAGTCCACGGACGGACATGCGTAAATGGCCGAAATAGGCCATTTTATTCCATATTTTAAAGCATTACAAAGTCTTGATAAAACTTAAAATACCTTGTATATTATATACGTATACTGGGTATAAAAGTAATCAAAGTATAATATTATACACGAAATATTTTAGTCGAATGTACACAATGAATGATTTAATTGTCGTTTTAAGACATGAAAATATACTTTTGGGCTACTCAAAAACTAAAAATTTGTATCCATATCAATCAATCTCTATTAGTATGGTCTAAAACTTTTCAAGTGTTTTATAAACAAAATTAAGATTTGATTTGCCAAAGTTTAATATTTAATTATAAATTTTAATATTGATTTTCAATCAAAATGACATAGTAATTATAGTAAATTATTATTAATATAAAATATTTCAAATTGAAATGAATTTTATTTTATTTATGGTAATACGGGTGACATGTTTTCCAGAAAAATTTAATTATAAAACACTTAATCATTAATGAGAAAATATTTCTTACAACAAATATTTGAAGAAAACATTTAATGAAAATACATTATTAAAAAGTGAGTAAGTGGTTAGTAACCACTACATTTCAATTTTTTTTAACCGACATAAGAAAACAAAGAGCCACACCAATGCGATCCGAATGTTTGTCCTTCTCAAATTCATGTAGAACAAGGAGGCTCGATTCCGTTTTTAGATATAAAAATTATGAAAAATAACGACACTAATAAATTAGAATTCGATATCTACAGAAAACCTACACAAACTGAACGGTACATTACAGTCGATTCGAACCGCCCAGCTCAACAAAAAATGGCTGTTTTAAATTTTTTGGTAAACAGGCTACTGAAAGTCCCACTGTCCAAGAAAAATTACTTTAAAGAAATAATCCACATTAAACTAGTTGCAATCTTTCGACTCTAACATAATAAATAATTTGGCCCGCTGAACTAAATTTAAAATTTTACGAAACAATACCACCATACTAACACCAGAGACTGGCAACGATGAACAAACTAAATGGTGCAAACAAACATACTTCCGCCCATGCACAAATAAAATTACTAGAGACTTAAGGGACCACAACCTAAAAAACAGTGCTTGTTAGTAAAAATAAAATCAAACAGTTACTGGGCAATCCTAAGGATAAAATTAGTAATGAAAAACAATCGGGCATATATGGTATCAGTTGTCAAAACTGTTCGAAAATTTATGTTGGTTAAAGTCGTCGCCAAATCGGAATTCGAATCAAAGAACATCTGGCTCATGTGAAATTTGGGGGAACCGAAAAATCGTGTATAGCTGCGCACGTTATTGAGAACAACCACAAAATTGACAAATCGAATCTTAAACTACTGAAATCGGTAGAAAACCCCACAGAATTAAATGCATATGAAAGTATCTAAATATACAAATTGAGAAAACAGATATGAATTTAGACAATGACCCAATTCCAATTTCTGATTTAATCAAATTAAACCATTTTCAAAAAAAATCTAATACCTGAATATCAAGGTTAGCTACGAAACCCTGACTTTAGTGACAAAAGAACGCCACATAGTCAGCCTAAGATACCGGCAATAAATAGGTGGGGCTCTTCACAAACCTAATCCGTTAGTCAGTCAACTTAAATAATCCTCAGGTCATATCATACCATCACTCAAATCGTATAAAAGACAGAACTTTTTTAATATCATTGTGAGACACGCACCAAACTAGCAACATGCAACATATCTCTGAATCCATAGCCCAGAGATAGTTACGATTAGCTAATTCATACTGATGATGACTACATTGTGGTCGAAATACGTATTTATCAAATACCAAAAAATTTTCTAGGAATTGTGGCAAAATTTGAAATATAATTTCAAAAAACCTTGAGTTCTCGTTGATTATTTTAATAATCTTTATTAAATTCAAAATATTTGAAACATTAAGTCACATTTTAAGGGTATATATTACTGGATATATGTATAATATTATACACAGCAACACTTATAATGTTTCAGCTGGTTCGATTTTTTTGAATGGAAGTGCACATAACTTGGTTAGATATATTTACAGAATTTCTTTGTTTGTTTGGGTCGGTTTGTCACTCTATGTCGATGGTTGTCTTGGTAAAATTTCGCCAGAATTAGATCATAACGTTAGGCCAGAAATGGCAGTTACAGTTGAACCACTAAAAAATAAAAATAAAATTTCTTGAATAAAATAAAAACCTTCTTAAGAAAGTTTGCATGTATTAGAAATAATTACGAAGGGAAACATTACTGTGAAAAATTAATTTATGATTAATTACTTTTCTGGAATTGAAATAACAAAGTGAGACACATATACGATTGACGTTGACTTAAATAGGTTCATAAAGAAACAAGTTCTAGGGGCCGTGTAGTCCATTGTGCTCTGTTTGGAACAGGAAGGTTACGGGTTTGATTCACAACAGTGACAGTTTATCTATTAAAATTAATGAGACGGTTAATTGACTAAACTGTCTGTGTAAGGCAAGAACTAAGTAACTGGCTATGCTTGCGAATGTTGTCTGCAGCTTCCCTTTACGAACTTTAAATGAATATCGGCATATGTCAAATCAGGGTCAGCTGCAGCCGAAAAATCTACCAATTTTTAGCCTGCATACAAACTTCTAGTCCTCCACCAACGTCATTAATGTTTGGTTAAAAATTAATAAATATTAAAAACAAATATTGATGTGGGTGGTCTCTGTGATAGATTGTGGAGTCTCAAAAACGGAGGTAAAACCACATAAAAAAGGTTCTTTAAGAAGGTCTTAATAGGAGGGTTTCATGTTTTTAATATTACATAAATTTAATAAAAATATAATATCACTAAACAAATACAATGAATATCAAGCGAATTTGGCTTTGGCGAGTCAAGAAATGTACTAATGAACCAAAAAACGAAGACCTCAGCTTATTAACCTGACCAACACGGGTACACAAGTCTAAACCAAGCTATATTTCTGTCTAAATATTTTACAAGTTGGTATTTTCCTCTTTGCTTAGACTTACCAAAAAGGGATGTGTATTGTTAATAGTTACCGGTTTATGTGAAAAACTCTTATAAATTACTGAATTACTGTCACTTCTAATGGACTATAATTTTTCGTTTCCTTTCGTAAGTTAGCTGGTTATATATTTGGTTATCAACTGTTTTGTTTAGTTAATGTCATTTGAATGTTATTTACAGAAAACAAAGCTGTATTTAAAAAAATTTGTTACGCAGGAGCTGCGTCAACTTAGCGAATTTCCTTAGAATACATAAATCACTCTCTAGCGTTCATAACTTTAGTGAGATCAAAATGAAATATAATATCTGAATATTTGGCAAAAATTAAATTTATTAATAGACAAAATAACGATTATAGTTTATAGTAACTATGGAAACGACAATCAAAATTTCTTACAATAAAATATATTTCATGTATTCGTATCAAACAAACACAAAATATTAAATATCGCTCTTAATATAAGAATAATCGAAAAATGTATAAGGAGTAAAGTTGTAGAAAATCAAGTTTGCTACAATTCATTACTTGATCATTTCTCTCAAACTCTAATGTGAACAGAGATATTTAGAATTTTAACTTTCAATCTTTAATTGTAAATATTTCTGTAAATATTAGTTAGTGTAACAGAAAAATGATAAGAAACAAAATTGCAGTAAAAGTTATTACCTACAACTTAACTCCTGATAAATTTTTCGATTTTTCAAATATTAAGGGAGATAGTCAAATTTTACGTTTTCCCCTCCCTCTAAACCCCCTTTCCCCTCGTCCGATTTTACCCATTACTTACTTACTACGAACTTGACCTTTAGAATACCAAAAGCGACTCAAATACCAAATTTCATTCCAATCGTAATAAAACTGTGACCGCTAGAGAGTCCACAGGCATTTAAAAAAAAGTACATATGTATATATATATATATATATATATATATATATATATATATATATATATATATATATACATACATATATATATATATATATACATATGTACAAATTTTAGCGATAGTAGATACAAATAAAGTGATTTTTATATAATAAGTAGGATCGATGGACATTTGAAGAAATTTTTACGAAATTCCAACATTGTTGCAAAAACAATAGCTGCATACCCTTTAGAGGAAATTCGCTAAAAACTCATTAATGAAAATGGCATCGTGAACAACAAAAAAATTTAAAATATTCATCTATAGACCAATGTACACGTCCGCTTTTCATATGTTTCGATACAAGTGGTGACATGGCTTGTCAAATTTTCACCATGTATATCTAGAAATAATCGTAGAACTCGGAACCATCACATGTTTACTCCCTTTTACCCAATTAATCGATTTCCTTAATCTAGAACAAACAATTTCAGGTATATAAAAAATTGAAGAAAAAATCCAGGTTTGCCAGATAACTGCTGGATTAACATGACAAAGCAATTTTGAACTGAAAATACGCGTTCTAGTTTTAACGAATATTTTCAACATAATCACCTCTTTTCATTCCATTGTTTGGATTTGTTTGGAAATGTTATATTATGTTTCGTATATTAATATATTATTAAATTTTATGTAATACTAAAACATGAAAATACTTTATTTACTTGAAGATTTATTTTACAATAGTTTCATCTTCTTCTTTTAGATATTATAGAAGATTGTGGTATGTATGTATCGCAGATGGAAAGTCTAATCCGCTGTTTTACAAAACCGTTAGTTGTTTCACACAACAACTCCGTTATGTAAAACAACTGAACGACGCTCAGCTGGATTGCGATTCGTTTTACAAAACTGCTACCAACGTTTAGACGTAATGCAGAATAGCTTATCTGTAGTCACAAAGAGCGTTTTATATAGCCCAAAAGAGCGGGGCCCAAAAACACGCAAATGCCGACCAACTCGGGATATGACCGATGAAGTGAAAGATTATAGTACTCGGTTGTAGTTACCTTATTTATTTTCAATAATTTTTGACACTATATCTAAATTATATAGAACTTGTTAGGAAAAAGGACCTTTAGTAATGGGAATTCCATTAGCCCGTTTAACTAAAATCTACAATCTGACGTTTCTTTTCACGCTGTTTTACATTACGTCTAATCGTTGACCCGCTGCATTGATAAATGCAAAACGATTAAGCAATATGACGTGCTAAAGTTCAGTAATTATGTAAAACCGCTACATTACATAACGGAGTTGTTATGTCAAACAACTAGCCGTTTTGTAAAATAGCGGATTCGATAATTCATCTGCGACATATGTATTACATTCTTTGTTCTATTATGTACTATGTATATCCCAAATATTTCATTGTTTGAAAAAATGCTCAACTTCCGAAATTAGGAAAAATCGAAGAATCTAGTTTGAGCGAAGATTATTAGAAAGTTTAGGATTAAACCTTCGAAATGCACACAATATCTTCATTATTAAGTACGTAGGATAAGCAATTCAAATAAAAAATTCACCTTTTAAAAACGTTTGAATATACCAAGATGTCCAGACATATTAAATATTAAATCCATGACATTTGAAATTCAATAAAAATACAATTTATGGACTTTAAATGAATGTTTGTTCGATTTTTCCGATTAATATGCAAATACAAAGTTTATCAGTCGATACAAATAAGAGTATCTTGGAAATGTATGTATAAGACTAGAGGTAGATTGTAAAGGCTGCCCTGGATGGGCTACACTTCGTCTATAAGGTACATTGTGATGCCTTATGTGAGGATGTGAGTGGAAGGAATTTGTGAGTAGACTAGGAATTGGTAGGATATGCGGCTGCAGCCGGCTGCGATAGGAACTATGCCGATATTCATCTGGAGATGGTGAACGGCAGAAAACCTTCTCAAGCATAGTCGGTTACTTAGTTCTTGTCCATACGCCGACAGTTTAGTCAATCAACCGCCCTTTTTTTTTATAATTGACAAACTGCCGATGTCGGGATTCGAACCCATAACCTCCCAGTTTCCAAGTACTGCATACTCCGCAGACATGACGCCTTAGACCGCTCGGCTACTTGGCTGGTATGTATTAGACTAAGGCGATTAGATACCAGTTAAAGTGGCTGAGCGGTGGCTACACTCTATCTATCTAAGGCGATTAGATACTGCAATTCATGATCTAGTACACTACGCTAATTATCTCTGCATTTCTGGTTAGCTAAAAAAATGGTCGAAAACATACATTTGTTAAATCTTACTCTTCAAATTATGATGTATTACCAAACAGGGGGTAGGTTAGTTATAGAGGTTTAGTTTTTATAGTTTTTTCCAAAGATCTGAAAAACTATCGCAAATATAGTTATAATTAAAATTATATTAAACTAAATTTTGAATCAAATTTCTCTCTTACATTTTTTGCTACAGTTGTTGGTTTCGGAAATATGAAAGTGATTATTTAATTTTTTCGCACAGATCTTTCGAAAACCACTAAAGATATTGAGTATTAAATTTTTGAGTGCTTAAAGTGGGTAAAAGTAAATTTCATATTAATATTATAATACATTTACGTCAAGTAACGAACCATTCAATACAAAATTCAAGTTAGTAAATGAACCTGTATACCTCACCCCATCTCCAAACCAAAATTTTATTTCACAAATGATGCGAGATAGAAGACATTTTAAATTGTAAATTTGTTCCTTGTGAAAAGACTAACAACTTTTTTCATAGCATTTTAATATTCTTTATACCATTTGTTTTTCACAAGTTATTTGTTCCTAGTCCAATAAGTTTTCAAAAAAATGTTTTGAACAAAAGTGGTTGGTATTTAAAAAATAATTTTTTTTAATGTGAAGTTAGACCCTACTGTTTACGAAATAAAATTTAAAAGTGGTAATGGGGTGAGGTACAGCAGTATAGCTAATTTGAAATTTCATTTTACCTCAACAGTACTCTTAAACATTTGGAATCTGACATGATTCCTTCACTCCCATTAATTTAGTTTTGTAAATAACCATTTAACTGCTATGTTTACGATAAATTTTTGTAGTTTTTGAGATATTTTTCAAAATTACAGTTACCTCTGTCTTTCTTTACCATCCACGTAAAATTAAACTTCAGCCTTTCACCTCCTTCACTTCTAATTTTAACGAGTCGGATTCAATGAATATTTTTGTTAATTTTCTTTACTCGACCGAAAAACGAAAAGATTCATTTGAATTTGCTAATAACACGGGCTAATAAAATATTCGTAACTAAGGTTATGCAAGAAACAGCTCATTTGGACTTGTAAAAACCTACTGGTCTAAGTAAGAAACTAAATAAATATTTTCGAAAATTTAAATTATTTACAAAAAGTATGTAACTGTTTTATTTATCCATTTCAGAACGGATTACAACATTTTCTTCATAACTACTACTAGACATTTTAAGGTTTACGAATAATTATTGTTCTGTTGCCTTTTCTATTTTCAAAAAATAAATAAAATATGAAAAAATAAACAAATAAATAGACAAAAACTATACCTATAGTCATAAGGACACTATTAATAGTTATAAGTTAGTGTTAATAAACTTTGTAAAAACACCTGTAGCCACCCCTGTAAAGCTTAATTGAAATTACAGAATTTATTTATTATTATTATTATTATTATTATTATTATTATTATTTTAAGGTTTGATACCAAAGTATCTACATATACAAATTGAGAAAACAGATAATGAATTTAGACAATGACCCAATTCCAAATTCAAATTTAATAAAATTAAACCGTTTTCAAAAAAATCTAATACCTGAATATCAAGGTTACCTTCGATACACTCACCTTAGTGACAAAAACAAAGCCGCATAGTCACAAAAGGATACCGTCAATAAATAGGGGCTCTTCACACACCTAATCCGTTAGTCAGTCACCTCAAATAATCCTCAGGTCAGATCATACCCTCAGTCAAATCGTATAAAAGACAGCTTTTTTAATATCATTGTGAGACACGCACCAAATTTGCAACAAGCAACATGTCTCTGAATCCATATCCCAGAGATAGTTACGATTAGCTAATTCATACTGATGATGACTACATTGTAGTCAAAATACGTATTTATAAAATACAAACAAATGTTCTAGGAATTGGGGCAAAATTTGAAATGTAATTATTATTATTATTTTAAAGTTTGTTAAAACACTACAAAATAAATTTCGCGTTGTGGTTGTCATATTTTTGCTGATGAGCGTTTTTGATCATTGAGACTAACATATATATTTTTGAAATATTTAAATTGATATTATTTCGTGTATACGGACGGATATGCATCGTATTTTATTTGAAATACTGAACATACTGAAGTATGTTGAGCATTTTATAACGTCATAATACACTCAAAATGTTGAACTAATTTCGTTTTAAATTTATTTTATTAACGTCCGTTGCAATAGTTTTGTGTGCATACAACTTTCGGAGAAAAATGATTTGTACAAATAAAAACGCATTTGTTGATTTTTTACAAAGCGAAACTTGTAAGATGAACGTTAGAAATACATTACGACATGAATAGACAAAAGGAA
Source organism: Nineta flava (assembly GCA_963920215.1). NCBI lineage: Eukaryota > Metazoa > Arthropoda > Insecta > Neuroptera > Chrysopidae > Nineta > Nineta flava. The sequence continues at coordinate 13,272,331 of OY986045.1, read as the reverse complement.
AGCCATTAATCTTTTGTAAAAAGAGTAAATTTGAGTGTAAGGTATAAACTCAAACCTAATTTTTTTTAAAAAGGCTGTTTTTCTATCGAATATGTTATATTCATCAACGCTAATAGTAAATTATACCTACGTAAAATTCTATGTAAAGGATGCAATTCATTACAGCTGAAAATTTGATGACAATCAAAACGAAAAGAAATCTGATCACCACATTTAAGCTTACAAGAGGAGGCGGGCATGAAAATTGACTTCGAGATGGGACTTTTCAGTTTATAGTATGCGATTATATGCAAGAATCAGAATGATAATTTATGTAAAATATTCAACGCAAAAAATGTTTTTTTATAATTGTGTCAAAATATTTTTGTTTTGAATATTTTAAGATTAGTTACCATTCTAAATATATATTGTATGTGATTATAAATAAATAGATTATGTAATTGTAAGTGATTTATGCTATATAATTTGCGATTTTTCCCCTAAGTTTCGTCGAATACAAAAAATCGCGTCCTTCTAGCATGTCTAGAAGTGGGTTAGAATTTGTACACGTGAATCAGGAAGTGAGACAGTTACACAAAGCGTTATAAGTTATTAATTTTTGTAGGATATAATCTTTCTGTCAATAGTCAAGCTCAGTAACCGTTATGCTCCTGATTCGTTGAAACTTATGATGCAACCTATAATACATAAGCTGTGATGAAAACTATCTTTTTCTCTCGTGATTGGCTTGATAGTGCGCTCTCCTGCTTTCACAATCCATGATTCCAAAGAGGTGCTATAATCAAGTCCCATCTCGCAGTAAATTTCATGCCCTCATCTTGTTAGTTTTGTGTAGAAAATACACAAGACAGCTGTTTATATATTCCATTTGACTCACCCCAATGCACAATTGATAGATAGATTGTAGAGGCTGCCCTGGACGGGCTATACTTCGACCATAAGGTCAATTGTGATGCCAAAGGATGTGAGGATGTGAGTGGATAGGGAGGATTTTTGTGTATAGACTAGGAATTTGTAGGACATGCGGCTGCAGCCGTCTATGATAGGAATTATGCCGATATTCATCTGGAGTTCGTGAAGGAAACTGCAGAAAACCTTTTCAAGCATAGCCAGTCACTCCGTTCGTGTCCATACGCCGACGGTTTAGTCAATTAACCGCCACCTTTTTTTTTTCTTAATAATTGACAAACTGCCGATGTCGGGATTCGAACCCATCACTTCCCAGTTTCCAAATGCACAATAATTTCGGAGAAAAATGTTTTTACCGTATCTACGTATCTACGCATCTACTTATTGAAGGTGTAATTTGAGTGTTATGGTAAACAAAAAGATTGATACAGACTGAATGCGAACCAAGTACCGGAAACCGTAAGTTTAATTATACCGCTACAATTAATTCGATTTCAATCATAGAAGTGACAACAGTGTTGTATTCATAAAATATTGCTTCTCAACAATACCTACAACATAGTAAAAGTATTCTATTGTATAGATTATTTACTTGTTGATGGAAATATCGAAAATACGTATGGCAGACAAAAATTACGCAAATATACGAGTACCTAATATACAAAATGACATTCTGTTGCATTGAAATGTTGTTTAAAAACTACATTTTCTCATTTCTATGGAATATGGAATATTCTTCGTTTTTTGTATTCTTCTTTCATGGTGAACTATATATACATATATATATAGTATATATAAGTATATATATATATATATATATATATATATATATATATATATATATATATATATATAAATGTATTTATATATATATATATATATACATACTTATATATATGTATATATATATACATATATATATATATATATATATATATATATATATATATATATATATATATATATATTATATATACTTATATATATTCGCTGATTTAGTGTTCTAGTTAGATAACATTCTAAGCAGTGATAGCAGTGACACGATACCGAATCAATTCAATTTTAAATTCAGTTAAAAGACGAATTGAATATAACTCTAAATAAAAGCATATGTTAAAAATCGCATGTGTTCGAAAATAAATTATCGACCTATGTTTTCAACTAAGAGTTAATCAAGTGAAAATGACAACAATCCGAGTTAATGGCATAAGTGCCATGTATGTATTCATTCAATATCGATAAGTGAATTACTTATTTTACTTTTTGCATACACATAAAAATACAAAATAGTGTGTTAAGGTGCTGTATAATTATATTACAAGCTTTTGTTATTAAGAGTAGTTAAACATGTTTGAACAAAAATTGTAGCAAAACTATTCTGTTTATGAATTAAAGGTTCAACAATAGTTTTTTTCTCTGACGGTTTTATAGATAATTGTTATTCCCCCTTGCGGAGCATGCATGAACTGATTTTGCCAATTTAAACGGATTTGGATATAATTTTTAACTCTAAAACTCGAAACACAAAATTTCCGCGAAATATCCTGTTTGTTTTTGAGTTATCGGATAGACGGATATAAAGAAAAGGACTAATTTATTCAATGTATGAACTTCTATACCAAAAATTTTTTATGCGATCATTATTTCCAACCTTTACAAAACCGGGAGAAACTTATAACTACTGATAATATTTACTATAGGATATAGATAATATGATAGTTTACAAAAAATTCAATAGGTGGCAGTGTACTGAATAGTTGTATAAAAATAAACATACGTGGTATTTGCTAAAAAATAACAATTTTATCATTTAATTCAAAACTTTTTACAAAACTTGTTGGTATTACATCTTAAACTTGAAATATATTACTATGTTAAATTTCTAAGCGAGAAGTTGAGTAGTTCTTTAAATTAAATTAAATTTCGTCTTTAAATTATTAAAACCATGTTTAAAAAAATAAAAGACAGGCTATACAAATTATTTGTTTCAAAAGGACATTTTTCTATCTCTTACGATTTTCATAATATTTTAATGGAGTTTTGTTTATTTTTTCAATCTCTTACGATTTCAAAGATACATATCTTCCTTCTGGTCTAAAATCCGGCAGTAGAAAACCTTCCCTCATCTGTTAATTGATTGAAATATTATTGAAAACGCTTATTGCAATATAAACAATTTGGCAATGTAATGTCTGCCAGGGTAGTTCTGCTGCAATTAACATTAATTAATTAATTAAAAATTGATTTTTTTATAATTAAATCCCTCACGTGTTAATTGAATTTTGCTTGTTAAATAATATAGTATACGATACGACAAATATTGTAATAGCAGGCAGCGCTGCTTATTACTGCTACGGTTACCTGCAGCCAGGTGTTCAAACTTAAAGTAAACTTAGGTTACGTCCCTCATATGTTAATTGAAAAATATTTAGCTAATTTAAAAGTTTAGAATAATTAGAATACATCCATAACTGGCAGCCATCTTAAAATCCATTAAAATCAATTGCAGCCTATATAAGAAAAATTTAAAAAAATAGAAATTAAAAAAAAATACCTTGTAGAGAGAGAGAGACTATTGCATTATTCCACGTAACAAACAAGGAAAGTATATGATTCATGCATTTGTAAAGCCTACTCCATTTATAAGTGTATTTATACTAATAGTGGTATTCTGTATAGACTATAGAGAATGCAGAGTTCATGATAAACGGAATACACATGATTCACATTCGCATGATCATATACTTTCCTTGTTTGTTACGTTGAATAATGCAATAGTCTCTCTCTCTTTACAAGGTATTTTTTTTAATTTCTATTTTTTTAAATTTTTCTTATATAGGCTGCAATTGATTTTAATGGATTTTAAGATGGCTGCCAGTTATGGATGTATTCTAACTATTCTAAACTTTTAAATTAGCTAAATATTTTTCAATTAACATATGAGGGAAGTAACCTAACTTTACTTTAAGTTTGAACACCTGACTGCAGGTAACCGTAGCAGTGATAAGCAGCGCTGCCTGCTATTTCAATATTTGTCGTATCGTATACTATGTTATTTAACAAGCAAAATTCAATTAACACGTGAGGGATTTAATTATAAAAAATCAATTTTTAATTAATTAATTAATGTTAATTGCAGCAGAACTACCCTGGCAGACATTACATTGCCAAATTGTTTATATTGCAATAAGCGTTTTCAATAATATTTCAATCAATTAACAGATGAGGGAAGGTTTTCACTAATTATCGTACTGTCTTATAGGGACTATAGACGTGAAGGAACATTTTAAGGACATTTGAATGTTCGGTAGTAGGTTGCTAGTCTGTATAGCTGTTGCAGAAAAAAATTACATGTCCTTGATCTGGTTGCTGTAAAAATCAAAATCATTTGATATTTTGTGGGAGGAGTTTAATGTTGCTGTACAAGTTTCTCGTGTGTAGCGATATTTGCAACATATTATCTAAAATTTTATGTTTTCCTAATATTTTTTTGTTTCATTACATAGATTGGTTGCTTTATATACTTTATTATTTTTATACTTTATTTTTGCATTAATTATAATATATTTTTGTAAAAAAATTTTACAAAATACATACAAATAAATAAACTAGAGATATATACAAATAAACTAGTTGATAAATAAACTACAAATTAAATGAGATAGATAGAGATAAGATGACAAGTGATTGAATTTTTAAGATAGAGTAATAAAAAGTAATAAATAATGTTCCAAATTTTGGTTGCACGTCTGTAGGCAAAATACTTTGTAGGCGGAATTCAATGTTGCTGCACAATTTTTTTACACGTGTGTAAAATTTCAAAGCTATAGTTCAATTATCAGTAGTTTGAAACTGATTGTCGATCGCAAAGCCAATTTTTCTTTTCCTTTCAAAAAAGATTTAAGTATGAAACGTATTAGCCAAAAAATGTCTGACATATTTTATATGGAGCAAATGGCATTAAAAAATGAAATATACTCTTACAAACTGATTTAATCTTACAAGCCAGAAAATTTGAAAAATAATTTTGAAAATACGTCAACCTAGATAAATACCCCAATATCAACAAATGTAGCGAATAATTTATTCTTGTTTCGGATCTATATAGCAATGAGAACTTGCATTTTCATACTTGAAGTTAACGAAGGCTAAAAAATGTTCTGACCTGACTAATTTTCATATTCAAGGCTCATTATTAATATTTTTGTCAGAATATACCTAATTATGATTTCTTGGTTAGGGTCTTCCTATTAATGTAAAAGGAGAAAATATGTTTTTATCTGTACCTAATTTATTTAATTATAAAAATAAATAATTAAACAATTATGTTGCGCGTTATATAATTATGTTGTTTTTTATGTAGGTGGATGTACAGGGTGTTTCAGTACGAATTCTTAAAATCAAATTATTAGGCATACTGTGCATTTTTAGAATAACTTGTTCATATGTACGAACAAATAGTGCAGGTATTGTAATAGATCGCGACACATTTTCTATTAAATGTTTCTATTAAAAAAACATTTTTAAAAACAAGCTTTTTATAGTAAAACAAATTTTCTACAACTTTACTTTTTATGTGTTTTTCGATTTTTTCAATATTAAGAGATATATACCAAATTTTGTGTTTCCCCTCACCTCTAAAGCCACCCCCCCTTTCCTTTTTCAATTATTGTCATACTTACCATAAAAATGCGTTGTCATCGAAACTTAACCAACATGTAAAAATTCAACTCCGTAGGATAAGAGGAAGTGGTTCTTATTCAGCTTGCAAGATTTGACCCGATTTTCTTCATAATGAACGCTTTGGTTCTTGTATTGTTAATTCAATGACAGCAGAGATTTTAAAATGTTATTTATAATTTATAATTTTAATCTATGTCTCAACAATAATTTTTGTAATTTTGTAATTTTATTATTTTCTATTCGAAAAGATTCCGGAAAGTATAATATTTACTTACAATAAATCTTTTCATACCAATACCATTAAATTTTCGTGTATGCTATCATCTTTCGAACCTTTTTATATTTTTTAATTTTCAGAAAGAATAAAAATATTATTGAGTTCGATTTATGCATTCAACTATTTTGTTGAATTTATTGTAGGAATAAATGCATACATAATACATAAATCTATTCATCCAAAAACTTTTGAATCTTTAGTAAAGTGAAAAAAAACTTTGTTGTAGTTTTATACTATGTTAACAAAGAAAAACGCTTGCTTGTAAATTCAATAAATTCTTCAATAAGCAACTGAAACATTGTATCTTATTATGTATATTGTCTGAATTGGTGGCGGGCAAAATAGCTCTTACAACAAGTAACAAAATTTAGTGTGAACATATACACAATCATCCATAGAGATATTGTCTGTACACAGACATTGTGGGGCAGCTTCACAACATATTTTTCTATCTGAGGGACTTTGCACGCGTAAAAGCAAAGATATGTCGGATAAATTCCGGTAAAAGCAAAGATATTTTGAAATTTACCATAACCAACCGCATCCCCTAGTGTGGACCTTGTTTATTTTTCAAAAAGGGATATTTTTTATATTTTAATTTTTTTTATATCTCTCACGATTTTAGAGATATTCCTTTTCTTTCTCTGGGGTGCGGACTGCTTAGTACAATGAGTAACTTTGCAAGTTGTTTATTTAAAAAAAAGATTTTTTGCTTTTGAATTTTCTTTCAGTTTTAAAGTTAGATATTTTTGCACCCCCAAGTGAGTGTGGGTATGTAAGGGCCAATGATCTATTTTGCAAGTTGTTTATTTTTAAAGAAGGGACATTTTTTGTCTTTGAATTTTTTTCTACCCCTCACGGTTTTAAAGTTAGATATTTTCACACACCCTGGAAGGCGTGGGTGTGTAATTGACAATGATCGAGTTTGCAAGTTGTTTATTTTAAAGAAGTAAACATAAAAAATCATACATAAGTCCCATAGAAATAAGCACTTTCAGTTTTTTCGAATTTTACAATTTTCCGGTCAACTTTTCCAATTTTTATATAACGAACTGTTTTTTTAAAATTAGCCAAATGGGTCCAGCCGTTTTCAAGGGATGTGCTTCCCAACGAACAGCATTTAATTTTTATTTATACCGATTGTTTAGTTTACATCTTCGCATAGTAGATTTCCATAGTAGATTGTAATATGTATGAGAAGGAAGTCTTATAGGTTCCTTAGAAGTCTTATCTTCAAGTTAAACTGTTGTGCGATGTATGAGGTTTTTTTAAGTGAACAGATCAGTTGTTATGATTTGTTCTGTTGTTCAAACTTCAGTATGCTATAACATACTCGTGGGAGATCTACTTAACTATACGAAGATGTAAACTAAACAACCGGTATAAATATTTATAACATATTTTTTAAATTCTAAACTTCGGTATTTTTTATGATTAAATATTTAAAAGTTTGGTACCAAGATGTACCAAACTTTTACCAACTTGGGACGGTTCGTTCTAAATTTTAATATTACAGCTTCAGTAGTTTCCAAGATATTCAACCCTAAAAATTATCATTTAAGGTACTTCCAGTTGCCCTAGAAAATTGATTTTTGGTAAGAAGATAGGCATTAGTCTGAAATAATTCAGAAAGATCTGAAAACTGGCCGTTTTCCTCTCCCCGGGAAACAAAAGTTTATACTATTATAGAAATATTTAAGATTAAATAGTTGTTTCAATCTTTTTTTCATAAAATTTAAGGGTTTGTAGCCACTGTAGTGACGAGTTATAATCCGATCAGAATGAAATATGGTATGTAAGGTGCTTTTGGTATTTAAAAGGATAAGCTCGTTGTAGGGCAAAATCCTACAAGGAAATAGGGGGCGGTGTGTTTAGAGGAAGAGGGAAACATAAGATTTGGTATATCTCTCTTTATATTGAGCAAAATGAAAAATTTATAAAGAGCATGGTTATAGTAAATTAATTTTACTACAATTTCGTGGAAAGGGGGAAGGTAGGGGGGTTAGATGAAGGGAGAAACACAAAATTTGACATACATCCCTTAATATTTGAAAAATCGAAAAATGTATTAGGTATAAAGTTGTAGGTACCTAATTTTACTATAGTTTTGTTTCTAATCATTTTTTCAGTAACTCCTGATAAATTTTTCGATTTTTCAAATATTAAGGGAGATAGTCAAATTCTGTGATTTCCCCTACCTCTAAACTCCCCTTTCCCTTCGTCCGATTTTACCCATTAACGAACTTAACCTTTAGAATACCAAAAGCGACTCAAATACCAAATTTCATGCCAATCGGAATAAAAGTGTGACCGCTAGAGAGTCCACAGACATTTTAAAAAAGTTCACATATATGTTGATATATATATATATATATATATATATATACATATATACATATATATATATATATATATATATATATATATATATATATATATATATATATATATATATATAAATACAAATTTTAGCGATAGTGATTGTTAACATCTAATAGGTAGGATCAATGGACATTTGAAGAAATATTTACGAAATTCCATTGGTGCAAAAACAATTGCTGCATTTCCTTTGGAGGAAATTCGCTAAAAATGTTTTTTAAATAAATGAATTCTATAATAAACAGTTCACGTTAAGTTAATTATTTAGTTAATATATTAATATAATACACAGTATATACTGCGGTTTTAAGTAATTAACTCAGTAGGTTGTTATTTTCAAGTTTATTATTTGTTACTTCATACTAATTTGTATTCATTATCGAATTTATCGATATTGGACTTTAAACCTTTATAATTCTGATGTTGGCAATAGCCAGAATTTTGCTTATCAGGTCTTCCTAAAGGTTCATATATTCAGGTTGAAATGCACCAAATATCCTGTGTCTGCTGTAACCTAGACGTTCGCAATCAAAGATAATGTGGCTGGATGCTTCTTCTTCCTCGCCACACAATATGCACACAATTGACCCGTTATGGAGTTCCATTGTGTGCAGATTATTCCGCAGGGCATAAAGACCCTTCATCCATCCTGTTCAGCCACAGTGCATCGAGAGAAAGCCTCTTGGTTGCACTCTGACGCAGTACCTTCTCGAACTCCTGCCGCGGTACTTTTTCACAGTGATTACGGTGTTTAGCTCTGAGCTCTCAAGATACGAAACTTTGACATTATGGATTAGAAAGATTTTTTTATAAACAGTTTTTAGTTTATAGGTATACAGTTGTTTTCTGAAAAGCACCAAATACTAATATCTTTGATTAAGGCCTAATTTTGTTATTTTTCATTGGAGCAACTTGTCTATGGCAAATAAAAATATTTATAATTTATTCATATGTGTATATGTTCCTTATAATTTAAAATTTTACATGAAATGGCTATATTTGAATCACGATTTTCATCATATTTAACATACATATGTTCCATTACCATTAATATGGCAGTCCACGTTCTATATAAACTAACAGGATTGTATGTTGTATCTCCGCATATAATTCAATACCAATTTATAATCAATATGCTGAAAACATACAGAAGTAACTAGAAAGTTAATATACATATGTGTGTACACTAATACTGATACAGTGGAACTTTCTAACAAATTGAAAATTTGAATGGTTTTCTATTTTCGTACAATTTTAGGTAAAACATTATTATGTTTGGATTTATTTATTGTGCAATAATGAGTATAGCTCGGATAATTTTAATTTTAAAGGTATTCTTCTTCCACAAAGTTTTTGATGTGAAACATTTATTGAGGCGACTTAGACCCACAGACGTTTTCTCGTCACGCGATCAACAAGTTGTTCATAGGTGATATTATAGATAATAAATCAGTTTTAAGAAAACGCTGAAAGATGGCAGTACGTATACAAGTTCAAGAACTCATTCATAGGTGGAAATGCATATATTCTATACAAAATAGTTAATAATAATAATAATAGTTTAAGTAACTGATTGAAATAATTGAGCCGTCTCAATTTTTAAGAAATTATTTAATTTTTAAATTTTATACCCGGTATATATATACCAAGGTATATTAAGTTTAGTTCCGACATTGTAAATTCTGTCCGACTAAGGAAACGGTAACTCAAAAACGAAAAGAGATCGAATAAAACTGTTTATCTTTAAAACCGTAAGAGATAGAACAAAACAACTAGAACATAAACAACTTTTGCTTGAAACTTTTTTTATAAAATCAGTATATACCGGATATTTAAGCAATTAACTCAGTTAGCTGTTACTTTCACTTGTTTGGTATTCAATTAATATGTTTTTTTGAAATAAATAATAAGTTTTTTCGTTTGAAAAAAATCTGAATATTTTGTTTTTGATTATGCCATATAATTTTCTTTAATAAACCATCCTTTCATGTATATTTTACAAAATAGTTTCGGTATTTTACATCTTCCATGCGTCGCCGCGACGGCTTAATTTTTTTAAACAATTATTTGATAATTCGTTTAATACACGTTACATAGACTTTCGACTACCAGAATCGAAGGTTTATGCGTTATGTATTAAAATATTTACAAGGTCATCTTACAATTCATAGTTTCTAGCCTGTTTATAAAATTTAACTTCATTGAAGACAAATATCATATATACAATTTGGATTACACCAAATACAGATTTAATATCAGTTATCGTTTTTAAAATATCAATACCCGTGAGTTAAAATGGCCTTCTCTGGGGAATGATTTTCACGAGCAGCATGGAAAAATGCTTTCCTGGTAATACAAAAGTTTCATCTCTGACATTTCTTTCGTTGGTTTTTCTTTTCGTTGTTCTGTTTTATGGATACGGAGGAATATGTTTTTATGCATTGTTGTGTTTTGTCTAACCGCTTCGATTCCCGTGATTTGGTTTGATTAATTATTGGTTAAGACTAACGTGGATCATAAATGTGGAAGTTATTTTATATCTTATTAACTATATTATTTATTAAGGTATTTCCAAACTGTATTAGCTGATCGGGTACCCACGCGAAAAGAACTATATAAAAAATTATATATGTAACAAAAAATATGTTGGTACCCCTGCGCGCTTTTGAAAACAGCTGTCCGTTTTTCGTCAGTGTTCTCATTCATCACATACAGTACCATAGATATACTAGTCATCATACACATACTAGTATATGTTTAAAATCAGTCCAAGTGGCCGAGCAGTCTAGCGCGTTATGTCTGCGCAGTATGCCTACTTGGAAACTGGGAGGTTATGGGTTCGAATCCCGACATCGGAAGTTTGTCATTATTAAGAAAAAAAAGAGACGGTTAATTGACTAAACAGTCGGCGTATGGACAAAAACGAAGTAACCGGCTAGTCTTGAGAAGGTTTTCTGCAGTTTCCCTTACGAACTCCAAATGAATATCGGCATAGTTCCTATCATAGTCGACTGCAGCCGCATATCCTACTAATTCCAAGTCTATACACAAAAATCTCTTCCGCTCCACTCACATCCTCACATCCTTAGGCATCACAATGGACCTTATGGCCGAAGTGTAGCCCGTCCAGGTCAGCCTCTACAATCTATCTATCTATCTACTCATTATGCCAACTGAACCATAAAAAAAAACCTTCTGCTGCGGATATGAAAAAATGCTCTTTTTTACACATATTTTATCAAAAAACTTAACTACCCGATGGTCATTCTCCCAAAGTTTTAAGGAAAAATATTTCTAAGGAATTGAGGAAAGTATGTGTCGAATTTCAAAACAACCGTGACTATATTGAGAGAGCTCGAAGTAAAAACAGTCGGAATTGTGCAGTTTATTTTATCATGTTTATGAAGATGCTTGTTAAATTTCTCCAACTTACATAACGATTTTCTCAAAAACGCCATGGTGATAAACTTTAAGAAAAATTCAGCTGATTTCTGAGGATTCATTTTACTAATATTAAAAAAATTCTTGACAACCCAATAATAGTTTGGAAATAGCTTAAAAGTTTAAACAAATTTTATCATTGACAATCTGCTACTATTTATCTTTTGCCATTAAATTATTTGACACATTTAACTGATTAAAAAACATACGCGACGCAGAACAGGAAGGAGAGAGAGGGTTAAACTAATTACTCACATAGTGTTACATGGTAAGAGAGAGGTGGTAAAATATTATGAAATATGTGTTGCGAAGTTTATGGATAGCCCCCTCAAATACAAGATAGTAGGTACACTTGACCACGAACATTGATGTTATTTTTTCAAATTTTATAGTTGATTTGTACCTTATTCATACGGTTTTCGAAAGCAATTCTAGAATAAAAGTGGTTAGGTACTATATTTATAAGAAACAACTTTTAACCGAAGCATTTTTTAAAAAACCGAATCAATAAGGCACAAATAAATTATAAAATTAAAAAAAAAGGTCTTTTTTGGTCTATAGTACATACAATATATCTATAGTACATAATTCAACAAATAGCAAAAACATGAATGACCAGTTTAATGTGTACGAGTAATTAATTTCACTGAATTAATTTCGCTTACTCAAAATAGTGAACTTTTTGATAAAAACAATTGAACTTACAATAATATGACTAATACTAATTATCTAAAAACCGAATTGAGGACAGTTTTAGCAACATCCATCATACACACTTTTCGAAGCCACCCAGATAATTAATTCAACTTCAGTGATTCATTAGTGTTATTGCAAGAAACGATTTCGAATCCGTAACGATGCTGGAATAAAGAATTTTGAGTCCTACTAAAGACGAGAGGAAAAAAAGATTGTCGATAGTTGAAAATGTATTTTATAAGTGTTCTAAAATAACATCCATACTTTTCATCGTTGGTCGTTCGCAATCAAGGCCATCGAATCAAAATTTGATATATTGAACGTGTAATTAAGTTACCTATTACAACAAATACATGTATAATGTCAAAAAAAGATACCTACTTCCGTCTTAACTGCACACAGGCGGATGTTGATAATTTCGATTCTCCACAGAATTATGACGCGATTAGTAGTTTTTAGGCTCGATCCACACTATAGTGCTGATCACGGTTGATCACACTATAGTGCTCATTTCGGTCCAATCTCCGTCTGATAAAGTCTAATCATGTTCACATTGTAATGCCGATCACGGTTCGTTCTCGGTCTGATCTTGGTCTGATAATACAATCTCAGTATGTGTATTTATGCATAATTACCTTTTTCAAAAGTCCAGATTTGTTTATTCATAATTAAAGGATTGTTAAAATAATAAAATGTTTTTAATTATTAAATAGGAATTTAATAAAATCTTTCAACTTTCAGATTCAGTGGGTAAGAGCTGACTAAACCGGGAACAGGGAGCTTTCACACTATCGTTTACACGCCGTTACCAGTTAGATCTCACTCAAAAATTTTCTTCGAGACTGATCGTGACTGGAGTGTGATTGGATCTGGACTTGACTGTGACCGATACTAAGAATGCACACATTGTTTTTTAACGTGAAAATATTTACCAAACCGAGATCGGACCGAGGACGAACCGTGATCAGCACTATAGTGTGGATCGACCCTTAATACCAAAAATAACCATGAATAAGTTTTTTTGAAACGGCTTTTGTTTTGAAACTTCTTTATTTAGTTACAAGAAATGACCTAACAGAAGGGAGTCGGAATTACATTTTAAATTTCTAGTAGGAGAACATACATGTAAATCTTATTGCGTGTATCACATAAAAATGGGCTTTTTCAAAAATTTAATAATTTTGGAAAATTTTCAACTTGTTCAACGTTTTAGTGATATACAATGCCTAAATCATTTAAAAAATGAACCTTTGTCCGTATTTTTGTAATATTTTGTATACTTATACAAATCTTGAATTGAAACTTCTTTAGTGAGACGTTAAAGACGAAATTATTCAACAGCGGAGAAATATCAGAGAAAGTTTGAGTGAAGGAAAGGAAGGGGCAATGTTAATATATGTACACAACGTATACATGACATCAGTTTTAACTATCATAAGGCACTGATAACATTTGTAACTATTAAAACTAATGAAGTTTCACTTCACCCTTGACACGTGAGCACTGTGGGTGAGGCTCATATGTTTTTTTTTAATTAAACCGTTTTATGTTTGTATCTAATACCAACATTATCCATTATGCGCCTACTTTAATTGAATCGTCACATTACTGAAGTTTCACTTTACTATAAATGTTGCGAGAGGAGGAGATATCTGTTTTCAGCATTCAATATACATACACATTAATACATGTTATTTTACCCTATTTGCCAATTCATGCCATGCACAATATTATTATTATGATCATTTTGTGGTGTGGTATCACATCGATATATTGTTTGTTTTTATTTTTAACTAATATTGTTTATTTTTTGTTTAGCAATATTATTTACAGCAGCAGTACAGCACATAAAATTAGTGTTGATAGAAAAAAACATCAATGGAATTTGCAAATTTGATTACTTATATAGAAACGATTATGGTTTGAATGATGATGAGTTCCTTTCACGTTTACGGTAGAATATTCATACCACATACTTATTTTTGTGACAAGGCATGTTTTTAAATAATATTTTTAGTACTTTCTGATGCCATGATGCTGGGGAATTTCCTTTTACATCTTAACCCAAGCATAAACAAGTTATAAGCATAAACAAGTGAAAATAACAACTAACTGAGTTGAATTACTTAAATACCTGGTATATCCTGAATTTATGTAAAAAAGTTTATAACAAAGTTGTTTATTTTTAAAAAGGGGTCCTTTTTTTGTCTTTACATTTATGTTCTTTACCCATTTTTATGGTTCTTTGCCTATCTATTATGGTTTTTACTGCCTATCTTTTATGGCTTCAAAGATAGACAGTTTTGACCATTTTGCCAAAACACGGTCGTCCTTACTTTTTTGCTTTAGAACACACATGCAAAATTTCAGCTCGTAATCTGTTTTTGAGTTATCATGTTCATAGGCAGCCTTTACAAAGTCGGAACATAGCTTAATATATCCTGCTATATATTATATACCGGGTATAAAAATTCGTGACTCAAGAGCTGCGTCTACTTTCCTTATAATAAGTGAGATTACCACGTCTTAAATCTTATTTATGATGCACCAGCATATTTGGATTCATCATAAATATGATTTAAAGCTAAGTGTACACCTGAGACAAAGTCTCGAGAGAAAGTCTCGAGACTAGTCTCAGAGTATTGTCCATTTGAGATCACTTTGCTCTCGCGACAACTCTCTGAGACTCGATAATCATTCCAGTTTCGAGACAAGGATATTTCGTTTCCACTTGAGAGTCTACTCACAGCTGTGACAAGACAATAATAATAATAAGTAATGTAACAACTAACTGAGTAAACTGTTTGAATGCCCAGTATATACTGAATTGTATATCAATGTTTGAATTGTTAATATTTCTGCCTATTCAACGTTATAAAATATGAATTATTTGCTTTTTGTTGGTTGTGTCACAATTTTTAAAAATTATCTCATGACCTTAAAAATGGGCACATTTTTTGCTTTCGGAGGATCTTTGAGCACAAATTATGAGAAAACTATTAAGTTTATGAAAAAAATTTTCAAACAAAAGTTGTTTATTTTAAAGAGAAATAGATTTTTTGTTAACAAATTTTTTTCTACCTCTTACGGTTTCAAAGATATAAAGGGGCGAAACACGTTCTGATTTTGCCTATTTACGAACTTGGCCTTACTTTTTTGCTCTAGAACACACAACAAAATTTCAGCTCGTTATCTCTTTTCGTTCTTGAGTTGCGGAAATGACCGAATTAGGCCATTTTATAAATACCTTTGTGAAGCATTTTTGTCAAGGATTAATATTTTCAAGCGTTACAAAGTCGGGACTAAACTTAATATACCTTGTATATTTACATATACTGGGTATAAATATTATAACATAAACAAACTATATTTTTCTATGGATATGAACCATAGATTAAATATATTAGTGGGTGAACAACACTAAAGTCTCCGAGAGCTCGCAAACTCTTCCAACACGGACGGAAAACTGGAGACTGAGTTTCGAGAGCATTAATATGCATGTCCACCTGTGATCGGTGCTCTCTCGGAGATCTGTTCGGACTTATCTCCGATACTGCTCTCAGCCCCCTATCGATTTGTGAGTCGAGTCTCGTGACTACTCACGGAACTGTTTTGTCTCAGGTGGATACCTACCTTTAGACGTGATAATCACACTACTAGCTTACAAGCACATGCACGTGAATAAAATCACAAAATGTATTTAGATGAGTAAGTGAAGAAAATCACTTGCAAACTAGAATAAATTTGAACAACTACTTCATTTCCTCAACTGACAATGTAAGTCGTCATATTGATATTTTTCTTTTTAAAGTGCCTACAAATCGGTTTTTTTTTTGACTAAAAACAAACATTTATTTTGAGCTCAATTTGAATTTCCGCGTTACAATTTTTGGTCAGACGTCAGTGCTCACGACTCAAAAGTTTTGTTATTTTATTTTACAATCTTTGGTTTACAATTTTCTTTTGATGTGCAATCAACAATATTTTTATCAATATGTGTGAAGTTTCATCAAAAAATGTTTTCAGTTGAATATTTCACTTGGCTTAATGCATAAACTTTCATTACATTCCAAGTTTCTGCTGTATTCTTCATATTTATTCTATTCTATTTCCCAATAATTTTATGGAATTGATATCCCACCTTTATGATTACTTTTCTACATTCTAATTGTCAATGAGTATTTTAATGGAAGGTGCTACGCACAACTCAAGTTTTCTTTTGCTAGTGTAATTTATAATGTGTGCTGGACAGTCAGCACAAGGAAAGTATATGATTCATGCATTTGTAAAGCCTACTCCATTTCTAACTGTATTTATACTAATAGTACCCACTACTATATTTTATCTATGACTAATAGTGGATTGTGTAGAGTTCATGATAAACGGAATACATAATTCACATTCATGATTCACATTCGCATGATCATATACTTTCCTTGTTTGTTTCGTGGAATAATGCAATAGTCTCTCTCTCTCTACAAGGTATTTTTTTATAATTTCTATTTTTTATAATTTTTCTTATATAGGCTGCACTTGATTGTAATGGATTTTAAGACGGCTGCCAGTTATGGATGTATTCTAATTATTCTGAACTTTTAAATTAGCTAAAAAATTTTCAATTAACATATGAGGGAAGTAACCTAACTTTACTTTAAGTTTGAACACCTGACTGCAGGTAACCGTAGCAGTAATAAGCAGCGCTGCCTGCTATTACAAGATTTGGCGTATCGTATACTATGTTATTTAGCAAGCAAAATTCAATTAACACGTGAGGGATTTAATCATAAAAAATTCAATTTTTAATTAATTAATTAATGTTAATTGCAGCAGAACTACCCTGGCAGACATTACATTGCCTAATTGTTTATATTGCAATAAGCGTTTTCAATAATATTTCAATCAATTAACAGATGAGGGAAGGTTTTCACTAATGCCGGATCTTAGACCATTATTTTAAAGACAAATTTGCGTCACTGGTTTTTTCTTAGTTATTTATTATTTTTAGATTAGAGTAATTAAAAATAAAATTTTAGTAGTAATATTGTGTGAACGCCAAATAATTTTCTTTAAACAAATGTTGAAAATTATTCGGGTCAGACTATAACATTGGAAAAATTATTTTCTACTTTTTAGAGCAATCTGGTTTAAAAAGAGTGGAGTTTTCGTCTGAACTTTACGGAAAAATTCTAGTAATTAACTGAAAAATCTAGTAATTAACTGAAATTATTTTCATATTAATTGGTCCTAAAGATCCATTAATTCTTTATTATTAAAATACTCTAAAAGCTAGTTGTTTCGCGTATTATGAATTATAGTTTGTATTGCTACCAGCTTTTTATATATCGTGACAATGTTCAAAAACTATTTTATTGCTCTATTGACAGTGTTCTCAATACAAAATGTAAAAAAAATATCACACAAAGAAAAATATTTAAGATAAGAATATTTTTCTCCTTTTTTCTATTATAATCGCAAAAAGAAAATGATATTGTAAGATAGTATTTTTTTTTATCAAGAAAAAATAAATTATTAAATCAAAGAATTGGAAAAAAATATTACATTGATTTTAGATTTTTTTTTTTTTAAATCAATCAAGATTTATTTTATTGAAAAATGCTTTTAAAACCAAAAATCTGATCAAAAAGTTATTTTAAAATCAAAAATTGCAAAAAATCAAATTTATTTAATAAAAAAATTAGCAAAAGTATGATTTTGTCACAAAAATAAAACATGTTAAGTTTTGTAATAATTATTTTGGTAAATAATTTTTGTAACCAAATCACACAAGCAAACTACAAACAGAATATCATGTTGTACTATGAATTGTATACCGTCCGTTAAGTTTACATCTTCGTATAGTAGATCTCCCACGAGTATGAGAGAGTACATATGTATACATTAAGCAATGTGTATGAGAAGGAGGTCTTATAGGTTTGTTGGTTGCTGTTGTATGTGTCGTACGATATACATTCAGTTAGATGACGCTTGTAGAGTTTTGGGTTTTTTAAGTGAACAATGTTATGCTTTGTTATGTTGTTCAGACTCAGTATGCTATAACATCTAATTAGAGTGCGTTCAATATGTTCATTGTTGTCTTCTTAAGCATAACATTACTTCTAATAATTGAAAATTTTTTTTGAATATCCCTTTATATTTGTATGTGGAATGGTTGAAAATAAATGATAGTATTCTATTAACGGTATAACATTTAACAACAAGCCACAAAAATAGAATTCCGTCACAAAAAAAATGTTAAACCAACGGTTCGAATATTCCACCATCACTTGCTAAACAATATCCGAGTCGATTGTAGAAATCTGCCCGGGTATTTTCTAGCATTTGAGGAGAAATATTCGCACAAGTATCAACAATTCTTTACCTTAATTGTTGCAAATTTTCAGGCCTATTCCGCGAATAAATCTGTGTTTTGAGAAAACCCCATAAAAAAAGTCTGATTACATGTACATACAGCATACTCACATTGCATATACATCACAAACCCCACTTAAAAAATCCCACTCTACAAGCGTCATCTAACTGAATGCATATCGTACGACACATACAACAGCCAACCAACAAACCTATAAGACCTCTTTCTCATACACATTGCTTAATGTATACATATGTACTCTCTCATACTCATACTGTAATGATTATTTGTCTATAACAAAATATGTTTTGAAAAAAAACATAATCAGTTAAAATAATTACTATTGCTCAAGTAAAAACAGTTGTACATTGTTGTATAAAAACGAGCGAAAAGACTCAATAATTAATTAATTGTGGAAATAAAAAGGAAATTATTAAAATTCTTTTTCTTTGTTCAAATCAAATCTTTCAGGTTTGGAGAATCATAAAGTTTTTGT
This sequence comes from Nineta flava, assembly GCA_963920215.1. NCBI lineage: Eukaryota > Metazoa > Arthropoda > Insecta > Neuroptera > Chrysopidae > Nineta > Nineta flava. The sequence goes on along the minus strand of OY986045.1, from coordinate 13,253,080 downwards.
TTTATTTAATCATTTTATTTAAAGTGAGTTTTGTCCAACTGCTTATATTTAGTAAACCTTTACTAATATTTGTGTTTTTTTGAGTGTCGAGTATCGTGATCTATTGTAGGTTCGACAGTGCTACTTTAAAGGTGAAAGAGAGCCAAGATACAGCGACAGTACCATTCTTTGTCTGTATATTTCAAATTGGCAGATTTGTAATAAATAAAATGTTCTTGAGGATATACATACACATCTTTAATGAAATAACATAGCCTGAAGGTTTTTAAAAAAAATGGACATAAAAGACAATAGATAGATAGTGTTTAAGGGATTATATTTTTAAGAAAATGGTTGCTAACGAAAAATATTTTTACTCAAAGTATATGGAGAATATCTATCTATAAATTATTATTTTGCTTTTGTTGGTATTTTATTATATGCTTTAAACAAATAGAATTTGTTCTGTGAAATATTTATCAATAAAATTGTTTGTTATTTATAATAAGCGATTTGTCGAAATATTTTTTAATCATTTGCAAATTTAAAATTTTAGTATTTAAATTTATTTCTATTCAACAATAATTATACCCAGAATATATATATATATATATATATATATATATATATATATATATATATATATATATATATATATATATATATATATATATATATATATATATATATATTGTAACGGTTGAAAAGTGTTCAACCGTTCGATGAATGTCTTTTATTTATTTATTTATATATTTTTTTAAATTATTGACGTGAATTCGACGTGACTGGTCGCTGGTGCCACCTGAAGGACACCGGGGCCAGAAACGAAGAGAACGGCTTCGAAATCCGATGTCGCTGTTGAACTTTATAATTTTAATTATTTTGTATTTATTATTTTTTTATTTTTGTTAAGTTAACCGCACGCATTAAATAATTACCGACTTCGCTCCATCACCGATCGTCGACATGGAGGTTGGAATGGTGTACGAGGAGCCGACTATTTGTATGGAGGTGGGTAACATCCACTACCGTTCGTCGACTGTTTACTGTATTTTAAGGCTTAATTTAACAGGCCTGTATTATGAACTGGTTGAAAACGTAGTGACGTTAAAAAAAAGTCCGAGAGTACAATTGTTTTGGACTAGTTGCGTTTGCGATGAACAATTAGAAAAAAAATGTTTATAAACGATATGCAAGTTTATATTTCTGTAATACGATGGATAAAAAGGATAATGAATTGTTAACATTGGAAATAGTACGTCGTTGTGTTGAGTTGTTGGATGGAAATGTTGGAGGTGTATATTGGGCTTAATATTCAAGCTTGAAAAAGCATACTTTATTGGATGAATTAATGATGGGTGGTGAAAAACAAAATAGCATCATCCACATTACCAAGTTAGCAAATCAAGTGAATATTGTAAAATGTTAATAATTCAAAAGCCAACCCTGGTGCTCAGATTTAAACTTGCAGTGACAAAAAATGTGAAAAACAATGGTGTTTTTGTGTTTTTGTTTGTTTGATGGGACAACTTTGTTAGGAACGATCATAATTAAGAAGATTCTGATTTCGAAAGCCGTACGATTCGTATCGTAACTGTTAAATTGTTGATACTGCATTTTGTTTTAAACCGCTAAACTATTATTTTTGTTGAACATTATTGCTATAATTTTTAAATTTCATCGTGATTTTGGATGTATTATTTTTTTGTTTTACCAAAACGTTATTACGAGCGAGGTTTGGTTGTTTTTTTTTTGCGTGTGAGCGTGTTTATGTGAAATATTTTGTTTTAAATCGTATTGCGAAGTAAATTTTTTTTTTTTTTCGAATTGTGTTTTTTTATTGTTTAATTTCATTATTATTTTTTGTTGTTTTAAATCGATTCACGTAAACACGTTCGGGTACTGTATTGAATAAATTTTTTTGTCATTTTCGATAGTTTATTTTGTTGTTAAATTCGAGTTTTATTTTTTTTTTGTTGTTAAATATTTGATTTTTTTTTATCGTAAATAAATATTTTTTTTTGTTTCGTAATTTTTTTTTTTCATTATTTGTGACAATCAGACGAGTGTCCACCTTTTTGACCTGCAACCCAGAGCAAGGGTTGACGAGCTGCCGTGTCGAATTCGTGAGTGGTACTCTATAAAAACCTGGCGCCCAACATAATTTTTGTTTTTTTTTGTTTTCGAATTGGTGCTACAATTTGTCGGCTAGCCATCACCTTGTTGATTCCAAGGTGGTGAAACTACCGTCACAAATTTTGGCACCCAACGTGGGGCAAAACAAAGGACGAAATTGGACACGAATCATCGTCTGATTCGAAACGCGATTCCAAATTGTTGTAGAAAACGTTCATTCGAATTTATATTTTATTTTGGTGTTTAATTTTTTGTTTTGTTTTTCTTTTTCGAGTATTTCGATGTGTTGTGAGGATTGCATTTTTTTTAAATGGGTGACGAACGAGAATGTGACGTGACCACACGATTTTTGATGACGAAATTTGAGGCACTCATAGCCCACGGAGCCGAGTTATTGATCAATTTGAAGGAGCAGGAGGAGGATATCTCACGAGCCATAGTCTATTAGGTTCCAACTCCTACGGTGCCGGAAGATAGTCCTTTTGCATGGATTGACGTCCTGACTACAATACAGATTCAGAGATTTCTGATGACCCTAAACGCTAATACTATAGGGTCATCCGAAGTTCTGCGGGATCGCTTGTACCGTGCTATTAGACACAAAAACGACCCGAGTATTGCGTGGACGAATGACGATCAGCCGTTGCCAGACCGTGCGCTGGCCCTCGAAGAAAATCGACTGAGTGTTAGCGTGGCGAGCTCAGCGCCATTGAGTAGTCAAATTAGCACCGCGACGACGACAATGACCACGACCGAGACGGGTACTACCTCGACCACGTGTTTGTTGGCCGTGGACACGGATAGTCCGATTACGTATATATATATATATATATATATATATATATATATATATACTTAATATATTTAAGAGATTTAGGGACAATTATGTTGATTTGGAGAAACAATTATTGCAAGTATTTTACGATGTATTGTGAGCAAAAATAACAATACAAGACATAAGCTTTATTCGGAAACTCAAAATATCCAAACAAATACTTAATTATCGGTCTAACAACCTGGCTCACCAAAATGAATATTCTTGCAAATAGAAAGATTTTTTGTTTGTTTGAAAGGGTATACTCATCCATAATGGAAAAATAAGAAACTTTTTTTAAAAACCGACTTCAAATAAAAAAATTGTTTACAAAAAAAAACCTAACCCGAAAAATAAATTTTTACAAAAAAAAACAAAATGCATGTAAAAAAAACTGAAAATCTGTTATAAAAATATGCACTAAAAAAAAAAAAAAAAAAGAATAAAAAAAGATGTGTTATAAAAAAATTAGTAGGTCGTTTAGTAGGTCTACCCATATTCAAATAAAATCAGTTATAGAACTTCAAAGTCACTAAAAAGCGAGAAATAAAAAAATTTTGACAAAATGTAAACCCGACTTCAAAAACTAATTATTCTAAAATCAAAAATGCACTAAAAAGTAAGAAAATAATTGCATATGCTTGTGCCAATTTTAGTTCACCTAAGCAAAAATTTTTTAAATATATATGTACAATTATTGTTATTTTTGGAGGCGATTGTTATTTTTCCATTTTGTCAAAATTTTTTTTATTTTCGAAATATAGTTTCAAATTATATTTTTTGATTACCACATTCTATTAATTTGTATATAATAATAATAATAATAATAATATTTTTGTATTCAATAATAACATACAAACGCTATAGAACAAGTCAAATAAGTACACACAAATGAATAAAAGATAAAATACAATACAATAAACACAGTGTAGGTACATAAAATTTTTATAAAACAAATATTAATTAAGAAATTCGTCAATAGAATATATTGTTTTTTCGACTACAAATTGTTTAAAATTTCTTGTGAAGCTTTTTAATTTTAATTTACTCATGTCATTTGGAATTTTGTTGTACACTTTTAGACAAATGTGTGTTGTACTCTTGGATATCAAAGCCAAACGTGTATCAGGTATTACTAGATTTATTTTAAAGCGTGTATCATGGTTGTGTATCCTCTCTTGTTGGGCAACCAGGTGATAGTGGCACTTCACAAAACATGCTGCTTCGTAAATAAATAAACTCGGTAAAGTCAGAATTCTAAGCTTATCAAAGTGTTCTCTGTACGAGTTTCTGATCCTCAATCTTAGTATGGCTCTAATGCATTGTTTTTGCTGCACAAATGCTTTATGACTATTAATAAAGTTTCCCCAAAATATGATCCCATATCTCAGCCGAGACTCAATGAAGATAAGATAAGATCTCGACTGAAGCCATTTGTCTTGATTGCGGAAGTAAGAAGCTCAAAGAGCTTAGTCTATTGCAGAGTAAATCCACATGATGCCTCCAATTCAGTTTCGCATCAAGATAGAGTCCCAGGAATTTTATTAGATTTTCCATGATATTGAGATGGAAGTCTCTATCTCCAATGGTTACGTTACTTAGATTATCAGCTTTAAACGAAATTGCCTGTGTTTTGTCCAGATTTAATTTCAGACAATTGTCGCTGAACCATTGGTGTATAGATCCTAGAACAGAGGTGGGCGTAGACGACTCGCCGGAGTCGAACGGACTCTCTATAAGCTGGGTGAGAGTAAGTAATAAAGATATGTTTTGAAGTAAGACGGAACGATGTTTCAATACAGGTTGTCCTACCGATTATCGCCCAATAATTTATTCAATCAATTTAGAATTAGTTTTATAAAATATTTATTGTTTAAAAAATATATTTTACAATACGGAGACATACACCAAAAAACATAATAATAATAATAACAATAATAATAATAATAACAATAATGATGACAATAATTACAACAACAACAACTATATGTATTCCCACTTTATGTAAAATTTAACCATTTAAAAATTAGTAACAAATTACCAAACCCGCCCACCCACCAAGCTTTATCATTGGCATCTTTTTTATATCCACTGTCATCAAATTCCCATGACACTATACCCCCTACTAAGAAAAAATAATTAAATCAAATAAATAATTGTTTATTAGTTCTCCGATATGAATAGTTTAGGCAAATTATTCGGAATTTCCTAAAATCTAATTCTAAAATCTAAACTAAAGCTAAATCGTCAAAAAATTTACAAGCGGTAAATCACCAGCCCCAAATTACCAGCCCAAAATTCCTGAGTATGTATTCAATGTATTGTATAGTTTGAATAATAGTGACCATAAAAAATAGTTGGTATTGTTATATTTTTTTTCCTAAAATGTTTTAATTAAAAAAAGAAAATAATAATAATTGGTAGGTACCCTATATTTACTCTATCTCTCTTCCTACCTCTCACTCAGAGCCCAGCGCAGTCAAGGTCTGCCCACCTATGTCCTAGAACATGGATAATTTCTAGCTTGATGTTCGTTGAACTGGAGAACCTCATCATAATGGACGAATCATCTGCAAAGAGCACGCTTCTAAGATTTATTATCTTCGGTAGATCGTTTATATAGATATTAAAGAGCAACGGTCCAAGTATCGAGCCCTGCGGCACACCAGCATCCACTTGGAGCCAATCTGAGGAAACTGCACTACTTATGGAAACACTTGTAAAAATACACTCCACTACTTATAAATATATGTATGTGTTGTGTATGTGTGTATATGTATTTGTTCTATAATAAAAGCAAACCGGTTTTTTGTCCTGATTATACAAGACAATACTGGACCTACCTTAAGGACGTCCAGCACTGTGTTATATAATCAGGACAAAAAACGATTTGAAAACCGTTTGATTTTATTATAGAACAAATATATAAACACTCGTATACAACACATAGACAAATTCACTGTTCATATATTTACAAAATATTGAAATGATGAAAAAAAAATTTTAACTTTTATATTTCGAAAGCAAAACAGTAACACAGGATTTAAAAAAAAATTTATATAATAAATATTTATCTTTACTCTCCTAGTTTTTTTTTTAAATTCTGTCGAGTATTTTTTCTAATACAACAGATAATAGTTGGACGGGCATGAAGTTTTACATGCTTCTAATGAGAGAGAGTGAGAGAGAATTATAACTTTGATATTAATTATCTCGCGTTCTACACGATAAAAAATTTTGAAACTTCGGGATTTATTAGAAAACGTTATTTTTAGCCTGTGAAATGAGCAAAATCTATCGAAATGTGGTGGTATGCTGGAACATCCTTAAGTAAAACATAGTTATACATTTTTTTAAGTAGAAGATAATTTTATGACTTGAAGAACTTAAATGAACTAGGAGAGAAGAAATTCATCTACACTGGATTAATCCAGGTTCGTTAAAGATACCCCCGAATTACATACTTTACCGTTTGAGCAGTGTAAACGTACGTGCGTGACATCATCATATTATGATATTGAGACTATATTGAGATTATAAGATGAAACACAAAAATACGTTGTCAAAATATTCATGTGATCAAAATTGTGTGATGGTTGACACATTGTATGATCAAAGTAAATAAGAAGTAAAAATTATATGTGGTGACATAGGAAAGATATAGATCAAAGGTGCTATAATACTTGACCTTTTTTATTCTATAGTAAAAACAAATGTGATGAAGTTTGTACGATATAATAAAATCTTTCAAGATTTACTTATTAAAACAACAAAGTTGTAGCTATAAATAACATATACAGCACCATGACTACTTTAATACAAATGTGGTTAGTATTTATTTCAATTTTGCGTTGTTAACTACGCTATCGAAACAAAAACGATACATTTTTGTTTCCTTATTGTTTTGTTGTTACTTTTGTACCATTTTTAGAACATAAAATTTATTAACATGAATTCTTCTTTACTCATAGTGATTTTTTTTTTTGAAGCATGCTCGCTACTCTTTGATGACGTCATGCTCGATCTCAGTTCTTGCTAGAGAATTGTACGACTATTTTTTATCAATTGAATGTGTTTATGATAATTTATTATTAGGTTTACTGTCAGTGTCAAATACTTAAAAAAAAAGGGGCGGTTGATTGACTAAACTGTCGTCGTATGGACAAGAACGAAGTAACCGGCTATGCTTGAGAAGGTTTTCTGCAGTTTCCTTCGCGAACTTCTGATGAATATCGGCATAGTTCCTATCATAGTCGGCTACAGCCGTATGTCCTACCAATTTCTAGTCTACTCAAAAATTCCTTCCACTCCACTCACATCCTAAGGCATCACAATTGACTTTATGGTCGAAGTGTAGCCCGTCCAGGGCAGCCTTTACAATCTACCTCTCTTATCAGACTGTTGTTTAAGCATTGTACCTATAATATATTATTTGGTTTCTAAATATGTCCGTCAACGTAAAAGAAATATTATTAAGTAAAAATGGAAATAAAATTGAATGTGATAGCAATACACTTTGTTTTACTATTATCGAAGCAGGTAATAATATACACATGAAATTTATAATTGTAATTATAATTAAAGCATCTTCTTCATCAGAACTTTCTGATCATGATAATAGTTCCAACAATATCAACATTTGTAGGTCTGTCGACGCCATATTGCACTTTACTATTGCTCGAACCTTTCTAGTCAGAGTAAGACGGAGTGCTCTTTATCGTCAATCGAAAACGAAAAACTCAGTGCGAGCAATCTATAATAGTCAATCGAACCTACATTTTATGCTTAGAGTGCTCTCAGTGAGCACGAGAATTAGTTGTATAACAGTTGCTACGCCCATTATAACATATGCTGCTGTAGTGTGGTGGCAAAAAGTTAATCAAATAACAGCATGCAAAAAGCTATCCAGGATCGAAAGACTGGCCTGTTTGTGCATTACTGGATCCATGGGAATAACACCCACAGCATTGTAATAATAGGTAAAGCGAGATCCAGCGCCTGGAACTCGCATATAATTGGATTTAAAATAAACAAATTGGAAATGCAAGGATCGTGGGAAATGCAAACATCAATTATCTCAGACCTCGTTTTGGAAATGGGCAAAGATATGCTTCCCAAAATATACTCCTTCTCAAAACTTTCACTGTAGTCTGTGATAGGGGCATGTGGACGGAAAGGGAACCAACCTATTTCATGAAAGGAATCGTCTGGTATATAGACGGATCCAAAACTGAAGAAGGGAGCAGGGCAGGAATCTACGGTGAGAGCAAACCTAAAGCAAACATAAGCCTTAACTTGAAGAAATATGCCACGGTCTTTCAAGCAGAAGTCATAGCCATACTGGCTTGCGTTCGTGAGAACCTACGTAGAGGCTACATAAACCAGAACGTATGTATTCTCCGGACAGTCAAGCTGCCTTGAAAGCTTTGCCTGGAACTGAGGTCATCTAAAGGGTAGTTAACGATTGTCTGGAGAAACTGTTGGGGCTGGCAAAACAAGGTTAAATTGATCTGGGTGCCGGGTCACAGGAAACGAAAAAGCAGATGCCTTAGCAAAGAAGAGAGTCGGAATGCCTTTCATAGACCCAGAGGCTATTTTAAGAATTCCAAGCACTGCATGTAAACATGTGATCAAAGAGTGGTTAAATGCTTAACACCGTAATCACTAGGAAAAAGTACCGCGGAAGAAGCTCGGAAAAATACTGCTTCAGAGTGCAACCAAGAGGCTATCTCTCGATGCGCTGAAGCTGAGCAGGAGGCAAGTGCGGAGGGTTACCGGATTCATTACCGGGCGTTATCCCCTACGGAAACATCTTTAACTGCGAACACATACATAATATTCGGTGCATCTCACCCCGAATATATGAACCTTCAGGAAGACCTCATCAGCAAGCTCCTGGCTATTGCCAACATATAAGAGAAGTGAATCTCGTCGGACTGAAGTAGAAGGGGGAGCACAATGGACCATAAGGTCGAAGTACAATACTTTTTAGACCTCAAGATGTATCTATCTATCTATCTAACGCTTTTAGTTTTTGAGATATTTGCTAAAACTAGACCTTTTTGTTTGGTAGCTTTATTTGTTAATTCCGTTTGCAATTATTTATATGCGAATATGAAACTTTCGCAAATTTTTGAGACATATCTCCGAATCAAATGAGCCCTCCGCTATATTTTAGTTTATATAACTCTAATTACCACGTTTTTCAACTATCCTAGTTATCCAATAAAAAAAAAACACGATTTGTTTTATTATTTCATTATAAATATAAAAACTTTCTGAATCAATATTATTTTTTGGTATTTGAAAGCCAAGTTCGTTGATAAGTTAGAATCGATCAAGGAGGAAAGCGTGTTTAAAGGGGACTTTATAAAAAAAATTTTGTATTTATAATGGCAACGTTTATCGTGTTTACATATTTTAAATTTGCCATTTTCATGACATTGAAAAAAATCGAAATGAATAATTATAAGACAAGTGTTAATTTAGACGTAGGAGGCGGTCATTTAGTACTTCATACCTTGATCTCCGCGTCCCTTTACAATGTTACAATGAAGTCATCCCTCCACCGGTAATGTTCAGGTTTATTTTACAAAATGTAATTAAATGTAAAGGAAAGCTAACTTCATACATCGTGTCGATGAACTATACTATAATTCAAAATAAATTATGACGTCACAATATAAAACTCTATCCCCGACCTCCAAACGAGAACGAGTCCAAGTGGCCGAGCGGTCTAAAGCGTTGTATCTGGGCAGAATGCATACTTGGAAACTGGGAGGTTATGGGTTCGAATCCCGACATCGACAGTTTTTCAATTATTAGGTTAAAAAAAGAGGGCGGTAAATCGACTAAACTGTCGGCGTATGGACAATACCGAAGTAACCGGCTATGCTTGAGAAGGTTTTTTGCAGTTTCCTTCACGAACTCCATATAAATATCGGCATAGTTCCTATCATAGTCGGCTGCAGCCACATATCCTACCGATTCCTAGTCTATACACATAAATTCCTTCCACTCCACTCACATCCTCACATTCTTGGGCATCACAATGGACCTTATAGTCAAAGTGTAGCCCGTTAGGACAGCCTTCACAATCTATCTATCTATCTATCTATCCAAAAGAGAATTGATGTATTTATTTTGAGGAAACTCAGAATTTGTGTGACGAAATTTTATAACTTTGTTTTGCAAAATTATTAGAATTACATATATTATAAATGATAACTGTGTATTTCTAGAGAACTTTTTACATTTAGCTTGGTTCAACTTTATTGCAGGGAAGTGTACATTATAGTTTCATTCGAAACAATTCAAAGAAGTTATTGTTCAAGAAACGAGAATAGAATCACCATCTTTATTCATTTTATATACATGTTTTACTAAATGTGTTAGCCAAATCTTATTCTACCTAACAGAGAAAGGATACTATTACCCACTTAGACAACTGCTTCCATGAACTTATTTCAGAATTAAGGACGTTCCAGCACTGTGTTAAGAAATCAGTACAACAAACCGGTTTGATTTTATTATAGCACCAATACATAAACACACATATACAACACATAGACAAAAACAAATGTACAAAACATATACAAAATAATGTTATGTTGAAGAAAAGGAATAATTTTAAACTTTTAGGTTTCAAAAACAAAACGATAACAAACAATTTTTTTTTTAAATTTACGTAATAAATATTTAGCTTTTCCTAGTTTTTTTTTTAAACATCTGTCGAGTATTTTTTCTAATACAACAGATAATAGTTGCGCGGCCATGAAGTTTCACATGCTTCTAATGAGAGAGAGTGAGAGAGAACGATAACTTTGATATTATCTCGCGTTCTAAAGGGTCAAAAATTCTGAAACCTCGGGATTTATTAGAAAACGTCATTTTTAGCCTGTGAACAAAAAAAGCAAAAGCAAAATCTGTCGAAAAGTGGTGGTATGCTGGACCATCCTTAAATGAATATATATTTAAAATATTGTAAGTAGTTGAAAATTTATAAAAATTATTTTTTTGTACACTTCCTGTTGATACAAGAGCGTTATTAAGAGATTGAACAAGGGATCATCTAAGTTGAAACACTGTGGGAGCTTAAGAACCGCCAACATATATTGAATGTATGATGTATATAATATTTATGAAATGTATTAAAGAATATAAATAAATTTTGTTAAATAAGTTTACCAAAGATATTTTTGTTTTAAAAATGTCTAGACAACTTAATAAAATAAATTACAATCAATTTTTTTTTTAAATTTTTATATTTATAAATTTGTATTAATTAAAATAAATGAACGTCACAACTCCATCCGATTTACAAATTCCGTATCCACATCGGCAAAAGTACTTTTCGTCCATTTGATTATTTAATATTAATTCTACTCATCAAATTCGACACGCAGAAGCCACGCAAATTTTCTTGAAAGATGTGAATAAGAGATAAATTGGGGCAAAACAATTTTTCTACAACTAAATCTCGTAAAATTTTTCCATTTTCCATTACTTAGCCGATATTGCCCATTAACGAGAACATGGTTTTTCAATACCAGAATCCTATCGCATGCTAAACTTTTTTCTGATCGAACTAGAACCATTAACTGTTTAGTACGTACAGACACGTATGTCTGTGCGTGTTAAAAATAAGTTAAACCAATAAGGCAATAACAACCCGTATATTGTTTTGAGCTAAGTTTAGACTACGACACTATACACCGTACACTCATTGTATACACCGAGAGTCTATGTGTGCACACGAGTGTCTCTAATTGTGACATTTATTGTGACACCTTACTTAGTGTCGAATCAGCGGCTGTGTGAAAACCTTGTGTCCAAATGTCTCTTGTGGCGTCTCAGTTTTCAAACTGATTCATTTCAAAGATTCCATATACAGATTATATAAACAAAAATTTGTTAAGCAGGAGCTGCTTCAACTTAGCGAATTTGCTTAGAATACATAAATCACTCTCTAGCAGTTACAATTTTAGTGTAAGGGAAAATGGGGCAAACGTCAAGGGGAAAAGGGGGCATAAAGAAAGAAGAAAACACAAAATATAAAATATCTCTCTTAGTATTAGAACAATCGAAAAATGCATAAGGAATAAAGATGCAGAAAATCATGTTTGCTACAATTCATCACCTTATCATTTTTGCTCAAACTCTAATGTGTACATAGATGTTGAGGAATTTAATTTTCAATCTTAAACCGTCAATATTTCTGTAAAGATTGGGGAAACAGAAAAAATGATAACAAAATTACAGTAAAACATAGTACCTACAACTTTACTTCTTATAAATTTTTCGATTCTTCGAATATTAAGGAAGATATGCCAAATTTTGTGTTTCCCCCTACCTTTAAATCCTCCTTTCCCCTTATTCGATTCTACCCATAGGTAGGATCGATGGACAATTGCAAAAATTTTGAAGTCGGTACGAGACCAATAGCTCTATTTCCTTCAGGAAATTCGCTAAAAAATATTATTACATAACAACAACAAAAAATTACTATTGTGAATCGTTTATTTATTTACCTGAAGCTAAATATCTCAATGTTAGTGCTAATCGTTCACCTGGAGTAATCGACAATCTCATTCGAGTATCTTTTTTTTTTATTTGTAAGAGAAACGTTTACTAATAACTATTCGAAATCGTTATATTTCATTCGACGGGAGTTTCGTAAGATTTAGGATTTTCTTCGCAACTCATTAAACAATATATGGTAAACTCCAAATTCTTGTCTTTTTTTAATCCACTGGTGAACCCAAATACTTCTTTTGCGTTTACGTCGTTGTTTAATTACAATATAGCAGCAAAAGCGGCCGCACGACGCTTATTCATGATGATCGAACTCTAACTTTTTCGTTCATTTTATACATTTGTGTCTGGATAGTGTCCAGACATGAAAAATCTGTTAAAGTGTGAACAATAACGAAATTTATGTCCGACATTTGTGTCGCAAGTTCTGCCGTAGTTTAAACTAAGCATTTACTATTTTTTTTGTTTTGAATTTTTAGTTTTGTTTTAAAGGGTTTGGTTCCCCATTGGTCCCATTGGCACCAAATCGCATTCTGAGGGGATGCCCGGGAAATCGAGGAAAATCCTCATTTTATATGTGATAACCGATTTTTGCGAATTTTTTTTTTTTTTTGTAAGGGTATACTCATTTATAATAGGAAAATAAGAAAATTTTTTTAAAAACCGACTTCAAAAAACTTTTAAAAAAAAAACCGACCCCAAAAAAAAAACAAAATGCATGTAAAAAAAATGAAAATCTGTTATGAAAAATGCACTAAAAATTTAAAAAAAAAAAAAAAAAACGGATTAAAAAAAAATGTGTTATAAAAAAATGCAATAAAAATTAAAGATTTACCTGGATGGAAAATTTCAATTTTGTATAGTCTTTGCGCGATATATTTAAGTTTTCGATCATATTTATGTGATACAAATGCCATGAAAGCATAATACGACAAAATAAACCATATTTTGACATAATGGAAACCCGACTTCAAAAATCAAATATTCTATAACAAAAAACGCACTAAAAAGTAAAAAATAATTGCATATTCTTGTGCCAATTTTAGTTCATCTAAGCAAACAATTTTAAATATATATGTACAATTATTGTTATTTTTGGAGGCGGTGTCCAAAAGTTATGTGAATTTCTCTATGCTGACACCGCCTCCAAAATAACAATAATTGTACATATATATTAAAAAAATTTTTGCTTAGGTGAACTAAAATTGGCACAAGAGTATGCAATTATTTTTTTACTTTTTAGTGCATTTTTTGTTATAGAATATTTGATTTCTGAAGTGGGGGTTCCATTTTGTCAAAATATGGTTTAATTTGCCGTATTATGCTTTCATGACATTTGTATCACATAAATATGATCGAAAACTTAAAGATATCGCGCAAAGACTATACAAAATTGAAATTTTCTATCCAGGTAAATCTTATTTCAATGAATTGTAATATAAATTTGATGAAGATTAATGATACAGATGTAGAGTTGTTCTTTGAATTTATATATCACTTCATAAAAACAATAAATTTAGTTAAAAGAGTTAAAAGACAGCCACTTTTATCTCATTTTTGAAATTGGTTAAATTCAAGATTTCGAGCGTTTCCAACCGTATTCTTTGATGTTAAAATCTTGTTCAAGCTTGACCGATAATGTTTTTATTAAATTACATTTACCCCATAAAAATAATGTCAAGGGTAAGTTGATATTATCTTTATGATAAAAAAAGTTTAAATAAATTTATTAAATATGCATAAGAACGAGTGACCTGAATACAAAAATAAATTTCCCTTCACAATGTTAAAAAAAAAAATCCCATTCTATGTTTTGATAAGTGAAAAGGATTGTGTAGGAGTGGTCCTGTATATGTTAGACAGTTATAGATGATACTTGAATTTATTTCAAGAGACAAAAAATAGAGAAAAAAAATTCGCTAAAACATAATAGAAAATTATCATATAAAAAAATATAATTAATTAGTCCATGCCTTGTATGAGTTCATTATATTATTAGAGTTTTTATCCTATATATATATATATATATATATATATATATATATATATATATATATATATATATATATTAGTGATGTATATATATATATATATATATATATATATATATATATATATATATATATATATTAGTGATGTAACGAATATTCGCATTCGCATTCGTATTGTTTGGCAAATGTATTTTACAAACAAAAAGGAAATTATATATGGATGGATATGGAATGATAATACAACTGATAAGATTTATTAACTTTCAAATTTTGCCCCAATTCCTAGAACAATTATATGTATTTTATAAATACGTATTTCGACTACTGAGGTGGTCATCATCAATATGAATTAGCTAATCGTAACTATCTCTGGAATATGGAGTGAGAGATATGTTGCTTGTTGCCAATTTGGTGCGTGCATTACCTATATTGAATAAGAAAATGACGTGATTTTTGGTAATTTCGTGATTTCACATACCACTAGTGGTCCTTCCTTTGCGAGAGTTTTTATCACACAACTTGCATTTTACATTTACAGCGTCATAAATTGTGAAATAAGTCCAAACTGTGTTAACATGTGCTTTACTCATGTTTTTATATCACTTTGTCACTTTTGAATAACAGTTAAATTTGACAAATGCAATAATACTAAACTAATCTTAAATCAAAACAGAATAAATTAAACAAATTAAAATCGAATGTGTTGTGTATGTGAACAACTTGTGTTGCGTGATTAACTTCGTTCATTCAACCTGTATTGGCTGGGCTCAAACATGGCATGACACGAAATGTCAAACCTGTCTAACATTTTGCGCGCGCTTTATTTGAAAGTTAACATTCGCATTCGCGAATATTGGAGATATGATATTCGCATTCGCGAATGTGACAAATCCAACATTCGTTACATCACTAATATATATTTAATATATTTATAATTTATACAAATAGATTATTGTATAAACATTGATCGCCAATTTAATTTTTTTGGTATAGGTGTTCACAAAAGGCTATAATTAGTCCATTTCCGCTTATCTGCCAGACTGCCAGCCCGTTTATCAACAACAAAAAATAAAAAATGTTCATTTTTTGTAAATGATTCAATTTTTGTTTGAAACTCTTCTTCGTTACTGAATAAATTTGCCACAATTTCAGCTCAAACATCTGTAATAACTCTTGATTACAGTATATAATATAGCACCATCATACACTACTTTTCACTTTTATACATCTGTGTGCGTGTTAAAAGTACTACAACCAATCTATGCATTGATAATTAACTCAGTTTACACCCGGTATTTAAGCAATTAATTCGTTAATTGTTATTTTTACTTGTTTAATATTAGATATATCTTTTTCTTTTTAAAGTCGTCGTTAAAGTTAGGCACTCTGTTCTCGTGGATTCTGTTTTCTAAACTGTGTGTACGTATAATTGAAATTGTGGATATTCTGAAACTTTAACGAGAAAGAAAATTAAAAATTTTCGTTCTAATTGATTAGAATCATGGTTTTTTTCGATTTCGAAATATTCGAGAGACCGACGATAGTACTGTCTTTCAATCTCTATAGATTTTAATTTGTAAAAATGTACTAATCACAAAGCAGTAAATCATTGTGCGTGGTAATTATTGAATTTTTTCTAAATTTTTAATTTCTTATCAAACATATCAACCGACGAGAAATAATTACTATTTTTAATCAAGAACAAAAAACGATTTTTTTAAATTGTATTTTTTCAGAAAAATCTTAAACTGTAAAGACGAGACGAGACGTCACCAAATTTTCCCAAGTGAATACAATAAAACAGACATGGTCTGCTCTGCTCTTGTCTTGTCTCGCAACATCATTGCAGGAAATGGATGATTTGGATTATTAATTACGAAATGAAAAGCATGAAAGATGAACCAAAGATAACAGAAATTCTGAATTTATTGATGTTTAGAACTATTGGGATCGGTATAAATTTGGTGAGATTATGTAAAGAAAGTAATTATTAAAATAATATTAATAATATTATTATTATCTGTTGAATTTTATTTGAAAATATACAACATATGATAAGAAAAGGCATTCTTAAATGAATAATTTAAAATTTCTTAACTGATTAAGATGGTGAAAAAATTGAAGATCATATTCATACTGAACAAAAATCTCAATGATATCCTATTTCCAAAGTTTTATTAAACTTGCTTTTAAAAATAAAATTCTTCAATGGGTGAGTGTACAAAAGAAAAAAAGCATAGAGAGTTGGGGAAGTAAAGTGAAACAAATACTTCGAGAGTTAAATATGGAGGATGAAATTTGGCAAGTCTTAGATAGAGAGTATGTTCTTTGTGAAAAAAAATAAAAGAGTGGGGACTTATAAATATGATGCAAGATATTGATCAAAAATCTTCGTAATCCTACTTCAAAAGCCTGGCACACTACGACAAAGGTGCAAGATATACACATAATCTGGAGTGGAGAAGATAGTTGGCAGCATTTAGGTTAGGTAATTGGAAGTACACAAACAAAAAAGACATGTATGGGAACAGGATATGTTTAATTTGTGATCAAAATCTAGAGATAGAAGTACATCTGATCTCAGAGTGTATAGGATTAGAAGAGCTAAGGGCAACAATTTAAAAAAAAATTTTTTTTGTTCAAGTGTCTGAATCAAGCTGAGTCGAATCACTCGTTTTCAATACCTACCCCTTTTTCATCTCAATTAAAATTATAAATATTATTGGTACAGTTCCGGAAGTTGAGATTTTTTTTTAGAAAATTTCTTGCTCTTTAAAAATATTTTATTTTATTTCCGAAATCTACAAACTCAGCTTTGGGCACAACCGTGCTCTAGATTGTTTTTGAGATATTAGCAAAAAAATAAACCCCTTTTTTTATTTTTTACTAAATTGTTTGTTACTTTTGCAATTTTTTTACGCGGGACTTCAACTTTTTCATAAGCTTTCTAGATACGATTACGAATCGAATGACATCTTGGTATAATTTTCTGAGAATTTGAAACGGAATTAGAAAAAAGGTTCATTTTTACTAGTCTAAATAAAATACTTTAAAGCTTGTATGAAGCAAATGTATGCAACTATTACCACGCCATCGAGATCTCGTCTTGATAAGGTATTGGAAATTAAATTATTTTATTATTATGATTTCAAAAACAAATAAATAAAAACACGTTCTTGGGACAACTAATGTTGAAAATTGTCCCAAATCAATTACGTCTATTTAATTGATTTCATTGTTTGTATGGCTGCCTTTCGATTATATTATACCAACGGAAGTTACTAGCATTTACTTTATTTGGCATTTAAGTAATATGTATGAACATTCTCGGACATCAAACCCTTGATATGGACCACTAACATAACATCTCAGGTAGCTTAACAGTAGAGCTAGAGGTCCAGAATGCTACAGGTGGTGGGTTCGATACCCATTCTAGATGTGTCTGATTATTGATATCAAGCATTTATCTGATGGCAATGACTGTTATAAATTTAAAGTTTTAACTACGGATTCCTAAAATATTTTTTTTTTAAATTTAATTATTATGAAAAAAAAAATGGTATGATTAGAATTGTGTAATTTAAAAATGAGGTTATGATTGTAGAAATGGGGTTACGTTCTAGATTGAGTACCGATGAATGATTTTATCCGAGTAAACCACTAAGGAATTATTTTAATTATTTTTCTTTTTGAAATTAAAATAATGATGAATATTTCCTAGAATATTTATTGGGTGTTTCTAAATATTAATGAAAAATTTCGTTGCCTTTCCTATTGTAGAGACATCTTGTACCTAAATATAAAAAATACCATATTTTTTTCTGAATATTTTCGTTTTTACAAGCTTTTATTTTGCTTGCATTGTATGTATGTATGTGCGGTCCAAATCTTGCAAGATGAATTAGAACCATTTCCTCTTATCCTACGGAGTTAACTTTTTACATGTTGGTTCAGTTCCGATGACAATGCATTTTTAGGGACAATAATCGACAAGGGATAAGGGGGGTTTAGAGGGAGTGGGAAACACAAAAATTTGGAGTATTTCTCCTAATATTGAAAAAATCGAAAAAAAACATAAGAAGTAAAGTTGTAGAAAATTAGTTTTATTATAAAAAGGCTATTTTAAAAAATGATTTTTTAATAGAAACTTGTTACATACATTTATAGATACAATTTTTGAGGTTGACACATATAGAAGTGGCAACCTCAAATGTTCGTGGTTTTAATTTTGAATTGTTATATTTGTTAGTTTAAAACCCATCTTTCTAGACGTGTGTTTTCTCACAAATATCGTTTCTGTGATTTATAATCATTAAACACTCATTAATCCTTTGTCATTTTGGTGTGGAACTTATTAGAAACATATTATTAACTCAATAATTTATATTCCAACAAACATTTATACCCAAAGTATCAAATAAATATGTAGTTAAAAATCATTTCTATCAATTTCTAACAAAATCCCAACAATTTCTATTTCATTGAGATGGTAAATATAAAATGGCACAAAGTGATCATCGCTTTTTTATTTAATATTTGTTTATTTGTGTATACTTTCGCGTCAACATAACGATGTTTGTCCAAATTCCTTTCGGTTACGTATGACAAACTGTAGAAGACTTTAGCGTATACTCCGACAAATTTCATTGTCATTGAATATTTAATTAAATTAAATACTGATATGAAAAAATTAACTCGTCAACCAGGAATCGAACCTCGGGCCTCTGGATAACTAGTCCAGTATGCTTCCGCTACACCAAAGACGATTGTGACATGATAGCCAACTTTTTCATATTATTCTAATTTTATATTTATTTAGACAGTATTACTTCTGTTGAAGTGATTTTTATTTATTTAATATTTGTTTATTTGTGTATACTTTCGCGTCAACATAACGATGTTTGTCCAAATTCCTTTCAGTTACGTATGACAAACTGTAGAAGACTTTAGCGCATATTCCGACAAATTTCATTGTCATTGAATATTAAATTAAATTAAATACTGATATGAAAAAATTAACTCGTCAACCAGGAATCGAACCTCGGGCCTCTGGTTAACTAGTCCAGTATGCTTCCGCTACACCAAAGACGATTGTGACATGATAGCCAACTTTTTCATATTATTCTAATTTTATATTTATTTAGACAGTATTACTTCTGTTGAAGTGATTTTTATTTATTTAATATTTGTTTATTTGTGTATACTTTCGCGTCAACATAACGATGTTTGTCCAAATTCCTTACGGTTACGTATGACAAACTGTAGAAGACTTTAGCGTATACTCCGACAAATTTCATTGTCATTGAATATTTAATTTAATTAAATACTGATACGAAAAAATTAACTTGTCAACCAGGAATCGAACCTCGGGCCTCTGGATAACTAGTCGTCAACATCGATATGTTGACGCGAATAAACAAATAAACAAATATTAAATAAATAAAAATCACTTCAACAGAAGTAATACTGTCTAAATAAAAAAAAAATTAGAATAATATGTAAAAGTTGGCTATCATGTCACAATCGTCTTTGGTGTAGCGGAAACATACTGGACTAGTTATCCAGAGGCCCGAGGTTCGATTCCTGATTCACGAGTTAATTTTTTCATATCAGTATTTAATTTAATTAAATAGTTTTTTTAAACAAATTAAAACAATTCCAAGCCTTATATTAGATATATTTATTATATATAATAAAAATGTGTAAATTCTATTTGTTGATTTTTGTAATAAGCATATATAAAATGTTTTTAAAATGTTTTTCGTAAAAATTCGTATAAAAAACAATGTAAATATTTTCATAGTTGTACTTTCCAAATAGAATAAATACTATGTTTCTACTCTGATAATATGACTAATACATATAGCATTCACATACATTAAAGGATCTGTTAAACATAGCCAAGTTCACTAAAAGTGTTTCGATGTGAAACATAAAATATTCAAAAAGTTCAATCTCTTTTTAAATTAGAGAAGTTTTACAAATATACAAGCAAAGTAAACACTAAATCTAATATTGATGTCTTTTGTAATTTTTTCCGGGGAATGAGCCAATCATATTTGGAATCGTATGGACCCATTGAGGCGAATCACGGTCAAAATTTATTCGATTAAATTGACTTCCTCTCCATTTTTAATACGGGAATTTTATAGAAGAAGTAACCTTTTCAAAGATAAGCTCCCTTTGTATTTTTTAAATATCACAATGTGCCGGTTATTTGAAGAATACGCAGTGATATTTGAAAAAAAAATTCGTTACGCAGGAACTGCCTAAACTAAGTGATTTTCCTTACACTCTCTAGCGGTCATAATTTTAGTGTGATCAAAATGAAATATCATATTTGATATGATTTTAGTAGTTGCAGTATTTTCAAGGCCAGTTTTATTACTAAATGGTATAGGTCAAGGGGGAAGGGGGCATAGAGAAAGAAAAAAAAAACAATATATCTCTTAATATTAGAAAAATCGAAAAATTTATGAGGAGTAAAGTTGTAGAAAATTATGTTTGCTACAAATTCACTTCAATTTGTCAATTCAATTCAATTCGTACATTTTTTTCAAACTCTATTGTGAACAGAGATATTAAGAGTTTTAATTTTCAATATTAGCCAAGTAGCCGAGCGGTCTGAGGCGTTATGTTTACTTAGAACTGGGAGGTTATGGGTTCGAATCTCGACATCGGCAGTTAGTCAATTATTAAGAAAAAATAAAAGGGGGGGGGGTTTAATTGACTAAACTGTCGGCGTATGGACAAGAACGAATTAAGCGAATATGCTTGTGAAGGTTTTTTGCAATTTCCTTCACGAACTCCAGATGAATATCAGCATAATTCCTATCAGAGTCGGCTGCAACCACACATCCTACTAATTCCTAGTGTACACACAAAAATGCCTTCCACTCCACTCACATCCTCACATCCTTTGGCATCATTTCGACTTATGGTCGAAGTGCCCACAATATATCTATCTACCTATCTGCAATATTCAATTGTAAATATTCTTTAAATATTAGTGTAACAGAAAAAATGATAAGAAACAAAATTATAGTAAAACTAATTACCTACAACTTTCTCTATTTCCTTTCAGGAAATTCGCAAAAAAAACAGTACAGTGCAGTTTTTTTGGTTTCCACCCCGTCAAGCCCACAGTATTTTCCCGTTTATTTTGATTCTTGATGGAGATAATAACATAAAAAAATTTGTACATATTATGAACAAATGACGATAATTAAGACAAATCGCTCAGACAAATTGCATTCAACCATAAAAATAATGATGATAATTTGTAAAGTACCATAAAACAACTATCAAATATCTTACTCAGTTTGCATCTACTTTTCTATATCTGACGGTACAACTCATATGAGCGAAGTGTGATTTTACATATCTCTATATTCATTTGTTATTTATTTAAGCCGTTACATATATGTTTACTTATTTACTTAACATATTTTCAAATGTATTACTGTAGTTTTTACACAATGCAAAAAATGTATATATTTTTATCTCTATTATTATATATAGATTACAGTATAGTGTATTATGAATGAATGTGTTAACATACAAAAAAATGGTATAGAGTTTTCTCCGAATCTATACAAATTGGGGTTCTCTAATACCAAAAACATCATTTATGGTAATAATGAATGTGGTATGAGTGAATGGGTATGTAAATGCCATATCTCGAGTATAAACAGAGTTGGGAAATTCATAATTTAATTAAGTATTACTTACTTGAGTAAAATTGCCTACGGGAAGTGGGAAACAACGATTTCTTGCAGATTGCGTGCTGTACTATAATAACCAGTTAATGTCTCTGGTTATTAATGCCTTTGGCAATTATTTGCTATTTTTTGCTAAAGCCGTTACCGAGATACAGCGTGCTAGCTACCTTTAGACTTAAGCTAGGTTAAATCAAATTGTACGATAACTATTAGTCATAGAACAAAAGAACAAGTTTGATTTTTTGCTAGGCATAGCTTAGCCAATGTGACAGCATGCATGAAAATTTATTTCTGACAGCTTGATACAGCATGCACCTCCACTCTCTAATCAAATACTAGATTAGGTCCCATGACAAATCTAAAAATATGAAAATTATTTGCTAATTTTTTGCTGAACATATGTGCCTAGCAATTAAACGAAACGAAACCGGAAAAGCTGTGAAATAGCTTCTACTTCACAGCGCCAACACCATAAGTATTACACAGGTTAATACTTTGTACACCTATTACTAAATACTTGCTTCCCAGCACCAACACATTAAGCTTCGTTTAAATGTGACACATAAGCTTCGTTAAGTATTTAACCCGTGGATTTTTTTTCTAAGTACTACTTCAAAGTAAGTGAGGTTTTTTTGACACTTGTTTACTGTAAAATTTCAAATTCGTCCTGGATCTGTTTTTGTATTATCAATTCGTATTTCGACTACAAAGTAGTCATCATCATTATAAATTAGCTAGTCGTAATTTACTCTTTGACAATTAGAAATAGACAGAAAGTCGAGATCAATAGACAAAAATAAATAAATAAAAACTTAACAAAAATAAATTAAAATATAATAAATTTTATTGAACTTACTCTTGTTAAATTTCTTTCATTCAAGTTTACTCTTGTTAACCTTACTCTTATTAAAATTACTCTTATATTGCTTCAGGATATGTTGCTCGTTGCTAATTTGGTGACAGTTTCATTCTTCATTAATATTCTCAAGAGTAATGGAATGAATCCAGTTCTTACCAAAGAAAGTATATATCGAATATAGCACAGGAAATTTATGTCAAATAATCATTTTTTTCTAAATTTTGACAGTTGGAAATGTCATTTTTTATTAGATTTTGTTGATGACATATCTATGGAAACTATAAACTCTACTATCAAGGTGCTTGGAGAAAGAAGAAACACACAATATAAAATATCTCACTAAATATTAGAAAAAATTAAAAATGTGTAAGGAGTTAAATTGTAGAAAATTATGTTTGCTACAATTCATTGCCTCATAATTTTTTTTACAACACAAATGTGTACAGAGATATTTAGGATTTTAATTTTCAATCTTAAACCGTCAATATCTCTGTAAATATTAGAGAAAGAGAAAAAATGATAAGACACTTAATAATAGTAACACTAATTTTCTACAACTTTACTTCTTATGTGTTTTTCCATTTTTTTCAATATTACGAGAGATATACCAAATTTTGTGTTTCCGTCTCCGTCTAAATCCATTTCTTCTTATCGATTCTTGCCATGCTTACCATTAAAATGCTTTGTCATCGGAACTGAACCAACATGTAAAAATTCAATTCCGTAGGATAAGAGGAAGTGGTTCTAATTAAGCTTGCAAGATTTGACCCGCTCATAGATACATACATACATAGATACATAAAGAAAAGCTTGTAAAAATGAGTACGATTGGACGATCTTAAATGGAAAGTACATAGATGGGGATTGGTTAAAATCATTACGTTAAACTGATGAAGTTCTAGAACTAATTATAAAATAATTTTGATATATAATTTTATTTACGACGTCCGTTCAAATATTTAATTGTATGAATCGCTATTATTATTATTATTATTCATGACTTTGCGCTGTCTACCCGAATATAAATAAATTCCGGTGTGTGTACATTGTTAAAAACATAAATTTCAATTAAAATCTCATTTTAAAGTTATTTTAGTTGTAATTATAGAAAAGTTTAAGTATATAGACCAATATAATAAAAGTATGACCACTTTACTGTTGGTTTTATTCACGAACATATAAGATGCAAGAGAATCAAAATTAATATAAGTGTTAATATTTAATCGTTTGTAGGTGAGAACATATCGGTATCACTAATAGTCAAGTAAAATCATTTAGTATTGCTGTTTTGTCTTAATATCTTAATATAGTATTATAAATATGAATTGTCTAGAATAATAGATTGATAGATAGATAGATTGTAGAGGCTGCCTGGACGGGCTACACTTCGATCATAAGGTCCATTGTGATGCCTAAGGATGTGAGGAGGTGATTGGATTGGAAGGAATGTTTGTGTATAGACTAGGAATTGGTAGGATATGCGGCTGAAGTCGATTATGATAGGAACTAAGCCGATATCTGGAGTTCGTGAAGGAAACTGCAGAAAACCTTCTCAAGCATAGCTGAATACTTCGTTCTTGTCCATACGCCGACAGTTTAGTCAATTAATCGCCTTTTTTTTTTAAATAATTGACAAACTGCCGATGTCGAGATTCGAACCCATAACCTCCCAGTTTCCAAGTAGACATACTGCGCAAACATAACGCCTTAGACCGCTCGGCCACTTGGACTAGTAGCCGAGCGGAATAGAATAATATATAGGATATTTAATTGTTTTGTTCCAGGTAACGGTGCCGTGTGGTATAACCTATCGTTTACACTGTGTGAGAGTGAGGGAAAATATTTAACTACAAAAATATTTAATATAAAAACCATATAAAAACAAACACATGTTGTTTGATATTTTTTCATACATCGACTAATTTTAGCGTAAATACGGTGCAGAAAAAAAAAGAACATCTAATTATAAAACTATTATAAAAAAGTCGTGCGTGTATTTTGAAAATATTGGCAAAGAATTAATTGGGAACAATAAGTATAGGGGATAGAACGTAGTAATAGCGTATACCGCGGGTCAATATTTAATACTTTTTTAACATCTATTTAACTATAATGTACGGGGGGGGGAGGTGCCCATACATGCAAAAATGAGGGGGCGAAAAACTTGTGTTCCTACTTAGCTGTGTGGGATATCGTGGGGTATCGAGTAGATCTTTTTTAAATAAAAAATAAAAAAAATTCGTTACGCAGGAACTGGGTCAACTTAGCGAATTTCCTTAGTTTACATACAATAACTCTCTAACGGTTTTAGTCTGATCAAAATAAAATGTTGTTTCTAATATGATTTTGCAAGGCCGATTTTATAAATAAATGGCAAAGGAGAAAGGGGGCATAGAGAAAGAAGAAAACACAAAATATAAAATATCTCTCTTATAATTAGAACAATCGAAAAACGTATAGGCAACAAAATTTTGGAAAAACATGTTTGCTACAGTTCATTATCTAATCATTTTTCTGAAACTCTTAACTTTTAATCTTAAATAGTAAATATTTCTGTGAATATTAGTGAAACAGAAAAAAATGATAAGAAACAAAATTATAGAAAAACTAATTACCCACAACTTTATTTCTATTAAAATTTTCAATTTTTGTAATATTAAGGGAGATACCAAATTTTGTGTTTCCCCCTCCTTCTAAACCCCTTTTCCCCTTGTTCAATTTTACCCATTAACGAATACCAAAAGCGCCTCAAATACCAAGTTTCATTCCAATCGGAATAAAATTGGGACCACTAGAGAGCCCTCAGACATATAAACGTATATATATATATATATATATATATATATACAAATTTTAGCGATAGTGATTGTTAACATCTAATAGGTAGGATCGATGGACATTTGAAGAAATTTTTACGAAATTCCAACATTGGTACATAAAGAATAGCTGCAATTCCTTTCAGGAAATTCGCTAACAATTGTGTGAATAAATCATCTACCTTTTCAAATACTTAAAGCGGCATGAAATACACTCTCAAAAAGGATTTTTTTAAGCACGGGCAACACTGAGTATTATTTTTTTAGTTGTGGTTTATAACTGATGAACGTTTGTTTTATTACCATAATTAAACCAACCCCTTAATGCTTTCAGTGTTTTTGGAAATATTTTGTTAACACTTCAAGCAATGGAAATACAATGTCTGATTTACAATAAATAATAATCATCGTCAGATTTATGCACATGGATATGATTCATTCTTCTAATAGACCTTAGTTCGCCTTATGATAGGATTTATAATGTCATGAAGCTAAATGACTCATTGTTTTCCTCATATCAAAAGATTTGAGGAAAAATATGTTAATGTCGTACATGTAATCATGTGTACTTCCAAAATAAAACAAACATATATATTTTTCATTGCCAAGGATAACAGAAAGCCGTTTAAATGAAGACATTCAACTAACAAATATTTAAGGATGATTCTCTGGATTTCCGCATCATTAAAACAAAGTAAATATTCAATTTTGGCTGCGTTAAGCACGATTGTTTACTAAATAAACTTGAACACATGGGTATACTTGGGGGAACACATGGGGCGTTGGCTTGGACTTATTTCGCTCCTATTTAAATGGTAGACTGCACTTTGTAGTCCTGCGTGAAAATCATTCAATTTATATATCAAACAAGATAGTCAGTTCCATTGCTGTTCCTCAGGGAAGTATTTTAGGTCCAATTCTGTGCCTTTTATACATAAATGACCTAATTAATTTCATGAACAAACATTTTCATATAAACATCGTTATGTACGGGGACGATATTTCACTGATTATAAAGGCTGAAAATCAAGACGACGTAATCACAAACTCTAATTTGGTAATTGCGGAAATGACTCATTGGTTTAATGCCAATGGTCTATTCTTAAATGCCAGTAAAATTAATACGTTCATTTTAAGACTCCGCTAAATAGAAGCGAGATAAGCTGTTTATACAAAAAGATTCACATATAAAATTCCTCGGCATTACCTTAGAAACCAGTTTAACATGGTCGAAGCACTGCCACGATATGATTCGTTGATAATATTATGCCTATGTGTACTCTAGCATTAAGTTTGGAATTGTGTTTTGGGGAAGCTCCTGTTACTCACAAGATGTGTTCATAATGCAAAAAAGGATCATCAGGCTGTTAGCTAATGCAAATCAACTTGTTTCTTGTAAACCTTTTTTCCAACGATTTATTATTCTACCCTTACCGTGCGTTTATATTCTAGAATGTCTATTACTGACAAAAAAAACATTTTAATCTCCTTGAGCAGAACAGTGTGTAACACGATTACAACACACGTCATCGAAATGACCTAAGAGCACCGCCACACAATCTTACATTATATGAACAACATCCCTTTTACTGGGGACCAAATTTTATAATAGGTTGTCTGAGAATTAAACACATATCTGAGCTTAAACTATCTAAAACTGCCTGTAAGGGATTGTTACTCGAGGGATGTCATAATGATTTTAAGGATTTTTTGTTAAGATCTTAAAATTTTGTTGTTGTTTGTTGTATTTTCTTGTTGACATGACTTATATACTTGTTTGTATAATCTAAAAAGTCGAATAAATATTATTATTATTATTAATCGGTGTTCGTTACGATGACAGACCAAAACCTGAGCAATAGGCATACGCTTCGAGGCTTTTGTGCTGTTCTATAATAATTTGTAAAAAAATTCCTGATAAAAAGTTTTTGGTACGAGTATTATTTCAAAAATATATTTTATTAGTTTTGAAATTAAATTTTCTCCATTTTGTAAAATGGCAGTTGTTGTCAATGCAGAAATAATAACTCATTATATAAAAAATGTAAAATATTTACAATGAAATAATAACAACATACATTGTTACTGAAACAAATTACTGAACGCTATTATACTTCCCTAAGGTATGAATTAAAAGTGTATTTTTATAGAATTTGATAGAGCTTTCACACATAATTGACATAAAGCTCTAGTGAACTGTACAAAACAACAAAAATAGATGAAAATAAAATGTTCGACTAAACAAACCTGTAGGGTAAATATTTTATCATTAAATCATCCAAAATATGAGCTTTTTATCAAATAGTATTAATGAACGTATGACAAAATAAAAACAAACATTTTTGTTTTAAACAAAAACATTACACATCACATTATATACAATCATTAAATTCATTGGTTCCATTATTTTTACAAATAATGGTAGACATTTTCAACAGAATATTTATATATGCCGTGCTCTCAAAGTGAAGTTGTGGATTGCCCTATAAGAAATACATCCATTTGCATCTTATCTGTTTCCACTAAATTTGTTCAATTAATTTAATATTTGTTTATTTGTGTATACTTTCGCGTCAACATAACGATGTTTGTCCAAATTCCTTTCGGTTACGTATGACAAACTGTAGAAGACTTTAGCGTATACTCCGACATATTTCATTGTCATTGAATTTTTAATTAAATTAAAAACTGATACAAAAAAATTAACTCGTCAACCAGGAATCGAACCTCGGGCCTCTGGATAACTAGTCCAGTATACTTCCGCTACACCAAAGACGATTGTGACGTAATAGCCAAGTTTTTCATATTATTCTAATTTTTAATTATGTTGACGCGAAAGTATACACAAATAAACAAATATTAAATAAATAAATCACTTCAACAGAAGTAATACTGTCTAAATAAATAAAAAATTAGAATAATATGAAAAAGTTGGCTATTACGTCACAATCGTCTTTGGTGTAGCGGAAGCATACTGGACTAGTTACCCAGAGGCCCGAGGTTCGATTCCTGGTTGACGAGTTAATTTTTTCATAATAGTATTTAATTAAATTAAAAATTGTTCAATTAACTTTAATTATTCTGTGGAGAATGACAACTTAATATACTACTTTTTTATATCTGTAATAATTTATGGTTACCAGTTCTTTAAAAACAGATGACAACACACAGTTTTAGGCTTGATTTCATTTTTACAATGGTATACGGAATTTTCCTGCTGACGATGATTGCGTTGCATTCGAAATAACGGTATCTAGGCATAAGTATTATGTGTATTTTTTATTATATTTTTTAAATAAACTTTCGAATATATAATTTTGTTGGAGTATTGTGATGCACGTATCAATGATCTTGATCAATTCTGCCCATTTACTTGGCTAAACAACCACCACGTCACATTCCGTCCAATAATAAATTTATTAAAATCGAAGTATTAAATAAAGTTTATTATAAATCGAAATTCACTATTCTATAAATTCTATTATATTTCATTCATTCGTAGAATTTTTCCAAAAATCGGAGGAAACGCTCTCTAGCCAGAGAACAAAGTACTTTAAAGAAAAAGTTTTTGTACAAAAGTTACGAATTTTTTTCCGTAGAATACGAATATGCAATAAAATATATTGGTTTCCATTTAAAATTTTGAATTTAGACCTCATTTTACCCTTGTAGGATTTCTTTGGAAAAATTGTTAAGGATCATCATTTGAAAACTTTTAGTTAGAACCACCTGAAAAGATTTATTATGCCGTGTCCATACTTTCTGGACACCCGATATATTACTAAACTTAGACTAAACATTTACAAATATATACAGACAGATACAGTTGATTTGAAAATATGGTAAAATGAACATAATAATTTGTATAGAATTAAGTTATACAAAAGTTTTACGTACGGTTTTATCATCATATACCATATTACGTAGAAAACCACCCACAACTTTCTTTTTGTTTGAGGTGGTCGAGTAATAAGTAAAAACCATGATTTATAAAGGCCATGTTCTAGGGAGGTTTATATATAGAATGGATATATATATATATATATATATAGAAAGTGTGACTGA
Organism: Nineta flava; assembly: GCA_963920215.1. Classification (NCBI taxonomy): domain Eukaryota; kingdom Metazoa; phylum Arthropoda; class Insecta; order Neuroptera; family Chrysopidae; genus Nineta; species Nineta flava. The sequence goes on along the minus strand of OY986045.1, from coordinate 13,223,165 downwards.
CAAGAAAAATGAGAAAAAAATGTATCATGTCAGAAAGACTTTTCGATTTACATTAATTAATATTTTTAATAAATTTTCGTTCAAGCCAATTAAAAATAGTTTTTTGGAACGTAGTTCTTTAACGCGTCTTACGGTTGGTGTGACTAGGTACAAATCGTCACGTAATAAAATGTGGTATGCTGTATGTGTATTAGTGTGTCTAGTACCTATGCTGTGTGTATAATAAAAAGCCATTTCCACAGAACTATAGTTTAAAAAAATAACTATAATATTATTTTATTAACATTTTGTTTCAATTTTGAAACGTCAATTTTGATTGTCATTTCCATAGAAACAATGAACTATAGTAGCTCACTATAAATCGTTTTATATTGTTGTATTTTGGTGATTAATAAATTGAAATTTTTTGAAGAGACACTGTAGACGGCGTTTCGATAAGCAAAAAATGGAAAAGGATTGAGAGTGAAATTTTAAGAACGCGTCAGGTTTAGGCAGATTTCTTTACACGAGAGAGAAGAAAGATATGAAGTAGACAGAAAAAACAAGGGAGCTATATATTTTGTTTTATTAAAATTTTATTGATTGTCATTTCCACAGAAACTATACTTCTAAAATATAACTATACAATTATTTTATTAAAATTTTGTTTCAATTTTGATTGTCATTTCCATAGAAACTATAAACTATACTAGCACTCTATAAATCAGTATATATCGTTGTATTTTGGCTATTTTTATGAAGTTTGACTTCAACCACGTGTACGTTGCTGTACGCGCATTTTAATTATATGAATTTAGTTGGTTAGGTTAGACGTGAATAATAAAAGTTAAAATAATTTATTTCAAATTACATTTGGAGTAGAAGAAAACGCCTGAGGAACTTCGTTCCTGACGGGGGTCTCCCGACCGCACCCACTTTTTATTTTGCATGAATACTTGCTGAAACTTTTTGTTACATGCAAGAATTCTATAAAATTTTAAAGTTTTTGGAGAAGTCTTTGGCTATATTGTTAGAAATTTTGTGGCATTTGAAACGCGCAATGTGAAATAGCTTTTCTAATACTCCTTAAACAGAAAAATTATGATAACTAGAAAATATATATTACTACAGTTTATTTCTGATAATATTTTCTGTACAATAGAATAATTAGTTATCTAAATTAGAATATTATTAGCTATTATAATAGAATATTAACATTTGAATATATAATGTTTTAATACATATAATAATACACCAGTAAAAATAAGGCAAAAAACCGTGTTTATCTACAAAAATTCGCATACATGTACGCATACATGGAAATTGGTATACCTGTTAAGTACACCATTACTAATAAAATATCAAAAGTCCCCATCAATCCGACTTCTGCTTAAAATTTTATTTAAGGTTATAGGTCAAAAATATCGGTTTTTCGAATATATCTCATAAACGGTAAGTTTTATCACAAAAATAGATCAGAAAAAAGTAAAATTGAAAAATCGTGAAGATCGTAAAATTGTCTACAAAAAATGTGCATATACTTCCTACTGGTCACCGTTTTTGAGATATCGCAATTTCGAACATCGAATAGTACTAATATGCACCGTACGCCATAAATAAAACAGCAATAGAACAATGCAAAGGAACAAATATAACTGTCGTTGTTGGTGAAGATATTGATTTATTAATACTATTAACTGCACGAACACCAATTGATAAGATTATTTACTATTCAAACCTGGAAAATCTCAAGTAGAATCAAAAATATATTCCTCTCGAAGTTTGACTACATATCTCAAATGTTGAGATCATATTTTATTTTTACATACGATAACCGGCTGTGACACTACGTCTGCAATTTTTAAAAGGAGTAAAATAGCAGTTTTGACATTATTTGAAAAACGAAATGATCTACTGGAATGTCCACAAGTGTTTAAAAACATCACGTGATTCTATATTATTCGCACACACTGTAATCGCACATATATATATTACACGGGTATAAAAAATTACCTGCTTAAATGGTTTACTTTTAAGCTTTGTTGTATAATATACAATTAATTGTACATTGTTTTATGATAGCAGTTTGAAATTTAATTTATTTGTAGTTCTCTCCAATAGTTCTTTTTATATTTATTTAATGAATGCTGAATTTTTTCTAGCTGCTCTGTAAATTAAGGTAGATATTTTATTTAATTGGTGAATTGCATGTTTAATAATTCATTATTTATATAACGAATAGATCAAATAGAACTAATTTAGAAATAAAATTTTAACATGACTTGCTATTATCTCTGTATACATATACTACAAGAATTATGCTTTCGATGGTGAAAATGGATTTTAACCTTTAATCATATGTTTGTGAATGCGATTTTCGAGATCGAACAGATAGATGGATGGGCTACACTTCGACCATAATGTATATTGTGATGCCTAAGGATGTGAGTGGAAGGATTTTGTGAGTAGCCTAGCAATTTTTAACATATGCGGCTGCAGCCGACTCTGAACTATGAACTATGCCGATATTCATCTGGAGTTCGTGAAGGAAACTGCAGAAACCTTTTTCAAGCATAGCCAGTTACCTCGTTATTGTCCATACGCCGTCAGTTTAGCCAATTAACCGCCATTTTCTTTTTTTTAAATAATTGACAAACTGCCGATGTCGGGATTCGAACCCATAACCTCTCAGTTTCCAAGTATGCATACTGCGCAGACATAACGCCTTAGAGATCGAACAGATCAAGAACAATTAAATTTCAATTGTTTATTTCAAAAGTTGCTGAGAATCATGTATGGGTAATTGCTTACAGATGAACTTACTCGCTGGTATCATGTTCTCGCTTCTGCAGAGAAATTTTCTAATTTCTCTTAAACCCTTAAAATGACCAGATCGAGACCATGAAGCCCTTATATCTAAGCTCTATATATTTTTTTCATCTAATTCGAATTCATTGCCTTGGAGAAAAAATATCGACAAACTCTTTTGTTGCCTACATTTTTGCTAAATTATAGAATCAAATTCTTGAGGCAATTCTTGAGATAAGGATCTAGATTTATTAAACTGGTGCAGAGAGGTAGCGAAAAAGTCAATCTGAAGTCATTCCTTCAAAATTGTCGGATCATGTAGAAACATAATTCGATCATTAAGACCTCAAGAAGAGACTAAACTTGACAATTACGTGACTATCGCTTCTTTTTGTCATATTGAAATATCGTGCACCATCTTTAAAACGGCTCAGACCAGTGTAAAAACTTAGAATGCCTTTCAAGTTAATATCACAAAGTTATTAGAAAAAGTTCTTGCAGTTTCAGTTTTATCAATTTCGGGGTACTATTCACGATGTCACCCAATTCAAATTCACAGAAAAGATTAGTGAAAAGCATCTTACAGGCGGCTTATTTGTAACTTTTGTTACTGCTTTTAAATTGTTTTTTGTAAACTAGCGTCTATTTATTTCCATTGTTAGTATGGTTGTCTTTCGGTTATATTATACCAACGGAAGCCATTAGCGTATACTTTATTTGACATTTAAGTAATATGTCTGAACATTGATACTGTAAGGTAGATGTTTGTTATATTAAATAATTATTATTTAAATAAATAATAAATATATGTAAAAGATATAATTGATCTTTATTAATTGAAATTGAAATTGATATTTTTAATTTGATTTATGAAATGTTATTGTTTTTATATGTAAATTACCAAGGTTGTTAACATTCACAGCAACCGTGATAATAGAGGGAAGTTATAGTTGAAATGCAACAGATAAAAAATGAAGAACAAAATTATAATAATAATTTAATGATGAAGCGACACCGCTACATACTTCCCCCCATCAACTAATAAAGAAAAACGACTAGAAAAAGGTTGTAACATAAAACAACCTTGTTCACGCGAAAAAAAACTTTAATAGTTGATGTATATCTTATATTTAAAAACAAAATAAATTAAGAAAAGATTAACATTGAAAAAAGTATGCAGGTTTTAGCCTATCAATTGAAATAGAGGTAGGATTGTTTGTTTGACCTCTATAGTGGAGGTCAGTGGTTCATACATATTACTTAAATGTCAAATAAATTAAACGCTAGTCATTTCCGTTGGTATAATATAATCGAAAGGCAACCATACTAACAATGGAAATAAATAGACGCTAGTTTACAAAAAACAATTTAAAAATTTGTGAATAGTAAATAAATAAAATTAATAATACAATGACATCAGAAATGATAGTGAAAAATCATATGCGTAGCACTACCATAACATCTAAGGTAACTCAGTTGGTAGAGCATTGGTCTAGAATGCCAGAGGTCATGAGTTCAATTTCCATCCCAAGATGTGTATGATTTGAATTTTCATATGAAGCATTTGATGTCAAACAATGGTTTTGTTACTGTTTTTCAGTCAGTTATGATAATAATTGCATAGTTCCATACTAACAACAGAAGTTGTAGGCAATTGTGTTTATAAACTTGAAATTAACTTGAAGTATCCATATTTCACAACCGCCACACAAAACTTAAATGCAAATTGTATAATAAATTGAATTATCTAATCAACAACAAGCTCGTTCATTAATTATTTCAACCATATTTAATATAAATAAATGTCACCTAGATGTGTATTAAAAATTCACATGTGTACATGTAATCTATAAAAAGAGAGCGAACATATTATGATTATAAATAACAAATCCTATATTTTCAACAAAAAGAAAATATATAGTTCAAAGAATATATCACTTGTTATAAAATATAAAATACTAAATCTAAAAATAGCAGCTAGCAGTACAAATATAAGGTTAGAGAATAACTACAGCTCAGCTAGCTAGCTAGCTCATCGCATTTTATACATATCCGACAACGAACTAAGTCAGTAAGAAAAAGTGGGAAAAGTGCTTTGTTGCAAAGTTGTGTTAGTAGAAATATAATTTATTATTTTCGTTACCAACATTAAACGAGAAAAAGAAAAATACAAAACAATAGTCATTCTTTGGTGTCGCTTTTAAAGAGTATATAAAAGTGTTGGACCCTATCAAAGAATAAATTTATTTGTTATATTAAAAAATAGTTTTGTTTTTGTTCTTCTTTTCTTTTTCTTTTGTACATTCTATTTTTTTTCTCATCTCGTATGGATGTGGGTGTTTTCCTTTTTGGCTTCAACATATTTTTCTTTTTATTTCACATTTGAATATATTACGCTTCTGTCTATTTTTTTTTTATTACCATCGTATGAGAATGTCTAATCTCTCGCTGTAAATCAAGTTGCTTAGTATATATCATCGGAATATGTAGTTTTCGCTCAAACGTAATAAAACCATCCAAGTTACATTCCAATCCTATTTTTATGATATCATAGTTGCCTTCGATATATAGTTAGATTGTAGAGGCTGCCCTGGACGGGCTACACACCGACCATAAGGCATTGTGATGCCAAAGGATGTTAGGATGTGAGTGGAGTGGAAGGAATTTTTGTGTATAGACGAGAAATTGGTAGGATATGTGAAGGAAACTGCAGAAAACCTTCTCAAGTATAGCCGGTTACTTCGTTCTTATCTATACGTCAACAGTTAAGTCAATTAACCGCCCCAATTTTTTTTCTTAATAATTGACAAACTGCCGACGTCGAGCTTCGAACCCCTAACCTCCCAGATTCCAAGTAGGCATACTGCGCAGACATAACGCTTTAGACCGCTCGGCCACTTGGACTGGTTGCCTTCGATAGTACGCAACAATACATCCAGCAATTTTAAACTTGATTCGATCGACTTACGTTTTCGGCATGAACGTGTAACGAAAATTGATTTCGAGACAATTCAATAATACTGTATTCTATAGTTGTAGTGATAAACCATACAGATCATAAAAAATGTAGGAAAAACTGAGAAACACGACATTTCAACTGCTCCCCGACACTTTACGCATCTTCTAGTCATGCATATTGTCAGCATGTTGTCCAAGACAATCCCTTGGTTAAAGTTGCATTTGCACTATTTGAGTATTTGCTTCAGTCACTTTTTCAGAATGACGTGCAGTAAAATTAAATAGAATGAACGTTCACTTGCAAAATGAGTGAAATATATTGGAAATAATAAAACAGCGATTTTTAATATGGAATTTAAAAAAAATCCATTTTCTTGTCCAGTACTCATGAAGTCGCTGTTGGACTTTTCAAAGAGTTTCAAATATATGGAAAGCTATTTATAAGATAATGATAAATGAGTTGACTCATTATACCCTGCGGAAGCATCTGTACACAATGGGACTCCATAACGGGTCCATTGTGTGCAGATTGTATGGTGAGGAGGAAGAAACATCAGACCACATTATATTTGACTGCGAACCTCTAGGTTACAGCAGATACAGGATATTCGGTGCATCTCATCCCGAATATATGAACCTTCAGGAAGACCTGATCAGCAAGCTCTTGGCTATTGCCAATATATGTGAGAAGCTAATCTCATCGGACTGAGGTAGAAGGGGGAGCACAATGGACGAAAAGGTCGAAGTGCTATACTTTTAAGATCCCAAGATGTATCTATCTATCTATGATAAATGAACCATTTTATTAACTTCTCGGAAATATAGCCCGATTCAATTTAAAATTCCAACGAAATTAGTGCATCTACATCACTCAGGTGGAACGGTTTGCTAATCGTCTTTCTTTACTGGAGACAGACACCACTTTACTGGAGACAGAGTTAAATTATCTGTTGAGAGAGGTCGATCTTGATCGAGTATTAGACATGTGTAACTCTACATAGTTTTGCCCAAATAGGAGGTTGTTCGATTTGTTTTTGGATCAGTGATTTTTTTTAGCAGTTATTGTTAAGTAACCAGTCCAAGTGGCTGAGTAGTCTAAGGCGTTTTGCGCAATATGTTTACTTGGAATATGGGAGGTTATTCAATTATTAGGAAAAAATGGGCGGTTAAACGACTAAACTGTCGGCGTATGGACAAGAACGAAGTAACCGGCTATGCTTGAGAAGGTTTTCTGCAGTTTCCTTCATGAACTCCTGATGAACATCGGCATAGTTCCTATCATAGTCGGCTGTAGCCGCATATCCTACCAATTTCTAGTCTATACACAAAAGTTCCTTCCACTGCACTCACATGCTCGCATCCTTAGGCATCACAATGGACCTTATGGTTGAGTGTAGCCCGTCCAGGGCCGCCTCTACTATCGTGGACTACGTAAGTACGTAATTCCTATTTACAATAATATTTTGTACATAACCATGACATAACTACAATCGTCGCACATTATTGAAAAATATATTTATGTTCTTCATATTATTTATTTGTATTATAATAATATATTACTAGCGAATGTGCAAAATACATAAATTTTCACATTGTTAGCAACTGAAGTTCATAATTATTATATTTTCACTCTCGTGGCATGTATTTTATTTATAGTTTTCTGTTTTTTTCTCTTCTATTGTTTTTCATTACATAATCGTATATGGTCAGCAATAGTGATGCTGCGAGAGACGAGACGAGAAAATTTGTATCCAGATTTTCGATAAATATTCGAGAGATAGACGTTAGTACTCTCTTTCAATTTCTATAGATTTTCTGAGAAATCTGTAAAAGTGTACTTATCACAAAACACCAAATCATTTTGGTGGTAACGATATAATTTATTTTTATTTTAAGAAAATCACTAACTGCCAAAACGAGACGAGACGATAGACAGTTTTTATTAGTCAATACCATTCATCACTAGTCAGAAAAACACAACATCCACTACATCCAGCCTGATATAATATAATTTCAAAATAGATAATGAGTGCAACATTTCCACCCCATTCTTCGTCCCTAAGTTTTATTACAAAAACTGTAAAGGTAGATAGATAGATTGTAGCGGTTGCCCCGAACGGGTTACACTTAAGGTCCATTGTGATGTCTGAGGATGTGAGGATGTGAGTGGAGTGGAAGGAATTTTTGTGTGTAGACCAGTAATTGGTAGGATGTGCGGCTGCAGCCGACTCTGATAGGAACTATACCGATATTCTTGTTAAGTTCGTGAAGGAAACTGCAGAAAACCTTCGCAAGTATAGCCGGTTACTTCGTTCTTGTCTATACGCCGACAGTTTAGTCAATTAACTGCCCCTTTTTTTTTCTTAATAATTGACAAACTACCGATGTCACGACTCGAACCCATAACCTCCCAGTCCCCAAGTAGACATAACGCCTTACGGTAAAGGTAAAGCAAAGGTTTAAATTACACAATTGTTTATCACGTTAAAAAAATCGAAATTCTTTGCAAAACTTGTTTGTAAAGAAACTGGAAGATAATCACAAACATTGTTTTCATAAAATTATAGTATATGAAAGTTATAATACATCAAATAAAAAAAAAAATTCGTTACGCAGGAGCTGCTTCAACTTAGCGAATTTACTTGGAATAAATAAATTACTCTCTAGCGGTCACAATGTTAGTATGATCAAAATGAAATGTCGTATCTGATTTTAGTATTTGCATGGCCAATTTTATTAATAAATAACATACGTCAAGGGGAAAGGGGGGCATAAGGGGGGGGGGGATAGAAGAAAACACAAAATATAAAATATCTCTCTTAATATTAGAACAATCGAAAAATGCGTAAGAAACAAAGTTGTAGAAAATCATGCTTGATACAATTCAACACCTTATCATTTTTGCTCAAATTCTAATGCGTTGAGATATTGAGGAATTTACTTTTCAATCTTAAACCGTCAATATTTTTGTAAATATTAGGGTTACAGAAAAAATGATAAGAAACAAAATTACAGTAAAACTTAATACCTACAACTTTACTTCTTATAAAATTTTCGATTTTTCGAATATTAAGGGAGATATGTCAAATTTTGTGTTTCCCCCTCTCTCTAAACCCCCCTTTCCCCTGGTCCGATTTTACCCATTAACGAACTTGATCTTTTGAATACCAAAAGCGCTTCAAATACCAAATCTCATTCCGATAAAATGAAAACTGTGATTGCTAGAGTGATGACAGACACATATATATATATATATATATATATATATATATGTATATATATATATATATATATATATATATATATATATATATATATATATATATATATATATATATGTATATATACATATATATATATATATATATGTCCATAGATATATATATATAAATTTTACATATGGTGATTTTTGACATCTACTAGGCAGGATCGATGGATATTTGAACAAATTTTTGCGAAATTTTGACTTCGGTACGGGACCAATAGCTCTATTTCCTTTCAGGAAATTCGCTAATAATGACCATTCAAATTTTTCAAGTCACTGGCCACTGGTAGCGGAGATATGGAGATAACGGAATGTGGAGGAGATGTTGTGAAATATAATTCACTTTGTTGATGAATAATTTTTACTACAGGAAAAATAAGGATTTTAGACGACAACGTGTGTTCACTTTGAGATTTGTTTGTAACTTGTTTTTTTCACAATTTTGAAATTAGTTTATCGATCAGACGAAGGAAGATTAACGCGGATTAACGCTACCTCAACCCAATTTTTATTTCGTAAAAAGTAAAAGGAAAACTCTTAATTATTTAGCTGTTCCTTATAAAAATACAGCTTTTGTTCTTATTTTCGAATATCCGAAAAGACTGCAAAAAATTTTAGTATTTCTTGAAATGGATGTATTGGATATAAATTTTTCTAATAGCAATCGGTACTTCTACATATCAGAAATTTTATTGAATTTCTTTGTTTGAAGAAATTGCAGTGTTATATAATAGCAAAAAAAAGTAATTAATACTATTTCTTAAATTGACTTTTCACTTTATTTCCTTCGATACCGAAGGACTTAAAACCCAAATGTATCATACAAATTTCAATTTTTATTGATGTGAAACATTTATTACAGCGGGTTAGAACGTTTATTACCTACAACGGCCCGGCGTAATTTTCTCCCCACGGATCAACAAGTTGTTCATAGGTTATATTCCATATAAAAAATCAATTTTAAATGGATGCTGATAGATGGCAGTACTTATACGGGTCCTGTCTATGTAATACCATAGTCTCAATTTTTAAGATGTGATTTAATTTAAAAATTTCTGGTATTAAATTAACATTTGGTATTAAAAAATATTTTTTTTTCCTTAAAAAAAATCTCAATATTTTGTTTTTTATGCCCTATTTATTTATTTACTTTAATAAATCATCCTTTCATGCATACTTGGATATTGATCGTGTGGACCTTTTAGTAATATGATACTCAAATCTAACCCACGGCTTTTGTTTTTCACAATGACAAACAAAAAATTTAATGATTCTGTATTAGGTATATTCTTAAAAGTAGAAAATCCAACAGCATCGCTATTTGTTTAGATACGTTCTACTTTAAAAAGTTTATGTATTACAGTTTATTACATACAATATTGAATGTAGCGTTTCTTTCAGAATATCAACTTTTAAGTAAATAGGCGTGTTTTTATATCTTACATTACTCCCAACAGTGTCATTCATTTAAAAACATTTTAAAAACAAAAATATTATGTTTGATACTTTAATATTTACCTACAAAAAAGTCAACGTAAAATCTCATTACATAAAAAAATACACTAACCTCGAGGTTGCGGCACAAATCTAATAAGTATAGAATTAATAAAAGAATTAATTAGAAAGGAAAGGAATTCAAGTTAAATTACCTTAGTGATAGTTGTATCATTAACTATTACGGGTAATATATTTCTTTAAATATCAGATAATAAATTGTAGTAAGATTTATTTACTATAAATTTACCTTTGATAAATTTGGTCATTTTACTAATATAAGAAGAGAAATTATGTTTCCCTCTCCCTGCCCTCTTTTTCCTTGAGCGTTTTTACGTCACATATCACAATTCAGCCTGAATAAAGTTATGACTTGTTGAGCGGATACAGGCATGGCCAAATTTATTGAATTTTGATGATGATGATGATGAGCGTGTCATGTCTGCTTTCTGCAAACGTTGACCAACATGTCTTTCAAAATTTTTCTGTCTCTAGCCATATGCACTATCTCTATAGCGCTTAAGTTTGATAGTTATAAGCTGTCTAAATAACTCAGACATTTTTTCCCCATCTTCTTTTTCCTTCAAACTTTCCCGTCAATCATATCATCTCAAATCCGTTTTTTTCTAATTATATGCCCTAAGAATGATAATTGCCTACGAAGAATATGATTTAAATAGTTCCTTTTTAACATTAGCCTCTTTTAGTACTTTTTCATTTGCCATATAGTCATTCCAATTTATTTTAAATTTTCTTCTCCAACAACAAACTTCTAAAGATTCAATTCAGACTTCTTTAAGTTTTTATTAATAGTCCAGTTTTCACTACCGTATTTAATTTTACCTGACTATATTATATATATTAAGTTTGGTGCTGTTTTTCAACCGTTACAATGCCTCACAGAAAAAAATGTTGGTATAGGTGTTCATAAATTAAACTAATTTGTCTATTTCCGAATGCCAGCCTGTTGTCCGTTCTGTAGACACGATAACTCAAATCGAAAAGAGATAACGAACTGGATGTTAATTAATTTGTTTGTGTTTTCTAGACATAAAAATTAAGATCAAATTCGTTCATGGGCAGCATCGGAACGTGTTTCCCCGCCATGGGGCAAAAATCCATCTTTGAAACGGTAAGAGATAGAAAAAAACTGAAAATGTTCTAATTTTAAAAATAAACCAACCCAGTATATAACAGTTATTTTCATTTGTTTACTACTGAAACTACTTACTGTAAAATAAATGAGTTGTATTTATTAGTATACCATATTAATTCAAAAATTGAAAACTATCAAACAATTTGGTATGATAAGTTTAGTCTGAACTTGTGTCGGTTGTAAATATTAATCGCAGATACAAATTTTTGGTAAAAAAGTTCATAAAATTGCTCGCCTGTCAACACAATACCTTCCGCACAAACAAAAACAGATAACGAGCTAGAATTGTATGTGTGTGTGTGTGTGTATATATGTTTTAGAGCTTTATAGTGGGATATACGTGCAAAATCTGTCCATACAAGTGTTCCGCTAGGGGGGAATTTCTACCTTCTAAACCGTTTCAGATAGAGGAAAAGTTTATGGAACAACTTTATGCTTGAAACCTTTTTCCATAAGCTGAATAATATTATCACAATTATAGGTCTAATATCTATAATTACTGTAGATTATAAGTGATCCACACTGTAGTGATATTGGGATATGAATCATTTGTGATTATAACCAACAATTTTCTGATCAAAATAAAATTCGATATTTGGTATTCGATGTACTTTTGATATTTGAAGGGCCAACTTCATTATAAGGGAACATCTGTCACGGGCAAAGGCATGGACAAATCAACTTACTGGAAGGGGGAATCAGAAAATTTGGATTTTCTGTAAAAAAATGTATCATAAGTAAAGTTGTTATATTAACAGAATTATTTCCAATGAAAATATTCTTATATTTAGGATATAATGAACATTAACAGTGCCTAGAAATTTATGGAATTTGAAAAGGAATACCTAACCAGAACATCTCTCACGGAGCACCATGTATAATAACTTTTTTTAAATTATTAATACATTTATTTAAATCATTGCATCATCGATAATAACAATGCATACCTGACAAACCATTAATATGTATCTATTTGTTTTAAATATAATTCAAATCAAATTTTAATCCATTATTTCTATTTATCATCGTTAGACACAAACATTTATATTACGTGTATTATACATACATACATATATATATATATATATATATATATATATATACATAGAGACCGTTTTCAAAAGTAGTTCTAATAGAGAATCAATGTTAAATAAATAAATAAAATATTTACTATAAAACCATGCATACACATACATACTGAAACTGCATGTCTTGGCTGGAATATTGGGTGATCATATTATAGTTAGCTGATATTTTATAGCTAATATTTAGATTCTCAAAAATATTAGAGTATGTTACGAAATAATATTTTGCCAACTGTTAGTGCTCTTCCTAATTTAGGCCTGGAATCTGTATGGTTCCAATAAGATGGTTGCCCTGCACACAATGCAATAATAGTAAGGCTGTTCCTGGAACAAACTTGCCTAGAACGTCTTATGAATGGTTTTGAAACCTTCAAGCGGCCAGCCAGATCGCCAGATCTGTCCTAACGACATTTTTGTGGGGTTTTCTCAAAACACAGATCTATTCACGGAATAGGCCTGAAAATTTGCAATTAAGGCAAAGAATTGTTGACAATTGTGCGAATATGTCTCCTCAAGTGCTAGAAAATTGATTTCTACAACCGACTCGGATATTCTTTAGCAAAAAATGGAGGAATATTTGAACCATTGATTTAACTTCTTTTTTTTGACGAAATTCTATTTTTTTTTCTTTTTGGGTTTTTTTTTTCTTTTAATTTGTGTCGTTTGTTGTTTTATGTTATACCGTTAATAGAATTCTATCATTTATTTTCAAACATTCCACATACAAATAATAAGGGATATTCAAAAAAGAATTTTCAATTGTTAAGAGTAATGCTTAAGAAGGCAACAATGAACATATTTAATCCACTTTCATTACATGTTAATGTAGTACAAAACAGTTCAGCAAGCATACACAACAGACACACTAAAGAGTACCCCCACTATTTTAATGTCTATATTAAGCATATTGTGTATAGTTATTATAGTAAATAATATTTAACATTGATTTTCTATTAGCAATGCTTTCCAACACTTACGGTATATATATATATATATATATATATATATATATATATATATATATATATATATATATATATATATATATATATATAATATTAATGACGTACACTAACGAATGGAAATGCTTAATAGATTAATGGATTTATAAATTTATTGATGGTGGATTAAGTACATATTCCAGATATATTTTAAAATGTATTATTAATATTAGTAATTATAATGATGTTAATATTATTGTTTCTGTAGGGTTACCATTATCTGTTATTTTTTTAATACTTTGTGAAAGAACTCTATTTTCTCTTAATAAATGATGAAATTGAATTATGAGATTGGTCTAAGTGTCCTATATCTAATATAAGAACTTCTCCAATTTCAATCAAATTTTTATTGATTGTGAAACGAGATATTCACAATCAAAATTAAGATTTTTAACACGCGCAGTGTTAAAAATGTTCACTCACACTGTTGTTGTTATGAAGCAGAAAACATCTCTATCAAATTCTATCAAATCTATTTCTTTCAAAAATAAATATCTTATTAAGTAAATTTTGACGTTTAGCAAATAATTTTACAACTTTTTTTTAAAACCATATACCAAGATTTTTTTTAATGATACAAATATTTAAAGTTAATAATTTACAACTACCAAGTCAAAAATAATGAATGTTAAAACACTATATATGTTATACTAGATTTGTTCAACTGACAAATCTGCAATAAGTTAATTATAATGTAAACCATAAAATTAATTTTTGGGCAAAATTAAAAGTTTAAACACACTGTTTAAAAGAATTAATTCATATTAATTTGATACTCTCAACATTTTCTTAAACAAAAATAGATGCATTTGGACATCAATTTTTTTCGTTAGAAGAACTTTAGATCTTAAATATTTGATTCACGAAATTCAAAAAAGAAATGTGTATTTTGTTACTTATTTATCATGGACTTATACATAGGACCCATAAATGCTACAAAATGAACAAATTTTAAGCAATTTGAATTATTTAATTTAATTAATTGGATTTATTTAGTAAATTATTTTATTTGTTCTTTAATTTTAGTTGGACTAGCAAATACCAAAATCGTATCAGATACGTGATTTCATTTTGATCAGACTAAAATTGTGACCGCTAGATAGTATTTATGTACTCTAAGGAAATTCGCTAATTGGGTGCAGCTCCTGCGTAACGAATTTATGTTTTTATTAAAAGAATGAGCTATCACAAATTTAATGCTCACCAGCAACATTTTAATAATGGATTTTTAAATTGCATATATTTTTTGTTAACAGGAATATTTCCCGTTTATTTAATTGTGATTTTTCTTTTGTTGTTTTCCGTATCCCAACGTATAAGAAAAGCAAAAACAAAAAAAGCTAAAACCATTAATTAATTTTAACAGTACTTTGTTGCGGTAAAACTTTTCAAACAAGAGTTGTTTAAAAAATAAAAAAATATTTTTGGTCTTTAAATTTTTGTTCTATCTTTTACGGTTTCATAGATATTTTGGCGGAGAGAAGCAGGATCAAATTTTGCATTCATGAATCTACTTTTAGCCCACACACATATTTCAGCTCGTTCTCTCTTTTTGTTTCTTAGCGATTGTGTTAGCAAACGAGCGGACGGACAGGCGAATATGCAGAAATGGATATAAGGTCATTTAATGAACATCAACGAAAAATTTTTCAACGGATCAATATTTCCAACCATTAAAAGGATAGAACTAAACTTATTATATCTTTGCATACTAGCTGAAAAAGGTTGGTTAATTTGTTGGTTAATACCATTATTTTAGAGGCTGCTTAGGAAATTTATTGTCAAGAAATTGATTTTTTCAAAATTTTGACAGATCAAATATTTAATATTTTAAATTTTTTGATAAATAATTTATCATCAAAATCCGTCTAAAAGAACGGCTATTAATATCACGGTAACGTACACAGGCAAAAACCCCTTAAACTGTCGCACTACCGTGCTCTAGATTTGCAAAATTATGTTAATGTTTCATTTCATTAGAAACTATAAACTATATTAGAGTTCATGCCGTCAGAAAACGGCTATACGTTTGGAACGGTTTGGAATTTTGAATTTCTTACCACTTTATTCAGGCTGAAATGTGATATATGACATAAAATCGGTCAAGGAAAAAGAGGGCAGGGATAGGGAAACATAATTCCTGTCTTAAAGTTAGTAAAATGACCAAATTTATCAGAAGTAAATTTGTAGTAAATAAATGTTACTTCAATTTATTATCTGGAATTTAAGGAAAACATTACCCGTAATAGTGAATGTTACAACTACCTATCACCATTGTTACTTAATTTGAAATCCTTTCTCTATGAAAATTCGTCTACTTTACGTAACACCTACGTGCCAAATTTATTTTTAACGTATTGTAATACCTTAAGGTTTTATTACATTGACCGATTACAAGCTGCTAGTTGGTGAGCTTAGAGGCGAGAGAGTCGTCTTACAAGCTAGCAATAAACCACGGGCTATGAAAACATTGTCGTTTTTTTCTCTTCCATTTCCTGAACCTTTCTGGGTATTATAATGGAGTGGAACGTTAATAATATTGTGGAATTTCTGAATTTCCACATTTTGTATACTCTGAAACCAGGAAGCATCGAGTTACTTGCAGCTAGTTCACTAGCATCTATGATATCCCACTGCTAGTTTAATTTCAACTTTACTCGCAGGTACTTTCCAATCTGCTAGTTGGCCAGTAAACTTAATTACACTGGGCGAGTTTAATAGCAGCATGTAAACTCGCTCAATGTAATCGAGCCGTTACATTGATTGCCTAAACTGATTTGCAGTGTTTATGAATCAACATAAATTTAATTCAATTTGAAAATAAAAGTTTTTTCGCAATCTGCGATAAATATAATAGCTATAAAATTAAAAATTCTTACGCAGGAGCTGCGTCAACTTAGCGAATTTCCTTAGAATACATAAATCACTCTCTAGCAGTCACAATTTTAGTTTGATCAAAATGAAATGTCGTTCTGGTATGATTTTAGTATTTGCATGGGCAATTTTATTAATAAAAGGCACAGATCAAGGAGAAAAGGGGGCAAAGAGAAAGACGAAAACACAAAATATAAAATATCACTCTTATAATTAGAACAATCGAAAAACGTATAGGCAACAAAGTTGTGCAAAATCATGTTTGCAACAGTTCATTACCTAATCATTTTTCTGAAACTCTAATGTGTACAGAGATATTTAGAATTTTAACTTTTAATCTTAAATTGTAAATATTTCTGTGAATATTAATGTTACAGAAAAAATGATAAGAAACAAAATTATAGTAAAACTAACTTTCTACAACTTTACATATATATATATATATATATATATATATATATATATATATATATATATATATATATATATATTTATAAATTTTACAGATGGTGATTTGTAACCTAGTAGATGGTGATCTACTAGGTTGGATCGATGGACATTTGAAGAAATTTTTGCAAAATTTTGAAGTCGGTACGGGACCAATAGCTCTATTTCCTTTCAGGAAATTCGATAAAAAAAAGATTCAATAATTTCTTTGATTATAAATTTACAATTCAGATGAAGTGAAAATCAATCAACACACTTTCTCAATGCATACAAACATGGTAGATATTCTACCAATATTTACTGTTTATAAATAAATAATATACATTAAATGAATGAAGAAATTATGTCACGCAACATGTTACATAAAACGTCATCGCCTCACGTTTACAATACTACAGTTAACTTGCTTATGTAGCTGTATTGTATTTCCAGTCTAAATACAGTTCAAATGTGTGGTGTTGTACCGCAGTATTGTCGGTTTGAACCATAATGGTTCTGTTGGTTGGGCTGGCTGAAGTGTGAGTTACGGTGGTGGGTGGCATGGTACCCAAGAGTAGTAGTACCGACAGAATCTATTCTACATGATGAGATGACGTCATTGACAGCGACATGCTGTTATACATAAATACAATAGATTTGTCGTTGAGAATATGGTTCACTTAAGGACGTACCAGCACTGTGTTATGCAATCAGCACAACAAATCATTTTGATGCACAAACATATATAAACACACATATACAACACCTAGACAAATACCCAGTTCACATATACATAAATAATGTTGATTTGAAGAAAATAAATAAATTTAAACTTTTATATTTCGAAAACAAAACGGTGACACACGATTTTCTTTTTTTAATTCATATAATAAATATTTAGCTTTACTACTAGTTTTTTATTAAATTCTGTCGATTTTTTTTTCTAATACATATACAACAGATAATAGTTGGACGGGCATAAAGGTTTACATGCTTCAAATGAGAGAGAGTGAGAGAGAATGATAACTTTGATATTAATTATCTCGCGTTCTAAACGGTCAAAAATTCTGAAACTTCGGGATTTATTAGAAAACATTATTTTTAGCCTATGAAAAAAAATGAGCAAAATCTGTTGAAAAGTGGTGGTATGCTGGAACATCCTTAATCGAATATAAACGAATGCTATATACAACATATATATGACTTGAATATTTGTGACACATATTATGTATGTGACACACACCATTACACATAGTCACTCGAAATTTCTGCATAGGTGCCAGTGTTATTGTACAGACGGTATTGAAAATATTGACGTCGAAATTATGTATCATTTTAAATATTCAGGCGTTTATAACAATTTAAGAATAATTAAGTATTACACCATCCTAAATCGACCACAATACACCACACTAAGGGTCGATCCACACTATAGTGCCGATCACGGTTCGTTCTTGGTCGGATCTCAGCCTGGTAAAATATTATCAAGTTCATGTTCACGTTATAAGGCCGATCACGGTTCTAGACCACGCTAGTGCGCAAGGCCGAGTTTAAGGGATCATTTGACCTTCTCACTTACAGTGCTATTACTACAGGAAATATCAGAGGTGAACTGACCCCGAAATATCTTCTGAATGGAAAGAGCAATAGTGCTGATTTTTCGAATATAAGCTATTTAGGGAATTATAAGAAAACAAGTTTTTGCTTTTCGTTAAGAAATAAACGGTTAAAAAGTTATTTCACTTTAAAAATGCAAAATTAGCGGGAACACCCATAATTCTTGGCGACTAATAGATCATAAATATATATGACTTGAATATTTGTGACATATATTATGTATGTGACACACACCATTACACATAGTCACTCGAAATTTCTGCATAGGTATCACTGTTATTGTACAGACGGTATTGGGTATTGAAAATATTGAAGTCGAAATTATCTATCATTTCAAGAATTCAGGCATTAGGAACAATTTAAGAATAATTAAATATTACACCACTCTAAATCGACCACAATACACCACACTCAGGGTCGATCCACACTATAGTGCCGATCACAGTTCGTTCTCGGTCCGATCTCGGTCTGGTAAAATATTATCAAGTTAATGTTCACATTATAATGCCGATCACGGTTCGTTCTCGATCCGATCTCGGTCTGATAATATTAAGCAGTAACATACGCTTCAGTGGGTAATAGCTGACTGAACCGGGAACAGAGGGCATTCACACTATCATTCATATGCCGTTATGAGTTCGATCTCACTTAAAATATTATTATATTAGCTAATTTTCCCCGTGTCATCGAAATGTTCGGTTTAATTGGGAATCGTGGTTATGGATGAAGTGGCTGCCTTTTTGTAATCGGTTGGTTAGCGGTCTAATCGTCAATTTAATAGCAATTAAATCTACGTATTTGATGAGTATGGTGACATCCACTTGATTGCTTCTTGCTAAAATGCTGTGTTATGAAACCACCTATTTTATGAGATAGGTGTTATGAAACCACCTATTCACTATGGGCCACAATAGCGCTCAGTTTTCCAAATTTTATAGTTGATTTGTGCCTCATTCATTCAGCTTTGGGGAAAATGCTAAGAACAGTTGTTAGTATATGTATAATGAGAATTTTTATCCGAAGTTTTTTTCCAAAAACCGAATGAATAGGACTGAATTTTGAAAAATGAGCGCTAATTTTGTGGTCTATAGAACAGATCATGAAGTAAAATAAAAAGTCCACGACACTGGCAGAATTTGAAAACGTAGCTCCTTTTAGATATGCAATACTAATTACTTAAATTATTTTTAGGATAGGACTCCCAGTTTTTTAAGTCTAGTTTATGGTAATTTTAAAATTTCTTTCGGAAATCTAATCAAAGATATAATGCGACCACCGTCGATGGTATTCCTTGAAAACTGCCGATCTGCTTTGGTCGCAAATTTGTAGGCAGCTAAACCGATGATATTAATTTAGGGTAATAGAAAACCATATTG
Organism: Nineta flava; assembly: GCA_963920215.1. Classification (NCBI taxonomy): domain Eukaryota; kingdom Metazoa; phylum Arthropoda; class Insecta; order Neuroptera; family Chrysopidae; genus Nineta; species Nineta flava. Next base: position 13,203,126 of record OY986045.1, on the reverse strand, counting down.
CAAGATCTACCATTTTTATTTAAATAATAGGATTGCATTAACCCAAAATTTGGATTATTTTGACAATTGTTTATAAGTTTTCATTAAGATCGGATTGGACAAAAACTGTGGAAATTAACTTGAAATACGTTTTCCTCAGATGTTTTCAGACAGAATTGAATAAAAAATTATTATACCGCATAAATTAAACAGTGTTTTTATCAATTTCGATATCTGAAAGTTTTCTAGTAAGACATATTAAGCGTTTTAGTTATCTTAGAATTTTCTATTGATCCGATTTGAACTTTTAAAAAGCTTACTATAGAACTGTAGATAATCAACATTTTTAAGAGTCAAATTTTGCACTTTCGTTTTCCACCAATTTTGTTTTCCAAGCGGTAAACTGTCTTTAAATATTTTTCAGCAGGATATCTACGTACGTCAATGTACATCTTTTATAAAATCGTTTTCAGTGCGAGAAAAATGTAATTCGACTTTCAATATTTTACAAATTTGGGTATGTTTTTTATTTTTATTTTCTGATAATTGAATACGTTAAGCTGTCGAAAATATCTATTGATGTTTAAAACATCATTTAAAATTCATTTATTCAATCGAATAAATATTCAAAGACAATCTGCTTCCATTGATTTAATTAACGAAACGTGAAATGTAAAAATTTATTAACGGAAATCGTTATAATTTTTCATATCATTTTGAAAATTAGTGAAGTATGTCTAATTTACTTATGTGCTATATTTTGAATGTAGTGTAAACTCTCTCGCTTTTGATATAGACAGACACAGAATAGTTTGCTTTCAAAAATTTATAAATACTAATCAAGTTTGCGAACTGATCTTTAAATTTTCGAAATTTCAAACACATACAAGTGTATACCATTTGTAATACTTTTATATTGGTAAGTAATATTTGGATACTAAGTACTATTCGAAAGAGACTTTTTACAAGAATGCTATTTCAATTTTGTTATTATTAAAACATTATTTTGTTGAAAGTAAAGGTATATGTATAAGATACCTGTGTACAGGTATATATATAAAGTGTATACAATACATATCTAAGGATACAATCAAAGTGAAATTTCGTATCAGATAAGCTATGAGATTTTCCTAAGAAAAAATTTCTGTTTATAGAAAATATCTTATCTATTTATAGAAAATATTATTCGAAATTTCTTAATTTATTCTTAATAAGATTTATGCCATTTTGATGCAATATTTGAAAAATATTTGAAATCGTAAACTCATTTACGCCATTTTATCCAGAAAATTTTTTTAAATACATTATAAAATAATCTAGTAACCATGGGTATGTTGGGTATTATGGTTATTGTATTAAAATTGAAAATATTACTGTAAATATTAAGTCCACAGTACAGCACGGTTTGTTTTTAATGATTAGTAACAGGTTAAATTTTTGTCAGTAGCCTCCTTTCGACGAGACGCCCGAATTTTCTCTCGCAAAAATGTTCGATGATAGTGACTATTGAAGTGTGTAAGAGAGTAACTTGTTTGTTTGACGATAGCAAATATTTTATCAGTAACAGTTAATTTGTTATTTAAATTGAGAGATAATGTAATAAAGACTTCAATAAAACTTTAGACCTACGAAATTGATGGTATGACAGGCAGGTCCCCCACCCCAACATTTTAAAATAACGGGATATACATAGTTATCACTTGGCGCTACTTAAATAACCGTTACTTGGTGCGATTGAGTGTATTTACGATAAAAACAATATTAGTTGTATTTTATGAACTAAAGACTGAAATGAAACCTACAATATGTATAAACGTTGTGTGTCATTGCCATGTTTAGAGCGTAGGACTGGGAAATTGAACCACTGAATTTGTAAGATAAGGTGGTCATCAAATTATACATACCATTATTAATTAACTTCATATAAATCAGCTTGTTACTAATAACTATGTATACCCCGTTATTTGAACATGTTGGGGGGGAGGGCACTTGCCTGTCACACCATCCACTTCGTAGGACACAAGTTTTTTTGAAGTCTTTATTACATTATCTCTCAATTTAACTATCATGAGTCAGTCTTGATAGTACCATATTATTTTATTGTCAGAATTGCATAGATTTGTAAAATATCAGCCCAACTGGAAAATACGAAGTGAGTTAAAATTAGCGTAGCTTTGAGTTTTTAACATAAATCCTTGTAAAAATAAATCATTCCACTTATATTTGTCACACGTTTTCCAGTTGTATTATTTCAGAATATTATTTGAAAAAGTTTTATATTAAATTAATTACTTCAGGTTGGGAAAACATTGTTTGTATTTGAGATTCTACAGCTTTATTTGAATGAATGTACTTCAAGGCATGAGTACTTCAAGACAAAAACTGCTGTAGACAAATTATATCTGATAACAAGTGGAGTATCTCGAAGAAGCTATACTATAGTCAAATTAGCTTCAAAAAGCCGGTTTCAGACAGGTTGCTCGGAACCGCAATTTTTTTTTTTAAATCGATTTATCTTGACGTCCTGAATATGACCACAAATTTTTACGGTTCGACTCGTGACGGAACAGGGTCCAAATAATATTTTTATAGTTAAAATACAGCTTGATTAAATTTATCAAAAAGAGACATAATATATCTGTATCTGTATAGTGTATATGCTTATCTCATACATCCAATGATTGGACAAGCACAAAAATATACAATTGGTAGAAGCAAGTTTAATAGGTAATGCTTGTCCAATCATTCAAACATTGGATGTATGAGATAAGTATATATCGTGTCTCTTTTTGAGAATCGATTCAAGATGAATCGATTTAAAAAAAATTGCAGTTACAAGCATTTTGAAAAATCCGTATTTGACACTACTACTTCTAAGAAAATTCATCGATTAAAAAGTATTTGACTCACTACTAAAAAAATTCATCGATTAAAAAGTGCTAGTTTTTACTATTACTTACAGCTAAGTCGATAAGAGAATACAAAATGGTATTAGTGTATTTTTCTGAATGGATTCCATTTTTTCAAATGTAATCCCCAATTGTTTATTGTTTTATACGAAAAAAAGGGGTAAGAAGAAGTATTTATTTTGCGAAATACATTTTAAAAGTAAAAAATAGTTTTTCTTTAAAATCGAAACAAATGTGCATAAATAAATAAAAAAAGTTTTGGATAAAAATTTTATTTTTTAATTCCTACTTTTGGTTAAAACATTTTAAAAGAGGGCTTTCTCATTTTAATCGGAAATTTTGATGTGTTTTGAAACACAAATTACCAATCTAAAATACAATTGATGCTTTCTAAATAAAATTGATTGATTCGTACAACTGGAAATAGCAATGTATAAAGGTAATATTTATGTAGAAGTGATGAAGTCACGTAACAATTCACACCAGATTTTTGTATTACATTTTATGTGTGTGTAATACTTTAAATATTTAATCAACATTTTTATACAAAATGGTGCTGTTATTTTAGTACCCAAATACTTTTAGTGTTTTTATTTATACTATTTACGGCTGAAAATTTGAATTTTATATTTATTTATATAGTCCAGAATGTAGGTAAACTCTTCCAATAAATATAATACACTGAAAATATATTAAGTAGAATACAATATAGTATATAGACAGCCGTTGGTTTTGATTACTAGATAGCTCATTCTTAAATTTTATATAAATTTGAATGAAATAATAAAAAAAAAGTTTATGTTGAATATTGTAAAGTGGCTACAATAGTTCAAACGAGAACCAACATTTATTTTTGAATATAGTAGGAATAGAAAACAAAACTTGTTTTTGATGACCGCTTGTTACGTGGCAACGGCCCGGGGACGTTTTCTCACCACGCGTCAAAAAGTTGTTCATAGGGGGTATTAAACATAACAAATAGGTTTCAAAAATGATACTGATAGATGGCAGTACATATACAGGTTGAAAAACAGATTCATAGATGGCAATGAATATTTTCTATACAAAATAGTTAATCATAATAATAATAATAGTTTAAAAACTGATTAAAAGAATTGACCTGTCTCAATTTTTAAGAAATTATTTAATTTATAATTTTTTGGTATGCAATTAATATGTATTTTTTAAATAAAGAATAATTTTTTTCTTAAAAAAAAATTGAAACTTTGTTTTTGATTATACCATATTTATTTCCTTTAATAAACCATCCTTTCATGCATATTGTCTATACAAAATAGTTTCGGTGTTTCACATCTGCCAGGTGTCGCCGCGACGTCTTAAATTTTTTTCCACACGTCTTAAGTTTTTTTATTTTGTGGTGATTTTACAAGATAATTGACCTTAAAAACCGGCTTTCTTGCTGTAAATTGGAATATTTAAAGAGACCTTGACCTTTAATGTTGTGATTAGTAGTATTTATTTTTACTTTTAATATAAGATTAAACATAACACACAAATGTTTCGAATGAATGGTACAGTTTCTACTTTCGGTTAAAAACATGGGAGTTTAACCCAATAAAAAAAGTTGATTCTCTTTTAACCTATTGTAGCGCCATTTAAATATAATGGCCTATCTTCTATGTTTAAAAATGTTTATCGAAATAAGAAAAATATTGGGAACGACTAAATTTCATGTTCTTAAACTTTTCGGTTTGGTTTTTACTCAATCTTAAATTATCAAAACAACAAAATTTAAGTATGTGTTTATTAAAGAGTTTTAATGTTAAGAATTATAAGTATTTTAACTCGTAATATCACATTGCAACTGAAAAATGTACTTACTGATGCTGATTCCGATTTATATTTACACTGCATGGAACTTACCTAAAACAAAACAGAAGAGTACATTAGTGTTAAATTAAATGAAATGGAAAAGGTTAAAAATGGGAAAATTTATAAAATATAATTCTATGCCCAATATAAATATTCATTCAAGATTATTATTTTGCAAATTTTATTTTTTTTTGCAATTTCATTTATTATAATTATTTTGCGCACATATCTAATTCAACGTTCTGTGCATAATGAACGATTCTTAGCATATGAAAATGAGACCATGAGATAATGGAATTTGAACCATTTAGATTTCAGGAATAAATATAACCTGAGACGTCATCGGTTTATTCTTTATTGATCATTATTTTGATTATTATATATTTTTGTAAAATTGGGCCAAATAATCAATAAAGTTCGCTGATTGAGTACACACATATCATTTATGAGCTCAAAAATTAAAGCTATTAAAAGTCGTAGTAAATTTAGTTTCAGTGTGAAATATGTTGGTTTATGTAAAAATCAGTGCTCTTATCCACAAGTTATTTAAGCCGCGTTTTTCCCAAGTGTTTTTGCATTATTTGCGAATAAGTTGCTTCACGTTCGTCTTACTGGAAAATTTATTCTGACGCTCTAAATACAGTTCACAAAATTCTGTTTTTCTCGAAGTCCGAAGCAATAGTTTTATTGTTGAAATATTCTCGGCTTCAACAAAAGCTAATTACTAGATTTAATTATTGAATAAAAGTAAGATTCTGCGACAAAATAATCTACACAAATAGTGAAGGGGTTAAAAATGCCAACTTAAGTAAACCCAATTATAAACTACATAACAAATCCCTCGATAACTATTTTTTTACTAAAATAAATTCGGACAACTTTATTATGACATTCTTTTGGTATGCGATTTATTGAATTATCGACATTTGCTTTCCATTTGATGGTGCCCCACACATTAGAGGTTGCAAAAGCTCGAGAAATATGACCAACTTGCTGTCGAGTTATCCTCGAAGGGTTAAACGGTCTCATTGAATGCATTTGTCGTCGTTCACTCGGTGCCTAGCTAGACCAGAACAATCAACTCGGGATATCACCGGAAATTGCTATAAAACATCAATTTTTTGTGTTCATTTTTTCCAAATTTTAATTTTTTGTCTCTTTTCAGGTTATTACTATATGATGTCGGTAAGCGATTTTCGGCCAATTTTTCTCTAAGAATTCAAATTGAACCAAAACGATGCCGAAACAGCCCGAAAAACTAACCAGGCATTTGGCAATGACAGTGTTAAAGAACGCACTGTTTGACGTTGGTTTCCGAAATTTCGTTTAAAAGATATTTTAAACGCCTCGAAGATGATTCCTTAAGTGGTCGACCTAGAATAATCCAGGGCGAGGATTTGAGGACCCTGGTGGAGACTGACCCATCACAAACGGTGCATGGGATTACGGAAAACTGGGCATCAGGTTTAAACCTATTGAAACGGTCAAAAAGCTTAAAAAGTGGGTGCCTATATATATATATATACATACTAACAGAAATAATTTGGTTCTTAAATTTCGATGAATCTATCATTAGAGTTCTGACAACGCCAAGAAAACTTTATTTTGAGGGGTCACAGGAAATGAGATCCCAAGGTTGAATTTTCAATATTTTGAAATGAAAATTTCACAAAATATTTTTTAAATGCTGAACTTTGGATATGTTTAAAGGTTGAATAAAATATTGCATTTATTATATTACAAGAAAATTAAAGAAAATATACTTTTTTTTAGCATTCGAAATCCATGTAATCCATAAAAGCATACAGAACGCACCCAAGTACAAGAAGACATAGATTTCTTAGTTATATGAATAATTAGTAATCTGCATTACGTATAAATATATGTATATATATATCCTATTTTTTAACCAAATACAAAATGTTAGTACGGATTATCCGCTGTTTTCAAGTCACTGTACTTAGAACTGTAAAAAAAGATGTGTATTTTTTTAATTCAACAAAATTTTATACCTCATATTCTTCTTTTATTTTTCCTTTGTGTTTTTTTTTTTAACTTTCAGATTTCTATTTTTAATGATTTTGTGTGCTTCTCTAATAATACATTAATAATGTATGCAAATCATTAATAATAATGCATTTCATTTACAAAACCGTTCGTGTGATATTATTTGTATGAAAAAAAGGAAATCCAACATAAAAAAAGGTTTGTACATATTATTTTATTGTTTTTATATTTGTTGAAAAGATTTTATATTTGTTGTTTTATTCTCGAATACTCTTAGAGTTGAATGCGGTTTTCATTCTAAAAAGAAAGAAAGAAAAGCGCATTCTATGGGGAAATACATTATATATTGTATAAAGCACTACCACCAATACGATATGACATTATGGAGGCACTCTTAAATCATTTTAATGAAGGAAGCAATATGACTGGAGTCATAACAGGAAAGTATTCAGTTTGTAGTTGAATATAATGTAACGTTGTGTCCCTATCTCTTATGTGGTCTTTTGTGCATTTTCTCTCTTTATTTAATATCATTTTAAACTGAAAAATGATAAATATATTGTACAGAGAGCAATATCATTTTCAAATTTATATAATGTTTTTGTTTTTATTAAAATTTTGAAATAAAAATATTTTTCATAATAACAATAACGATAAAAGCGTACTACAGTTATGTGTGCTTTAAGGACGTTCATGCGCTACGCTAGAGTCAAATAAGTGCTATGTTTACTAAAATTTATTTAGAATTTAAAAAAAGTTATAAAGTGAATCAATAATCAGCGATTTATATCCGTTTTTTAACTTGTCCTAATTATTTTAAAAGTATTTTTTGTAAAATATCAGTAAATGTAGAAATTAATTTGACTTGATTTAAAATATCTGACATAAACTATATATATATATATATATATATATATATATATATATATATATATATATATATATATATATATATGTGCACTTAACAAAACAGTTTTAATTTTATAAAATAATTAATTCAAACGTTCGTCAATACCATTTTTGTAATGCAATTGTATAAACTGCAAATCTCAAAGAGTATTTATAAACATTATTTATTATGGTAATTACTTTAATAATATAGTTATTATAATTTTCAGTACAAAAAAATTATGTTCTCCATAAGACGTTCCATAAGTTTCATTTTTAATCGATAATTACTCTTTGAAATGAACGCCAGGTTTTAAATTTTTGAAGGAAGATAACTACAGAATTTAGCTATTCGATTCTAAAAAAAAAAATTTTATCTGCTATCAAGCCTCATGCATGAACGTCCTTAATATCTTTTACGCAAATACATTTTAATTGAGAATTGAGTTCGGTTCAAGGAAAGAAACTTAATGGGGAGACCATCTTCATTAAAAGAAAGTTGGTGTTTAACTTTCACGTAAAAAGTTCGAATCTATGTCAAGAATATTTTCTCTATTCTGATTTTCAAATTTGTATTCTTGTACTGTCATTTGTAGTCTGTCCGTGAACACAATACTCCAAAAAGGAATAGAGATAACTAACTAAACATTTTTCTATGTGTTCTAGAACTAAAAACTAACTTCAACTTCGTGAATAGACAAAATCAATCCGAGCATCTTCTCCCTCTAAGATGGGGAAGTGTAAATAAAAAATTTTTTCATACACTTAATATATTTGCTTAAAATTTATAATAACTCTTGATTGCAAAAGCATACATGTTGTAGCACCTTTATATAATTTGTATTTTTAGATCTTTGCGCGTGTGAAACGTTAGGCGAACAGTATACGCCCTGATTATGAACTCAGTAGGCACAGGATTTTTAAAAATTAATTCCATTAGTTGTTATTTTCACTTGTTTTTTACACAATCTCTTTTGAATTATTCATTGTTAGTTTTTGTCTGGTTCTGAAATTGCTAATGTTATAACGAACAAAGAATGATCTTTTTTAGTAAAATGTTAGTAATTTCAAAAATTTTATTTATTGTAAAAGAATTAACAAATATGTAATGTAGAAGTTGCGTAAAAGCTAATATTTTTAATATACAAGGGTCAGGTCTTAAGTTGTAGTAAAAGGGTACTATAAAAAGGGTAGGTAGAGTTTGGTTCTCGATTCAAATGGGTTTTTTTCTTATATCTTATGTCAACCCGATCAAGAAAGTTTGCTGGGCGTAAATTTGATAAAGGAGCAGTGTTTGACTCAATAACATTTAACATTTAACATTTAACATTTACACATTTAACAATATTATACGCAATATGACTTTAATATAAGTTTCTATTAAAAATATATTTTTAAAAACAAGCTTTTTATAGTAAAACTAATTTTCTACAACTTTACTCTTTCTACAACTTTCTACAATTTTACTATTTCGACTAGAAGGTATGTGTCCGTATTTGCCCGTGAGGCACGCACCAAATTATTAACCAGCAATATATCCCAGAGATAGTTACGATTAGCTCTTTTATACTGATGATGACCACCTTGTAGTCGAAATACGTATTTATAAAATACAAATAATTGTTCTAGAAATTAGGGCAAATTTTAAATTTAATTCCATCAATCTACTTTGTAAAATAACTCTCACTAAAGAAAGCGGTTGTAAGCCTTTTTTGCTATGAAATTAAATAATTATTCTGAAAATCATCGTTGTGTCAAATATTAGAAGGCAATTCTGAAATACTTTGTTTAATATATTTCATATATACTTTTGTATGTATTATGTACCTACTTACCTACGATTTAATTATTATATTTCAATAAAATTAAATTAAGTTAAAAAAAAAAAAAAAGAAGCTATTCTAGGGGTAAGATTACACAATTATTATTGTAATGATGTTATACTTTACGATGAATTGACTACGTGATTTATCTACGATAGCAAATGTTAATATTTTTTATAGGTACTATGGACCACAAAAGTTCATGCCGTTTTTTATAATTTAATGGTCGATTTAAGCCTTATTGATTCGTTTTTCAAAAAGCTTTGGTTAAAAGTTGTTCATTAGAAATATAGAAACAACTTTTGTTCGAAAATTTTTTTCGAAAACCGAATGAAAAATGCACAAATCAACTATAAAATTTAAAAAAAGGACATTTAGTTTCGTGGCCAAGTGTACATCTACAAATGTCATGATTATATAATTATTTAAATTTATCATTTTTTTCATATTGATGAACAGGGTCATTTAATTACATTTTGTCTATGTGTCAATTCGAACAATAAGGTTATGATATGAAACGAAATCACTGACGTTTATTCCGTAATATTAAATTTTTATTAAATTCTAAAAATTTAAATACCAAAGTTAATATATTAAAAAAATAATATTGACATGCAAGGATCGTGGGAACATCAATTATCTCAGACCCCGTTTTTGAATTGGGCACAGATATGCTTCCCAAAATATACTACTTCTCACAACCTTTCACTGTAGTTTCTGATAGGGCCATGTAGACGGAAAGAGAGCCATCTAGTCTCAAGAAAGGAATCGTCTGGTATACAGACGGATCCAAAAATAAAGAAGGAACCGGGGTGGGAATCTACGGTGAGAGACCTAAAGCAAACATAAGCCTCAATTTGGGGAAATATGCCACGGTTTTTCAAGCAGAAGTCTACGCCATACTGGTTTGCGTTCGTGAGAACCTACGTAGAGGCTACATAAACCAGAACGTATGTATTCTCTTGGACTGTCAAACTGCTCTAAAAGCCTTGTCTGGAACTGAGGTCACCTCAAGGGTAGTCAAGGATTGTCTGGAGGAACTGCTGGAGCTGGCAAAATGGAACAATGTTAAATTGATCTGGGTGCCGGGTCTCAGTGGTTTCGAAGGAAACGAAAAATTAGATACCTCATCAAAGAAGGGAGACGGAATACCCTTCATTGGCTCAGAGACTATTCAAGAAATTACCAAGGACTGCATGTAAACAGGTGATCAACGAGCGGGAAAGTACCACGGCAGGAGCCACTGCTTCAGAGTGCAACAAAGAGTCTATCTCTCGATGCACTGAGACTAATAGGATGCAACTGCGGAGGGTTACCGGATTCATTACCGGGCATTATCCCCTGCGGAAGCATCTGCACACAATGGGACTCCATAACGGTTCCATTATGTGCAGATTGTGTGGCGAGGAGGACGAAACATCCAGCCACATTATCTTTGATTGTGAACCCGTAGGTTACAGCAGGGTGCATCTCACCCCGAATATATGAACCATTATGAAGACCTGATAAGCAAGCTCCTGGCTATTGCCAATATATGGGAGAAGCGAATCCTGCCAGACTGAACTAGAAGGGGGAGCACAATGGACCATAAGTTCGAAGTTATACTTTTTAGACCGCATGATGTATCTGTCTATCTATCTAAAATTTCAAAAATATTTTTTCTTTCCTAAGAAAATTTACATAGTGGTTTTGTATGTTTGATGAGCAAAATTGGAAAGTCGTAAACCCACAAAATGTGTTTTCTCTAATAAATAGATAAATAATTAGTAAGAACCCAGTATAATATATGTTGGAAGGCACTAGTCACTATATTTCAAGTAGTAATTTCGCTACATTAAATTTAATGAAATTACTAAAAAAACATTTCGGATTTTATTAAACCCCTTAATTTAAATCTATATTGCAGTCAAAATATTTATTTCACTACAATAGTCTTGAAATATTTGATCAGGCACTAAGTAAAATTTTTTTCTACAACTTTACTTGTAAGAATTTTTTAATTTTACAAATACTAAACCCTCTTTAAGCCCTCCTTTATTGCGAAATTCACTTTAAAGTTGCCAATCCTTCACTTTTAGAATTACCAAACTTATCTAAAAAAGAGTCACCAAATAAATTGATGAAGAAGAAAAAAATAAATGAAGAAGAAATAAATGGAATAAATGAAGAAGAAAAAAATAAACGATTGCCAGTACGGCTTTGGAACAAGAGCTAACGGTTATGAAAAATAATGCTAAAAGCACATTAACCTGCCTAAAAACTTTTTATTTAAAACATAAAAGTTTATACAAATGTGATACTAACAAGAAAAAAAGTACATTCAATTTCATCAACCTCTGTTTTATATTTCAAAATGAGTCATTATCATCTATACCGGTATAAAGGTTATTCGCTTGGGTAATTACCAGTAATTCAAGAATTTTACAAAATGTCTTGATGCAGTATGCATGATTAATATATGCCGAGGACAAACAGTCTTTTGAAAATTACCGTTGCATTCTTCTAATAAGGAACCAGTTCACAAATAATAAATGAGCAAACTAACATTGGATGTTGGAATTAGATACAAAACTAATAGATAAAATGTCAGAAGCAGATTGAAGTAGCATACTTTGAAAGTATGTTTTTGATGCGTTTGCAATGCGTGTTTTAGCGAATTTCCTGAAGGGAAATAGAGCGTACCGACTTCAAAATTCTGCAAACATTTCTTCAATTGTCCATTGATCCTACCTAGTAGATGTCGAAAATCACCATCTGTATCTTACAATAAAATTTAACTCAAACGGTTATGTGTTTAATCAATTCAAAGGAAAAAACTTTGCCCCGAGTAATGTCCAATTTTAAGATACAAAATTTAGTGGTCACAACCATTCGCATTCATTTACAAAGGAAAATATAAAAACAGGCATTGATCCCAAAGTGAAGCAATCGAAAAAAATAATTCGCACGTATACCGTCGGAAATTTTGTGGGATCTTTAAGTAGACTGCATTTAAAGCATTTCAGTAGATTGAATTTAAAAAGAAAAACATGCCATGTTTAAATTTTTGAATTTTGTCACCGAGCAATTAGACAGGTGACTTAAAGATTCAAAATATTTGTTTTCAGTTCAAATGATAACAAACTCGTAATTACCTCAACGTTTTAATTCTTATTGAAAAATATTACGCGCAAATACCGATACTTTCGATAAAAAATGAAATTACTCCTAAAATATACATCAGATAATAACAACTAACTGAGTTAATTGCTTAAATATCCTGGTCACACTGAGTTCAATATCGATGCGTGAAGAGTTTATTCTACTTTTTACACACTCACACAAAATTTCATCTCGTTATTTGTGTTTATTTTACACGTTTTATGTTTATGTATCAACAGACAGACAGCCAGACAAGCGGAATGGACTAATTGGCTCATTTTATGAACACCCACACCAATAATTTATGTCTATGGTCAATATTTTCAATCGTTAGAAAATCGGGACTATACTTATAATATCCTTGTTCATATTTTAATATTTTATATATGCAATATATATATATATATATATATATATATATTAAAATAATAATTCGATGTATATATATATATATATATATATATATATATATATATATATATATATATATATATATATATATAATTACAAAGAGATGGTGCTTCGTTGTTGGAACTCGATATTTTAAAATAATAATTCGATGTGTGCTCTGATTTGAATATTATGGTGACGAAGAAAAATTGTACTAGTACAAATAGATCGTTCATGATTGTTAAGCTTACTATTATGTGCGTATCGTTAACATTTCCAATAAAAATTAGTTCGGTGGAATGTTTAGATTTGTTAGGAAAAATGTGTGTCCAGTATTTGTTCAAAAGTTTACAAATCAGTCAACGTTTCGTAGAAAACTTAGTCTTTAGACGGAATTTGTCAACTGAAATTCTTTTGATCACATAGATGGTGTAATGATTATGAGAGACAAGTAGTCTCTATCTTCCCTTCTTGTGTTAAAAAGTTTATAAAATGTAATTTCAACGATATTTATGATATACTTAGAGTGTACTGGTATTTGTATAGCATTTACTGATGATGCAAACCACATACAAGCAGTTAGTTTTCACAATTTCATTTTCTTCTTTGTATCTACGTAACGTAAACGTTAAGTAAGTAGGTACATGTTGTATAAGAAGATATTAAATAAATCTTACGTTTTTCATTTTACTTCCTCGTTGGTTGGTTGGTTACTACAAAATTAATTACCTGATACTTTAACATTCAACTCACATCTAACGTGTGTTATTAAATAAATTTTATATTAAGTACGCTCGCTATAATATGACGATACTTTTACTGTAAACGTGACATGCTGTTGTTGGTTTCGTCCATGGTAAAATATAAAAATTATTTATTGGGTGCTTGGACAATAAAAATTTTATGTTTAATTTAAAAATTGCAACGTTATTGATAATTTTTCAACTTCATCAGACAAACTACAGAACAATGACAGTATGAACAAATTCGTTACGCAGGAGCTGCGTCAGCGGCCACAATTTGAGTGTCATAAAATATCGTATCTGATATGTTTTTCGTATTTGCAAAGCCAAATTTGTTAAGACGTGGCGTAGGTCAAGGGGAAAGGGGACGTAGAGAAAGATGACAAAACACAAAATATTAAATATCTCTCTTAATATTAGACAAATTGAAAAAGGTATAAGAAGTAAAGTTGTAGAAAATCTGTACTAAAGTATTTAGGATTTTAACATTCAATTTTAATTCATAAATATCCCAGTCAATATAATGATAAAAGAGAAAAAAAACTATAGTAAATGTAATTATCTATCTTACTTTATCGTTAGACTTTTTTCGATTTTTCCAACGTTTAAACAGATATACCAAATTTTGTGCCCCCCTCTAAACTCCCCTTTACCCTTGTAGGATTTTGCTCATTATTGAACTCAATCATTAAAATAAAAAAGCACCCAATTTCATTCCAATCTATTGTGTGTACGATTACCTATTGGAAAACAGTGATGAATGCCAGTTTTCTTTATCACACCTCCTACAGCAAATTAAGGGTGATTGTATACCTGATGTCAGAACAGCGAAAACTCACCTCCAAAAACGTTTTGTCGATGACATAGTCATAGTGGAGATGGGCTCCAACAAAAGGACACTCAGTACATCTATTTTTTGAGACTGTTCTCAAAAACAAGCGTGGCCCCTTGAAGCATGGAAGAAGAAGTGTGTGTCATTTTCTCATGTTCTGATAACTGCTGTACGACCTCGATCTTTTGTTTCCTTCCTTCTGATTGGAATTGATACCTACTTTTACCGAAAATATGGATACAAACATCTGGTAAATATGTGTGCTGCGATGGTTATCTGCGCTGTTTAACTTATGACTGTTTTTGGTTATCTGCCGTTTTTGAGAGAAACACTGGGCATACAGGTACTAATCTGATCTCAAATGAAAGCTAATTAAATTTACTACAAGTTTATTATAAATAATATTTGACGTGGGATGCGTATTTTAGAAGATATTTTACGAAATAAGTGACCATTTCGAAAAAATTTCACTTTTTGGAAAAAATGGCCTATTTTCTAAGAACTGTATTTTGAGAACCAATACCTGTATAGAGCTTGTTTTGATCTCAAATTGTTGAGAATTTAGTCTACTTTAAAAGTGTATAGAATGGCTATACTGGTAAGACCCTTTTTTCACTGAGATATTGAGCAAAAACTGATAAAAGTCATGGTTTTTTGGGTACACCGCCGCTCGCACAGCACTTTGGAAGTTGCAAATCTGGTTTTTTAATATTGGTTTAGGTCCTTACAACATATAAAAAATTCAAAACGACCTGACCTTTTGCAAGCACGGATTTAGATCTTAACTGGACTAGTTAGGGGTTATTTTCCTTTGTTTAATCTAGTGCAACTTGAAAACTAACCTCCCTCCCTCAAACAATCGGATATTAGAGTCGATTTGATACTTTCCAGGGTCGTTAAGATGATCATTGATTTAAAATATTTTAAACAAACGCATAGCTTGCTTGCATGAAACATTCGCTTTGAAATATCTGAGATAATACATATAAAATGATGAATTGATTGTCGCCTGTATACGATACACATTTTTCCCATACAAAAACCATTCATTCATATATCGGTGTTCAATCTAAAGGTCTAAATACTTCTATCAGAAACAATAGTTTGTTGCTACAGGTGTCACATAAGTAAAGTTATGATTGACTATATTGAATGCGTGTTTGTGCATCATTTGGTTTTAACTCGTGAACCAATTGAAAATTCAATGGGAAAACGCGTAACGTATGTAAAATTCTTTGTAAAGACCGCCTGGATATTACCAACTGTTGAGAACGTCGTCTGGTGGAAGTTTCGGGGTTTTCCTCAACATTGCTTGTACCCGAGCATTTTTCACATCGTTTCGAACTGCACGAAGCACGCGGACAGAGAGCCCCACGTTGCGGAAAATGCTGAACCAAATTGTTGGAGCGCTAGGTGCATTTCGAACATGAACATGATACATGATGTAATAGTCAAAGAACATCGGACAAAAGTAGAGAATTTCGGCTCTCGGTTAAAATTTAGTTTATTGGATTCTTTAAAAAATCAAATCTCTCAATTAGTCTCGAGAAACTTCTTTACGCGCACCACTCAAAAAATAAATACTGAGGGTGAATCGGTAAAAAAACGTGGCGTCATCACTTTGGTATGTTACGAAACTTGCCTGCATATTAATAATTATAGTTACTATGGAAATTAAAATGATCAAAATTGACTATTCTTTGTTGTGTGATACATAAACTGAACTTTTGATTCAATCAAACACCAATATATATGGAAGGCTCTCGAGAACTGCGGAATAGAAAACAACTATGTCACAATTCTTAAAGAAATATACAAAAACAACAATGCGTATATATCATTGGAAAATAACGGAAGGCATTCCAAAGTGAAGAAGTGAGTAAAGCAAGGCTGTTCCCTGTCACCAGATCTATTCAGTGCAGCCCTACAGGGAATTTTCCTTGAACAGGATTGAGAATTCGTGGTCTTAGAATAGATGGCACTTATCTAAGCAATTTAAGATTCGCGGAGATATTGCTCTTTTCGCAAGCTCCCCACAAGAACTAGAAAGAATGATGGGTGATTTGAACAATTCCAGCAAGATGAGAGGATTAGAAATAAATCCTTTAAAAACAAAGATCATGTCAAACTCGCTGAAGCAGCGTATCTTACTGGAAATCAAATATTGGAATACGTTAGCGAGGACATTTACCTGGAACGGATCATATCAATCCAGGACAGACAGGCGTAAGAAACTGGTCACTTAAGAACATAGTTAAGGGCAACCACTCAACAATCATAAAATCCAAAGTTTTACAAAGCTGTATCTTGCCAACTTTAACTTATGGGTGCCAAACATGGGCTTTAACTTAAGCCAACGAAAATAAAATATCTAGCACCCAAAATAAAATGCAAAGATACATGTTGAATATACGGAAAGAACAAAGAATCAGATATATAGATATAACTGGAAAATTAAGAACAAAACGGATTGAGAAAGTAATAAAAAAGTTAAAATTCAAATGGGCTGACCATGTTATAAGAACAGATGAAAGCAAGTGGAGTAATAAACATACAGAGTGGAAACCCTTATACAGGAAAAGAAACCGGGGAAGGCAAAGAAAAGGTGGGCAGGCGAAATAACAATCCATTGTGTATCTTAAACTGTTAAATTTTAACCTTATGCACGCCATTTAATTATTGAACTGTAAAATACATATATGAGGGTAGGCTAAACCTGTGGACACTAGGCAGATATCCCAATTCATGGATATAACAGCATCCTAATCTGTTCGGGAAACAGAAAGCAGTTGTGAAGTAAAACTACTTTAGCCGCGTATTAATTTTAGTTTTACTTCAACTTAACAGTAAAAGTTACACGCACTCTTTTTGTTAATAATCTTTTAATTTCAAATATTTTTTCAATTAGTATTATTATTTAATAATGCCATTTTGTGCCTTATTCATTCGGTTTATGGAAAATGTTTCGAATAAAACTTGTTTATTATAAAAATACTAACCACTTTTATTCGAAAAATTTTCCTAAAAACCGAACGAATAAAGCACAAAATGACTATAAAATTTTCAAAAAAGGTATTGTAGCAGTGTATTTTGTATTGTAAAACACTGTATCCAGTTAGTTTAAAAGATGAAAAGCTGCTATATGTTTGTTTATATTGGCTGCTGAATTCAGTAAAACTCGGAATAAGTAAAGTCAAAACGTGGTTCTTGTTATTATTCTGGGTGACTACTTTCGAGATTATTTCAAGTGGTTTACCTTCATGTAATGTTGTAGAGAATACTGAATAGCAAAGTATATTTCGATTTTTAGTGGAAATTCAATTAACATATTTTTATTCAGTTCCGAATAATTAATGGTTGAAAATATTCATAGAATAGAACTTCGGATAATTCAGGTCGAACGTTCTTATATAATTCGAAATACAATTGACAATCATTCGAAAATCACCCTTGCTTCACCATTACGCAGGTTTACACTTCTAATGAGATAGATATCCTTGTGAACCTTTTTCACCAGTCTAAAATTGAAGCCTTCAAAAAACAATATATCTCGGTCTCTCGCATCTACTGTGTTTTCCTCGTCTCTATTGTTCACGCGTTCCATAAATTTCACCGCGTTAATTTCGTAACGTTTTATATTGAGCACCCAGTATACATTTTTCTCTCAAATTTATTATTGGAGTTCTAAAACAAATGAACACAATTAAATACTTCAAAGTGAAGTGTTATATGTGCTGGTCACAATTCACATGTGTATATTATATATTGCTATATCATTTATTGATATTTAGGATACGGTCCATTGCATATTTTCAATTAATGAACTAGGGCGCCTCATTTATAAAATACATATTTACATCTATACAATCAAACAATCATTATTCCACATTGATGTAGCTTTAAGAGGGATTTGGTTGTCAGAATTGACAATAGACGTTATAAAATTAAAGCAGTCTTAAATTAACGTCTTGTACAATACTGCACGATGACCTTGTTTAGTCTTATAGATATTAAAAGATGATCGACTGTGTCCGAAAAGAGCCTTGTGTGTCTAAAGATACAAATAGGCTAGTAAAAATTTCTGAATTATACTGTGAAAGTTAATGACACTTCATGTAAAAACAGGTTTAAGGACGAATAAGAGAGTGAAATTGTATACCAACATTCATCTGCACAGGCAACTACAAAAAAGTGGCGCACTTAGAATTTTCCAGCAGGCCTGAATGCTACAAATATGGTCCGATTTCAATTTGCAAAAACGATTTCGAAAGTAGAATTTTTGTACTTCAAAATGTTTATCTTGGTTTTATATTAAAACGCTGAGAAATATGTTAGAAATGAAGCTAAACATCACGAGAAACGACCGAGTGCGCGAGAGTAGTTGAAGAGTAGGGGAAACTAGCAGGCAAGGAGAAGCATGTATTTAGTAATACTTAGGAGTGCTGTTGTGTGTATGTGTGTGTATTTATATTCGCTAAGTTGAAGCAGCTCCTGCTTCAACTTAGCGAATTTCTTTCGAATACATAAATCACTCTCTATCGGTCTTAATTATAGTTTGATCAAAATGAAATATCATATCTGATATGATGTTAGTATTTGCAAGGCCAATTTTATGAATAAATGGCGTTGGTCAAGGGGTAAAGGGGCATAGAAAAAGAAGAAAACATAAAATATAAAATATCTCTTTTAATATTAGAACATTCAAAAAATGTATATAGAGTAAAGTTGTAGAAAATCAAGTTTGCTAGCATTCATTATCTAATCATTTTTCTCAAACTCTAATGTGAACAAAGATATTTCGAATTTTAACCTTCAATCTTTAATTGTTAATATTTCTGTAAATATTAGTGTAACAGAAAAAATAATAAGCAACAAAATTATAGTAAAACAAATTACCTACAACTATACTTCTCATAAATTTTCGATTTTTCGAATATTAAGGGAGATAGGGCAAATTATGTGTTTCTTCCTCCGTCTAATCCTCCTTTCCTCTTGTCCGATTTTACCCATTAAACAAAATTCATTCCAATCGGTATAAAACTGTGACCGCTAGAGAGTACACAGACACATAAACGTGTATATTTATTTATATATATATATATATATATATATATATATATATATATATACTAATAATATTATAAAGAAGAAATATTTGATTGTTTGTGTGTTTGCACTGAATAGGCTCCGGATCTACTGGACCGATTTAAAAAAAACTTTCACCGTTGGGAAGCTACACTATCCCCGGGTGACATAGGCTATATAATATTTTCAAAAATTATTCAATTCGGACATTCCATTCGAGAGATATTACGAGTTGAAAAATGTTATTTTTAAAACTAAACAAAAGTTCTGATATGGACTAAACCCATTTTTTAAATTTTTTTCAGTAAATACTACCTAATAATAAATATAATTATATTGTACATCAATCTATCCAAACAGCTGCTTAGTGACTTAGTAGTTCTTATAATTTTTCAAATACATTTTTATATTATACAAGTCCCAAGGCCAAACCTTCGAATTAGTGGAGATCGACCTACGAAAAGAATGCTTTACTCATGGCCAACTGTATGTTGGCCTATCGCGGGTCGGAGATCCTGAAAATCAATTTATATTGCTGCCACAAAATAAAAGAACATCAAATATCGTTTACAGGGAAGCTCTGAATTAATAAATTTAATGGCTTTTGTTTTGTAGATATGATCTTTTTACAAACATTAGAAATAAAATTCTGTCAACAATTCTGTCAACGATTTTGTAGGTTAATTGGATTAGTAGGTTTTATGCGCTATAGCCAATATTGTCTATCAATT
This sequence comes from Nineta flava, assembly GCA_963920215.1. Lineage (NCBI taxonomy): Eukaryota > Metazoa > Arthropoda > Insecta > Neuroptera > Chrysopidae > Nineta > Nineta flava. The sequence continues at coordinate 13,182,765 of OY986045.1, read as the reverse complement.
TTTTGTTGTTGATTTAAATATGAATTGCATTGTATTATTCAATATAAAATACATTTCAATGATTTATGTATTTAATTTAATTTAATTTTTTTTTTCATTAAAATAAATACGACAATTTAAAAACAAATAATTTTTATTTAATATATAATATATCAATAGGGTATTAATTAAATAAACAAAATTAAATATTACTGTAAAATAAAATATTACTGTAAATAAATAAAAATGAAATTGAACTAAGTAAATTGCATAAATACAGAGTTAATGAGACAAAGTTTCAAATAAAAGTGTTTATTTTTAAAAAAAGACAATTTTTTGTCTTTAAATATTTTTCTCTTTCGGTTTCAAAGATGGATGTTTTTGGCCATTTTACTCAAACAAGGTTCGATTTTGTCTATTCACGACCTTGAAGTTACTTTTTAGCTGTAGAACACATATAATTTCAAGTCATTGTCTCTTTTCGTTTTTTGAGTTAACTTGTACATAGACCAAGGGTCGGACGGACGTACAGATGGAAATGCGGAAATGGACAAATTAGATCATTTTATGAACAAGTATGCCAAAAAATTTTTTCTTCAACCAATATTTTCAACCCTTACTTCGGGGCTAAGCTGAATGAATGGCGATGTATATATTAGATATACCCGGTATAATAGTATAATATTATTAACTATGGTACTAAAGGACTCTTTTAATCCCGCGAATGGAGTTCGGAGCGGAGTGGAGCTGGGCGTAGCCTCCAGGAACAACCACTCAAGGGATTAATCAACTTTAGTTTCACGGTAAATATACTATTTTTGCACTTTCGGGAGTAAAATGACAACTTTACTCCCTCCAAATACGTACTAAAGTAGTACTTTTCCTCTCATTGGAGAAAAACTAGATTTTTTTCCCATGGAAGGAAAAGTAAATTTAATACGTATGATAGCAACAAAATCAAAATGACATTTCTATAAAAACATTTTTAACTTTTTCTCCTATGGGAAAAAAAATCTACTTTTTCTCCTATGGGAGAAAAACTACTACTGTAGTACCTATTTGGAGGGAGTAAAGTTGTCATTTTAGTCCCGAAAGTGCAAAAAATTTTTTATTAGTTATTAATGAAATTTGAAACTTTTTCTTAGATTGCTGGTTTCTAATAATCTTTCAAAATTTAGTTCAGTAGCTCGTTTAGCTGGAAAATACACACAGTGAGTGCGTTTTTATCCATGATCATGTAAAAATTAAGGATTATATTGTGAAGTTGGGTCTTCTAAGAGATTCTTTGGTATTTCTAAATTTTCTTGGTATATTATAGCAATATTTACCTATTAAAACTATCAATAGTCTGTGGGATTTATGGTTATGCCAGAAAATGTCGCCATTGTTTTCATTACAAGCAAGTTGTGATCGTTGTGTGTAACGGTTTTTTTGCACAAATTGTTGGATCGTTAGGGGCCTTTTACAATAACTAGTAACGGTGCTTTAAAAATTAGTAAAGTTTTACTTTAGTATGTTTTTAAAATTTTATAACGCGGCAAGTAATTTTTCTTTTCTTTTGATTTAAAAACATACTAAGAGAAAACTTACGAAATAAATGTCAACCAAATTTGTTCTTACATTTAATTAATTTACCTACCTTTCATTAATTTTCTAAAGAAAACTTTACATAATAAAATGATATTCATTTCACTCACTCTTGGTATACAGCTCGATCCTTTATCCCATATCATCACTTTTTAAGGAGCAACTATTATGCATTAAGGATTTCCTCGCAAACTCGGCCGTTTTTTACATTTATGTTTTTGATCGAATTAAACAGTTTTTCACATTTATAAATCCAATTTGTGTAAAATCAATTAAATATATTTTCTGAAATTTTTTCGCGTAAGGTTACATCATTTTTTTGAAATGATTTGAGTTCTAAATTTTTTTGAGCACCATATTTTAAAAAAAAGTTTGTTCTGTTCATTATTCTATTTATGTCAAGGTATTTTAAAATATTCTGAATTAAGCTCGAATAAATAATTTTCATATATAATATGGAATTAATTATTTGTACATAGGTATATACAGTGTTATATACACACACGCCCACTAGTTTTGAATTGAGGGCTGATCTTTATTTTTACTCTTTCTGATTGAAAGTTTGATCCAAAAACACAACAATACGAGATCTTTCTTTAGCACAAATGGCTCTAGTGTAGTTCTTGCGATTTTTTCTATAATGTCAAATATCTACTTTTTACCGACGAAAGAAGAAGGTACTCAATTCAACCTGTATATTTTTTGTATTTTTATTTATTTATGTATGATCACGCATTACTTTTTACAGAGTAGTCCGATTTTGAAAATTTTTTTTTGTTGGATAGGGTATACTTCAGGGTCCCAAGTTTGAAAATTTAAATCACAATTTTAGCCACAAAAAAGTCAAAAATAACTTTTTTTTTAACTTTTATTTTATGAGTGGAGTCGCTGGTCACTGTTTTAATATATACTATAAAGCATATAACTGAATGTGTTATTGGACTTCCCTGCGCTTCCGCTAAAGAACAAATATTATATCGATTGTGTAAACAAATACAATTTGAAAGCACTCAATATCTTTGCAAAATTTAAAGATTTTTTAACCGACGAAAAAAACGGGGGGGGGGGGTTTCAAGTCAACCCGTTAATTTTTTTATAATGTTTAATCCCGCATAACTTTTTACAAAGTAGTCCGATTTCGATAATTCTAATTCATATTCGAAGCTTGTACCATATAAATTTGAGAAAAAGGCGCTTCTAAGGGTAGAAAAAAAGGGAAAAATTGATTTTTCCCCCACTGAATTTTCATCTGCGAACCGATTCTGTTGAAACTTGGCACACTTATGTAGCTCTAATGACACTTTAACATATACAAAATGTACGAAAAAAGAAAGGCGAAAACTGAAAAGCGAAAAATAAATATTTTAATATGTAATATTTTGTTTGTTTGGCGCCGACTTAAAATTATTTAGGTATTTACATTAGTGAAAGACTTAGTCAGACTAAAACGATTCTGTTTTATTTTTTTCCTTCAGTTCCTTTCTTTCTTCGAAGGTTTAATTTTTTGTTAAACGTTTTTGTTTTTCACTATTCCATTTCCTTTCTCTTTTCGTCGGTTCCATTTTTTGTTAAAAAGTTTTATATGAGTTCAGATTCATTCTACGAAATTTCATCCAAAAGTACTATAACAAAAATCTTATTTTTGACTGGGACAACATAACAAACTAAACATGACAAGAATTAATTGGTTGTCACATTTGTTGGATTTTAACATTTAATTGAAATATATTATTGTGATCTGCAATAGGACACGCTATCATTGGATTAAAAATACAAAATGAAATTTTGTATATTATTTAATTAACTATTATTAGGATTAAGTGTAAAATATGTTATAATTCTACTCATATCAATTATTATATATTCCTAAAAAGGTAAAAATTCGTAGTACAAAAATCAAATAATTTCATGTAAATCAAAACAGTTATTAGCTGAAACATTCTTTTAAAACGATATATGAAGACAAAATATAACCTCAAATTGTGTTTTTAGCGAATTTCCTCTAAAGGAAATGCAGATATTGTTTTTGTACCAATGTTCGAATTTCGTAAAAATTTCTTCACATGTCCATCGATCCTACCTACTAAATGAAACACAAATTTTGACATATCTCCTTTAATATTTGAATAATCCAAAAATTTATAAGGAGTTAAGTTGTAGGTACTTAGTTTTACTGTAATTTTGTTTCTTATTATTTTTTTTGTTACACTAAAATTTACAGAAATATTTACAATTAAAGATTGAAAGTTAAAATTCTAAATATCTCTGTACACATTAGAGTTTGGAAAAAATGATCTAATGAATTATACCAAACTTGATTTTGTACAACTTTACTTGTTATATACTTTGCGATTGTTCCTATAAAGAGAGATATTTTATATTTTTTGTTTTCTTCTATCTTTATGCCCCCTTTCCCCTTGACGTATCCTATTTATTAATAAAATTGGTCTTGAAAATACTAATCTGATATCAGATACGACATTTCATTTTGATCATACTTAAATTGTGACTAGAGAGTGATTTGTGTATTCTATGGAAATTCGCTAAGTTGACGCAGATCCTACGTAACGAATTTTTTTAAATACAATTTGCTGGATGCAGTTTTATAAAAACTAGGTCAATAAAAAAAAATTATAAAGTATACAAACAATAATTAAAAATAATAATTTTTAACGACTTGATAATCATATTAGTTGAAACAAATAATCATAATTATAAATAAATATGACATTTGTAAATTAATAATTTAAATATTACCATTTCGTCTATATATTTAATATTAAAATTAAATATTCATTTGTATACTACCTAAATAGACTGATAGACGTATAGGGTATGGGGTATAATATTCTATTATAAATTGACTAACTGACTTCAATTCATTGCTGACTAGTTACTGTTTCACTGATCACTGACTGATGGACATTTGATTATGTGTTTGTGTCAGTCAAATGTCAATTTATCAATAAATCAATATTTTCATTAGTGTTGATGCTTTAATTTATATCATAATATGGTTAAAATAAATTAATAGTTCATTTAATACATACTCCAAAGAAACGCTGTAAATGTCGTAAATTACTTTCACACCTATGTTTCGAATAGTCACAAGGTAATAAATTAATAATAAAAAAACATTTTTAAAAACAAACTTTTATTTAAATGCTCTAAAAATAACAGAAAATAAACCCATAAATTAAATCAATCCCATCAATTTATTACATTATACAATTAATATTATATAAAAGTTTGTCGCGAGATCTACTTGAGTAAATTTATTTTATGAAATAGTTACATTTTTTAGCGAATTTCCTGCAAAGGAAATGCAGCTATTGTTTTTGCACCAATGTTGGAATTTCGTAAAAATTTCTTCAAACGTCCATCGATCCTACCTATTAGATGTTAAAAATCACTATAAAATTTGTATATATGTATATATATATATATATATATATTTATATATATATATATATATATATATATATATATATATATATATATATATATATATATATATATATATTTATATATATATATTTATATATATATATATATATATATATGTATATATACATATGTACTTTTTTAAAATGTCTGTGATTAGAATGAAATTTGGTATTTGAGTCGCTTTTGGTATTCTAAAGGTCAAGTTCGTCGAACGAGGGGAAAGGGCGTTTAGAGGGAGAGGAAAACTCAAAATTTGACTATCTCCCTTAATATATGAAAAATCGAAAAATTTTTCAGAAGTTAAGTTGTAGGTACTAAGTTTTACTGTAATTTTGTTTCTTATCATTTTTCTGTTACACTAATATTTACAGATATATTAACAGAAATATTTACAATTAAAGTTAAAATTCTAAATATATCTGTTCACATTAGAGTTTGAGAAAAATTATCGAGTAATGATTTGTAGCAAACTTGGTTTTCTACAACTTTACTCCTTATACATTTTTCGATTATTCTAATATTAAGAGCGATTTTTAATATTTTGTGTTTGTTTGACACGAATATATGAAATATATTTTATTGTAATAAAATTTTGACTGTCGTTTCCATAGTAACTATAAACTATAATCGTTATACCGTTTTTTTTGGCTATTAATAAATTTAATTTTTGCAAACACTTAAGTCATATCTGATATTATATTTCATTTTGATCACACTAAAATTATGACTGCTAGAGAGTGATTTATTTATTCTAAGGAAATTCGCAAAGTAGACGCAGCTCCTGCGTAACGAATTTTTTTCATAGATCCTTAAGATAAAGTTACATATTGTATTCTTCTTTATTTACACTGGTAAATCTCGCGGAATGCTTTTGTATCCTATAAAAAGTCGCATATATCGGTGTTGCATTGTTGAACTAGTGTTATTATCTTTCAAAGAATAATATTTCTATCATTAGTATAAGCAAAACATCCATAGAAGCGTGGAAAAACTCTTGACTAAAACAAACCGTACGGTGGCGTGCCGTGTTTAGGATGGATCAAGGTCAGTGTTCTATTTTAAAAAAATCAACATTGCTATAAATATTTAACAATTATCCATGACATAAATTATCCAAGAACATTAATTTTATTATTTTACTAGATTGGATAAAATGGGGTCTACTTTTGCAATCTAGTACATGAATGTTATTACGAAATTATTTTTATACCATATGAAGTTTTCAAAACACTTTTCCATAAAAACAAAACGTTTTATACACAATAGACATTGATCAATAATTGTTTTAAACATCATTTTGCTTCAATGTCTGTTTTTACTGTAACATTGTATGTTTTGATAAACTTTAACATATATACACTCACACACACACACATATATATATATATATATATATATATAGAGTGAGCCAAAAGTCATGGAATTTATTGAGGGTGGATAGGGGATGAAATTCTAAGATGAAAAGTCCTTGAATATTGTTGCACCTGACCCACCGTTAATTAGATATTAATTCAATAAAGATGCCAATTAGAGAAGCGCATTAACGGAATAAGAAATAGTGGGGAATGAACGCAGCGGTAGCAAAGAAACGTGAGGGAAGCGAACTCTCAATTCAATGAAAAATGATTGATTCATTATACCTGAAAACTACATTTTTCGTTACAAAATTTAAGCAATGGATCACCCATAATTTAGCTCACTAAAAAATTGAAAAAATTATACTTAAGACTTTATTAATGTTTTTTGCACTGATCAAATCAATTGCAATTTAGACTAATTTTCAACTTTTCGTTAAGTAAATTTAAGGTTTTCAAATATTGGGAAGTTTTAGTTTGATTATCGAAAACTCAGTTTTTATTAGATCTTGAATATTAGAGGTCCTAAACAATTATCCTAACTATCTTTTTGATAATCCCAATAATGAAATTTAAAAAAAAATATTTTTTTAAAGCACTTTTACACTACTGTACCGATCGATTCCAAAATCTAATAAGCTATTAACTTTAAAAAACGTCAAATGCCGCCGTAAAATTTCATCGTAAGAAATCTAATAATTCAGTTAATTAAAAACTGAATAATTCAGTTAATTAGATTTTTCGAAGAAAAAAAAGGTAAATATTTTTCAAAATTTTTTTAAAATTACTATAAAAACGGTACCGGATTTGAAACGCATAAGATAAGACTCACTCTACAGTAGTGGTGGGGAGAGCGCGCTTCTCTCACGTATCTCTACTGCCACTTCGCTCATTCCCCACCATTTCTTATTCCGTTAACGCGCTTCTCTAATTGGTTATTTTATTTAATTAATATCTAATTAACGGTGGGTCAGGTATAAAAATGTCCAAGGACTTTTCATCTTAGAATTTCATCCCCTATCCACCCTTTCAAAAAACTCCATGACTTTTGACTCAGCCTGTATACACGTATGCAGTGTATACATGTAAAATTGTTATTTATATAATATTATTTTTAAAGGTATATAGAGTGGTATAGCTTGTTACTACTCCAGTTGGCAAAATTTGCATCAAACAAATATGAAATATGTAACAGTTCAACTATAATATATAAATTCTATATATTTTCCATATAACTAAATATTTGTCTATTTCGAACTTCCATCTATATGATTTATAATAATATTTCTTTATAAACGACAACTATGTTTGTAGACATGTAAGAGAAATAAACAGTTATTGTTTATCATTTTGGCGAAATGTCATAAGGATAGTCAAACTTTTTCACAAAACTACTACACGTGTAAAAAAGGTATGTATAGTCTATTATATTAGCGAATTTCCTCCAAAGGAAATGCAGCTATAGATTTTGCACCAATGTTGGAATTTCGTAAAAATTTCTTCAAATGTCCATCGATCCTGCCTATTAAATGATAAAATTCACTATCGCTAAAATTTGTATATATATATATATATATATATATATATACATATATACATATGTACTTTTTTAAAAATTCTATGGACTCTCTAGCAGTCACAGTTTTATTCCGATTGGAGTGAAATTTGGTATTTGAGTCGCGTTTGGTATTCTAAAGGTCAAGTTCGTAAAAATAATCTAATCGGTAAAATCAGACGAGGGGAAAGGGGGTTTAGAGGGAAAACACAAAATTTGACTATCCCCCATAAAAAATCGAAAAATTTATCAGGAGTTAAGTTTTAAAATGTCTGTGATTAGAATGAAATTTGGTATTTGAGTCGCTTTTGGTATTCTAAAGGTCAAGTTCGTCGAACGAGGGGAAAGGGCGTTTAGAGGGAGAGGAAAACTCAAAATTTGACTATCTCCCTTAATATATGAAAAATCGAAAAATTTTTCAGAAGTTAAGTTGTAGGTACTAAGTTTTACTGTAATTTTGTTACTTATCATTTTTCTGTTACATTAATATTTACAGAAATATTTACAATTAAAGATTGAAAGTTAAAATTCTAAATATCTCTGTTCACATTAGAGTTTGAGAAAAATGATCGTGTAGATGAATTTGAGAAAAATGAATTGTAGCAAACTTGATTTTCTACAACTTTACTCCTTATACATTTTTCGATTATGCTAATATTAAGAGCGATTTTTAATATTTTGTGTTTGTTTGACACGAATACATGAAATATATTTTATTGTAAAATAATTTTGATTGTCGTTTCCATAGTAACAATAAACTATAATCGTAATACCGTTTTTTTTGGCTATTAATAAATTTAATTTTTTTTTTAAATTAATAAATTTAAGTCATATCAGATATTATATTTCATTTTGATCACACTAAAATTATGACCGCTAGAGAGTGATTTATGTTTTATAAGGAAATTCGCTAAGTTGACGCAGCTCCTGCGTAACGAATTTATCTGTTTATACACAGAGAGTTTCTAAAATTATGGAATATCAAAGAATGATTCTACAGAACTTAGATTCTTTAAGACTAGCTGAAATACTGTGGTATGCGAGTAAGAAATAATTAGAACTTATAAATCAAACATTACCGGATAAATTATATAAAAACTGATCATTAATTTAAATAAATTATTAGAATATTAATTGTATTAGAGTATATTTTATATGAAAAATAATTAGTAAATAATTGATTTATAATTATTAAAAATAAGTTTAAACCAAAAAAATTCGCACAAGCTGCGGAGCTGCTAGTGGCCCCAATTATAGTCTATTCAAAATGAAATGTCGTATCTGATTATTAATAAATGGCATAGGCCATGGTGAAGTGGGCAAAGAGAAAGAAGAAAACACAAAATATAAAATATCTCTCTTATTATTAGAAATCCAAAAATGTAAAATATAAATAATATATAAATAAGGAGTAAAGTTATAGAAATTTATCCTTGCTACAATTCACTACCCGATCCTTTTTCTCAAACTCTAATGTGAATATAGATATTAAGACTTTTACCTTTCAATATTAAATTGTAAATATTACTGTAAATATTAGTGTAACAGAAAATTGATAAGAAAAATAATTATAGTAAAACCTACAACATTACTTCTTATAAATTTTTCAATTTTTCGAATATTAAGGGAGATATGCTAAATTTTTTGTTTCCCCCTTCCTTTATATTCCCTTGTCCTCCCCTTGCCCGATTTTACCCATGAACCAACTTGACCTTTGAAATACTCCATCATCAGTTCAAAAACAATAGCTGCATTTCGTTTGGAGGAAATTTGCTAGAAAACTACTCATGAAAAAATAGCAATTCAAAATTTATTAATTTGAGAAACAGTTCTTACAAATTGAATATTATTTCGAATGAACTTGAATTATTGGTAATGAAGTACATTTATTTATCTATAACTTGAGCTCAGAGGGACACGTTTATGCTCAATGCTTCTCACAAAGTAATACATAACCCAAAACCTTACAAAATATAATTTGGGAAAAATCAATAAAAACAAGTTCTGAGCGCGTCAAACTGTAGTGTCTATTCTGATCAAATAAGTTATATTAATTTAATTCAGTAGTAAGCATGGTGTTCAACTGCATCTTTAGGGATACATTCCTCGAAACCTGGGCTATTGACATTAACGAAATTATGATGATACATTTTGCTTTTATACATGTATATAAACTACTTCTAGATGTTACATTTTCTCCTTTTAATGGAGCAAGACTGTAGTATAATTATATGAACTGTATTCATTGATTTTTGCCAAAATCTATTTTTCAAGGTTTTCGGTTACATGTTACTTTTGAGATAAGCATAGAGCCTAAATGCGCCAGCTTAAGCTTAAATTAAAGCTTAATATATGTATACTTCTAGTTAATATTCTAAAACTTCTTTCATGGGATAAATATTTTGGACAATATTTGACTAATTTACTGAAACAAATAATTTTCAGTTTTTTGGAAAAAATACCCAATTTTTGAAAAGCTTTATCTCGGATGCAACTAATTCCTTTAAGATTCAAGTTGTCGAAAAATGTAATCTAGTTTAAAATAAATGTGTGTAATTTTTTCTGCAAAGCAAGCTTCTGAAAACATATAATTCAACATAAAAAATAGAATCATTTTCAACGATAAAAATAGTAAGAACATCTATTTTATAAGGATGTGAAATATATATGTAGGTAGATATGTCCACTTAAGTAAATATACCTAGCATTTGGCATTGAACTACCTTAACAAAAACCTAAACTTACTTTATTCATTTTAATACGTGGTTTAAATAAAAGCTTGTTTTTAAAAAGGCTTTTCAAATTATTTTCTTTTAAGGCTAAAATCCTCATTACAGTTTTCCACCGTTTCCATTACTTCAAATGTTTATCGACACTTCCACCAAACTTCTATTTCAGCGAATATTTTCGAATTCTACTTATATAGAACGATATTAGATATACTATACTGCATTCTCAAATGAGTTATACACGTGTACAAAATTTCAAAACTCTAAAGGGAACTACTTACTCAATGGGAACTAAATAAAAATGGGAAATTTTGATTATTGTGGTCAAAGATTTGACCACACATAATAACTAAGAGGTGAAGTTAAATCATAACTTGTAAAATAGTTTTCTCACAAATTTGGTGTTTTACTACTGGCTGAGGTTCAAACAACATATTAAAAATGAATAATACTTGCCCTTTTATAAGAATGGGCCTTTCTAATTTACTTTTAACTTTTGAGCTATCATAGAAATCAAATTTTTGTACCATATCCGAATTGTTTTAAAAAAAACTTGTTTATCTTCTGATATGTTGTAAACAGTTATCGGAATATTAACTATCTTTGTAAATTATTTACTACTTTTATATCGAATTTTGATGAATGATGTAAAACCACACGCCTGGTATAAATATTAGAAGAACTATTAAAATTTATTTAGTTCATTATACTTTCAAAATTTTATTTATATGGGCCAGTCGGATAAAGCGGCACTTATAACATCTTGTAGATGAAATCATATTTTTGTTACTTTTTGAAAGATTTTCAATAAATCGTCCTGATATCATACCTATTTGTAAAGAATTTTATGACGAAATGGACCAGGAAATTGTTTGAAACTTTTAATTCAGTCTTTAGAATGCCAGAACAAAAGCAAAAATTAAGCTTCCTAATTGGCCAGTATTATTTCACTAAGCCAGTAGATTATGTAAGAAAAAAAATTCGTCAGCTAAAAAATGACAAATTGTATATTGTATAGATAGTGACACATAAAAGCTATCCTGAGAATAGTTTTCATTAAAATCAATGAAGTATTACTAAGTTTGAAGTCAACGAAGCGGGCGGGTAACTGCTAGTTTAAAATATTTCTCTAATTTTCAAGAAACTAAATGAGAAGTAAAAAAAAAACATTTTTAAAAACTAGCTTCTATTTAAAAACTCGAAAAAGAAGAAAATTAACTTAAATTAAATCAAAACCATCAATTTATTACATTATATAATTTATGTGATATAAAAACTTGTCGCAAGATTTACCTGTGTAAACTTATTAAGATCAAGTTACACATTAAATTCTTACTTATTTACAAGCTTTTATATCATACAAATTGTTTAATGTAATAAATTGATGAGTTTGATTTAATTTAAAGTTTATTTGCTTCTTTTAAGAGCATTTAAATAAAAGGTTGTTTTTCGTTGATTTTTTTTTAACTATAACAATGCATTGTCATCGGAACGGAACCAAAATGTAAAAATTCAACTCCGTAGGATAAAAAGAGGTGATTCCAATTCAAGATTTGACCTGAACAAACTACAAACATACAAATATTGCAAGTTAAATAAGGGCTTGTAATAATGGAAGTTAGCTGATTTATTCTATAAGGTTTTGCAATACCCGTCTATAAAGGTTTTTTTTGTTGTTGTTATATTATGGTTTGTTGGTTGCTGGATGTTTTTGTTGTTGTTATGTATGTGAGTGTAGTGATGAATTAAACTGCAATACTTGACCATTAAGTGCACTCTAGACACTTGGAAATGTTTTATGGATTTTGTTGGTGTAAGTGTACCACAAAAGTAGTAGGTATATATGTAACAAAATGTCACTTACTCATTAATACAGAGGTTTATGTAGTGATCACTAGTCGTGTAGAAAATCCTGGCAAATATATTCACTATGAATTTATTGCGGCAGACAATGAGCTTGTAGAACGGCAGGGTCTAATATATTTTCTTTGTCTAACGTTTTCAATTCATAGTGATTCACAACTTTTGATCACTAATTGTACATTAGTTAAAATTAGTTTGCTCCCATCTTCTAATCTTTTTTTAGTCAACAAAAAAGCGATATGTAAAAAATCTTAGGTCAATCGGGCAACTGCTAGGTGACACTCATCGACCATGCAGTTTTGGAATTTTCGCTCAGAAAGAGAGTTTATAATTCGATGAGGGTCACCTTGCATATGTCCGATTTAGGTAAAATTTTGCAAATACCGTTTTTTTTGTTGTTGATTCAAAAGAAAATAGGGAGTGGCAGCACTAAATTTGCGGAAATTTCCCTACAGCTACAAAAATTCCCAAGCTTCATGGCGATGGGGCTCGGCTCGCTGTTGTCCAGCCTATGCAAGGCCATTATACCAAGCTTCGGTTATGAATCATAATCGTGTTTTCCAAATATATCTAACATTGAAGCTAATGGCTACGGCGATGTAGAGGGGTTTACTTTATTACATTGAAAAATGTTTTTAGAACAAAGATACCGGGTTCTAAGTTACTAGCGTATTGTCGGGCTAAAATGTAAATTCAAATTAGTTAATGAACTAATTAATGAAAGTAGTTATAATTTTATATCACCCATATCACACTTCTAAGTTTTATGTCGAAAACGGTTAGAGAAATATAAAAACTTTCAATTACAAAATTATGCTTTTTAATAATATGAATAACGTTTTTCGAAAACCGAAAAGATTATATACTTATAGGTAGGTGGGTTTAACTATTAGTTTGTACCAAATGAACTTTATATTTGAAAAAAATGTTCCAAAAAAATGTCTTTTGTGTTAATCTAATTACAACATGCGCGCGCGCACCGTCATATGAAAACAAAAACGATAGCTATGTTAGTTAAATAGAGATTAATGTTTTTCGTAATAAATGGCACTACTATGCAAAATAAAAAAGTGTCTATTATATAAAAAACGGTACTAATACTTTATTTCAGTAATGTTTGTTTTTGTAAATTATATTATATAACTGATTGTAGAGAACTTTCTTTTGAAGACTTTAGGCGAATTGCTATTTCACCGATGAAAAACGTTTCTGTCTATTCTAGACCATTGAATGTTTTGAAAATAGCTTATAATTAATAAATAATATATTTTATAATAAAAAATAAAAAGAAATACATATCCTTGTCATCCTGCTGTAGTATTTTAATATAATTAGTGTCATTTGAATAACCAACCTAAAATATTGCCGGATCGTTGTTGTATTCATTGAATTATAATCAAAATTAATATGTTAACATTTTTATTTTATTCATTAATTAAATAATTAAACATACAAAAAACATAAACCATGATAATCCTCTTTTTTATAAAAATATATATAAAAAAAAAATTGTGAAAAAACTTTTTTAATATAAAAAATAAATGAATGATGTTATAAACATATTCCCTCAAGTAAAAATAATATTAATACCGAACAACATTGATATAGAGCTAGGTTATTACTAAATGTACGTCGCTTTGGCTGTGGTTTTCAACACAGATTGTCATAAAACAAACTCAAATGAAAAAAAATTACAAATTACCGAACATAAAAAACATGGCCAAAAATTAAATTGGAAGTATGTGTAGGATATAACGTAAATATGTGAGAAATTTTAAAACGTCTAACCAAAGAGTTGGTAATGATTTAACACATAAAACATTTGACATTTTATTGCTGCAATATTGGATATTTTTGAAACTAACGATAAAGTGGCAAAATTGAAAAATAATTCGGCACAGATTTAAACATTAACGGTTTATGTCTGAGATGAAATTTCCCATATAGTTAAAGATAGATTTTGTATACAAATTCATTGATATTTTTATTATATTGCTAATTACAACTGATACTTAAACAGGTAATATGTCTGATATCGACGTCTCGACAACTATGCACATAGCCAATAAAAGAAAACAAAATCGACTGCCTGACTTCTGCAAGCAGGCTACTCGAGAAGAGACCATTATGAAGTCAGTTATTAGCGAATTTTTTCCAAAGGAAATGCAGCAAATTTTTTTTGCACCAATGTTGGAATTTCGTAAAAACTTCTTAAAATGTCCATCGATCCAACCTATTAGATGTTAAAAATCACTATCGCTGAAATTTGAATATATGTACTTTTTTTAAATGTCTGTGGACTCTCTAGCAATCACAGTTTTATTCCGATTGGAATGAAATTTGGTATTTGAGTCGCTTTTGATATTCTAAAGGTCAAGTTCGTAGGTAAAATGGTAATGGGTAAAATCGGACGAGAGGAAAGGGGGTTTAGAGGGAGGGGGAAATACAAAATGTGACTATCTCCCTTAATATTTGAAAAATCGAAAAATTTATCAGGAGTAAAGTTGTAGGTACTAACTTTTACTGTAATTTTGTTTCTTATCATTTTTCTG
Organism: Nineta flava; assembly: GCA_963920215.1. Lineage (NCBI taxonomy): Eukaryota > Metazoa > Arthropoda > Insecta > Neuroptera > Chrysopidae > Nineta > Nineta flava. The sequence goes on along the minus strand of OY986045.1, from coordinate 13,167,698 downwards.
TTATTATTACTAATATTTACAATTAAAGATTGAAAGTTAAAATTCTAAATATCTCTGTTCACATTATAATTTGAAAAAAATGATCAAGTAATGAATTGTAGCAAACTTGATTTTCTACAACTTTACTCCTTATACATTTTTCAATTATTCTAATATTAAGAGGGATATTTAATATTTTGTGTTTGTTTGACACAAATACATGAAATATATTTTATTGTAAAAAATTTTGATTGTCGTTTCTATAGTAACTATAAACTATAATCGTTATACATCGTTCTTTTTTGTCTATTAATAAATTTAATTTTTTCAAATACTAAAGTCATATCAGATATTATATTCCATTTTGTCACACTAAAATTATTACCGCTAGAGAGAGATTTATGTGTTCTTAGGCAATTCGCTAAGTTGACGCAGCTCCTGCTTTTTTTTTTTTAAGTTAATATTTTTGGGTTACACTAATCAGCATTTTTTGGAGTAAGGAAAGCGTTTTTAAATATCCTTGTCCATTATTCCACTGTGGAGCACAATAAAGCACTGATTTTTCTCAATGTGGAACACTGATTTCTACAATATACTAGAGAGCACTGAACAAATGAAGTATCGTTGGAAATGAGATAAGAATCCGGGTGACATAGCATCATGGATGACGTCACAAAAAAATTAATTTTGCGACCGTAAGAAATATTTTTGTTGTATACTATTCTCAGTATCATAAATAATTTTTCGAGTGCGCTAGGATTTATTTCAATGCAAAATATTATATGGATATGTCGATGTCGTGTCAGATCGGGTCGTGTATCTCAAGCACCGTGAACATGGGTCTTTTGCGGTGCTCCTTAATACTTCATTCTCCGCTATGTTCAAGTAGTTTGGTGTTCTCGATAAGGTTAACCAGTCTGTTGATTACTGTGTTCGGATATACAGGTTGATATAGAACTCCGGGTTGAGTTTCCTAAAGAGGCGATATTCTTATGTGTAAGAATCAAACAATTAAAGCTTAGTGATGAGTGTCCTCTTAGTCCTCACCAGTCTTAATAATGGTTGAAGATTTTCATGCACTGTACATCTACCTTCAGAAGGCTCTTTCCAGCAACTCCTGTAATTACTTTTCAGAGTTTTGTTCTTGCTTATCAGGTCATCCTGAAGGTTCATATATTCGGGGTGAGATGCACCGAATTCTTATATCTGTTTCTTCCTCCTCGCCACACAATCTGCACATAAGGAACCCGGGTTGAGTACTTCAAAGAGACGATATTTTTATGTGTACGAGTCAAACAATCAAAGCTTAGTGATGAGTATCATGTCCTTACCAGTCTTAATAATGGTTGAAGATTTTCCTGCGCTGTACATCTACCTTCAGAAGGCTCTTTCCAGCAATTTCTGTAATTACCTTTCAGAGTTTTGGTCTGCTGAGATCTAGAAGCTAATCTGTTATTTTTGTGCTTGGAGCGCCTATAATCTACTTCGCGTGGATTTGCTCCGGAATGTTACACCAGATCGTATGATACTCAGATGTTCTCTTCTTCGCAATTGCAGTGTGCGCAATACATCCGCAAGTAGGCTTTTCTAGGCCTTTATTACCGACCCCTAAAGGACAAGAAACTTGAAGTAGACTAGGAATTGGTAGGAAGAGCGACTGCAGAAGACTTTGATTGGACCTATACCTATATTTATCTAGAGTTTGTGGAAGGAAACTGCAGAAATCCTTCACAAACATACTCGGTTACTTTCTTGACCATACGCCAATTAACCATCCCAATTTTTGTTTTTTTGTTTTAATTAATTTAATTGACAAATTGCCGTCGTTGGGAATCGAACCAGAAATCTCCCACAGTTCCGAGTAGAGCAGTACCAACTGGACCACTCGGACTGGTTTCATGTAAGTTAGCTGGAGTTATATGAATTTCAATACGTTTTATTACTTCATCTACGTTAGTCAGAACCTTTGAATACAAATATCTGGTTTGCTGTCAAATATTTTTAATCAGTAATATAACGTTTTGAAATTCATATAATTCTTGATTTTTATTAAGAATCGTAAATGGAGAGCCAAAATAGGAAATTTTCCCCAAAATACATCACTTTTTTAATAGGACGAAATTTTACCATCAAAATGCTTGTTGTTTTCACAAAATTAATTACCATTTAAAACATAAACCGTATTTATCGTGAAAATATTTTATTCAGAGAATGAAAAGTTTATAAAAAGAAATTTTAAAATAATAATAATAATTTGTCATCACAATAAAAAAAAGCTCATCTTTCTTTCCATATTCTAGCAATATTACTCTAATATACAAAAACTGACTTATCTGTCTTGAGATACGTTCGTATATACTTGAAAATGAATATATGTATATCTGGTGTTGGTTGGTACTAGGACAAGACTACGATACGATAATAACATTGTCAGTAGTTAAAGTTCAACTGGTGAAAGACATTTCAATTTACACGACCATATTACATATAGAACAACATAAAAAAAAGACCGTGTCTACAACATGATGAAGCAAGATGTCTAACAAGCTATCCATCCATGCATAATGTTTTAGATAGATATATAAAATTTAACATGTACTCGTACAAGTTACGACGAACGATACAAGTTAACAAATTATTTAGATGTGCACTTTTACCATATTGCAAGCACACTCTGGCCTCTATGTATGCTGTTGATTTGTTAGATCTTCTATAGATCCTTACATTGTATAAAATAAAGTCCCCCAGCCACGTCTGTCTATCTGTTCGCGATTTACTCAAAAACTACTGCACCGATTTTCATGCTGTTTTCGCCAATGGATAACGTAGTTCTCGAAGAAGTTTTAGTATATAAGTTTTTGTATAAATTGGTCCTTACATATTATACAAAAATGTAGAGTTGTATAATTTATTGATGTATAGATGTATAATTTATCAGTGCATAGTAACAGCTGTTTGTTGCTTACTAGGTGCTATGTGTTATACATTAATTGCCAGGAGTGGGGATGTAGACATTTTGACTGTTTTTATATAAGCATGCAGCAGACAGCAGTCTGCATAAAGTGATTGATATGTAACAGTGGAATATATATTAATACAGTCCATTGTTCATATTTGTATCGATTTTGTTTGTTTCGATTTCTATTCACATAGTGAATCATTTTAAAATTAATATTAAATTAGTTTATTTTTGTAGTAATATGCATAGATAGGAATGCGAACAACAAATACGTTCTAAAAATTTGCCTATACACAACATGAGTACTTCAAAAATTTTGCCAATAGGTGGCAGTGCATACAACAAATGTATTTCAAAAATTAAACGCAATTTATCAGTCCTTGACGGGAGAAAATATTATGTTACTTGGTTATAAGGGCGTTACAAAATTTTTGCGGGCGAAGGATTTTATAACGAGGAAAGATGATTGATTTTTTGTTTGTTACGATTTAACTCAAAAACTACTCAACCAATTTTACCGAAATCTCCTCGGAGTAACATAGGCTGTTTTATATTTTCTGTAAATAACCCGTACGAAGCCTGGGCGGGTCAGCTAGTTTTATATAATTAAACGTTAACATATACTATGTTGTCAAGACTTGTACTAGTTTTGACTGATGAGTTACCAATCAAACACATGCAACCGACTTGTGTAAGGTCGCCCTAACGAATCTACGCATCTAACGTTTTAGTTGAATCATTAAAAAAATTCTTGATACTTTTTACCTAATTTCTTTAATTTATGATTGCAAGCAACTTTCGACAAACTAACCTTAAAATTTATGTTATTTTGAATTAAAAATTTTACATAGGATATTGGTCAAAGTAATTTAACATTAATTAACATAATATAAATTTCAATTAAAACAAACATTTTTTAAAACAAGCTTTTTATAGTAAAACTAATTTTCTACATTTTTACGTCTTATGTATTTTTCGATTTTTTCAATATTAAGAGAGATATACCAAATTTTGTGTTTCCCCCTCCCTCTAAATCTCCCTTTCGCCTTGTCTATTCAAAATTCAACCACGTAGGATAAGAGGAAGTGGTTCTAATTCAGCATGCAAGATTTGACCCGAACATACATATATACATACATACATACATATATAGCAAGTTAAATAAAAGCTTGTAATAAATGATTTTTCATATACAGCGCTGTTTTATATTATTTACATTCGCTTCCACTAACGCATGCTTCAAATTGTCTTATTTCTATAGAATAATCAGTTCATATACGGAGGTTAGTGAAATAACACAACCGCAAAATAGATGGGCTACGTATAAGAAGATGTGTATTTCGAAAAGATTCGAATGAGTATTTTTATATTATATTTGTATTTTTAGAAATAATGTCCTTTTTATTTATTCTGTATTTTAATTTTTGTTCGCTTTGCTTGAAGTCTTTTCGATTTTATGACTTCACTTGTGTACGCCTTTGTTATTCTAAAAAACGTGCCATATGGTATACGGTATGGTTGCAATAATCTAAGATTTCAAGTATTCAGAAAAATTTATTGACGTTTCTAGCCATATTCACAATAGCCCCTAACAGGAGAAGATAAAAAATTCAAATATACAATCACCTGGTTTTGGTGCAGTAAAATTATAAACATTTTATTTAACTCACCTACAATAACCAAAATTATTAAAACAAGGTTGGAAATAAGTTCATGCTGTTGAAGATGAAAAGAATTCAGATGTCACGTCAAAATGTCAGAAATACCAATAAACCAACATATAGAATCACAGTAATGTCGTTTGCCATTTGATGTTATCAAACACATACCCCCAATACACCAGGGTGGTATTTTTATTCAATCAGCAAAGAGTAATGCTGGATTTCCTCAGAATTTCACTGTGTGCTGTTGTATTTCTTCAAATAAGCAATGTACAGTTTATATAAGCGCAAATTCTCAGAAGAACAAGCCCATATTCTCAGAGGAGGAAGTTACCTTGGCGTCACCAGCCAAGTAGCCGAGCGGTCTAATGCGTCATGTCTGCGCAGTATGCAGTACTTGGAAACTGGGAGGTTATGGGTTCGAATCCCGACTTCGGCAGTTTGTCAATTATAAAAAAAAGAAAAAAAAAGGGGCGGTTGATTGACTAAACCGTCGTATGGACAAGAACGAAGTAACCGGCTATGCTTGAGAAGGTTTTCGGCAGTTTCCTTCTCGAACTCCAGATGAATATCGGCATAGTTCCGATCATAATCGGCTGCAGCCACATATCCTTCCAATTCCTAGTCTACTCACAAATTCCTTCCACTCCACTCACATCCTCACATCCTAAGGCATCACAATGGACCTTATGGTCGAAGTGTAGCCCGTCCAGGGCAGCCTGTACAATCTTCCTCTACCTCTACCTTGGCGTCACTTGGCATACGATTCATTGTTATAACATTAAAATCGTAAATATTGTTGCAAATATTAGAGCTACAAAAAAAAAATAGTGAGATGACAAATTGAATAAAATTTTTCGGTTTTACCAATATTAAGCTAGACATTCCAAATTAGTCGTTCTAAACCCCCTTTTCCCCTTGACTGTCTTTCAAATCACAAAAGCACATCACATACCTAATTTCGGACTAAAATTACTTACAATATTCAAGGCAATGGCACGACAAATTTGGATCGGACAGGCAACCAGAAGGCGAGTGGTAATCAGGGTCTTGAAGTGATACTGAACCTTCCCGTACCGTCCAAATGGACCCCAAATGGACGTGGCTGGAGAGATGGAGGAGGGGTGGTAAAAACGTAAAATTTTTTTACGAGGCAACCGGATAAAAATGCGCTTGCTTTAAAGCTTATACCCTATTTATATCATCAAATGTTTTTGCCATTCTGCGGGCTGTTTTCACACTCGCAAATTTAGAAAAATAAAGTTATGAGGCAGCCGCTCCAAAATTGGTTAGATTATTTATTGGTACCACTCACTATATTATTCTGTTGTAAAAAACAGCCTTCCGATCCTGCTGGGCAGTTTCTGAGAAACAAACCTTCAAAGTCGGTTTTCGGGACTGTTTCTCAGAAACTACCCAGCAGGATTTGATAGAGTATCTATTTTGAAAATTCACAAATTAAAATTTAAATTAATTTGATGTATGCACTAGATAATCTTCATATGAAAATTATTAAAATTTGAAATAGCAGAGTCCAAAAATTCTGTCTAATTTTTCAGCATAATTAGAAACTGTAGATGGTATATATTGGTTTTTAAACCGACTTCAAAAAGGAGGATGGTTCTCAATTCTGTATTTTTTTTTTTATGTGTGTCACCTCAGAACTCTGTCATTTATTAACCGAATTTGAATATTTTTTTTGTTTTAAAGGGTTTGGTTTCCAATTGGTCCCATTGGCACAAAATCGCATTTTGATGAGGGGATCCCCAGGAAATCGAGGAAAATCCTCATTTTATATGTGATAACCGATTTTTTATTATTGTTATTTTTGGAGGCGGTGTCCAAAAGTTATGTGAATTTCTCTATGCTGACACCGACTCCAAAAATAACAAAAATTGTACATATATATTTAAAAATTTTTTCTTAAGTGAAACTGGCACAAGAATATGCAATTATTTTTTTACATTTTAGTACATTTTTTTGTTATAGAATATTTGATTTTTGAAGTCGAGTTTCCATTCGTTTGACTTTCCGTAGAATATTTGATTCGTTGGACTTAAGTATGCATTCTGGTATATGTATCTAATGTTTGGGTTGAATAACTAAAGAAATACAAATTGAACACACGCAAAATTGTTTTACGCCTTATTTAGGATTTAATAATGTATCGTCCAAATCCATATACGTATCCATAGGTACTCTCATCATAAAATTATTCGGTTTTAATTAATTGGAATTATTTGGTTTTAAACATATTACACGTACCCACAAATATTTAGTTAAAATCAAGAAAATCATATACTTAATTTGGAGTGCTGTCTAATGGTGAAAACTGTTAAAAGCATGTAGTATGTGAATCATATATGAATTTTAATTGGACATATTGTATTCAGGTTAATTCGAATTAAACATTGAACGCGGGATATTGATGATTGCAATGGGAGTTTGAAATATAAATATCTCGCCGACATATTTCAAATTAAAAACAATCAAAGATACTATTCCACAAAGTAACGTTTTTTTTCAAAATTTTATAGTTGATTTGTGTCTTATTCATTCAGTTTTTGGGAAAATGTTTCGAATAAAAGTTGTTAACATATTGAACCAGCCAAGTAGCCGCGCGTGTAAAGGCGTTGTGTGAACTTCGAACTGGGAGGTTATGGGTTCGAATCCCGACATGGGCAGTTTGTCAATTATTTTAAAAAAAAGTGGGGGCGGTTAATTGACTAAACTGTTGGCGTATGGACAAGAACGAAGTAACCGGCTATGCTTGTGAAGTTTTTTGCAGTTTCCTTCACGAACTCCAGATGAGTATCGGCATAGTTCCTATCAAACTCGGCTGCAGCCGCACATCCTACCAATTCCTAGTCTCTACACAAAATTCCTTGTCCTCCATACACATCCTCACATCCTTAGGCATCACAATGGACCTTATGGTGGAAGTGTGTCCCGTCAAGGTCAGCCTCTAAGGTTTACACGAAATTGTAATTTTTTTAAAATTACCTTTAATTTTATATAATTATATTTATGCGTTTATCCAGCGAAAGTCAGATACATAATAACATACCAGTCCAAGTAGCCGAGCGGTCTAGGGCGTTATGTCTGTGCAGTATGCAGTACTTGGAAGGTTATGGGTTCGAATCCCGACATCGGCAGTTTGTCAATTATAAAAAAATAAAAAGGGGCGGTTAATTGACTAAACTGTCGGCGTATGGACAAGAACGAAGTAACCGGCTATGCTTGAGAAGATTTTCTGCAGTTTCCTTCACGATCTCCAGATGAATATCAGCATAGTCGGCTGCAGCCGCATATCCTACCAATTCCTAGTCTACTCAAAAATTCCTTCCACTCCACTCACATCCTCACATCCTAAGGCATTACAATGGACCTTATGGTCGAAGTGTAGCCCGCCCAGGGCAGCCTTTACAATCTACCTCTACCCCTACAGAATAACATACTTTTGTTGGCATCGTTATGGCGTTTCAGAAATAAATGCTTACGTAGCGTTGAACAAATAAATGTTGTAAAGTTCATTTTCAAGTCTGGAAATGAATGGTCTTGGTTTCCGCCAAGAACATTCGACGACAGATCAACTAGTTCGCCAAGAGAATGCAATTCACGACAATTTTTTCCATGGTAATCACTTTATGGAAGTGTTTTTTGACGTGGAGAAAGCATAGGAAAAGTATTGAAAGCCTGAAAAAAGTATTGAAATAAAGTTTACAAAAATAGACATTTCAAGTATTTTATTTATCACACGCACCCTTTCGCTGCAAGTTAGACTAATATGGGCTAAGGAATATTTGTCCAAGAGGAATAAAAACAAATAGTCGTCAAATAGATCAAAAATATATTATAATTGTTATTGTGGATATCAACTTTCAAATGGCAAATAAATAGCTAAATTCTTCGTGTCTAATTACAAAAGTGTATGCTTAAATAATACAGTAATTTATAGTTATCGTGAAATTTATTGAAATAACAATATGAATTACCACTAGCGTCATGCATATTATTAAAGGTTATCATTTATTCTCTATTGTGTAGTTGAAAGCTTAAACCATATTATGATCCTATTTCTAAAATAAATATGATACCAATTATTCTGGAGCATATTGATATCACACAATGAGTTATTAGAATAAACTATTGTGAAACTGATTACTTGAAAACTATGGCAAATAAAAAAATGTGACACGAACTACAACCGACAAAAAGTGAATTAATTAAAGAGCTTTTGTTGATTTCGAGTGATTATCAACTACTGTGATTATCAACAACAGTGATTATCAACTACTGTGCCGCGGCACTTTTGTATACAGTCAAATTCTTAAATTGTGCCGCCAAGTTTTAGGAATGTATATAGTCAAGTATTAACCAACATAAAAACGAAAAAAAGATCGATACTGTCAAGTGTAGAAGACGATATGAGAATCAAATTTTTAATAACTCGTATAAAAACGTTAAAAACGTTTGGAAATAAACAAATTTCAAAGTGGCTTCGAATTATCTCAAATTATTTTTCTTCTACAAATTTATTTTAAGACTCTACGATTTTCTAAATGAATTTTAAAACAGTTTTTACGCCAAGTTGTTTTGTATAAGGTTTGAAAATCGTAATTTTCAAAATTGATTTTACGATACTGAAGCATCATTACACTCTTTGTGATATCACTGGGTATTATAAGTTCAGTTTGAATTTGTAACGGTTGAAAATATTGATCATTGCAGGACAAAAATGTTGGTATAGCCGTACATACAATTACAGACTTTCTTTTTATTTTCATATATCTGTGCAAATATAAAAAGTAAGTTCCGGACGTCAGAACAATTTGAAATTTCTAACAATTTGAAAATCACATAAAGAAAGAAGAAAACACAAAATATAAAATATCTCTTCTAATATTAAAAAAATCGAAAAATGTATAAAGAGTAAAGTTGTAGAAAATCATGTTTGCTACAATTCATTACCTGGTGTTTTTTTCGCAAACTCTAATGTATACAGAGATATTTAGAAATTTAACTTTCAATTTTAATTCGTAAATCTTTCTGTCAATATTAGGGTAACAGAAAAAATGATTTGAACCAAAATTATTGTAAAATTAATTAATTATCTATAAATTTACTTCTTAGGTATTTTTATGTTTTTCCAACATGAAGATTGGTATACCAAATTTTCCTCTCTCTGTTAATCCCCGTTTCCCCTTGTCTAATTTTGCTCATTAATGAACTAGAGCGTTTAAATACCAAAAGCACCTCACAAACCCAAATTTATTCCAATCGGATTAAAAACTGTGACCACTAGAGCGATTATAGAGACACACACATATATAGGATGTCTCGTAAGTAGTCGAGTTCCATAAGAGGGTAGGTAGAGGGTATGATTTTGGAACGAAAAGAAAAGTCCTGAGACATTTTTTTATTATCTATATATATATATATATATATATACATATATATATATATATATATATATATATATATTTTTTTTTTAATATCTATATATATAAATTTAGAGACTTTCGACATCTACTAGGTAGGATCGATGGACATTTGAAGAAATATTTGCGAAATTTGACTTTGATACGAGACCAGTAGCTCTATTTCCTTCAGAAAATTCGCTAAAATACAAAATAATTTGAAATAGAAAAAATAATAAAGAGATTGACAACAAACTTAATTTGAATGTAATTTTACAAGAGCAAGTAGAGAGTACCCCATGCTTTTGTTTACATTAAATTTAAGTATGTTGTCAATATCTTTATTCTATTTTCTTTTTTAAATTATTTTCTATTTTTAACCCGACTTCAAAAAAGGAGGATGGTTCTCTATTCGTCTGTATTTTTTTTTTTTTTTTGTGTGTCACCTCAGAACTCCGTCATTTATGAACCGATTTCGAATTTTTTGTTTTGTTTTAAAGGGTTAGGTTTCCCATTGGTCCCATTGTCACCAAATCGCATTCTGATGAGGGGATCTCCGGGAAATCGAGGAAAATCCTCATTTTATATGTGATAACCGATTTTTTACAAAAAAAAAACAAAATGCTTGTAAAAAAAACTGAAAATTTGTTATAAAAAAATGCACTAAAAATTAAAAAAAAAAAAAAAAAAACGGGTAAAAAAGTGTTATAAAAAAATTCACTACAAATTAGTTGGTCGTTTAGTAGGTCTACCCATATTTAGACAAATAAAATCAGTTATAGAACTTCAAAGTCACTAAAAAGCGAGAAATAAAACCTATTTTGACAAAATGGAAACCCGACTTCTAAATAAATTGCATATTCATAAATCTAAAATAATTGCATATTCTTGTGCCAATTTTAGTTCACCAAAGCAAAAATTTTTAAATAGATATGTACAATTATTGTTATTTCTGGAGGCGGTGTCCAAAAGTTATGTGAATTTCTCTGCTGACACCGCCTCCAAAAATAAGAATAATTGTACATATATATTTAAAAATTTTTGCTTTGGTGAACTAAAATTGGCACAAGAATATGCAATTATTTTTTTACTTTTTAGTGCTTAATCTTTTGTTATAGAATATTTGATTTTAGAAGTCGGGTTTCCATTTTGTCAAAATAGGTTTTATTTACTTCATATTGCAATAAAATCATGTTCTTTAGTTTTAATTTTATTATAGTTCATATTTTGAGAATATGTGCCGTTATCCGATATTTTACTGATTGTGAAAAATAATATCCTATTGCTAGTTGTTACATAATGTATAAAATAAATTATGCATCTGGTAGATAACTATGTGTACTTAAGTGTTATAATAACAAATATATACCTATATAATATGCATGTATATGCATTTATATTATATATTTTAGATAGGTAGGTAGGGAGGTATTCATATGAATTTATATTGTTGTATAAAGAGATAAACTTCAAACCGACATTTAGCCACCAGCTATATAATTCAAAATATTGGGAATTGTTACTAGATTTTCTATATACCCAAAGGATTTGTAGTATGTTTTCGATTCATAATATTTATATGTACATAATACACATACATATACACTATGAGACAGTTATTTGATTGCTTTGGAACCTAGTACTAAATAATATTAGATGTATCATTGTGTCTATAGGGTGTTCATCCAAAATGTTTCGATTTTATTGTTATCTTGGATAGTTTTTTCGATAAAAAAATATCCGATCAAAAACATAAATGCAAAAAAAGGCCGAGTTTTCGAGGAGAGATACTTCATATAATAATTGCTCCTTAAGAGTGTTTTATTATATATTAAAAGAAACGTATACAAGTATAAAGACTTTCCAATTAACGTTATTCTAAATATGTTCAACTATTTAGTGATACCCATATTAACATATGGAAGCGAGGTGTGGATTACCGACTGTGCTAATGAACATGTCAAAATTATAAATACGGTTGCCAATAACTTTTTTAAAGCAATCTTGCCTGTTTCAAAATCAACTCCGAACTCAGCAGTCAATTTAGAATTGGGGACCAGGCCCGTACATAATATGTGTGTTCAAAGAGCAATCAATATTTATTTGAACCTATTGAGAAGTGAAAAAGGTTTGCAAAAAATGTGTTTGGAGAATGATAGGCGCCAATGATTAATTTTGAACGAATAGAATTTGCACTCAACGCCTGAAATTTTGAGTGCCCACGAACCCAGCCAACTAAGCCAGGTTATACAGTATCTCGGCATAATTCTTAAAAAAAGAAATGCACATTTATGAATTATAGTTATTTTCATTTATATAGAATATTAAAATATAGAACTTATACAATTTATTTATAATTTTTATAATTTACAGGCTTTTACCGAATTTCCTGAAAGGAAATAGATAAAATTTCGCAAAAATTCCTTCAAATGTCTTTCGATCCTACGTAGTGGATGTCAAAAAACACCATCTGTAAAATTTATATATATATATATATCTATGGACATATATATATATATATATATATATATGTGTCTGTTATCACTCTAGTGGTCACAATTTTCATTTTATTGGAATGAAATTTGGTATTTGAGGCACTTTTGGTATTCAAAAGGTCAAGTTCGTTAATGGGTAAAATCGGACAAGGGGAAAGGGGGGTTTAGAGGGAGGGGAAAACTCAAAATTTGACATATCTCCCTTAATATTTGAAAAATCGAAAAATTTATAAGAAGTAAAGTTGTAGGTATTCAGTTTTACTGTAATTTTGTGTCTTATCATTTTTTCTGTTACACTAATAATTACAGAAATATTGACAGTTTAAGATTGAAAATTAAATTCCTTAATATCTCTGTACACATTAGAGTTAGAGCAAAAATGATACGGTAATGAATTGTAGCAAATTTGAATTTCTACAACTTTATGCCTTACGTATTTTTCGATTGTTCTACTATTTTGTGTTTTCTTCTTTCTTTATGCCCCCCTTTCCCTTCCCCTTGACTTATGTCATTTATTAATTAAATTGGCCATACAAATACTAAAATCATATACGACATTTCATTTTCATTAGACTAAAATTGTGACCGCTAGAAAGTGATTTATGTATTCTAAGGAAATTCGCTAAGTTGAAGCAGCTCCTGCGTAACGAATTTTTTTTTTAAATTTACATTGCCTGAAAAATTTATTGTGATGTGGTATATATGTTATATGGTCTATTTTAATTTAACACGAAAAAATCTGCGAATATTTTCGATATATCTCTTGGTATCCGAGACATTTCAATTTTTAGGCCCAGATAAAAATTACATTTTTTCCTCGAAGTCTAAATAAAGCATCCAAAAAATTTTTTGTTTTTTGAAAACTTATTGTTTAAATATTCAAATAAATGTACTCATTTATACAAACTAAATAAAATAATGGATACATATTTTTAATCGAATCGTTCAACATCGAATGAAATATGAGATTTGCTAAAACTTCTATTTTGCCTAAGTAATGTTAAACTCCCATGTAGAAAACACTATAATTAGTTAAAAACAGGTAATATTTGTCCAAGCGTAGCTATTGCCCTCCGAATACTGTTGTGTACACCAGCATCAAACTTCTCAACAGAACGGTCGTTTGCAGCGCTAAAGAGAGTAAAGAATTACTTAAGATCTACCATAGAAGAGAACAGGCTAAATTCATTCTCTGTAATGTACATAGAGTTAGTTGTTCTTTTGTGCAGAAGAAAGTTCGCCGTATAATTCAAAAAATTTTATAGAATAATGTAACTATAGTGACATAGACTGCATTATTCTGCTGTTTATTAAAGTAATTAAAGTCGATTCAAAATTATATATTCTGTACTAGTGCGTTTAATTCGCTCTAAAATGGCTTCGAGATGAGGGGGGACGAAAATGCCAAGTGCCTAGGGGTTCTGGGTCCCGTAATAATAATGAACATATTCCTGTAACTATAAAGATTATTAAAATAATCAAAGAGAACTCTAGGTTTTTTGAAATTAAATTTCAAATTTTGCTCCAATTCCTAGAACAATTATTTGTATTCTACAAATACGTATTTCGACTACAAGGTAGTCATCATCAGTATGAACTTGCTTATCGTAACGTTCTCTGGAATATGGAGTCAGAGATATGTTGCTCGTTGCTAATTTGGTACGTGTCTCACATATCTCTGACCGCCCGACGATAGGTTAAACAATTACTATTATTAACTACGAATTAGTTTTTGAACCTTTATATGTACCGCCATCTACGAGCATATTTTTTAAACCTGATTTGATATGTGTAATATCAACTATGAACAACTTGTTGATCATGTGGCGAGTAAACGTCGCCGGGCCAACAGTCGGTATAATACGCCGCAACAAATGTTTCTCATCAAAAACTTTTTGAAATCTCATAAAGACAAATTTTTTTAAGTAATATGTTAAAAAAAAAATTTTATAACTAAACATTTCCTCTATTCGTAAAAAGCTCTGTGTGACTAATAATCCTCTGTATGACTGAATTTTTCACTTTATTGTATCACATTGTATCCTGTTCAGACACATTTTTTTTTCTTATTAACCCAGCGGCATTTAGGAAAAATAATAAAATGAAAATTGTAAAAATTGTTTGTTTCTCAGTTGTTTTTAAGAGTTTCATTTTTATACAATTTCCTGTCATATTTTTTTCAACAATATTTCAAGAACAATTTTTTTTCAACTGTTACATTTTTGGAATTATTGGATTCTTATTCATTACAAATTATCAATCTATATGTTTCCATCATAGTAGTTAAATTAAAAATAATCCCAAAACAAATGTCCAGTTATTTCAAGTAAAAAATCTGAAACTAGGTATATTTAAATTCTATAAATTTACAGTACCAAAATGCAACTAGATTTATTTTACTAAAATAATTTTTTCCAAGAATGCATTGAAGAAAAAGATTAAAAATAAAAATTTAATACAATGTTTTTTATTTTTCCATGATGCATGGTACTTTTCATGCATTGTGAGAGCATAGTGAGAGATGATTCTTTGTGAGTACTTGTATCACAAAATAAAACTTAAAAAACACGCTTTTATTGCAATATGAACTAAAAAATGCAAAATAATTTAAAATAGAATAGAATAAAAAGATTAACAACAAAATTAACTTTAATGTAAACAAAAGCATGGGGTGCTCTCTACTTGCTCTTGTAAAAGTAGAGCAAATATGAAGATGTCCGTAAAGAACATCTCATGCTTTTAAAATTTACATTGTCTGAAAAATTTATTGTTCGTAATTTTATATGGTCTATTTTAATTTAACACAAAAGAATCTGCGAATATTTTCGATATATATCTTGGTTCCCAAGATATTTCAATTTTTAGGCCCAGATAAAAATTTCATTTTTTTCATAAATTCTAATTAATGCATCCAAAAAATTTTAGCTTTTTTGAAAACTTATTATTTAAATATTCAAATAAATGTACCCTCGTTTATACAAATTGTACGTAAGTTATATGGTCTATTTTAATTTAACATAAAAGAATATGTGAATATTTTCGATATCTCTCTTGGTTCCCGAGATATTTCAATTTTTAGGCCCTGATAAAAATTTCATTTTTTTCACAAATTCTAATTAATGCATCCAAAAAATTTTAGCTTTTTTGATAACTTATTATTTAAATATTCAAATAAATGTACCCTCGTTTATACAAACTAAATAAAATAATGGAAGAAAATTTTTAATCAAATTGTTCAACATCGAATGAAATATGAGATTTGCAATTCTATTTTGCCTAAGTAATGTTAAACTCCCATGTAGAAAACAATATAATTAGTAAAAAACAGGTGGTGTTTTTTTGTTCATTTTCGGGAATGTTACATTGGAAAAATTAAACTTTTTCGAATTTTCTAATAAGTTTCAAGTTATTCCGTGTCGAATGCAAAAAACCGCACCCTTCTAGAATATCTCAAAGTATAGCCATTATGAAGACGTTAGAAGAGAGCACATGATTTTGTTTACATTAAAGTTAAGTTTGTAGTCAATCTCTTTATTCAATTTTAAATTATTTTGCATCTTTTAGTTCATATTGCAATAAAAGCGGGTTTTTTTTTAGTTTTTTTAAACCATAAAGTTAATTTTTTGTTATTTTGTCTTAAAACAAAATTATTTTGAGTTGGAGTTTCTTTCATCGTTATTATTATCACGAGTAATGGAATGAATCTAATTCTTACCAAAGAAAGTTTATATCGAATATAGAATAGGCAATTTATCTCAAATAAATTTTTTATAAATTTTAACAGTTGGAAATGTGGATGACATTTCCATAGAAACTATAAACTATACTAGCACACTATAGATATGCAATTTTGTATTTTTGCTTTATTACTAAATTTAAATTTTTATTTTTTATTAGGTCTTTTTTAGTTTCACCGTGAGACTATCACCAAATTAGCAACGAATAACATATCCGGAGTCAATATAAGTGTAACTCTAATAAGATTGATGTTACCAGAATAAATTTAAAGATAGTAATTTTAAAAAGTGTAATTTCTATGAAATTTATTTTATTTTAATTTATTTTGTTAATTTTTATTTATTTCAAAAACCTAATTAACCAAGTTCTAATTAATTAACATTTTTAACCCGACTTCAAAAAGGAGGATGGTTCACAATTCGTCTGTATTTTTTTTTTTTTTTAATGTTTGTCACCTCAGAACTCCGTCATTTATGAACCGATTTTGAATTTTTTGGTTTTTGTTTTAAAGAGTTTGATTTCCGATTGGTCCCATTGTCACCAATCTTATTCTGATGAAGGGATTCCCTGGAAATCGAGGAAAACCCTCATTTTATATGTGATAACCGATTTCTGCGAAATTTTTTTTTTGAAAGGATATACTCATTCATAGTAGGAAAATAAGATAATTTTTTTTAAAACCAACTCCAAAAAAAATTTTTAAAAAAAAAAAACCGACCGCAAAAAAAAAATTTTTACAAAAAAAAAACAAAATGCTTGTAAAAAAAATTGAAAATCTGTTATAAAAAAATGCACTAAAAATTAAGAAAAAAAAAAACGGATAAAAAAAAATGTGTGTTGCACTAAAAATTAGTTGGTCGTTTAGTAGGTCTACCCATATTTAGACAAATCAAATCAGTTATAGAACTTAAAGTCACTAAGAAGCAAGATATAAAACCTATGACAAAATGGAAACCCGACTTCAAAAATCAAATATTCTATAGCAAAATTTGCACTAAAAAGTAAAAAAATAATTGCATATTCTTGTCTCAATTTTAGTTCACCTAAGCAAAAATTTTTAAATATATATGTACAATTATTGTTATTTTTGGACGCGGTGCCCAAAATTTATGTGAATTTCTCTATGCTGACTCCAAAAATAACAATAATTGTACATATATATTTAAAATTTTTTGCTTAGGTGAACTAAAATTGACACAAGAATATGCAATTATTTTTTTACTTTTTAGTGCAAATTTTGTTATAGAATATTTGATTTTTGAATTCGGGTTTCCATTTTGTCAAAATAGGTTTTATATAATCTTATATTCAAAGTAAACTAAGTCAATCAGATTATAAATAGTACAAAAAAAAAAGTTTGTTATTCATTTAATTGCAGTACACTCTATTGATTTTAATCCATTATATCAACGAAACCACAGTTCCTTGACATGCTTAAGTCGTCAGATAGTACACAAATGTCTCCAGATTAATATATTACTTTTGTGAATACTTAAACGTCACAATACCATACCAATGTCAAGCTCCCAGGGAGGTAACGAAGACACATGAAATAACAAGTCGTGTACTATATAGACTTTCACGTCAATAATTTCCCGCGAGGAATTGAAGCATGACTGTCTAGATATTGCGTCAAGAGTGCGCTAACCGTGACTCCACGGATGATAAGCTTGATAAGCTTCTGTTTTTAGATCATTGAAAGTATTACTTTGAAGTCAATTACTAACTTATTATTCCAATATGTTATTTTTCTGTTTACTTAAACGACACAATACTATACCAATATCAATTTCAAGCACAAATAAATGTGGTAAACCCACTGCTGTTAATTACTATTGAGCAACCCATGCGGTTTTATCAATCTCTGCTGTTCTATATATCCTTGAAAGAGGATTTAATTCGCCTAAGCCAATTGTGCAGGATTTATAAACGATTTTAACAAAGCAATAATATCTCCAAGCATTGTGGATTAAACTGAGCAAGGTAAAACTTGTTTTTTGTGTAAATTATTGATAAAAAAAAGAAAAAATCATAGAAAATCTTGAGGTTTGTACTATACATTTTTATACCAGGTATATGGAAATATACCAGGGTATATTAAATTTAGTTCCGACTTGAAAATATTGATCGAAGACATAAATGTTTGGAATAGGTGTTCATAAAATGATCAATTCGACCATGTCCTTCCTCCGCCTGTGGACACGACAACTCAAAAACGAAAAGAGATAACGAGCCCACATTTTATCAAAGACAAAAAATGTTCCTTAAAAAATAAACAACTTTTATCAGGAACATTTTTTTATAAAAAAAATATATATCGGGTATTTAAGCAACTGACACCGTTAGTTGATAGTTTTACTTGATAGTGTTTCACCGAGGCTACGAAGTAACGTCCCTCGTAACCGAGGACCGAAGCGAGGCGAGGCGAGGTTCAAAATTTTAATCCTCGTTACTAACCGAGGCGAGGCAAAGTACATTGTCCCAAAAACCAAATTTATAAAAAGTAAATTAAAAAAAATATATATATAGTAACATGTACTCTCTCTCTCTAATTTGTATATTTTATTTTATTTTAGCGAATATCCGGAAAGGAAATAGTAGATATCGTAAATCATCGTCTCTAAAATTTATATATATATATATATATATATATATATATATATATATAAGTTTTTTTTCCATATTATGTACATTCTTGCAAAATAAGTCAAAGTTAGTAAAAATTTTTCCTCGCCTCGTGCCTCGAGAAACACTAGTTTCACTTGTTTATACTGTTTAAGTGTTTATTTGATAACGTAAACCAAGAGAGTGACAACAGCATAGTATTATTCGACTCCCATTTAAATGCTTGGAGAAAAACGTTTCCATGTATACTGAACATCCGGTATATAAATGTATTGTCACTGATAAAAAATAAAATACATACATATCACAGATACTTGATACGATACATAAATCTATAAAGGTATATTATACTTATTGAAAACGACTACTGGAAATATTATGTACATTATTATAGCTATTTTTACTATTAAAGGTACGTATGGTCTCTACAATACGGCTACTATTCATGAAATAATGATACATATCGGGAAAATAATTTAAATTGCCTTAAATGCGAACAACGTTCGAAATTATACAAGAAAGTAATAACCGACATTTCCAACTTAGGTTTATACTCCAAATTTGCTACACAATAGCTAAAGTATGTACCGTCTTATGAAAGTGGAATTTTTTTAATCTAGGTCAACAGATTTGTAATTCAACACAAATTGCACCATTATTGAGTACATCGGTAGAACTTTGAAATCATTAAATTCTATTCCATTTTACGCCTAAAGAAAGTAGGATGGACAGTCTCGAAATTAGTTGTTGGCTATCAATGGCCCATAAAAATAACAACGTGTTAAGGTTTATATATATCTCGTTCGTGTTTTTAATTCATTTATTTAGTTAAATACACTCCCGTTCATAACAATTGAACCACCAGTAAGTAATATTCTAAGCTTAGATATATATTACTAAATATATGTATATTACATACTATAACACTTAGAATGTTTCAACTGGTTCAATATTTATGAACGGGAGTGTACATGTTCAGGAACTATTGAGGTGATTATGGCATCACTTATTAAATAATCAATGTCAATTCAAATATTTCAAATATTGTAAACTAATTACATAAATTTATAACTGGTTAGAGAAAAAAATAGACGACAAGAATTACGCCAAGACAAAGTATAATCAAATAAAAGCGTTTTCCGTTATAAACAGATTGTGATGTCTTAATGTAGATTTCCAATTATTTATAAACGAATAGTAATGAATTCCGACAATCATTCCAAAGGCTAACTTAAAAAGTTTATATGAGTTTCTTCAGCTACCTCGGAAGAAAGAAAGAAGGTAGAAATCAGGTACATTGTGAAATACGTCGTTACCTTTCCGCGGCACTAGGGCGTACGTGTTGATAATGACTTAACATGATGCGATTCCTTCTCACGGCTATAGGGAGAGATTCATAGTTACACGAGAGTAGACGTTTTAACGACAATGCCTTTAAAACTATCGGTAACATCTCTTTAGAGCGGAAGATGGGCTGAGATGTCTCTAAACTAACTTCGTCCAACTGCTTCCTACAGAGTTTTTGTGCACTCTTGTCATAAAAGGGAGTGAAAAAGATTTGTTAAAATCCAAATACGTGAAGATTAGTTAATTATCTATCTGGAAATCTAGTTAATGATAAACGACTTGAAGAGACAACAGGTTCCGAGCTGCTGTCAGAACGACCCTGATGATATTATCATCCTAGCTAAGAAAAAATAAAAATATCGTCATCATCGTGCAACTTGCACTAAACGCTGGCAGTGCATAAATCAAACAAATACCACATTTACCATCTACCAGAAAAAAACCTTTTTAAATTTATCTGGTAAGAGTAAATTCATGTAGAGTGGTAATAAAATAACACGTAGTAGAAACAGCAAAGAACATTACAGGAAAAAGTATATTGTAGTCCAACTAAACTCCGAAGAATGTACCTTATGATAGTCAGACTCATAATTCCGTACACGGTCGTGATCTAAGAATTCTTCTGGGCATGGAAATATCCTGCACGCTAGCGATGTAAGTCGTTCTTCATATTATCTCTCTATCTAGTGGTGGAAGAAGCTTTAAGGGCACATGAGCGGAAAAGATCTGGAAAGAAGAAGATACAAATCTCTCTCTATGCGGTGTGAGAATAACTTATTTTGTACTTAGAAATAAGCAATTAAAAGATCGGAAAAATAAATTTGAAAAGTATTTTTTCAAGAGAAGCCATCAGCCTCCACCCTTTGGAAGATTTTTCCAGGATCACCTTGGAAGTTTCAACTAATAAAGATTCTTGGAAAGCAGCGTCTGGAAAAGGAGAGTGGTAGTAATAGAAATTTCGCAACAAACTTCTCAAGGAATACGCCGCTGTCATACGCATACACCAGGCAGAGGACAGCTGTTATTTGCAGTAGGTACAGGTGGAAAACAAAAAAATATTTTTTTCCAAAGTGCAGTAAATCCGAAGCATTCATTTATTTTCTTGTGATAAAATGCTTGCAATAAATAGTTTATAGGCCCATAAAAAGTTTTTGGCAGTGTGGTTTTTTTATTAAAATTAATAGTATCGAATTGGTAGCTAGATCTTAACAATCAGGTTTCTGAAAATTTAGTTGATTGGCATGAAAAATTCAAGAATAATTAAAGCGGTATGTTGATAATATCCGCTACAGACAGTATAGAATTAGAATTATTTTGTCCAACATAATTTGTGTTTTTATTAACAAAGCAATTTACAGAAAACAAAGAGATTTTGCGAAGTGAGGCAGAATAATGACCTTGTATAAAAAGTGGTATAAAATCTCCACATTTATATTTTGTTTGAACCAACCTATGTCTATAATTGGGGAATTAAAACCGTTACAATTTTCAAACAATCAACTGACTCGTAATTTGATAACTGGAAAGCTTATATAAATATAAATTAACTGTTACAATATCTAAAAATACTGTCCCGTGATTGGATATGGCAACTATATATGTCAGTACTCGCTGTGTTTTGAATTTCTACGAGAACAGTTTTAAGGGTAACGAATACGCTATGATTTTTGAATATTTCACCATTCGTAAATAATCTACAACATACTCTTTACACTTAAACCTAATATAAAACAAAGGAATTCCTGACGGACAGTGCCGGATTTACTTATGACGGGGCCCCCCTCAGGTTTTTGGGGCCCTCATTGTAAAATTAACTCCCCCCCCCCAATATTCCAAAATAATGAATAACCAGTTAATTTTGCAAAATCAATATATTATTCAGTTTACTTATAATTTACTAACTAAATAACAAATTTTTCCTACTTTTCTCAGTCGCAAATTGATGAATGACATCATCAAAGTCAAGTTTTCGAAGCTTGTCTTTTTCGATAAACAGTAAGCCTAAATCACTTAGTTTTTCTTGGCACATCGATGAGTGTAAATAATTTTTGACGCGTTTCAATGCGCTGAACGATCTCTCCCCTGTACTATTGGCTATCGGTAGTGTAAGGAATAGCCTGATGATGCATTCAACATTTGGAAACGCTGAAAACAGTTCATCTTTGAAAATGATTTGGTACAATTCAACTATACGCCAACTATACGCGCGAAATACAGTTTTAAACTAATTAAAAATCGTTTGGGGACAATGGATGATCGATATTGTTGACATGGATTTTTTCATTTTGCATTTTTTATTTATTTATTTATTTTCAAATTTCCGAATGTGGTTTCAAAATTTTCCAATTTTTGGGGCCCCTGTCCATGCGGGACCCCAAGCAATTGCTTCCTTTGCTTCCCGGTAAATCCGCCACTGCTGACGGAGGCCTTTATCCAGCAGCTATTGTACAGTAATCGAAGAACCTCACCATCAAACATTTCTGATAAATAATAT
Source organism: Nineta flava (assembly GCA_963920215.1). Classification (NCBI taxonomy): domain Eukaryota; kingdom Metazoa; phylum Arthropoda; class Insecta; order Neuroptera; family Chrysopidae; genus Nineta; species Nineta flava. The sequence continues at coordinate 13,144,980 of OY986045.1, read as the reverse complement.
AAGTTGTTCCTTTGCTTGTTACTTAGATATTAAAAAAATTGACTGGTTTCACAAATGGCGTCTACATGGATACAGCAAATGATGTTGTTATTCGGAAATAAATGAATTGTGTTTAAAAAAAAAAATCAAGGAAAATGGAGGAAGACATTGATTGAGTAATATAATACTAATTTAGTAAGTTGTTGTTATTCAAATGCATTCATTTTATTCCCATTTGTTTCGAATCTATAGATATAAGTGCGCGCTTGCATTTGTGTGATGGATATAAATTTATCTCTATACATAATGAATGTAGATACAAATTGAAACTATAAAATAAATGAATGAAATGGATAAAAATAAATTAATTAAAAAAACAAAAAATAATAATTAAAAAAAAAATATTTAAACGTAGTATGCAATTATTTTTGTTCGTTGGCGTTTGTTATTTGTGATGTTGCCGTAAAAACACGCTTGTAACGCACTAGAGCAGTAGTGGTCAAAAATGCATTTCAATTTCAACTACTCAATTCATATTATGCACAGAAAACGGATATTTTCGTTCAAAATCATAAAACGGTTTAAAATGTCTATACAATGAGTTTGGTGTGAATGTCAATATGACTTCGTGATCGACACGGTTTTCTGATAGTTTTGATGTTGGTAAAGCGTAAGTAGACAGAAAGTGATTCTGCGATCAGTCTTTCTTTAGTAGACAGAAATTTCTATTCTGGTGTGATTTGCTACTTCTTTCCTATTTTTTGTTCAAAAATTTATTGTAGTTATGGGTATACATAGATTGATGGATTGTAGAGGCTTCCCTAAGGTCCATTGTGATGCCTAAGTTTGTGCGGATGTGTGTGGAGTGGAAGGAATTTTTGTTTATAGATTAGATAGTTTATAGACTATGATAGGAACTATGCCGATATATTCATCTGGAGTTCGTGAAGGAAACTGCAGTAAACCTTCTCAAGCATAGCCGGTTACTTCGTTCTGTCCAAACGCCGACATTCTAGTCAACTAACCGCCCTTTTTTTTTCTTAATAATTGACAAACTGCCGATATCGGGATTCGAACCCATGACCTATCAGTTTCCAAGTAGGCATACTGCGCAGACATATCACCTTAGGCCGCGCGGTCACTTGGACTGGTAATGCATAAGTAGACGGAAAGTCATTCTGTGATCAATCTTTCTTCAGTAGACAGAAATTTCCATCCTGGTATGATTTGATACTTCTTTCCTATCTTTTGTTCAAAAACTTATTGTATTTATTGATAAAAATAAAGCAAATAAATTTAAATCTTCAAATTATTAAACTTCCAAGCTTCTATTTTAATGAAGTTTTACATTTGTCTTTAAACAACTTGAATATAGAAATATAGGAATTATTTATAGAACAAAAGAAAATATTCTCGAAGTACATAAAAAAAACCAGTTAAATGTTACATTTGACTGATGGCAAAGATTCTATTTGAAAGATTTTTGTACATTTTTATTCCCTACAGAGGATAGATGATTCAACAAGAGGGTACCTAATGTTCAATATTCAACTCTTACTTATTTTATTCTTTTACTTTGATTCCCAGCAAGGAATTGTTTTTACATGCGAAACATACATTAAAGTCTTTTATCTGAATATTTAATAAGATTCTACAGAAAGTTCGTATTGTTAAAAATTTATTATTGAGTGCGAAAAACCGCCTTAAGGTAGTTAGTTCCTGCATGAAATCACTTTTCGACAGATTTTCCTCATTTTTTTTCACAGGTTAAAAATAACGATTTCTAATAAATTCCGAATTTTTGACTGTTTAGAACGCGAAATAATTTAAAAAAATCGTTACGCAGGAGCTGCTTCACCTTAGCGAATTTCTTTAAAATATATAAATCACGTTCTAGCGGTCACAATTTTAGTCTGATCAAAATGAAATGTCGTATATGATTTTAGGATTTGCAAGGGCAATTTTATTAATAAATGACATACGTCAAGGGGAAATGGGTGCATAAAGAAAGAAGAAAACACAAAATATAAAAAATCTCTCTTAATATTAGAACAATCGAAAAATGCGTAAGAAATAAAGTTGTGGAAAATCATGTTTGCTACAATTCATCGCCTTATCATTTTTGCTCAAACTCTAATGTGTACAGAGATATTGAGGAATTTAACTTTCAATCTTAAACCGTCAATATTTCTGTAAATATTAGGGTACCAGAAAAAATGATAAAAAGCGAAATTACAGTAAAATTTAAAAAAATCGACATAATTTAAAAAAAAGACTAGGAGAGTAAAGATAAATATTTATTAAATACATTTTTTTTTAAATCGCGTTTTCGAAATATAATAGTTTAAAATTGTTTTTTCTTTGAAGCAAAGCAAACCTACTATAATAAAAGCAAACCGATTTTTGCCCTGATTATACAAGACAATGCTGCTACTACCTTAACAAGTGTTTCTGTTTTAGGTATGACCAGACTGTTTCAGGAAGCGGGACCTACTTTTTCGCAATCTTTGCCTCAAAAATATAGAAGAAATGTATTCTCGCAAGAGTACCTCACTTTACTCCAAAATTTTTATTTGCTATACAATTTTACTGATCTAATGGATCATCAAGTTTCACTTGATGTGCACCATTTAGCTTAATACTACTAAAATCTACGCTGTAGTATAAAATTTATTATCTTAAAAGTAAATATTTGTAACAGCCATTATATATACAGTGCAGACCGTCACCAAATAAGCAACAAGAAACATCTCCTCGGAGAATAATTACAATTAGCTAATTCATACTGATGATGACTACTTTGTAGTCGAAATACGTATTTATGAAATACAAAAATTTTTTGATCTAGGAAAATGGGGCAAAATATTAAAATTTAATTTGAAAAATCCTAGAGTTCTCTTTGATATTATTTATAGCCATTATATAGTTTGTATTGCTGTTTGAAGACCACTGATTTCGATATAAATTTATGTCTACAGTATGAAAGTTACCCTGCTACCACCAATATAATATAATTGGTAACCATAGTAACGGCTACAAATGATATATAAACGTAATATAAAAAAAAATTGGCATTAGTACGTTGTGCTGTTTATGTTGGTAGTCGTGTAGTGGACGACTACCAACGCAGCGCAACATATCATGAGTGCTCTACAACTGTTATTCGTATTATACAGGGAAATGTAAATCTTTAAGTTATAGAAAATACATGTAATACAATATGTATTTCATTTTATTTGAGATATCTTTTAACGTATAGTTCGATGACAAATTGGAATAATGATTGTTAGATAAGGGATGTGACACACCCGAAATGAAATAATGGTTATTAGCATGGTAACTCAACTAGTGGTGGATTTACGCTTAGGCCCATGAGGCTCGGGCCTAGGGTGGCAAAATTTTAAGGATGCTAAAATTTTACAGATAAAAAAATTCAATGAACGATTCAAATTTAAAAATCAATTTGAATTGGTTTTTCTCATATGAATTAATAGGGAATATGAATGCAAATTTTTTTTCACTTGAATTGAAGCATGTTTACTTGACAAATATCAAGGTAAAATTACTTTTTAAATAACTTTAAAAATAAGCGAGATATGAATGATTGAAATTCCCAATTAGACACGGAGGGTGATAGCCCTCTTGATATGTTATGTGACGTCATATTATACTTTCACCATTTAAAATACACGTAAAACTCCGTTTTTAGTATTTTTGCAAGAAAGAGACAGATAATAATCTTTAAAAGCTTATAACTTCCTTGATATTTGTCGGATTTTAATTTCGTTTTCAAATATTATTACAGTATTAACAGTATTTTCATATTCTGAAAATAAATGTGAAAAAAAAATTTTCATGCATATTCCCTATTTCAGTAAAGAATTCCGAATAATGTTGAAGTGTGAATTGAAAAAAGTAATTATTTAAAAAAATCAAACAAATAAGTATCCCAACGATTTGGAAGAGACATTAGGTAATGAATGTATTCACTTACACTATCAACTCAAAGATTTCAGATCAGAGCATAATGAAAATATGCACTCTGCACTAAATTTATGCAATATTTTACATTCCCGTAATCTTTGCGATGGTTACCCTAATGTAGATATTGCTTTACGCATTTGTTTAAGTATTCCAACAACAAATTGTTCGGAAGAAAGATCTTTTTCCACCCTTAAAAGAGTGAAAACCTATTTGGGAGCAAGTACGGGTAAGGACAGATTTAATTCACTTCCATTGTTGTCTATTGAAGCAAATTTAGTGCAGGAAATTGAATATGAGGATATAATCGATGTTTTCGCGCGAGCTAACGCTAGAAAAAAAAGTTCATGTGATAAGTCATAAAAAATGTAATTATTGTTTAATCTTAAGAAATTTATTATTACGTTTAAATAAATAATCCACAAAATATAATATATAATTTTTAACATTTATTTAAAATAATTACTATCAGAATGTTTATAAATGTTTTATTATAATAATCACTATCAGAAAGCAAAAAAGGTGATATATCGGACGGGCCATAGGGCTGCATCGAACCTAAATCCGCCACTGAACTCAAATGTAGTGCTTTGGAACAAGGAACTATTATTGGGCATATAGACGAGGCTGTAAGAAAGTTTGTGTACTCGAACGCAATTTTCTAGATTCATAATGTAATGGTTTTGCAATTTCAAATAAATTACTTAAGGTAAATTTTGCTTGCTTTGAACCTTATTTGTAATCCTCTTAAGAGGCCATTCAGAAAATACGTATGGCTGGTGTAGAGGAGGCTCATTAAAATGTAATAATGTAATTGAAAATATTGAGCTTGTTAGAATAGTTTGCCAAGAACTATAGTTTATACAATATAGACACAAAGAATATACTGATACAAAGAATTATTTAGATACACAGATACATATAGATACAAATAATTGTACATAAAATGTATGCTTATCACGTAATAATTAAGAGCGGTTAGAGGTTATGGTCTCTATACATAATCCGCGATGAACGAGAGAGAGAGGAGTTAAAATGAATATTTTTGGCTTTGTGAACGGTCCCTAATAAATAGCAACAATTTTCCTTCAATAAACAAAACTCCACTCGTTTGGTGGAGTATTTTAATCACGGGCATTTTAGGCAATAAAGAGCATTCAAGCGCTACGCTAGAGTCAAAGGTGTACTATCTTTTTTTTATTTATTTAGAATTTAAAAAAAAGTTGAAAGTATATCAATAATATTACAACGATTTATATAACCTTTTTTTATTTGTCCTAAATATTTTAAAAGTATTTCTTGTAAAATATCAGGAAATATAAATTAAAAATTGATTTGACTTGATGTGACAGATCTAACAACAAACTATGTTATTTGTGAGTATGCGTAAATTTTTTTACTCTGCGCTTTCACCATTTTTCAAAATATAGAGGCAAAAAAAACCTAACAAAATAGTTTTAATTTTATTAATTAATTTTAACGTTCGTCAACACCATTTTTGTAATGCAATTATAAAAACTGCGAAGAATTTCGAAGAATGTTTATAAACATTATTTGTTATGGTGGCTACTTATAATAATATAGTTATTATAATTTTAATAATAACTAAATAAGTACAAAATACTATGTTCTCTCATAAGACTCTGATGTTGAATAGTTGTTTTTTAATCGATAATAGGGAATATGCATGAACATTTTTTTTCACTTGAATTGAAGCATGTTTACTTGACAAATATCAAGGTAAAATTACTATTTAAATAACTTTAAAAATAAGCGAGATATGAATGATTGAAATTCCCGATTAGACAAAGAGAGTGATAGCCCTCTTGATATGTTATGTGACGTCATATTACACTTTCACCATTTAAAATACACGTAAAACTCCGTTTTTAGTATATTTGCAAGAAAGAGACAGATAATAATCCTTAAAAGCTTATAGCTTCCTTGATATTTGTCGGATTTTAATTTCGCTTTTAAATATTATTACAGTATTAACAGTATTTTCATATTCTGAAAATAAATTTGAAAATAAATTTCCATGCATATTCCCTCTTTGAAATGATCGATGATAGGTTTTAAATTTTTGAGGGAGGATAACTACATAACTGAGCTAATAAATTCACTAAAACAAAAATTTACTATCAAGCCTCATGCATGAACATTCTTAAGAGTGTATACCATTTTGTTATAAAGCATTTATATATTCATATTACTCACACCAAAGACGTTGTTTTCAACCTATGTCTCAGTTGTTTTCAATGCTTCAATTCATAGCTTCTTCATATATAATTTTCTGGATTGTGTTTTATGCGCAAAAGATTTAAGCAAATATTGAAAGAAATAAGTAAAAAAAAAACATTTTTCAAAAAATAATAACATCATTATAAGCATTGTAGAATTAATTTAAAACAAATTGGGAACTAAACTAGATTCAAATTTTATAATCAGCATTCATTTCCGAAATTTACCTTTTCAGTAGACTCTACATTGTATTGAGATATTCATAGAGGATTTTTATTATAAAATCATCCTGTTTAACATAAAATATTTAAATACTACTACCAATAATAACATTTAAAACGACGAACGGATAAAGTGGGCTCATTTGATGGGTGTGCATATATAGTGGTAAATAACGGCGTATAGTAGTAGTATTGGTAGTAGTATTAGTAGTAGTATTAGTAGTAGTAGTAGTAGTAGTAGATATGAAATGGATGATGGTGGTGAGTCCGAAAATAGATGAAGGCACCAGATAGGCGGGACCAGTTGATACAATGTATTATTATTTATATTTTAAAGGAATTATTCTTTAACGTTGAAATATATAATAAAAATCAGTGAACCAACACAACACATCGAACGCACCCTAAGACTTTTCTTTGATTGTAAAGACTTATTTGTGTGTTGTGAGATTTTTTTGTTATTGCGGTATGTTTTTTATAGGAATTTTAAACATACCAAAGGTTTAAAAAATAAGGATGATGAAAAAATGATTACGATTATTATATTATGTTTCCTTTTGTACGGCTTGCCGTTCCCAACGTTTGTCGAATTGAACACTGATTAGACTCTCTTGATAAAGGTACCTGATTCACTTTCTTATGAAAAAATATCGGAATGAAATTATTTTGTTTAATTGACGAATAAAGAACGGCTACCGTGTACAAACAGTCTATCTTTCTGAGATACGAAAAAGAAGGGAAGTTAATCAATTTGCGATTTTCCTTTTCTATGCAAGGAGATATAAATTGAAGGTATATACATATTATCGACTCTAAAAGTGACCTTCCTTTCTCAAATGAATTTGAGTTTGAGATGAATCCATTGGGTTTCTAAAGTTATATTTAAAAAAAACATACAAATTTTGCGCTATACATTTGGTCGAAAAAAAATATTTCAAATAAAAAATTTTAAAAGTCGGTATACGAGTACATCTTTTATGTGTATTTTCTTTTTAATTTTATAATTCTTTTGGCCTATGTATAATCACAAGGTGTTCGAAGGTTCGAATTGTAGTAATGCCAAAAAATTCTTATTTAAATTGTTTTGTATGTTGATTACGTAAGAATTCGGTCTTATAACTCTGTTATTTTTATTGGTTTTTAACCAACGACCATAGAAAACTTAAATCCAATGTTTCTATTCCATCTTGTTGTATCCGAAACAGGTAAACGAAATAAAATCACATTCTTGATATTGTCATTTATTTTATTCTCTTGTGAAAACTCATGACTCCAACAATTTTCGGTTTTAGTTCCCATAATATCTGACTAGGAACTCTAGTGAATATATACATCCTAGATAGAAATATTCCAATTAGAAGTGGAAATGGTATATTGGTTTAAGAGCTGGCTACATAAAAATGAACTGATAAAACATAGTCGTGATTTTTTTCCATGATATCGTCAAAGCAATACCCGCATTTTGTAGAATTCTAAGGTCAGGCGGAGAGTGTGGGTGCGGGCTCAAACGTGTAGAGTTTTGATCAAAAGAACCGATCGAACATAGTTCTGAAAATAGGTAGAAGGATAAAAATTGAAAGAAAATGTTCCCAGAAGTGTAAGTTGAGGCCCAACGCTCCCAGAAGCGGTAAAGTGGTTAACTTTGAGTTGAAATTGAACTCATAAAACAGAGTTCTGCAAATATGTTTAGTGCAAGTTAAAAGTTAAATGACCAAAAAATTAATTTTCGAAAAAAAATTAAACAAAAAAAAAAAGATCGAATATAGTTCTGAAAATTAGTGTAGTATTACATATTGAAAATAGAAATTGATAGAAAATTTTCTCGGAAATGTGAGTCCCAACCGCTCCCAGAAGTGGTTAACTTTGAGTTGAAATTGGACTCATACAAACATAGTTCTGCAAATAGATGATATCATGGGAAACTTCATGAGAAAAAATCACGACTATGTCTTATCAGTTCACTTTTATGTAGCCAGCTTTTAGTCTATATGTATGAGTTCTCTTTTACAATAAAATAAACAAAGGACCAAATGTATGATCTTAGGAGAAGTAATAAAGTGACGATGATCATGGCAGTTAGAATTTATTTTTTGCATAAATGCATAAATTTGATACACTTTAAATTGAAAAAACTTTTAAGTATTTTTCAATAATTACTTTAATTATTTAAATTCTTGACACATACTAAGTCAGAATTAGTAGTTTTTAACTAAATAACTAAGTATTTATATGTTTATAGACGCTCTTCTTTCTTTGAATTGACTTGAAGTATGGAAACTTTCATTTTGTTTATTGCCACTCGTTTTCGTTTCAATTGAAGTATAATTCTCTCTTTTCACTTTTGAATTTTAACTATTAATTTACGGTTCAAATAAAACCGTTTTACTTTGGTGTTGTTTAAAAAGTTTACCATGGTTTCTCATCAATACTAAATATGTGCAGTATAAGCGAATTTCTTCCAAAGGAAATGCAGCTATTGCTTTTGCAATAGTTGGAATCGGTCCTACTTATTAGATGTTAAAAATCACTATCGCTAAAATTTGTATATATGTATATATTGAAACTTGACAAACTTATGAGCTCTAATGACACCTTAACATGTACAAAATATACGAAAAAAGAAAGGCGAAAACTGAAAAGCGAAAAATAAAAACTTTTAAAAAAAAAATAGAACTGACGAAAAGAGAAAGGAACTGGAAAGTGAAAAATAAAAACTTTTAACAAAAAATTAAAGCTTCGAAAAAAGAATAGAACTGAAAAGCAAAAAATAAAACAGGACCTTTTTATCTAACTTGAAATACCTAAATAATTTTGAGTCGGCGCCAAACAAACAAAATCATATTACAAAATATTTTGTAATATTTACTTTTAACCGCAAATCAGATTCATCCTTCGTTCATTTCGATGGAGATTTTTTGGCGCCGACTCAAAATTATTTAGGTATTTATATTAGTGTAAAACTAGACTAAAAAGGTTCTGTTTTATTTTTGGCTTTTCAGTTCCTTTTTTTTCGAAGGTTTAATTTTTTTTTAAATTGCTTTTATTTTGAGTTCTAATAGCAAAAAAAAGTACGTTTTAGATTCTTAAACTCTAATTATTAATATTTGGCATTAATACTGATAAAATCTTTGAAATATTAATGATTTTGGCAACTTGAACGTAAAGGTAATGTATTTGTAAATAGTGTTGCATAAACTAAATAAAATCATGATGTTAAAAGATGATTGTATTTAAGTGTAACTGTACTTAAATATAATCATCTTTTAACAATATGTTTTTATTTAGTTTATGTAGAAGGAACTTTAAATATATTACTTTAAAAATGCACTTAGGGACGCCATATACAAGTAATAGTACATCCATAGTTATGTACCCATTTAAAATATTTTTTTTCAATCGAATAACTCTTTATAAATTACATATAAACAAGTCTTGCTCGCATAAACACTTAGAAAATTATTACACTATGAACAACCATAAACCTAAGAAACATAAATAAATATCTCGAATAAAGCATGAAGGGTCTACGTATATACCAACATAAAAAAGTACCCGATATAATTCACATATCGTTAAATTCTATATTGTAAATATTATATATATATATATGTTTGGCAGATGCGGTCGAAATTTATACTTTGTGACCTATTTTAAACCTAACACGTTTTTACGACCAAGCCAATAATACCACAGCAATGCGGTAATGTTATTATTTTCTTTAAGCACATCACAGTAGAAGGCTATTAATAATTTTCCTATTCATTTAAATTCTCCATTTTATCTTAGATTATAGTTTTTATTTCGACAAAAGTAAAATAGCGTGTAGCGAACATCAATTGTAACGATGATAAATCAGAATCGGAACCTCGGGAGGTAATTCCAATTTGCTCAGGTTGCAGTATTTTCTGAGCGACCCTTTTCATTTCAGAAATTTTCGTAAAATATTAATATGCAGATGAATAAAAATCAATTTTGATTATTTTAGTTTTCTTTCCATTGAGAGTTTATAATAACCTAGCAAGTAGAGTCTAGCAATGTTTCATTCGTTGTATACAGTAGAGTTTCGGCATACTTTTCTTAAAGTTTTACATTTTCAGATGATTTTCAAAGACTTTCTTGAACTATTTGGAAAGTAGAAATAATTAAATGACAACTCTATTTAAAGCTCAGCAAGCTTCAAGCTAACAATTGTTAAAACATACAATTTTCATATGAATGTATATATTATTTAAAAAATGACTGCTGTATTGACATTAAATAAGGCAACAATACTTTTAGTCGAATGTGTTTTCGTTTGGACAACAAACCCGTCTTTATTAGCGAAATATCAAGGAGACTCTCTTTTTATAATATTGAACAATCATTTCTTTGAAATTTTTAGTGAATTAGTAATTTGGTGAAACTGTTACCAAATTAGCAACAAATAACATATCCTGAGACAATATAAGAGTAATTTTAGTAAGAGTGATGTTAACAAGAGTAAATCGAATGAAAGCAATTTTAACAAGAATAATTTCAATAAGATTTATTATATTTTATTTTTTTTATTTTTGTCTGTTGATCTCTTTTTTCTATCTATTTCTCATTGTCAAAGAGTAAATTTCGACGAGCTAATATATACTGATGATGACTATTTTTTAGTCGAAATACGTATTTATAATACAAAAACTGATCTAAGTATTGGAGCAAATTTGAAATTTTATTTGAATTAAGAGTATTTTTGTTTTGTTTTTACTAATGGATCTTGATATCTAAGCTTTCTATCATTGGAAGCAATGGGAATCTTATTGATTTCTTGCTTCATTTGTTTTTTATCGGTAGTTTTGTTATCGCGTGGTACTGGCCGTAATAAGGCCCATTTGATGTTATCCAAAAATTGATGTTTTTATATATTGATTTAAATATATTTTCGCATTGAATTTTGATAGCATATATTATAAAAGTTCAGTTTCTTAGTTAATTTAGTCATTTTAGCATCTTTTGTTACCAAAGTTCGAGATTGTTTTCCAAGACTCCAAAAATTCCTGGGTGGTTTGTGATTAAAACCAAAATACTAATTTCGATATTTTATAAAAAAAATTTAATAAATAATAAGTAGGCAAGTAACAGAGGATTGACGATATTTTAAAACATAATGATCATTTTTTGGTTTAATTCAGTTTGCATTTTTAATAGTGTGTCACGAGCCACCAGGCGAGGCGAACCTCGCTCGCCTCGCGAAATTTGTTACTAACTTTGACTTATTTTGCATGAATGTACATAATATGGTTAAAAAAACTTGTTCGAAAATAAATGTATTTTTTTGACCGCTAATGCGATTACAGACATATATATATATACACATATATATATGTGTCTGTATATATATATATATATATATATATATATATATATATATATAGATTTAAATATATAAATTTTAGAGAGATGATGATTTCCGACATCTACTGGGTAGGAACGATGGACATTTGAAAAAATTCGCTAAAATAAAATAAATATACAAATTAGAGAGAGTTGAACAAAAGAGGGCTCACCTCACCTCGGTTAGTAACGAGGATGGAAATTTTGAACGTCACCTCACCTCGCCTCGTGCCTCGTAACCGAGGACCGATGGGAGGTGGGGTTACCTCGTAGCCTCGGTAAAACACTAATTTTTAATGGATATAACAAGAGCCAGCCTATTTTCGGCTCAATTGTTGTGTGAAGTGCCTACATATAACAGAAGAAAATATTTATTTTAATGGTTATTTAGTGAACTATATTGATAACTTTGATTTGGCAAAGTTTTTTAATTTGCCTTATTGAGAGGACCCGGTTACTAATAAGACCCAAAATCAAGGTTTTAAAAATTATCATTTTTTTATAAAAACAAAATTAATTGTGATTAATTTGCAAACATTGGATGCATAAATAATCAATGTTTACTAAATTTATATTTTTATTTATTACGCAATTTCACTTGTTTATAGTCATTTTGCAAAAGGCCTTATTAAGCACCAGTATCGTAATTATAATGTTAAAAATACTTTTTCATAACATCTACATGGTCCTGACTAAAAATATAAATGAAATTAAATTAGTTCATTTCTTCATATTCCGATTGTTTTATATAACCTATATAAATATTTTAAAGGGTATTCGCTTTTTCTAACCGATCAGCACTTTGGACAGTTTAAAATAAAGCATATTACGTTTTACTTGCATTTAATTATATTCCATGTTGTATAGATTTTTATAATATCATATGATCACGTATAATATTAACAACAGATTCTTTTCAACCCTGTTATACTATTATAAGACGTTAACATATTATTCAATTTTCATTGGTAAATTGTTTGGAAAGAAACTACATACATAGCAGATATATATATATATATATATATATATATATATATATATATATATATATATATATATATATATATATATATATGTATATATATCTTAAGATGATAAATTAAATGAGGACGATGAAAAAGAAAATTTAAAAATAAATAATATACAATATTGAATGAGTGAGCTTAACTAGATAGATATATAAATGCCTTTCTGAAACTGCATTTGACAGTTTTTATCTAATTTATATTTACTGTACAATATTTATTTTAGAGCCGGTTTATATTAATCATAATAAACAGTGCTTTTTAAATACTGAAGGGAGAATTAAGGCGAAGAAATAAATTTCTTCGTATCTTTTAATTTTTTAAGTACTCTACAAACGAATATTTTATATTATGGAAATGCAGCTATTGGCATTGAAAAGATTTTGCAAAAATATTTTGAAATAAACATCTTTATATATATATACGTACAACTGTGGATACTAAAAACTCGAAATTTCGCACGAAAGCATGAAATAACACTTTGTATTTCTTAGACTCTTGCGATTTTTAATGAGTTCTTCTTATTTTTAAAAACAAAAGTTGATTCTAAAATTATATTGAAGACAAAAAAACTCATTCTGATCCTCTATTTACTCTTCTGTAAAGTTAAGTTATCTCCACCACTGTTGGCCTCTAAAACCCTCTCCTCAAAAAGGAAAACTACAAAATAAGCTTTCTGCATTTATAATATTTTAATATACGGGAAAAATTTTTTTATTTTCAAAATAGAAATATTTTTTTGCTTTAAATTTATTTTCTTTCTCTTAACGTTTCAATGATGGATATTTTCCCCCTCGCGGAGGGGAATCTTGGTTCGATTTTGCCTATTCACGAACTTGAGCTTAATTTTTAGCTCATGAACACACATTCAAAATTTCAGCTCGTTATTTTTTTAATTTTTTTATTTATCGTGTCCACTGTCAGACGGCCAGACAGATACTACTACAAAAATTTTTTTTCTGCTATCAATATTTGCAACCGTTAATAAACTCGTAGCAAAACTTATACTATCCTTCTATACATTATATACACCGGGTATATAAAAGTGCCGAAATCTCTTACCGAAAATATAACTTTTATGTTTTTAATATACTTTTATGTTTTTTATAGTTGTGTCATCTATGACTTAAAACAATAAACTCTATTTAGAGACAAAACCTGCCCTATTGGTCTGACCAAAGAATACATGCATACATAGAAGCTCATAAGTCCAATTTTTCTGTCCCCACAATTGTGTTAGTTCGTACCCTGAAAACCAGACAGCGATAGTAGGTATTTAACAGGATTACACAATAATTCCGTAACAGTCACGAAAAATTAAAAGTTCAAAACATAATGTTCGCAACTGGAAACAATATTGATAAGATTCTAACTAAAGTCATATAAAAACTGCGATTGTTGATTAAGTTTTAGGTTAAAATTAAATTGAATAATTTTAATTATGAGAAAAATTAAGTAGAGAACCTGCTATCGCCGCCTAGTTTTCAGGGTACTAACTAACATATTTGTGGGGACAGAAAAAGTTGACTTAAAAGCTACTATGTATATCTGTTTTCTTTGGTTTGACGGAGTGCCCGATTATGTTAAAATTGACTCTGATATGTGTTCCATTGTCTGCATATCGGTTCATTTTGTTTAAATCGTTACATTGATTTCTCAAACCTATTATTATTAAAAGTCTATGTTTTTTTCAAATTTTTCAAACTTTTAGCAGAGCTTTTACATTTTGGGGGTGTATAATATTTATTTATTTATTTATTTGATGTGCCCTATAAGGCTAATCAATCCTTACATTGGATCTTAACAAAATAAAATAATTTTACATATTGCAAATTATAAAAAAAAAAAAAAAACACAAAATAAAATATGCTGAATTCTGTACACTTGAAAATAAAATTATAGAATATCCTAAATACCAAAAAAGAAAAAACATAGATAACTGCATCAATTAGTAAATAATAATAGTTAATTGCACAAACATACGGGTGTCAAGCCTACAACACTAAATTTTATACATATGTCAGCCTTCCCGTCAATTTCATCGACCTGCTATTTAATATTTCTTTCAAAAAGCTACCCACTTTCACTACCGCTTGCTCATCTCTAACATTTAAAATATTTTCCAGGCACGTGAAACCTTCTCTTCTCAGTTCGTGTCTCATATTCTCATTAACGCCAGGACAATCAAATATTAGGTGGTATCCGGATTCACCTCCGCCGCACAATGGGCATATTCGTTGATTATTTATTTTATTTTTGTTTTCCCATACATATCTTCCTAATCTAAAATTAGCCAATATTCTTCTAGTGGGTTTCTGTGCTACGGCTAGGTATGGTGCCCCATATTCAAAATGTCCAATTTTATTGAAAACGTCCAGAGAAGGCATATCTTCCATGTTATGAAACATTCTTTCTCTGTACCAATCATTCAATATGTTTTTAATATGGGCTTTTTTGCAATCATAGGAAACATTCTGATCGTTTAATTTACTTGCATCGATTCCAAACTTTCTTACTAACTCTAAGATATTGTCTTCCATCCCATGGTCGAAACAATCCTGCTGAAGCTTTCTTTTGTTTCTTTCCGCCATAACTCTGCAGAAGTAGGTTAGGCATTGTTGTACTATGTACGCATCAACTGATATTTCTCCTACTTCTATCAGTATGGCATCGTTGGGAGCTGCTTTAGCCAAACCCAATACTTCTTTCCACATACTACACACAAATAACTTTACATTTTTTAATATTTCCCCCATTCCCCATACTTGTGCGCCATACGTCAAAACCGGTATTACTAAGGCTTTAATCATTTTCTTAATGACTTCAACAGGAAAATTAGGATGTTTACATAAATTTAACCGAATATTCGCCCAAACACATCTCGCTTTTCGAATCATATTTTGTTGGTGGATTTTCCAGTTCCCATTGTGTGTCACGTATACTCCCAGATATTTATATTCTTTTACACATTCAATCTCTTTTTCACTCATGTTCCATGTTTCATTTTTATGCTTTTTACACCCGTTACTTATAATAAGCATTTTTGTTTTTTCCACATTTACATTCAGCTTCCAATTGTTACAGTAATCTTCCATTCCATTTAACGCATTTCTCATTCCCCCAATTGAGTTCGACAGTAACACTATATCATCCGCATACATTAGCATTCTGATTTCTTGACTTCCAATGCAAGGGCTAATAGTGTTATACTGGGTCATAAATTTCGGTAAATCATTTATGAATAAAATAAATAGAAGTGCTGATAATTGACAACCTTGTCTTAGGCCTCGGTTCGTTTCAAACGTTTCTGACACTAATGTAGAGTTATATCCAATACAACAAGACGATCCAGCGTATATTGATTTCAGAACATCTATCATATCCTTTGGCATTCTTAAAATACTTAGTTTATGCCAAAGTTTATTTCTATCAATCATGTCAAATGCCTTACTAAGATCGATGAAACAACAGTACATTTTATTGCGTTTTCTACTTAAGTTCCTTTGTATTAGATATTTTAAAATCAATATATTATCGACTACTTCATAGTTTTGTCGAAATCCAGATTGACAGGCGCTTATTATTCCATTTTCGGTTGCCCATTCTTGTATTCTTAGAGATAATATTTTGGTGTATACTTTACTAATGCTTGGTAATAACGTGATCCCGCGATAGTTATCCATATTATGTACGCTTCCTTTACCCTTGTATATGTTACACACCAGCCCCACCGACCATTCAGTCGGAAATTTCTTGTTTTCTTGAAGTTTCTGATACAATCCCGTGATCATGTATAACCAGTTTGTATTCTTACTTGCGCAGACAATAAAGTCGTTCAATATTCCGTCAATACCCGGTGATTTTCCCAATTTTAAATTTTGAATTGTACTAAACACTTCCGCCTCCTCTATTTTACTGTTGTCGTTATCCATTTTTGTTTCGGTTTGTTCTTCGATAACTTCGTCACTAAGCCCATCTTTGACGCTTTCATAAATTTTTTTATAGTGGTTAACCCAATCTAGTGCTTCTAGTTCCCTGTTCCTACCTTTTACTTTTTCCTCTCGGATCAAAAGCCATAACTTTTTGCAATCACCTTGGTTCGATGCCGATTTAATGTCATTGATGTATTTTTCTTCGTAAGTGCATTTTTTATCCTTACACATCTGTCTGTATTTTTTCCGAGTATCGATATAAACTAGTGTTGTGTTATTATTTTTGCTCCGTCGCATTTGCCTCAGATTACTTCTAGTTTCTTTTTTCAGTTCTAGACTATCTTTATCAAACCATTTAGATTTTCGAAGTTTTGTGTGATTACTAGACGATTTTACTTCCATATCACCAGCAACATGTAAAAACCATTTCTGAAGAAGATTTACTGCTGTATCTATATTATTGTTCTTAACACTTTCGTTTATGCCTATCATATACAGCTGCGACTCGACAGACTCCAGTAGTATTTCCATATTTTGCATACCGTGTTCTGTACACCTAAATCTTCTTCTTTCCCCGAATCTATGTTCCGTACTTATTTTCTTGTAAGGAGATTTAGTTACTTCAAGTGGAAAGTGATCCGAATCTGATACGTCGCTCACTCTCATGTCAATCCCTTCCTGATACAGTGAGTCAGAAACTATAACGTAGTCGACGACACTACAACCATTTTTATTTGCGAACGTCCATTCACCTTCTTTATCGCTTTTAGTTCTCCCGTTAATGATAATCAGTTGGGTGTTTAGACACATGTCCAGTAACATTTTACCATACTTATTTAAAACCTTGTCTTTACTTAAGCGTCCCGATTTTATGGTATTAACGTTGTTGAGGTATATTAGTTCATCCGTTTCTTCTACTAAAATGTCTTGTACACAGCCTACTCTAGCGTTAAAATCGCCACCTAAAATGATTTCCGAGTGTGGATATTTGTCCCTCATTTGCCAAATTTCGTTTTCCAATTTAGCCAAAAAACTTTTATTAGTGTAATTTGAGCATTCAGGATGCTGATATACTGCTCCTATTAAAATATGATTATCCCCGTTGGTAAACAGAATCCAGATTACTTCTTCCAATTCGTTCTCTATTCTCTTTATAGAATTGGCAAACTCCGACCGATAGTAAATGCTTAAACCGCCAGGGTACCTACCCCTATCAGTTGCTCTACACTTGCTTTTACTGAAGCACTCGTATCCGTTTATCGAGTAAATTTTATTATTTGGCACCCACGTTTCGGCTAGTATAAAAATATCGAATGATTCTAAATATTGCACCACTTTGAAGTTCTTTGACTTGACACCCCAACCACCTATGTTCCAGAAAACTAGTTTGAAAGATTTATGAGTACTTATTGGGATAAGTTTTTTTGCTTTCGTAACTCAACCGCACTTTCTTTTCTATCAAACGTAAACTGTGACAACGCATCTCTCGGTTTCTTTACTTCTTGTCGAATTTTTCCCCCCTCTCCTTCTTCCGATGACTGAAGTATCAATCTTTTGTTTGGATTTCTTTCGCCCTTTCTTGCTAATCGTTTCTCTTTTTCTTTAACCCTTAGCTCCAATGGTAGGTCATCATTTAGATAAATATTTGTGCCTCTTAGCTTAGGTTTGTTTTCCATTACTAACTTCTTCTTGCTTAGATCCTTGAAACATACTTTAACCGGTTTAATTCGTGTAGTACTTCTTCCTAGTGTATATATTTCTTCTACGTCCGATTTATTGATTTCAGTTGATAACATAGAATTCATACTATCCACTACATATTGAACTAGATCTGGCTGTTTGTCGATTTCTCCCATTCCGTGAATAATTATATTTCTTTTATTCATTTCCTTATGTAAATGTAAGATAGTGTTATCTCTATGTTTTAGTTTTTCTTCCAGTTCACGATTCTTTTGTTTAATTTCTTTTATTTCGGATTTTAATTCACGCAACTCTTTAGTAATATTATTTTCTGAGCATTCAATTCTTGCCAAGATTGTGTTCAATGTTTCTTGCATGCGTTCCATATTAAAACTAGATACTTTACTGTTCAGAAATTACTTTACTAATTATTTCTATGCAGATATTAAGTTTAACACAAGAGTTCATACAACAACCTCTTTGGTACAGTCCTATCACTTACACCAGTTTACCACTTAAACATATAAATATAATATATCATCGGTAGGTGACCAAAATTAATAAAGTTATAAGATTATTTATTTTCATATAATGCCTCAGATTAATTCAATTTGACGTAAAAATATGAAAATGCTAATTAAATAAACTTAATGAACGCACTGGATTCGAACTCACTCCGACCAAACAATTTTAATTACAAACTCATTACTTAGTCCTCTCGGCCACCTGAGTGTTTGTTTTATTATTCGATATATAGTAATAAAAGCGAAATGTAACTTGAGATTTATTAATTTATTTTTTTAAACATTTGATGACAAGGTTAATGTTTACTTTGCAGCAATGTGGTGAAACGATTATTATTATTATTAATTTTAAATTTTTGCCATACCAAAACTGTATTTCACAAAGCACACACTTTGAAACTAACTTTAGCTATTTTATTTTCACTTCACGAATTTTTTATAATTTCACTCAATCATTTTTAATTAATTAATTTTGACAGACCACATATAGCAACGTCTATCAAGACGCCATTTGCAATCAACCCCTATTATTGGACTATAAATTACACATAACTAATTCCTCCTTCAGTACTTCAACACACAAAATATAGTGTTTGTTTTTCATATTCTTATACAGATATATAAAAAAAATAAAATATATTTTTATATCATCAATATCATTATTTATTTTTGTAATATAAGTTGGTGGTAATATTTATATAATATCTTTCATTGAAATTTATATTTTACATTTCAGTCTGTATTATATATTTAATCCTACGAAGAGAATATAGAAAAATTAGAACAAGAAAACGCAGTATACCTGATATATTATTATAGGAAAAACTAAAATATAAATTTCAATTAAAAAAAAAAAGTAGAACTTTTACAAAAATAAATAATCTTATTGATGATATAACTACATTTATTTATTCAGTAAGTGCGATTCTATATGTTTCTGTTATGATAAAATAATGATTTAATTCGAAAAACATTAACCAATTTAACCATTTATGTTCAAAAGATGATAAAAGACATGTTTCAGAGATATGTTTGAATCCTAGTTTCCTTAGTAGGATTCAAACATATCTCAACTTCATATAGAAGGTTATAGCTAGATAATTAAGGTAGTTTCAGCACTGTCTTATATAATTAGGACAAAAACCCGGTTTGCTTTTATTATAGAACAAATACATATACACACATACACAACATATAGTTATACTCACTATTCATATATACGAATTAATGTAATATTGAAATAAAATATAATTTAAAACATTTATATTTCGAAAACAAAACGATAAAACGAGATTTAAAAAAAATATATATAAGAAATATTTATCTTTAGTATCCTAGTTTTGTTTTAAGTTCTGTCAAGTAGTTATGTTTAATACAACAGATAATATTTTCGTCAAGTACAAAGTTTGTTCTCAATACAAATGAAAATTCTCTAAAATAAAAAAGGGTAATTTTATATGAAATCTTAAAAACTTGAGGCTGGAAGTTTTCATAAAAATTTACATGAATATTTGACTACGGGATTTTTTTTCTACCAATCATTCTAATAAATAAATGTTCCTTTTTAAAATTACTAACAAGTATTTCCGAAAACCTCATGGATTTGTATTGTAATAAACTAATGCAAAATTTAAAAAAAAATATCTATTTCAAGTTATGAGTTTTGAGAGTTGGAATTAATTCAGTAATTTTTTTTTTAATCTGAAGATATTTATAGTTGACTGAAAATTTACAAAAACTAAAAAATAAAAACTTTTAAACAAAAAATTAAACCTTTGAAAAAAGAAAGGAACTGTAAAGCAAAAAATAAAGAAGAACCTATTTAGTCTAACTAAGTCTTACACTAATGTAAATACCTAAATAATTTTTAAGTCGGCGCCAAACAAACAAAATATTACAAATATGATTTGTAATATTTACTTTTAACCGACAATCAGATTTACCCTTTGCCTATTTCGATGGAGATTTATGGCGCCAACTCAAAATTATTTAGGTATTTACATTAGTGTAAGACTTAGACTAAATAGTGTCTTTTTTATTTTGGCTTTTCAGTTCCTTTCTTTTTTCGAAGGTTTAATTTGTTGTTTAAAAGTTTTTATTTTTTGCTTTTCAGTTACTTTCCTCTTTCGTCGGTTCGATTTTTTGTTTAAAAGTCTTTATTTTTCAATTTTCAGTTCCTTTCATTTTTGGTACATGTTATAGTATCATTAGAACTACGTAAGTGTGCCAAGTTTCAACAGAATTGGTTCACCGATGAAAATTCAGTGGATGAACAACCAATATTTCCCTATTTTTCTGCCCCCAGGTGCGAAATTTTTTTTCAAAATTTATGGTATCAACTTTGTAGTATACACTATCCAATAAAAAAGGAATTATCGAAATCGGACTACTCTGTAAAAATTTATGCGTGGTCATACATAAAAATATATATATTCATATATATATATATAAATATATATATATATATATACATATATATTATATATATATACATATATATATATATATATATATATATATATATGTATATATATATATATATATATATATATATATATATATATATATATATATATATATACATATATATACCGGTTAACTTGAGATACTTTTTCGTCGGTTTTTTTCGTCGGTTAAAAAAAATTCAAATTGCGCAACGACATTGAGTGTTTACACACAGACAATATATAGTGATTATGATGTTTGTTCTTTAGTGGAAGGGCTGGGAAGTCTTATTTTTTAAATTGTCTTTTGTAAACTACCGTCTATTTATTTCCCTTGTTAATAAGGTTGCCTTTCGGTTATATTATACCAACGGAAGTGACTAGCGTTTACTTTGACATTTAAGTAATATGTTTGAACATTGATACCATTTTTTGACATCAAATGCTTGATATGAAAAATCATACACATCTAGGGATGGGGATCGAACCCACGACCTCTGGCATTCTAGACCAATGCTCTACCAACTGAGCTACCTTAGATGTTATGGTAGTGCTATGCATATGATCTTTCACTATATTTTTTGATGTCATTGTATTATTAATTTTGTTTATTTACTATTTACATATTTTTTTAAATTGTTCTAAACTGGCGTCTATTTATTTTCATTGTTAGTAAGGTTGCCTTTCGGTTATATTATACCAACGGAAGCGAGTAACGTTTACTTACTTTAACATTTAAGTAATATGACTGAACATTGATACCATTTTTTTGACATCAAATGCTTGATAAAAAAAATGACACACATCTAGAGATGGGGATCGAACCCACGACCACTGACATTTTCGACCAATGCTCTACCAACTGAGCTACATTAGATGTTATGGTAGTGCTATGCGTATGATCTTTAACTATCATTTTTGATGCTTATTTTTTATATTTTGTAGCAAAAATTTGAAATTTTCTTCAAATTTGTATGGTACCAAATTCGAAAGAAACCCTATGCAATAAAAAAAGAATTATCAAAATCGGACTACTCTGTAAAAAGTTATGCGTGATCATACATTTAAAAAAAATATACAATTGAATTGAGTACTTTCTTCTTTCGGCGGTAAAAATGAGAAGCTTTCTTCCACTAAAGTAATAAACAAATTGTGTGTGTTTGAATTTTCCAAGATTAATCTTGGAATCTCGCCTTGCTTCGAATGAATAATACCTATATATGTTTTAGAATTAATTTTTTAAATTGCGCCAATTATCTGTCCATGATATACGCTCAGATATACACGTTACCATATGACAATTTCAAAGACAAAGGCGCAATGTTCGGCCGAATAATATCCGGCTATCTGGTTTACCGGTTTACTTTATCCGGTATCCAGCAAAACAGCTATCCGTTTCATCTCTACTCCATACTTCTTTTTACTGAATTAATATCCTCCTTATACGTACAACTGTGAAAAAACGATAATTAGATTTACGGTGATTAAGTGGAAAGAAGTGTTGAACCGCCTGTACTAAATGAGTTTCATTTGTATGCATGCACTTACACAGAATTATATAACACATTTCTGATGCATATGGTTTTCCTATTTAATTGAAATGTATCGGTAGTAAACTGAACGGCATAGAACTAATGAGAATTATGTCCACCAACTTTTTTAGATTATTTTAAATTATCATACTATGGCTTTGTTGGGAATTAAGTTTGCATCGTAGAGAACGTTCGTATGGGTACGTATTTAAAGAACCGAACAGTATCTTTAAAACATTTCCATTGAACAATTCAATTCATGGCATCATAGTCTAGCATGAGTTTTTCGTTTTATTGTGTACGTCATCAGTAAACTCACAAACTTTTCCCCATCTTTGGGTCAGAGTAAAACCTAATCCAGAGAATATAGAGAATTAGTCAGTAAATTCTTTTAAATTGCAGGTACAAAATTCGATCCATAATTTTGCATTATATTGTTGACTTTTCAACCCCCGTGAACTTAGCAGAGCACTTTTAGCAGTCCCCTCTCAAATCCATCCAAAAAATTTGTTGGTCGTTTGTTTGGTATTGTTAAAATATTTATAAAATTTATTGGACCTAATTTCAAAAGTTATAGACGTTTTTCCAAATGCTCTACAAGGTTCACGCTAACAGAGCAATGTTTAAAAACTGACCAAAAATTGTATCCCAAAATGTTCCTTAGGACTTGTTGGACATTGTTGGAACATTTTAAAATTTGTTTTTTAAAATTAATGTCAAAAGTGATAAAGTTTTTTATATGCTTTACTAAGTTCACCCTAACAGAGCAATGTTTGAAAACAGAGCAAAAAAGAATTCAAAAATGTTCCTTAGGACATTGTTGGAACATTTTTAAAATTTGTTGGACATTGTTGGAACATTTTTAAAGTTTGTTGGCCCTTATTTAAAAAGTTATAAAACTTTTTTAGCGCTGCTTAGTGCACGCCTACAAAGCCATGTTTTAAAACTGACCAAAAAAGTACCAAAAAATGTTCCTTGGGACATGTTGGACATTGTTGGATCAAATTCATTCAGTAGTAAGGTTATATCCGGTATACTCGTATATAGTATATGCAAGGATATTCTAAGTTTAATACGACTTTGTAACGGTTGAAAATATTGATCGTAGAAAAAAATTATTGGTATAGGAGTTCAAAAAATGACCTAATTAGTTCATTTCTAAATGTCTGTCTGTATGTCTCTCCATAGACACCATAACTCAAAAACGAAAAGAGATAACGAGCTGAAATGCTGTATGTGTGTTATAGAGAAAAAAAGTAAGGTCAAGTAACCAGTCCGAGTGGTCGAACTTTTAAAAGCGTTCTGCTCGACTCTGGGTGGTTGTTGTTAAGATTCCATGCAAATTTGATTGGGTGGTTGATGAATGAAAAAATATATATTTGTAAAAAAACAATATTGTTTAAAACTTAAATCGTAAATTTCATTTTTTCGATTTAATAATTAAAATATGTTTTTATGTATTTCAAAAGAGTTGCATGGTGATAAAACTAGATAAAACTATATAAAACTAGATAAAAATAAATATAACTAAAAATAAAACTAGATAAAAATAAATAGAACTAGATTTAGAATATTTTTCGATCTACAAATTTAATTATCTCAGCAACAAAAACAGGATTAGTTTGAAATTTGGTCCAGGTATTTATAAAACTTTGATAACTATTATGAGCTACAGGTTTTTCATAACACTGGCATATCTGGTTGTCGAGCTATACATTTTTGTATTCATGTTTTTACCGACGAGTCCATTTAACCTATGCAAAAATCTCTTTAAAATCGTAACTTTCACATTATTTTACTCAAAAACTAAAAACAGGATCAACTTCAAATTTTGACAGGATATTCTTTATTATTGGAATATTAAGCTGTTAAATTTTGAAGAACCTGTCATTAAATTGAACTTTCTTAAGGAAAAAACAACCTTAAGGAAAATATTGTTTAATCTGTGATTATGGACCAAAAAAAAAACATCTGTATACAGACTTTAATTTATATATAGAGAAAACGTGGCAATTATACCAGATTTCGATATGAATGTTATGCAACCGTTTTTATAATAAAAAAAATATGTTCAACATTTTGACAAATGCATTGTTTGTTGCATATTATAAATATTTTTTCAAGTTTTTTTTTTATACAAAAAACAAAAAAGTATTATCTTCTGAATAATTTGTACACTGACTATTTTTAATAGTGCTTTTTACATACTCATTACATGTACAAAAATTGTATTTTTTTGCATTCTACATTTATTAATTCATGCATATTAAAATGGTATAATGTATGTTTTATGTGTATACATTATATACACATAAAACTATTATTTAGTGATTCAAAAACTTTTAGAATATTTTTCTGACATCATTTATATATTAAAAACATTAAACTTGATATTAACTAGGATGAAGTAACGGGGTTGTGATTTCGTTTGACCAAATTTTAGCCTAATAAATACCTATTATTTAACTTTCCACATATAATTTATATTTCGTCCATATTTTACAGATAAATTGTGACCTGTTACTTGTTGATAGTTTTTAAGATACCTAATACCTTTAAAAAAATGAAAGCAGCTAAGTTAATTGCTTACATATCCGGTATATACTTTTACACTTTTTTACACGCGCACAAATGTATAAAAATACAAAGTAGTGTATAAAGGTTCTGTATGAATATTTACTGTTGTAACTACAGATGTTTGCGACTTTTGGTCTTCAAAGTTTTTTTCAATCTCCTTCAAAACTATATAGATTCTCTCTTGGCAAGAAATGATTTTGCCCATTCACAAAGTAACTTTTTAGCTGTAGATTACATAAAACCATTCAGCGCCCTATCTCTTTTCGCTTTTGAATTATCGAGTTCACGGGCAGACAGACGAGTGGGCTTGGGGAGGTGGATCAAACTAATTCATTTTAAGACCTACAGCAAAAAATTTTTCTGAGGTCAATATTTTTAACCATGTCCGGACTAATTTGATAATACGCTTGCATATATTGTATATATTTATATATATATATATATATATATATATATATATTTATATATATATATATATATATATATATATATATATATATATGTATATATATATATATATATATATATATATATGTATATAAATATTTATATATATAAATATATATGTATATATATATATATATATATACATATTTATATATATATATATATATATATATATGTAAATATAAATATACAAATATACATATATATTTATATATATATATATACATATATATATATATATATATATATATATATATATATATATATATATATATATATCTATATATATATATATGCCGGGTAGAAAAACTTTTTTTTAACAATAACAATTGTTGAAAACCAAATTACATTTGAAATAACACTAAAATTGGTCGTGTGGACCACATGGGTCACATTGAGTAATATGACAATCAAGTCAAATACACCCCATTGTTATATATTTATTTACATACCCAGTGGCAAAATGTTGGCATCTTCTTCAGACGTATATAAATTTGGAAATTGGCACTTACCTAGAAAAAAGAAAGAAAATCAAGTTATTATAAACCCAATTGTAAATATTATGAATGCAGTATTTGTTTGAATTGTTGGTATACATTATTTTATGGGAATAAATGTACGAAACTGTTTGCGTCGATATAACGTTTGAAAATTTTTAATATATAAAATTTAAAAAAATACAATGCAAAATAAACACTTAGTACACCAAAACAATTATTGGCAAATAACCAGTAAACATACAATAAAATTTTTGTTTACACAATAATATTTGAAAATTAACAAGAAACGGTGGGAAATGTAGTACAAACTTCTAACTTCATAAACTTCTGAATAATTTAAGTAATTAAGTGTATATATGTACATTTTTAGAAAACTACACAATATAGCCACAAACTCAAACTAAAAATTCCTGGCATGGGACAAGGGCAAAACCGTCACGGGGATATTAGAAATTGTCGTGTTTTCTCTGTATACATTAAGTGCGCTTTAACAGATCCCGGGAAAATCAACTCGATTAATCTATCCACACATTTTTAAATTGTTTTTTTGTAAACCAACGTCTATTTATTTCCATTGTTAGTATGGTTGCCTTTCGGTTATATTATACCAACGGAAGCGTCTAGCGTTTACTTTATTTGACATTTAAGTAATTGTTCCCGAAATAAAACATATCCGAACAACAAATTAACCATGTTAAGTTCTTCAGGTCGAGTTGGTGCAGGGTGGCCATGCCTTGTGGAGTTATTGAAATTTTTGGTGTTGATGGCATTAAATTATCGTTATAATCTATTATAGTTCATAACTTTTTTGTAGCGGATAGCTTTTCGTCTGACATTCTGTTTGAGAACAGCGAAGTCTATTAATCCTTTCATACCTGTAGTCTGATGACGTACTGATAAATCGGCTACTGGTTCGCTTTTCTTTTTGTCTAAGGTAGATAAAACATCATATCATATTGACGTTAATACGCTTCGATTGACACCTCAACTATGAATTGCCTGTTGTCTGCAGTTTTATCTTATACAAACATTATTTTGTTAAAAGTTTTCAAAACATTTTTTTGCTAAAAGTTTTATTTAACCTACATTGTTGTCTGCATGCAACAAATATTATAAAGGAATTTAAATCAATTTAACAACCTCAAATAAAATTGAAAATTTGCATAATCGTGTATTTCTGATGAAAATACAATAGTATATAGCATCAATAAGAGTGTCCACAAATTAAATTGATATTTTGGATTTAAAAATGTATATTAAAACAAGTGAAAATAACAACTAGATAGAGATCGATTGTAGAGGCTGCCCTGGGCGGGCTACACTTCGACCATAAGGTACATTGTGATGCCTAAGGATGTGAGGATGTGAGTGAAGTGGAAGGAATTTTTGTGTATAGACTAGGAATTAGTAGAATATGCGGCAGTAGCCGACTATGAAAAAATCTTTGCCGATATTCATCTGGAGTTTGTGAAGGAAACTGCAGAAAACCTTCTCAAGCATAGCCGGTTACTTCGTTCATGTCTATACGCCGACAGTTTAGTCAACAAACCGCCCCTTTTTTTCCCTAATTATTGATAAACTGCCAATGTCGGGATTCGAACTCAAAACCTCCCAGTTTCCAAGTAGGCATCCAGCGCAGACATAACGCCTTAGACCGCTCGGCCACTTGGACTGGTAAAATAATAACTAACTGAATTAATTGCTTAAATACCCGGTATATCCTAAAAATTGTGTTACAAAAGTTGTTTATTTTTAAAATGGGAATATTTTTTACATTTTTGCTCTATATTTTATGGTTTCAAAAATGGGCAATGTTGTCCATTTTGCACAAACATGGTGAGATTTTCACGACCTTGACATTACTTTTCTGCTCTAGAACACACGTACAAAATTTCAGCTCGTTATCTCTTTTCGTTCTTGAGTAATCGTGTCCGCGGACGGACAAACGGACGTGTGGCAATGAATTAGTTCTTTTTATGAAAACCTATGCCAAGCATTTATGTCTGCGATCAATATTTTTAAGCGTTACAAAGTCGAGACTAAACTTAATATACCTTGTATATTTACATATATCGGGTATAAAAATACAAACTATTATTAATAGGTTACGCACCAAAAAGCAAAAAATCATTAAATATTTAATTGAACAACCATGGCTTTATGTTGAAATTAAATAATATTATTGTAATTATTTTTTCATTTTTAGTGCGTTATCTAGTTAACAAAAGAGTATATTGATGCATTATTATTAATGAAAGTACCTTGCACAAACCTTATGGGTAAACTTGTTGGTTGATTCGACTTTAACCGTTGTAAATCGATAATCAATAAAATGGTGATAAAATGTCAGACAGTCAGCGCATGCGATGACGAGCTCTGAACAGTAATTTTCTGGACAGTTGACAAGCCGACAAGCATTAGTTATTATTTTATTTTTTATTGAATATTAATTACAATAAAAATAGTTTCAACCATTTCAATTAAAAATATCAAAACATATTTTAACACATCTTGTGATCTAAAAAGTATTGCACTTCGACCTTATGGTCTACTGTACTCCCCCTTCAACTGCAGTCTGACGAGATTCGATTCTCCCATATGTTGGCAATAGCCAGGAGCTTGCTTATCAGGTCTTCCTAAAGGTGGCTGGATGTTTCTTCCTCCTCGCCACACAATCTGGACACAATGGAACCGTTATGGAGTCCCATTGTATGCAGATGCTTCCACAGGGGATAATGCTCGGTAATGAATCAGGTAACCCTCCGTAGTTGCATCCTGTTCAGCCTCAGTGCATCGAGAGAAAGCCTCTTGGTTGCACTCAGAAGCTGTACCTTCCCAAGCTTCTGACGCGGTAATTTTTTCCAGTGATCACGGTGTTTAGCATTTGACCACTCGTTGATCGCCTATTTACATGCAGGACTTGGAAGTTCTAAAATAGAGCCTGGACCTATGAAGAGCATTCCGACTCCCTTCTTTGCTAAGGTATCTGCTTTTTTCTTTCCTTCGAAACCACTGTGACCCGGCACCCAGATCAATTTAACATTGTTCCGTTTTGCCAGTTCCAGCAGTTCTTCTAGTCAATCCTTGACTACCTTTGAGGTGACCTCAGTTCCAGACAAGGCTTTTAGAGCAGCTTTCTGAGAAAATATATACGTTCTGGTTTACGTAGCCTCCACGAAGGTTTTCACGGACGTAAGCCAGTATGGCGTAGACTTCTACCTAAGGTTTTTACGGACGTAAGCCAGTATGGCGTAGACTTCTATCTAAAATACCGTGGCATATTTCCTCAAGTTGAGGCTTATGATTACTTTAGGTCTCTCACCGTAGATTCCCGCCCCCGTCCCGTTTTTGATCCGTCTGTATACCATACGATTCCTTTCTTCAGAAAGGGTGGTTCTCCTCCATCCGTGCACATGTCCCTATCACAGACTACAGTGAAAGGTTTTGAGAAGGAGTATATTGCGGGATGCATATCTGTACCC
The DNA here is from genome assembly GCA_963920215.1 of Nineta flava. Classification (NCBI taxonomy): domain Eukaryota; kingdom Metazoa; phylum Arthropoda; class Insecta; order Neuroptera; family Chrysopidae; genus Nineta; species Nineta flava. The sequence goes on along the minus strand of OY986045.1, from coordinate 13,115,054 downwards.
ATTTCAAAAACGGGGTAGGAGATGATTGATGATCCCACGATCCTTGCATGTCCAACTTGATTTTTTTAAATCTAATTATTATTGCAAGACAGTCTATAAGCGCTGGATTTCGCTTTAGCTATTTAGCTAGTACAATTTTAAAATGAAATTTCGAATTTTAATCATCAAAATGGTAAATAAAGGCAACAATGATGGCCGATAATTTACTCGGTCATCGCTAGTGCTTTCATTAGCTGATAGCTAATCGCTTGCATCTACTAAACATATTAATAGTCAATTCATTAGTAACGTCATTGACTCCGGTTACGTCAGTGTGCACATTTATACTTTGACTGGTGCCTTAAGGATGTTCTAGCATGAAACCACTTTTCGACAGATTTCGGTCTTTTTTCAAGCTCAAGCTAGAAATAACGTTTTATAATAAATCTCAGAATAAGTTTCATAACTTTTGACCGTTTAGAACGCGATATAATTAATAACAAAGTAATCATTCTCTCTCATTCTCTCTCATTAGAACTATTATCTGTTGTATTAAAAAAAATACTCGACATAATTTTAAAAAAAATAGTATAGTAAAGATAAATATCTATTAAATAAATTTTTTTTAAATATTGTGTGTTACCGTTTTGTTTTCGAAATACAATAGTTTAAAATTATTTTTATTTCAAAATTACATTAATTTGTACATATGAATATTTAATACATGTCTGTGTTGTGTATGTCTGTATATGTATTTGTTCTATAATAAAAGCAAAGCGAGTTTTTTGTCCTGATTATATAAGACAGTGCTGGAACTATCTTAACCAGCTGACGTTTTTCAAATTTGTTTGAAATATTGATAATTGAAATATTGTTGGTATAGTTGTAATAAATACACTATAAATTAATGTTGGTATACTTGTAATTCATTATCATTAGTCTTATCATTAGGGAGACTAATTATGGTTTACAAACAAAAAACATTGTTATAGTTTTTTTACATAATTAGCATGCATGTGAACTGATATGATAAATAACTGACATACTGAATATTATAATTTGTATGTAAACTATGGTAAAAATTAAATTTCAAAATTTGTCCTTATCATTTATTTGTATTTTATAAACTCGGTTTTAACAGAAATTTTAAGTGTAACGAACACCAAATTAAAACTGGTAAAGAATACGTAAATTTACCAGCCAAGTAGCCGAGCGGTCTAAGGCGTCATGTCTGCGCAGTATGCAGTACTTGGAAACTGGGAGGTTATGGGTTCGAATCCCGACATCGGCAGTTTATCAATTATAAAAAAAAAGGGGCGGTTGATTGACTAAACTGTCGGCGTATGGACAAGAACGAATTAACCGGGTTTTCTGCAGTTTCCTTCCCGAACTCTAGATGAATGTCGGCATAGTTAGCCGCATATCCTACCAATTCTTAGTCTATTCACAAATTCCTTCCACTCCACTCACATTCTCACATCCTAAGGCATCACAATGGACCTTATGGCCGAAGTGTAGCCCGTCCAGGGCAGCCTTTACAATCTACCTCTACCTCTAAGGGTAGAGTTGCCACTGGAAACTTAAGCAACATACTCTCGAAAACTGGATGTAGACATGAGACAGATAAGTAACCAATAAGTAACCAATCAGAGGCGTGCACTGGGTTACAACAGACATGCGTACATGCATTCACCACTAACATACTTACAAACACTCACTCACACACGGTATAGGGTGCTCTAATTGATTACTTATTTTAATTAATAACTAATTCCTATACGTCTGATTAAAAAATGGTAAAGGACTTTTCGTCTCAGAATTCACGTTTCTATCTATACCATCAGTTTTGCCCGTGACTTACAGGACATCCTGTATATGTTGATATATACAATATACATATATAAAAATTTTAGCAATAGTGATTTTTAACATCTGGTAGGTAGGATCGATGGACATTTGAAGAAATTTTAACGAAATTCCAACATTGGTACAAAAACAATAGCTGCACTTCTTTTGGAGGAAATTCGCTAAAAACGGCGGAGCTGTTGATCTGATTGGTCAGATATTCTGCTAGCTTAATTTTAATACAAATTTTTCGTCAGTACAAAAATTTTTTTCAACTTTGAAAGGGAGTTCAAAAAAGAAAGTGATCTTTAAAAGTAAGCGAACAATTTGGTTTATGCTGAGATATCACTACTTTTGGTATGCGAAAAACCTCACATTTATGTTTTTGGTCGGATTAATATTATTCAATATGTCCGTTCAATATGCTTCACAAAGTTGTTAAAATTCCAACAAATTATAAACAAAAACTTTTGCAAATAAAAATATATATTCAGATTGATTTTAACCATGTGAACGATAGATAAATAATATTCTATAAATTGTTATACTTTTTATAAATGTTTTATTATTGAATTTGTTTCTAAACTAGCAAACAGTAAAAAAAGATAAACCCAACAGTTATGGTATAATTGAATTTATAAACATATATATATATATATATATATATATATATATATATATATATATTATATATATATATATATATATATATATATATATATATATATATATATATATAGGTATATATGTTTGTATGTATATATGTGAGTTGAGTAGTCTTTTGGGAATTAATTTTCCAATAAAATATTATTGATAACGAAAATGATAACGAAACATAAATTGAATTCATCTATCCGATTTGATACCCAACCCAATCTTATTAACAATTTCAAATTGAAAAATTCAAATTTAATTTATAACAGATTATTAATAACATACACGTATAATATTATTGAAATAAAAAATAATAATCGTGCATGATACTATAATAATATTCTGACCATTTTTTTTTATAAATAATATTTTTTGAATGTTTGGTTATGAATATCAATTTTGGAATTTCATTTGGTTTATATTGATTTAATTTTAACATCGTTAAATTTTATCAGTTTTGACACTAGAAATAAATCGTTTGAATATTTATTCGTAGATTTTCATAACTTCCTTTTGTAAGCCATTTTCCTGTTAGTTCTACATAAGAGAAGAAGTAGAAGTAAGAAGTGGCCTGAGGGTGGGACTAAAAAAAAATTGCTGTTATTTGTGCGTAACCAAAAGAGTAATCCATTATGTGTGCTTTTAATTATGTCAAATTTATTATCTTTTTCTAAATTTTCACAGTTTGAAATGTCTATTTTTAGAAGCTTTTATTTAACTTGCAATGTATGTTCGGGTCAAATCTTGCAAGCTCAATTTGAACCACTTCCTCTTATCCTACGCAGTTGAATTTTGGCATGTTGGTTCAGTTTCGATGACAATGCATTTTTATGGGAAGCATGACTAGAATCGACAAGAGGAAAGGGAGTTTTAGAGTGAAGGAGACACACAAAATTTTATATATCTCTCCTTATATTGAAAAAATCGAAAAATACATAAGAAGTAAAGTTGTAGAAAATTAGTTTTACTATAAAAAGCTTGTTTTTTAAAATGTTTTTGTATAGAAACATATTTTATATTTTAAATTTATTGACAAATAATATCTTTCCAAAATTTTGTTAATCTACGTATTTCTATAAACAGATCAACTATAAACAGATCTGGGTCAGCTATAACTTTGGGAGTGTCAAAAAACAGCCATAACTATGGAACGCTTTGGAATTTTCCACTTCTGATAGTTTTTCTGGAGTCATATAGAAAATTCGGACAAAAAATTTGGACATTTTCTCTTTTATATGTATAAGGAAAATAATACTGCGCAATAAATTTGGTTTATTTTTTTTCTACCAAACGTTTTGACCAAAATGGTCAGTTATCATTACATAGATTTTTTATACTTGAACCATTGTTTTTGAAAGTGGAATAAGTCATTGTCAAATGATTTAATAATGGTAGTTTTAGAAGATAATCGATTCATCATTTAAAATTTAGAACTACACATTCAATACAGCATGATTATTTTCTCTAAAATTATTCAGAAAAGTGTGTGGAATAAGTCTATTCGTAATAATTACACAGGCCAAATATGAAGGTCTAGCCCATCACAAAAAAATAAAGGTTTTGTCCACGAGAGAAGACGAGAGAAACATTTCTATACGCTTATGGGGTAGCTGAATCCGACATTGGTTCAATTCGAACAGATCGCATTTTCTAACCGAAAAAAGTGAATGTCTTAACTTTTTTATAATCTTTTTGTGGTTTAGCAAATTAAATCGATCTGACAAAGCCCAAATTTAGATTCAGCGACCCCAAAAATGTTTCTATCGTCTAGCGGACAAGACCTTGTTTTTCGTATGTCTGTGTTATTTGTCCCAAATTTCATCATACTTCCTATAATCAAATGTTTGGGAATTCCCATTTTAGGCTTGTATATGTACACTCCCGTTCATAAAAACTGAACCAGTTGAAACATTGCAAGTGTTATTGTATGGAATATATATATATTTAGTATTATATACGCTGAGAATGTGACTGACTGATGGTTCAATTTTTATGAACGAGTGTATGGATGTATGTATGTATGAATGAAATGGAATATTGCAATTCAGTTTTCACCCACTGCCGGATGTCTGAATAATCTGAAATTTTACAAACGTATTAAAGACCGCTGACAATACAGTAATAATAAAATTTCATTCTTTAGTTTATATTGCAAATAAATGTATCTTTTAGTTTTTTAAACTCTAATTATATTTGTTATTATTGAAGATTGTCAATAGTTTTAAACTTATTTCAAATACTTAAATATCTATGAAAATTTATGAAAAAAAGTTATCACTGACAAAAAAAAACGGTTTACATTATAATTTCAATGTTTATTTTACTGTTTTGAAATACACAAAACAAGCCAACGTTTTTCGATCCTTATTTAAAGAAAGTCGAACAGAGTTTGTCAGAAGTAGTTTGTGTGTAGTCGAGGAAGAATTGACGCATGAATTTCACAAACTGTCGTCATTTTTTTATGGACCTTGTCTTTATGCTGCACTGATTGTAGAAATGTATTTTGAGTATGAAATAAATTTTGAGTATTCGCTTCGAGCGCAACCGTACTCAGCGCCATGCGTGCTCAAAAAAACAATTTCATGACCAATGAAAGTTTATAAAAACCATAGGCGTTTAACAAAAATATTTAATTAAATTAAATAAACAAAATGTAAAAGCTAAATTAACTGTACTTTTTGTTAAACGCCTATGGTTTTTAATACACTGACATTGGTCATGAAGTTGTTTTTCTGACCACGTATGGCGCTGAGTACAGTTGCGCTCGGAGCGAATTGCGGTATAAGTTTTATTATTTGCATAACTCGAAGTCAACAAAAATTCATTTTATTATTTATTCATATTATTTAGCAACGTTCCAACTGAAAAGATATTATAACTTTTTAAAATAAATATCCATCCAAAGGTGATATTAAATCGTCAGATTTTCAGATTCTACATTATGCAAATAAATCCATAATCACGAATATTTTTATTGTTAGTAACTATTTTTAATTTGGTATGCTAATATTTGGTTATTTGATGGTAATTGTATAATTTTACGATGGTTGTTAACCAAAAATTTTCATATTTGTCATTATGGATTTTATTATAAATATATAATATTGAATATCAAAACTCTTTTTTAAAATATTGCACCGCATATGTGTATAAATTTTAATTGTTCAAATATGATGAAATTCAATTTTTTTTTAAGTTTAAAAATGCATTCTGTTAAATTTCAATTTTATCTTAATGTCATTTTAAAATTTTTAATACAACTGTAATACAACGTAAATCTACTATCTGTGATATAAATATTTATATTTATCCATATAGACACAAAATCTTAATCATGTGTATTTAATATAAAATTTATTGTCTTTGCAGTTTTATTTAATAACAACTATAACTGGATTAAAATACAGAATACATTACTAATTTCATAAGAAGTTTCCTGTATAATACATGTAGTAAGTAAACAGTTTCTTTCTATTAAGGTAGTTCCAGCATTATCTTGTATAATTAGACAAAAAACCGGGTTACTTTTATTAATATAACAAATACATATACACATATATACATACTAACATGTGTATTTTTTAGAGTTTTAAACACGCTTTATTAGATAGATAATTTTATGCCATTAATATTTAAATATGATTTCGGCCATGCGGCCGCCACAGCTGCCGCGTACAAGGGCAATCTGGAACTCATCTGGAACAATTTTTACACATTTTTCGCAGCATTTGCGGCCGTATTTCGCCAATAACTCGTCGAATGTTGATTTCCAGGTGTTCAATTGTCTCTGGTTTATCGGCGTAGAAGAGTGACTTTACATAACCCCAAAGAAAATAATCAAATAGAATTGAATCACACGATCTTGGTGGCCAATTAACAGGACCATTACGTAAAATTATTATTATATTTATTATTACTGGTGTAAGTCTATCTACGATGAAATGGCCAACCAAATTAAACAAAAAGCAACTATCAGCTGTTAAAACGGTTGTCAAATAAAGCAGTGCTACCAACTCAAAGTTGTGAACCTCTAAAAAAACACTATTATATTTATAAGAAAATTAATGTAATTTTGAAAGAAAAAAATTTTTAAACTATTATATTTCGAAAACAAAACGGTACAACGCGATTTTTTTATTTTTATCTAAGAAATATTCATATTTACTCTCCTTGTTATACCCAGTATATTTTTAAATATATAAGGTATATAGAGTTTAACTCCGACTTTGTAACGCCTGAAAATATTGATGGCAGAAAAAAGTTTTTTCTATAGGTGTTCATAAAACTTCCTAATTAATCCATTTCCACTTGTCCGTCTGTCTGTCTGTCCGTGAACCTGGCAACTCAAAAATGAAAAGAGATAACGATCTAAAAATTTTTTTGTGAGTTCTAGAGCTAAAAAGTAAGGTCAAGTTCGTTAATGGGCAAAATCGGAACGTGTTTCGCCTCGCTAGGGGTGAAAATTTATATCTTTGAAACTGTAAGAGATAGAAAAAAAATTTAATCATAAAAAATCTTTTTCTCTTTAAAAAAAACAACTTTTGTTTGAAAATTTTTTTCATCAACTCAATAGTTTTCTCATAAATTGTGCTCAAACTTGAAAATGAGAAATACAATTGATAGGTGAACGAAGGCATGCATGTATGCATGTACATAGCATCCATACATACTATTTTTATACCCAGAATATTTGTAAATATACAAGATATATTAAGTATTGTTTCGACTTTGTAACGCTTGAGAATATTGATCGCAGAAAAAAAAATCATATCTTATAAATTTTGAATTTGAAGAATTGTTCAAACATTGATATACAAACTCAGTATATACTGGGTATTCAAACAATTAACTCAGTTAATTGTTACATTAATTGTTTTTTATTTAATTTTGTCGAGTAGTTTTTTTAATACAACATATAATAGTTGGGCGGGTATGACGCTTTACATGCTTCTTATTAGTAATTTCTCGCGTTCTAAACGGTCAAAATTTCTGAAACTTCAGGATTTATTAAAACTCATTATCTTTTGAGCAAAATCTGTCGAAAAGTGATTTTATGCTGGAACAACTACCTTAACAATTACTATTGAACAAACTGAAATTTTATCTTTCGTATAATTCAAAATGCTCTATTACCAAATGATCAAACAAACATAAAATATGTCTTCACTAGGTTTTAATATTGTAGTACGTACCTAGAGAAAATATTTTATATTGCATAGCTTATTATTACTCTACGAAGAAATATTTTATGAAGGCGTTTTACAGGAGTTTAGTTGATGATGATGCTGGATTATGAAGAGAAAATGTTAAAAGTTTGAAATATTATCATATAAATAACTTTTTACACATCAAGAAATATAAATTCATATAAAAGTTTTTCATCAAGTAAACTATACTTTATAAAACTGTACACTATAATAAATATTTTTACCATTTTTAGTCATATTTTCAGAATGTTTGGCTATGTAAAATAAAATGATGTACATGTATTTATGTATGGCAGAAAATAAATTAATTTTTTTTTTTAACTTTTAAATACGGATATTGTAATAGAAATACTTTATGATGGAATTTACACCCAAAAACTAAATATTACTGTGTAAATATATTCGTCTAGTTCGACCAAACTTCTTTTGATTTTATTTACCAACGAAAAGAAGGAGGTACTCAATTCAACCTGTATATTTTTTATATTTTTTATTATGACCACGCATTACTTTTTACCGAGTAGTCCGACTTTGAAAATTCTTTTTTTGTTGGATAGGGTATATTTCAAAGTTGGTCCAATATAAATTTGAAAAAAAACAACTGGAAACGCTGGTTACTGTTTTAATATATACTTTAATCATATAACTGAATGTGTTATTTGACTTCCCAGCGCTTCCACTAAAGAACAAATATTATATCGATTGTGTAAACACTATTTGAAAGCACCACTCAATTTCTTTGCGAAATTTAAATGCTTTTTAACCGAATGTTTTTTTATGTTTTATCTATTGTGAAATTTATTTATTATAATCAGTGGATACCTGCGGACGTTATAATGAGAATGTTTAATGTCTTAATAGAGCCAATTATGCTATATGGTAGTCAAATATGTGGAGCCGATAGAAATTTTGATATAATCTCTCAAGTGAAAAACAAATTTTGTAAACAGATACTAGGGATTAGTAATGCTACCGCAAATTGTGAGTTCTCTTGGAACTAGGACAAATGCCAATTCATTGTTATGTATATAGAAATGTCATCAAGAATTACAATAAATTATTATCCAATAAAAATAAAATCTTTCAATGGGAGTGTACTAAAGAAAAAAGCATTGAGAGTTGTGGAAGTAAAGTGAAACAAATACTTCGAGAGTTAAATATTGGGGATGAAATTTTGGCAGGTAGTAGATAGGGAGTTAGTTCTTTGTGAAAAAATAAAAGAGTGGGGACTAATAAATATGATGCAAGATATTGATAAAAAATCTTCGTTATCCTACTTCAAAAGCCATACTACGACCAAAGGTGCAAGATATAATCTGGAGTTGGAGTGGAGAAGAGAGTTGGCAGCATTTAGATTAGGTAGTTGGAAGTACACAAACAAAAAAGACATGTATGGGAACAGGATATGTTTAATTTGTAAACAAAATATAGAAACAGAAGTACATCTGATCTCAGAGTGTATAGGATTAGAAGAGCTAAGGACCAGAATTTTAAAAAACAATAGGGAGTGGGAAAAGTTAGATTTAACTGTAAAAGAGGATCAATTAGTCATGGCAGAGTTTTTAAAGACTATGATACAAAAAAGAAGGGATAAAATATAGTCAATTTATACTCTGGGAGATGTTATACTTTAAATATGATATGTATTATTTTTTATGTCATTTTACTTATTTTTGTTTTTATTTTTTTCGGTTTTTTAAATATAAAAAGGTTCTGTTTTATTTTTTGGTTTTCAGTTCCTTTCTTTTTTCGAAGGCTTAATTTTTTGTCAAACGTTTTTATTTTTCACTTTTCAGTTCCTTTCTCTTTTCGTCGGTTCTATTTTTTGTTAAAAAGTTTTTATTCTCAGTACAATCAAAAAGCTAACTCTAGATCTAACGGTTTTTTTACATGAGTTATATACAAGACGGAAATTAAATAAACGGACCTATAGATTTATACCCATAGAAACAAGAGTTTTGATCAGTTTTGCAGTTGAAGGATAGAGGGCTAAAAATACGCATGTCACATAAAGTAAGTCATGAGAAAAAATATTTAAAAAAATTTTGTGGGCTTTAAAAAGATTAAGAAATCAATTTTTTTACAGTATATATCCATGATTACAAATTTTGGGTATAACAACAATATCATTGGATTGCCATTGGTGTAGGTAAAAATAATTTATGACGGGTTGGAGGGTGGCTATCTTGCAAGTGTCACGTTGATATGTATGAAAGTGAAAGGGAAAAAGTTAACAAATTATCGAAGTGTAGTTGGCAATTACATTCTTTATTAATATGATTATCAACAAAAATCGCCTGCTCTGAGATAATCACGTGATCGTAACACATCGGCGGTTCACATTCACCTTTATCGCATTGAACACGGTCAGCACTTAAAATGGATCAAATGATTTGTAAACATTGCATTGCGCTGGTTTTGTTGTGCTTGTAATAATATACTCGAGGCAAAATTACGTTTGGTTTAAATTCCAAAATACTGCCTATATAATTATTTATAGAGTAAAATACTGAACTCAAGAAAGTATGGAATGCACGCAACGGTATCTTAATTCTCTTTCCAATTTAGATACCTTTGCGTGCATTCCATATTTTCTTGCCACGGTAACTCCTAACAAAGTCATATTCATTACTAGGCAAAATAAACGTTTGCTTTAAATCTCAAAATACTGTCTATATGGTTATTTGTACAGTAGGTTTTAGACTTTAAAATACAAATGATTATTTTGCCTCAAAAATAATGAATCTGAGTTTGTTAGAAGTTACCGTGGTAGCCCAAGGAAATATGGAATGCACGCAAAGGTATATAAATGTGAAGGAAAATTAAAATTTAGAATCGAGTAAATTAAATGCTTGAACATTTTATGGTGGTGTAATCTTTGAAATACGATCGTATAACGAAAAAATATAGGAAATGCTTAATATTAATACTCTTAATATTGTTTATAACCATAATCCATTTATAAAATAAATATTCAATTATACGTACGTTAACACTAATATAAAACAAAATAAATGATACTTTTAATGTTCCTAAAAACATTTCTAATTATTTTTGTAATTATTTGTAATTAGTTTTGCTACTATCACCTACTTGTAAATATATTTGTAGATTATATAAACAAATAATAACATTAATACTATTGACAAAATAAATTAAGGAAATACAAAGTCAAAATAAATGACTATATGGAATCGTACCTAAATGAAGAAAACTCAATGTAATGATTTAATCATTTTGTGAAAGGTTTTCTACATTACTCATTATCTGAAATATATTACGTAAAGATGTAAAATATTTAAATCCGTCAGTTCCTTTAAAACCTAGCTGTTACGTTATTTGTCGGAAAATAGAAGAATAAGAGAGCTAGATTAACAACAAACCTGTTTGTTAAGTGTGAATAATGTTTGTTAATTCATAAATTCATACATTCTGGTTTTATTAAAATAGAGTCAATAATAACTATGACTAATTTTCCGGAATGGTACATCGTATACTATGTTGACTGTAGGGTCTCTATTGAGTCAAATACCACTAATTGGTAATTGGAGTAGTAATTCCCACATACCCCTTTTTAAAAATGTATGTAAAACTAGACTCTGCCATAGGCATTACAATTGAAATGTTTACTTTTAGCTATCCATACTACTATATAAATGTGAAAGTAACTCTGTTTGTTTGCTACTTCTTCACGGCTAAACCGCTAGATAGATTTTATCCTGGGCGAGGACAAAAAAATACATACAGTCGAACATAGAAACTCCCCCTTTTTTTAAAGTGGGTTAAAATTTTTGTTGATTTTATTATTTCCCCAAAAACTATACTTCTAAAAAATAACTGTAAAATTATTTTATTAAAATTTTTTTTCAATTTTAAAATGTCAACTTTGATTGTCAATTCCATAGTAACTATAAACTATAATAGCACACTATAAATCGTTATATATCGATATATATATATATATATATATATATATATATATATATATATATATATATATATATATATATATATCGAAGCATAGGGTTTCAACGAGAGTTTTAAAACGAGTTCTGTTTTGGACCAAGGCTTTGATTTCTCGTTATGTGATGTTTTGGGAAACTGCCTTGTATTTTATTGTACGTCACCATGTGTGTTTTAGGCATGTTTATTTTTCTAGTGCCTTGTGTGCTCCAGTCTATTGCCATTTGTGTGAAATCGGTAGGTAGCTTTCGCAAGATATGACCGACCAGTTGGTTCGGTCTTCTTTACAATTCGAAATTTGGAACACAGTCGTACCATCTTATTTTGAGAATTCATCGTAAGCATTTATTAATAAACGCGACTTGACTGTGAGATTATTTGTCATTTTCCGTGTTTCTGAACAATGTAGAAGAGCCGATTCGACGTTTATGTTAAACAGGCGCAAGTTTATATCAATGGAGTAATTGTTTGATCCCCAGATATTTGATATGATGCCATATGTTTGAGATGCCATAGTTATTCGAGCCCCTATATCTTTTCTGTACCGTCATCTTTGTTGACTTTACTCCCAAGGAAGCAAAGTGTTTAACTTCTGGACAGTTTCATCTCCAATCAGAAGAGGTGCTTAGTTATCTGTCCATAATCTCATACAATACGTTTTAGTCGAATTGATATTCAGTCCAATTTTCAATGTTTCGTCAGAAAATGAAAAATAATTTAGAATAGCATAGTCTATGATGAACAATAAACTACATTAATTTTTATTAAAGGATGCTAAAAGGGCGGAATATATATGATACTAGTACTGTCCGTCGCAGCAACGCCGATGAAAATTGTAATTTTACAGACCTTATATTACTTAGTATTTAAGTAAGTATACTGAATGTTTATGCAAAATTTGAAGTAGATTGGACCAAGGAATCATGTTGTCCCATACAAACTTCGCCCCCGTTTTTCACCCCCTTAGGGGTAGAAATTATGAAAATACTTTCTTATTAGATGCCTACGTCATACAAAGAACACACCCTCCATGTTTCAGGTCTCTACGATCAGCGGTTTAGGCTGTGCGTTGATCCGTCAATCAGTCATTCAGGACAAAGCATTATATATATAGATATAGTTTTAATAGGATTAAATTTTGTACAGCTTCAAGGGTGATTCATTCACACACTCACTGCCTCACTAACACAGATGTGTGTTCATATTGTCCGCCTTAATTTTACTTCAAATCAAAAAATTTCAACATTACTCAAAATTCAAACTAATATATTATTTATATCTTAAATATATAGATACCATTATTTATTGTCCATCAGAATTTCTTCCACGGAGCTAAGACGGCACGCGACTCAAGCGCGGATCTACCGTTGTGGACACGATGGGCATGCCCACAACCCTAAAAGACCCGTGACGTCCCACTTTTACGGTCCATTGAGGCTGATAAATGAATACTGACTCTGGATGGCCAAATGGAAAAGAGAATGTGAAAACAAATCTGCCATACCGAAGTCGGTAGCTCATCTGTCGGTAGCTATATTCATTGAAGCATACGACCAAGATATGTACCCTAACATAAAAATTTTCTTACAAATACTAGAAACTGGAGCTACCGCAGAGAGATCGTTTTCTACTCTTCGCAGTAAACTTGAATTTGTAATTTAAATAAGTACCTAAATAAAATTATTTAACGTAAAATGTATACTAGCGTTTAATTTAATTTGATATCCTTTGAAGTTGTAAAAATTTCAACAAAATCGGTTCAGTAGCTTAGAGTCTAAATATGACACTGTGATGTGCAAACAAACACACATTTACTTTTGTAATTTTTTTGAGCAAAAAAAATAACATTTTACAAGTTTATTAATTTAAACATCTTCTTAGGAATGCACTATATTGATCATGAGCGAGTTCATACTCTGACTCGAACTAGGCCGATTTTCGGGTGGCTGTGACCACAAACTTTTTTAAGGGCTGGATCCCGGCCTGACACGTCTCCATGTTAACACGTGAATGCTTTTATAGCCAACTTATTAGATATATAATACGTATTATAAAAGGCGTATTTAAAAAAAAATTTTATTATTGTGTCCGGTTATATATTTATATTATGTTCAGAACTTGAGTGATTAAATGTTAATTAAATTAATCTAATTGTCATTTCAAACTTGGCAAATTAGGATAGTCAATATCCTAGGGGCAGATGGTAGACACAAAATTTGCTTCATCAGGTAAGTGTTAAGATATCGAAGCATAAAATGTTTTGACAACATTCAAAACTGTTTAGCTTGACGTCTATAATCTGAAAGCTCATAAATATACAAAAATAAATGGTTTACATCATATTAGAAAGTAAAAAATCATTTAGAAAACATTTTCATCTCATATACTAGTCATCATGTGGATTAACAAATTTCCAATGTTTGTAAACAACATATAAATCATATTGAGGGATTACATTATAAAGCTTCATTACATTGTATTCGTTTTTGTATTTGGTGTATTCCCACAAATTTTGGTTGAACGTTTTCTTGTTTCGTCTTTTATGTTTGTTTATTTGTTTAAATGAATGAAGTGGTTGAGTTTAGTAAATCGAAAGAAAATCTATTAATAAAAATACTTTTGTATTTGTGGAGTAGAGATTATTTTAATGTATTACAAATAATCACATAAAATATAACTCTTACAACACAGATTCACTAACTGGCCGACTCATTGACATAAATGTTTGGATGAAGCGACCATCCGAGCGATACCTTTTCTCTACCTCACCTAGTTCGTTTCGTCTAGCTCTGTGGTCGTTATTGACCTTGCCAAAAGATACAGTTATTGACCTTGCTTTGTCCTCTTTACGAAACGGAGAATAACTCACCCTTTACATTCTGAACAAACCGCACTGCCCTTCAACCCGATGAGGAATAGATAAATTTTATGGATGGTCATTTTCGACTTCAGGTATGTTCAATGTAAATTTGAAGAATTTTTTTGTGAAATATCTTTATCGTTGAACCCAATAGCTGAATTTGCAGTTCATGAAATTTCAGTAAAGTTTAGATTCAATATCACGGCAACGCATTCCATTAAAAGAGACACCTAATACGGATATTTCCAGATTATTATGCTACTGATACAAAGAAAGGCCAATATTGGCTTTTACTAACCCAATACCTATGTCGGTCTTCTTGGAAGTAGAGCTAGTCTATTCTATTTGAAGCATTTAACGCAGGATACGCTTCACAATCGTTTCTAAGACGTTTCTGTTAACAAGACTGAAATAAAACAATCTGAGGAACAAACTTTATTTCTTTAAATATTGTTGTAATGAAAATTATTGAGAATAATTTTTCTGGATCCAACACACATTTGAATTATGAAATAGAAAAATATTAAGTAAAATATTACGAAAAATATTTAAGAAAACGATATTTTTCTCCTTGCAAAAAGAAGGAGTTTTTTTTTCTCTAAGTACAAAAAGATAATAATGTAGTTCGATTTACTTTTTTCTTAAACTAAGTTTTTGTTTTAAGTCGAAAATTGAAAAGTAAATAACTGCTTTTGATTTAAAGTTTTTTTTTTTTTTTTTTTTTTTAAATTGAAAAAAACATTATCAGTTATAATTTAATTTTAAAAAAATCAAAAGTCATGCAATACAACATAACGTTTTTGATAAATAACATAAAGAGATACACAAATAAATAATTTTGTAAAAACAAGATTAAGTAAACAGAATAAGCATGCTTATGTATTGTAAAATTGTGAATAGATTTTGAATTCACACTGGCCGTGTTCATTAAGTCGGTAGTTAAATATCAACCAAGCGGGGTGTGATTATGGTTGAAATCTTAGAAAGGTATTATAATTTTTAATTAATTTTATAAATAATCTGAACACTCCGATTACGTCCATCGTTGTTGATAAACTAAAATATTCTAGAAGCCTCCATGCGAAAATATATTGTAAAAAAAAATATTTTTTCAAAAAAACAACCAATGTTCTCGAAAAATCTTTGACGGGTGTATAAACCGGTGGCCAGTGTTGATTCAAATCAGTTTAAAATCGACTATTGTCTGATCAGTTTCAAAGCTTAAAATCGACTGTTGTCTGATTAGTTTCAAAGTATATATTCGACTGTTGTTCGATCAGCTAACAAGTTATAATTAACTATTGTTCAATTCAGATCAAGTTAAAGTTTGACATTGTGTTGAAAAATTAAAATAATTGTTGAAAAAGAAATTGGATTCTCATTTAAACAAAATAAAATCAGGTTTTTTTTTTTGTTTCGTAAAAACTTGTGTTTAATTTAATTTAATTTAATTTTTTGTTTTTTTTTCTTTTCTCAAAAAAATTTTTGTGCGTGTCGTTTCAATGAGAAAATATTTAGTAAAACTTTTTACTAATATATATATTTTTTTTTGTCGAGTATCGGAATCATTTGCAGGTTCGGGCAGCGCTCCTTTGAGGTATAAAGAGAGCCAAGATACCGCGACAATATCAGATAGTCAAACCGCCAATCAATGGGAACCGACTAATTAGATTGTCTTTTGACAATAATGTATGATTAATTCTCAGAAAGAGAGAGAGAAACTATCTTACTAATTTGTTCTGAATAGTTTTATTTACATTACCAAACATAAATTTTTAGCTCATGCAACTGTTCCACCCAAATAATGTAATTTAAAATTCAGTGTTGAAAATCAATGTAACATTTCTAGAAAAATCCCAAAATGAAAAAACAATTTTATATTAATTTTCAATGAATAAACAGCGGATTCTTTTAATCATAAACAACATTTTCGACAATACATAACATTATCCTTTTTAGCGAATTTCCTGAAAGGAAATAGAGCTATTGGTCCCGTACCGAAGTCAAAATTTCGCTAAAATTTCTTCAAATGTCCACCGATCCTACCTAGTAGATGTCAAAAATCCCCTTCTGTAAAATTTATATATATATACATATCTACGGACATATATATATATATATATATATATATATATATATATATATATATATATATATACATATATATATGAATCAAATTTGGTATTTGAAGCGCTTGTAATATTCAAAAGGTCAAGTTCGTTAATGGGTACAATCGGATAAGGGGAAAGGGGGGTTTAGAGGGAGGGGGAAACACAAAATTTGACATATGTCCACTAATATTCGAAAAATCGAAAAATTTATAAGAAGTAAAGTTGTAGGTACTATATTTTGCTGTAATTTTGTTTCTTATCATTTTTTCTGTCACACTAATATTCACAGAAATATTGACGGTTTAAGATTGAAAACTAAATTCCTTAATATCACTGTACACATTAGAGTTTGAGCAAAAATAATAAGGTGATGAATTGTAGCAAATTTGATTTTCTACAACTTTATTCCAAACGCGTTTTTCGATTGTTCTAATATTAAGAGAGATATTTTATATTTTGTGTTTTCTTCTTTCCTTATGCCCCCATTTCCCCTTGACGTATGTCATTTATTAATAAAATTGGCCACGCAAATACTAAAGTCATAAACGACATTTCATTTTGATCAGATTAAAATTGTGACCGCTAGAACGTGATTTATGTATTTTAAGGAAATTCGCTAAGTTGAAATAGCTCCTGCGTCACGAATATTTTATAATTTAAATGAAGCAAGGCTATATCATCTTTTTACAAATATAATATCTACTGATGATACCTTAGAAAACAAATAGCAATATTCTCAAAAAAAAAACCAACCTACACAAAAATTCTGTACGCAAATGGTTTTTATTGTGGTTCACTTTATTGTATTATATTAAGGTGAACTCTTTTTTATAGTTTCTTATAGCATCAAAGATCGAGGGTTAATAATAATAGTATAAAGGAATAAGGTAATAAAACTAAAGCACTACTAAAGGACAACATAGTATTCATACAATAACGATCGCGCCGGCAAGACGACAACTACCACATACTGCATACATATATATATATATATATATATATATATACAAAACCTTTTGTTATTACGTTCACTTATACACCACAAATCTTGACATCTTAAGAACATTATTCAACGCCTTTTGTGTATGAGAAGTATATTCAACTTGCACCTATTCCTTGTATGCAAGTAAACCCGCAAATGAACCAAATTAATAGACTTTTCATATGATGTGTTTACAATCGGCCGTATACAAGATGTTGGAAAAGTCTGATCTGGAAGCTATCGAAACAAAAAATTTGATTTGGGTTCTTTTGCGTAAGGATTTAAAAATTATCAATCTATACCTTATCGTTTTTATCTTATTCAGGACTAAACAGAGTTGAACTTTCAAGTTTTACAATATACTCCCCACTTTTGTTGTGTTTATATATTATCTTTTCATTGCCCTACACGAATATGAATTAAAGAAAACAAATTTAACATCGTTCCTCTAGCAAAAACATTTTACATATGTGTTGTTCAGTTGTTATTGTTCTCCAGTTATTCGACCATTTGCAGTGTTCTAAAGAAAATATTTTTAAGGAATGAGATAATAGCTTCCTTTTACAAATTCAAACGAAAAAAAAAGGCACTACGCAGGAGCTGCATCAACTTAGCGAATTTCCTTAGAATACATAAATTATTCTCTAGTGGCCACAATTATAGTTTAATCAAAATGAAATGTCGTATCTGATATGATTTAAGTATTTTCAAAGCCAATTTTATTACTAAATGGTTAGATCAAGGGGAAAGAAGGGCATAGAGAACGAAGAAAACACAAAATATAAAATAACATTCTTATTAGAACAATCGAAAAATGGGTAAGGAATAAAGTTGTAGAAAATAAAGTTTGCTGCAATTCATCACCTTATCATTTTTGTTCAAACTCTAATGTGTACAGAAGATATTAAGGAATTTAATTTTCAATCTCAAACCGTCAATATTTCTGTAAATATTAGTGTAACCAAAAAATGATAAGAAACAAAATTACAGTAAAACTTTGTACGTACAACTTAACTGCTGATAAAGATTAGATTTTTGAAATGTTAAGGGAGATATCCTAAATTTTGTGTTTCCCCCTCCCTTTAATCCCCCCTTTCCCCTTGCCCGATTTTACCATTTAACGAACTTTACCTTTTGAATACCAAAAGCGCCTCAAATACCAAATTTCATTCTAATCGAAATAAAACTGTGACCGCTAGAGAGTCCACAGGCACATAAACTTATAGATGTTATAAGTTTATGAGAAGTATATGAGAAGTTTATTATATACAGGTTGTCCCAGAACAACCTGGAACCCTTCGGTGAAGTTGTTCCTTAGGTCAAGACGAACTCATTTTACCATATAACATAGGTCCGGAAATGATTTATTTATCCGCTAGCCGCCATTTTGTGTTTTTTGCTTTATAATTTATATCTACACAACGCGTTGTCCGATTGAATTGAAAATTGGGACGATTGTTGCTTTAGCATAGACCAATAATTTAAAAAAATTTGAATTTTCAAAAATGTATTTTCACAAAATGGCGGCTTTTAGAAAAATTAAAAAAATTCATAAATCTGCTTGTTTTTGACTTACGTAAGTTTGAATTTTTCTGTTTGCTTTTAGAAAAATTCAAAAAATTCATAAATCTGCTTGTTTTTGACTTACGTAAGTTTGAATTTTTCTAAAAGCCGCCATTTTGTAAAAATACATTTTTGAAAATTCAAATTTTTTTCTATTATTGGTCTATGCTGAAGCAACAATCGTCCAAATTTTCAATTCAATCGAACAACGCGTTGTGTAGATATAAATTATAAAGCAAAAAGCACAAAATGGCGGCTAGCGGATAAACAAATCATTTCCGGACCTATGTTATATGGTAAAATGAGATCGTCTTGACCTAAGGAACAACTTCACCGAAGGGTTCCAGGTTGTTCTGGGACAGCCTGTATATATATATACATAAATTTTAAAATTTTAACGATAGTGATTTTTGACATCAAGTAGGTAGGATCGATGGACATTTGAAGAAATGTTACGTAATTCTAACATTGGTACAAAAACAATAGCTGATTTCCCTTGGGGAATTTCGCTAAAAAAAACCGTTACGCAGGAGATGTGTCAATTTAGCAAATTTCCTCAGAATAAATATATCCCTTCTTTTTTGGAAACGGCTCTGAATTAGCTTTTAATAAAAGTCTGTTGTATGGGCGTTTTTGAAAATTAATCTCCCAAGGGGGTTAAATAGGGAGTGAAAAAAAAATATATATATGTATTAATATATTTAAATATATTTAAAATCTATATATATATATATATATAAATATATATATATATAATATATATATATATATATATATATATATATATATATATATATATATATATATATATATATATATAATATATACTGTGGTTTTTTTATAGTAACTTGTACGTTTTGAATTCAAGTAATTAATATAAATTGTAAATAAACATCATCAAATTTAGTAAAAAACAAGTAATGTAACAACTAACTGAGATAATTCTGCTAATACCCAGTAAATACTGAGTTGTATATAAATGTTTGAAATTTCAAACAAAAATTGTTTATTTCAAAAAGAAGAAGATTTTTTGTTATTCAATTTTTGTTTTATCCCTTAGCGTTTCAAAGATAAGCAGTGTTTAGTAAAAAACAAGTAATGTAACAACTAACTGAGGTAATTCTGCTAATACCCAGTAAATACTGAGTTGTATATAAATGTTTGAAATTTCAAACAAAAATTGTTTATTTCAAAAAGAAGAAGATTTTTTGTTATTCAATTTTTGTTATATCCCTTAACGTTTCAAAGATAAGCAGTATTGTCCAATTTGCTCCAACATGGTCCAATTTGCCAATTTGCATGGTCCAATGCCGATCTAGACTTTTTTGATATAGAAAACACACACAAAAAATTTCAACTCGATACATCTATTCGTTCTGGAGTTATCGTGCCCACGGACAGATGGATGGACATGCGGAAATGGACAGATAGGTCATTTTATGAACACCATATAACAAAAAATTTGTTCTGCGATGAATATTTTCAATCGTTACAAAGTCGGAACTAAACTTAATATACCTTGTATATTTAAAATAAACTGGGTATAAAAATTATATGAGAAAGTATAAGATTATTATCAAAACTAAACTGGAATATACTTATACTTTATACATTTATTCAAACTTTGTTTAAAATATGGTATTCGGCTATATTTATTTATTTAATTTCGTGGCATATTTCAGCTTTTTATTATGTCATTATGAAACTGTATGATAATCATTATTTAAATCAATATATGATAATATAAGAAAATATACAAAAAAATTCATATCTATAAGTATAATTAACATAACTGCCGACTTTTGTGGTTAAAATACATTGAAATACTACTCTAATATATAATACTTCATTTTAATATAATACAGATTATTATAATACAATGTTCATAGATTATAAATATACAGGATGTTATTAAAGTTTCGAATCGGTCGAATATATCCAGAATAAAACCTATTTTGACAAAATGGAAACCCGACTTCAAAAATCAAATATTCTATAACAAAAATAAAAAAAAAAAATAATCAAAAGTAAAAAAATAATTGCATATTCTTGTGCCAATTTTAGTTCACCTAAGCAAAAAATTTTAAATAAATATGTACAATTATTGTTATTTTTGGAGTCGGTGTCAGCTTAGAGAAATTCACATAACTTTTGGACACCGCCTAAAAAAATAACAATAATTGTACATATATATTTAAAAATTTTTGCTTAGGTGAACTAAAATTGGCACAAGAATATGCAATTATTTTTTTACTTTTTAGTGCATTTTTTGTTATAGAATATTTGATTTTTGAAGTCGGGTTTCCATTTTGTCAAAACAGGTTTTATTTCTCGCTTTTTAGTGACTTTGAAGTTCTATAACTTATTTTATTTGTCTAAATATGGGTAGACCAACTAAACGATCTACTAACTTTTAGTGCATTTCTTTATAACACATTTTTTTTTATCCGTTTTTTTTATCCGTTTTTTTTTTTTTTTTTTTTAAATTTTTTGTGCATTTTTTTATAACAGATTTTCAGTTTTTTTTACAAGCACTTTGTTTTTTTTTGTAAAAATTTTTTTTGGGGTCGGTTTTTTTTTGTAAAAAATTTTTTTGAAGTCGGTTTTAAAAAACATTTTCTTATTTTCCCATTATGAATAAGTATACCCTTTAAAAGAAAAAAGAAATTTCGCAGGAATCGGTTATCAAATATAAAATGAGGATTTTCCTCGATTTCCCTCCCCTCATCAGAATGCGATTTGGTGCCAATGAGACCAATGGGAAACCAAACCCTTTAAAACAAAAAAAAAATTCAAAATCGGAATCAAATTAAAAAAAAAAACAAACAAAAAAATACAGACGAATTGAAAACCATCCTCCTTTTTGAAGTCGGGTTAAAAAGACATTGTATTTAAGATATGAGTAAAAATCTCTGAAAATTCAACATCGATTTTCAAAACTCAACTCGAACAAACAATTTTTTTTTTGTATTTAACTTGACCGAAATCCATTATTATTATTATTAAATAAAACAAATATTTGAAATTTTCGTTAAATCACATTATTTTGCTGGTTCTGTAACACACGTTCTTTCTCAAGAACTTTTTCTGAAGAAGCAATGCAATTTCATTTTTATTTCTGAAGAAAGAAACTGTGTTCCGTAACTAATCAAATAAAGTGATTTTACGAAAATTTCAAATATTTGTTTAATTTAATAACATAATTTGTACTACATTATAGTCATTTAGAGGACATATATTACATACTACGATGTTATATGTAATCTAGGTCCATGTCTATCAAGGTAAACAGCGGGATTGTAAAATTTAGTAAAATAAATATTTAAAAAAAAAAACCTTTACAGTTTGAAGAAAAGGAAAAAATTTTATTTTTGGCAAGTCGATAAATAAATAAATAAATATTTCGTAAAATTTTCAATGGAATGTTAAACGAACGGGAAATAAGAAATAAAAAACAAAACAAAACATATACGAACGTTAAATTTCGATTTACTTATTTATTTTTTCTGTTCCTTTAAATTGATCTTATAACGAAAATAGAATATTTGCAAGATAGGTTTTCTTTTTTTTTTTCGTTGTTATCCTGTTGTTAAGTTTCGTTGAAGGAAACAAAAAAATCACACATAGTACATGCATGTAATTTATGTTAATGTATATTCGGCGAAGGGCGAGAGAAGATAGGAGAAAAATCATTAACAGAGTCACTAGAATTGGTACGAAGAATATGGTTTGTAGTGAAAGTTACTCGCCAACGGTAAATGTAATCCGTTGATATTTTCTTATCATAATACCTTATAGAAGATAACTTTTATTCGTAGTTACTTGTTTTATATTCATATGGGTTCCATTCTAATACGATTCATATTTTTCATGTTTGGTAGTCGTTAGAGAGTGGATTTTGTAGGCAATTTCTACAGTGTAGGTACAAGCTGTTTATTTGTATGCATATGAAGTGTGTATATTTGTATGAAGGTTTGTTGAGTATTGATAAAATTACGCAACCAAGACATTTTTCATACGTATTCTCTACAAAGACAAAATTGTTAATTTGAATGCAAATATATATATTTTTTTCGCACAACTCGTAACACCATACATGTTGTAGTGATAACAAAAATATGCTCAAACTGTATTGAATAGGCCACAGTAAAGAAATATGAAATAACCCATTGATATGTAGTTTATAATTATATTTCCATTTGTTCATTTCCTATACCATAAAATGTCCCATGACTCCGATATAATGAAAGGTTTTTCATGTTTTAACAAACGGAACACTTATGGAATCACCTCGATGTTTGTCTGCCTGTTTGTCTTCCTATCTAGCACAGACGCTTTTTTCAGAAACTATTTCGCATAAATTATCATAAAAATGGTAATAGTTGTAAAATACATTCACTTAAATACGGACGGGCCTGAGGTTTAACATTCGAATTTTAAAGTTAAAGTGATTTGGTTGTTTTTTTTAAGGGAATCGTGAAAAGAAGATTCATTAATGCATGTTTTTAAACATTTTATTAAACGCACAGTTACAAATTTTTATCATCCTCCCTTTATCACCGAGAGGTTTGATCAGAGAAAATCTGAAAACAATCGTGAACTTTAGCAAATAGGCGGAGATGAAACCACAATTGTACGAAAAATTTAGCGGAATCAATAGTAAGAAATTTTAAATTAGTTTTTACAGTTTGAAAACAATATTATTGCAATGTGGGTTGCCTATTTCGACGAAATGATTGCTTATTTCCATATTAATAATTTCTTTTATATCTATTTTCCATGGAGCATGGAACGCGGGACAGTAATTGTTGTAGTAAAGTTTATCTATATATCTATCTATCTAATATTTCTTAAAAATGACTAAAAATTGTTTTCTGTTTTTTGTTTTAGATGTTAAAAACCACAGTCGCTAAAATTTGTATGTATATATATATATATATATATATATATATATATATATATATATATATATGATCACAGTTTTGTTCCGATTGGAATGAAATTTGGTATTTGAGGCGCTTATGATATTCTAAAGATCAAGTTCGTTAATGGGTAAAATCGGACGAGGGAAGGTGGTTTAGAGGGAGGGGGAAACACAAAATTTTATTATCTCCCTTAATATTCGAAAAATCGAAAAATTTGTCAGGAGTTAAGTTGTAGGTACTAAATTTTACTGTAATTTTGTTTCTTATCATTTTTCTGTTACACTAATATTTACAGAAATATTTACAAGTAAAGATTGAAAGTTAAAATTCTAAATACCTCTGTTCACATGAGAGTTTGAGAAAAATGATTAAGTAATGAATTTTAGCAAACTTGACTTTCTACAGCTTTACTCCTTATACATTTTTCGATTTTTCTAATATTAAGAAAGATATTTAATATTTTGTGTTTGTTTGACACGAATACATAAAGTATATTTTATTGTAAAAAATTTTGATTGTCGTTTCAATATTAAGTATAAATTATAATCGTTATACAGTTCTATTTTGGCTATTAATAAATTTAATTTTTGCAAATACTAAAGTCATATCAGATATTATATTTCATTTTGATCATACTTATGAGTGCTAGAGAGTGATTTATGTATTCTAAGGAAATTCTAAGGAAGTTAATTTTTAACGAGTTTATTTAAATGAAACTATTTAAGAATCTTTTGGAATTTATTCATAGTAAAAAGAGCTTTCATGTGATACAAACACGTCAAACTTTTTTGAAATATTTATTGCGAATGTAGTTTTCGCATTTAATAATCAACATATTATGTGATGCCTTATTTTTCAAAATACAATCAGGCGTTTGGGACACACAAGGGAATAGATTTTCCCCTGATTCATTTTTACATACATACATCCATAAATTGTTGAAAACATAACGATTTCGTAAAAGCCCGTTAGTTCATATTTTTATATGCCAAATTTTTAAACAGTTAAGAAAACCTATTCGGCGATGTCCTTTTTGATGTATAATTTTTCTTAATTGCAAAGTATTTTTTCAATCAAAGTTGTTCTGAATTATATTTTTGATTTGTTACGGGATTTATTTTGAATATTAAAATCAGTCAATATTTTTGGTAGTAAAATCTATATTTCGAAAATTAAAATAAAGCTTACTATCTTTTTTCAGTAAAAAATATTTATCTTTTAGTGACACTCTATACATATTGATCATGTAGTTCTCTTACTTCCTTTTATTTGGTTTTACTGGTGAACAACAATTTGGCTTGTGAAATAACGATTAGTATTATAAACTACGAATACCATATACCGAGTGTCGCGAAATCATTCTCAAAACGAAAATATCATTTTTATCATATTTATTTGATTCTCCTATAGTGGTCACTACACCCGCCTGTCACGGGGGAGACCGGGGTTCGATTCCCCGCCGGAGTGCCAAAAATGTAAAATGATAAATGATTATATATGAATCATTAATAATTATAATACATTAAATAAAATAGAAGACAAGTTGAAAGATATAAATTATCTTTATTGAAAATATAGAATGAGTGTCAGTATGTATTTGTTATTAGTTACCAAGGTAAAGGAACAAATACATTACCGTGCATGTAGTTGAATATGCAAAGGTGTCTAATAAACTAAAGTATATTTTCCTTGCGATTCCGCTACAGATGTACTACTTTTCAATATTTTTTGATATTTAACACTAATACGAGATTTATCTGTTTTTAATGAGAACAAGAACTTTTTCTCTCAACATTTGAGACGCCAAACATTCCTCAAAATGACATATGGAGGTAATACAGAGGACACTTCCATATGGTTTTACCGAAATATTAGTTAAATGACAAGTTTCAGATAAGAATTCAATGAAACTCTGAATGTTTTCGGTAAAATATGCTTTAAAAACGTTAATTTCATCAAAGGTATTTGAGTTTGGAACCACTAACAATTTTTTACGGAACTCTCGGTATACAAATATGACTTCTATGTGCCTTATAGTAAAGTATAAAATCACTACAAATTGAAAGGAAAGATAGGAAGAACTATTAGTTCATCCTTGTTCGTATTAGTGAAATAAACGATCAATTGAACTTAAACAATATATACCTACATGGATGGCAGCATTAGAACGTTATTATTGTTATATAGTTTGTTGGCTTATACGTTTCTTGTATTTTATTTTGTTGGTTAGAAGCTCTACTACCGGGTTTGTATTTTATTATTATGATGTCTTCAGGTTTTTCGTTCACTAAAGCAACGTAAACATAATATTCTTAGTATTTGGTACCTATAGGCCAAACTACAGAGATTTTTTCTTGTAAAAAGTATTAGAAGAAAACCAACTGCGCCATTGTTTGGAGAATAGTTCCATATGATATTGTGAGATGTTTTTCACTCGACTTTATTATTTATAACTTTTTTATTAACAATTTTATACAAAAAAATCGCTGTTATTTTTGCTTATAAAATTAAAACTACCAGAGTAATCGTGATGGTGTCCACAGAGAATTTGTAGAGAAAATACAAAGAAACTGAAAAAAATACAAAGAAAATGAGAGGTTGAACGACTCGATCGGGCGGTTAGTTTCGGAGAAAATTGGGGAAAATCGGCCAAAGTGCAGTTTTTTTTCAAAAATTCATAGCTCGGTTACTTTTTGAGTTGGAGCGTAGATCTTCCGGCCAATATTAGTTATTAATATAAACTTTATGTGTGCACAAGGCAGGTACTGTCCGATGCATAGTTGTTGATCTGTGGCCATTTGAATTATTTACTATGTAATTTTCTAGCTGGCCTGAATGCTGCAAATATTTCAATTTGCAAAAACGATTTCGAAAGTAGAATTTTCGTACTTCAAAACGTTCATCTTGGTTTTGAATTAAAACCCTGAAAAAATGGTTAGAAATGAAGCTGAATATCACGAGAAACGACCGAGCGAGCGAGAGTGGTAGAAGAGTCGGGGAAACCAGCAGGCAAGGAGTTGACACCATCACAATTACCGTGATAGTTTTAATTTTATAAGCAAAAAACTAAAATAATAGCCATTTTTTGAATAAAATTGTTCATAAAAAAGTTATAAATAATAAAGTCGAGTGAAAAACATCACACAATATCCTATTCTCCAAGCAATGGCGCAGTTGATTTTCTTCTAACACTTTTTATACAAAATGTTCACACCAAATCTTTGTAGCTTGGCCTAGTATGCTATAGAATAATACGAAGTATTATATATTACATACCTACTTTATATTCTTTTTAAATTCCCAATATAGGAAGGTTATTGTAATATAGGTTCGAAAATAGAATTAAAATTTTCAACCATATTTTATAAAAAATATAAGTGAATCATAAATAAATGCATACATTATAAAGAATAAATAAATTATATTCTTGATAAATTCATAAGACTTTATTTTTCTTTTTTTCTTTTAAAAATGCAATCTTATCTTAGAAAATCCACAATTGATGCACACTTTCCTTATCTTTTCAGCGGTTAATAGTTCTTAAAATTTAATGAAATTGGGAATACATTACATAACTAAAATTATTCCTAGAAAACACGACCCAAATTTGACCCAAAATAATTTTGTGACCAATTATTGTCTACGGATTGTAACCATTCATGTATCAGAATTTCAAAGAAACCAACTATCAACAAATTCTTCTTTTGTAACGTGTACCATTACGAAGCTATAGCATAAAAACTATTTGCACCTCTTTCAAAGACGGTGGCCAAATGGGAGCGGGGAGTCGAATGCACAAAACTTAATTTTAAACATATACTGAGCCTCCCTATACAACAAAGACAATCGGATCCCATCTAAAATGTTTGGGGACTAACTGACTTACTAACTCACTCATCATCAATATTCTAGGGTACTTCCAGTTGGCCTGGGAAGTTGACTTTAGGTAGACAGATTAATCTTTGGATGAAATCACACAGAAAAGTCTGAAAACCGAAAATTTTCTAACCCCCCCTAACCCCCCAAAATTGATACCTCAAAAACGGTAAGAGATAGAAGAACAAATTTTTTCTTGTCCAAAAATAAACAACATTTGTTTCAAACTGGTTTTCTTAAAATTTATAGGTTTTTCATAAATTCTATTCAAACATTTCCATTTATCATTAGCGATGTGACCAGTTATAATCAGATCAGAATGAAATTTGGTATGTAAGGCGATTTTGGTATTTGAAAGGCTAAGCTCGTTAATTGGATAAATCGGAAAAGGAAAAATGGAGGGGCAAGGTGAGGGGGAACACAAAATATGGTATATCTCCGTTAATACTGGAAAATAAAAAAATTAATCAGGGCAAAGTTGTAAAAAATTAATCTCTAATATTTACGAATTAATATTGATAATTAAAAGCCTTAATATCTTGGTATATATTCGAGTTTGAAAAAAATGATCACTTTACACTTTACTTTAAATTTACATTTCATACATTTTTCGATTTTTCTAATATTAAGAGAGATATTTTATATTATGTGTTTTCTTCTACTCTAAAATTTCTAGACTATATTTTATATCTTTCCAGGAAGTAATGAATGATATCGGACAAAAACATAAATGTGACAGGTAACAAGCTTTCGTACACAAAAACTATTGATATCCCAGTAAAAACAAAAATATTCCCCTACAAAAGTAGTGAAATCTATGTGAGGACCAAGTTTTTTAACAAAAATGAGAAAAAGATTGGTATATATTTACTGGGACCAGTCCAAGTAGCCGAGCGGTCTAAGGCGTTTTGTCTGAGCAGTCTGCATACTTGGAAACTGGGAGGTTATGGGTTCGAATCCCGACATCGGCAGTTTGTCAATTATTAAGAAAAAAAAAAAGGAGCAGTTAATTGACTAAACTTTCGGCGTATGGACAAGAACGAAGTAACCGGCTATGCTTGAGACGGTTTTCTGCAGTTTCCTTTACGAACTCCAGATGAATATCGGCATAGTTCCTATTAGAGTCAGCTGCAGCCGCATATCCTACCAATTCCTAGTCTACTCACAAATTCCTTCCACTTCACCCACACAATCACATCGTTAGGCATCACAATGGACCTTATGTTTGGAGTGTAGCCCGTCCAGAACAGCCTCTACAATCTGTATATTTATTGGGAAGTTTCTCGCAGGTGCAGAGTTTTCATATATTACTTGGCTTGTTTTTCATATATTAATATCGTCTGTCTCTCGAATATTTATCAAAAAAATCGAATATTTATCAAAAAAGTTTTGTTTCGACTCTCGCTGACTTATTCTCGTCTCGTCTCGTATCTCTTGTAACTCGCATCATCACTAATTTTTACTATTAATAATAATTTATCACAATATACAAAACATTTCAAGAATAAGTATTTATTTTAAATGTGGTATATTTTTGATTTGCTGAAAATATAATTAATCTTTCATTTCTTATCATCAATCAAATACAAAAACAGGAAACCATCTGTTATCTTTAATATTTCAAGTATTAACTGATGAATATGCACATACACACACACACACACACACACACACACTTCTTCAAACATATTTTAGTAAAAGCTTAAAACGAATTTTTTTTGCTATTCATTTTCAAGTAATTGTTTCTATAAACCTGTTATTAAATATTTATGTATCAGACAGTAAACAAATCGATCTGGTAGTATCATTGATTCTTATGGACGTGTCTATTTACACGCCAATGAGCAAATTTCAAAACATATTTTCACGTCAAGAATGTGATTTAAGTGTTTTTAGCGAATTTCCCCAGAGGAAATCAGCTATTATAGTACTATCAGTTTTTGTACCAATGTTGGAATTTTGTAAAAATTTCTTCAAATGTCCATCGATCCTACCTACTAGATGTCAAAAATCACTATAGTAAAAATTTATATATATATATATATATATATATATATATATATATATAAGCATCTATATATCTAAGTTTCTATATATCTATACATCTAAGTTTACCTAATGGACATAGTTTTATTCCGATTAGAATGGCATTTGGTATTTGAGGCGCTTTAGGTATTCAAAAGGTCAAGTTCGTTAATAGTTAAAATCGGGCAAGGGGGAAGAAGGGGTTTAGAGAGAGGAGGAAATCGAATGAAATCAATTTTAACAAGAGTAATTTCAATAAAATTTATTATATTTTAATTTATTTTGTTTAATTTTTTATTTATTTATTTTTATTTTCGTCTATTTATTTCTATTTTTGATCTATTTCTAATTGTGAAAGAGTAAATTACGACTAGCTAATTTATACTGGTGATGACTACTTTGTAGTCGAAATGCGTATTTATAATTCAAAAACTTATATAGATATTGGAATTTGAAATTTAATTTCAATAACCTTGAGTTCTCATTAATTATCATTTGATAGTCTAATATTTAGTTTACACTGTGCAAAGAGGTTGGGTACATACCACAATACTAAATAATAGTCTCCAAATAGTTCTAATTATGCTCTATATTAAAATATTCTACCATTTGTTCGCTCATTCAGGTTTTTGTTCTACACTCCTTTCTACTCAAGAAATGTAAAAGTTCAAAGTGTATATTCTTAACAAATGGTAAGATTCTGTACTTCCATCGATCATGCAAGTGTTAGTATTTAACTATGGTTTGTATGGCGAAAAAGTTTCGCTTCACACTATTAAAGACCTTATGCCTGGATTCGCTTATTTTATCACATAACAGCCTATTTTGTTGTTTCTTTACGAAAAAATTTATACAACCAAAATCTAAAACTTACGTATTACGGTCTAATTTGAAAAAAATAGCCTACTCAAAGATTTTTAATTTACTTAGATTGCAAAATTTGTCACGGGAACGCAACAAAGTGCTTTTGTAAAAGTTTACAAAACTCAAATGTTTTAATCCACTTACTACGACAGTTTTAGTTCAAGAACACCAAATAATATTGTGAAATATGTAACCATGCGTAACGGTTTTTTCTAAACTTACTGAAATTAAATGTCCACATCATTTAATTTGAGATATTATTTATATAATTGGATTATATTTTTATAAAGGCTCTTTATCTTAATGAATAAGTATTTATTCGGTAATAGAATAATTTAAAAAAAGACTAATAATGACAAAGATAATAAATACGTGACGAATTTACAGAAAAATTCTTTTCATATTATGTCTTCATTGGGAAATTATTTTCTACTACATTGAATATTCAAATGTCATTTAAAATATGACGCAAAATCATTTTGTAGAATTAATGTTTAATTGACTGAATTCAATGTGAAAACGTTGTTATTTGGTTTTGAAGGTGAATTGAAAGTATACACATAAATAAATGAAAAGGGTTAGTAAAATATATGGAAAATGGATTCCTGGATGTTTTTTATCCCTGACAAAATGGATTACTTTCGAAGTGAACCAGTCTCTTCTTTTAATTGAACGTTAGATAGAAACATATTTTATTTCTAAACGCTAAAAGAGCTAGTTGTATTTTTTTTTTTTTTCTTTATTGATTGACATGAAAATCAAAATATTACGGGAAGCTAATAATGTCTTAAAATTTGGTCAACAATTTTTCAATAGATTTCCAGGGCAATATAACCATAACACCTAAAATATGTATATATTTTGCAAAATTTCATTAAGAAACGTACACGCTACATGTTATAGTTATGTTTGATTTGGAAGTACTACCAAAAAAATCATCTTTATTTAAAATTAGTTGCAAAGGAAATCCTGTACAATCACACATCACTAATATCAACTAAAGTAACAAAAAACTAGAATATAGTCGTCCAGAGTTTAGTGTAAGATTAATAAAAAATAATTTAGTGTAAAATAATAGTTTTGTCGTAAAGTAATGTATTTCAAATTATACACATTAACCTTTTTTTTTCTCTATCCATTATAAATCCCTGACATGTCCATCTGCCATATATTTTATTTATGTTTCTACTATCATCATGGTATTTTTACGAACGTGAACTCATTATGCACATCTGTAAATTCCTTAGTTGACACAACAACAGCACATACGATTCGAACACATAAAATACAAAATGGTATAAAAACTGCGATAATAGAACTGATTAAATTAAAAGGTGATGGTATTCGAAAATAAATTTCACTTCACGGATGATTTAAGTAAATTAAAAAAAAGAAGAAGAAATTTTCACAAAAAATTTACAAAATCGATTTTTTTAAATGAATAAACTTGAGCATTATTTTTGCAAAAAAAATCAGTTCTAAACGAAAATTTTTAGTGGCATATTCACAATTAAAGTATGTCACCACGCTACGATGTAAAGCCCTCGAAGTAGAAACCACAAAGTATTAACGTCTGTGTTTCGTATTATTTTGATATTTTCTTTATAAATTTTCCAACATACATTTATGTATATTATTTTACTTGGTATGCACGCAGAGGGCTCCACCTTTGACGCCTGGTGGGGCCTCCACCCCCTTAGCCCCCTTAGTGCAGCCTTCGGCTTTAGCTTCGTTGGCGTCCTAGAAACAACAAATATCCTAATCCTTTAATCACGAATAGAAATATATAGGTAATTTTTCCCATTTTCGGCAATGGGGAGGGGGGGGGTTGCGTTGTGAAAATTAAAGTAAATTTTTTTAAGTTTGAAGTTATTCCGCATTGAATGCATCCTTCTACCATTTCTAGAAGTGGGTTAGAATTTGAATAGAAGAATGAGTCAGTCAGTTACACGTAATATTATATATAATATAATACAATATAATAATATTATATATAATGTAATATTATATAATCTATAATATATACACGTATATATTATAGATTACCGCCCATTAGTTCACTGCCCATGAGTCACTTTTTTTGTGTAGTAGCAGGGATACATGTATGTATGCTCATTGGCTTTTTTCACAACACTGGAAACTTTGCTTCTTTCCTGGATTTATATCTAGTAATATATTATGTAACAAACCTGAAGGCTGAAAAATGTCTTGAAACTGAATAAACAAATTAATTGTAGAGCTGTAGGCTTGTATTCTACTATAAAAAACCATTATTTTTTGAAGTCTTAAGGATGTACGAGCAATGAAGCTTCAAAAATATTAAGGCTTGATTTTTATCCTTAATGATGACCTGTTTATAATGTTTTTAATCTACAAGAAGATTAAAAATTTAGCTTGGAGCTCTTAATTGTTTTATACGAACCAAACAACACCTAATTTGCAAAAATCGGTTAGATTATTTGATATGCCTGGACTTAAATTTCTAATTTAAATAAAATAGTGTAGATTTACTAAAAATATCATCAATATAATAATTAAATATTACATATTAAGTATATTTATAAATGTTCGAAATGTAATTACCAAATTAAATAAAACTGACTATCAGCTTTGAGTAAGGCGTAATAATATCACCTTCCGGACGTAGCTGAGCATTTATTACGCAATTTTTTTCGATTTGCTTCTATGGTACAATAATTCAATGTTCTACAGGTCTTTGCGACAGGTAAACTATTTAAAATCTTCTACTCTTTATACGTCATGGGTATACTGAAACTTTTACCAGAAATTCGTAACATGATTTGAATCTCAAATGTAAAACATACGGGTTATTCTACAGAAAAATATTAAATTTTTACGGTACCTTCGTTACAAAAATATAATTTGATGCAGAGTTAAACTATTAGACACAGGTGCAGTTTCATTTACACTTGTAATGAAATTAAATATTAGGTTTTTGTCTGTTCATTTTTATCTTTATAAAATAAAATAAAATTTGAATATGTTGGTGTATACTATAGGATGTCTATTTGGATACACACAAATGTAAAACAGTTTTCCCAGAAGAATAATCTTTTTTATAAACAATGATTGTATGAAAAATTTTTATGAATTCATTCTCTGCATAATATACATACTAGATGTAAAGCGTTCTGGAATAATACAGGTATAAACTTCTTTACACGAGGAAACATGATATATTGTACCAATCTAGGCCCATAACAGTAGATTTTCCATCTCAAACACTATTTCTTCTAGTATTATGCATATTTAACTCGGTATCCGATTTCAGTTGTTCGAAAACTTTTTTCATCGTACAAGTATAATCACACTTAATGCTTTACACTTACTTTTTTCAGTTGATTTGAAAAGCTTTCAGTGAAATAAATTTTAAAGAAAAAACTCTGCCAAGTAGAATCTACATTAGACTAAACGAATTTTTCTAGGCAAAGGAATTATAATCAATTTCCCGTCATCATAGTGAAATGGTAACGGGAAAAAATTGGTTATATTCATGCAAATATTAAAATACAGAAATGTGAAATGGTCATTTTCGACATCAACTAGGTAGGATCGAAATTGGACCAATTATTTTTAGCAATTTCCAACGAGAAATAAGAAACAAGCCAAATAAAGTCTTTTTTGCGTAAGTCAATAAATGGAGAACAAAACAGTTTCAGCAGAAAAGCAAAACACACTATCGCTTGAATATGTGGTAATCACATCGTCTCGGTAAGACGGGGGCCATGGTTCAAGCCCAAGTGGGTTCAGTATCTTTTTAGCGAATTTCCTGAAAGCAAATAGAGCTATTGGTCCCATACCGAAGTCAAAATTTCGCAAAAATTTCTTCAAACATCCATCGATCCTACCTAGTAGATTTCAAAAATCACCATCTGTAAAATTTATATATATACATCTATGGACATGTATTTATATATATACATCTATGGAGTTATATATATATATATATATATATATATGTGTGTGCCTGTAATCACTCTAGCGGTCACAGTTTTCATTTTATCGGAATGAAATTTGGTATTTGAGGCGCTTTTGGTATTCAAAAGGTCAAGTTCGTCAATGGATAAAATTGAACAGGGAAAGGGAGGTTTAGGCGGAGGGGGAAACACAAAATTTAACATATCTCCCTTAATATTCAAAAAATCGAAAAATTTATAAGGAGTAAAGTTTTAGGTAGTAAATTTTACTGAAATTTTGTTTCTTATAATTTTTTCTGTTACCCTAATATTTTCAGAAATATTGACGGTTTAAGATTGAAAACTAAATTCCTTAATATCACTGTACACATTAGAGTTTAATTTTCAAATTTGATTTTCTACGAGAACGAACCGTGATCGGCACTACAGTGTCGATCACATTTCAAAAAAACAATACCGGATTTGTAAATAACATTGCGAATGCATCCGTACAAAATAAAAATATATATGTGTAAAAAACTGTAATGTAAGCACTAAGTAACTATGGTATTTTGGTATGCACATCGTTCCGTTAAGACAAAGGTCTAGGTTCAAGTCCTAGTGGTTACTTTTTATCTTTTTCACATATTTAATTTATGAACTCTCACGTGTAATGCCAAGGAAATCGTAAGAACAACTGTTCAGGCGGTATTCCGTTAAAAACCATGACCTGTTGTGGCCTGGTGTGGGTATATTACGGATGCCCATAGTGTATAAACATTTAGGTCATCCATGTCTAGTAATTTTTATACTTTGTTAGAATAAATGAAGTATGAATAAATTCGGACTTGTAAATATTGTAATATCTACACAGGTATATTCTAAACACGATAGGTATATTGTTTTTATTATGTTTATACGAGTAGTAACATTGAAAAATAAAGCTTTCATAATATAGAAAAAAAGCTATTATGAACGCTACACAACTTCTATCCACAGATTTATAATTTTCGTTTAGAATTAAAATAGAATATTCAGTATCATAAAATTATCAAAAAATTTGAAGTCTACAACTAGATTTGAATCTGAATATGTACTTAAAAATTAATCACATGTTAAATTCTTTCTAGAGATATTTAATTCTCCAAAACGAAAAAATATTTGAAAAAATAGCAAGCTAATACAGTAAAAACCTGAAAAATAAATTTACTCCAAGAGATGTCTACTTTCGGTTTAGTTATTTAGTCCAAATTTTTTTTATTGGGCTAAAAATTATTGGACTTATAATGTACGCGCATCTAGAAGTTAAACTTTTTCAATATCTAGACACATGTGTAGTGCAATGAATATGTCCCTAAGTTTCACCTAATAACTACCAACAAACTTGTATTTAATTATTGAATTTTGAGGATAAAAATAAAAATTGATTTAAAGTCCATCAATTCGTTTTTATTTACATGATTCTCTTAGATCAGGTTTAAGATCGAATATACACACCATGATGAGTATATTCCAACAGGTTAAAGCTAATTCGGAAAATTGAAGCTGGTCGTGCTTGCTAGCCCATGTGTTGTGAACAAAGTACAAAAAAAAGTCACGAAGTTTCGAAAATGTAGGATCTGGGGGATATACAACATTGATTTAGTAACATTTAATCGATACATAGGTAATGATTTCCCAATTTTAGCATCGTGATATAGATAAAAATCTTTTATTTAATTCAATGTACCGTTAGATAGATAGATAGATTGTAGAGGCTGCCTTGGACGGGCTACAATTCGACCACAAGGTCCATTGTTATGCCTAAGGATGTGAGGATGTGAGTGTAGTGGAAGGAATTTTTGTGTATTGACTAGGAATTGGTAAGATATGCGGCTGCAGCCGACTATGATAGGAACTATGCCGATATTCATCTGGAGTTCGTGAAGGAAACTGTAGAAAACCTTCTCAAGGTTACTTTGGATAAATCGTCCTTGTCCATACGCCGACAGTTTATTCAATTAACCGTTTTTGTTTTGTCTTAATAATTAACAAACCGCCAATGTCGGGATTCGAACCCATAACCTCCCAGTTTCCAAGTAGGCACACTGCACAGACACAACGCCGTAGACCGCTCGGCTACTTGGACTGGTAATGTACCGTTAATTACCATAATATATTGTGTAAGAATTGTTATAAGTCATATCTATTTCCCAATTCTGGGGCATTTCTTTAAATGCTCCGGTTTACCTCAAACTTATTTAAGACAAGTTAACTACATGATAAGTTAGATTTCTTGAATTGTATAAAATTAAAATGGACTATTTCTTTTTGAATATCAAATTTTTTTTTTAATTTTTTATTATTTACGAAACCCAACCGATAACATAACTTGTCTCAAATATCTGAATATAGAGTAGCTTTTCCATAGAATATCTAAAAATCAAAAGGACTCAAATAGGTGACAATCGGAGCTAAAAGTCTGATAATGAGTACTTATAAATAGTTTGGAATATACTCAATGGCCGTGTACTTAGACTATCGGCGACTTTCCGCCGATACATATAAACTTTTGTATACAGGCACATACTTCTACGTTTTATACAATCATGGTTTTAAGGCGAATAAATATGGTAATACTACAAATGCTTGAATGAAATAGACAACATTGAAAGTTTTTTTGTAAGATATGCTTTGTGCTAATTTTGTACCCTTATTTGATACAGTTTTAAGTGCGGCAAACATTTAAAATGAATATTTTAATATAATTTTAATGCGAAAATTTCTGCTTTATATAAATAGTATTAAATAGGATTTAAAATTTATTAGTCACCTAACAAATATTGTCCTGGTTTATCTATTGAATTTATAAGTAGTTTCGAATTTAAATTATTTATATTTCCGTAATGGAATGGTCCATAATGTTTTTTATGTGGTTATGTGGTTTATAACTCAATTTTAAACACAGTTTTTCTGTGTTTAAGATCGTGATAAAATATTGATATTTCTTTGCATAAAATTTGAGTTAATATTCAGTTCCAATTGGAATAGGCGGTTATGATTTATATTCAATCCAACAGCAATCAGGGGAAATTTTGGTAACATTCTACCTTTTATCAATCCACGTATCAATTACCTTAACGGTCCATTGTATTAAAATGTATGTACCGAATTATTGACGTGAATACGTCTTTTAAATTTGCTTCCATAGTGGGAGGCAATTTAGAAAATTGATGATAACAAAATCGGGGGATACAGTTTGATGTTGCAGCTACATATCTATCATCTTCATCAAAAATTTAATTACACCACTCGATAGCTAAAGAATCAAAGAGTTCGTTACGTTGAGTGAGAACTGTGACGCATCATACGTGGTGGAGTGAGAAACGCCGCCATTTTGTGGTCGTTTCG
This sequence comes from Nineta flava, assembly GCA_963920215.1. Lineage (NCBI taxonomy): Eukaryota > Metazoa > Arthropoda > Insecta > Neuroptera > Chrysopidae > Nineta > Nineta flava. Next base: position 13,076,893 of record OY986045.1, on the reverse strand, counting down.
CTACGTCACACATTTTTCGTTTAGTATAACAATTGACTCGGAGAAGCTAGGGCATTCGTTCGTTCAATCGTCAGCTCTCGTCCAGATCTAGCGTTTGAGCATATAAAACATTAGTGTGAAATAGTTATAGTGAGTATGTATGTTGTTAAAGTAAAAAATTATAATAAATAGTGCAATGTCGGCCTATACTCGTCGAAAAGCCAAATCGAAATATAGAGATGGTATAAGGTTGGAGAGTTGCGTTACCCGTTACCCATTACGTACACGTATTCCCGTAAAACACATGACCGTGTCCACGACACAACCACACCCCGTTTTTTTTGTGTTGAATATTTTTCTCTTTATCACTGAGCTAAACTTGTGCGGTCTTTCCGTAACACATACTATATACATACTGCATTGTAGTTTTATATAGCAGTATACAAAAAAACAAACTATACTACATAATCACAAGAATTTTGTACTATACGTCTGTAGTTGTTGTAATAACTCTACCTGTAAGTAATAGCAGGTGGGTGTTGTTTCTGAATGGAGAGAAAGATGATAAATTTTCAGAATTTTTTTAATCGAAAATGTATGCGTTTCCTTCGTCTTTTTATGGATGACTTACTACTTTGCACTGTTTTGCATTGTTTTTTTTTTCATCTTCACTATAACGTATACCAGTGTTGTTAAGAATCATTCGAGAATAAATAAGTGCGAAGGAAAATATTTTCTAGACAATTTTTTTTAAATATTCATTTTGTTTATTATGATGTTGTAAAAAAGAAAGTATAAGCATAGTTTTGAATACTTAATATGTACTACAAATTTTTCTAGAATGTAACTTTTCTATGTAATTTTTTTTAAATGGATTATTGACGTGTTCGGTATTACTATGCAGTTATGCAAGTGCTCGTCGTTGTTGAATTCTTAATTTATTCACAATAACTAAAGCGATGATTATCAAAACTATCGGGTAATCTTGTTATGGTCCAGTTTTACAATTACTTGTGTTTCAATTCCAAGATGAACTTCTCATACATTTAGGAATAATCAAAAGACTAGTATTCGCGTGGAGGCTTGCACAACTCGTATTTAGAAGAAGGCAATTTCAATATTCTATGGTGTTAATGCCAGTATTTGGGTTTAACGCAATACTTTTAAGGACGTTACCGCTAGCGTTACTCATTAATAACGGTAACAAGAACGAGTTAATTTTTTTAATAAATTTTCACCGGATTGTGGTTTTTTCTACCGTTACTTCAATTTAACGATTCATAATATTAATTTGTCAATTTTCACAAGTTGGCAATTCTTTATTTAAACCTTCACCCAATTGTCCAATAAAACTGCAGCACGATTATTGCACACACGTTAACTACGATCTAACTAGCCGAGCGGTCTAAGGCGTTATGCCTACTTGGAAATGAGAGGTTATGGGTTCGAATCCCGACATCGGCAATTTGTCAATTCAAGAGAAAAAAAAAGGGTGGTTAATTTACTAAACTATCGGCGATGGACAAGAACAAAGTAACCGGCTATGCTTGTGAAGGTTTTCTGCAGTTTCCTTCACGAACTCCAGACGAATATCGGCATAGTTCCTATCAGAGTCGGCTGCAGCCGCACATCCTACCAATTCCTAGACTACACAAAAAAATTCCTTCCACTGCACTCTCATCCTCACATCCTTAGACATCACAATGAACATTATGGTCAAAGTGTAGCCCGTCCAGGGCAGCCGCTACAATCTATCAAACCACCATCTATCATTTGTCAATAGACCATTGATAATACTTGTGTTTGGGAGACACGCGTTTCGTTTAACAAAGTTACAGTTATCGTTATCATTATTCATTTTAGGAAACAGTAACAGTAATAATAATGGTGCAGACCGTCACCAAATAAGCAACAAGTAACATCTCCTTGGAGAATAATTACAATTAGCTAATTCATACTGATGATGACTACTTTGTTATCGAAATACGTATTTATAAAACACAAAAAATTTTGATCTAGTAAATTGGGGCAAAAAATAGAAATTTTTTTCGAAAAATTCTAGAGTTCTCTTTAATATTATTTATAACAGCCATAATATTACAAAATGTTAAGCACTTGAGATGTTATATATGAATACTCGCTCCGCTATGAAGAGGACTCTCGTTCTTGACATAATAAAAAAAATCGCACCCTTCTTCCCATTTTCGAGGGGGTTGCGTTGGGAAAATTAAAGTTCTCCGATTTTGCCTGTAAGTTTGAAGGTATTCCGCATCGAATGCAAATATCGCATCCATCTAGCATGTCTAGAAGTGGTTCAGAATTTGTATACGAGAATCAGCCAGTGAGTCAGTTACATAAGGAGTTGTATACTCGTATATTATAGGATTAATAGTTATGCAAAGCTGCTGTATATATTATAGGATTAATAGTTCTGAGAATAAAAACAAATGAAGGCCAAACTTCCCAGAAAAAATCCCGGAAAGCTGGATTTTGGCTTGAAAAAAAATTTTTCTTCCTAAACGTGTGGTTAATAGTTTTTGCAAAAATCTCGTTCACAGTCACTCAGAACATAAGCTTAATAAGCGGTTACATTTAGGATACAAGCTTATACTTTGTGAAGAATTTTGTTTGAATTTTTGGTTTTAAAGGTTTAAAAAAATAAATGATTCTATTAGTGGGTGTTCGGGCAATCAATATTACTAACATTTCTACGTCTTCGCTCACAACAATACTTGTTCTTCTATCGGATTCTTCACTTCAATAATGAGAACATCAGCATCGTTTTGAGCTTGTTTTACAGTGTCGTTAGCAGCTTCAAATTTATCATATAACATAGAAATAAATTTATGCTTGTTGATTGCATTCTCAAGCAATTTTTCTCGGCTCATTGAAAAAGTTGAAAAAATAATGACCTTAACGTAAATAAATTTTCGAATTTATAAATTAACGCCGTATTCAACGTTTTATGACTGGTATGACATTTCATACAGTTCAAGAGTGCATACTGTACAACTTCTTTAATTGAATTTTTTCGAAAACCGTTAGTCTTAACTACAAATTTAACTATTTTTTCGATAGAAGTTACCGTTGAGGAGTTACGAAAAATCGTTTTTCGTAACTTTAGACCCCGAGTATAATTTTTAGCGACACATTTATCGATGGGATTTTTTGAGATTTGGTCAACAACCACAAAAGAAATGATTCATGCAAAAATCCAGCTTTCCTCTATTTATTCCCGAGTGCATTGTCTCAATTTGCTTTATTATAATATGGACAAGAATATACATATGAATCAGCTAGCTAAACCCCAGGCATCAATATAAAACAAGTTTACAAATTGTAAAAAAATTAACAGATTAACGGAAAACATATCGTTAAATGTTTGAGTACTCCTGTAGGGGTTTTAGTGTACTAGTGAATATGAATAAAATTAGATTTGATCATATGAGCTCATTCTACTCGTTAGGATTTAAAAGTTTTTTTTTATTACATAAAAATTGCAAAAATTAATTAATTAATTCATAAAGTTTTTGCAACAACAAAATATTTTATTTATTTGAAAACATAATATTTATAAAAATAATTATATTTTATTTAATCTTCATAAAAAAGTGGATACAAATGTAAATTATTATAAATATACACAATTCGTCAAGAGAGGACAAAATAATATTTCAATTAACACCCACAAGCTAGTATTTCACCGAGACTACGAGGTAACACCGCCGTGACTCGTAACCGAGGACCGAGGCGAGGTTCAAAATTTTTATTATTGTTACTAACCGGGGCGAGGCGAGGTATATTGTCCCAAAAACCTCGCCTCGGTCGAGATGAATTTACAAGGTAAGGTAAATTTTTTTAATAATATAATATAGTAACATGTATTTTTACGAAAAACTAGAAGCAATAGATGCATTTTAAAGGAAAAAGAAATTTTATGCCATGATTACTTTTTATCATAATAATAATAAATTTGTTTATCACCGGTTTGCAAATTTTATAGAGGAAAGTAAATGTATTATTTTTATTTTGTTGATCGACTGCATATTCTTCAAAAAGCGAAGCGAGTCGAGGTGATACCAAAACCACGCCTCACTTCGTATATATATATATATATATATACATATATATATATATATATATATATATATATATATATATATATATATATATATATATATATATATATATATATATATATATATATATATATATAAATATAGATCCAGTGTAAAAACGGAAGGAACCCCGTAGTAAATTGTATTAATTACCTATATTATTCTTATTATACCCGGTATATAATATATACCAGGTTATCTTAAGTTTAGTGCCAACTTTGTAACAGCTGCCCGTCTGTGAACAGGATGACTAAAAACGAAAAGAGATAGCGAGAAATTTCGTATGTGTATTCTAGAGCTAAAGCTAAGAAGTAAATTCAAGTTTGTATAAGGGCATGTTTTTCAATCGGAAAATTACACTGGAGTTTCAAAAACAATGTCAAACGATAAATAATGTACCTATTAAATCTATTTCAAAACACTAATCAAATGATTAAAGAAGCCTTTCTAATTTTTCAATTTTTATAGAAGTTATTTAGTAGTTTTAACTGCATTTGTTATCCCATTTAATTTCCAAAACTTATTTCGTGATATATGCTAACGGCAAAAAAAAGAAACTATTGTTAACATTTAATGTTTTACAGTTTCAGTAGCTTCGGCTCGTTCTACAAACGGCGTTATAAGCTGTCTTATATATACTACTATCACCAGTCCAAGTGGCCGAGCGGTGTAAGGCGTTATGCCTGCGCAGTATGCCTACTTGGAAACTGTGAGGTTATAGGTTCGAATCCCGACATCAGCAGTTTGGAACTATCAGCGTATGGACAAGAACGAAGTAACCGGCCATGCTTGAGAAGGTTTTCTGCCAATTCCTAGTCTATACACGAAAATTCCTCCCAATCCACTTACATCTTCATATCCTTAGGCATCACAATGGACCTTATGGTTGAAGTGTAGCCGGTCCAGAACACCCGATACAATCTATCTATCTGTCTACACTACTATCTGTGTACATTAATCAAACATACGACACTTCACTCATGATGTTGACTCAATTTTCGCATAGATTTGTGTATGGATAGTAGTCACGCATTGAGCGTAGTTTTAGTATGGTTAAAAACCAGTGTCGATTCTTGTTTAGTAATTCGGAGCATCGTAAGAATATTAAATATGAATGTACATGACTTCGAATAGAGTTACTATTGCTATTAAATAACAATTATTACAAATCTGAATAGAACGAAATATAAATTATTATTAAAAAATTCGTTACGCAGGAGCTGCGTCAAATTAGCGAAATTCCTTAGAATACATAAATCACTCTCTAGCGGTCATAATTTCAGTGTGATCAAAATGAAATTTAATATCTGATATGACTTTAGTATTTGCAACAATAGCTGCATTACCTTTGGAGGAAATTTGCTAAAAATTAAATTTAATAATAGCCAAAATAGAACGATGTATAACAATTATAGTTTATAGTTACTATAGAAACGACAATCAAAATTTTTAACAATAAAATATATTTCATGTATTTGTGTCAAACAAACACAAAATATTAAATATCTCTCTTAATATTAGAATAATCGAAAAATGTATAAGGAGTAAAGTTGTAGAAAATCAAGTTTGCTACAATTCATTACTTGATCATTTTTCTCAAACTATAATGTGAGCAGAGATATTTAGAATTTTAACTTTCAATCTTTAATTGTAAATATTTCTGTAAATATTTGTGTAACAGAAAAATGATAAAAAACAAAATTGCAGTAAAACTTAGTACCTACAACTTAACTCCTGATAAATTTTTCAATTTTTCAAATATTAAGGAAGATAGTCAAATTTTTTTTACCCTCCCTCTAAACCCCATTTCCCCTCGTATGATTTTCCCATTAACGAACCTTGACCTTAAGAATTCCAAAAGCGACTCAAATACCCAATTTCATTCCAATCGCATTAAAACTTTGGCCGCTAGAGAGTCCACACATAGAGAGACCGCTAGAGAGTATAAATATATATATATCTATATGTATATATATATATATATATATGTATAAATATATATATATATATTTATACATATATATATATATATATATATATATATATATATATATATATATATACTTATATATATATATATATATATATATATATATATATATATATATATAAATTTTAGCAATAGTGATTTTTAACATCTAATAGGTAGGATCGATGGACATTTGAAGAAATTTTTACGAAATTCCAACATTGGTGCAAAAACAATAGCTGCATTTCCTTTGAAGGAAATTCGCTAAAACATGCTTAAAAACCTGATGATGCTCTGAAATTTAAAAATAAATTGTCAATTTTTAGTTGTTATAAAAACATCTATCTACTGAATTTATATATATGATTGTCAGTTTTAAGTTATACGTGTGACAAAATGGAAAACAATTATGAATAATTATTATATGTTAAATACAAAAGTCTAGACTTCGATGTCTCTGAACTATGTCTCTGATTTCTACATTTACAAAATATTTATACATAAATTATTAAAATAATCAAAAAGAACTCTGGATTTTTTATAAATTAAATTTTAAATTTTTGTCACAATTCCTAGATCAGTGATTTGTAGTTTATCAGTACGTATTTCGACTACAAAGTAGCCATCATCAGTATGAATTAGCTAAATATGTTACTCGTTAATGTCAAGGAGAAATTTCCACTGGGCTAATTCATATTAATGATGACTAATTTTTAGTCGAAATACATATTTGCAAAATACAAATCATTAATCTAGGAAAATTTTGAAATTTAATTATAAATTAAAGGGATCAAGGAAATGAAATCCAAATTTTCACATTTCTTTGATCCCAATTACCTCTTATCATTTCATCGTCATGAAATTTGCATTAAAGTTAAGTTTTCATCGTAATACACTTAAAAATATTTTTGCCGCCTTTAAATCTTTACAATTCAAACTAGCTTTAATCATAAATCAGAAAGCAAAGATAAAGATCTCTTTAAAGTAGAAATGATATAAGCTATATAGCTACGAATATAGACATACTGGTTAGAACAGCCAAAAAATTGCCAACATCTCTTTGGATTGCGTGTTAAAACAGATTCCAAGCTATTACAAATTTTGCTTGTTGAATGTTTGAAAATTAATCCATAAAGTATCCATTACGGTAACAATTTTGTGATAAGTAAACTATTTACGATCTACTATGGACCACAAAAGTTAATGCCATTTTTTTAAATTTATAATTGATTTGTGCCTTATTGATTCGGTTTTCGAAAAAAAGCTTCAGATAATAGTTGTTCATGAGAAATATAGGTACAACTTTTAATCGAAATTTTTTTTCGAAAATAGTATGAATAAGGCACAAATCTACTATAAAATTAAAAAAAAAAATGACATCAAATTTTGTGGCCAAGGGTACATGAAACGATGAAACTTTTTCGATGTTCTATCTATGGAACGACAAATGAGGGTTTAAAAGTTTTTAACAATAGTTTTCACATTAGGATAATAAATATAAATTGCATTCTATATTATTGTTGATCCCAAATGAGTATATCTCGTCTCACGTTCGTACATAACTATTTACTCAACTGATATGTGTTTGGTCCGAGTGTTTGGTAAATATTTATAAATTGAAAATAGTTTACAAACATCGAGTACCATTAGATAATAATGTGTGCAAACAAAATATAATTTCAACAGACTATTTTAACAAGTTAAACAATTTTATTTTTCCAAACGGCTATTATTACCACGTGTAGGTATTATTGAAGTCCATTCCATTATATTATTGTATAAACAAATTCTATTTTAAATCGGTAATTATTATTATTATTTATTAGATATTCAATTCGAATTAAAATGATTATACCGTAGTTATGGAAAGTATAACTTTAAATAACTTTAAACATTTACATATATGAGGGATTTCTGGAACCATAAAACTTCTTTTCGGGCATACATTTATACCTTTTATGGTGCTGATTTGAAATGTATGTAATGTTGGGTACCAGATGAAATGTTAATAAATATGAAATAACAAATCCCAAATTTTGTTTACTATATATTTCATTGGAATACATCCATAAAAACTTGTTGTGAAACTATGATTTCTAAATTTAGACGACGTCTTTAAAGAGTTTTTTCGAAACGACGCATGCATTAATTTTTTGCATGTTTGCAACCTACGTTGAGGCTACATAAAGAGAACGTATGCATTCTCTAGGAAAGTCAAGCTCCTCTAAAAGCCTTGGCTGGAACTGAGGTCACCTCAGGGGTAGTCAAAGAAGAACTGCTGATTGTCTTAAATTGATCTGGGTACCGGGTCACAGTGGTTTCGAAAGAAACGAAAAATCAGATACCTTAGCAAAGAAGGGAGTCGGAATACTCTTCATAGGCCCAGAGCATATTTTGGGAATTCCAAGGACTGCATGTAAACAGATGATCAACGAGTGGATAAAATTAACCGCAGCAAAAGCTCGGGAAAATATAGCTTCGGAATGCAACCAAGAGGCTATCTCTCAATGCACTGAAGCTGAACAGGTTGCAACTGCGGAAGGTTACCGGATTCATTACCGGGCATTATTCTCTGCGGAAGCATCTACACACACTGACTCCATAATGGGTCCCTTATGTGCGGATTGTGCGTCGAGGAGGAGGAAAGATCCAGCCACATTTTCTTAAAGGAAATAAAGAATAGTGGCGACTGTTCGCCATATGATGTTTTGATTAAAGAATGGTTGGGTTTTTCCCGCGTGTTTGGACAACCAAAAATTATAAAACAAATGTTTGTCAGATATTTTGAATAGAAAATATTTGAGTAGACCAAATGAACTATAAATAATTAAGTTGTAAACTCGAGGGACTCGAGTCACCAGATGAATGGAGATGAGTGGAGAGATAGTCCTGATTGAGAAGTTCAAGGGCTGGATGTGGACCGTGGGGTCGTAATTGAGTATTCACTTATCGCATTAGTGTTCGGAATTTTATAAACTGAATTATTATCTATATGCAATTAATTGTGTGCATTGTATTAATTTAATGTTCCATTTATTATTAGTTTATTTGTCTTAGTGTAATAACTTAATATTGCGAGACGCGGCTATAATAACTTAATATTAGAAGTGGGGCACCACCTCTTCAAATCATCAATAGACATACAACACAAAACTAAACAGTGGAACATGTGTGTTCTACCATTCATTCGTGTATGCTTCAGAAACATGGACCTTAACCAAAAAAGTAGTCAGTAAGATGAGAACTACTGTAAGAAGCATGGAAAGGGCAATGATAGGCATAACAAGAAGAGATAAGAAAAGAAAAACATGGATAAGTATTACCTCAGGATTAAAGGACATAGGAGAAGTAATAATGATCCGAAAGTGGAAATGGATAGGACACATAATTAGAACCAGATATGATTGCTGGACAAAGAAATTATTGGAATGGTGCCCGATGCAATATACAAGAAAAAGGGGAAGACCAAAAACCAAACATGATGAGGAGATGCAAAAAGTATGTGGAGAAGTAACTTGGAAAAGAGTACCATGGGAAAGAAAATAATGGAGGAGAATGGGACAAATATATGTAGATATTTGGATGCAAGAATCCTAAAGTAATTTTATTTTTCTATTCAACACTTACTTATTTTGAGCATCTGTCTTCATACAGAATTGGATCATTCTAAATGTTTTAAAAATATATTATAGATATTGTTATTCCTAATTTTGGTTCAGTTTAGTCTCTTTTTTGTTCTTTTTAGTTTATATTTTTCTAAATTGTTACATTTCTTTGATTTGAATTGTTACATTTCTATTAATTGTTATCTTTCTTTAACTGTTATTTTTTTAAATGATATATCTTATATCCTTATCTCAGCCCTGCTGACTTGGAACTTTAATTCAGATATACGTAGTATTATTTATTATTGTTATTAATATTTCCAAATAAAGGTTTATTAATTTATTTATTTATAAGAAGTGGGATTTCTTAGACAGCTAGCTCCATCTTGGGTCTAAAATGTAATGTACTTCGATTTTATGGTCCATTGTGCTCTCCCCTAAAGATGACTAGGGGAAAGAGCTGATAAACCAGAGACAATGGACGACTTGAAAGCCAACATTCGCCGTGATATTGCCCATATACGACCCTAACTGTTCGAAATATCAAAAATTTGACTTCTAGATTGTCCGTCCTTCCAGCCAGTCGAGGAGCCTATATGCTCCAAATCATATTTAAACAATAATGACATTCAATTGCATTATCAATAAAGCTAAAATCATGGCTTTTACCACAATTTTATGTGTTTTATTTCATTTTAAAAGTTAAATATCTCTAAAAAAATACATCCTGTACTTCAAATTTGTTAATAGCTCCCTTATGACTCTTAGAAATTGCAGTAATGCAAATCTTATCCATTTTAAAAACAGATCCGACCATTACAAACAGATTTGACATACACTGAGAATATATTATATGCAGTATTATGTGGTAATCAGGCGTCCAATTTAATATATTTTCGCTACACAAAAACTAACACAAATACATTATCTCGCTACATAAAAGCCAATATTAATCACAAAAGTACTGTGAACACAGACAAATGAATAATAAATTCAATATCGATTCTATAAAGTAATTTATATTTACATTTGTAAAAACCTTTTGCATTAAAACAAAATAAAACAACACATTACTCGTACATTCTACTGTGTATATGTATGTGTAGTTATGGAGTTTAGAAATATGTAGGTTCTAATTTCTAGAAGTACACTAAAATAAAACACATAGAAAAAGAACAGCATATATAAACTTCAAACGTAAATAAATATCTTGAAAGACGAAGAAGAATAATAGTCATTACAGTTGCTGTTGCTGGAATGATATGAAATTTATCCTTCAATTAAAAGCATATCTAAACCATGAGCAGTCACAAAACCATGAGCAGTCTATTTTGTTTTATCGCAAAATTTTAGTAATTCGATAATGAAATGGTGGACTCGAACGTATATAAAAATGTTAATGATCATTATTGAAATATGAAAACAAAATGAATAATATAAAACATAGAATATATACCGAAACAACGGGCTTTAAGTTCGCTAGTTTAGTAAAAAAAAAAATTAAACCGTCGCGGCGACGCTTGGCAGATGTGAAACATCGAAGCTATTTTGTATAGAAAATATTCAGATTTTTTTTAAGAAAAAAATTATTCTTTAATACCAAAAAATTAAATAATTTCTTAAAAATTGAGACGGCTCAATTCTTTCAATTAGTTACTTAAACTATTATTATTATTAACTATTTTGTATAGAAAATATGCATTGCCACCTATGAATGAGCTTTTGAACCTGTTTATGTGCCGCCATCTATGAGCATCTATTTTAAAACTGATTTGTTACATGTAATATCAACTATGAACCACTTGTTGATCGTCTGGCGAGTAAATATCGCCGGGCCAACGGTCGGTCTAACACGCCGCTATAAATGTTTAACATCAAAAGTTTTTGTATGTACGAAAATTTTATTTAGTATGGCTGAATATCGTTAATAAATGAGATGTGATTTGATAATGTAATAATCCAATCACAGATCTAAGAATCTATCATTAAATATTAAAGTGTATAAAGTGTATTAAGACTGTACAAAAAATATTCAATAAGAATAACATTGTATATCCGTTTTTCAGATTTTAGTCTAAGAACTATCTTCCTTCAAACTATCAACTTTCTAGGACAAATGGAAACAATCTAGAATATTGATTATGTGTGAGGTGAGTGAGTGAGTCAGCCAGTCAGCCAAACCCCGAAAAGTCGATTTTTGGGGTTGAATAACTTGGAAACGGTATGTTTAAACTTGGTCTAACGCACTGCCATGCTACGCGATCATTAGCTCAAACATTTGTAACTCCTATTGATTACAATAGCATACATGTATATTGTAGCATTATATACTACTTTGTTCAATAGTTCATACATTGATAATGAACTCAGTATATACCGATAATTTAAGAAATTTACTCAGTTGTTGTTTCAGTTGTTTTATATTAATATTAAAATCTTCTTTGGCAACAATAAACAAGTTGGATCTCGTATTTAGAAATTTTATCGGTTGTACTTAATGGAGCTATACTTATGTTTAAACACTATTAATGTTTAAAGGCTCTGATGCTTCATTTCCAATGGAAGGGAACTAATTTCATCCAACAATATTTCAACCACAACCAGGTCCGGATTAAGAAACTCAGGGTCCCTAGGCACTTGGCATTTGGGGCCCCCCATTTCGAAGCCATTTTGGAAATTTAGCGAATTAAATTGCACTAGCACAGAATTTATAATTTTTAATCTACTTTAATTACTTTAATAAACATCAGAATAATGCAGTCTATGTCACTATAGTTACACTACGTTATTCTATAAAATTTATAGAATCATACGGTGAACTTTCTACTGTGCAAAAGACCGAATGACGTCATCATAGTCAATTGACTGCATTATTTCTGACTCTATGTACATTACAGAGAGTGAATTTAGCCTGTTCTCATCTATGGTAGATCTTAAGTAATTGTTTACGCTCTTTGGCGCTGAAAACGACCGTTCTGCTGAGCAGTTTTATGCTGGGACTCCTACGTTTGAATAAATATCCAAAAACCTTTTTTCCGCTAAGTATTTATATAGATTTGGTGACGATATCAAATCAGCTCGCAGGTGCAGACACTCGTTTTCCAAAGTCCTATCCAAATCCGCCAGATAAAAAGCTATAAGGTTTCTGGCTCCTTCAAGGATGTCTTTAGATTATAAACGATATGGTATCGTAAGAAAGTCAAACTTTTTACTTAACTCCTCATAAGCAGATCCGCGTCTCCGTAGTTCTACAATCAGTCTATCTATAATGACGTTAAAAATGGTAACTCTGTATCTATTCCTGCCAGACAGTTCGATCTCGTTTTCCTTAAATTCGTCGAACTGGACTTTACGCCTTACCATCTGCATATCGTACGCAGTCTTAGGTTAAGTCTTAAGGTATGGTTAAGTCTTAAGTCATCTAGGTATGTTACCAAAGACTGTTATAGTTCAACTCGATCGAACCCAGGTCGATGTTAACAGATTGGAGAGATTTTCTCACTTTGTTGAACCTTTCCAAGATGTCATTCCAGGGAAGCGTCAAAAAGCAAGTTTCCATCGAGTCTAATGAATTCAGAAGACCTGAAGCCACAGAGCGCGTAGATTGGAGCGCTCTGAGGCTTCAATGGAGTTCCAACATTGAAACATTTAAGCTGCTTGGGCCCCTAGGCCTGGCCCTTGTAGGCCTAGGTGGAAATCCGGCGTTTACTACACCATGAAATTAGCTAGGCATTAGTAGAATCGCCAGATTCCAAGTCTTCAACAACAACACAATGTAAATAGTTGTTTGATGTTTCATGAATTCACTATATGCTGTTAATATTACACACGATGTTCGAGAAAAAACATGGGGGGAACAAAAACGGGACATAAAGTTTAGAAATCATAGTTTATCAGAAGTTTACAAAAGTCAACTTTCCCATTCAACTGTATGTATGACTTACTTTCTAACAGTGATGAAAAACATTGTTGTTTGTAGAAACATGTAGGAATAGAATTCTATTCAACAATTCGACTACTATTATTTTGAGAGAGAGATTGAGTTTTGTTTATTAGGCTATATGTGTTGTGTGTACACTTTAATTTACAGCAGTGCACATTTATTCATCTACAGGAGGGAGAATATGTATAAGTATGCATATTTCGAAAATACTTTTGTCGGCATTAAAGTAAATAAGGTGTTAAAAATTCTTGATTTCAAAAAACTAGACGAAAATAAATATTCTAAACAATTATATTTATTTGGCTTGGTAAGTACTATGGGCCTATGCCTTTCAAAGGCCCAGATCCTATTTTAGTAATTCCATGGACTGAATGTAAACAGGTGATCAACGAGTGGTCAATTGCTAAACACCGCGATCACTGGGAAATAGTACTGCGGTAGGAGCACGAGAAAAGAAATACTGCTTCAGAGTGCAACCAGGAGGCTCTCTTTCGATGCACTGAAGCTGAACAAGATGCAACTGCGGAGGGTTACCGGATTTATCACCGGGCATTATCCCGTACGGAAATATCTGCACACAATGGGACTCCAAAACGGGTTCATTGTGTGCAGATTGTGTGGCGAGGAGGAAGAAACATCCAGCCACATTATCTTTGATTGCGAACCTCTGGGTTACAGCAGGATATTCATGCATCGCACCTGAATATATGAACCCTCAGTAAAACCTGATAAGCAAGCTCCTGGCTATTGCCAACATATGGGAGAGGCGAATCTGGTCGGACTGAAGTAGAAGGAGGAGCGCAATGGACCATAAGGTCGAAGTGCAATACTTTTAAGACCCCAAGATGTGTCTATCTATTTACTATGTGCCACAAAAGTATCCCTCATTTTTCAAAATTTTGTTTTTCGAAAAAATTATCCGGATAAAAGTTGTTCATTATAAAAAAACTAACAACTTTTATTAGAATATATTGCCATAAACCGAATGAATAGACAAGAGTAAGTGTTGTAACTGAGTAAATTTTATTGCCTTTATCACTGAGTAAACAAAAACGAAAAATCCAGATGATCGAACGTTTAAAAAATGATAAAACTGCACCCTTATTGCTAGGTATTTCAAATAGGCAACAACATTATTTTAAATTGAAATATTTACAGAGATATGGTTTTAAGCAGATTGGCAATATTATAATGCCTAATGTAAAGGCTCTCCCATATATTATCAAACAATTTGTGCACAGCAACATGTTGCGTAGATTGATATTGTATGGGGTTTTAAAATATAATTATCGGGGCCTCAGAATATTGTGTGGTTGGTGGCGAAAAATCTCAAGCTACGAAAACAATGGCGGTCTTTTAGACCTAATCATAAGAATCACAGAGCATGGAGATTGAATAGGAAGATATTACGCTAGTCTATAGCAAGCAAACATAGAAATTCCAAAAAATAAAAGTTTTCTAGAAGTAACACAACAGCGTTCTGATGTTGAATGTTAACTATTATTTTTAAAAACAAGCTTCTATTTAAGCCATGTAATTCAATGCACATGTTAGTGAAAACCTCCACTGAAAACCTCAAGGCAATGTTCCATCGCTGCCACTACTTCAAATACTTATCGACAATTCCACCAAATTTCTATTTCTGCGAATATTTCCGAATGCTATATATCTATATCGAACAATATTATATTAGATAGACTGTATAACATTGTCACGTGACTTATATACGTGTACAAAATTTCAAAGTTGGAACTAAATTGCAAGATTTGATCCACACATACTAACTGTTATGTGAAGTTAAATAAAAGGTAGACAAAAATACAAAACACATTACATGAACACAAAATAAAGACACTGAAGTGGATTATGAGCTTACCGGAAATTTTATGAGCAATACTTATCAAAACACAACAATTATCAAAAAATCACTATCGTAAAGCGGAAAAATTATATCTGTTGGTAGCAGATATTCACTTTCTAACAATATGCAGAACAAACGGCTTATTTCTGACAAATCCAATTTAAAACTTGTAAAAGCAGTACAAAATTCTTTAGAGCTGGATGCATACGAAAGCATTTACATTCAGAAATTCAAAAGAAATATTATGAATTTGGACAATGGGCCGATTGAAAATTATGTATTATTATTTAATCCAAATTTTACGGAAAAATTTATCGTCAGTCTCTCTCTTTCTAAATATGTCAAAATAGAAAAACACGTTTACTGCGCAACGCATAACTTAGCAACAATTAAGAGGGACAGGGACAGTCAAGAAACGTCGTAAAACTGTCACCAAATTAGCAACGAATAACATATCCTGAGACAATATAAGAGAAATTTTAATAAGAGATATGTTAATAAGAGTAAATTGAATGAAAGCAATTTTGATAAGAGTAATTTCAATAAAATTTATTATATTTTAATTTATTTTGTTTAATTTTTTATTTATTTTTATCTTTGTAGTCGAAATACGTATTTATAATACAAAAACTGATCTAGCTATTGGGGCGAATTTGAAATTTTACTATCGTAAAGGTGGATTTAGACAACGGGGTATGTTTTAGTCACTTGAGTCGACTTTTGCTAACGAATTAATGAAAATAATTGTTGTCAAAATGAAATATTTTACAATTAAAATGGTCGAACTGATCAAATGCAATATTAACCTATTTCGTAAAAAATTTTTATAAAATTGTCGTTATCCGGCAAAACTGATTCAGTTCGATCGCTAGCATTCAGGGGTGTACCATTTAAAGATATGATGTGTTAATTTGTTAATATTAGTAATTTTTGAAAGAAATAATATTATACAATTTTTATTGTGACTATATTCTTTCGGTAAAATTTACGTTTACAACTCAGCAGCGCTTAGATGTCATCTTGATATTTTAAATTTTGAATTTCACAATATCATGTCTCTTTTTATTACTACTATTCCTTACCTTATTACCTACTACTACTTTCACTAGTAATATTGTGGAGAAAACATTTGTTACCTGGTCATCTTTCTAGAATAGGAAAAAGCCGAAGTCTATCTCCACTAATTCAGAAGTTAAGAACGAAGAAAAATATCAAGCTGAAATTGGTGTACGTGTGAGTAGGGGAAAAAAGGTGACTTGAAATTCGTGAGGAGTTAAAATCGGAATTTACAAGTCTAAAACCATTCGAAGGTGTGGAAAATTTCGTTCCTTAGTGAATTTTCTCAGAATAAATAAATCAGAATGAATATATATATATATATATATATATATATATATATATATATATATTCATTCTTTCATTATTCATTCTTTCATTCTTTCTTTTATTATGTTATTCGTTGCTAATTTGGTGACAGTTTCACGACGTTTCTTGACTGTCCCTGTCTCTCTTAATTGTTGCTAAGTTATGCGTTGCGCAGTAAACGGGTTTTTCTATTTTGACATATTTAGAAAGAGAGAGACTGACGATAAATTTTTCCGTAAAATTTGGATTAAATAATAATACATAATTTACCGAAATTTTTTCATATATTAATAAGTTTTTGTATTTGATATGTTTTTGGTATGTTAAAGGTGGCATATTCCGGAGATAGTTACGATTAGATAATTCAAACTGTCGCGGTATATTAGCTCTCCTTAGCCTTCAAAAGAAGCGCTGTGGAATCTACAACAGATCCCGATACTCGACACACAAAAAAACGCAAATATTAGTAAAAGTTTAAGTCTAAATATAAGTAATTGGACAACACGCACTTTTAAAAAATTAAACAAAACAAAAGCTCTATGATACCCAAACCTGGATGACTTGATTTAAATAAAAAGAAAACAATTTTAATTTTAATAATTTTTCTTTTATTTCCACAATACTGATGATGACTACTTTGTAGACGATATACGTATTTATAAAATATAAATAATTGTTCTAGGAATTGGGGCAAAATTTGAAATTGAATTTCAAAATACCTTGAGATCTCTTTGATTATCCTTATAATCTTTATAATTGAATTAATGATTCAATTAATTAATCGATTGAATAAGTGAGTCAATGATTTAAAATATTTTATACTACTGTTGTACTACCTACTATCATTTTTGAATAATACAATTGTATAAAATTTCAAATTCGCCCCTTTTACCTACATCAGTTTTTTTGTATTATAAACGTATTCGTATTTCGACTACAATGTAGTCATCATCAGTATAAATTAGCTAGTCGTAATTTACTCTTTGACAATTAGAAATAGATAGAAAGTCGAGATCAATAGACAAAAATATATTGATTGCAGAAAAAAAATTTTGTTATAGGAGGTTTTCCTTCTTTGTATTACCAAATTAGTCCATTTCGGCATGTCCGTCTGTCCGTCTGTGAACACGATAACTCAAGAACAAAAAGAGATAACAAAATTTTGTGTGTGTGTTCTAGGGCAAAAAAGTGTGGTTAAGTTCGGATTAATGGGCAAAATCGGACCATGTTTGGGCAAAATTGCCAAAAATTCCTAATTTTGAAACCGTAAAAGATATAACAAAAGTTTAATAATAAAAAATCTTCTTCTCTTTAGAATAAAAAACTTTTGTTTGAAAATTTTTTCCATAAACTTATATTGTCTTATATTGTCGCAGGATATGTTACTTGTTGCTAATTTGGTGACATATCCTGCGACAATATAAGAGTAATTATAATAAGAGTAAAATTAACAGAAATAAATGTGAATGAAGGAAATTTTAACAAGAGCAATTTCAATATAATTTAAAATTTATTATATTTTAAATCTAGTTAATTTTCTATTTATTTTTATTTTTGTCTGTTGATCTCGACTTATATCTATCTCTAATTGTCAAAGAGTAAATTACGACTAGCTAATTTATACTGATGATGACTACATTGTAGTCGAAATACGTATTTATAATACAAAAAACTGATCTAGGTAAAGGGGGCGAATTTGAAATTTTATGATGAGACTTTAGTAGATTCGTTTTACAGTAAAAAATTTGATGGTTCACTGTAGAGCACTAGTAATAGTACCAATGTTACCAATTTAATTTGCCAATTCGTTATACATATTATGATCATACCGTGTAAACTACTATTTTATACTATATTAGTAATTAGTACAAGTACAATACAAAATAAAAAACAATCCTCAACAATTAACTATATTGTTGAATTTTGTTGAAAGTTACGTTCTGTATGAAGGTACGTATGTTTTCTACTAATTACTGCAGCCAACTAGAAGATAATTTGCATTAAAAAAAACACATACATATGTATGAACTTTTTCACATATGAATATTTAATATTCAATTAATTAACAACGGTTACTCGGAACAACATTTTTTACATTTTGGGGATTTTTCTACTAATGCAGGGTAATAAATTGTCTTTGCATTACCTTATATCTATATATACTTGAACCTACTGTGGTAACTGTATATCTCTTTGCAATATTTGCATATTTACGAAACAATCGTTTAATTCAAACTTGTTCCTAGGTTTTTTTATAAAATTTCAAATTTGCCCCGATACCTAGATCAGTTTTTGTATTATAAATACAAAATTTGGTGACAGTTTTACCAAATTAGCAACGAATAACATATCCTGAGACACTATAAGAGTAATTTTAATAAGAGTGAGGTTAACAAGAGTAAATTTGAATGAAAACAATTTTAACAAGAGCAATTTCAATAAAATTTATTATATTTTAAATTATTTTGTTTAAATTTTATTTATTTTTGTCTTAATTCTTACTGTCAAAGAGTAAATTACGACTAGCTAATTTATACTGGTGATGACTACTTTGTGGACACGCACCAAATTCGCAACGAGCAACATATCTCTGACTCACACATATCATATTCCAGAGATAGTTACAGTTAGCTAATTCATACTGATGATGACTACCTCGTAGTCGAAATACGTATTTATAATACAAAAACTGATCAAGGTATCGGGGCGAATTTAAAATTTTATTTCAAAAACCTAGAGTTCTCATTTGTTATCATTTGATAATCTTATATTCATAGGTTTTTTCATGAAATTTTGTACAGTTATGATGCATCACTTTGAGGTGCCTGTTTATAAATGTTACTCAATTTGTAACTCGTGCAAAGCGGTATGACGGGAGTAATAGAACGTAAAACAGTTTTTCTGAAATAGATTTTCTGGAAAATTATGAGGTTGAGAAGATTTGCTTTTGTCACAGTCATATCTATCGAGAACTATTGGTCCTGCGTAATTTTTGTAACAAACCTTTTTCGTACAAAATTTACTAAGTAATAAATTTGATACTGACCTCTATTGGAGAAACTAATTTTCACGACTTTTGACCTTAAACAATTTATTATATTCTTACTTATCAATAAATTGTAATCTAACGGATCGGCATAAACCTGAACGAATTGGACGACGCATTTTGTTCCTTTCAAAACTGAGTTTAACAGTCATCCTTACGAAAAAAGTTTCTCAGCCGTATATATCGAGCGTTATTAGTACAACGCAAATTTTGTACAAGGCCTTTTTTGTGTATAATTAGCTAAGAAATAAATTTAATAATCACCTCTGTTAACTTAATACCAATAGTTTACGAGATATTTGAGAAAAACGGATTTTCTGAACCTTTGAGCTTCAGTTAATTTTTTTGCACGCACGATTTCAATATGGACTGTTAACCATGTTTCCTTAATGCCAAAACGAAGGTAATTGGAAAATATTCTCGAGTATTTTTAAAAGGTAAAAGTAGATACTAATTGACTGGGTCAGTTTGAATTATATCAACATTTTTCTGTTTCTCAAAGTTCAGAGTAGTTTATGTCTTATATTGCATTCAATTTTCATGGGTTGTGTACAAACACAATGGAAGTCCAGCATTCGGGTTGTAACTAATAAATAAATATAAAATAAATTATAGATATGTTCTTAGAGCCAATTTGCATATGTAAGTTAGCCTATCAAATTTGGCTTTACTCACATGTAAGATCACAGCTCAAGAAAATATTTATACAACTTTTGCAGAGATCAATGATTATTCTAAGTTTTGAAATTTTATAACGTTTTTGTTTTTATCATAAAGATTAAAATCAGTATTCTAGCTTCTGGGCTAAACTTTCAAATGGGAAACCCACAATGGGAAACACAAAAAGCAATTTCCAACTTTAATTTTCTATTTATTTTGTCTAAAATTAAATATTGCAATATCTGTTATAAACGTCCTACACAACCTTTGAGAAGAAAACTCATTCTAGAAATCTCATTTCCCGTAGTTTCAGTAGAATGTTCTGACGCTGCTCGATTAATGATATCACGTTCACGAACACATCTAGCCACATATATTCATAAAATCAACTATGCATCCATGCCATAATAGTGCCGCAACAAACCTATTTGTTACAATTTCTAGTGAATTTCGAAAAGTTGTTTCGCTAAGTTGACAGTCACAACCGATTTCACTCTTATATGTAAAGCAATAAATGACGACCACCTACCCTATGACATGAACCAACAATTCACTTATTTTCCATATGACATGAAAGAGTTGTATCACCAAGTTGACACAACGACGCTTGTAATCCAGATAAAGAATATATGATACATATTGTACAATATACATTTGCACAAAATTCATTATTTATCACTGAAATTAAATACTCAATATCAATTTCAATATTTCGATGCACAATTTTTTATTCATTAAAATCCTAATGAATGTTCCATCTATATTGTAGATAAACTCAATTCTGTATATTATAGAAAATGGTAATAATAGTAAATGTGTTTAAAAACTTGTTAACGGTCGCCAAAGCAATAATTTAAAATATTGTTGTCTTCCTATCTGTGTATCTGTCTATTTCTGTCTAGGTTGGATACAATCAGACCAGGGAAGTGTGAGTAACACGAAGGCTATATATTTTTTGGTTTCGTATCTGCGTGATATCTGTGCCCAAAATTGGTAATCTCGCATCGTTTTAAAGAGTAAAACGATGCGAGATTACCAATGTTTATAAATGACATATTTTCATACTCCAAATACATAGTTTTGGCTTAAATACAATTAAGAGAGCAAAAACCTACAAATCTGTGAATGTAAATTTATTTAATGTGGAATCACTTTATAGAAAAAAATTAAGTCGTCGCGGCGACGCCTGGAAGATGAGAAACACCGAAACTATTTTGATGGTTTGTTAAAGGAAATGGCATTATCAAAACATATTAATTTAATACCTAACAAAAAATTAAAAATTAAAAAATTTCTTAATAATTGACGATTACAAATATATTACTAAGAAGAGGATAAAAACATTTCCTTATAAGGGGCTAAAATACTTCCTCGAGAAGATTGAAATGTTTAACTAAATATGCTTTATATCTTAAATTTTCTTTTGTTTTTGTTTTTTTGAGACATTTTGCGCTATAATTCCTAAATTATCATAAAAATGATTTTCATTTCTTAACCTTTTCTATAATAATAATTGAGATGGCTCAATTCTTTCAATCAGTTACTTAAACTATTATTATTATTATTAACTATTTTGTATAGAAAATATGCATTGCCACCTATGAATGAGTTTATGGAATCTGTATATGTACTGCCATCTATCAGCATCTTTTTAAAAACTGATTTGTTATCTGTAATATCACCTATGAACAACTTGTTGATCAAATAAAGATTATTAAAATAATCAAAGAGAACTCAAGGTTTTTTGAAATTACATTTCAAATTTTACTCCTATTCCTAGAACATTTGTTTGTATTTTATAAATACGTATTTCGACTACAATGTAGTCATAATCAGTTTGAATTAGCTAATCGTAACTATCTCTGGAATATGGATTCAGAGATAGTTACGATTAGCTAACTCATACTGATGTTGACTACATTGTAGTCGAAATACGTATTTATAAAATACAAACAAATGTTCTAGGAATAGGGGAAAAATTTGAAATGTAACTTGTTGATCGTCTGGCGAGTAAACATCGCCGGGCCAACAGTTGTTCTAACACACCGCAATAAATGTTTCTCATGAATACAAATATGATTGTATGCCATTTTTATAAGTATTAGGTAAATATAACTGAGTAACAGTTTGTATAGTGAACAGGTGATGAGAGAACCACTTGAGGGTGTGAACAATATAAATAACATTCGATACATAGACGATACAGTGCTACTTTCCAATTCAAAACAGGATCTACAAAGTATATTAAATAATATTATTAAAGCTAGTGATAAAGCCAGTTTAAAAATAAATTTCAAGAAAATAGTATCAATGATATTTGAGAAAAAAAATGAATTCGTATTGCGATAGGACTCTGGTAAAACAAGTAGACGGCTTAAATATTTAGATGAAACATTAAACACATCAAATAATAAAAGCTCCAATATCAAAACTAAAAATGCTCATGCTAGAATTATGTTCTTCAAATTTAAAATGTTTTTAACAGTCAATAAAATAAACAAAAACATCAGGTTAAGATTTCTTAAGTGTTACTGATGACCGATTGTACTATACTGCTGTTAAACACGTTATATACCACTGACATTAAAGAACTAGGTTAATACATAAACTCAACTTGTTTGAAATGTGGTGCTATCGAAAAATATTGAATATAAAATATTCGAATAATACATCCAACAAAAAGGTTTTACGTTTAAATAAGCACAGCACAGAGCTAGTACAAATAGTTAAAAGGCGAAAAATATTTCGTGCATCTTATGCGTTCTAACAAATACAAAGTTCAGCAGTTGGTATTGATGGGAAAGTTGGAATCCCAAAAACAACGCGGTCCGAGAATTATTTCCTGATTAGACAATATTAAACAATAGGCAAAGTTGAATTTGACGTAGCTGAATTATCAATTGCAGGAGAAACAAATATGCAAAAACGTGGTCTCCAACATCTCCTAAGAGACACTTCATGATCATCAACAGTTGCCCATTAAATTTGCGAATCACATAGCACGTTAGTGCGTTCTATCCAAGTTTAAAAATAGACAACTAGACTACTAAGTTTTACAGGAAGGATTAGAGACGGTTTTAGGCCTCTGTATCTCAGAAACCAAAAAAGCTTCGATGCTGAAATTCAAAATGTAGCGTGAGACCCATCTGACCGTACGTACCAAATTTCAACATTGCGGATTTAATAGATTAAAATATTTAACCCTGAAAGTTATCATGAGTTAACATCATAAACATTATAATATTCTTCAATATTCTAGGGTACTCCAGTTGTCCTAGAAATTTGATTTTTGGTACAAAGATAGGTCTTAGGCTGAATCAACCCCGAAAAGTCTGAAAACTGGATATTTGGGACTAAGATTAAAAATCACGATTCCGATTTAAGATTAAAATCCTAAATATCTTTGTATAGATTTTTTGTTGTTTTTGTATAATATCTAAACTTCATGAATATTTCATATCATGCATCATACAGTGAGCATAAAAAACTTCGCAAAAAGTAATAACCAACCAAAAACAAAATTGCAAGAGGCTGATACCCCAGCAAAAACAAAAATTTTCGTTTTCAAAAGTAGTGAAATCTATGTCAAGTTTTTAAACAAAAGTGAGATAATATAATATAACTGTCAGCCCCGAGACCCGGCCCTACCCGCCCCTAAAACACACACCTGTGATACGAATCCTCAAACAGCGCGTCCACAATGACTTGCATTTATTCTACATTTAAATTTTTTTATGACTTCATGAGGCAGGATACTCATAGTTTATCCACTTGATTGGTATATTTTTATTGCGAAAGTTTCTCCGGTACAGGGTATTTATCTTTTATTTCGCAAGTTGTCTGATTTTATTACACTTAGTATACAAAGAAAAAAACTTGCCAAGTAAAGTATGAAATACCCTGCACCTGAGACACAATAAATATACACCAATTATTTTCTTACTTTTGTTCATTTTTAAATCTGCTATATAGTGGTTAATTATTAACCAAAATAGACTGTATCACCCAATTTTAATGTTATTTTTCCTTGGCTATCGGTTCTTGTAAAAATGTTTCGAAATGTTGTTAATACATTTATAACAATTTTTATCCCAAACATTTTTTCGGAAACCGAAGGAATAAGACACAAATCAATTATAAATATAAAAAAAAACTCTATTTTTGTGGCCATTTGTACAATATTCTTTTAGTGAGGACATACCATATATCCTGTAATTAATAATCTAAAGTTTTGCCTAGGTCCAAGCTCTTGGAATCGATGCGAGAATGGAGCTACACGTTAGCGCTCAACTAAATAGTATTGAGCTTCCTACATTTTATTGAATACTGAACGCAATATAAAATTCAACGTAAACACATTTTTCAATTCTCATTTAAATAAACAAAAAAATAATTTTTTTCTTGTTAAAATCATCGATTCGTTTACTATGCAAAATGCAAAAGCTAATACTTTGCATATGGTAAAAAAAAGCGAAGTACGTATACATTCATTGAATAAAAATTTACACAGTATCTCTATCTATCGATAAAAGTCTACATCGTATAAAAAAAAAAACATATAGATTTAATAATATAAAATGTTCTATCACTGCAGTAAGTGATTGCAATCTAAATACATTCTAACCCAATTTTTAAATCACTCCATATTTGTATGTTATGTATAATACATTATTGTATACAATATATAAAATCGAAGTGAATAATTACAATGGAGAAAAAAAGTATTCGTGAAAATATGTTTTAAAAATAATGTGATTTAAACTTTGCAAAAAGCATATACAGGTACTCAATAATGTTTGACTTTATTTTATTGCCAAGTAACGAGTGACTTTTAATAAAGACTATGACATGCTGCACTTATTATTATGCCCAATTTGTGTTCAAGGAAATTGTTTTCCAATGCATTATAGTTTTAAAATGCGCATTTCATTCTATAATATATACTGAGGAAAGATATAACTGTTATATTTTTTTGTGTACATTTTTGTGAAAAAGTACAGCTCAATTTAAATTAATTAAGAAAAAAATAGGATGATACTCAAACAAATGCCTACAAAATATGATTTTTTTTAAAACTTAAACATATATACATAAACTAGATCACCCGTGTGAATACTTCGCACCGTAAGTTTTAAAATGTAATTTTTTAATGATAACATTAATTTTTAGATATTAACTTATTTTTCGTCATTAAAGGGAAAAATAATCTTCAAAATGGCGTATCAAACATTAATTTCGATACAGTATGAAGGGATATTTTTATACCGACAAAAAAACACTTTTGAATGTTAATAATATATAGAGAAGATTATAAAATGAAAATAATTTTTATGATAATTTAGGAATTATAGTGCAAAATGTCTCAAATAAAAAACAAACAAAAGAAAATATAAGATATAAAACATATTCAGTTCAAAATTTAAATCTTCTTGAGGAAGTATTTCAGCCCCTTATAAGGAAATGTTTTTATCCTCTTCTAAGAAATATATTTGTAATCGTAAATTCCATCTTCAGGTGAGAATAAATAGTTTTTCATTTGCATACTGTTGTGTTGCATAAATTAAATGAATGTTCTAAAATTTTCGTTACTCCATCATCATGATAAAAACATCTATTTGACCATACATTTATCTAGGCAAATTATAGATACGATTGAAGACGACATAACAAACTCCTATAATGGTCTAAGATCCGGCATTAGTGAAAACCTTCCCTCATTTGTTAATTGATTGAAATATTATTGAAAACGCTTATTGCAATATAAACAATTTGGCAATGTAATGTCTGCCAGGGTAGTTCTGCTGCAATTAACATTAATTAATTAATTAAAAATTGATTTTTTTATAATTAAATCCCTCACGTGTTAATTGAATTTTGCTTGTTAAATAACATAGTATACGATACGACAAATCTTGTAATAGCAGGCAGCGCTGCTTATTACTGCTACGGTTACCTGCAGCCAGATGTTCAAACTTAAAGTAAACTTAGGTTACTTCCGTCATATGTTAATTGAAATTTTTTTAGCTAATTTAAAAGTTCAGAATAATTAGAACACATCCATATCTGGCAGCCATCTTAAAATCCATTACAATCAAGTGCAGCCTATATAAGAAAAATTTAAAAAAATAGAAATTATAAAAAAATACCTTGTAGAGAGAGAGAGACTATTGCATTATTCCACGAAACAAACAAGGAAAGTACATGATCATGCGAATGTGAATCATGAATGTGAATTATGTATTCCGTTTATCATGAACTCCACACAATCCACTATTAGTCATAGATAAAATATAGTAGTGGGTACTATTAGTATAAATACACTTAGAAATGGAGTAGGCTTTACAAATGCATGTACTTTCCTTGTTTGTTTCGTGGAATAATGCAATAGTCTCTCTCTCTCTACAAGGTATTTTTTTTATAATTTCTATTTTTTTTAATTTTTCTTATATAGGCTGCACTTGATTGTAATGGATTTTAAGACGGCTGCCAGTTATGGATGTATTCTAATTATTCTGAACTTTTAAATTAGCTAAAAAATTTTTAATTAACATATGAGGGAAGTAACCTAAGTTTACTTTAAGTTTGAACACCTGGCTGCAGGTAACCGTAGCAGTAATAAGCAGCGCTGCCTGCTATTACAAGATTTGTCGTATCGTATACTATGTTATTTAACAAGCAAAATTCAATTAACACGTGAGGGATTTAATTATAAAAAAATCAATTTTTAATTAATTATTTAATGTTAATTGCAGCAGAACTACCCTGGCAGACATTACATTGCCAAATTGTTTATATTGTAATAAGCGTTTTCAATAATATTTCAATCAATTAACAGATGTGGGAAGGTTTTCACTGTCGGATCATAGACCATAATATATACAGCCCTTACTTCTAGACATGTTAGAAGGATGCGGTTTTTTTGCATTCTACGCGTAATAACCTCAAACTAACGGGAAAAATCGAAAAACTTTAATTCTCCAAACGTTCCACCTCCCCAAATGGGAAAAATATCTTTTTAACTTCTATATATACTAAAAGGGTGCGCTTTTTAGTATTCTTTCTAAGACGCGTAGACAAAGCCGTAGAGCGGTCGGGGGTCTTGCAAGCAGATCCAGTCTATATAATACACTGCGATGTAGTATAAGAAGTTTAGGAATCAGAGATGGTATTTGATATCTGTATATTATGTTCCGTCTATCAGAACATTGCAAAGGAGAGTCTCGGTATATTTCGAAAATTCCTATTTTATTATTATTGAAATATATGAAAGCAAACCGTAAATTTTCAAAGCCAACGTTTTCAATAATAATATTCATTCGTATTAGAAAATAATGCTATGCTTAAAAACCATATAGATTGCTACACACATAATATTTTATGTACAAGATGTGTGTTCAAACATTGGACTTTCAATACTAAATATATCTTAGCCCGTTTTTACACATGAAAGTTTTGATGAAAGTTTTCAATCGCAATAAAAATATTGGATATAACTAAAGTTACATTGCTGTTCACAGGATGATATTCACTTGAAATATAAAAATCATATGTTTATTAACAGCTATGGCCTTGTATATACAACTATGGTCTTGTGTATTTTTTCTTTCTTTTTCAACCAGTTCAGTCGCATGATATACTAATCACAAGGAAGTCGGATATAAACATATCGTACACACTATTCTTACATATTATGTTACATATAAGATTTCATGAAAAAAATTGTCAAAATATAATTTTTCTCTATTTCCTCAAACTAAAAACATGCATGAAAAATACTACTGCGCTTGCTCACCAAATCATTCGCATAAATACGTCTAAAGTTACATATGTAAAAAATACGGACTTATATATTATCATGCAACATATTTTGTCCTATATGTTAATGTACATAAAACCTATTTTGACAAAATGAAAACCCGACTTCAAAAATCAAATATTCTATAACAAAAAATGCACTAAAAATTAAAAAAATAATTGCATATTCTTGTGCCAATTTTAGTTCACCTAAGCAAAAATTTTTAAATATATATGTACAATTATTGTTATTTTTGGTGTCGGTGTCAGCATGGAGAAATTCACATAACTTTTGGACACCGCCTCCAAAAATAACAATAATTGTACATATCTATTTAAAGTTTTTTGCTTAGAACTAAAATTGGCACAAGAATATGCAATTATTTTTTGACTTTTTAGTGCATTTTTTGTTTTAGAATATTTGATTCTTGAAGTAGGGTTTCCATTTTTTTTATAGAATATTTGATTTTTGAACTCGGGTTTCCAATTTGTCAAAATAGGTTTTATTTCTCGCTTTTTAGTGACTTTGAAGTTCTATAACTGATTTTATTTGTCTGAATATGGGTAGACCAACTAAACGACCTACTAACTTTTAGTGCATTTCATTATAACACTTTTTTTTTATCCGTTGTTTTTTTTTTTTAATTTTTAGTGCATTTTTTCATAACAGATGTTCAGTTTTTTTTACTTCCATTTTGTTTTTTTTTGTAAAAATTTTTTTTTTTGGGGTCGGTTTTTTATATAAAATTTTTTTTTTAAGTCGGTTTTTGAAAAAATTTTCTTATTTTCCCATTATGAATGAGTATACCCTATCAAAAAAAAAAAAAGCAGAAATCGGTTATCACATATAAAATGAGGATTTTCCTCGATTTCCCGGGGATCCCCTCATCAGAATGCGATTTGCTGCCAATGGGACCAATGGGAAACCAAACCCTTTAAAACAAAAAAAGTCAAAATCGGTTCATAAATGACGAAGTTCTGAGGTGACACACAAAAAAGAACAAAAAAAAAATACACACGAATTGAGAACCATCCTCCTTTTTGAAGTCGGGTTAAAAATTCAAAAAAGTGAACAGAATCAGTTCAGTATAAATTGGCTCGAAAACGTAACGAATTAAATTAACACGCTACCAAAGAAAGACATATATTATTAAATTATGACTCTTAAGGGGATGCAATGTTTCGATTTTTTCTACTTTTTATATCGAAAAGAGAATTTAGGGGTATTAAAGTTAATTTATAATTTATTAACGTTAATTAATTCAGATGAATACTTACTGTATGCAGGGCCGTGCACTGCATGCACAGCACCCAGGCCACCATATTAAACAAATTGCAATCTTGAATGGCTTCGATTCTAACATAATGAATAATTTGGTTCGCAGAACTAAATTTAAAATTTTACGAAACAATTCCACCGTAATAACACAAGAGATTGGCAACGGTGAACAAAATAAATGGTACAAACTAACATACTTCCGCCCTTGCACAAATACACTCACTAGAGAATTAAGGGATCATTACCTAAAAATAGCGCTTGTTAGTAAAAAATAAAATTAAACAGTCACTGGGCAACCTTAAGGATAAAATTAGTGTCAGTTGTCAAAACTGTTTCTACAAATTTATATTGGTCAAAGTCGTCACCAAATCGGAACTCGAATCAAAAAACATTTGGCTCATGTGAAATTGGGAAAAACCGAAAAATCTTGTATAGCTGCGCACGTTATTGAAAACAACCACAAAATTGACAAATCGAATTTAAAACTACTGAAATAGGTACAAAATCCCACATAATTAGATGCATACGAAAGTATCTATAAACACAAATTAAGAAAACATATAATGAATTAAAACCATATTCCAAATTGAATACCTGAATATCAAGGTAAGTTTCGATCAACGCCTTCACCTTATCGATAAAAACAACATGGTATGGTCAGAAAAGGATACTGCCAATAAATGGGTTGGGTTCATCACACACTAAATCCCTTAATTGGACAGTCAACTCAAACAATCCTTCAGGTACTACCTCAGTCAGATCATATAAAAGACAAAACTTTTTTAATATTATTGTGAGACACGCACCAAATTAGCAACGAGCAACATATCTCTGACTCCATATCTCAAAGATAGTTTCGACTAGCTAATTCATACTGATGATGACCACCTTGTAGTCAAAATACGTATTTATAAAATGCAAATAATTGTTCTAGGCATTGGGGCAAAATTTTAAATTTAATTTTTAAAAGAACACACGGAATATTAAATAATATGCTATATCGAATGATTCAGTATCCACATTGTATGTGTGTATCAGCGCCATATACGTTGATACTTCGTAATACTTATGTGAATAACATAATTTTTTTCCTCTATGTACATCGTTTAGTGTGGAATATAAGTTTTCAATTTTCAAACTGTAAAACCAAAGTACAAAGAGATCAAAAAAATAAAATAACTGAAACGTCATAGCATCCAAGAAAAAAGATAAACGTATAAAATTTATAAAACTGTATACGTTTTTTGATATGAATAAAATCGTTGAGTATAAAATGTTTCTTTATTAAAAGTATACATCTTTAAGTGAGAGTTAAGCAATTGTGTAAATATTTCCTGAATTATAAGTATTCAATAGATTTGAAGCTTATTTATTTCGGGTTTTAATATCTAGAATATTGGCGAATAGAATATAAAATATCTGAGGAAAAACCTGATGTTCTATTTATTTATGCTCCGAGATCGACACATTTACCAAATGTCAAGTGGATGAGAAAATATTTTTGCTTAATAATTTATTTATACATTACTCACAAGAACCATCACGTAACATATTTTTTGACGTTATAGTGCAAATTTTACATTTTTTGAACTCTTAGATCTACAAATTCACCTAATTTCTCATGTTTGTGCTGAAAGGTTGCTACGGTATTTTGTTAAACATTACAAGGTTATGTTTATCTTAACAACCATCTTATACCCAAATTTTAGGTGGGGAGGAGACAATCAGAATGTCTCTCCGCATAATCTTTTATCTTGATACCTACACATCTATAATAATAATAATAATAAATTTATTTTATTATTAAAAAGACTACAACAAAAGTATACAAAGTGTCTAAAAGTACAATTAGAAAAGTAAATTATATGGTGCTATTTCAGTAAAATATTGTTTTAATTTTATTTTAAACTGATTTAGTTTAGCCTCTCATTGGATTTCTTTGGGTAATTTTGAGTACAATTTGAAACCCGTATACATCGGAGTTCCTTCAAAGAAACTAGTTTTGTGAGCATAGTTGTAGTTAACTGTTAATCTTGTGTCATAAACTTTATCTGTATTGTTTTTGAAGTATTTATTTTCTTTCATATATACTAACAATTCATATATATAAATACCCCAATAAGTTAGAATCTTGCGTCTTATAAATAGACTCCTGCAAGTACTTGTACTGTTTATCTGAAAGATATTCCTTATAATCCGCTTTTAGTCTATAAATATTCTATTTGAATCATTGCTTCGTCCCCACATTAGAATACCATATTTAATGTGTGAAAATACATTTGCATAGTAAAGAGACAAAAGCTGTTGGTGATCTAAATACTCTAATTTTAAAGCAAATGCTGCTCAGCTTTTTGCATAAGTGCGTTATATGTGGGGTAAATTTTAAATTTTGATCTATAATTATACCTAAAAACCTTGTTTGAGCAACATATATTAGATCTGTAAGATCTAGAGAAGTTAATGTATGATCAGGTTTTAATTTAAAGTTTATGACACAGGTCTTTTCCAGGTTAACTATTAGCTGGTTTTTATTACACCAGATTTTAAACATTTTGATTATCTGTTCTGCTTCCAACTTTGCATCATCGATGTTTTTGCCGCTCACTAGAAAAGTGACATCATCTGCATAAATAATTAGTTTGCCTAGTGGTATGTGTTCTTTTAAATCGTTTCTGTGGCAGTTGAACAAAAGAGGGCCCAACGTACTTCCCACAAAAACTAATGAAACTCATATCAAGCTTTTGATGTCAAAGAATGTTATTAATGTTCAGACATACAACTTAAATGCCAAATAAGTACACGCTAGTTACTTCTGTTGGTATAATATAACATATAATATATACCAATATTTGATATAAATAGACTCTAGTTTACAAAACACAATTTGAACATATAATGGAGCCCGGGGCACAACAGGGTCCAGGGGCGGAATGCAGTTTGACGATTCTCGGTGTCAAACGGGTGCTACTAGCGATCGGCACTACGTAGACCAACATGTGTCTGTTCAACTACGACCTTCATGTTAATATAGTTTTCTTAGCTATGGCAATCTTGAAACCACGACAAGGTATGCATATCTACTTGTTTGCAAAACTACAGTTAGTCCATGCTTAAAGTACGTTTAATTGTCTTTAGTTTGGTGTAGTTAAATGTTTGATTACGTATCTTTTTCGAGTGAACTTACTCTCCTAACTCGAATCGTGTCTCTGGAGTGGAGCGGGTGGGGCGAATAGGGGTACCCTATTCTGCTGCGATGTTTCATAATGTCTTTCAGCAGACACAACTGACAGCAAGCTCCATAGGCCTTCAAGTGTAGAGGCAAATTTTACTACCCCTGGGTGCTTTTAGGTGACAACATAGTTTCTTCATTTCATGCTTCACCTGCGAATAGATGATGAGGCTGTCCTAGAGTATGAATTTTGTGCATAAACTATTTTACTACATTTTCACTAGTTTTATATGTGTTTATAACAACCTGTGCTTACCACCTCGTTCCTCCCAAGCCCAGGGCAAATGACATAATTTTCTATTTAAAAAAAAATTATTTTTCTATTTTTGTGATTATTACATTATAATGTGTTGATAGAAAAATTTGCAGCTCTCTTAATAAACCCTTTTGTACTTTTCAACTTCGCATTTTCAACTTCGTACCCCGTTCTGACACGAGTTCTTTTACACAATATTACGCTAGTTCTATTGACTACTGATGACCATGGAGAGGAGTGTTAAAAGTGATTGTAATTGTAAACTCTATAAGCGCAATTTTCATAATAAATTCGAGCTTATTATAATTATTGATGTAGTTTATTTTTCATGATTTTCAACATTTAAACGTATTTCTATCATCTTGCAAAATATGTACTTGTTGTGTTATATTTGTTTCAATTAATTCAGTTTGATTCAGATTCACATTTGTACAATCGATTCGTACAAATATTTAACAGAAGATATATCCACCTCAACATAATTTTTAAATTTTTTTTCTCCCTCTTATTCAAAGAGTTCAGCAAGTGAAGGGAAAAATATTTTTCCAGAAAAATAAAATTGTGCGTGTCAGCTCCGACGCGTGTGGAGTTTAATCTTATAAGTTATTTAATTTTGAAATATTCAGCTTAGATGCCGCTAACATAATAATATATGTGCTGCCATCTATTATCAGGTACATATATTACTATGTTACAAAAAGTTATTTATTTTGAAATATTCTGAAATATATATTGCTCAACATAAGTTTTAAATTTTTTTTCTTCCTCTTATCCAAAGAGTTCCGCAAGTGAAGGGAACAATATTTTTCCAGAAAAATAAAATTGTGCGTGTCAGCTCCGACGCGTGTGGAGTTTACTCTTATAAGTTATTTAATTTTGAAATATTCTGCTTAGATGCCGCTAACAGAATAATACATGTGCTGCCATCTATTATCAGGTACATATATTACTATGTTACAGAAAGTTATTTATTTTGAAATATTCTGCTTAGCATTAACAACAATTATAATTTTATAGTTATTTTTAGAAGCTAACATATACAATTCAAATTATTATTTAAGTTTTTATAAACAATGTATTTTAATAATTTTTATCATAAAATAAATTAATGATCTACGAAAAAGTAAAATATAATCTAAAATCAATCTGAAAAGATGTTGTAAAACATCATAAACTCAAATTGAATATCATAGTGTATAAAGTATTAGCTTTTTAAAAAAACATAACGTTTTTTGTTGACACAATAATTAACTACCCATCAAATTGTCGTACCGGGGGCTTTAAATGAAATCGATTCTTAAGAAGTAAAATGAAATAAACTCCAAAAACTCCGAAAACATTTTCCAGTATTACTTATATGATGAATTTTAAGTTTTTTTCTAGTACATAGAGGTTACATGAGTGCTCAACATGATATTTTTACTTTATATTTTTTGAAATACTGTTCAATAGACTGACTGTAGATTTGTTTAATGTAATATACATGTTAGCAACAATGTATGTATGGATGTATTATCTGCATGTATAATAATATATTGCTTTACTATAATCTGATAATACTACTATGATTCATATGCTTTGTATGGTTTATTTAAAATTGCGATTACTTCTACGAACAACGAACGAACGATTCTATATATAATAGTACATTTGAATGTTGATGGAAAACTACTCTATATTCGTTGTTCTATCTATCATGGTGGTAATCGTTATAATCATGATATTAAATGTTGATAACATGTTTGTATATACATACGTATAAACATGTATATTTATACTTAAACAATATGAATTATTTACGATTAAAATCTTAATAGTCAATTTTTGTCCATTAAGGTACATTTTGTAAGTTGTGTTTAAAATGGAAACTCATTGCAATAGTAACATTTAATAGTCCACAGAAGAGCACGGTTTTTTTTAATGATTAGTAACAGGCTAAATTTTTGTCAGTAGCTTCCTTTCGATGAGACCCTCAACTTTTCTCTCGGGAAAATTCTCGATGATAGTGACTAACGAAACGCGTAAGAGGGTAACTTGTTTGTTTGACGATAGCAAAAATTTTATCAGTAACAATTAATTTGTAAGTTAAGTTGAGAGATAATGTAATAAAGATTTTTTTGTGTCCTACAAAATGGGTGGTGTGACAGGCAGGTCCCCCACCCCAACATGTTCATATAACGGGGTATGCATAGTTATTAGTAACAAGCTAATTTTTATGCTGTTCTTAATAAGGTATGTATAATTTGATGGCCACCTTGTCCTACAAATTCAGTGGTTCAATTTCTCAGCCCTACGCTCTGAAGATGTAAAATTTTCATTTATAAATTAGAAAAATGTTTTCTTATTTCACTGACCCACAACATTTATATATATATTGTAGGTCTCATTTCTTCAACCTTTAGTTCATAAAAGAATACAATATTGTTTTTATCGTGAATATACTCAATCACGCCAAGTAACGGTTATTTAAGTAGCGCCAAGTAATAACTATGTATACCCCGTTATTTTAACATGTTGGGGTGGGGGACCTGTCTGTCACACCATCCATTTTGTAGGACACTAGTTTTTTGAAGTCATTATCACATTATCTCTCAATTTAACTAACAAATTAACTGTTACTAATAAAATTTTTGCTTTCGTCAAACAAACAGGCTATTCTCTTACGCGCATCGTTAGTCACTATCATCGAGAATTTTCGCGAGATAAAAGTTTGTCGTCTCGTCGAAAGGAAGCTACTGACAAAAATTTAGCCTGTTAGTAATCATTTTAGAAAAAACCGTCGAATACTGTGGACTATAATGTTTTATTGAGCTGTGAATTGAAACTGTTAAAATGTTTTAAAAAATTATGGGATTTATAAAATATTATGGACATGCGTTAATATAACGATTGGTTGCAGTGTGGGACGTTTCAAATAAAACGATATAATTTTGAGAGATAAAAGTTTGGGGTCTCGTCGAAAGGAAGCTACTGACAAAAATTTAGCCTGTTACTAATCATTAAAAAAAAACCGTCCAATACTGTGAACTACAATGCTTTATTGAGCTGTGAATTGAAACTGTTCAAATGTTTTAAAAAATTATGGGATTTATAAAATATTATGGACATGCGTTATGCATATATCGATTGGTTGCAGTGTGGGACGTTTCGATATAATTTTGAGATATACGGTAGTTTCTATTGCTTGTACAGATTATTCAATCATGTTTTTCAGTTCTTTCAAGAATAGATTAACTAAACTGCTAAATAAAAATAAATTTGATATTTACTCAACGTCAGTCAGGTAAACACAAACACCGTGTTTGGTTATAACGACCAAGTCTAATAAACAAGGATCATCTTCGACGACAAAAATCACAAAAGTAGCTCGTCGAGAATAATTCTTGTGCAAATTAAGATCTCTCATATCCCCAGTTTTCAGAGGCATGATGAAATTCTTAATATATATTAGATTTTCGTCACAAAAAAATATAATAGTAATCCTTATTATTACTTCATCTATTTTTTTCATTATTAGAGCGAAAACCTTCATAAAAAATTTATTGCTTTAAAAATTATTTACTTCTTTACCCATTCCTGTAGTTTCACATTCCACCTTATTCAATTTTCAATCTATAAATTTAATAAGACCTATATGTAGCTATGAACACACGTGGTAACTACTCTAAGTCTAAGGTAGTTCAGGGTTACCCCGTAAGTCAAAAAGAAATAATGAAATATAAAATTTGAGGTTATATTTGTTGACTGTCACTTATAACAGATTATTTGAATAGTAACTGTTTAGTCTTGTAAATGTCATATGGAAACATTTTATCCAAAACAATCCTATACTGTCACTGGATTTGGGAATAATTCGTGTTCTTATTTAACTCCCTATACGCCAGTTAAATAGTTTTAGATCTATAAAAACTACTAAGTATTCGATTATTACCATTGAAAACAGTATACACAAGTGTCCAGTCAAAATAGACAAAAATAGACCAAATAAAAATTAAAACTTCGGGAAAACTCTTGATTCGGAGCTTAAAACCGTCATTAAAAATTAAATTTCAGAAGTCAACATTCATCCCATTTGGATTAATTATTATAAATGTAAAGAATTTGATGTTGAATATCCTTGTTCTCGTATTCTTAGGATTTTATAAATTTGAAAGAATGCAGGAGTCGAGAACAGTTTATCGTTTCCAATACACTGTCAGCAATTATTGAGTTGCATTTTTTGCAAGGCAAAAAATATATAGAGGGGATGGGAGAAGGGTCGTGGATAAAGAAAGAAGAAAACCACAAAATATAAAATATCTCTCTTAATATTAAAACAATCGAAAAATGCCTAAGAAAAAAAGTTGAAGAAAATCAAATTTGCTACAATTCATCACCTTTCATCATTTTTGCACAAACTCTAAATTTTCAATTTTAACCGTAAATATTTCTGTAAATATTAGTTTAACGGAAAAAATGATAAGAAACAAAATTACAGTAAAACTTAATACCTACAACTTTATTTCTTATAAATTTTTCGATTCTTCAATTATTAAGGGAGATATGTAAAATTTTGTGTTTCCCCCTCCCTTTACACCCTCCTTTCCCCTTGTCCGTTTTTACCTATTAACGAACTTGACCTTTTGAATACCAAAAGCGCCTCAAATACCAAATTTCATTCCGATAAAACGAAAACTGTGATCGATAGAGTGATTACAGACACATATATATATATATATATATATATATATATATATATATATATATATATATATATATATATGTATATATATATATATATATACGTATATATATATATATATATATATATATGTCCATAGATATATATATATATATATATATATATATATATATACATTTTACAGATTGTGATTTTGGACATCTACTAGGTAGGATCGATGGACCTTTAAAGAAATTTTTGCGAAATTTTGACTTCGGTACGGGACTAATAGCTCTATTTCCTTTCAGGAAATTCGCTAAAAACTATGGATCGGTAAGTTTTTTGGGCTATAGAGGCTTTAGCAACCGTAGATATAGTTTGTGGGGTTAAGATTGTACATCCTAAAATATTTTGAACACAATGCAACTGTGACATGAAGAAGTGTGCTATAATTGAATTTTCACAGTTCAAAAGTATCCATTTCCCAAATTGTTTTTTCCTAGTGTAGTTTTTTTCTAATCGACATGAGGTACGTTATTTAAGGAAGGTAGTAATTTATGATGGCGTAATATTTGTCGAGATGTTTGTACATAAGTGCCACGGATGTGAGAATGTATAGATTTTCGATACAGGTGTGACGTAATTTTTGGACTGCC
The DNA here is from genome assembly GCA_963920215.1 of Nineta flava. Classification (NCBI taxonomy): domain Eukaryota; kingdom Metazoa; phylum Arthropoda; class Insecta; order Neuroptera; family Chrysopidae; genus Nineta; species Nineta flava. The sequence continues at coordinate 13,038,473 of OY986045.1, read as the reverse complement.
CCAAAGACAAATGTTGAATAAATCTTGAACATCAGTAATTTATTTTTTATCTTCTTTTGATGTGAAACATTTATTGCGCTGCGTTAGACCGTTTGTTACCTGATCAACAAGTTGTTCAAAACAGGTTCATACAGGTTCAAAAACTTATTTATTCATAGGTGGCATTGCATATTTTCTAAGAAAAATCTATATAATAAAAATTAAATGCTGTCCGTTGGTAACCGCATCACTTGAGAACGGCTGAACCGATTTGGATAATTTTTTTTAATGTTCGTAATACACCGAATAAGGTTTTAAGGGAAAGAAAAATAGAAAAAGTTGCCCGGAAAATCGGAAAATTCGGGAAAATTAAGTGCTTTTATATATTTATATACTTTTTTGGGACATTTGTATGATATTTTATGTAAACTTCTTTAAAATTAAGAACTTTCAAAGTAGATTATTGTCCCTTACACATCCACGCCCTCCAGGGGATATAAAAATATCTAACTTTAAAATCGTAAGCGATAGAAACAAAATTAAAAGACAAACAATGTCCCTTCGTTAAAAATTAATAACTTGCAAAGTCGATCATTGTACCCTACACACCCAATCCCACCAAGTAGTGTGAAAATATCTAACTATAAAACCTTAAGAGATAAAAAAATTGAAAGTCAAAAATGTTTCTTTTTGAAAAATAAAGAAGGCCCACACCAAGGGGTGCGGGTAGTTAAAGTGAATTTTAGAAATACCCTTGCTTTTACGCGAGCAAAATTGCGGTCAACTAGTAGTTAATAAAGAGGCTATCTCTCGATGCACTGGGACTAAACAGGATGCAACTGCAGAGGGTTACTGGATTCATTATTGGGTGTTATCCCCTGCGGAAGCATCTACATACGATGGGACTCCATATCGAGTCCATTATGTGCAGATTGTGTGGCGGGGAGGAAGAAACATCCAGCCACATTATATTTGATTGCGAACCTCTACCTTACAGCAGATACAGGATATTCGGTGTATCTCACCCCGAATATATGAACCTTCAAGAAGACCTGATAAGCAAGCTCCTGGCTATTGCCAACGTATGAGAGAAGAAAATCTCGTTGCACTGAAGTAGAAGGGGGAGCACAATGGGCCATAAGGTCGAAGTGCAATATTATTTTTTAGACCCCAAGATGTATCTATCTATATATCTATCTATCTTACTTAATTTTCTTTTCTATGAAATTATTTTAAAAAACATTTCGATCAAAGATATAATTGATACCATGTAAACACAGTTTTCTCTACTGTACATATTGAGAACACTTATTCTACAACATAGTAAAGACTTGACTTTGACTTGATCACTTTTTAAATATTTACCAGATACGTGTCGTATTGTAGTAGTCAGCTGCATTATGATGTGTATTCTCTGTTCAAATATAACTATTACATTTCTTTTTAATATAACAATACCACTATGTATATAGTAAGTATATTTTTCACTTAATCGTATTATTTGAAACATAGAAAATGGGATATTTTTTTCAATACACGTTACATACACACTCCATATTCATATTCGCTGGTGTTTATATAACTTCGTGTTTCATATATTTTATCTAACAACAAGTTATCTAATGCATACAAATTGCTTATGTACTATAGGCCACAGAAGAAGCGCCCAATTTTCAAAAATTTTTAGTTGAATTGTTCATTCCGTGTTCATTCGATTTTTTCGGAAAATTTTTTCAAATAAAAGTAGGTAGTATATTTATAACGAAAAACTTGTATCTAAAGAATTTATTCGTAAACCGAATGAATATGACGAAAATTAATTATACAATTTTTAGAAAAATAAGCGCTACTTTTGTAGAAATATGAACCAATTCTTTTATGTATGAATTTTATAATAAACAAATAATGAAATAGTCAATGATATCTGTATTATTGCAATACATAGGTACCTGAGAGCGGCCAAGTAGCCAAGTAGCCGAGCGATCTAAGGCGTCATGTCTGCGCAGTATGCAGTACTTGGAAACTGGGAGGTTATAGGTTCGAATCCCGACATCGGCAGTTTGTCAATTATGAAAATAACAAAAAATAAATAAAAGGGGCGGTTGATTGACTAAACTGTTGGCGTATGGACAAGAACGAAGTAACCGGCTATGCTTGAGAAGGTTTTCTGCAGTTTCCTTCACGAACTCCAGATGAATATCGGCATAGTTCCTATCATAGTCGGCTGTAGCCGCACATCCTACCGATTCCTAGTCTACTCACAAATTTCTTCCACTTCACTCACATCCTCACATCCTAAGGCATCACAATGGACCTTATGGTCGAAGTGTAGCCCGTCCAGGACAGCCTTTACAATCTACCTCTACCTGAGAGCGGAATAATTTTTTACCTTTTTTAGGAAAACCTTAAAAGATTGGTAGTCTGTGCTTGAAACATTGGAATGTGAGCAATAAATACAATATAAGATTATTAAATAACATTTTTTGACATCATATACTTGATATGAAAAATCATACACATCTAGGGTGGGGATCGAACTCACGACCTCTGGAATTCTAGACCAATGCTCTACCAATTGAGCTACATTAGATGTTATGGTAGTGCTATGCATATGATCTTTCACTATCATTTTTGATGCCATTATAATGTTATCGATGTTTAGACATATTACTTAAATGTCAAAGTAGGTAAACGCTAGTCGCTTCCCTTGGTATAATATAACCGAAAGGCAACCATACTAACAATGGAAATAAATAGACGCTAGTTTTCAAAAAATAATTTAAAAAAGATTATTAAATGATAATTAGTGAGAACTCTAGGTTTCTGAAATAAAATTTCAAATTCACCCTAATACCTAGATCAGTATTTGTATTATAAATACGTATTTCGACTACAAAAACTGCCTCTAGCACCTGGCGAATTTGAAATTTTAAAAAATGCAATACTTCACTCTTATTAAAATTACTTCTTATATTGTCTCAGGATATGTTATTCGTTGCTAATTCGGTGACAGTAACATATCCTGAGACATAATAAGAGTCATTTTAATAAGAGTGATGTTAACAAGAGTAAATTGAACGAAAGTAATTTTAACAAGAGTAATTTCAATAAAATTTACTATATTTTAATTTATTTTGTTTAATTTTTAATTAACTGATTTTTTTGTCTATTGATTTCGATTTTCTATCTATTTCTAATTGTCAAAGAGTAAATTACGACTAGCTAATTCATACTGATGATGACTACTTGCTACATTATATTATCGAATGATAATTAGGGAGAACTCTTGGTTTTTGAAATAAAATTTCATATTCGCCCCCTTTACCTAGATCAGTTTTTTGTATTATAAATACGTATTTCGACAAGAATGTAGTTATCATCGGTATAAGTTAGCTAGTCGTACTTTTCTATTTGACAATTAGAAATAGATATGAAGTCGAGATCAATAGACAAAAATAAAAATAAATAGAAAATTATCTAAATTAAAATATACTAGATTTAAAATATAATAAATTTTAAATTATATTGAAATTACTCTTGATAAAATTTCCTTCATTCACATTTATTCCTGTTAATTTTCTCTTATTCTAGCCATTAGGCACATATCATCGGCATAAGCACATGTCTGTTTTGTTTTATGTGTTATGTTCCATGATATGTCGAATTTGTGCATTACAAACTATAGTGCTAGATTAAACAGAGTCGCTGATAATGCATCCCCTTGTTTCACTCCAGTTATTATTGGAACACTTTCACTGACATTTGGACCGACAATCACTTTCGCTTGTTAAAAAAGTAACAGTTACTAATTTGATTAGTAACTCTAGGCATATATCATGTTTGTCTACGTGCGCGAAATTATTGGCGATTGAATAATATCGTGTTTTTCTGATTTTAACATCAATAATCCAAGAACCATCCAAGAGCTTAAGGTCAATTTCCGAGAAGAAGTGGGACCTGAAATTCTAAGACAAGTTATGGAAAAAGGTCGAAGTAAACAGTAGGCACCAACAATGGATAATTTAAATTTTAATAAATGCCAACATTAAATAAAATCAGAAAGAAAAAAGTTATTTCTTTAATAAATCATAACGTTACTTATGCGCCACCCTGTGTTCAATCGAGTTTGAAACGATTAAGTTCTGAACTAAATAACTCGCACATTTGTATACCCGGTATGTAATATATACCAGGGTAAAATACTTTTAGTTCCGTATTTGTAATGGTTGAAAATATTGATCACAGAAAAACCACTTTGGTTTTCATAAAATTACCTAATTAGTCCATTTCCGCAAATGTATCTGTCCGTCCGTCCGTTAACAAGATCACTCAAAAATGAAAAGAGATAAGGAGCTGAAATTTTGTATTTGTGTTCCATAGCTAAAAAGTAAAGTCCAGTTCGTAAATGGGTCAAATCGGACCATGCTTGGGAAAAATGGGCAAAACTGCTCATCTTTGAAGCCGCAAGAGATAGAACAAAAATTGAAAGACAAAAAATGTCACTTTTTTAAATAAACTACTTTATCCTTAAATTCAGTATATACCGGGTATTTAAGCAATTAAATCAGTTAGTTGTTATTTTCACTTGTTATTATATGTTTTACTATACCAGTGTCAAAATTAAAAATATTAGCAATTATATATTAGCAGTTTTTTAACAATCCAAAAATATTTTTGACGGATAACGGACAAAAAAAAATGCAAACCAGTAAGTTTGAACCACTAGAAAATTGTTAACCACTAGAGATTAAAAGTAGAAATGTTTGACATGTGTATTTTAAGAATGGACGAAATAAACAAAGATGATTGCAACTGAATGTTATTCAAATCAAAATATTTGTATATGTAAGATAGTCGACCTTCACTTTTTTAAATTCCCTTGAGTTATGTTTTCAAATTTTACCATTCAGTAGTTTGGAAAATAAAATGTATGGTTTTTTTTTTCTGAAATAATAAAAATGAAATTTATTTTAGATTCAACATGTATCAATGGTAGAATAAGACGAACTAAATTTGTGAAAAACAATGCGAACATTATTGGTCATAGAATAGGTTTGTAGGAAACCTGTTTATGAAGATAATTTTGTCCTAGAGATTTGCAAATTTGTCTCAGGATACCTTACAAAGGTGGTCTTCATTGTGTATTAAAGTGATACGCTTTATATATAGCGTGGCGCATCAGTAACGTTATGATTTAATTAGTAAATAAATTTTTTGTTTACGTATTTTTTTTCTTTTTATTTCAGAATTAACTTTGAAAAACTAGGGAAATTTATGATGGAAAGACTCGTATAGTTTTATTAAAATAATTTTTGATCAGCTCATGATTCTGTATATTTTATTTCATTTATACGAAACATTAAATATATCGTCATTCCTGTAGGATACATCTTGTTAAAAAATATATCGTTCTTCTATCTGAGGTAGGGCGATATTGTTCAGAGGATGATAGAAAACCTTTTGTGGTCTCTCGTCTGGCACTTGCCAAGGAATGCTCTCAGCTTATAAGTACCACGTCCCGATTATTTTAGGAAGTACAGGATCTGGATTGGGTGTAAAGATGGTAGCTCCGATGTACGTATTTGGTAGTCTCTCTGGCATTTTAATCCCATGTGTATGACGGCGTCTCAATCTATTAGAAGGTGATCCGGAAGGTTTTCGGAGCTTTTCGGAGTATTTTTGTTCAGGTCAATACAGGTTTTGTATCTTTAACGGTTATTAAATTACTAAGAAGGTTATTGGTCCGCCCGAACCTCGAAAGGTTTTTCCAGAATGTAGTTCTTTTAGTATCATTCTCCTTTTTGATCACCTCTCGATATAAGTTATCAGCAGGTTCACAGCAATCCTGTAAGGGTTGTTGATGTCCGCACAAAGAATACAGGATATTGAAAAATATCTCATAAATCTCGTTAAGATGAAATGACAGAGAAAAAAGCGATACTCAAAACCATTGTACATATTATAATCAATACTTATAATCAAAATAATACTAAAGTTGAATAATAGTTACCAAAAACCCTATTTTATCTGTCTGCTGGTTCCCGAACGCTGGTTTCTGGCCCTATCGCGAGTTTGGCAAGTGCCAGACGAGAGACCACAACAGGTTTTCTATCATCCTCTGTATAATGTCGCCTTGCCTCAGCGAGGAGAACGATATATTTTTTAACAAGATGTATTCTACAGGAATAGACCGGATATTTAATGTTTCATATAAATGAAATAAAATATACAGACCCCTGAGTGGGCTGATCAAAAATTATTTTAATAAAACTATACGCTATAGATATATCATGGGGTCTTAAATTATTGCACTTCGACATTATGACATTATGGTGCATTGTGCTCCCACTTCTACCTTATTCCGACGAGATTCGCTTCTCCAATATGTTGGCAATAACCAGGAGCTTGCTTATGAGGTCTTCCTGAAGGTTTATATGTTCGGGGTGAGATGCACCGAATATCCTTTATCTGCTGTCACCTAGAGGTTTGCCATCAAAGGCAATGTGGCTAGATGTTTCTTGGCCCGTTTAAAAAATGTTTATCTCATAACTACAAACATTTGAAACATTTTTCATACATTGGCAAGTAATCAATATAAACAATTAATTTATTTAATTAACCATATAAATTGTTCTGACCAGAACTTAATATAATTCGTGCACTAAACATAGATATTAACATCATTCCTGCACTTAAATAAATGAAAATTCGTAACGCAGGAGCTGCGTAAACTTAGCGAATTTCCTTAGAATACATAAATCACTTTATAGCGGTCATAATTTTAGTGTGATCAAAATGAAATATAATATATGATATGACTTTAGTATTTGCAACAATTAAATTTATTAATAGCCAAAATAGAACGATGTTTAACGATTATAGTTTATAGTTACTATGGAAACGACAAAAAAATTTTTTACAATAAAATATATTTCGTGTATTCGTGTCAAACAAACACAAAATATTAAATATCTCTCTTAATATTAGAATAATCGAAAAATTTGAAAGGAGTAAAGTTGTAGAAAATCAAGTATACTACAATTCATTACCTGATCATTTTTCTCAAACTCTAATGTGAACAGAGATATTTAGAATTTTAACTTTCAATCTTTAATTGTAAATATTTCTGTAAATATAAGTGCAACAGAAAAATGATAAGAAACAAAATTACAGTAAAACTTAGTACCTACAACTTAACTCCTGGTAAATTTTTCGATTTTTCAAATATTAAGGGAGATAGTCAAATTTTGTGTTTTCCCCTCCCTCTAAACCCCCTTTCCCCTCGTCCGATTTTACCCATTAACGAACTTGATACCAAAAGAATACCAAAAGCGACTCAAATATCAAATTTCATTCCAATCGGAATAAAACTGTGACCGCTACGGAGTCCACAGACATTTTGTAGTACATATGTATATATGTATATATATATATATATATATATATATATATATATATATATATATACATATATATATATATATATATATATATATATATATATATTTATATATATATATATATTTATTTATTTATATATATATATATATATATATATATATATACATATAAGCATATATACAAATTTTAGCGATAGTAATTTTTAACATCTAATAGGTAGGATCGATGGACATTTGAAGAAATTTTTACGAAATTCCAACATTGGTGCAAAAACAGTAGATCCATTTCCTTGGAGGAAATTCGCTAAAAAAGTTGAATATTTTCTTATTATGCTTGTAATTTTAGCAAACAAACTGTTTGTTACAAAACTGTAGAATTTTTTCAATAACATGTGAAACAGAAATATAAAAATATATAATTTTGTTTAAAATTGAGAAAATGCGGGCTGGGACACAGTATAATAAAACAATAGACAAAAATTGAAAAAATGTTATTATTTTGAAAAGAATATTCATATATTTTGTACGGTATTTCTTAAACCATAAATTTACAATCCAACACAACGTAAACACACAACAATTGTTTCATATAAAAAATTTAAATAATATTTATCTTTATGATGTGAAAATATATAAAAGGAAACGCACGAAAAACAGAAAAATAGAAGAAGAAAAAAAGAAGAAAATTGCTACTTGAAATATTTATATTATTTGAAAATTGTCAACATGTATAATAAATACAGTTAACAGGCAGGCAGCACCAGTTTTTCATGAGCACAACAAAGGCATTATTCATACATATTTCTTCTTTTTTTTTTTGTACTTTTCATTGAAAATGATTTTTTTTTTATAATAGAATAATGGTTTCGGTTTTTTTATGTTATCTTTTCAACACAAATCAATATTACCATTATCGTAATATTTAACGACCAGGCCACTATATTTCTTAGATAAATAGCATGGGATTTGAAAGGAAGGCAGACCTAATTTTCCATGTGAATCAATTTAATGCGGCGAGTTAAACCGTTTACTACCGTTTGTTACTTGGCAACGGCCGGGCGAAATTTTCTCGCCACGCGATCAACAAGTTGTTCATAAGTGATATAACATATAACAAATTTGTTTTAAAAAGATTATCATAGATGGCAGTACAAATACAGGTTCAAAACTCACTCATAGGTGGCAATACGTACAACAAACCAGGTTTAAAAATACGATACGCATTGAATGTCTGAATGAAATTTATTGGTTAAAAAAAAATGTTTTTAGTAAGATGGAGATTTGTTATAGCATAAAGATATATATTTACAGTACATAAAATACTTCTCTTCGTGTATGTACACATAAAAAAAAGGAAACATAACAATTGGGACAGGTTAAATAAAGTTAACTTTGAGAAAGTCGTATCTATCCACTCACCCTTATATTAACAGAAACTTAGTTACAGAGTATTTAAAAAAAATGCGTCATAAGCCGGTTTTTTAACTGTAAAAGGTCTTTTCTAAAAGATTCTACATATTTTTATACCCAGTATATGCAATATATACCAAGGTATATTATTATACTCGGTATATACAATATATACCAGGGTATCTTAAGTTCGACTTTGTAACGGCTGCTTGTCTGTCAACACGATAACTCAAGAACGAAAAACAATAATGATTATGATTATGATTCCTTCTTTGATTATGCTATATTTTTTTATTATGTCATATTAACATATTTATTTCCTTTAATAAACCATCCTTTCTTGCATATTTTCTGTACAAAATAGTTTCGATATTTCACATCTATATTTCACATAAATACGTATCTGGTTGATCATTTTCGAAATTTGCATATCCCAGTAAACAAAACATAACACATACACCCTGAAATGCTGAAATATGCACCATAGTTTCATTTTTATACGAAATAATTTATACTCCCAGCAAAATATTACCGATTAAACTGAAATTTTGCACGAGGGTTTATAAGTAAGCAATTAATTTTTACTAAAAAATAAAAAAATAATTGCATATTCTTGTGCCAATTTTAGTTCACCAAAGCAAAAATTTTTAAATATATATGTACAATTATTGTTATTTTTGGAGGCAGTGTTAGCATAGAGAAATTCACATAACTTTTGGACACCGCCTCCAAAAATAACAATAATTATACATATATATTTAAAAGTTTTGCTTTGGTGAACTAAAATTGGCACAAGAATATGCAATTATTTTTTTACTTTTTAGTGCATCTTGATGATTTTAGAAGTCGGGTTTCCATTTTGTCAAAATAGGTTTTATTTCTCGCTTTTTAGTGACTTTGAAGTTCTATAACTGATTTTATTTGTCTAAATATGGGTAGACCAACTAAACGACCAACTAACCAACACTTTTTTTTTTATCCGTTTTTTTTTTTTTTAATTTTTAGTGAATTTTTTTATAACAGATTTTCAGTTTTTTTACAAGCATTTTGTTTTTTTTTTGTAAAAATTTTCTTTTTTGTGGTCGGTTTTTTTTTTTTGTAAAAAATTTTTTTGAAGTCGGTTTTTAAAAAAATTTTCTTATTTTCCCATTATGAATGAGTATACCCTTATAAAATGAGGATTTTCCTCGATTTCCCGGGGATCCCCTCATCAGAATGCGATTTGGTGACAATGGGACCAATGGGAAACCAAACCCTTTAAAACAAAAACCAAAATTCAATATCGGTTCATTAATGAGTTCTGAGGAGACAAACATAAAAAAAAAAAAAATACAGACGAATTGAGAATCATCCTCCTTTTTGAAGTCGGGTTAATAATTTTAACAAGAGTAATTTCAATAAAATTTATTATATTTTAATTTATATTGATTTATTTATTTTTATTTTTGTCTATTGATTTCGATTTTCTATCTATTTCTAATTGTCAAAGAGTAAATTACGACTAGCTAATTTATACTGATGATGACTACTTTGTAGTCGAAATACGTATTAATAATACCAAAACTGATCTAAGTATTGGGGCGAATTTGATATTTTATTGGGGATTCTAATAAAATCTAAAATAAAGGGAACCAATTAATTAATTATGATCTAACAGCTCGTACGTTGACTAGGTGGGAATTCTCAGTTCAGATATGTTTCATACTGTTTCACTATAGTTAATATTACTTTACTGAAATTATTTGTTCTAATACGTAATAATAAAAAATTTCAGTGAAGATACGCTTATGAAAAACTATAATAGTGTTGAATATTTCAGATCTACGGACAAACAATACATTTACGGTGAAATATAACTTAAGCACGCAAAAGTAGCATATAAAAATAACTATAACATATATACTAGGGTATTTTTATCACGTATCAAAATAACCTCTCGTTTAGATACTTTAGGATGAGAAACATAAGCATATTAAAAACTTGCCCGTGAAATTGTGTAGTTATTTTTACAAAAATTTATGGTGTCTCTTTATTTTGATACGTGTAAAGTTGTATCTACTTGAACTATAGTTTATGTTTGTAACATGCAACAAAGTGGAAAAGAAGGTTTTAAAGATTACTTGTATGTGTTAATCAAATGTAGGAAAATTTGAATATTGTAGATACTATATATGCAATTTTTGGAATCGAAAATTTTTATTCAGCGTTCTTACTCCGAATAATATATATTACTTGCAAAGTAAATAAAAAAATCTCTCAATAGTATTGTTACATTTTATATATTATACTTCCCAGTATAGGGAAGGCAACAATAATTTCGCTATATTTCCACGTTCTGAGGTCATAAGAGTCACTTCACACCATTTTTGTAATGTTACTATAATCTGAAATGAATTGCATGAAATTCAGTCAAGGGGAAAATGCCTTAGAGGTAGAAGGAATCTAAAGTTGTAAACTCATATATGACTTCATCTCGGTTTTTGACAAAGTTGGAAAAAGTCGTCGATCTCTGATTGTAATTTTCGACCATACCATCTGAGCGAATTACTATTTGTAGCAAAATTTAAAGCTTTTTAATTTATTATATAATAATTTATAATAAACTTTTAATTGACTCAAATTTTTTCAAATGTCCATCGATCCTACCTAGTAGATGTCGAAAATCACCATCTTTAAAATATAATATATAAATATATATATATATATATATATATATATATATATATATATATATATATATATATATATATATATATATATATTTCTGGTACGGGACAATAAATAAATAAATGAACATTAGAGCGATGTCACAATAGTGTTTGTATAAATACTATATTTTATTTGCACCCAATTGAAGTCAATATCAACAAACGTCATTTTCTTACAAGGCCAATATCCTACAAAATAGTATAAAAGCAAACGTGCTATCATGAATCATTAACTAATTAGTTTTGACCTGTGTTCGCTAATTACGTTCCACGTTATGCAAGTGTAATAATCGCGATATTTTTAAGTTACATAATTATTGTAATAAAACTTGTTTTAGTATCTTCATATTAAAACTGTGAATTTGAAAGTAAAAATAAAGATTGTTTTTTTAACACTCGAAACGACTGGAATTGTAACATAGTATATAAGTATATATATATATGTATATATATATATATATATATATATATATATATATATATATATATATATATATATATATATATATATATTTATATATATAAATGATTTGAGTGATATGAGCGATTACAGGCTTTAGTGGTCACAGTTTTATTCCGATTGGAATGAAATTTGGTATTTGATTGGTATTTCACAAATCAGTTATAAAATTTTGGAAAATGAGCGCTACTTTTGTGTCCAATTTAGTCATTATATCATAAATGTTATATCACTTTATTATCTTATACAATATATTGCCAAAGCTGTAATAAGTCAATTTATTATATTACCTTCTGTACTTTTTGCTTTGACTGTTACGAGTGAACTACCTTAAAAACTCATTCATTATTATTTATTTATTAAATTATCTCATCATTAAGATTTGAATAATCTTTGACAAAGATGATGAATATATAATATGGAAATATAATATTTGAAGTTTTGGTAGTCATTATTTAAAATTAAAGCATTTATTTTATGTATAATAATACAAAATATAAATATATAAATAATTTACAAAAATAAATGGATTGTTATTTATTAATTAAATGCTCAGATATAATTTAATAAGAATATTTTATGTAAATTTAGCAGAAAAATATGGTTAAAAATACTATTTATGCACAGTAATCATAAACTAAGATTATGTTGAGGTATTCATTTAACCTTATTAAGATAAATAAATTCGTCACGTAGAAGCTACCTAGTTTAAACGAAGTTTCTCAGTGAAAGAAATCATATTGAACATCAAACTATGGTAGTTAACTCGTAAAACCACTTTTTTTAAGAATTTGATAAAATTGAAATAATCTTTTTCAAGGCAACCTATAAAATTATCTGCTTTAGTATTTGAACTATAGCCGCACAAGAAGTTTACACAAAGTTTAATAGTATACGTAAACGGTTCGGGCATACTCCCTTTTTTTATAAAACTGGAAACATTTGTTTATACATTTCTTTGAAAGACCAATATCTTACAAAATTGGAAATAACATTTACTAATAATAAAACAATGGTAATAAATATATGCTTGTTTACAAAAAACAATTTTAAAAATATGTTAATAGTAAATAAACAAAATTAATAATACAATGGCATCAGAAATGATAGCGAAAGATCATATGCATAGCACTACCATAACATATAAGGTAGCTCAGTTGGTAGAGCATTGGTTTAGAATGCCAGAGGTGGTGGGTTCGATCATCATCTCTAGATGTGTATGATTTTTCGTATCAAGCATTCGATGTTAAAAAATGGTATCAATGTTCAGACATATTAGTTAAATGTTAAAGTAAGTAAACGCTAGTCGCTTTCGTTGGTATAATATAACCGAAAGGCAACCATACTAACAATGTAAATAAATAGACGCTAGTTTACAAAAAACAATTTTAAAAAATTCGTTGCGCAGGAGCTGCGTCAATTTAGCGAATTTCCTTAGAATACATAAATCACTCTCTAGCGGTCACATTTTTGTGTATTTGCAAAAATTAAATTTATTAATAGCCCAAAAAAAACGGTATAACGATTATCGTTTATAGTTACTATGGAAACGACAATCAAAATTTTTAACAATAAAATATATTTTATGTATTCATGTCAAACACAAAATATTAAATATCTCTCTTAATATTAGAATAATCGAAAAATATATAAGGAGTAAAGTTATAGAAAATCAAGTTTGTTACAATTCATTACTTGATAATTTTCTCAAACTCTAATGTGAACTCTGATGTGAGATATTTAGAATTTTAACTTTCAATCTTTAATTGTAAATATTTCTGTAAATATTAGTGTAACAGAAAACTAATAAGAAACAAAATTACAGTAAAACTTAATACCTACAACTCAACTCCTGAAAAACTTTTCGATTTTTCAAATATTAAGGGAGATAATCAAATTTTGTGTTTCCTCCTCCGTCTAAACCCCCTTTCCCCTCTTCCGATTTTTCCCATTAACGAACATGACCTTTAGAATACCCAAAGCAACCCACATATCAATTTTCATTTAAATCGGAATAAAACTGTGACCGCGAGTCCATAGACATTTTAAAAAAGTACATATGTATATATATATGTATACATATATATACCTATATACAAATTTTAGCGATAGTGATTTTTAACATCTAATAGGTGGGATCGATGGACAGTTGAAGAAATTTATACGAAATTCCAACAATGGTGCAAAAACAATAGCTGTATTTCCTTTGGAGGAAATTCGCTAAAAAACATATATTGCAGATTTCTTAAATATCTATTGATATTTAATGAAAATAATTTGCAACTGCGACCCTATAAATATTGAATGATCACTGTTAAAACAAATCTTGCATAGTACAATATATAGAAAATTGTATCATAAATGTTAAAGCACTATATACGTTTTACTAGATATTCTATATACATATATATTATACTACATATGTTCAATTGGCATAGTTGTAATAAGTAAATTAATCCTATTGTATTTTATACTTTCTGTATGAACTGTGAACTACCTCCTAGAACCAGCCAAGTAGCCGCGCTTGTTAAGGCGCTGTTTCTACTTGGACCTGGGAGGTTATGGGTTCGAATCCCGACACCGGCAGTTTGTCAATTTAAAAAAAAAAAAAAAAAATTAATGGGGCGGTTGATTGACTAAACTGTCGGCGTATGGACAAGAACGAAGTAACTGGCTATGCTTGTGAAGGTTTTCTGCAGTTTCCCTTCACGAACTCCAGATGAATATCGGCATAGTTCCTATCAAAGTCGGCTGCAGCCGCACACCTTCCAATTCCTAATCTGCATACGAATTCCCGATCCTCCACTCACATCATAAAAATGTAATGTAAAAATTAATAAATAAAGGATGAAAAATAATGATGTGGGTGGCCTCTGTTATAGACCGTCGTGTCTCGGAAACGGAGGTTAAACCCCATTATTATTATTATTAACTACCTCCTACAGGGGGAAAAACGTTCCGATTTTGCCCATTAACGAATTTGGCCTTAATTTTTTACTCTGGAATACACACAAAAAATTTCAGCTCCTTATCTCTTTTCGTTTTTGAGTTATCGGCTTCACGGACAAACGGATGGACATGCGGAAATGGCCGAATTAGGTACCTTTGTGAAGCATTTTTATCAAGGATTAATATTTTCAAGCGGTACAAAGTCGGGACTAAACTTAATATACCTTGTATATTTACATGTACAGGGTATAAAAATGTACTAGAATCAATTATCCAGAGAGTTAAGGAATCCCGAACAAATTATTTTTGATACAGCATAAAGTTTTCACTGAATCTATTTGATCTCCATAAACCTCTAATTTTTGCATGGAATTTTGGTCCAATATTAATGTTTAATTCGCCGAGAAATACATTGATATAGTTCACTGCTTATTTGTACGTATGTTAATTCCCCTATGCACAACATTTATTTCTCGTCAACTAACGTAACTGTACGTTACCGCATTGTTTTCTACGTCGTTAAATAAACGGAATGAAGAACATTTCACAAATCCAAAGCATACTTCAATTAATACTTTTTTTAAAACCGAGTTATATATAAAATAGTAAAATGAAAACATTATTTTAAGATAATTTTTCAATATTCGTATCCATAGTATATAATAATACTTAATTCGTAGGAAATAGGAATAGGAGAATAAATGAATTAATTTAAATAAATTGAACGTTTGTGTTTTTATTGACAAAGAAGTTTGTATTAAATTAACAACAATTACCTTAACATCAGACTATTGCAATAATGATTAGTCGGATTATCGCAATAAAATTAATATATAAGATCTTTCTCCACACTTTCTATATGTTAGATAATTGAATTATAAAAATAAGTTGCTGAGGAAGTCATAAAAAAATGACGAAACGTTCATTAAATGACGAAACGTATTAATTTATTTAAATTTATTTCATTTATTCTCCTAATTCTATTTCCTACGAATTAAGTATTATTATTTTATGATGTTTTAGGACTGAACAGGTGAACTATGCCCATGATGCTAGTAATAATATCGAAAATGAAAGAAAGCGAATAATAAAAACAATCTTTTAATTATTTTTTGTATAAAATGAATTAGTCGAATAAAGTATGTCATTTAAATTATCAAATTATTTAGACAAGAATTGAACAAGAATAGTAAAAATGTGAAAAATACACTATATATAGTAAAAATAGTTTTGATTTTAATATATGCAATTTTACACAATTCCGTTTATTTGTACTGAGTGAATACTCCACATAATTACAATTGCACACTGTGGATCTAAAAAAAAGTCCTAAAAACATTTTTCGAAATAATCTTCGATGCAAATAATTAGTTTATCTGCTATATTTATGAAGTGACCCGTTAATAAAAAATATTGATGAAATCTTTATAGATACTAATCGTTAATAATCTCCGGGAAAATATGTTTCCGTTGATAATTTAGTGCGCGACTCTGAAAATTATGGCGGATTTTGAAATTCAGTTTTAAAAATGTGCGCATTAAAGTTGATTAAATGTAACAGAATTTGTGATTATTGTCTAATTTACAACAACGTAAACGGAATTTCAAAATAAGGTGTTTAGGGTTATTTTGTTTCCGGTGAAAAGTTCCAACTTCTGGTGGTTTTACCACAAGTATCTTTCTTTAAAATAAACGTTTGATAAACTAACACAATAATAATAATAATTATTAGAAAGAGGGGTACCGCAAATGGGTCCCTAGCACCTAGATCAAGGGGTCCTCTGTGCCCTCCTTGAGAACAACCTGTCACCCGAAGGCGAGACGTCTCCGGGTAAGAGGTGCTATAGGGTTCTGTTGAGGCCAGATACCACACAGAGGGCCTACAACTTCTCCGTCGGAATTGCTCCCAGGATTGATGGATCCAAGGTTTCGGACCCAAACTAGCTATAACAAGTATGGAGGTATCATCGTTCTCCATACTAGTTGAATCATCAGAGATTCCCATGTTATGAAGGTGGTAGTTCAATCGACAGTGTCCTGTCAAGAGCCCCACCACCCTTCTCAACTGCATTCTATTGAGATTCAACCGAGCACAGCCGAATGGCTAGCTGCCCTTATGCACAACTTGAGATGAGCTTGTCGCACCCACCCCTTGATTCGGTAAATTACGGAGCATCTTTCTATGGGAATGATAGGCTCAGGTGGCATTTAAGATGACCCCTCTCGTGGCAACGAGTCCGCTACTTCGTTCCCTTTAACGCCAGAGTGACCCGGTACCCAGATCAGACTGAGTTATTCAGAAACTAACACAAAAACAATGAGAGAATGACCGAGAGTCAAATTGCTTAGGTTTTCAGAACATGGCATCCTACAGTTTAAAATCTAAAATTAATACTATAGTATACTATAGTTTACTATAGTACTATAGTTTAGTATACTATAGTGTACTAAATTTATACTATAGTATACTCTTATACGATAAATATTCTTGAAATTTAGTTTTTTTCCGTAGTGCTTTGTAAGCTATTTAGAAATCAAGCAAACAAATAAGATTGAATTATTAAATGAATTAAATCCTTAACTTAAATCCAGAAAAAGTTATGACTTCTCCTAAAAAATTTAATACTTTTCTTGTTTTTGAAATTGTTTTCTAAAAAAACAGTTCCTGGTAATAACAGTAGTCTAAGTAATATGTTATGCTGATCCCAATTTCATTGAGAACGGGCGTATTTATTTAAGGAGAGGATATATATGAGCGAAAAACTCATCTCTGCTTGAAATAGTCTCTTTGTATCAGTATGGAAATTATATTATCTAGAACAATTTTTGAACGATAAAAAATTTCTGAACGATATTTCTAAAAATTTGTAGACAGCTTCAATTTATACAAATTATTTCATATAAGTAAAAACTTTTCAAGGTAATAGGTAAGAAGACAATCCTTGGGTAAATGCAAAATATTGTTTCCTTGGTGTTGTTGAATTCGAACGCCTTGTATTCAACTTCAACTTAATATCAATGTTACAAGACTTCAGACAACTCCTGCCGCACATGGCCTAACCACTACGATAATAACTATTATGTATTAAGGACGTTCCCAAAGAGCAGTCGTGTTCAACTTAAAAAAATTCCATTATGTAAACTACAATAGATAAAATGAAATATAGTACACATATATATTGAAGTACAGTGTTATATTTTGCCGCTGCTTGCATGCGCAGAAATTCAAAAATACGTTCAGTGCGTCGTTTCTCCGATCTATCTATAAAAAAATAGGGGTTTGTGATAGAAGGGTGAAAATTAAAAAAATAGGGTTGTATGTATTTTTAATGCCACATATTTTAAGCCAAAAAAATAAAAAAATTTCCAAAAAAATAAATAGTTTGGTGTGGACCACCCTTATCACTTAGGGGTATGAAAAATAGATTACGACTGATTCTCAGACCTACCGAATATACATATAAAATTTCAAAAACGTAGATCAAGCCGTTTCGGAAGAGTATGGCAACTAACATTGAGACACGATAATTTTAAGTACAATATTACAAACTTACCTAGTATTTCACTTATTATTTTGAAGTAAATATGAAGTCCTTCTCTCTTAAAATCTTTTAACTTTTCCATGTCTAAAAGACTTTTGCTGGTACATTTGAGGTTCTTTGCTAATTCCCCCAATGTATTGAATGAATTTCAGAACTTGTTTCATTGAGTGTAGTTTCAATTTTTTTTTTGCCTCAGACATACGCGCAAGAGCTTTAACTATTTTATCACTTTTTTTTTTACGAATCTACCATTCTTCAAACGGGAACTCATTACTATTTTATTTGCACTATCCAATATAAAAAAATAACCTTCAAAAATTTTACAGCATGTCAATAGTATAAAAATAATCTAAGTTAAGTAAGAATGACATGTTGCCGGATCGGAGAAACGACGCAATGAACGTATTTTTGAATTTCTACGTTTGCAAGCAGCGGCAAAATATAACACGGTTGATCTATTGTAGTTTACATATTGAAATTTTTTTTTAATTTGAGCATTTCAACAATATTTATAAGATAACTAATACCGTTTGCTTATGTCATTTTTGTAGAAATATATTTGTTATATCTTCAATTACTTATTCTCAGTTTTTTAAAAGAATCTAAAGAAAATTACTATTGATATTTAATAAAACGTGTGTGACAACATCAATCGGGGTCAGTTTTATATGATAAACATACAAATTTTAACTCTCAATATATACAAATTTAGTACCGTAAAGACCATTAAAATATTCTACGTGTGGAAGATACTTTTAACTACATACATTCAAAATTACAGAAGAATCTGAAGAAAACTGATTTTCTTGGGGACGTCCTTAAACAAAACATTTAAAACATGGACTGTGAAGTGTTATATGTCATCAAGAAATGTTTCAATTTTTTTTAGTCTGAATGTACTTGTGGTGAATAGATAATATAAGTACATTATAATTATAATGAATAAAAAAATACTTCATGTGAAAATTTACAATTTAAATGGGTGTTAAATTAATTATACAGAAAATTAACCAGCTTGTAAAATTTTTATACAAGATTTAAGATTTTTTATTTAAGATTTTACAATTATTTGTAATGCATGAGATTTTTTTAATTTTGTACAAAATTTATACAGTACGAAAATTAACTAGACGTGTTTGAAAAAATAACTTTTCAACTAGATTTTTATCTACATGAATTTACATACCAGCCCAACGCTAACCAATATGTTTAATTCGATAACAGAATTTTCTTAAGAAATCAATCAATTTGAAATTTGTTAAACTGACTACGTTCTGGACCCTTTTAAGTCCTGGAGAAAAGCAACAGTTAAACCTTTACAGGCTTCAAAGAACATTTTTGTACAAGTAATTTCCCGAATCCTATCTTTATAAAATACCATACACAAAAATTGCGGATTCCCTCAAAAAATATGCCCCAAAATCGATTTTTATAGAGTCTTGAAATTCATCGTTCCCATGCCAAAAACCTTGTAAACAAATGTATCTATGAGCACAAGGTCGAGTTCTCTCTCCTTTACAATATTTTTGGGCGTTAATAGTTCTTCATTTCAACATAGTTGAATCTGTTTTTGAACTAAATTGTAGATTCAAATTGTTTAATAGGACTTTTTCCAGTCTCATCACCCATATCTCTAAAATATATCAAAGATGATAAGCTTTATCGCACATATTTTACTAAATAAACTAGAGTATAATATTAAATATAAGGCGTGTTTACTATTTGGATTTATCCATTTATCAACTTCGAACCAAAAGTATAAATTCCGTTACACATCATGCAGTAGAGTAAGCTTCCACAAGGTATAATCAACCTTTACACACTTGACCTGTAGTACTATTAGTACGAGAGCCCACGACCAAAACCATGTCTCATTGCACCCAGGATAAAACTATATAGAATCGATAGTTTAGAATCTAAACTTTAGATGACCCTAGACTCGACAATGGGGGTAGTGTCCTTCAGTAATCTTGCAAGGTCGCGGGGGATGATTTCTGCTATGAAAAAAAAGAAGCCAGATCGTATTATCACAATATGTCTGATATTGGTACGTGGATTTTGTCATTTTATTGCTAAAAATACTGTTTTCAGACATTTTTAATTTTGCCTACAATGTTAAAAACGATAAAATTGCATCACTGTTTTATTTTATAAAATTCATTTTAAAGGTCCTTCAACTTCAGTTCGACGGTTGCTGGTAACTTTATTTTTAATCAACATCGAAGAATTTAAGGGATGCAACTTATTGCGGAGACTTTAATACGTATAAATACGATTTTTTTTTACTATCGAAAAATTGTCTGATAGATAGGGCCCGTGCAATACTCAATTTGTCTGATATCGGCTTATTGTACATCTGGGCAATTTATTTTATCATGTGGAATAGTTTTCAGACGTTTTGCGATAATACTCACCGGTAAAATTTTATTACATTTTTGAAATGCTCTCAAAATGTCCGGCAGGTGGATTTTTGTCTGAAAATTGATTATTTCGCATCAATTAACTCTAACTAATATATAACAATGATTTTCGCTATTTTTGTCTGAAAACCGTGTTTCCGGTATCTCGGGGCTATCATCTAATTACATTCCGTACAGCAAACGTTTTGCTATGATACGGGTCCGCTTAATTTTATGACATTTTTGAGCTTTGAGCTCAGAGTCATCTAAACTATTGATTCTATATGGATTCATCCTTGGTGTGATGAGACAAAAATCTTGGTCGTGGGCTCTCGTACTATATGGTTTATAACGATAATTTAATGCCACCAACTACCAAAAAATGTCAGAACCTTCACAAGGCATGATCAACCTTCAAAATCTCGGCTTGTAGAACTATGAATCATAACGATAATTACCAAAAATATCCTAGGAACCTCCACCAGACATGGCCAACCTGCACAAACACAACCTGTAGAACTCGACTTTGTTATTTTGTTACGATCATTTGTTGTGACGGAGATTTTAATCTCTTTAAAAAATTTTGTAGGATTTTTTTCATTTTTTTTGTCATTTTAATGTGAAAAATTGATTGTAAAAAATTTAATGTAAAAATATCATGATGTATGATTGAAAATTTCAAAATTGATTTACCCAGCTTTACGCACAGCTCCAGTACAATTAAATGATGCAGCAGCAGTGCCTGTAGTTTTTCCAGCTTTATACGGTGAGTTCATTACACTTTCACCATCATCATCGTCTGAGACGGCTGTCGTTAGTGACATACGATCATCGTCAGAAATCTGTAACAATTAAATCATGTTATTAGAAAAAAATTATTTACAAAGTAATCAGGCTCTTTTACACAAATTATTAAATCATCAAGTGAATATTTCTCGTTACTAAAAAATACTCCAAACATGCAACTTCTTTGGAAGCGAAAAATTTCGAAAAAATGTCGGAAATGTAGGGGGAAACACAAAATGTGGAATATATAAGTTATTATAAAATTTAAAATTCGCCCCAATACCTAGATCAGTTTTTGTATTATTATATAAACGTATTTCGACTACAAAGTAGTCATCATCAGTATAAATTAGCTATTCGTAATTTACTCTTTGGCAATTAGAAGTAGATAAAAAATCGAAATCAATAGACAAAAATAAAAATAAGTAAATAATTAAAAAAAATAAATTAAAATAAAATAAATTTTATTGAAATTACTCTTGTTAAAATTACTTTCATTCTTGTTATTTACTCTTTTTACTATCACTCTTATTAAAATTACTCTTATAGTGTCTCAGAATATGATATTCGTTGCTAATTTAGTGACAGAAACTGGCGGTGAAACCGTCACCAAACGAATAACACAACCGCAGACAATGAGATGTTTTTTAACAAGAGTATATTGAAAGAAAGTAATTTTTTCAAGAATGATTTCAATAAAATTTATTTTATTTTAATTTATTTTGTTTATTTTTTTATTTATTTATATTTTTGTCTGTTGATTTCGATTTTTTATCTAATTATAATGGTCAAAATTACGACTAGCTAATTTGTACTGATGATGACTACTTTGTAATCGAAATTTTATTTCAAAAATCTACAGTTCTCTTAAATTATCATTTGATAATCTAATATTACAAGCCATTATCTTTTGTCATCTGATCATATTTTCTGTAACCATAATATTTACAGAAATATTTCCAGTTGTAATATACTAATACTTATGAAAATTGTTATTACTTCTGTTGATTTAAAATATTCATTATGTTTCTAGTTTACGTTGCCATATATAACGAATTTTTTACGATTAAAGTATGGATAAGAAAATATTCGAAAGTCCTTAACATAGAAAATCTGTATGTACCTAAGTACTTGTGTTTATTGGCACTTAAATGTATTCAATGGTTAAAACTTACATTATCCTCGAAATAAGTGGTATCTAGAGCACGGTAGTGCGACGGGCCGAGTTTAAGGGGTTTCTGCCTGTGTACATGATTTTACAACAATTTAAATTAGACCATATTTGACCCCGAAATAACTTCTGAACGAAAAGAGCTACAGTGGTGATTTTTCGAATATATACTATTTACGGAATTATAAGATAACAAGTTTTCGCTCATCGTTAAGGAATAAACAGTTAAAAAGTTATTTTCATTCAAAAATCGTAAAATAGTGACCACGCCCAGAATTGTTGGGTAACGTAATCATAATTCCAGTTAGAATAGTGCCCAAATCGAAAGGAAAATTATGAAACCACGAAATTTATATCAGGAAATCGAAAATTTTTGCATATATTTGATTAAAATTTGAATGAGGGGTGAATTGATTGAATGTAAGAAATAATTTGGTTTAAATTTATTTCGTAAATTTTCCCGTAGTATGTTTTTAAAATTTTTTAACTTGGCAAGTTATTCTCTCTTTTGCTTCAAATATTTTAAAACTTCCGCGTTATAAACTTTTAAAAACATACTAAGGGAAAACTTGCGAAATAAATTTCAACCAAATTTTTTCTTACATTTAATCAATTCATCCCTCATTAAGTTTCTTGGTAAATAGTTTACCAAGCTATTTACTTGGTAAATAGCTCGGTCCTTTAATGGGATATCATCACTTTTTAAGGAGCAACTATTATGTGAAGTATCTCCCCGAAAACTCGACCCTTTTTTTACATTTATGTTTTTGATCGGATTACATTTAGTACTAAATATTTAATATACAAGATCAAAGCTTTCGTAGTGAATAAAACGATGATGAACTATTGTATAACAGTAATAATTTGTTTCACCAAGTATTTATTTACTTTATTACATCAATTTCCTTGTGAGTCGTCTAAAAACTGTATATTAATAATTACATATATTAGTTTTAAAAGTTTTGTCAAACTTGTATGACAAAATTTCAGCTGAACTACTAATTTAATTGTACAAAATGTGTAGTTTAGTTTGTTATATTTATTAACAGTAATTACTGTCTACAAACAGTTTATTTCTATGATGTGTCTCTAGAGATGGGATGTTCTTTAGATATCAACACAAATATCAAATAACAATAATAATAATTTATCTAAAATCTTTTACTTTGTGTTTGCTCTTAAATTGTATTAATTTGATTATTCGATTTCGTCTCAAATGTATTCTCAATGAGTCCATTCACTTATCTGTACTACGTGAGCCTTGATTTTATTGTTCAACAACGGCAACATTATATTGTGTTGTTTTTAACGATTCTCATAAAATCGATTCTTATGAAGTTTATTGAATTATCATAAATACTTATTGATTACTAAGCAATCCTACAGATGTTTTACCCCGAGCAAGTTTTGTACTTTGAAATAATTTTGTATAATTTCTTGAAAGTTTTTTTGTGACGACACAAGATTTTTTTTGTGTAACATTTAAATGTGACGACACAGTAGAAATTAGGTACAGGAATTTTTTCATCATTATTACTCCATGTTTGTGGTAAAAGAAGAATTTTGGAATTACCAGCTACATTATCAATGATATCATTTTTATGGACTCGAAAACTTTTTATTTTAAATGGGTATTGATAAAGCTAATTTTAACGGAAGAAGTAATACTGTCTAAATAAATAAAAAATAAGAATGATATGAAAAAGTTGGCTGTTACGTCACAGTCGACTTTGGTGTAGCGGAAGCATACTGGACTTGATATCCAGAGGCCGAGGTTCGATTCCTGGTTGAGTAGTTAATTTTTTCATATCAGTATTTAATTAAAAAATTCAAAGACAATGACATTTGTCTAATTTAACGGAAGAAGTGAACCATGTTCTACCAAGACTTGGTTTAGAATCATGATTTTAGATAAAATATATAGTTTTTCTATTGTAGTTTTTCACTACCTTTCACTATGTTTTATTAGTTTAATATTTAACAAACTGTATGTAGTACAAAATATGAATAATTTTCTAAATAAATACAAATCTAGCTTATTTATTTAGTTTATTTACTAAGTAATTTAAGAACTATCTTTTAATTCGATTAAGGAGAAACTATTATATTAACGATATCCCCGAAAACTTGGTCCTTATTTACAATTATGATTTTAACTGGATGTGGAAATTTTTTACTGTTACATAGCGTCTGTTTTGGTAAATCACTCTGTATAGGTAAATCACTCTGTATATAAAGGGAATATAAATCGGAGCAATGCATTGATTCAAAGTTTAGTACAAAAACACAAATTGTTGTAATGAGCACCATTATTTTGTTTTATTATCTCCATTATTTTTCATGTATTTGTTTTTATCTCATTTAAAACATAAAACGAAATATAACAAATCCAAATTATTAAAAAGTGGTTATTTATTTTTGTAATACATTTATTGTAATTTAGTTATTATTATGTATTTCATGTTGTATTCAATATTATGGATATATATTTTTGTATATACCTATGTTATTGTAATTTTGATGCGTGAATTTGATTTCTTTTTGAGATATAATATCGATCATATATAATACTCACAGCTTCGTTCATTCTAAAGCCAACATTTATGGATTTATGAGACATTGTTTCAAACAATAATTGTTACTTTTTATATGATGAAAACTTTTTGAAGTTTTTTCGCTCCGTTTGAAAAGTCCTTCGTACCCGAAACAAACTGAATTCCAAAAATATGGTTTTTGTTATCTTTTATCATTTTTATGCTCGGTATATATGATATATATAAAGGCATATTAAGTTTTGTTCCGACCTTTAAAGGAAGATTTTTCCATTTAAGAAACGATGTAAAATGTTTATAGATTTCGATGTATTTATTTAATAAGATGATGTATTATAGGTAAAGCTTAGGCTAGCTACTATAGATTCTAAGACGTTTTGTATTATAACTTCGAAAAACGACGATATTAATAAATAATTTTCATTCATTCATTCATTCATTCATTCCGACCTTTAAAGGTTAAAAATTTTTATCGTAAAAAAAAATTGTTCGTATTGGTGTTCATAAAATGAGCTTATTAGCCCAAAATCGAAAAGAGATAAAGAGCTAAAATGTGTGTTCTATCTCTCTCTATATCTGGAACCGAAACTTCAAATATCTATCTTTGGAACCGTAAAAATTTGAAAACAAAAAAATGATCCTTTTTATAAAATATTACAACATTTATTTGAAAATTATTGTATTCGCTAAGTATATACTGGCTATTTAAGCACTTTACTCAGTTATTTGTGTATTTACTAAATTTAGTATTAAATAGAAAATATTCTCTATCGTCTGTCATAAGAATATATTCGTTTAATATTTTTGTATTATTTTCTAAAATCTGCCTGATCACTATCTGTGTGTATATTAAAGTGATGGCAACATCAAGTCTCTACCTTGATATTCGATATTCATATGACTCTTATCATAATTTATTGGAATATCTAAAAATATAATTAATCTCGATGGAACAACGCTGTCCCAGGAAAATGAAAATGTCCTGTGAACTATGGTTTAGTACAAACAATTCTTTTTAAATGTATATATTTAATTTTATGGATACGTAAAGAAAATAATTATTATTTTGGAACGAAGTTCCTTATGCGGCTTACGGGTGGTGTGAATAGGTATAAATCGTCACATAACAAAATGTGGTATTCTGTGTGTGTATTAGTGTGTTTAGTATGCTGTTTGTATTATAAAAAATCATTTCCACAAAAAATCTACTTCTAAAATATAACTATTATTTTATTAAAATTTTGTTTCAATTTTCAAATGTCAAATTTGATTGTCATTTCCATAAGAACTATAAACAACACTAGCACACTATAAATCGTTATATATCGTTGTATTTTGGCTATTTTTAAGAAATTGTTATTGTTTCACTTCTATCACGTGTACGGTGCTGCACGCGCATTTTAATTTATTGAGTTTAGTTGGTTAGGTAAGACGTGAATAATAAAAGTTTAAAGAATTTTTTTCGAATAACATTCGGGGTTGAAAATAAAGCGTAAGAAACTTCGTTCCTGACAGGGGTCTCCCGACCGCACCCACTGTTTTTATATTCAATGTATTGTATGTCACCAAAAACCTGTCAAAATTTAGATCAAGTAAAGCGTTGAGTTTTAAACCTTTAAATACATACGCCCTTGTTGTAATAATATAATTGTTTTCATTTCACAAATTATCGAATTATCTCTGTTTAATCAAATAATTATCGTCTTGGAATAAGTAAACTTATAATTTCATATTAGGTTCAGGAAGTTCAATATTCAAAGCTTATATGTATACTTGTATCCAGAAATAAATTTCCAAACGATCACCATAAGTTATTAATCGCCTCAAATTAGCATTAAATTACTAATTGGGTGCGATTATTTCTATTTATGACTTATGGATATGGAGCTGGTTGTAATACGAGTATATGTGTAGTTTATCACTGACAACAATAGTTCGAATAAAACAGGTAACTGAGTTTGGTTGCCACTAATTTTTTAACTAATTATTTTATTTGCACTTCGCAATGTTATTAATTTATTAATTTTTATTCATAAGAAGTGACACAGTGTCTGAAGTTTATGTTGCAGATTTTTTAGGTATATCTAATTTAGTTTCATTGGCATTGACATTCATACTGAAAATATCGTCCTACACAATCTTCTATGAAAATCCATTACTCTCATTACTGATCTAATATAAGTTTTAGTACTTTTATTAATCTCTTCTGAATTGAAAAATATTAATTTTTTTTTACATGTATGTGGTAACCTCATACGATTAATGACAACCCATACATCGATATCGACATCGACACCAATCAATATGCGACATTGATTGTGTGTACAATGACAAACGGCGTTGGCTGATTGGATGTTAATGAAAAATTGTATATCATTAACATAGAATAGATAATAGGTGGTTTAAATTTTATTTTGTAAAGTGTAAGCCCTTAGATCAAAGAACAAGCCCTTTAATTTAATATATCCCAATAGGTCTCTACTCGTTGTTAAATGTAATTTTAGGAAAATTATAGAAAACCAAATAATTATAAAATATTATTAAAGATTACATACTATTACCTATAAATATTATAATTCCAGATAATTGTTCTACTGATTTGCTGAACAAACAAACCAAAATTGCATTTGGAAGGAATGTTTGGTACTGTGGTCGCTTAACGCTATTTATAGTAATAGACTAAGAGCTACATAAAAGTGAACTGATCGAACATGAAAAAAAAAACATTTTTGAATTTCAAGGATTTCAAGGACCAGAAGGACTTTTTCTTCCTTGGAATCACTTCCAATGGTCCTAACACAAAATTTTCACCCATTTGCACCTATTTTTACTGGGGGTAGTAGATAGATAGGTAGATTGTGGTGGCTGCCCTGGGCGGGCTACACTTCGACCGTAAAGTCCGTTGTGATGCCTAAGGATGTGAGGATGTGAGTGGAGTTGAATGAATTTTTGTGTGTAGACTAGGAATTGGTAGGATGTGCGGCTGCAGCTGACTCTTATTTGAACTATGCCGATATTCATCTGGAGTTCGTAAAGGAAACTGCAAAAAACCTTCACAAGCATAGCCGGTTACTTCGTTTTTGTCCATACTGTCTTTTTTCTTCTTCTTAATAATTAACAAACTTCCGATATCTAAATTCGAACCAATAACCTTAGTTCCAAGTAGACATAACGCCTTACACTGCTCGACCACTTGGACGGTTTACTGGGGTTGGTAAAACGAATACGGATTTACAGGACGAAAAGGACTTTTTCCTCCTTGGAATCACTTCCCATGGTCCTAACAAGCAATTTTCATCCATTTCCACCTATTTTTACTGGGGGAGGGGAGGGGTTATTAAGATCGATTATTTTATATTTATTTTATTAAAATTTTGTTTCAATTTTGAAACGTCCATTTTGATTGTTATTTCCATAGACACTATAAACGATATCGTTGTATTTTTAAGATCTCACAGATTTAGTCATTTGATGTTCAGTTATCTTGCAAAATTGAACATCAAATTATTGCAAATTGATGTAACACTGAGCACTTATGAAATCAGTGGTAAAATCAAGAAATGGCTAGTATCCGATGAACCATCTGCATCGGATCACAGACAAATCTATAACAATGTGGAGGTGAGAACGGACCAATGTAATATACACTATCGGGATCCGAGGAGAACAAACTGGGACGAATATAATTCGACACTAAATTCAAACTCGCCACTCGAGTCAGAGGCGAAGGGTTCGCCAGCTATTTAACAGAGCAAGGAGGTTGAGGAACTGGAATAATTACCATGAAGCCCTTACCGAATACAAAAGGTCTCTGAAGAAAATGGACTCGTGGAGGAAGCTCTGTCATGATGTTGAAAACACATCTGAGGGAGCATGACTCCATCGTGTCCTGGCGACGAAACCCGCTGACACCATCGGCTCACTTCGTAAACCCGATGGTGAGTATACTAGCTCCGCGAAAGATACACTCGAGACACTGCTCCGGATTCATTTCCCGGATTCGGTGGTAGAGGACGGTGAAAACCCTTTTCAAGAGCAGGTTAACCAAGGTCTCCCACCCACGGGCGAAGACTGGAGAAGAGCGGCGATTGTCATTAACCGCTCAAAGATCGAATGGGCAATAAACTCATTCGACCCCTACAAAGCACCGGGACCAGATGGGGTATACCCGGTGCTTCTACAAATAGGAGCAGAGCATTTTTTAACTCTGCTTGGTCGTATATTCAGGGCAAGCCTGGCTACAGGTTATATACCAACCGTATGGAAGCCAGTAAGAGTGACCTTCTTGCCAAAACCGGGGAGGCTTAACCACTCCACGGGAAAGGACTTTTTACTGATCATTTTTACAAAAACAATGGAACGACTAATAGGATTTCGTTTGACTCAGGGGGCATTGTCAAGAAATCCGCTTCATGTCAACCAACACGCGTATCAGGTGGGAAAATCCTGTGAATCAGCCCTCCACAACCTAATATACAGGATTGAGGAGGGATTCGCAAGAAAACAAACCACCTTGTGCGTTTTTCTTGACTTAGAGAGGGCATTTGACAATGCCTCTTACAATTCCATAAATGATTCTGCAGGTCGGCACGGAGTTGAAGACACCTTTTCAGGTGGATAAAATCTATGCTGATAGGAAGAAGGAGAGCCTTTTTGGAGAGTCTGTCACTGTGAGAGCCACAATGGGATGTCCGCAGGGTGGAGCCTTACCCCCACTCCTGTGGAGCCAGACAGTGAACAGCTTACTGACAAACCTCAACCAAAATGGATACTACACACAGGGTTACGCGGACGACATTGTAATTGCAATACAAGGACCCTGTGAAGGCACATTCTCGGAGCTTATGCAAAACGCTCTGAGAGTCGCACAGGAATGGTGTATCAATCAGGGATTGAAAATTAACCCTGCTCAGACCGCACTAATTCCATTCACACGTAAAAGGAAGGTGGATAACATAAAACCACCGATCCTCTTCGGTGAAAAATTACAGATCACAAGGGAAGCCAAGTTCTTGGGAGTAATGCTGGACTCCAAACTAACATGGAACCCTCATCTGAAACATATAACAAATAAGAGCAAATCTTCTCTCATGCTTTGCAAGAGAGCATGTGGAAAAGTCGGGGGTCTAAAACCCAAAATGATCCACTGGCTCTACACAACAGTAGTCAGGCATATTATAACCTATGCTGCTCTTGTGTGATGGCCAAAAGTTAAGCAGATTACTGCGTGCAAAAAACTGTCCAGGATCCAGAGACTGGCCTGCTTGTGCATCACCGGATCCATGAGCAGTACACCTACAGCTGCCATGGAAGTCATACTAGGGCTGCCTCCGCTAAGTATTGCAATAATAGCTAAAGCGAGATCCAGCGCCTATAGATTGTCTGGCAATAACAACTGGATTTATAAAAATCAGGTTGGACATGCAAGTATCGTGGGAACATCAATTATCTCAGACCCCGTCTTTGGAATGGGCACAGATATACTTCCCAAGACATACTCCTTCTCAAAACCTTTCACTGTAGTATGTGATAGGGCCATGTGGTCGGAAGGAGAACCACTCTACCTCAGGAACGGAATCGTCTGGTATACAGACGGATCCAAAACTGAAGAAAGGACCGGGCGGGAATCTACGGTGAGAAACCAAAAGCAAACATAAGCCTTAACTTAGGAAAATATGCTACGGTTTTCCAAGCAGAAGTCTACGCCATACTGGCTTGCGTCCGTGAGAACCTACGAGGCTATATAAACCAGAACGTATGTATTCTGTCGGACAGTCAAGCTGCTTTAAAAGCCTTGTCTGGAACTGAGGTCACCTCAAGGGTAGTCAAGGATTGTCTGGAGGAACTTCTGAAACTGGCAAAACGGAACAATGTTAAATTGATCTGGGTGTCGGGTCACAGTGGTTTCGAAGGAAACGAAAAAGCGAATACCTAAGCAAAGAAGGGAGTCGGAATGCCATTTATAGGCCCAGAGCCTATTTTAGGAAGACTGCGTGTAAACAAGTGATCAACGAGTGGTCAAATTCTAAACACCGTGATCACTGGGAAAAACTACCGCGGCCAGAGCTCGGTAAGGTACTACTTCAGAGTGCAACAATGAGGTTATCTCTCGATGCACTGAGGCTGAACAGGATGCAACTGCGGAGGGTTACCGGGTTCATTACCGGGCATTATCCCATGCGGAAGCATCTGCATACAATGGGACTCAATAACGGCTCCATTATGTGCAGATTGTGTGGCGAGGAGGAAGAAACATCCAGTCACATAATCTTTGACTGCGAACCTCTGGGTTACAACAGATACAGGATATTCGGTGCATCTCACCTCGAAAATATGAACCTTCGGGAGGACCTCATAAGCAAGCTCCAGGCTATTGGAACATATGGGAGAAGCGACTTTCGTCAGACTGAGGTAAAAGGGGGAGCACAATGGACTATGGGGTCGAAGTGCAATAGTTTTTACCCCGATATTAATCAATCAATCAATCTTGCAAATCAATCATCCAAATGCAGATTTCGTGTTTTGAATAGAATGTAGAATCGAAATATGCTACAAATTACTTGGATTTTCTATATGTTAAGCAGAGGATATTAATATTTAAACATTTTTAAGGACAAAACCTATAAACCCTAAACTAAATAAATAAGTTATAAATTACTTGGAACATCTTGTACATCAATA
This sequence comes from Nineta flava, assembly GCA_963920215.1. NCBI lineage: Eukaryota > Metazoa > Arthropoda > Insecta > Neuroptera > Chrysopidae > Nineta > Nineta flava. The sequence continues at coordinate 13,006,436 of OY986045.1, read as the reverse complement.
CGACGAAAACTCTATTACTGGTACATATATATTCAATAAACCATATTGCTGACGTCATAAAATTGCTGTAGGCAAATAAAATACTTTGTACCTATCATATTTGGGTAAAACCAAACTTTCTATTATTTACGTTAAAATCATTCATTCGCATACAGATAGATACAAAAATCTGATGTGAACGCCGCACAGTCCCTATGTATAGACTAGAATGCTATTTCGTACACAGATAATATGTAACATTCGTATAGTGAATTTCCTCTTACTAGAAACTTCATATATTGCGGTTATACCGATGAAAACATTTCAAAAAAAATTTCTTCGAATGTTTGTCGATCCTACCTAGTGAATGTTAATACATACACACAAACACACATATATATATATATAATAGTCCATACGAAATGGAAAAACCCTGCACATTTCTTATGGGAAGCCTCCCTCGGTGAAATTAACTGGAAACGATATATGTGTTTCTTTTTGAGCCCCTGATCAAAAGTTACCATGGCCACACGGTCGGAAAATGCACAGTTTTCCAGATATAGGGGATGCAAATATTAAGGGTTGTCGATTTTTCGGAATTTTTTCACTGGTACGGAACTACGGTCTTTCAACGCGACGCCACTTGTTTTCTACCAGCATATAGACAATGGGTCTTTAGGGTCGCTGATTTCAACTCTGGAGTCAGAAGAGACAGCTGTCAATTGTCAAATGCTACTTTCAACATCAGATTCGAAATCAGCGATCCCAAAAACATCAGTAGAAAACTGACAAAGACGCGTTAAATGGTCCAGAGCTTCATAATCATAGTGAAAAAATCCTGAAAAATCGACTTTCCGCCGACCATATCTGGAAATTTTCCCTTTTCCGAGCATGTGACCATGAGAAATTTTGATTAGGAGCTCGAAAGGAATAACACATAATGATTCCAGTGAATTTCACCGAGAGCGGTCTTTCATAATAGATGTGCAGGTGCTTCAATATGTGACGTGCTTTGTGTATTTGGGAGGCTAAATTCGTTAATGACCGTAGTAGAGGGAGAATATCAAAATGTAAAATATTAGTATATTTCTCTCAGAATATTAGTAAAGTGGAAAAACGTATTATGTGTGAAGTTCTAGAAAATACATCTTCGTACAACCTTGTGACCATATTTTCTTTAACTCTGATATTTACAACAATTTTACAACTTTATCACTATGGTAACTGGATATTCAGTATGATTACCTTTTTCCAGGAAAATTTTTAGTATACGTAACTCGCCGTGAAGAATTTTTCTTTTATATAATTTAAAAAATTGTATTCCGAAAATTGGGGTTGTTATTCGAAAACAAATACACTTAATCTTATTATATTAACATTTGTAGCCTTGTTAGAAAACAAATTTAAATAGCAACAATGAATCTACACACGACGTTGACGTCAAAGGAATTCTAATTCTCTCAAGAATGCAGACCTATATCATTGGAATTTGGTTTCAATTTTTATATCAATAGGAGATTAAACAAAACCCGCTCTTGTGGAATGTCATGTATGATGGTCTACTGAATGTAGTATTGTCAGGAAATATCAAACTTGTGGCATATGCAGATGACGTGGCCGTAGTAATCGTCGCAGCATCTCGATGAGATAAATCTAGCGTTTGACATCACTTTCGAGAGAATCAACCAGTGGATGAATACGATGAACCTGCAGTTAACACAGCACAAGACTAAGGCAGTGCTCATCACTAGCAGAAAGCAGGCGGAAACCATCACGCTAGAAGTTGTTGAGCACGAAATAACATTACAACCATTGGAATCGTTATTCGGTATTTGAGAGTGATGCTTGATGCCCGGCTCAATTTCAAGCAGCAAGTGGAGCATGTAAGTGCCAAGGCGTCGGTAAGCCTATCACGTCTGATACCAAATGTTGGAAGCCAAAAACAGAGCAGAAGGCCGCTGTTGTCATCGGTAGTCAGTTCGGTGCTGACCTATGGAAATTCTATTTGGGCTAACACCCTAGATGTTCAAGCTTCAAGGAGAAAAGTCGCATGGTTATCACTCTCAGGGCAAGTGACTGGTGCCTTCCGTACAGTATCTAAAGAAGCGATGTGTTTTATTGCCGGAATGCAGCCTATTTTAGTGCTAGCTGAAGAAAGATATGCCCTCTATCAACGACGAAGGTCATCTACGTCGAGTTCTAATTAACTCAGGGCTGAAGTACGGCAGCATAGCATACGCAGATGGCAGGCGCAGTGGGATGCCGCAGTAAAGGGTACGTGAACGCACCACCTTATACCACAAGTGGATGATTGGTTCAACCGAAACCATGGTGCGGTTAACTACTACCTGATTCAGATGCTTTCAGGACATGGCTGCTTTCGAGCTTATCTTTACCACTTCAAGCGCGATAATTTTCCAGAGTGCCCGTCCTGTCCCGGAGTTTTTGAGGATGCCGAACTCATGTTCTTTATATGTCCACGCTTCAATTCGCAATGGAACTGGATACGTTTCTTCAACAGAAACTTACACCAGAAACACTAGGAGAAGCAATGCTGTCATCAAAGGCTGCTTGGAACGCGACCAGCACTTTCACCACGGAAGTCCTCAAGGATCTGCGTTCCATAAAAAGGAAGAGAGCCAAAGGCAATCTCGGCTAGAAAAATAGAAGAAGCGAAGTCACCTATCTGAAGAAAGAGCAGTAGTTAGATCCTCTCCTCGCGAAGTAATGCCTTACGGCGGTTTCCGCCGTGAATCAGAGGCCGGAGAAAGAGGAGGTTTTTAGTCCTGATGATACCACCAACTAGTCCTGATGATACGTAAAAGTATTTTCCCAACCTCTATAAAAAAAACACACACACACACACAAACACAAACACAAACACAAACACACACACACACAAATCTATATACACAAACCAACGGTCACAAATGATATTTTTTGCATCAAAGTACCCCAAAAAGGTAGATCTAGTGAAATAGTACCATTAATTTTTGCTATCGAAAACATAATCTCTAGTATACTATATATAGAGGAAAAACATGGGATGTGGCCTTTACTATAGAAATCCTAGTAATAAATATTCGTTATGTGTAAGGTAAATGAAAAAAGTTATACTCATAAAATGAGAAGATATGTAGGTACGGTTTTTATTGATGATACATACAGACAGACATCGTGTAAAGGAAATCACTTTCTCCTATTGATATCAATTGATTGGGTGAATACCTTAAGGGCAATTTACATATTACTATGTATGGTGTATTTATATGTATATATATTTTGTATATTGAAAATATGAAAAATATAATCAACGCAAAATAATATTAAAATGTTAATAAAATATCTATTTTTATCATATTTGAAATTAAGCTGGTGATCTGTAAGATCGCGATTTATTTATTGAGTTTTATAATTCTGTTCGATTTTATTTAAGTAACCATGTATTTGTTTAAGGTTGTTGTGAAATTGGTGAGGGAAAGTAGGGGAGGTAAGTTTGGCCTATACTAAATGCATATACATTGCCAACTCTACATAATTAAAAAATTTTGCAATTAAATCGTTTCAAATAATTTAATATTTGTAAAAATCATATTTATTTGTAAAAAAAGACATATTACTTAAAACTTAAATCCTAAATTTCATTTTTTCGATGAGTTTTAATAATTAAAAATATGTTTTTATGTATTTCAAAAATGTTGCATGGTGATAAAACTAGATAAAAATAATTAAAACTAAAAATAACCCTAGATAAAAATAAATATCACTAAAAATGAAACTAGATTTAGAACATTTTTCGATCTACAAATTTAATATCTCAGAAACAAAAAACAAGAGTAATTTGAAATTTTGTCCAGGTATTTATAAGACTTAGATAATTATTATGACAGATAATTTTTCATAACACTGGCATATCTGGTTGTCGAGATATAGAGTTTTGTATTAATGTTTTAACCGACGAGTCCATTTAACCTATGTAAAAATCTCTTATAAATCGTAACTTTAACATTTTTTTACTCAAAAACTTAAAATAGGATCAACTTCAAATTTTGACTGGATATTCTTTATTATTGAAATAATAAGCTGTAAAATTTTGAAGAACCTGGCATATCTGGTTGTCGAGATATAGAGTTTTGTATTAATGTTTTAACCGACGAGTCCATTTAACCTATGTAAAAATCTCTTATAAATCGTAACTTTAACATTTTTTTACTCAAAAACTAAAAATAGGATCAACTTCAAATTTTGACTGGATATTCTTTATTATTGAAATAATAAGCTGTAAAATTTTGAAGAACCTGTCATTAAATTGAATTTTTTCACAACAACCTTAAGGACGTTCGATATAATCTTTGAGCTATGAAGAGTGCGAGATAGTTTCAACAAACAGTTTTTGTATCATTATAAAGTACACTAATTTTAAATAACAGTAGTAATACAGAAGAACCTCTTATATCCGACCTTGGAATAACCGCCTTCTCGGGACGACCGACCCAGTATTGACGGCGCGATACTAGACTTGAATGTCTAGACTTGAATACTAACTCCTCTGCTCTTTGTTTTCCTGTCACAGGCTTCAGTTTCGTTCTGATTGTTGTTGCGGAATATACTTTGATGGCATACAAGTTAGTTAATAGGCCTATAAAACTTTTTCAAGTTACATACATAATGGCGTCTCAAAATCGTAAGCGTGTTTGTGTTTCTCTTCAACAAAAACTTGATGCGCTTGAACGTTTGGACCATGGTGAGTGAGTTGCTAAATTAGCTAGTGAGCTGGGAGTTGGGATGACCACAGTAAAAGACTGGAAAAAAAAACCGTAAAGATCTAGAATCGTATTCAATGACAGTTGAACCAGAAGATGCGTTGAAAAATAGACCTACAGTGTTACCTACAGTATTAATGTAACTATTTTTATATAAATAAAACTAATTTTTCTATCTGAGAAATAACATTTTCTTGCTCCTCGCGACATCCGACTTTTTGTTCCGACCTCGGCCCGGCCCTGTTAGGGTCGAATATGAGGAGTTCTACTGTAATACTATTATATTTTAGTAATAATTTTTTTTAATTATAAACTAAAATACGTTGTAATTAAATGCTACTTAACTTTGGCAACAGCGCTAAGTTTTTTGTATTTGAAAAACTATTGGTATACCTGCATATGCTATATCGCACAAATGATAGATATATCATTGCAGTAGAGTTGGATAGTTCCGGGTAAATTTCGGATTGTACATGTAAGCATTCCGGAGATCAAAAGAACTAGTTCCTGGAATCGTATCCGCAAAATTATTTTGTTTTACCAAATTTAATGTGGAATTATAGACAGTTATATACTACATGAGCTTATATATTTATGGTGCATTCGTGTTGGACGCTTTAAGCGCTATGTACGGCAAATCCTATACAATTTTATACAAAATAAAGAATAAAATGATATGATTGGCATATAAATATCAGTACCATAGAAAATCACCAATCAAAAATTATTTTATAATTATTCATCGACGCGCATTCTAGTGGCGTATTCATATACATTATTGAGTAAAAAGCATATAAATTATTGAGTTCATTGGTTGACTTTTTTTTATATATACATGTTTGTGGGTGTTGACGGTAGCGACAGATAGAAAAAAAACGATTAGCGATAAAGCTTAATTTAGTTTAGGTTTTCTGTCGGGTTAGATTAATGTCAACGTAATTACTCGAACAATCGCATCGGTAATAATCGATACAGTTTTGTTTGACTCACAGTTACATACTTAACCTATAAAGTCTAGTGGTAACATCCATACATCGACTTTCAATTCTGAAATTACGCTAAACGCTGTAATTTGACGCTAAATGCGGTAATTTTTCGCTACAATTATTTCTAGATAACGCGCATGTTAAATTCTTATCACGTGATCTAATTTGACGCTAGAAACCAGCGCCAAGCATCAGAATGAAAATGCACCTTTACGATGCAGGCAACAAATGATAATTTCAATTTCATCTTTTCATTATAAATCTTAAAAACATTTTCATAAAAACATTATTAATATAATAAAAATATATTATATTTTATATTATTGAAAATCATATTCTTTTTTTAACCAACGAAAAGAAGGAGGTACTCAATTCGACCTGTATATTTTTTTTATGTATGCTCACGCACAACTTTTTACAGAGTAGTCCGACTTTGATATTTTTTTTTGTTGGATAGGGAATGATTCAAAGTTGGTCCCATAAAACTTTGAAAAAAAAATTCCAAATTTTAGCCACAAAAAAAATTAAAATATAAGACTTCCCAGCACTTCCACTAAAGAATAAATATCATATATTTGTCAATTGTACAATATCGTATATTGTCTGTGTGTTAACACTTTGAAAGCACTCAATATCATTATATATATATATATATATATATATATATATATATATATATATATATATATATATATATTTATAAATATATATATATATATATATTTATATATATATATATATATTTATAAATATATATATATATATATATATATATATATATATATATATATATATATATATATATATATATATATAACGCATAAGTTTTTACAGAGTGTTAAAATTAAATAATTTTACAATATTTAGTTTTTGCAAATCCACGATTTATTTATTAAGATTGCTGACATGTTTCGGGTTTTATCCCATTGGCGAAACTGGGATAAAACCCGAAACATGTCAGCAATCTTATTAAATAAATCGTGGATTTGCAAAAAATAAATGTTGTAAAAGTAATTAATTTTACCTTCAACAAAAGCCGATCACTATGGACTTCCACAAATTGAAGCTCTCAACAATTATTTATTTATTTTTGTTCCATAAATCGCCACGTGTTTAACACCTTTTATATTCAAGAAAATGTGATGTTATTGACATAATCGTCACAACGTGACTTTTAATTTTGTATTACATTTCATTTCTGTAATTTATTAGTATTCATTGTTTTACATATAATTTTCAACCGTCGTGAAATTCGATAATCTACAATGCTAAAATATCTTTATTTTTCTGTTTTAATCACATGTCAATTCATTTATTATTTTTGTTTCATGGATGTCTGTATTATTTTAATTTTGTAGAAATGCAAAAATTATTACAATAAACTGTCATATTTTATTAATTTAAAAATGCTTCCACTGTTCATTTATTTAAATACATCTGCATATACTGTGAAATACACTTTTTGGTAACTAAAATGTAATCACATTGATAAGAATGGGTTAGACGAAAAATTTAACCCAAAATTAATATATCGAGTACGGGATGTCGCAATTTATATTTCCAGGTTTCATTTAAACAATTAAACTCAACAATCTACACACCATTTAGTATTTGGTAATTTTTACTACACCTAAATATTCATACTATATAAAAGTATTCTCCAGAAATTTATGTTTATCATTGAAAATACACCATAAGTTTCTTATTATAATTCCCCAATAAGTTTCCTTTTCTTTTTTGTTTCACCGCCACATTGCATAAATATTTTAATTGTATTTAATTTATACGCACAAAAATATGAATACGAATAACCATTTCGTGCATTAAAAATTAGCCTTTTCAAATTATTATGCAACCAGAAATTTTTTTATAACTAAGGTTTTTACACGGTAGATTAACCTTATGACTAGATAACTAAATAACTGCACTTTGGCGTTCAGTTTATGTGTATCGTTCTGGAAGTACACATTCTGAACTGAAAAACAACACTTGAACAAATGTTCAAAACTTACACGAAACTAGAAAATATTTATAACATAAACAAAACACCACATTATAAATATTTTATTGATACGATTTTCTAAAGGGGAGAATATCAATTGTTCCAAAGCTATCGAGAAAAAAAAACCTTTAATAAAATATGGGCAGTTTATATACAATGTATGTCAAGTATGAAAAGCAAAAAACAATTTTTTGGTTTTTATTTGTAACCAGAAAAAAATAACTTGATTATATATAAAAACAAACATAATATGAAAAATACTTAAAAAATATTATTCATGAATATAAACATCCTTATTACAATATTCTATCTCGAAAATTCCATTCACCATATCGATAAAAAAGTTTTCCCTTATGTGTCGTCACTATAAAAATTCGATCGATAAATGAATAATTTTTTATATATATTTTTTCCAATATGGTCAAGGGTATGAGAAAAAATGATTTTACTTTTCCGATGTGATTATCTATACAGAATGAACCAGTAATGTTTGTGAGAAATATATTAAGATACAATGTTTTTCAGACCTATATTATAAGAATTTCATGCAAGCTGTTTTAGAAACAAATCTTCAAACTTCAATGGCGAGGATTGTCGTGTGTCAAATCTATCAACGGCACTTGAGGATGAAGTTGGAAAGACTTTTTACAAGTATAAGAATTTTAGTTAAAAATTGTACCAAAATAGCACCACATGAACCAAAATATCACAATTGAGTTATATTGAAACGGGTTCTAAAAAATATACCCAAAAATATGACTGTGGCAAATTTTCTTCTATTCATCATTTGGACTTAGCCTTACATATTTGGACTTTTGTTGGAATATACCAAGAAATACTGGTATAATAGTCAAAGTTAAAACATATTAAATAATAGATAATTTATGAACTTTAAACGAATGTTTATTATATTTTTCTTGATCTATTCATGAAAGTACAAAGTTTGTTGATATATACAAATATGGCGTCGCATATATTGCAGTAAGGCCATTAGATATTGAAGTTCAAGAACTAAAGCACTTTATACTGCAATCTTCAAAATTCACAAAAATAATCTTTGTCAGTACAACAAGCTCGAATCGTAAAAAGTATATGACGGTTGTAGTATATGATTAGCTTTTATTGTTCCATTCTGTAATTTCTATTTCAATCTAGTTCTCGATGTTTTGTATTATATTGATAAGTACCACTCAGGCTGCAAATATACAACTAAAAATTCGTTAAGCAGGATATATATATATATATATATATATATATGAGTTTCTATCTTTGTATCGATATATATCAAATACAATGTCCCGACTGACATATCCTCGCACAGGCTAAACTTTGGATAGTGTGTTGATTTAGTATTTTATCCTTATAAAATTAGTAGTGAAAAACAGTCGGGCATACATGGTGTTAGTTGTCAAAACTGTTCAAAAATTTATGTTGGTCAAAATCGTCGCCAAATTGGAACTCGAATTAAAGAACATCTGGCTCATGTGAAATTTGAGAGAACCGAAAAATCGTGTTTAGATACCGACGTTATTGAGAACAACCACAAAATTGACTCTCAAATTATAAATTGAATCTCAAACTACTGAAATCGGTACAAAACCTCAAAGAATTAAATGCATACGAAAGTATCTACATATAAAAATTGAGAAAACAGATAATGAATATAGACAATGACCCAATTCCAAATTCTCATTTAATAAATTTAAATTTTCAAAAAAATATAATACCTGGATATCAAGGTTAGCTTCGATACCCTCACTTTATTGACAGAAATAACGCCGCATAGTCAGGAAAGGATACCGTCAATAAATAGGTGGGGTTCGTCACACACCTAATCTTTTAGTCAGTCAATTCAAATAATCCTCAGGTCAGATCATACCCTTCGTCAAATCATATAAAAGACAGAACTTTTTTAATATCATTGTGAGACACGCACCATATTAGCAACAAGCAACATATCTCTGAATCCATATCCCAGAGATAGTTACGATTAGCTAATTCATACTAATGATGACTACATTGTAGTCAAAATACGTATTTATAAAATACAAATAAATGTTCTAGGAATTGGGGCAAAATTTTAAATGTAATTTCAAAAATCCTAGAGTTCTTTTTGATTATTTTAATGATCTTTACGTTGAACTTAGCATGTCTTCCTAATTTCAACTTTCTGGGTATCCTAGAATAAGGTGCACTAGATAATTTGAATCGTTGGTGAGTGACAAAATCAATGAACATTGCGTAATAACATTTTCTACACTAACTGCGCCTTTCACAAGTGTAAATTTTATAAATATGATGACTACATTCTTTCATGAAGATTTGAATTTATATTTAAAAATACGCGCTGAACTGCTCCGTGACAAGGTATACGCTAAGAGTAAATTTGACATGCATACTACCATTGGCTCTAGAACACGCTCAGCACGATATCTCTTTTCGTTTTTTAGTTATCGTTTTGTCGAGCAGACGATTAAACGAGTATTCCGAAATATGGAACATTTTACGAACATCTATATGAAAATTTTGTTTCTACTTCGATATTTCGATATGTATAAACTTGAAACTAAAAATAACAAAAATTGAGCCGCCACGGCAGATGTTAATTGATGGATTATTAAAGGAAATAAATATAGCATATTAAAAAAATATTTCATAATCATAAACAAAATATTCAGATTTTTTTTCAAAAAAAAAGTTACGCGTTAATAAAACACATGTTAATGTAACACCAAAAAGTTAAAAATTAAATAATTTCTTAAAAATTGAGACGGCTCAATTCTTTCAATCGGTTACTTAAATTATTATTATTATTATTAACTATTTTGTATAGAAAATATGCATTGCCCCCTATGAATGAGTTTTTGAACCTGTATATGTATGAGCATCATGTCATCTATGATCATCTTTTTTACAACTGATTTGTTATATGAACTTTGGCGATACTCATCTGGAGTTCGTGATGGAAACTGCAGAAAACCTTCACAAACATAGCCGGTTACTTCGTTCGTATCCATACGCCGACAGTTTAGTCAATTAACCGCCCCCTTTTTTTAAATAATTTACTACCTGCCAATGTCGGGATTCGAACCCATAACCTTCCATGTGTTTTTGAACCTGTATATGTATGTCATCTATGAGCATCTTTTTTAACACTGATTTGTTATATGTAATATCACCTATGACAAACTTGTTGATCACGTGGCGAGAAAATTTCGCCAGACGGGCAGGTAACAAATGGTAACAAACGGTCTAACCCGTTTGTTACCATTAAGTTCCCTTCTAGTTCCAAGTACACACAACGTCTTTACAAGCGCGGTCACTTGGCTGATCCGGCTTGTTATGTATACTATACTGTAAAACCTCACTATCAATAAACTTTTTAGAAATGAAAAGATTATTGAAAAACAAAGAAACAACCCGACTGCTAAACTGACTCAAAGTAATAAATTCTTCAAGTAGGAGCAACGTAGACTATGTGAATTATCTTAGAGAAGTAAATAATTATACGATCAAAATTCTAGGACACGATTGAAATTCTAATTAAGTATTCGAATATTCAAATTTCAAAGGGTATTGAGTCAGAGCAAGGTTAGACGGTTACCGTACTACGTTTTACAGGATGGATTAGAGACGATTTTTAAACCTCTGTATCTCAGGAACAAAAAAAGGTATGAAGTCAAATTTAAATTGTAGCGCGAGACCCACAACAATTCGTACCCAGCTTCATCAACATTACAGCTTGAATAGTTAGATAATTAACCCTAAAAATCGACATTTTGGGGACAGACTGACTCACTCATCGGAATCATCAAAATTGATAGAATACTTCCAGCTGCTCTAGAAAGTTATTATTTGGGAGGAAGATTTGGCTGAAACAATCCAGAAAAGTCTTAAAAATTCTCTTTTAACTGGAAAATGAGAATTTTTACAATTAAAGTTACAATATTACACTTGGAATGGAAAATCTTTTCTACTTGGTAGTTTAAAATTATATAGATAACTAATTTTCATAAGTTAATTTTTAATTAATTTTGACCTGGTAAACGGGGCGGGTATTTAAGCTAGCATTATATACAAAAAGTATGTTTCAACATAATTGTACACAACATATATAAAAAAAATCTGAAATCTCACTTGACTCTTAAGTATTTCATTTGAATTTAAATAGAACTTTTATTTTTTTAAAACTGTTGTTTTTTTTTACTTTGACAAAATATAATTTTTATTTTAATAAAAAAAATTTTTTTATTCAAATTATCTTTGTCAAAATATAAAATGTATATTAAACCAAATCAAATATATCATACACAAAAGATATTTAAAAAAAATATGTACAAAAAAAAATTGTTATTTGGTTTTTTTTTTTGTCTCGTTCAAATTTTGTGGCTAGCATTTTTCATTAATCAATTCATAACAAAATAACCTACTTTTTTCATACAATTTTTTGTTTCTTTTTATACACGTCAGATGTTATTTTGTTTTATATGATGTTGCCAGTAATAAATACAAAACAGCTTTATAACACACACACAGAAAATATCACTACAATATTATACAATGGTTTTGTCCTCATTACGAATTAAAATTTATGTATTTGTTTCATAATTTTACCTATGGATAATCAATATGTATTGAAAACAGTGTTAAGTGTGCAATTATAATTTCAAAATGACATTCTATAAACAATATTTGATTTTACATTATAATTATTTTAGTGAATTTTGTATACACTTATTTATATTGTTTATACATATTCTATACAATATATGTAATATTTTTGATGTAAAACATTTAATGCGGCAGGTTAGATCGTTTGTTACCATTTGTTACCTGACCGTCTGGCGAAATTTTCTCGCCACGTGATCAACAAGTTGTTCATAGGTGATATTACATATAACAAATCAGTGTTAAAAAAGATGCTCATAGATGACATACATATACAGGTTCAAAAACACATGGAAGATTATGGGTTCGAATCCCGACATTGGCAGGTAGTAAATTATTTAAAAAAAGGGGGCGGTTAATTGACTAAACTGTCGGCGTATAGATACGAACGAAGTAACCGGCTATGTTTGTGAAGATTTTCTGCAGTTTCCATCACGAACTCCAGATGAGTATCGCCAAAGTTCCTATCAAAGTCGGCTGCAGGCGAACATCCAACCAATCGCTAGTCTATACACAAAATTCCTTGTCCTTCACTCACATCCTCCTATCCTTAGGCATCACAACGGATCTTATGGTCGAAGTGTGTCCCGTCCAGGGCAGCCTCTACAATCTATCTATCTATCCATCTAACTAGCCGTTACCCGCCCTCTCCGCTGAGCGTATCTTAAAACTTATTGAAAATAATTTATTGCTTTGAACTTTATGGCTTTTATGTGATATTATCCATAAACAATTTGTCGTTGTTTCAGGAAATTGCAAGCTATTTTTATATGATCGAAATTGCAAGCTATTTTTAAGGAAGGAATATTTTTCTCTACCTCTTACGGTTTTAAACATAGATATTTCCCCTCTCCATGGGTGGCAGGGGAGGGTTGTTTGGTAATGAGCGAATTTGTAATTTGTTTGTTTTTCAAGAAGGGTAATTTTTTACTTTAATGTTTCTTCTATCTCTAACGGTTTTAAAGGTAGATATTTTCAGTAGCAGTCCCAATTTTAATAGCAGTCCCTGGCTAGGATGGATGGTGTAAAGTACATTGAGCGCCTTTGAACTTGTTTTTTTAAGAAAGGAAAATTTTTGTCTTTGAATTTTTCTTCTATCACTTAAAATTCACATGAACCACAGAATAATTAATAGTGCCCTGATACCGACCAATATATGTAGTTGATCAGGCAAGTATATTAACCTAAATATTTTTTTATTACTGCCAACGTCGCACAAAAAACTTCAGAAAATACAACCGCTCGTAACGACGTATAAATTCATCCCACTACCCGTTTATTCACTGTAATATTTATTACATACTTTAACATTTTTTTGACCTATTACTCGTTTATATAGACTTATATTCGTTATACTGTTTGTTAAAAAAATACTATTATAGTTATTTTTTTTTACCGCGTAACGTTTGTCTAATCCTAAAAATATAAGAACATATTTATTTGTTTTGGCGAGCTGTACCGAACGACACTTCAAACAGGATGATCAGACGAAAGTGACAAGAGAGGGGCCGCAACGCCCCCCTTAAAATCAATATAACGCAAAATCCTTTCTAAAACGATTCCTAGTTTAGTATTTAAGATTTTTAGCGAATTTCCTCCGAAGGAAATGCAGCTATAGTTTTTGTACCAAGGTTGGAATTTCGTAAAAATTTCTTCAAATGACTATCGATCCTACTAGATGTAAAAAATCACTCGTTAAAATTTATATATATATATATATATATATACATATATATATAAATATATATATATATTTATATATATATAGAAATTTATGTGTCTGTGGACTTAGCGGTCACATTATTATTCCTATTGGAATGAAATTTGGTATTTGAGTGCCTTTTGGTATTCCAAAGGTCAAGTTCGTTAGTGGGTAAAATCGAGCAAGATAGAAGGGGGGGGGGGTTTGGAGAGAGGGAAACACAATTCGCATATCTCCCCCAATATTCGAAAAATTAATAAGAAGTAAAGTTGTAGGTATTTAGTTTTACTATAATTTTGTTTCTTATCATTTTTCTGTTTCACTAATATTTACAGATATATTTACAATTAAAGTGAAAATTCAAAATATCTCTGTACACATTAGTTAAGAGGAAAAAATCATTAGGAGATGAATTGTAGCAAACTTGATTTTCTACAACTTTACTTCCAAAACATTTTTCGATTGTTTTAATATTAAGAGAGATATTTTATATTTTATGTTTTCTTCTTTCTCTATGCCCTCTTTGTCATTGACCTATGCCATTTAGTAATAAAATTGACCTTGCAAATACTAAAATCATATCAGATATGATATTTCATTTTGATCACACTAAAATTATAACCACTATAGATAGTTCAGTAAAGTTAAACATGAAAAGGTGGTCGTGCTTGCAAAAGGTCCGGTCGTTCTGAATTTTTTATATGTTGTTTGGACCTAAACCAATATTAAAAAACCAGATTTTCAATTTCCAAAGTGCTGTGCGAGCGGCGGTGTACCCAAAAAACCATGAAATTTTCGGACATTTTTCAGTTTATGCTCAATATCTCAGTGAAGGAAGGGTCTGACCGGTATAGTCATTCCATACACTTTTAAAAAAGACTAAATTTTCAACAATTTGAAATCAAAACAAGCTCTAAAAAGCTATTGGTTTCCAAGATACAGTCCTTAAAAAATAGGCCATTTTTCCAAATGTGAAATTTTTTCGAAATGGTCACTTATTTCGTAAATTATCTTCTAAAATACGCATCCCACGTCAATATTATACGTAAGAAACTTGTAGTAAATTTAATTAGCTTTCATTTGAGATCAGACTGGTATCAGTATGCCCAGCGGTTCTCTCAAAAACGGTAGATAACCAAAAACAGTCATAAGTTAGCCAGCGCAGATAACCATCGCAGCGCACATATTTACCAGATGTTTGTATCCATATTTTCGGTAAAAGTAGGTATCAATTCCAATCAGAAGGAAAGAAACAAAAGATTGAGGTCGTAAAGCAGTTATCAGAACATGAGAAAATGATACACAGTTCTTCTTCCATGCTTCAAGGTCCACGCTTGTTTTTGAGAGTAACAGTCTCAAAAAATAGCTGTACTGAGTGTCCCCCTGTGTTGGAGCCCATCTCCACTATGACTATGTCATAAATATATCTGTCAGACCCTTCCTTCACTAAGATATTGAGCAAAAACTGAAAAAATTCCGAAAATTTCATGGTTTTTTGGGTACACTGCCGCTCGCACAGCACTTTGGAAATTGCAAATCTGGTTTTTTAATATTGGTTTAGGTCCTAACAACATATAAAAAATTTAGAACGACCTGACCTTTTGCATGCACGGATGTAGATCTTAACTGGACTAAGAGGGATTTATGTATTCTAAGGAAATTCGCTAAGTTGAAGCATCTGTTGTATAACGAATTTTTTTTATATTTGAGAAAAGTCAGATCATAGTTCTGAGATGTTACGGATGAAAAATCCCATCAGGCACACGGCTTTAATTAACACCAATCAACGTTAGTATATTTTGATTCACCTATTCTTCTACTATTATATCAATCTAATGACCAAAATATAATCATTTTAAATTTTCATATTTGAAATAACTTGATAAAATACAATTATACCAATACCAACCCTTTTTCATGAATGAATAAATAAAACAGATTAAATTAAAAGAAAATTATACCACACAAAATGAAGATATAAGTAGGTACACATATTTTCACATTTTATGGTATACAATAGATTTTTTTTAAGTGGTTGAACGAAATATTGTTTTCATGTAAAATAAAAATTGTTGAAAATATATTATTATGGTAAAAAGAAAATAGGAGGTAAAAAAGGAAAAGTCGTAACATTCTAAATTATTTAATTCAATTTTGTTTATAAACATCTTTTGTATACATATATATGAAAAAATGAATGAAATGGAAAATTTTAAATACTTATGAATAAATATTTTAAGTTTTTCCTGATGAAAAATAAAGGTACGTACTTTTACGAGTATTTGAGTGAAATACATAAGAATGGCATAAGTATCGCAATTCTTTTAAATCGAGTTAAAGAAACCGGAAAATATTCAAACGATTTTGAATATTTTTATTTAATATGAAATGAAATGAAACACTTTAGTTTTATATGCTTCTAACATAAAAAAAAATTCGTAACGCAGGAGCTGCGAATTTTCTGAGTATAAATTCACCATTTATCTTTTTGAAATAGAGAAATGGTGTAAATAACGACCTGGTGTAAATACTGGCTTGCGTCCGTGAGAACCGACGTAAAGGCTACATAAACCGGAACGTATGTATTCTCTCGGACAACCAAGCTGTTTTAATAGCCTTGTCTGGAACTGAGGTCACCTTAAGGGTAGTCAAGGATTGTCTGGAGGAACTTCGGAAACTGGCAAAACGGAACCATGTTAAATTGATCTGGGTGCCGGGTCAGAGTGGTTTCGAAGGAAACGAAAAAGCAGATACCATAGCAAAGAAGAGAGTTGGAATGCCCTTCATTGGCCCAAAACTTATTTAAGGAATTCCATGGACTGAATGTAAACAGGTGATCAACGAGTGGTCAAATGCTAAACACCGTGATAGCGAAGGTACTGCTTCAGAGTGCGACCATAGAGCTGTCTCTCGATGCACTGAGGCCGAACAGGATACAACTGCGGAGAGTTACTGGATTCACTACCGGGCATTATCCCCTGTAGATGCATCTGCACACAATGGGACTCCATAACAGGTCCATTATGTCCAGATTGTGTGGTAAGGAGGACGAAACATCCAACCACATTATCTTTGACTGCGAAACTCTAGGTTACAGCAGATACAGGATATTCGGTGCATCTCAACCCGAACATATGAACTTTCAGGAAGACCTGATAAGCAAGCTCCTGCCTATTGCTAACAAATGGGAGAAGCGAATCTCGTCGGACTGAAGTAGAAGAGGGAGCACAATGGACCATAAGGTCGAAGTGAAATACTTTTTAGACCCCAAGATGTATCTATCTATCAATCTAAATAATGACTTACAGGATGGGGGGCGGAGCTTAGACAAAAAAGAAAACAAATTTTCAGACCTACGCAATTTTTATACCATATTAAAAAAATCTTAAACTGATCAATCTTTTCAGATCATTTATTTAAGATTATAAAAACTTCAAGGAACATGGTGATACATTATTGTATTATTCCTTATAGTGGGTGTTGTATTTTTATTGCAAATATTTCTTTAATTATAAGTGTTACAGAAAATAAGACCCGGCAATGAGTTGTAATAAAATTTATCTACTACAACTTTATTCATTCCATTTTACTAATATTAAGGGAGAAATTCAAGAGTTTATGTTTCCCTCACCTCAAAGCCCTCTTTTTCCCATATCCATTTTTTTCCATTAACGAACTTCACCTTTTAAATACAAAAATCACATCATATACCAAATTTCATTCGGATCAACCTTAGCGCCCCGATAAAAAACAAAAACCAAAAAAATTTGTTTCTCCTATCGCTGTCTTCACAGAACCCTCGTTCCGCTACTATGAAGATTGCCTGACAATTGCATCAAAATTGGTCCAGGCGTTTTGGAACATACATACACACATCGATTTCTCTATATATATATATATATATATATATATATATATATATATATATATATATATATATATATATATAGAAGATTTACTATATTATGAATATATATTACTATGTTACGAAATGTTATTTAATTTTGAAATATTCTGCTTGCATGGCGCTAAATAAAACATTAATTCATTTATAAAAATTCATTTATAAAAAGTTTAAATTTATTAATAGCTAAAATTCAAATTTGCATATTTCTAACTTATATATAACAATTTATAGTGTGCTAGTATAGTTTATAGTTTCAAAATTGATTGTCAATAATGACATAAAGGAATATGCATGAAAATTTTTTTCACATTTATTTTCAGAATATGAAAATATTGTAAATACTGTAATAATATTTAAAAACGAAATTAAAATCCGACAAATATCAAGGAAGCTCGAAGCTTTTAAAGATTATCATCTGTCTCTTTCTTGCAAAAATACTAAAAACGGAGTTTTACATATATTTTAAATGATGAAAGTGTAATATGACGTCACATAACATATCAAGATGGCTATCACCCTCTTTGTCTAATCGGAAATTTCAATCATTCATATCTCGCTTATTTTTAAAGTTATTTAAAAAGTAATTTTACCTTGATATTTGTCAAGTAAACATGCTTCAATTCAAGTGAAAAAAAATTTTCATGCATATTCCCTATTGTCAATTTTTACAATTTTGATTAATGACAGTCAAAATTGATAATTTAAAAAGGAAACAAAATTTTAATAAAATAATTTTATAGTTATTTTTAGAATTTTTAAACGCGATTGCAGCGCTACCTAACGGATCCAATTGTGAACCTAAACCATTCTCGAATCAACTTAATCACACACACAAAATTCAGTCCAGCCGTTTAGGAGGAGTTCAGTCACATAAACACGGGCAGAAGAAATAAATATATATATATATATACATATATATATATATATATATATATATATATATATATATATCCATACTTCTATATAAATGTGAAAGTAACTTGTTTGTTTGCTTCCTCTTCACGACTAAACGGCTAAACGGATCGTAATGAAATTTGGCAAGTAGGTAGGTTATATCCTGGGGAAGGACATAGGCTTTTATCTAAAAAAATCTTGAAGGGGGTGAACATTAAAAAAAATACATACAGTCGAATATAGAATCTCCTTCTTTTTTTTGGAGTGGGTTAAAATTTTTGTTGATTTTATCATTTCCACAGAAATACTATACTTCTAAAAAATAATTATAAAATTATTTAATAAAAATTTGTTTTAAAAATGATGTGGATGGCCTCTGTTATAGACCGTAGAGTTTGATAAACTGAGATAAAACCCCCATTGTTATTTTATATTTTTGCTTCTTTGTCTGAGTTATTTAAAGTTTACGAAAATGAAGAGAAATCAATTTTCTACATTTTCTTCAAGTTTCATTTGAAGAAAATTAACTTCTACAATTTTTATAACTATACTATTTTTTCCAATGAAATTGATACTAAAACCATAAATATGTACCTTTTTTTCAAGATGGCGACAACGCCAGACCTTCAATTGTTCAGAACTTCTTACACGCTCAATAGTACATCAGTATAATCATTATTACGAAATTTCAAAACTCTCGTATTTGGCCTAAATTTGGCCTTCGTTGTCTACAAATATATGAAATGAATTTATTCGCCTTACGTATTTTTCCTAACAATACACAAGTGGATGAATATCACGTGAAATGAAAATATGGAAAGTATAGCTGTAGAATTTGCCTTCAGCTATACTCTCATCAAGTATCCTTAACTTTACGACAACATACCTACTCATTCATTTACCACTACAGTTCATTTTCAAGATTAAAATATAATAAAGATACTAAACTCATTCACACGGTTTTAAATGCATGAAATATTCCCTCCCTTTATGTTTCCCAAACAAACAATTGAATGTAATAGTTGATAATATTATAAAAATTACCATTAAATTATAAATTGTTCGTGTTGTTGTTTTATGGTACCTATTTTTGCGTATATAAGACATTTTCCTCTACCCCCTAAAAAACACAATAGAATAGCACATAACAACTATTGTAAAGTATGTTGTTTTGTATAATAATAAGAGCACAACAAAACAACAAAATAAATACTTAAACAACAACAATAATCATCAACATAATCATAATAATCAAAATAACAAAAACAAAAGAACATTGAATTTTAATTCAGTATACAAGTAATGTGTACTGTACACATGGACACAAAAGCCGCTCTCATTTTTACCGACGAAAGAAGGAGGTACTCAATTCAACTTGTATATTTTTTTAAAAATGTATGATCACGCATAACGTTTTACAGAGTATATTTAGATAATTTTTTTATTAAATAGGATTTTTTTCAAAGTTGGTACCATATAAATTTGAAGAAAAAATTTCAAATTTTTGTCACAAAAACATAAAAAATCTGACTTCCCAGCGCTTCCACTATAGGACAAATATCATAATCGATTGTATTCTGTGTGTAAACAAACACTTTGGAAGCACTCAATATCGTAGCGCAATTTGAATGTTTTTTTCGGTGAAAAAACGGAGGAGGTTCTCATGTCAACCCTATATATATATATATATATATATATATATATATATATATATATATATATTTATGTATTTTTATGCATAACTTTTTACAGAGTAGTCCGATTTCGATAATTATTTTTTTAATAGATAGGGTATCTTCAAAGTTGGGACCATATAAATCTGAAATTCGCCCCTTAGGGTAGAATAATAAAGAAAAATTGATTGTTCACCAATTTTAATCTGTGAACCGATTCTATTGAAACTTGGCACACTTCTGTAGTTCCAATGACACAATAACATATACAAAAAAAAGAAAGGAACTGAAAAGTGAAAAATAAAAACTTTTTAACAAAAAATAGAACCGACAAAAGAAAAAAATAACTGAAAAGCAAAAAATAATAAGTTTTTAACAAAAAATTAAACCTTCGAAAAAAGTAAGGAAAAAATAAAAAAGTGACGTTTTAGTCCTGCACTAATGTAAATACCCAAATAATTTTGAGTCGGCGCCAAACAAACAAAGTGTAATATTTTGTAATATTTACTTTTAACCGAAAATCAGATTCACTCTTCGCCCATTTCGATTGAGATTTTTTGGCGCCGACTCAAAATTATTTAGGTTTACATTAGTGTTGGACTTAGTTAGACTTAAAAGTTACTATTTAATTTTTTCCTTTCTTTTTTCGAAAGTTTAATTTTTTGTTACAAAGTCATTATTTTTTGCTTTTCAGTTACTTTCTACTTTCGTCAGTTCTATGTTAAAAAGTTTTTTTCAAAATTTTATAATTGATTTTTGCTTAATTCGGTTTTCGAACAAAAACGCTTCGGACAAAAGTTGTTCATTATAAACATGATAACAACATCCAGTCGAATCATTTTCCCAAAAACCGAATGATTTAAATGCATATCAACTAAAAAAATTTGAACATTATAGCCACTACTTTTGTGGCTCATGGTACGTATAGTCAGTTAGGTAGCGAGCGTAACGCTCCAAGAGTATATGAGTGTATGTGCGTCGCTTGGTGAATGTAAATTTTACTCGAATAAATCTTTCTTAATGCTGTAAACGTGCTAGTTGTAACTAACTCTTTCCATGAGGATGGATTTAGGTTTTACATGACAATAATATATACAAAATATATGTATAACAAAACATGACAACATATTCATGGAATAATTTAAATTGAGACAAAATTGTGATCGTTGTATGTTGGCAACAATATATCAAATCTGTTTAATAGCTTATCGTCCAGATTATCACGCTCGATGGTACATAAGAACTGAAAGCATTTTTATACCTGGTATATCACATAGTGCCTCAGCCTAAGTATAAGCATAGGCGTCTACTGTACTAGATAGATAGATAGATTATAGAGGCGGCCCTGGACGGGCTACACTTCGACCATAAGGTCTATTGTGATGCTAAGGATGTGAGGATGTAAGTGGAGTTGAAGGAATTTTTGTGTATCGATTAGGAATTGGTAGGATATGCAACTGCAGCCGACTATGATAGGAACTATGCCGATATTTATCTGGAGTTCGTGAAGGAAACTGCAGAAAACCTTCTCAAGCATAGCCGGTTACTTCGTTCTTGTCCATACGCCGACAGTTCAGTCAATTAACCGCCCCTTTTTTTTATAATTGACAAACTGCCGATGTCGGGATTCAAACCCATAATCTCCCAGTTTCCAAGCAGGCATACTTCGCAGACATAACGCCTTAGACTGCTCGGCCACTTGGACTGGTCTATTGTACTATGTTTTACGGGAAAGATTTGAGACAATTTTTAGACCTCTGGTATATCACCCGAAGGTAATGTATCAGAGCCACTTTAAGAATACACCTTCCGAAGCATGTTTTACAAGAAAGATTAGAGAAGATTTTTAGACTTCTGTATCTTAGGAACTAAAAAAGTAGCATGAAACGGTAAGTACCAAGTGTACTCTGACGGTAAGTACCAAATTTCAACATTACAGGTTTAATAGTGTTCAACATATTTTACCCTAAAAATCGACATTTTTGTGACTGACTTATTGATCATAATCCATTTTTTGTGGGTTATTTTTCTAGGGACAATTTCCAGTTTTCCTAGAAAGTTGATTTTTGATTGAAAGGTAGGTCTTAAGCTGAAATCACCAAGACAGGTCTGAAAATCGGATTTTGTTTAGGTAAAATTGTCTACTACCAAATAAACACCAAGTATAAAACGGAAGTTGCTTGACGCGCAGTTTTCCAAAAATGAATTCTCTATCAATGGATGCTGACAATGCTTAAAGATTCAATTTCGATTCATGATTTCCAATTTCTCTACTGATGACATTTGCATGCATTTTATTGCATTGTGATCCTCCATACATTGATATTGCTTATACTATCAGTAAACTTTGAAATATGATTTGGAACAAAACAAAAAGATAAAATTGAAATTTGCACATAAAAAATTGAAATTTTCTAGATTTCCGAAGAAATTGCTAGTAATTTGAGTACAAAAATTCAATACTGAAAGAACCTTTTTTCCAGGACTACAGCTTTTATTTTGGAAATAACATAAGTGATCACAAATCTTATTCCACTTTTGAATGATTTGGAGTACTATGTATACATTAGATCTTTCGAGTGCTCTGTAAATATTTTGAGATAAGTTCTACTTCCATTCTAAGTTTCAACTTTCTAGGTTTTATCAATCGTTAATCTGAAAATAGCTATATAATGATTCCAATGGTTGTTATATCAACCTTTAACAACCAATTTAACTAGAAAATGTCAATACATATAAGATTCAGAGATACATTAGAGGCATTCTAAATTAAAATCTCAATAACCCTTAAGAAAACAAATACACAGTATTTTTGTGAGGTTTTTAGTACAGTTAATAGAGAACATTGCGCTACACTAAATTACAGGAGTTATTTGTTTTAAATTAGGTTCAGTATCATGTACTGAAAGTACATGAACAAAATCCTTACAAATTCGGAAGTACAGCCATTTGGAGAAAAACTGTATAAAACTGTAGATATAGACCAAATTTCCATTACCGTGCATTTTAGGCCAAAAATGGTAATTACCTTTCTTGTAGATAATTGAATTTTCTGTTTTAATTTTTATTAATTATTTTTGTATCACTTTCCTTTTACGACTTATACAAGTCTATTACTATTTATTTATTGACTTTTTGACCGATATCTCTTCTAATAATTGTTTAAACAATAAAAAGTTAATTACTTAACTTTTAAATCTACAAATTACCTACAACTTTTTATTAAAACATTTTTGTCTAAAATTAATATTTTTAAAGTAATAACGCTTTGAATGTTGCACTACCAGGTGCAAGGTTAATAAAAACGAGGTATGCCTAGTATAATGATGAAAATTCAATAAATATGTTAAGAAATATGAATGATAGTGACATAATTCACAATAAATAATTTTCTTTCTAAACAATTATTAGAATAGATATCGATAAAAAAGTCAATAAATAAATAGTAATAGTCGTATTAAATGTAAACGGTACGTGATAGAACAAAATTAGGAAATTCAATTATCTACAAGAAAGGTTATTGCCATTTTTGGCGTAAAGTGCACGGTAATAGAGATATAGGCCGATACCGTTTATCTTAAAATGGCGGCACTTCCGGGGTCGAAATTTTTAACGATTTTGTTCATTTATATTCAATACGTGATACTGAACCTAATTTTAAAAAAATTAACTCATGTAATTTAGTGCAATGCGGACAAGAGTAACGGGCTTCTCTATTGATTGTACTATTTCTGTAAACATTTATCTGATTTTATTATATAAATTGTAGACAAGATAAAAGCAAAATAATTACTCAAAATTCGTAGAGTCATTATTGAAAGTATTTAGATTACAGATGTACGAGCACTAGATATAGTCCATTTATAAAATTCTTTAAAATCATATATTCATAAAACATTCCTAAAACATCATAAAAGTCCACAATGAAGTCGTAAATTAAATGGAGAAAATTCATTCATTTCGGTATGATGGGCCTAAAAAATGATATATAAGAAAAAAACTGAGATTTCGGGTACTTAAGCTACCGCCGACAGAAATTAAATTAACCCGAAATCTCAGTTTTTTTCTTAAATATCTATTATTAAGACGCGTCTTACCGGAATTTTATTGGATCAATTTCTTTAATAATATTTATATTTTCTATTGCGTAGTTTTTTTTTTATTCGGCTTATGTGATTGCAAGTGAAAATTATCATAATATGTCGACGCTCACGGGTTTCTCCCTAAAAGCAATGCATTAAAATTGTAACATTAAATATTTAATTCAAGATCCCCGTAACCCTTTCCCTCCCCGAAACTTTTATAGTTGATTTATATGCACTTTAACTACGTGTAAAAAAACGCAAGCCTTAATTTTTTTGAAGCTCCAGGTTCGTACATTCTTAAGGAAAATAAAAACAAAGTAATAAATCTTGCTAAATATCAATTCCCATGTCTCTAGCTTCCTGAGCTTCCTTGCCAATTTTCGTCTCTTTCTTTGAAGACTCTTTTCCAATAACTCGAAACACAGTATTATACGGTATAAAATAGTAATTTTTCATGTCCTTAACTTGAAAAGTTGAAAACACTGACTTCCAATTTTACCTCCTAAGAAAACATCTTAGGAAACATCTATTTCTGATTATTAATTACCTAAATAATAATGTTCGTACCTCTAACTCAAATAAAATGGTACAAACTTACACCCTTCTTATTGCACCTTAAAACACTCTCTCTCTCTCTCTCAGGAACATTACAAATTTCATGTTTCAAGCTTCAATATCTTTGGCTAGGCGATGATAAATCAGTCAGTCAGGACATGTAATTTTACATGTATAAATGTTCGTTAACCGAAATATTAATAACAAATTATCACCTAAAATGTTTTTTGCGATTTGTAAACTCGCAAATGTGTGATTTTATGACTTTTTTAGCGAACCAATTTCCTCCATAGAAAATGCAGCTTTTGATTTTGTACCAATGTTGGAATTTCGTAAAAATTTCTTCAAATGTCCATCGATTCTACCTACTAGATGTCAAAAATTACTATCGTTAAAAATTTAATATATGTATATATATATATATATATATATATATATATATATATATATATGAACACATCTATGTACATCTATATCTATGTACATATATGTACATAGATATATGTACACATAAGTTTATGTCTGTGGACTCTCTAGTGGTCACAGTTTTATTCCAAATGGAATGAAATTTGGATGAAATTTGAATGAAAAATGTCAATTTTGTTAATGGGTAAAATAGGATGAGGGGAAGGAGGGTTTAGAGGGAGGGGTAAGAAAAATTTTGACATATCTCCCTTAATATTTGAAAAACAAAAAATTAATCAGGAATTAAGTTGTAGGTACTAAGTTTTACTGTAATTTTGTTTCTAATCATTTTTCTGTTACACTAATATTTACAGAAATATTTACAATTAAAGATTGAAAGTTAAAATTCTAAATATGTACACATTAGAGTTTGAAAAAAATGATAAGATAATGAATTATAGCAAACTTGATTTTCTACAACTCGTTATACATTTTTCGATTGTTCCAATATTAAGAGAGACATTATATATTTTGTGTTTCTATCTTTATGCCCTTTCTCCTTGACGTTTGTTAATAAAATTGGCCTTCAAAATACTAAAATGATATCAGATACGACATTTCATTTTGATTAGACTTAAATTGTGACTAGAGTGTGATTTATGTATTCTAAGGTAATTCGCTAAGTTGTCGAAGCTCCTGCGTAACGAATTTTCTTTTTCAATGGTTTTTGTGTTAGAATAAAAAACAGCTTACTGTAGATAGGTTTTTGTAATTAATAAATAAATACCACCTGGAAAATTTCTGAAACTTCTCCAGAAGTATTTCCGTTTAAATTCCTATTGTCTATTACCTGACGAAGTTAGCTATTTATTTTCCTTCCTCCCTTTATAACTATTTATACAAACCTACAAAATTATTTCTATATACGTATATTTTATTGACATTCAAATGAATTAAAATATTTACTATTGTAATAGTATTCTACACAACAAAAGCGCGTAATGCTTTTAAACAAATGACTAATACAAGTATTTATAGATAGAAGCCTGTCATCACCTGTCATTATTAATAGTAGGAGAGAACAATAGAAGAAATTTTACATATATTTTATATTAAAATAATTCAAATTGTGTTATTTGACACATTCACTGAAATAAGTTAATATTGTACACTATTACTTACTAGCATATATACAAGGTGTGGCAAAGTAAACGTATTTGGAAAACTTTGCTCGTTATCGAGACCCTGAGTTTTTTAAAGATTTTTTAAAATTTTTATATACTTGTCTAAGTAATTTTGGTTGTTTAGTATGGCCAAATATCTAGTTTCCCAAAATCGGCTGCTTTGTTCATAATTGTATATTTTGTAAAATAGAACAACGGAGCCGTTATTTACTAAAGATTGTGACATTAGTAGTCATAATCTAGTTTTTATACCGGATATAAAATGTATTTGCCAGGTATAACTACAGCCGAAAAAATTATGTAAAACCCATCGTAGTACCCTTATACCCTTACACAAACTTCCACCGCCTATTTCACTTTCCTCGTGGTGAATTTTCGGTAAATGTTAAATACGTATTTGTTTATCGTAAAGCAATAATACATTAACTTCACGTAATTAAAAAATTTTCGATGTTTACGCAAATGTTCGTTTTCTATTTAATTAAAATTTTATCAATCTTACTTACTCTTTACTTCTCTCATATATATATATATATATATATATATATATATATATATATATATATATATATATATAGCATAAATGTATATCATAAATCTTTCAGTCACATTAAAGAAGTATAACTAGTAACGTACGTACATAAGAACACACACCCACTTTTTCCTGGTATAATTTATCGACACGAAAAACATTATTTTGACATTAAGTGATAAGTATAATAGAGTTTTACAAATATTTATTAAGTGTTTTCATTTGCTCTTCTAATCATATTGTTTAGGAGACTCTAGAGCACATCCTAAGGTAGCTCCAGCATGAAATCACTTTTCGACAAATTTGGCTCATTTTATATTTCACAGGCTAAAAATTACGTTTTCTAATAAATTCCGAAGTTCCAGAATTTTTGACTGTTTAGAACGCGAAATAATTAATAACAAAGAAATAACAGCTAGATGAAAATAATTTTTACATTCTTAAGGCACTTTTTTTGGTATAATCCAGTGGCGTCGTGAAAGTTTGAGAAAAAAGGTTGGTGTTCGAGATATGACCTAAAGTTGTGTTTTTTTAATAAGAAATATAGTTGGCTATGGCTTAGTTAGAACGGATTTCTTTTTAACCGTGTATCATTTATCGGGTCGCTTTTCATCTGTAAGTCTGAAATTGCCAAAATAGTAATTTCCTAGTTTAATTTTTGCGTTTTTTATATTTATTTCAAGGAGGCAATGATTATTTACGATTTTGTTTTCGCCATAAAAATAATAAACTCATTTAATAGTAAATGTAAAAGATGTCTTACGAAAATTACGAGAAATTTGATATGCTAGAAAGCTTTATTCAAAGTAATAACAATTGTGATATTGCATCTGAAATATATTTCAATCGCTATCCAGAAAGAAGACAACCTGATAAACGTATTTTTAAGAGGAAATAAATATAAAAAACGCAAAAATTAAACTAGGAAGTGACTATTTTGGCTATTTCAGACTTACGGGTGAAAAGCTACCCGATAAATGATACATGTTTAAGGTATCATGTTTAAGGTATGTTGAGGAAAAAAAATCCGTTCTAACTAAGCCATAGTCAACTATACTTCCTATTTAAAAAAACACAACTTTAGGTCATATCTCGAAAACCAACCTTTTTTCCCAAACTTTCACGGCGCCACTGGATTATACCAAAAAAAGTGCCTCAAGAATGTAGAAATTATTTCCAACTAGCTTTACAAACAACCAAGATATTCACAATTGTTTAAAAATCGAAAAATCGAACTTTTGCTTATAACTCGCAAACAAAAGATGCTAGCAAATTTTTGTAGAAACCAATGAATTAGTTTCTATTAGTTTTTTAAAAAGGTTTTTCTCCATAAAACCATCGAAATTGACCCACTCTGTACATATGTATTGGTTCAATAATAAAAGCAAACCGGTTTTTTGTCCTGATTATATAAGACAATGCTCGAACTACCTTAGGTAAATCTCTACTATTGTAAAGTTGTAAAAGTTTTTTCTTTATTTGTTTATTTATTTGTTTGTTTATTCAAGCTTAACGTTTTTTATGTTTGAACGCTTATGCTTATTGACTTAAAAACTGGTATGTATTCTTTCTCGCTAAGAGAAATAGAATTCCAAATTATTCGCTTAAATAGAAATTTGATGGAAATGTCGATAAATATTTTAAGTAGTGGAAGCGGTGGGAACGATATATATTTACTAATTGCAGTGGTGGAAAATTACATTGAGGTTTTTAGTCTATAAATAACGGAAGACGGATATATAACAATAAAACGTGAGCGAAGCCGTGGGTAGAAGCTGGTAATGTATAATATTAATACTATGATTCGCCGTAATGCTTTTATGACTTTTGATACACGTGTAAGTTTGTAATAATAAAATATCATGATGTCTTATGCTATTGTAATTTAAGCTACTGTAAATACCAACGTTTGTAACATTTGCTAAAAATAAATTACGCAACATTTAATAACACAACAGCACCTGTACATTTTAACAATACGAAATAACATTATGTATGTAATCGGATGTAAAGTATTAGTTTGACAAAAGCATGTGTACAGGTAAACTACATTGTGTGAGTGCTAGTGAAACTTTCTTTCGAAATAGTATAGTATTGACATAAAATTCTTTAGGATGTTCCAGCAGTGTGTACACATACTTACACATATTATTGGCACACAGATACTTACACATACTATCAAATGTGCATATACCTATATATACCTATATATTAATATTGCTTATGTCAACAGTAACAATTCCCACTCTTTATTTGATGCAACCTGTAAGACATTGGCGCACAACGTTGTCAGACCACTATTTACTATACGCGGAATGTGTTTTAATTGGACAAAAATAATATTTTAAATTATTAATTTTCGAAAACAAAACGGTAACACACGATTTTTTTTATTTAAATTTATATAAGAAATATTAAGAAAAACTCTCCTAGTTTTTTTGCGTTCTAAACTGTCAAAAATTCTGAAACTTCGGGATTTATTAGAAAACGTTATTTTTAGTCAGTGATAAAAAATGAATAAAATCTGTTGAAAAGTGGTGGTATGCTGGAACATACCTTAAGATTGAATATTCATTATTATCAACTCTTTATCTTATATTACTTTACTTATCAAACAGCAAATATTGATCTCCATCGTGCCACATGAAAGTGTGAGAAAATAAAGTTATGTATTGAAAACATGTATTATTAAATGCCCCACTTTATCGACTTTGATTAAAATTCTAAAAAATGAAAAATAGTAAAGTCATCGAACCATTTCACCTCCAAATTTGGACGGAAAAGACCGAATTGCATGAAACTTGGTCAAAACTTAGAAAATAACCTAAAAAGCAAAAGTGATACTGCGCCAATATATGCTTTCGTCCTGGGAATGGATGGCTCTTCCTCGCTTTTAGGGGATGAAACTTATAACGTGGAAAAAAACCATGGCAATCAATAGAGGGATGCATCTTAAGCATCCCTCATCCTTATAAACTTTTTCCATTAGCCAATACTTTCGTTTAAGAAGCCATGTTTTTAAATATTATTTTACGAATAACTCCATTTTATTAAAAATAGAGAATATTAAAAAAAACTGAAACAAAAATAAATAAAAATAAAAAATTTCTTGTTTTCTCATTTCTGTGGATTGATTCCATCCAGAGTTACAGATGTTTGAAGACTACTTCTTGTTTGCTGACAAGAAAAGTCTAAATCTTTAACGTTAAATAACGACAAAACTATACATTTTTTTTCAAAAAATGTATAGAATACTTGAAGTACTTAAAGTACTTAAAAAATCTTTAAAATTAGCTTTGGTTCAAGTCATAAACATTAAAAATAACATATTAGATTATCAAATGATAATTAATGAGAACTCTAGATTTTTGAAATAAAATTTCAAATTCGCCCTAACATCTTGATCAGTTATTGTATTATAAATACGTATTTCGACTACAAAGTAGTCATCCTCGGTATAAATAATACCAAATACATATTTATAATACAAAAACTGATCTAGGTTTTGGGGCGAATTTGAAATTCTATTAAAAATAACCGAGACATGATAAAAATAAAACGCTCTTTTTTTTTAACAAAATCGATACACAAAGTAATGGCATTACCACTTTGGTTTGAAATTAAAATGAATCCTTTTACATTTTACTTAAGTTATGTGTTTAGAACACGAAAATTCAGCGGTTTTGGATGCATTCACATTTTCGATCACGAATAACTATGAAAGTATTGGCTTATCGAAAAAACTTTATACTAAACTTTTTGCTTAAAATTCATCCTTCTATCGATATCCATGGTTATTTTCAACGATATAATTTTGAGTCCCTACATGAGGTTGCATTCATTCCATTTTGCTTGTTAGGTTTTATTTAGGCTTTGAGTTTTAAGTTTTGACCAAGTTTCATTCAAATCGGTCTTGTCCGTCAAAATTTGGAATATTTCGAAAAATCCATCAACAAATTATGCATGATAGTGAATAGAAAATTTCCAACATTTGAACATAACCTATATTATATTTGTTTGTTTGTTTGTTTATTTTGAAACCAACATGAATCTAGTACCCAAAAAAAAAAATTATGTTAGACGATTTTTGATCGGTGGTTTGAGTAATATATTTGTCCTGAAAAAATTAGGAATGGGTAATAGCTATACTTTTGACGCTAATAGTACCGTAATGAATATGACTGTAATAACCTAACATCCTTATGTAGTGATACATTATATAAAATTTTATGAGACATGGTTTTTCTAGTAACGAATAACGGTAAGAGCGGTACATTAGAAAATTTATGAATTGAAGAATATATTATATTTTATATTTATTTGTTTTGTTATTCATTTAAAACTGAAATAATACGACAATAGATAGATATTCTGTACAATAAAAAAAAACACTGTATACAGACAAGTACTTACCATAAAAAATAATTTTATTACCTTTTTTTATTTTTAAGTAAAATTTATAGACGGGCGGCGACATATATACGCTTATTTTTTCATACTAATTAATTTTATGATTATTTTTTGTATTTTAATATAAATAAAGTAATATTTTATGTCCATTAATACAATCAATAAGCTTTTCTGAATAATACATAGTTTTTTTTTATGTACGTTTGTTCGTAATGATCATAAAATGTTTATAAAAGTTTTTATGGAAAGGATACCAAATTGAAAAAAAAGGTAGACTTCATTTATTTGAATGTTGGGGAGTTTTTCATTTGTTTGAATATGTGGTAAAATTATTTCGATAACAGAACCTCAAATTATTTCGATAACAAAACCTTGTGACGAATAATTTTGTTTCACATTATCTGGAAGCGACATTTATGATGTGACATTTGGTATAATAAGTACATTTAGTAGTCTAATATTCAGAGAGTTTAGGTTCTGCATCTAGGAATACCTAATGTTTGACCGAATAATGTTTACCTAATTTTTCAGTTACTTCATCTTGTATTATAGACATTTAAAAAAAGAAGAACCATAGAATGCATTGGGCATCCAATGGTTATGAAAAGAGATAAGTCGAAGGTATTTTCAATGTACTTTTTAAGGAGTTGAACTATTTATATATGATTGTTGCTGTTTAAAGTATGTATAAAGAATATTCACAATCAACAGTTATGGTGAATCTACAACGAATATTCTATAATCTATGCCGATTTCAACAGTCAGGTGACGCAGTTGATCAGTCACTGGACTGCCAATCTAAAGGTCTCCGGTTCGATTCTCGGTGGATGCAAAATTTTCATTATCTTTTTTTAACGTAATCATTTCAAATCAACTCAAATTATGTATTTTGATGAATTGAGCATTCCTACCATAATAGCTGACAGCCAATCAGCGAGACCTTCCTCATCAGATATTTTGCATCAACAACCGTCAACCACCGCCATCAGTGTATAAAAAAGTTCATGAATGAAGGTTGAAAGTGCACGTGGCTGTAGTTAACTTGAGTTATCTTATTAATCAATAATCAAATTAATTAAATTTTTGTGTAAATCAGTGTGTTATATCGTTGTGTATTCGTTTATATATATATTTTTTTGCATCAATACGTTTGTATTCCAATTATATAGAATTATTTAGACATTTATTTTTTTCCAATAAATCAGTGTTTGTAAAGTTTGTTTATCACTCAAACCACCTCGAAGCCTATCCTCAAATCGACAGTCATCAAACATTGGTCCTTCGAGCCGGATAAATAAGATTAGGGCGTTGGTTTAATTTGGGAAAAATTAAATAAAATAAGATACATTTTTGTTATGGAAAACATTTTGAAGTGACCACGTGTTAAAATTTGGACATAGTGGTAGTTTGTTTGTTCATTTCGAATATAAACATCAGTGTACTGTGAAAGCATTTATTAGTGATTTGAGTGCTGAATTTGGATAAAATCAAGGTTTTATTCCCTGAAAACATAACCTTTAGTAAGTAACATAAAAGTTGTGTATAGACAAGTTAAAGTAATCACGTGTGTGTAACATCGGATCAAGCTGAATTGATAAACATTTTTGTTGTTTTACATTTCAATTTAATTTCATTAACAAACAATCAGTTTCAGAGCATCAATTTTATCATGACGTCTCTTGAATCTCGAATTAGTCTTCAAGAAACGCGTATCAACTTGTTGAAAACCGCAATCGACCCTATTAAGGATATCGACATCGCCTTGTTAACCAAACCCAAAGTACAAACAAGGCTGGAGGTTTTAGAAGCAAACTGGTTGAAATTCGATAAGGATCATGATCGAATTTGTGAGGCTAAGGTTGAAATAACAAAGGATTTACCTTACATCAAACTCAACTATTACGCTATCGCTCAGGAAGCCTACATGACAAATAAAGCAACAATGTTGGAACTTTTGGCTACGATTACTGCATCTAATCCATTGGATGGAACAACATTAGCTGATACTTCTTTTGGATCTGCTTCTCCTGCATCCCGACAAATGTTGCCCAAAATTCAGCTGGTGAAATTCCCTGGGGATTATCAATCATGGCGTTCATTTAGCGATATGTTTACTTCACTCATCGGAACCAATCAAGATTTGTCCAACGTTATGAAAATGCATTATCTGAAGTCTAGTGTACTTGGAGAAGCCGCGAATCTCATCTCTAATTTTCAAGTTTGTGGAGATAATTTTACCCCTGCATGGGATAAACTTGTCAACAGATATGAAAATAAACGGGTTTTAATTAATAATCATTTAGATGCTATCTTTAAATTGAAACCTCTGCAACGTAAATCATCAAAGGGGCTATGCAATTTACTAGCAACTGTCAACGAGGCTCTTGGAGCACTTAAAGCTTTAGGATCACCAACTAATAAGTGGGACCAGATCATCGTCTATACACTAGTAAATCGATTAGATCCTGAAACGCATGAAGCATGGGAAATCAAAGCAGGGTCATCCGTTACTCCATCTACATATGAAGAGCTAGAAGAATTTATTTATGGTAGAGCTCGTGCTTTAGAATCAATTGAAGGTCGTAAGACGGCACCATCTTTATCTTCATTAAAACCAATCAGCATTACCAAGTCAGCCAATACCCACGTCACAGCTCTTGAGAAATCCACGAAAGGCAATTGTTCTCTGTGCAACTCTAGTCATTATATCTCCAGTTGTAAGATGTTCGCTCAAAAGTCTCCTGCTCAACGTCGTGAGCATGTAACTTCAAAAAGGTTATGTTTTAATTGTCTGGGTCCTCATCAAGTGATTGATTGCCGATCTCAAAAAACATGTTTAAAGTGCAAGAAACGTCATCATACCTTGATTCATGATACTTGGAATTCATCTGTATCTGCAAGTGATACATCACCTACAACATCAGAGCCTCCAACTCAATCAACAGCAACTCCTGCTGCGATAGTCAATCATGCAATTTCGCAAAATGTACATCATCATCCATCAATAGTTTTACTCGCAACTGCTCAAGTTAAAGTTACCAGTCCCGACGGGAACACTACTACAGCTAGGGCACTCATAGATCAGGGATCTGAAATATCATTTATAAGTGAACGACTCGTTCAGCAGCTACATCTACAAAGGTCACACGCATCCGTTTCTCTTATAGGAGTCGGTGCTGTGCAATGCTCAACTACTCGAGGAGTAGTCTCCATCAAACTGGCACCAGTATTTGAATCGGATTTAAGTTTTGGTGCAATTGCGTATGTTCTTCCTAAGCTGACATCAATTCTACCATCAATGAAACCATTGGAATCCAGTTGGGCTCATATCAACGGCCTTAAACTTGCGGATCCATCATTTATGAAACCGGGATCTATAGATTTGATACTTGGTATTTGATACTATCAAAGGACCTCCTCTCACCCCAATTGCTCAATCAACTATTTTCGGATGGATCTTATCAGGTCCAGTTGATCAAAATTTGCCGGTTTCAATTGCCAACACTCATCATTGTTCATTGGATTTTCAACTTGATAAACAACTAGAACAGTTTTGGATTCAAGAATCCATTGCTGAAAATCAAGAAGTTGAATTATCACCCGAGCAGGAAGATTGTGAAAAACAGTTTGTAACTACCGTGTCTCGGAACGAAACTGGTCGGTATATCGTTCGTTTACCACTCAAAGACTCGCCAAAGAAGCTTGGAAATACTCGATCTTCAGCCATCAAGATGATTCAATCATTACAACGCAAGTTGGACTCTAATTATGAATATCGTCACTTATACTCCGAATTTCTACGTGAATACGAAGCACTTAATCACATGTCAAAGGTATTACCGCAATTAATGGAAGCAAAACCATTATTTTATCTTCCACATCATGGAGTATTTCGCGAAGTCAGTTCAACAACTAAATTACGAGTTGTCTTTAATGGTTCTTATCGCAGTACCTCTGGATTATCATTAAATGATATTCTTCACACCGGAGCTAAATTACAAAAAAATATCTCCGATGTTCTCCTCTGGTTTCGACAGTTTCGATATGTGTTTGCTGCAGATATCGAAAAGATGTTTCGACAAATCTTCGTTCATCAAGATGATTGGGATCTGCAAAGAATCTTGTGGTTTTCCGATGATCATTTGCAAGAGTTTCATCTGCAAACAGTAACTTATGGCTTAGCATGCGCTCCATTCTTAGCATTACGGACAATTAATCAACTTATAAACGACCATGGACACCAATTTCCATTAGCTATTGAACCTCTCACGAAAGGAAGATACGTGGATGATATCTTTGGTGGAGCAGATTCCCTATCAGAATGCTCTCAAATAATTTAACAAGTAGATAGTCTCTGTAATGCTGGCTGTTTTCCACTTAAAAAATGGATAAGTAATGTTCCAAGTGTATTATCCAACATTCTTCATGAACGTCATGCTAAGGAACCAACAATCATCATCGATGAATCATCAACAGTTCGGACGCTGGGTTTACTATGGAAACCCTCGAGCGATCATTTTCAATTTTCTGTGACATCCAACACTATTCAACATGCTACAAAGAGAAAGGTTCTTTCTGTAATTGCTCAAGTCTTTGACCCTCTTGGATTCATTGCGCCAGTCATCATCCAAGCAAAGATTTTCATGCAGCAGTTGTGGTTAATTAAGTTAAATTGGGATGATCCGCTACCAACTCAATTGGAAAACCATTGGCGTGCAATTGAAAACCAGTTTCAAGAGTTGTCAAATATCTCAATTCCAAGATTTCTGGGTACAACCAAATCATCATCTATTCAGTTGCATGGATTTTCTGATGCATCGCAGTTTGCCATGAGTGCGGCTATCTATATAAGGGTTGAAACTGCAAACTCTACGGACATTAATTTGATGTGTGCCAAAACCAAGGTAGCACCATTAAAAAAATGACTATCCCTCGTCTGGAGCTCACCGCCGCAACTCTTCTCGTCAAATTAGCTAAGTATGTTGGCAAGGTTTTGGACATTGAGAATGTTTCAATATGGCTTTGGATAGATTCATCAGTTGCTTTAACTTGGATTACATCCCATTGCTCTAAGTGGAAGGAATTCGTTCGAAATCGAGTCAGCTTTATCCAAGAACATCTACCATCTGCTCGATGGAGATTCATTTCTGGAAAGGAAAATCCAGCTGATTGTGCCTCACGAGGAATTCCACCGAAGGTTTTAAATAATCATCCACTGTGGTGGAGGGGTCCTGATTGGCTCTCACTACCGGCAGAACAATGGCCTGATGGAATTTGCCCATCTTCATCAACCGCAGTTTCAGAGATGAAGTCTCAAAAGGAAAGTTATGTTTCACAAATCATACCGGAACCGGACCTTCTGCAGCGTTACTCTAAATTAAATCGGCTTTTGCGCATAACAGCTTGGATCAAAAGGTTTCTCAATCGGCTTCGCGTTACCAAACCTACTCAAGTTTCAACCAATCTTTCTCCACTCGAGCTTCACGAAGCTTTGTTACTGTGGGTTGGTATTAGTCAACGTATTTCATTTTCTAATGAAATTAAGCAGCTCACTAGGAAACAATATATCACAAATTCTAGCCCTCTTCGAAATTTAAGTCCTTTTATTGATCAAGATGGCTTACTTCGAGTAGGTGGTCGACTAGATCAGTCATCACTAGATTATGACACTAAGCATTCGTACATTTTGCCCAAGGATTCAAGTTTATCACGACTAGTTATTTGGGATGTCCATCTACGATTATTGCATAGTGGTACACGTAACACATTGGCCACTGTGCGCCAACGCTTTTGGATCCTTGGAGGCCGACCTACCGTAAGAAAAGAGATTTTACGGTGCGTTATCTGCTCTCGTTATCGAGCTAAGAGAGCTCAACAACTTATGGGTCAACTTCCGCCTCACCGAATAACTCCAACTCGTCCTTTTTCACATTCTGGAGTGGACTACGCTGGTCCATTCCTTATCAAAACTTGGGGCGGGAAAAATGCTAAGAGTTACAAAGGTTATGTCAGTGTATTTATCTGTTCTGCAACATCTGCAATTCACTTGGAGTTAGTATCAGACTACTCAGCAGATGCTTTCATAGCTGCCTACAAACGATTTACTGGACGTCGTCGTCTCTGCTCAACACTCACCAGTGATTGTGGTACAACCTTTGTGGGTGCTGATGCGGAACTCAAACGTCTTTTTACAGAGTCATCATCAGAATCAGAAAAACTCCGAACACTGCTCGCGAATGATGGGACAGATTGGCATTTTATTCCTCCTTCTGCACCTCATTTTGGAGGTCATTGGGAAGCCGGAGTTAAATCTGTTAAGTATCATCTAAAGCGTGTAGTCGGGAATTTATCACTAACCTACGAAGAATTTACTACTGTTCTCTCTCAAATAGAAGCTGTTTTAAACTCAAGACCCCTTTGTCAGCTAACCGAAGATCCTGAGGACCTATCAGTTTTAACACCAGGTCACTTTCTTATCGGGGGTCCTTTAACTTCTATTCCTGAACCGAATTTGGAGAACGTTCCTATGTCTCGATTAAGTCGTTGCCAACTTACTCGACAAATCGTCGATAGCTTTTGGGTCAAGTGGTCTAGAGAATATCTCCAGCAACAACAAGTGATATATAAGTGGCGATTCCTGTCATTAAATATTCAAATTGGATCTATTGTTCTCGTTGTTGATGAGAGGTGTCCACCATCAAAATGGCCCTTAGGACGGGTAATTCAACTGCACCCCGGCTCAGACAATCTAGTGAGAGTTGTTACTTTGAAGACAGCTGCTTCTGATCTTTGAAGAAACTTAATAGTGCCTTGGTAGGAAATATCATATCTTGCTCCAAATATTTTTGGCGCAAGGGGGGGAGTATGTTTAAAGTATGTATAAAGAATATTCACAATCAACAGTTATGGTGAATCTACAACGAATATTCTATAATCTATGCCGATTTCAACAGTCAGGTGACGCAGTTGATCAGTCACTGGACTGCCAATCTAAAGGTCTCCGGTTCGATTCTCGGTGGATGCAAAATTTTCATTATCTTTTTTTAACGTAATCATTTCAAATCAACTCAAATTATGTGTTTTGATGAATTGAGCATTCCTACCATAATAGCTGACAGCCAATCAGCGAGACCTTCCTCATCAGATATTTTGCATCAACAATCGTCAACCACCGCCATCAGTGTATAAAAAAGTTCATGAATGAAGGTTGAAAGTGCACGTGGCTGTAGTTAACTTGAGTTATCTTATTAATCAATAATCAAATTAATTAAATTTTTGTGTAAATCAGTGTGTTATATCGTTGTGTATTCGTTTATATATATATTTTTTTGCATCAATACGTTTGTATTCCAATTATATAGAATTATTTAGACATTTATTTTTTTCCAATAAATCAGTGTTTGTAAAGTTTGTTTATCACTCAAACCACCTCGAAGCCTATCCTCAAATCGACAGTCATCAAACAGTTGCAAAATTCGACGACCTTCTCGCACGGATAAAAAACACTATTCACCGGCAAAACACATCATTCAAGAAAGGTATCCCGCCTATGTTGCACTGGAGCGCCTATGTTGCACAACTATGGCACGATGTCGGCCTAATATGAAACTTCTCACTACTTTTAAAACCCTGTCTAAGGCGTTATGCCTGCGCGGTATGCCTACTTGGAAACAGGGAGGTTATGGGTTCGAATCCCGACATCGACAGTTTGTAAATCATTAAGAAAAAAAGAGGCGGTTCATTGACTAAACTGCCGGCGTATGGACAAGAACGAAGTAACCAGCTATGCTTGAGTGGGTTTTCTGCAGTTTCGTTCACGAACTTCAGATGAATGTCGGCATAGCTCTTATCATAGTCGGTTGCAGCCGCATATCCTACCAATTCCTAGTCTATAGACAAAAATTCCTTCCACTCCACTCACATCCTCTTGTCCTTAGGCATCACAATGGACCTTATGGTCGAAGTGTAGCCCGTCCAGAGCAGACTCTACAATCTATCTATCTATCTTTAAAACCCTTGTGTACAACCCGGTGCCGTTTACACGATTGTCGGGTTGGTGTGAAATAAAAATATTACTATAAAAAAAACTGAATATAATCCTGATGTAGAATAATGATATGTAGCTGTAGCTCATTTGAAATGAATACTCTCAATAAGGTACTTTACAAACTATGAGCACCTATTACCATCAGAAGAACTATAATACAAATATGTTGAAGAAGAGAACGACTTATTTAATAATTATTATATTTCTACTACAACGATAGTACTATCTATATATATATGTATATATATATATATATATATATACATATATATATATATATATATATATATATATATATATATATATATATATATATATATATATATATATATATATATATATATATATATATACATAATTAAGGATGAATACATACCTCTTAAAGTTTAAATCATTTAATCACTGAACTGGAAATGAAATTTACACGGCGGCGATGCGTTAAAATGATTTTAATAATAATAAAGTTGTATTCATGATACAATATGTTCTCCGTTTGTCTTTCGTGGAAGTACACTAACGTTCAACAAAAGTGAATCAATATACACGGGCTGACAGAGCATATACGCTAAAAAGTGCATAACGACTTAAACACGTTTTGGATAAAATTACCTATAATGACTATAAAAAAGATGTTGAATTTTATATTTATTTAATATTCCGATATTGTTTTTAGTAAAATTTTAGTAAAATAATATATGATCCTAGTTAGTTAAAAACAAGTAATGTAACATCTAACTGAGTTAATTGTTTGAATACCCAGTATATACTGAGATTGTATATCAATGTTTAAACAATTCTTCAAATTCAAAGTTTATAAGATATGCATTTTTTTTCTGCGATCAATATTTTCAAGCGTAACAAAGTCGGAACTAAACTTAATATACCTTGTATATTTACAAATATACTGAGTATAATTATACATGCATTTTAATAAAAACTTTTATCTAAAGTTAAGTCAATGAATTAATTAGTTTGTAGTTTTATGATAGAATTAGACATAGAATTACACCAATGTAATTCCAATGAGTTTCACGAAGCATTAATAAAATGAATTAGGTGTACAAAAGATTTGTACAACAAAGGCACAACTTAGAAAACTGACTGCAGGAATGTGTCATTGATTGTGAAAGTAAAAAAAAACGCATTAGCCCACCCATTTCGAGAGAAAGTCAAACAAAAATGCTCAAACGCTTCAAAATTGTTTAAGAAGAAAGATAGTTTTTTAAACGTACATAAAGTTTTTTTTTTAAATATAATTATTAAAGAAGCATTGTTCTTGTAATAAACTATCTATTGTGCAAGATGCCAAATTATTTTTTGTTTTGAATGTTTTTCTACTATCATTCTGGTTCTTGAATATAGAATTGCAACTTAAAATAGATTAATCTATAATTAAATTATTGCATATTTTCATTAATAAATTGATTTTGTAATTTAACAATCAACAATAAAAATAATGAGTATTAATAAAATTTGCTATAGTTAATTATATAAAAAATAATACTGCCGCTTGGTTCATGAAATTCATGAAGAAATTAATTATAGAACTTTTTCTCATAATTGGTTGCCTAGTATGGATTCTTATTTTCACAATCGGTGGTCCATGGATCCATAACCTGTTTACCAAATCGTACATTCATCTTGTGAGTAGTAAAATTTATTAAAAAATTCAACCTTGTGATACTATTTTTACAATCTAATTATTTTAATTTTTCGGTATGAGAGTGTACACTAAAGTGTATACTACTCATTCTCTGTTACTAAAACAGAGAATGAGTAGTTTAATGTATATTTTGGTCTATAGTGAAATAAGACTTTGTTGAAAATACAAACCAGCTCTTAGAAAACCATATCGTATAATTTAATTACAACTGAGGTGTGTATATATATGTCATCTATAAATTCATTTATTATACTTTGGATATGTATATATATATGGTTGTGTTTTTGTTTTATTAAGCTTTATTTTATTTTTGGTGAAATTATTTGCAATGCAGAGATAATTACTTCAAATATTTTTGTCAAAATAAATTTCATTGTTTGGCTTTCTAACATCTATCTCTGTTAAAACTATCTCTACAACGTAATTCGTTATTGAGATCTGTACTCTGTTAAATTTGATTGTAAGGATTTAATTTGAAATAATTTTCATGCAGACGACGTAATGGCAATCCCCAGTCAAGGGGATTGGGACCCCATTGGGGACCCCATTCATATCGACGGAAACAGAAATTATGTTTTTAATGTTTTTAAGAATATTAATCGACTCGAAAATTATTAGTATAGTCGCAACTATCGTGCTAAAATTAAATTTTGACTAAAAATAGTGTCTTATATGTTTTGATAAAATCAATGGTTGATGAAATGTGGAGATGTATATTTTTAAATGGTTTATTTCCTAAACAAACCAGATAAATGTTATCTGGTTAGAGGTGGGTAGAGGTGGGCATAGACGGCTCTCCGGAGCCACGGAGCTCCCCATAAGAAAGTGAGAGTAAGTAAGCAAGCTATATTTTGAAGTAAGACGAAACGATGTTTCAATACAGGTTGTCCTACCAATGCATCATTATTAATATATAATTTTTTGACGATGATTCAAAATAATTATTTTTAAAAACAGCAATTACGCGATCGCGTTCTGCTGTCCCATTTCGAATTTATCAAACTCGGCAGAATGTTTCGCGGTTTAATGACGTTGGAAATTACTTCTTTTTAAACAAATAAACGTTTTACCACAAATTAGGCAAATTACCTCTTTTGTCAGTTTTGCTAAATATACCAAAACGATGTTTCCATTCGTTGATGCCAAAAAATATCCTCCTTTTCTTCGCAGATAGCACCCCACCTCCAGTGCTAAACTTATCCAAGACTGCTAGCGATGTATTCTCCATTATTAAAATCACTACTTTTATGTTTTTTGAAAAAAAAAATTATGCGAAAAATAATTTTCAATAACACGAATAGTACTTTTCACTTTTTTAATTCAAAGTAGACTAAATCAAAACAACTCAGTCAGGTTGAGTAAGCTATCATAAAATTCCCACTTTATGTAAAATTTAACCATTTAGAAATTAGTAACAAATTAACCCCCACCCACCCAGCTTTAACATTGGCATGTTTATTGTATCCACTGTCATCAAATTCCCATGACACTATACCCTCTACTAAGCAAAAATAATTAAATCAGGTATATAATTGTTTATTAGTTCTCCGATATGAATACTTTTGGCAAATAATTCGGAATTTCTAAAAACCGAATTCTAAAATCTAAACAAAAACTAAACCATCAAAAAATTTACAAGCGCTTTACAATTGTCAAGCGGTAAACGTAAAAGATCAAAAGATTTATATTTTATTCATACACAAATATATTAAAAAGGTACATTTTATGCCCAAAATTCCAGAGTATTCACTGTATTGTTTACACACAATACTATTGTATGTAATGTATAGTAAATAGTGTTTACTTTGTATAATTATAATAGATAGTGACCATAAAAAAGGGTTGGTATGTTTTAATTAAAAACAGAAAATAATAATAATTGGTAGGATACGCTGTATTTATTCTATCTCTGTTCCTACCTCTCACTCAGAGCTTGTAAAGTCAAACCCTGCCCACCTATGACTGATAAAAAGCTCAATGCGATTATGCCGCAATCATTCACAATGTCTTTCAGCAGACATAACTGACGTCAGTCTAGATAGGCCTTCAAGTGAAGAGACTAATTTTACGACCTCTGGATGCTCTTGCATGACAACTGACAGCAGTCTCTAAATATCATTTTTCACCTGCGGGCAGAACTGGGCAACTGTTATTTTCTTTCAAAATTATTGTATTTTTGTGATTATTACATTATAATGTGTTCATGGAAATATCTGCAAGTCTCTTAATAAACCCTTTTGTATTTTTAAACCATCTTTTTAACTTAGTACCCCGTTATGCCCCGGGTTTTCCTATGTTTAAAATTTATAAACAAACTTAAATTTATTATATAAAAATAAAACTAATAAATACCATCAAAAAAAATATAATATTTATTAGAGAAGATAAAAACGATATTAATATTATAATTTTATAGACCTATTTCTAACAAAAAATGACTTAATTTGGCAAATGTTCAACAATTTTTATGTTTTTTTTATAAAATAAACAACGCTCAATCAAAACAAACGTTTATGAACCTGTATATATTTTTTGTAAAGGTAGTCATTTAAATATTGAAATTATGAATATTTGACATTTGTCGAATTTTTCTAACCCACCTTTGTCGCCGACGCACCGTAAAAGCATAGTCAATGTTACTCGGCCGAACCGCTGAGCATAATTTTAAACTTAATAAACTTAAACGTATTTATTCCAAAACGATTGAATGTATGAAGAAATGTTTCAAAATAAAGTTGTTTTTTTATCCGATAAACATTTTTTATATTTTAAGATAAGTTGCGAACATAGCTGTAAATGTTATACTTAGCATACTTAGCATATAACATACCACTTAGTGGTAAGATGTACAATGATCGAAATAACAAGCAATCTAATTTTAAGGAAGGAAACGCTACCTCTTACGGTTTCAAAGTTTTCAAGATATTAAAAATTAATTGCCTAGGTTACTCTTTGAAAAGTTCTCTAACTGCTATTAAAAATCCCGTCAAAATCGGTTCAGCTGTTTTGAAGCATAACTCGTACAAACAAAAAAGTATTTATTTCGAAATCATAGTCAAGCACTGTAATTTTATTTGATTTGTAAAGATGTATAGATTGGGAGAAATTATTTTTGGGGTATATCGAATGAATGACCAATTTATCAATCAGTCATTTTTTAGTCATTTTATATTTCAGTAAATGCCAAATATATGCTTCTTATCGCATTAATACAGATTTCAATGAATAATTAATTGAAATGATAAAATAAATTTAATTTAATAATATTTTATGAATTATCCTTAATGTACTCATTTCATATATAAAATAATAATTAAATAACAATGTGTAAACAATATTAATCAAATAAATATATTATACACTGTGTT
The DNA here is from genome assembly GCA_963920215.1 of Nineta flava. Classification (NCBI taxonomy): domain Eukaryota; kingdom Metazoa; phylum Arthropoda; class Insecta; order Neuroptera; family Chrysopidae; genus Nineta; species Nineta flava. The sequence continues at coordinate 12,961,613 of OY986045.1, read as the reverse complement.
ACCAAAAAAATAGTAGACAATACGAATATCATGAAACGCTAGTGTGAAACGGCTTTCATCGAATGCTGGAAAAGCTCATATACCGTACGTTTAGTTTACATCTTCGCATAGCAGATCTCCCACAAGTATGAGAGAGTACATATGTATACATTAAGCAATGTGTATGAGAAGGAGGTCTTATAGGTTTGTTTTGTTACTGTTGTATGTGCCTGTATAAATTTTAGATAGTGGGGATTTTTTGTTGAATACAAATATTATTAATTGTTTTGATAAGATGCAATCATTACTATGTGAATGCTTTTGGAAAAACGTGTTTGTGTTTTTTATTTATTGGTATTATTACAACAATGGGTTATTATTACACAAAAGAAGAAAAAATGCAAATTGTTAAATGGTACTTTTCCGGACAATCCGCACAGGAATGTGTCAATTTATTTATTGTGGCATTTGAAGGTAGACAATCTCCAACTACTCGAACAGTTATGAATATTATTCACTATTTTGAAAATAAGACCTCCTTCTCATACACATTGCTTAATGTATACATATGTACTCTCTCATATGAAATAATAATATGTAAACAATGTGTAAACAATATTAATCAAATAAATATATTATACACAGTGTTACCAAAAAAAAAGTAGACAATACGGCTAGCATGAAACGCTAGTGTGAAACGGCTTTCAACGAATACTGAAAAAGCTCATATATAAAATAATAATATGTAAACAATGTGTAAACAATATTAATCAAATAAATATATTATACACAGTGTTACCAAACGAAAAAGTACACAATACGGCTAGCATGAAACGATAGTGTGAAACGGCTCTCAACGATATGGAATACATCATACATAAAATATTAATATGTAAACAATGTGTAAACAATATTAATTAAATAAATATATTATACAAGGTGTTACAAAAAAATAGTGGACAATACAGCTATTATGAAACACAAGTGTGAAACGGCTTTCAACGAATACTGGAATAGCTCATATATAAAATAATAATATGTAAACAATGTGTAAACAATATTAATCAAATAAATATATTATACACAGTGTTACCAAAAAAAGAGTAGACAAAACGGCTTGCATGATTTCAACGAATACTGGAATAGCTCATATATAAAATAATAATATGTAAACAATGTGTAAACAATATTAATCAAATAAATATATTATACACAGTGTTACCAAAAAAAAGTAGACAATACGGCTAGCCATGAAACGCTAGTATGAAACGGCTTTCAACGAATACATATAAACGATTATCATAACTTCTCTGAACAATTGTTTTGTATTCAAAATATCAGACAAACTCAAGACAACAGCGGCTTGGTTGCTGCTGGGTTTTTAAATATATGAATTTATTTCAATATGCATTTATTAAAGTTAAAAGAAACGAGTAAAGATAAACAAGTAACTGAGGTAATGACAGAAATATGCAAGTCTATTATCAAGAGTTCATTATCAATGCGTGAACTGTTTATTGTAGTTTTTACACACGCACACTAATAAAAATACAAAGTACTGTACAAAGATGTTGTATACCTACATGATTTTGAGTAATAACAAATGTTTGAGATAAAATTTGGCAAGCTTATTAGCTTATGAAAAACATTTTCAAACAAAAGTTGTTTATTTAAAAAAAAAAAAACCTTTATTGTCTTTTTTGGCCATTGACTTCTTTTCTATCTTTTATGCTTTTAAAGATTTTCCTCCCTGGGGGGATGCATTGCCCGATTTTCCCATTCACGAACTTGAAGTTACTTTTAAGCTATAGAACACACAAAAAATTCCAAGCAGCTATCTATTTTCTTTTTTGACCTACATGAACACCTCAACTAATTCTTTTTTTGCGATTTTTACTTTGAATTTTTCTACTCTTACGGTTTTAAAGTTAGATATTTCCGCAGTCCATGGTGACGATGGGTTGTGCATGGTGTAATGAGCAATTTTGCAAGTTGATTATCTTTCAAAAAGGAACACTTTTGGCCTTTGAATTTGTCTTCTATCACTTAGAATTTACTTGAACCACAGAATAATTAATAGTGCCCTTATACCAACCAATATATGTAGTTGATCAGGCAAGTGCCTCAGCCTAAATATTTGTTACTGAAAAGACGAACGTCGCATAAAAAAACTTCAGAAAATACAACCACTCCGTTTCTACACTGAAATATTTACTACACAGTTTAACATTTTTTGACCTATTGCCCGTTTATATACACTTATGTTGGTCACATTGTTTGTGAAAGGAAGAAAATTATAGTTATTTTTCTCTGATATAATTTGCGTAGCGTTTGCCTAATCCTAAAAACGTACAGGACCATATTATATATATATATATATATATATATATATATATATATATATATATATATATATATATATATATATATATATATGTATAATATATATATTTTATATATATATATATATATATATATATATATATAAACAGACCGTTTTCAAAAAAATTTCTAATAGAAAATCAATGTTTAATAAATAAATAAAATATTTACTATAAAACCATGCATACACATACATACTGAAACTGAATGTCTGGACTAGAATATTGGGTGACCATTTTATAGGACGATTCTTCATTGATGAATCTTTAGATTCTCAAAAATACTTGAGTTTGTTACGAAATAATATTTTGCCAACTGTTACAGCTCTTCCTAATTTAGACCTGGAATCTGTGTGGTTCCCACAAGATAGTTGCCCTGCACACAATGCCATGATAGTAAGGCTCTTCCTGGAAGAAAGAGCCTTAACAAGAACGTCTCATGAGTTTTTTTGAACCTTCAAGTGGCCAGCCAGATCGCCAGATCTATGTTCTAACGACTTTTTTTTGTGCGTTTATCTCAAAACACAGATCTATTCGCGAAACAGGCCTGATTTAATTTGCAACAATATTTCTCCTCAAATGCTAGAAAATATCCGGGTAGATTTCTACAATCAACTCGGATATTGTTTAGTAAATAATGGAGGAATATTCGAACTGTTGGTTTTTGTCGGAATTCTATTTATTTTTTTGTTTTCGGGGTTTTATTTTCTTTTAATTTGTGAGGATTGTGTTTTATGTTATACCGTTAATAGAATACTATCATTTATTGTCAAACATTCCACATACAAATAATAAGGGATATTCAAAAAAGAATTTTCAATTGTTAGAAGTAATGCTAAACAAAAGAAGACAACAATGAATATATTTAACCCACTCTAATTACATGTTAATGCAGTACAAAACAGTCCAGGAAGCATACACAACAGACACACTAAAGAGTACCTCCACTATTTTTATTTCTTTATTAAGCATATCGTGAGTAGTTATTGAAGTAAATAACATTGATTCTCTATTAGCAATGCTTTCCAACACATACGGTATAAACGGGCAATAGGTCAAAAAAATGTTAAAGAGTGTAATAAATATTTCAGTATTTATATACATTTATATTTTATAAATATACCTGGTATACAAATGAATTTTATAGAAAAACAAATTTTTAGTTGTGGAAAATAAAAGAACAATATTTAAATTAAATAAGCAATTGTTGAAGCGTGTTTATTACATTTCTTCAAATATTTACTTTAAAAAACAGTAAATAATTTTTATTACATTGGTTTGTCTATAAAACTAAATAATATGTTTTAAACGCCAGCCGTTTTAAATTTTTATCAAAACTTTGGAATCTTTGAATGAAGAAAACACTTAGATCTCAACTTTTAGTCAAATTCAACTTGATAAATTTGTACCAAACATGTTAAGTAACAAGCTTGTACATATAATTTTATAGAAACAGTGACCCAAACATGTATTATTTTCAAGATACTAGCTTATTGAAAAAAAGAAGAAAATCATTCTCTGATTTGTAAATCTCAAAAATTTTCGAGAAAACAATTATATGCAGTCTCATGTTATAGACTCGTGTCTTAAAAAATTGTCAATATTCGCTTACAGGCTGATCGGAATTTACAAAGGGGGTGTGAAAAACTGTATATTCCTTTGAAACGAATGGAGACGGCAATAGTATGTATTGAGGTATTGAGATTGACACGGAAAACAAACTCGTATGTAAATCTTTTACAGAGTTTTGTAACATTACTGCGAGGAAGGCGTTCTATTTCGACTGACCTGAATTGGACTTGCCTAGCAGATAGTATGTGTGTTGACATGTATATAAAGACCCCTTTAATATTGAAATAAACCATATGCACTTTATGTTAATGATGTACGAACACTGATCCATTTATAAAATTCTCCAAATCTTATATATTACATTCATGAAAGTCCACAATAATGTTTATTATTTGTTGTCGTAAGTAAAAATTAAAATTTAATTTAGGCCCGTCATACCGGGCCTAAAAAAGATGTTTAAGAAAATAACCTGAGATTTCGGGTAATTAAGCTACTGCTGATAGAAATAAAATTTACCCGATATCTCAGTTGTTTTCTAAAATATCTTTTTTTTAGGTCCGTCATACCGGAATTATATTGGATCAATCTCTTTATGAATATTTCTATTTTCTATTGCGTAGTTACTTTTTTATTCGTCTTATTTTATTCCAAGTTTGTCCATAAGAGCAGTGCATTAAAACTCGAACTTTATCATAATTAATTCAAGAACTCCGTACTCCCCCCCTTCCCTGAAACGTTTATAATTGATTTAAATGCACTTCAACTACATGTAAAAAAATCAAGCCTTAATCTTTTTGGAGCTCCAATGCTCGTCCATCTTTAATAAAAATGTGTATATTCGAGCGTTACTACGCACTTGTATGGAAAAACCCATTCTTAAATAACATTCTGTATTAAATATTTATGATACATTTTATTTTTCACATAAAATGATTTAATTACATAAATATTGACATTGTTAAATATTAATTAAAATGTAATAATAATAATTTATTATTTACGTAATAAGATCTATAATATTTAATTAAAATAACTATAATACATGTTATGAGCTAGAGAAACCTATACGTGGATATAAATAACATCAAGAAATATTCATATATTCATGAGAAACTTTATGCAGAAATCTATGTAAAGAGTGTAATTGAACATGTTGACATACAAAGTCGTACTTTTGTTAAGTTTCAAGACAAACTTTTAACTTATATCATCTAAATATATCAAAATAAGTGAATAATTATACAGGTTGTTTATTTTTAGCGAAATATATTTCTCGTGAAGAAAATTAACGTGCTTGTATCGATGGTATTATTTCACAACAATGTCTTCATATTGAAAATAATCCCATTAAAATTTATACACAGTATGAAAAAACTAAATATTTTTTATGTCTTCGATTTTTATCTTGTTGATTAGATATGCACATGCGCAGCTAAGCTATTTTGATGTGAAGCATTTAATGCAGGGGGTTGGTCCGTTTGTTACCTGGCAACGGCCGGGCGAAATTTTGTCGCGATGCGATCAACAAGTTGCACATAGGTGATATTGCATATAACAAATACGTTTTAAAATGATGCTCACAGATGACGGTACACATACAGGTTCAAAAACTCATTCATAGGTGGCAATGTATTTTCTATACAAAATAGTTAATAATAGTTTAAGTAACTGATAGAAAGAATTGAGCCGTCTCAATTTTTATAAATTATTTAATTTTTAATTTTATGGTATAAAATAAATATGTAAACATTTTTTGATCAATATTTTTTTTAGACGATTCCATGGATGCAAATTTTATAATGTATTCACCGTTCAAACATTGGTTAATTGTTTAATCTATCTATATAATAAAAGTTAAATACTGTCCGTTGGTAACCGCATCACTTGAGAACGGCTGGACCGATTTGGCTAATTTTTTTTATGTTCGTAATAGTCAGAATAAGGTTTTAAGGGTTGCCCAAAAAATTGGAAAATTTCTATGGGAAATTTCTATGGGACTTTTGTATTATTTTTTATGTTTACTTCTTTAATTTAAACTTGCAAAATCGATAATTATCCCTTACATACACATGCCCTGGTGGGCATGAAAAATGGGCAGAAAAAATGTTCCTTTTTGACCTGTGCGAAGCCGCATAGGTCAGTTAGTTAGCAAATAACAATCAACGCTTCAGTCATGTTTCTGTGTCACAAATCAAACAAATATTTTCATAATCTCAAAGATTACTTTTATTATTATAAAAAAGTCTATGGGTGTCAATATTAAAAATTTAAACGGTAATGCAATGTCTTCGTATATACATAAAATTAACGATATATTGATTAGCATACACAAAACATCCACGTAATTTTAGACGTAGGTAAATACTAGAGTCAAATTCGCATTTTTCAGGCAGGTTGTTGAGAACCAAAGCGGTCGGAAATTTTTGTTGAGTTTCAAGTTAGATAGATAAGTGTTTAAGCTTTCGACTAAGTCTCAATTAACCAAAAAATATATTAATTTGTTTATAAGTAAATTAGCAAAAGGTAAAACATATGATAACTCTCTTAAAAGTTAATGAATCAGGATATATATTTTTTAATTATATTAGGATAGACGAATAGATTTTTAATTAGGATAGATATTTCTAAGACCTTTCATAAACAAAAAGATTTATTCATCTAGCGTGTTTTGCACCCTTTTTATTTATAAAAATACGTCACATGGTAGTTTAATAATTGTCGGGGATCTAATTTTTTTAGGACCAAAATTTGGCACTTTATTTTTAACATATGAAAGGTATACTTTGCCATTGTTAAAAAAAATTAAATAATTTTTAGATTCATTACTTTAATTTAAAGTTTTTGCCGTTTTCAAACTTTGGGAATTTTTTTCTTGAATTCGAATCAACCGATTTTAATATTCATGGGATCATTTCTTATATTTTTTTATATAGAATTTAATGATATTCTTTGTCATTTTTTGAATTTTTAGTTTTAAAACATATATTAAGAAAAAAACGCTTTATTGCTATAAACAAATTCCATTTTGACCCTGTTCCGTCACGAGTCGCAACGTAAATACTTAGGGTCATATCAAGGACGTCAAAATGCGTCTATTTAAAAAAAAATGCGGTTTTGAGCAACCTGCTTGACAACCCATTTTGGAAGCTGATTTGACTCTAGTATAAGTGCTAATCAATCAATTTATATAACAAATTATATATAAATTATCTCGAAAAACATTATTATCACAATATCAAATTAAACCTTAATGTAATTTATCTGATCGCATATATGAATTCATAGTATGGCATTACTGATAGGGTAGAACTGAATACATTATTGATTTTTGGTAAAAAAAAGTGTGTTATTTCATCATCAAAATAAACATTATGTTTCTCTATTTGATAAATAACGTATTGTAAATATATCTCTCGATTCGTAATCGAATCCAAGTAATTGTTCAAAAACCTGATTTCGTAAAATTAAATGATGATTTCTATCTAATTGTAAATATTGTTTAAAATACCCAATAAAGCCACAATAGAGGAACAAACATTATTGCTGAAGTCGAAACAAATTGAATTGTTGACAAAGTCAGTGAAAGGGCCATATAGTATGTGATAGGGCCATGTGGTCGGAAGGAGATCCATCCTACCTCAGGAAAGGAATCGTCTGGTATACAGACGGATCCAAAACTGAAGAAGGGACCGGGGCGGGAATCTACGGTGAGAGACCAAAAGCAAACATAAGCCTCAACTTGGGGAATTATGCCACGGTTTTCCGTGCAGAAGTCTACGCCTTACTGGCTTGCGTCCGTCAGAACCTACGTAGAGGCTACATAAACCAGCATGTATGTATTCTGTCGGATAATCAAGCTGCTTTAAAAGCCTTGTCTGGAACTGAGGTCACCTCAAGGGTAGTCAAGGATTGTCTGGAGGAACTTCTGAAACTGGCAAAACGGAACCATGTTAAATTGATCTGGGTGCCGGGTCAGAGTGGTTTCGAAGGAAACGAAAAAGCAGATACCATGGCAAAGAAGAGAGTTGGAATGCCCTTCATAGGCCAGGAGCCTCTTTTAAGAATTCCAAGGACTGCAGGTGAACAGGTGATCAACGACAGGTGATCAACGAGTGGTCAAATGCTAAACACCGTGATCACTGGGAAAAAGTACCTCGGTCAGAGCTCGGGAAGGTACTGCTTCAGATTGCAACAAAGAGACTATGTCTCGATGCACTGAGACTGAACAGGATGCAACTGTTGAAGGTTACCGGGTTCATTACCGGGCATTATCCCATGCGGAAGCATCTGCACACAATGGGTATACAGAACCATTGTGTGCAGATTGTGTGGAGAGGAGGAAGCAACATCCAGCCACATAATCTTTGACTGCGAACCTCTCTGGGTTACAGCAGATACAGGATATTCGGTGCATCTCACCCCGAATATATGAACCTTCGGAAGGACCTGATAAACAAGCTCCAGGCTATTGCCAACATATGGGAGAAGCGAGTCTCGTCACACTGAGGTAGAAGGGGGAGCACAATGGACCATAGGGTCGAAGTGCCTTAGTTTACCCCGATTTTAATCAATCAATGTCAGTGAAAGGGGAAAAAATTGGCGAACTAATTCAGAGGAATAAAATACGCCTACAATTATGGAGCTGAAATATAGTTTTAAGTTAGTTAATGAACCTCATAATGATATACTCTCATGCCTCTAAATTTTATTTAAAAATATGTAGTCTGAGAGTCTGTGATCGCCAAAACTTCCTTATTTAATAAAAGCTGAAAGTTTTTCAGCGCATGTCCCCAGCAGAGTTAGGAACGATCGGTGACTATGAAGTTTCGATCATCGTGGCATTGGCTGGTAACAGATAATAAAGGTGTATAAAATTGCTACTTAGTTTCATCAAAGTATAAAGCGTCATTTTTTTATATTTTCTTTGGGATAGTATTAAAAATCACGCCATTCATTGTCAAACTTTTTGTATAGTGGCAACCCCCAGACACCCTTAAATTTAAAAAAAATGTAATTCTACTTTCGTTATCGTATGAAAGCTGAATTTTATACATGTTACTTGGGTAACTATTTAAACATTTTTCCTAAGTAGTCTGACAGTTTCGTCAGTTCTAAAATCTTGCTAGACAAAGATGACGGTCAGTCGTAGGTGCGATCGCGAGACAATATGCATACAAGCGGTTGCGAGAGAGATAGTTTCTTTTGATTTATTGGATAATTTTATTATATAGAATTATTTACGACTAAAAAAAATTCGTTACGCAGGAGCTGCGTCAACTTAGAATATATAAACACTTTCTAGCGGGCAAAATTGTAGTCTGATCATAATGAAATGTCGTACCTGATATAATTTTGGTAAAATAAATGGCAAAAATCAAAGGGGAAAGGTGGGTAAAAAGAAAGAAGAAAACCCAAAATATAAAATAACTCTCTTAATAATAGAACAATCGAAAAATGTATATGAAGTAAAGTTATAGAAAATCATGTTTGCTACAATTCAATACCTGATCATTTTTGATCAAACTGTAATGTGTACAGAGAAATTTAGAATTTTAACCTTCAACCTTAAAATGAAAATATTCCTGTGAAAATATTCCTGTGTAACTGAAAAATTAGTCAAATAACTTTACAAATGCCAACCAGTACAAGTGGCCGAGCGGTCTGAGGCGTTATGTCTGCGCAATATGCTACTTGGAAACGGGGAGGTTATTGGTTCGAATCCCGACATCGGCAGTTTGTCAATTATTAAGAAAAATAAAGGGGCGATTAATTGACTAAAGTGTCGGCGTATGGACAAGAACGAAGTAACCGGCTATGCTTGAGAAGGTTTTGTTCAGTTTCCTTCACGGACTCCAGATGAATATCGGCATAGTTCCTATCATAGTCGACTGCAGCCGCATATCCTACCAATTCCTAGTCTATACACAAAAATTCTTTCCACTCCACTCAAATCCTCACATTCTTAGGCATCACAACGGACCTTATGTTGCCCGTCCAGGGCAGCCTCTACAATCTATTTATATATTAGAAATGCCAGCATAAAGAGTATCACAATAATTGTTCGAAGTGTCCACCATTCACACGCGTGCCAACAAAGATATACACGACGAGAAAACTATATAATATATATATATATATATATATATATATATATATATATATATATATATATATATATATATATATATATAATATATATATATATATATATATATATTTATAAATATATATATATATATATATATATATATATATATATAAACATATATTTATATATGTGTGTAACAAAAGGCCTAGCAAACAAAATATGAAAGTTTAAGGATTTTCATTTCAAAGTGACTGAATGTACCATCACTGATAAATAGGTGGTTTTATTTAAAGCACATGTAAGCTTGTTAAATGTTGAAATTTCCATTGAATATGTTATAATGATTGTTAAACTGAGAATATCTCATATTCAAATGTCATCCCTAATTTCACATGAAATCAGTTTAGTTATTTTATTATACATTCGTTAGATCATTTACTGACATCATCATCATCATCGTCATCATCATTCCACGTATCAAGTTCATTTCCTTTATGTGTGTGTATTTGTTTAAATAAATAATAACCTTTTGGTATTAACCAAAATTATTTCATACAGATAAATTTAACAACTAAATTTGAGTGATGTGGTGGATAACACATTATTTAGTAATAAATATTACACGAGTTTATAGTAGGTACCCCGTTGCCAAAAACATTTTTAACTTTCAAATAATAAATACAACTTACTGAGTGAATTGTTTAAATACTTTGTATATATTGATGTTTTTACCAGCATAGTTTTTACACGTATAAATGTTTAAACATATGACTTGTGTCGTATATATGTTTGTAATTATTCAGTTGATGAAAAACTATTTCGATTAAAGGTATATTTTTTGTTTTTATAGTTTTATGCCCAGAGGCGGCTTAAATGTCCACAGCGCCATAGGCTAGCACCTCATCAGCGCCCCTCTAGTTGCCATCTACTAATATTATAAACGCGAAAGTTTGTGAGGATTGGATGAATGTTTGGTACTCTTTCACGCAAAAACTACTTAACGGAGTTTGAAGAAATTTGTAAGAAGGTATTTTATACTCGGAATTAACACATAGGATACTTTTATCCCGGGAAAGTCACATGCCACGCGTGCGAAGCCGCTGGCAAAGTCTAGTGTATTATAAATTTTAACTATGTAACGAGAGTGAAGAAAGCAAGAAAGATAGAACTTGGAAATCCGTGGTCCGATTGTTGAAATTGTTGAGAGAGTAAGTCCGATTGTTTTTTATCATTCATTAAGTACAAACTTAAGATTTAATATTTTACATATAAAAACAATAAGACTATGAATAAAATTGTATACTGTTTATAGTTGTTAGGTTGTTACAAAAGAATTATTTATCCAATCACATATGATAAAAATTTCTTCGTCTACATTTTTGTCTTGCGAAATTCCCAATAACATCATCATAGTTTAAAGATAGCAATAAGTTTGATTCAATGTTAAGTATCGCTAGCGAATTTAATTCTAAATATATCCTAGTATATATTATATACCGGGTATAATAAATAGTGGATTACAGAAACATATGTGAAATAACAAAAATTTAATAATAATAATTTATTTAAATACTGACAAACATCGTAATGTTGACGCTTAAGTATACGCAAATAAATATATATGAATAATAACTTCGACAGAAGTAATACTGTCAAAATAAAAAATAAGAATGATATGAAAAAGTTGACTGTTACGTTACAGTCATCTTTGGTGTAGCGGAAGCATGCTGGACTAGATATCCAGAGGCCCAAGGTTCGATTCCTGGTTGACGAGTTGGTCGGCCAATCGATCGCAGTGACAACAATTCCACAATTCTGTAGCGACATACGTATGCCATAACCTAAATGTAAGCGGTCCGGAGAAGAATTTGAATTTCGGAGTTTTTATAAAAATGGATAAGGAACAATTCCGCATGTACAGCAATGTACTATTAGCATTGTTCCAAATAATAAAAATACGATTGCTGTTAAAAAGAAGAATATCAAGACGGTGGTGGGTAACATTTTTGTCATCCATATTTTTACCCACATTTTTGTAATCCGAATTCGTTTTAGCATCAAGGCACTCATTTTCACGCACCAAAGTAATAATTAATTCGGTCACATCCATGTTTGACAGTTAACATAACCAAAATACTATCCAGCCGCTTGTCGCATGTTGGCAAAAGTTGAGGGTTGGTCAACTCTGGCTAAGACGATGTCTTACGACAACCAACCTTGTAGAAGCGCATGCGCACGACATCCAACACCGACACAACCAATTGTAGAACCAGCTTAAGCGGAACGTCTAACTGTGAACTTAGAATGACCTTGAACTCGTTTTTTGAGGTCAACTTTGCTTTTTTAAATTGTAAATTTAATTGGTGTCATAACTATTCTTATACGGGTTATTTTAATGTATTTTAATATATACTTCTGTAATCTGTTCAAACATATTCAATAATTGCATATATTTGAACAGACATTGTAGTATAACTATTCAGTTTATGAAAATAATTTCAAATAGAAGTTATTTGTTTTTAAAAAAGCTATAAAACTAAGAATTTTAATGTATTTTTAAGCACGCTTGAGAAATTTCAGTTCGTCATCTCTTTTCATTTTGGGGTCTTCTTGTTTCGGGCAGAAAGGCGGAAATATGAATACCTATACCAAAATTGTTATTTACCCATCAATATTTTCGTTACATCTTGGTACTTATATATATGACGTGTATACAAGGTTTAAAAATACAAAGTTTGTATTTTAATTAAATATTACATATTAATATTGATTTGAATTTAGAACGAAATAAGTAAACAAAGGATAAAATTTAATTAATTTAAAACAACCAATTTCACAATATTCATTCCTATATGCATCGGTCGAGTTTTTTTTTCTAAAAAACGTTGTCGCATTAATTCTTTGAATACATTACTAAACAATATAAGCACAAAAACATAGTATAAAATTGTAATCCAGATAATATCAAACTTTATTATAGATTACTGAATGAAACAGAAGCGAATTAAAAGATGGTTAACACTTTAAAAGAGGATTACATTTTTATACTATCCATTAATCTTTTTAAGCTACCAATGTATTGCTGCTCGTTTAACAATTTGACATTTAATTAGTATGTGAGAGTCTTTAAGTTTTATTGGAATTTTGAGTGAAAAATTTTTTTTCACTCAATTCTATGTATAGGCATTCAAATCATTACAACTAGTCTAATGGTCTACGAAGTGAATGGTCTACATAGAAGTGCACTGATCGATTATAGTCGTGATTTTTCCTCATAAATTTCCCATGATATCGTCAAAGCAAGAGCCGCATTTTGCAGAAGTTTCATTGGAGGCAAAGAGTGAAGGATACATAACAGTTTTTTCCGAAAATAAAATTTTTGGTCATTTAGCCTCACTTTTAACTTCTGCAAGTTTATGAAAAGTCGAATTGTATGGTAAACTTGCAGTAAAAAATTTGCAGAACTATATCTTATAAGTTCAATTTCAACTCAAAGTTATCCACTTTGCTGCTTCTGGAAGCGGTTGGGCCTCAACCTACACTTCTGGGAACATTTCCTTTCAATTTCTATTTTCAATATGTAATACTACGCCAATTTTCAGAACTAAATTCGATCGGTTTTTTTTTGTTCAAAATTCTACACGATTGACCACCCATCCACACTCTCCGCTTCCAATAAGACTTCTGAAAAATGCGGCTCTTGCCTTGACGATATCATGAGAAACTTATCAGTAACCGTATCACGACTCTTAGTCTCTAATATGTCTTAGATAGATAGATAGGTAGATTGTAGAGACTGCCCTGGACGGACTACACTTCGACCATAAAGTTCATTGTGATGCCTAAGGATGTGAAGATGTGAGTGGAGAGGAATAGCCGGTTACGTCGTTCTTGTCTATACGCCGACAGTTTGGTCAATTAACCGCCCCTTTTTTCTTCTTAATAATTGAAAAACTGCCGATGTCGGGATTCGAACTCATAATCTCCCAGTTTCCAAGTAGGGATACTGCGCAGACACGCTAGAGCGCTCGACCACTTGGACTGGTCCTAATATGTCTTACTAGCAGAAATAGATAATAATATACAAAAAAGAAATATTGTAGGTACTATGGACCATAAAAGTTGATGTCATTTTTTATAAAATTTTATAATTAATTTGTGTATTATTGATTGGGTTTTCAAAAAAGCAAGTGTATCACGAGGCACGAGGCAAGACAAGGTTTTAGTATCACCTCGACTCGCCTCGCTTTTTTAATATCACTCTTGCCTCGCCTCGAACTCGACCGAGGTAGAATGTTGACTAGTCTCGCCTAGGTTGGGTTAGCTATCATCCTCTCCTCGCAAATCTTCGCCTCGCAAAATTTTTACTAACTTTGAAATATTTTGCATGAATGTACATAATATGGTAAAAAACTGTATTGTAAATAAATGTCTTTTTGTGATTGCTAGAGCGATTATAGACATATATATATATATATATATATATATAACCCAAATTTATATACTTTGGTAAGAGACCAATAGCTCTATTTCCTTTCAGGAAATTCTAAATAAAATAAAATATACAAATTGGAGAGAGAGAGAGTTGAATAAAAGGGGGCTGCGCCTTTTACATTTGCGCCTTTTGGCGTGACAAAAATATACTAATCTAATCAATAGAAATCTACATATTAAATCACGTATAGAGTTGAAAAAATAACCTAAAGAACTTCGTTCCTGACGGGATCCCCCGACCGCACAATTTTATTTATTTATTCTCTAAAATAAGAATATGCAGTCGATCAACAAAATACAAATAAGACATTTACTTTTCTCTATAAAATTTGCCAAACGGCGATGAACAAATTTGTGATTATTATTATAAAAAGTAATAATGGCATAAAATTTCTTTTTCCTTTAAAATGCATCTATCTTGCTACATGTTTTTTATCAAAAAACATATTGCTATATTATTTGATTTAAAAAAATTTACTTTTTGTAAATTTGCCTCGCCTCGTGCCTCGTAACCTCGGGCCGAGGCGAGGTAGGGTAGCTCGTAGCCTTGGTGAAACACTAAGATAAACACGTATCTTTTTGATTTGACTGTAGAATAACATCTCTCATTCACTTTTTGCTGTTGTAAATAAATCATAATGTTGGCCTCCTGAAGCATACTGTGCATATATTTATAAACAACATCCATAATGTAGATAGTAATATAATATGGATAGCATACATAACCTTCGTAACATAAACAAGGCATATGGAGTATGAAAACTACATCGCATTTGTGATATGTGTAGACTATAACAAGCATGGTTTAAATCTATCTGTTTGTCTGTCTGTCTGCCTGTTTGTATGTCTTGTAATTATTATTGTAATATTATGTAGCTGATGATTACATGACTTCAAGAATAAAAGCCAATATATTGTATAACACATTCATGAAAGGTTTAGATTATATCCTGTCCATTTCCACAAAGGGGAAATAATACTGGCTTAGCTATTTTGTTTATCAACAATATATTCACAACAAATGAAAATATCATTTTACTTCGTTATTTACTAATATTCCTTAGCTTTATTCCGTGACTTTGCCCAGTGTGTTTGAAGAGTGCATAAATGACACCAGTGACCAGACAATTTAGTTTTATGTTTTTATATACTTACAGAATATTTTCACTTCAGGTACACTCCCGTTCAAAAAAAAAAAATGAACAGACTTAAACTGAATCAGTCTCTCACAATTTTGATTATTCTTGTAGTAGCAGATACAACATTTTATTTAATTTTCACACGTAAGAGTAGGATAACACTTAACATGTATTAACTGATCACAAACTTGGTTCGGAGGTAAAGCTTTAAATTGCTGAACGGGTATTCTGTATGTAATATTAAAACATAATAAAAACTCTAAATATTGTCAACCGATTTTTCCATCAAGCACAATTCTACACATGGCACTAAGCAAAATGAAGACTGTTTTGTTGTGTATATGATACATTTGTAGCGTTTCGTTCCTTAACAAAGAGCGCCGTATGTGGATTGAATATTTGGATACCTTGGTCATGCGTTCACTATTTAATTGATTACTAATTGACATACGAAAAAAATTGTCCATATTAAGTGTGCTAAATGGAATAATATAGACTATGCCATTAAGATCATCATGTTGATAATTTCAAGAAAGTAGAAAATAACTTGAAATCAAAGAATTATCCCAAAAGAAGATCAAGATAAAAAGAGTAAGAATGATAAATGCTGATTCATTAACAGGAATTCATTAACAACTTGTTCTACAAAATTAATAGATTATTTTATAACACAAATCTTTGTTTGGTGTTTTATAACACTTGTGATGACAAATCATTTCAAACATTAGCGAATATTGTAACGTATACGTTTGAATATACCAGATTTTCTATTCGACTCTAGACCTAACTTTATGTTTGATGATGTCATGAAACGAGATATATTAGGACAAACGTACAAGTAAGGACTCTAGGACTTTAAGATGTGGGAGTTTATTAGTATTATTGTATGCCCAACGCCACTTTAGCTTATTACAAAGGCACTTAAGCACTTAACGATGTGAATACCGGCAAAAAAAAAAAAATTCAATGCCAATGTCAGCAATTTCGTAATTATTGTCTATAGATGAGCGTGTGAAAGAGTTTAGATTATAATATGGTAATAAACTAATATCTGATTTATATTTGTGGCAAAAAAGTAGCTGTCTTCTCAACTCGACCGTTCAAATATCAAAAGAATCTCATATAGCAAATTTGCTCAATCTTACCCAAATATGTGGGTATGTGGACGATTAAATACGTCTTCAAAATTATCGTAATTATCAAAGTTGCTAATGTTTGTATTTTAATTTTATTTTGCTATCTTCTATGTGTAATTGCTGTACAATTAATTGTATTGACAACAACATTGTAAATAGGTAATTCCCATGATACTTACTATCGTTATTGTATGTACATATATAAATATATACGATGTTGTTGTCATTACAATACAAGTGTACAACAATTACACATAGGAGATATCTAAATACAAACATCAGAAACTTTCCAAATATTATAACAAATTCGTTACGGAGGAGCTGTGTCAACTCGGCGAATTTCCTCAGAATATATATATATATATATATATATATATATATATATATATATATATATATATATATATATATATATATATATATGCAGATCCATTATTTTTCGGCAAAAACTGCGCACTCATGTCTCGATTTGGCAGCCGATTTTTTTATTGATAGTGCTTAGAAAAAAAAAGACGATTTCCATAATATGAGCTTCATCCGTTCAAATCCGGAGTGTGGAATTTTTTGTAATTTTGAAAATACAAATTTTTTAGGCATTTTCAGAAGCTCATATCTCCGTCTCTGAATAACGTAGAAACTTGAAACAAACGCCATTTTTTCTCACTTATTTCATACTTTAAGAGAAGCATACTTGGTTTAATACCAAAATCTGCTGCAACAGTTAGCCTTTATCTGACCCACTTTTTTAGCAAAATTTTGTCTAAATTTGAAACAGTGTCAGGTCAAAAGTTTTTTATTTCGAAAGCTATACAGTGACTGATATTTTTCGTTTTGGCGTACTCTATTGAAAACTATCATCAGCTTTACTTATTGACTCTTCCCATTTGATATATGACCTCTCAAACTCAATCAATTTTTGAATAATCGCTATTTTCAAATAGCAGTAACTTTTTATTTCCAATTTAAAATTACTTAAAATTTTCAGGAAATATACATCATTAAGTCGTAAAAATAACCCAGGTAATTTTAATATTAGGTGCGAGCTAGTTTACGAACTAGTTTAATCATATTTTATGGTGTCAACTGACTAAATAGTCTTTGATTGGCTAAAAAGGGGGTATAGACAACATGGACGGGAGAAAATATTTGAAATTCGGAATTTATTAAGGGCACGTAAGAATTAAAGATACTGCAAAAAACCCACCCCTACCGCTTTATGGTGGAAGTAGTGGGGGAAATATGCCTTTTTGGGGGAAATACGAGACCAATAGCTCTATTACCTGGAAATTCGCTAAAAAGCACCATTTTATTCACTAAAAATTTAGAAAATATGTGATTATTCAATATTATATATAGAGTGTCTTATTGATACATCACTGATAAATATGGACTTGCTTGTCTAACCGATAATGCATTCGTGTTTTCGCACTTTTGTCTATTGTTGTTTCTGCTCATATGTTGGTTATTTTTAATTAATTCAACAATTACAATAACGATTTTTCATGACTGGGCTTTATTAGGAACCGGGCCTTGTAAAGCGGCGGCACCTTCTGATATCTGAAGTGTATGCAAACGACGAAAATGTTTCATAACATTTTCTATCGAAAATGAACAATAAAATTAGACGGACAAAGATTATAAATCGACTAAACAAAGATGGTAGCTGGTAGATAATAATAATCATAATAATTATAATGATGATGACGCTGATGTTGATGAAAATAACATTTTCATGGTGATAACAACGTTGGCAATAATAAAATGTTGACTAACTGTATGTATATCAATGTTGACAATTAATCCTTTACTAATTACTTAATTTACTGTTCAGCGTATGATAAAACATGTTTTTAACTAAAATTACATTAAATATTTATTATAGATGTGTTTGTGTAACCTATAAACTGCTTCTTCTTTCTGTCTTATTATTATAAATTATATTTTCTTTATATTCTGCTTTTTGTATTATTATTTTACGTATCTATATACGATAATAACAATGTCCTGCATATTTTTAATAGTACATGCTATTATTACTTGCTAGCTAGGCTATTTACGTATTGTAATTCTGTTGGTTTGCTTTTATCGTTTTACTAACTAACTAACTCTAATTATTTAAGCTCGTTCTACATTTATTAAATTTTGTTTTGTTTGTATAAGAAATATTTTGCTTGTAGTACGTAGTTAATTATACAAACATATATTGTAAAGTCTGGTTTACATGAATACATTTATCGTACGTTCTTAAACGGATTTAAATTTAATATAAAATTTTTTTTTAAAGTGGTTGCGACCATGACGTACTTTTATTATTAACGTCAAACCTAACCAACTAAACCCATTCAATTAAGATGCACGTGCAGCACCGTACACGTGATAGACTCGAAACTTCTTAAAATAGCCAAAATACAACGATGTATAACGATTTATAGTGTACTAGTATAGTTTATAGTTTCTATGGAAATGACAATCAAAATTTACATTTTATAACTGAAACAAAATTTTCATAAAATAATTTTATAGTTATTTGTTAGAAGTATAGTTTCTGTAGAAATAACAATCAACAACATTTTAATAAAATAAAATATATGGCTCTCTTTCTCTTCCTCATTCTCTCTATCTGAAACCTAACTTGTTCTTAAAATTTCACTCTCAGACCTTGTCTACTTGTTGATTATCGAAACGCCACCTAAGAAGTTTCACTTCCAAAAATTTATATTTAAATTTATTAATAGCCAAAATCACTGACCTCCACTATTTCATATATGGAACTGTTCCATGTTATAAAAATAGCCCAATTTCTGGTATACTGAAGCCATCTATGTGTACAGCAGAAATAAATGAACTATGAATATATTTAAATTATATGAGTCATATATATTAGGCGCTAAATATGAAACTTTTATACAAATAAATATTTAAGAATGAAACTTTTATTTTGTGTACAAATAAAACAAATGAATGGATCATTATAAATTTGTCAAAGTTATTTGATTTTATGATTCAAAAATATTTGTTAAATTCATTTGATTTTCATAATTAAAAAGTACGTGAAAGTGTTTTTTCTTGTTTAATAAAGTTATTAAAATAATTAATTGAAAAATTTTCAATAATCATCAGTATTTTGTAAAGTACGAGATACGAAAGTAGAGGAGATATCTTTTTGAAGTAAGTACTACATAATTATTATTAAATAGAATTATTGTTATAATTATTAAAGCGTGATTCGAGATTATAATAATTCTTAACTCGTGTAATTTTTCAAATTATTATTAAACAGATTCCCAAATCATGAAAAAGTTCTGTTTTTAAGTTTGAAACTTTTATTTTGTGTACAAATAAAACAAATGAATGTATCATTATACATTTGTCAAAGTTATTTGATTTTATGATTCAAAAATATTTGTTAAATTCTTTTGATTTTCATAATTAAATAGTACGTGAAAGTGTTTTTTTCTTTTTTAATAAAGTACTACATAATTATTATTAAATAGAATTATTGTTACAATTATTAAAGCGTGACTCGAGATTATAATTATTCTTAACTGATGAAAAAATTCCCAAATGATGAAAAAATTATGCAGCTTTGGATCAATAATATGAGATCCGAAGAAATGGGAAGCCATCTAAATGGCAATACTTGTATTCAAGATAGTGCTATGATATTAGAAGTGGACGTATCATGCTACGAAAAGGAAGTATCCAATAATTTTTGATACATTATTTAATATTATTTAGAATATCTTCATCTTTTGTAAAATTATTAACGTCTATGATTTATTGCCAACGCTATCGGTTGTGATACTCTGGAGACTGTGGTATTTAAAAAGTACTTTTTGTAAAGTTATAATCATAATTTGTAATATTAATACATTAAAATACTTTGACAAATATATGATGTTTTTTATTAATCAGAAATATTTATTAAATAAATACTATTTTTTATTTATCCTCGTAAAATTTTTAGTTGAAATTTTTTTTTTTCATAATAAATACTATCTAAATAAAACTCGTTAAATTGAAAAATTAACATTTATATTTCTGTTTAATCCTCGCGCCAGTTTGATATATGATTATTTCTCGCTAATGAACTATGTACATATAAATGGCTCTCGTGTACGATAAATTGGGCCACTTTTTAAGTTTTATTCCATAAGAATAGTTAGTCAATATATTGTTACTTTTTAGAAGTATAGTTTCTGTGGAAATGACTTTATTATACACACAACATAATAGACACACTACTAAACACACTAATACACACACAGATTACCACATTTTGTTATGTGACGATTTGCACATAGTCACACCACTCGTAAGCCGCGTTCAGGAACTTCATTCTAAAAATTTTCTTTTACTAGCCAAGCACTAAAAACTAAAAATATAAAATTAAATATCATATTGAATTCCGATGGGTCGCATTGTGTTGAATTATAATCGTTAACACCCCATGCTTTATATAAGTGTGTGTGTGTGTGTAGATCTTAAAGCCTTTGACTAACTTAAGCCGCAATATTTAGACATAGCAAAGTTTGACTCAATGCATAGATTTCATTTCCACATGTTTTTGCTGTTATTTATGTGTTGCTATAATTTTAGTATATATCATTTATGTCGATATTTGTTTTTGTTTTTATTGTTTCTGCTTTTGAGTATTTTAAATGGAATGAAATTCAACTAATTCAATTGAAGCCACTTTTTTTAGTATCATTTTTCATGATTGCTGGACAATCAACATAAATCTTCGTAACTATTGGTAAAGTTACTCAAGACGTCATATTAAAAAATGGTGGCTTTAGTGACACTTCATTTAAACAGTTTCATTGCAAAATAATAATTTTTTAATAACGTAATGAAAGATAATGGGATTTTACCTGCGTTTATCAGACTCTACGGTCTGCCCTGGACGGGCTACACTTCGAACACAAGGTCCATTGTGATGCCTAAGGATGTGAGGATGTGAGTGGAGTGGAAGAAATTTTGTGTGTAGACTAGGAATTGGTAGGTTGAGCAGCTTCAGATGACTCTGGTAGGAGCTATATCGATATTCATCTGGAGTTCTTGAAGGAAACTGCAGAAAACCTTCACAAGCATAGCCGTTTATTTCGTTCTTGTCCATACGCCGACAGTTTAGTCAATTAACCGGCCCTTTTTTTTCTTAATAATTGACAAAATTCCGATGTCAGGATTCCAACCCATAACCTCCCAGTTCCAAGTAGACATAACGCCTTAGACCGCTCGGCTATTTGGACGGTAATATATATATACATAATGTATATATGTATGTATAATATATATATATATATATATATATATATATATATATATATATATATATATATATATATATATATTAATATATATAAATATTATTTATTTATTTTTTATTGTATTTATTGTACATCAATATTTAAGATGAAAAAATATTTTTCTTATAATTTTTGATGAGGGTTGACAGTTATCAAATTTTTTTTGAAAATATATATATATATATATATATATATATACATATAAGATATCTTTTTGTCATTAGATACAAAGAACCTGTTGAAATAATTTTTTTTGTCGACGCAAATCAAGAGGTTTTTTAAAGAAGTAATTTTCAGCTTTGCGATTCCGCACGTTTTTATTATACTTCATTGAATCGAATATAATGAAATAAAAACTGGCTACGTGTATGAAACATGAAGCGTGCTAAACCCAAGCCTAATTTTCATTTTTATAATAAAAAGAAAGGTATTGTAAACAAAAATTTATTTTTGTTACAAGTGTGGCTGATTATTCACTATGTTTACTGCGTATGAAGAAGTTTATATCAAATGAAAGTTAAAAAGTTATTGTCTATAGGGTTATGGTAATTTTTTATTTTGGTCGTTAATTTCAAATCTCCATGGGAGTAAAATATTTTTATTTTATAAAATCCGAGAAAGAAATCTATACCTGATGTAGGAAACACCTATATGGAATAACCACCTATATGAAATAATAATGTGTATGTCAATTAAAAAAATTAATGGAGCGGTTAATTGACTAAACTGTCGGCGTATGGACAAGAACGAAAGTAACCGGCTATGTTTGTGAAGGTTTTCTGCAGTTTCCTTTTACAAAATCCAGATGAATATGGTACAAATTCTATCAATGTCAGCTGCAATCGCACAACCTACCAATTCGTTGATTACATACAAATTCCTTATTCTTTAGAGTTCAGTAAAAAAGGTCTAGAAAGCCCAACTTGCCAGACTTTGGCGTCCCCTTTGCTACTACTACAATAAAATTGTTAAAGCATACTATGTATATTGTCAACAAAAATGCTTTTAAAAATTGTTGCCGTAGCGACTACCCGTGTTTAGTCAATTTGAAATACCTGTTTTTAGTTTAAAAAAATTATTTACGAAAGATCTGCACCAACTTAGATATAATTATTCTGCACAAATTCGCTAATTTGACGCAGCTCCTACGAAGTTTAAACCGTTGAAATTTACAATAAATAACAGTTCTTACTATCCTCATCGTGTATTATAAATTTAAGACATACATTGTTTTATTTGCATAAATATATTGAATAAAACCAGCTTATAAAATAAAACAATAGTCGGTATACAGACTTCTGTGAAATTTATAAATATGTATTTAATATGTCATAAAAGTTTATAGAAAAATATTTTGTAAACGACAATGTTCTTTGAAATAAATATAAAAAGAATAAAATACATATCATATCATATTTTATTGTACTTTAAATTGATGTTAAATTATGTATAAAAAAAATATTGTTTTTATAATTTAAAAAGTTTTCTATAACTCCAATAAATAATATTTACCCCTATACACTGAGTTAGTTCATATGGCCACAAAAGTAGAGCTCATTTTTCAAAATTTTATAATTTATTTGTGCCTTATTCAATCGGTGCTAAAAAGATGCTACGGTTAATAGTTTTTCATTATATACATAATATGTATATACATATACTAACAATATGAAGATTATTAAAATAATCAAAGAGAACTAGGTTTTTTGTAATTAAATTTCAAATTTTGCCTCAATTCCTAGAACAATTTTTTTGTATTTTATAAATACGTATTTCAACTACAAGGTAGTCATCATCAGTATGAATTAGCTAATCGTAACTATCTCTGGGATATGGAGTCAGAGGTATGTTGTTCGTTGCTAATTTGGTGCGTATCTCACAATAATATTAAAAAAGTATTGTCTTTTATATGATGTGACTGAGGTAGTACCTGAAGGATTATTTAAGTTGACTGACCAATTAAGGGATTAAGTGTGTCAAGAATCCAACTCATTTATTGGCGATATCCTTTTCTGATCATGCAGAACATATATATATATATATATATATATATATATATATATATATATATATATATATATATATATATATATATATATATGTCTGTAATCGCTCTAGTGGTCGAAGTTTTCATTTGATCGGAATTGGGTATATAATTTATGCTTCTGGTATTTGAAAGGCCAAGTTCGTTAATGGGCAAAATCGAACAAGGGGAAAGGGGGATTTAAAGAAAGCGAGAAACACAAAATTTGACATATCTCCATATGGAAAAATCGAAAAATACATTAGAAGTAAAGTTGTAGAAAATTAGTTTTACTACAATTATGTTTCAAACCATTTTTTCTGTTACTCTCGGATAAATCGGATAAGGTGAGAGGGGGTTTAAGAGGGAGAGGGAAACACAAATTTGACATATCTCCCTTAATATCCTAAAAATCGAAAAATTTTTAAGAAATAAAGTTGTAGATACAATGTTTTACTGTAATTTTGATTCTTATCATTTTTTCTGTTACCCTAATATTTAGAGGGAGAGGGAAACACAAATTTGACATATCTCCTCCCTTAATATTCTAAAAATCGAAAAATTTTTAAGAAATAAAGTTGTAGATACAATGTTTTACTGTAATTTTGATTCTTATCATTTTTTCTGTTACCCTAATATTTACAGAAATATTGACGGTTTGAGATTGAAAATTAAAATCCTAAATATCTTTGTACACATTCGAGTTTAAGAAAAAGTGATAAGGTAATGAGTTGTAGCAAACATAATTTTCTACAACATTACTTCTTATACATTTTACGATTGTTCGAATATTTAGAGAGAAATTTTTTATTTTGTGTTTTCTCCTTTCTCTACGCTCCCCATTCCCCTTTGACCTAAGCCATTTATTAATAAAATTGGCCTTACAAATACCAAAATCATATCAGATACATTTCATTTTGATCAGACTAAAATTATGACTGCTACAGAGTGATTTATGCATTCTAAGGGAACTCGCATAGTTGACGCAGCTCCTGCGTAACGAATTTTTTATTCATTAAAAAAACTTTTTTATTATTTTTTAAATTTGTTTATTATTTATTATTCATTCGTTATTGTTGATTACTCTTAAAAACTTTCCATCGATATTACACAATTTTGTATATTTTTTAAAAAATAATTGTAATAATGGTTATATTTAACAAAATTTAGTTGGTAATAAATAATAGTTTTAAATAGTAATTTGTATCAGTAAACTTTAAATTAGATACTTATAAATATGTAGAACTTTTCATTATTAATAAATATCTTATAAAAACTTTTAAACAAAGAATAAAACCGACTTGATACATAAAACAGCCACAAGAGAATGAAATTTTTGAAAAGGCATTTCAATCATAAAATACTAATATTATCGACTATAAAATTGGAGTTCGTAAACACAAATATTTTCAACTGTTGTTTTAAACATTTAAACTTTTTTAGAACTATATGTCTGACTCTTCCCATCCGGACAATATTTTATTCTGGATAGATAGATAGAATTCAAAGGTGGGCAAACTTTGACTGCACTCAGCTCTGAGTGAGAGGTAGGAAGAGAGATAGAGTAAATACAGGGTACCTACCAATTATTATTATTTTCTTTTTTTAATTAATACATTTTATGAAATAAATATAATAATACCAACTCTTTTTTATGGTCACTATTATTATAAGTATACAATACATTGAATACACACTCTGGAATTTTGGGCTGGTAATTTGGCGCATAAAATGTACCTTTGTAATATATTTGGGTATGAATAAAATATAAATGTTATATAAATTATAAAATATAAATCTTTTGATCTTTTACATTTACCGCTTGACAATTGTAAACCACTTGTAAATTTTTTGATGATTAAGCTTTAGTTTAGTTTTAGAATTCGATTTTTGGAAATTCCGAATAATTTGCCTAAACTATTCATATCGGAGAACTCATAAACAATTATTTACTTGATTAAATTATTTTTTCTTAGTAGGGGGTATAGTGTCATGAGGGTATAGTGACACTGGATACAATAAAGCTGCCAATGATAAAGCTGTATGGGGGAGGAGGGTTTGGTAATTTGTTACTGATTTCTAAATGGTTAAATTTTACATAAAGTGGGAATACATATAATAGTTGTTGTTGTTGTTATAATTATTGTTATTGCTATCATCATTATTGTTGTTATTATTATTATTGTTATTATTATTATTATTATATTTTTTGGTGTATCTCTCCATATTGTAAAAGATATTTCTTAAACAATAAATATTTTATAAAACTATTTCTAAATTGATTGAATAAATTATTGGGCAATAATCGGTAGGAAAACCTGTACTGAAACATCGTTCCGTCTTACTTCGAAACATAACTATTTTAGTTACTGTCACACAGCTTATGGAGAGCCGTTCGGCTCCGGAGAGACGTCTGTGCCCTCCTCTGTAGATACATGTTGGAATATAAAAAGTACAACAGTTAATGGTCCATTGTGCTTCCCCTTCCACTTCAGTCTGACGAGAATCGCTTCTCCCATATTTTGGCAGTAGCCAGAAGCTTGCTGATCAGGTCTTCCAGAAGGTTCATATATTTGGACTGAGATGCACCGAATATCTTGTTTCTGGTGAAACCCAGAAGATCGCAGGTAAAGATAATGTAACTGGATGTCTCCTCCTCCTTGCCACACAGTTTGCACACAATGGATCCGTTATGGAGTCCCATTGTGTGCAGATGCTTCCGCAGGAGATAATGCTCGGTGATGAATCCCGTAACCTTCCGCAGTTGTATCCTATTCAGGATCAGTGTATCGAGAGACAGCCTCTTGGATTCATTCCTAAGCAGTATTTTTTCGAGCTTTTGCTGCATTATATTTTCCCAGTGATCACGGTGTTTAACATACTCGTTGATCATCGGTTTACATGCAGTCTTTGGAATTCCTAAAATAGGCTCTGGACGTATGAAAGGATATTTTGTACTATATCGCACGATTAGTTACAAAACAGTTTGGGTGCTGATATCAACAAACAAACTTTTTGTATATTGCTTCATGCGACATCTTTATATAGAAGTCTGATAGACGTCTGCAAAACAACAGGATCGAACTACGGCTTACCAGTCAGTTATGTACTCTCAAGGCTCCCAATTGATAAACATTATATAATTTGATCCTAAAATATGAAATTAACAACTAAATAAGTTCATTGTTTAAATTCCCAGTCTTTACTGAGCTTCTTATCAATGCGAGAACTTTACTTTTTTCTAACAAATGTGTAAAAATAAGTAGTGTATACGGGTGCTATATACGAACATACATTTGTAATCAAGATTAATTTCAATTTCAAACATTTTTTGAAGTGAATACGTCTTTAAATTTGTTTCCATTGTGGAAGGTAATTCATAAAACTGATGATAACAAAATCAGGGGATACAGTTTGGTGTTGCAGCTATATATCTTTCATCTATATCAAAAATTTAATTACACCACTCGATAGCCAAAGGATCAAAGAGTTCGTAATTCGTTTAAATTGTCGGCCCGCATCAAGGTCTATCGTTTGCAAATATAAAACATTATTCGGAAATAGTTATAGTGAATATATATATATATATATATATATATATATATATATATATATATATATATATTTATATATATATATATATATATATATATATATATATATGCATATATATATATATATATATTCACTCTAACTAAAAAGTAAAAAAATGGTGTTAAAGTAAAAAATTAAAATAAATAATTCACTGTCCGCCTATACTAGTCGAAAAGCCAAATCAAAATAAAGAGATCGTATAAGGTTGGAAAGGGTGCTCAAAAGCAATCCAGTGATACCGAAAACACATGGTCGTGTCCACGACACAGCCACACCCCGTTTTTCTTGGCAAAATTGTGACAAAACTATTAAGTATATGGAAAAAGTTTCAAACAAAAGTTTTGAAAAGAACCATGTTTGTTTATAAATTTTACGATTTCAAATATTGCTACATTACCCTCTAGTGGTGGATTGCATTACCCAATCAAGAACTCGAAGTTACTTTTTATGTCTAAAACACACACACAAAGTTAGTTTCATATCGTTATCTGTTTTTTGAGTTATCATGTTTATGGACAGACGGTTGAACGGAGGGACATGCGAATTTTCAATCGTTACAAACTCGGAAGTAATCTTATACTTATCTCTCTTTGCATATTTTCTTTATTTATAGGATATGAAAAAGGTGAGTTTTATTCAGCATGTACATAAAAATATTAGGTTGTTTCAAGTTTCGTCCGTTTTAATGTCATATGTTTTTGTAGCACGATATCTCAATAAATATTTATTCTACAGTGTCGTGGTAGATACTGATCGATGGAGAATTTTGTACTCTATACATTGATGGTGTTCATTTTTTCAAATTTTAATTTTTTGTCTCTTTTCACGTTACTACTATATGATGTCGTTAAGCGATTTTCGGACAATTTTTCTCGACGAATTCAAATTGAACCAAAGCGCTGGCAAAACAGCCCGAAAAATTAACCAGGCATTTGGCAATGATAGTGATAATGAAGTTGCTGAGATTATAGCCTCGAAGATGAGCCCCGAAGTGGTCGACCAAGAGTAATCCAGGACGAGGATTTAAGGACGCTGGCCAAGACTGACCTATCAAAAACAGTGCGTGGGATGGCGGAATAACTGGGCATCACCTCCTATGCGCTTTTTGATGGTTTAAAACGTATTGAAAAGGTTAAAAAGCTCGAAAAGTTGGTGCCCCACGATTTTAACGATCGACAGAAATTGTCACGTTTCACAAATCACCGTCCGAAAATTAAACGAATTGAGCGTCGAAGTTCTGCCTCACCCACCATACTCCCAAGAACTCTCGCCAACCGACTACCATCTTTTCAAGCAATTCGATAACTTTCTCACCGGTATAATCTTCGCCAATCAGGACCAGGCAAAAATGGCCTTCGTCGACTTCATCGAATCCCGAGCACTCAATTTTTATGCCGACAGAATTAATTAACTTCTGTTACGTTGGCAAAAGTGCACTGATTCAAATGGCGCTTATTTCTATTAAATTGAATAAGTACTCACTGAAATATTACAGCTTAAAGTAGACTCATAAAGACGGACAAAACTTTTGAAACAACCAAATACTAACTGTGAAGATTTATTGTTTGCTGATAAACTGTCTTCAAACAAATCGGTATAATACTTTCTAAATAAAGGTATTCCTACAAAGATAAAGTAGAATGTACTAGCTGGTTTATATGTTAGAGTCAGTATATAATTCATTTCTAAATTAAAAGGTATGTATCTTATCTTATACCTAGAGAGAGAAAGTAGTAGATTATAATAACAAAACTTGAAGTGTGCTTGATAAAAATGTATTTTATTCTGCCCTATAAATTTGTTAATGTAATAAAATAAAGCTTAATCTTGATGAACCGCTGAACGAAACATTTGAGGCATAAATGATTTAAACAACTCTAAAACCACTTGAATAGTATTTAATTAATTATTTAAAAAAAAAAATGTTCCTTACTCAAGAAATAACATCGAAAAATGAGATAAATGGTGTTATTTGCTAGTTTGAAGTGAGCTTTATAAAATATGTAGTATAAGTATAGTAATTTTCACGCTCATGTATTATGTGCATTTTCATTTATATTTAGGTACTTACAGTTTTTTTTTACGGTTATAAAACGTTAAGCTAATATTAAATCCTCAAATTAAAAAAAAATTTAGTATTGTGAACTTCAAAATCCGGATAAATGGTACGAGTAACCCAAGCTACGGTCCGAGGCATTTTGCAAGAGACCTAAGGTTAAATGGTGTCATAAACAATCCTCTTGGTGCAACTGGCAAAGTCCACTGTATAAATTCCCTCCCCATCAAGATGTTGTAGTAGATAACCAGATTAATTATTGGGACCAAAATGGAAACTAAATATAAAAATATAAACTCTTGGGCTCAAATCCCCTCAAAAAGGGAATCATCCGAGGCTGTGCAAGCTAACCTCACCGAGACACAAAAAACTGCAGGTGCACTCAGCCCAGCAGGAAATCTGGCCGATAAATCCTTTTTTTTCCTGAAAGAGGAAAGAAAAATCTCTCGGATGCCACCCGGAGATGAGCAGCAGTAAAGGAAACCAGAGCTGAGAGGAAAACGACTCCTCCTCTGAAGAGGAAAAACCGGACAAAAAACCCTACAGCCCTGGTTTCTAAAAAACTGAACCTGTAGGGCCCAATTCAGGGAATCAACCTCTGAAAAACCCACAAGAAAAGAGTCCAAGCCTGAAACAGATCTCGAAAAAACGTAGGGGGTGAGGGAATAGGCTAGGGCTATAAATATCTTTGCCGAAACCACCTCAACAACAAAGATGTGCATTGCACTGCCGGAGTATCCTGAAGACAAAAGGACTCAGGAATAGACCGTAAAGTCTAGCCAAGAGTTCGTTGAGAGCCCACAGTATCGGGGTTGTTACCTGAACAGGGGGCACTCGTTGTGTAGTGCATAGGCAGAAGTATGGCGAGGAGGAGGAAATATCCAGCCACATTGTTTTTAACTACGAGCCTCTAGGATACAGCAGATTCAGTATATTCGGAAGACCTGATCTGCAAGTTCCTGGCTATTGCCAAGATATGGGAGAAGCAAATCTTATCAGACTGAAGTAGATGAGGGAGCATAATGGACCACAATGTCGAAATGCAGTACTTTTTAGACTCCACCTATCTATCTAATGGTATGAGAGCTAGCAACGTTTTCGAACATTGATTTTTGTATGACTAGTTTTTAGATATGCACTTCCGTATTGAATTCAGATAAGGATGCGGTACGTTTATAAATTAAATACACATTTGTCATAAAAGTTTTTGATTGACAAACAATTGGAAAAGATGATGTGTTATTTGTATTTTATGTGGCAGTCATAACTTTCATAATTTTATTTATCATCACTTTACAATAAATATATATATACTTATTTATTTATTTAATTATTAATATATATATATATATATACATATATATATATATATATATATATATATATATATATATATATATATATATATATATACAAAAATATATACAAAATATATATATATACAAAATTTAAAATTCCTGGAACCTCTAACGGCGCAGCATGTATTCCAATTTCAGGAACTGC
Source organism: Nineta flava (assembly GCA_963920215.1). Classification (NCBI taxonomy): domain Eukaryota; kingdom Metazoa; phylum Arthropoda; class Insecta; order Neuroptera; family Chrysopidae; genus Nineta; species Nineta flava. The sequence continues at coordinate 12,930,339 of OY986045.1, read as the reverse complement.
AAGCAATCCATCAGGGAATCGCAAAACATATTGATCTAATGAAAATTAAAAAAATCGATTTTGAACCACAATCAGAAAAACATTTATATTTACAGACTATGATATCGACGTCTGTACATAGCTACCTAAAAACAATGTATAAAAAAGTCTGAAAACAAAAAACGATATGGAATTCAAGACGAATAAATCCATGGTACACAGTTATTTACGTAATACATTCTTATTGAATCCACATTGTATACTGCATTTCTCTTTACTAGGTAAACAAAACATAAATTATATTGATACGAATAAATAACATAGTTACTAGATTTATTTATTCTAAATAAATCCACCACATGAACTGACTTCTAAACTAATCACCTCAGAATTACATCTTACGATCGTGGTGGGAACAAAAACAAAAACAATGTTTTAAACTAGCACCATGCCAACCAATTTAAGTCACCAATGTACTTTTAATGCATAATTTATAAATTGTCTAGCTTGTTTGAATACAAATGGATATACGATTATTGAGGTCGTTCTACTTTAACAGAAAAAGTATAATTTAAATAAAAAAGAATTAATTGTATTTTTTGAAACGATTATTGTAATCAATATAGACAATTACATAAGAAATGGTGGAAACGTAAAATTAACTTAATTTGTAAAAACCAATCATTGTAATCAATATCGACAATTACATATTAAAATGGTGGAAGCGTCGAATTTAAGCTAAGAAACCACTCATTGTAATCAATTAGACAACTACATATTAAAATGGTGGAAGCGTTGATTTACTCAGTTAAGAAACCACTCATTGTAATCAATATACACAATTACATATTAAAATGGTGGAGGCGTACAAAAAATGTCAAATATTCCAACAATTAAATTAAAACACTTTTATGTTATGTTATTTGGTACATATACCAATATACATGTACTAACATTAAGTTTGTACTAATTAAAGATTAACAACGTGCAAAACTTTAATAAATTACATCTTAAAGAAATAAAGATGTTTCTATTTTTACTCGAGTACAAAAACGAGAGTTATTCAGTTTATTTAGATATATATATCTCCGACATATATATATATATATATATATATATATATATATATATATATATATATATATATATATATATATATATATATATATGTATATATATATATATATATATATATATATATATATATACTATACTATACTATACTATACACTATTTTTAAAATTTGAATCGAATGAGAAAAAAATTTTTTTGTACGTGGGTTTTAAGTTATTTTGAAAAAACTGAAAAAAGTGCTTTTTTTAATTGATCTCAAATATGCACCCCGGAATTTTGCACTTTGCACTTTGTGATTTTATCGTATATAGGTGCTCAACTAATATGTTAAACAATAAAAACCCTTTAACGCAATGTTCGTTACTACCGTTGACTTTTCCATAATTTTATCAGCCTAAAGTTATATAGTAGGCAGATCACTAAAAATATAACTAAACAGTTTTAGCTGACTAAAAAAAATAAACAATATATTACAATTGTATATTTATATATAATTGTAAAAGTTTTCGATTCAATACTCAAAAGTCGTCCAACTGCTTATTAACGGGCTCGTTTATAACCATTAATCCATAAAAAACTACAATAAGTAAAACTCCCAGATTGCGCCATAATCGGATAAAAAATTCGTCGCGCAGGAGCTGAGTATACTAAGCGAATTTTCTCAGAAATTGGAAATCCAAATAAATAAATAAAAAACCACTTAATAAATAATATTATTAACATCATTTAATTGTATTCTCCCAACAAAACGCCATTCTTTCCAGAAAATTCATTTAAATACATTACAAAAATATCAAGTAACCATGATGATTCTTTTGTAACATTCATTATTTTGGGTATCATATTAAAATTGCCAATATTTCTGTTAAATTTGCAGAAAATATGGTTAGGTAATGAATTGAACAAAAATTTATTTACTAAAACTTTACTTTCAACTTTACTCCATAACTAAAGAAGTGCGAGATAAATAATCATTAGTAATAGTGACGATGTCGCTTCGTTCATTAAAACTGTCTATAAATTATTAAATTATTATTTTCTCGCTGAGATCCATTTTATCTTGCTTTTCTTTAAAAAATAAACCATATTGCTCTGTAAATTTTTTTTTAGTTCAGAGTTAGATAGGTTAGGTACATAACCGAACCTTATCTAATTAGCAAAAAGTAAAACATATGATAACTCTCTTAAAAGTTAACGTATTGGATTTTTTTTTAAATTAAAGATCTGTAAAGAATCTATAAGTTAAAAGAAAATAAAGTTTATTTAAATAATTTCTTAATTATTATTTTTTTATTTGTATATAGCGTGTTATAAACAATTTGAAAACTAATGGGTAAAAATACAGTTAAAAAAATAATTTTGATTTTATAGACATTTTTAAGACCTTTCATTTAAAAAAAGATTTATTAATCTAACATCAATTGCACCTTTTTATTCATAAATATAGGTAATAGAAAATAGAAATAGACCTAATTTTTTTAAGGTCTAAAATTTGGCACATTATTTTTAACATATGAAAGGCATACTTTGCCATAGTTTAAAAAAAAGTAAATTTTATATTTTTTATTTTAATTTTAATTTTTTGCGTTTTTCAAACTTTTGGAATTTTTCATTGAATTCTACTAAATCGATTTTAATGTACATGGACTCATTTCTTTTCTTTTTTATATAGAATTGAAAATAATATTTTTTGTCATTTTAAGAAAAGAGGTTTTTTTGTTAATATATATATATATATATATATATATATATATATATATACAAAAATATATACAAAATATATATATATACAAAATTTAAAATTCCTGGAACCTCTAACGGCGCAGCATGTATTCCAATTTCAGGAACTGCAAGCAATCCATCAGGGAATCGCAAAACATATTGATCTAATGAAAATTAAAAAAATCGATTTTGAACCACAATCAGAAAAACATTTATATTTACAGACTATGATATCGACGTCTGTACATAGCTACCTAAAAACAATGTATAAAAAAGTCTGAAAACAAAAAACGATATGGAATTCAAGACGAATAAATCCATGGTACACAGTTATTTACGTAATACATTCTTATTGAATCCACATTGTATACTGCATTTCTCTTTACTAGGTAAACAAAACATAAATTATATTGATACGAATAAATAACATAGTTACTAGATTTATTTATTCTAAATAAATCCACCACATGAACTGACTTCTAAACTAATCACCTCAGAATTACATCTTACGATCGTGGTGGGAACAAAAACAAAAACAATGTTTTAAACTAGCACCATGCCAACCAATTTAAGTCACCAATGTACTTTTAATGCATAATTTATAAATTGTCTAGCTTGTTTGAATACAAATGGATATACGATTATTGAGGTCGTTCTACTTTAACAGAAAAAGTATAATTTAAATAAAAAAGAATTAATTGTATTTTTTGAAACGATTATTGTAATCAATATAGACAATTACATAAGAAATGGTGGAAACGTAAAATTAACTTAATTTGTAAAAACCAATCATTGTAATCAATATCGACAATTACATATTAAAATGGTGGAAGCGTCGAATTTAAGCTAAGAAACCACTCATTGTAATCAATTAGACAACTACATATTAAAATGGTGGAAGCGTTGATTTACTCAGTTAAGAAACCACTCATTGTAATCAATATACACAATTACATATTAAAATGGTGGAGGCGTACAAAAAATGTCAAATATTCCAACAATTAAATTAAAACACTTTTATGTTATGTTATTTGGTACATATACCAATATACATGTACTAACATTAAGTTTGTACTAATTAAAGATTAACAACGTGCAAAACTTTAATAAATTACATCTTAAAGAAATAAAGATGTTTCTATTTTTACTCGAGTACAAAAACGAGAGTTATTCAGTTTATTTAGATATATATATCTCCGACATATATATATATATATATATATATATATATATATATATATATATATATATATATATATATATATATATATATATATGTATATATATATATATATATATATATATACTATACTATACTATACTATACACTATTTTTAAAATTTGAATCGAATGAGAAAAAAATTTTTTTGTACGTGGGTTTTAAGTTATTTTGAAAAAACTGAAAAAAGTGCTTTTTTTAATTGATCTCAAATATGCACCCCGGAATTTTGCACTTTGCACTTTGTGATTTTATCGTATATAGGTGCTCAACTAATATGTTAAACAATAAAAACCCTTTAACGCAATGTTCCTTACTACCGTTGACTTTTCCATAATTTTATCAGCCTAAAGTTATATAGTAGGCAGATCACTAAAAATATAACTAAACAGTTTTAGCTGACTAAAAAAAATAAACAATATATTACAATTGTATATTTATATATAATTGTAAAAGTTTTCGATTCAATACTCAAAAGTCGTCCAACTGCTTATTAACGGGCTCGTTTATAACCATTAATCCATAAAAAACTACAATAAGTAAAACTCCCAGATTGCGCCATAATCGGATAAAAAATTCGTCGCGCAGGAGCTGAGTATACTAAGCGAATTTTCTCAGAAATTGGAAATCCAAATAAATAAATAAAAAACCACTTAATAAATAATATTATTAACATCATTTAATTGTATTCTCCCAACAAAACGCCATTCTTTCCAGAAAATTCATTTAAATACATTACAAAAATATCAAGTAACCATGATGATTCTTTTGTAACATTCATTATTTTGGGTATCATATTAAAATTGCCAATATTTCTGTTAAATTTGCAGAAAATATGGTTAGGTAATGAATTGAACAAAAATTTATTTACTAAAACTTTACTTTCAACTTTACTCCATAACTAAAGAAGTGCGAGATAAATAATCATTAGTAATAGTGACGATGTCGCTTCGTTCATTAAAACTGTCTATAAATTATTAAATTATTATTTTCTCGCTGAGATCCATTTTATCTTGCTTTTCTTTAAAAAATAAACCATATTGCTCTGTAAATTTTTTTTTAGTTCAGAGTTAGATAGGTTAGGTACATAACCGAACCTTATCTAATTAGCAAAAAGTAAAACATATGATAACTCTCTTAAAAGTTAACGTATTGGATTTTTTTTTAAATTAAAGATCTGTAAAGAATCTATAAGTTAAAAGAAAATAAAGTTTATTTAAATAATTTCTTAATTATTATTTTTTTATTTGTATATAGCGTGTTATAAACAATTTGAAAACTAATGGGTAAAAATACAGTTAAAAAAATAATTTTGATTTTATAGACATTTTTAAGACCTTTCATTTAAAAAAAGATTTATTAATCTAACATCAATTGCACCTTTTTATTCATAAATATAGGTAATAGAAAATAGAAATAGACCTAATTTTTTTAAGGTCTAAAATTTGGCACATTATTTTTAACATATGAAAGGCATACTTTGCCATAGTTTAAAAAAAAGTAAATTTTATATTTTTTATTTTAATTTTAATTTTTTGCGTTTTTCAAACTTTTGGAATTTTTCATTGAATTCTACTAAATCGATTTTAATGTACATGGACTCATTTCTTTTCTTTTTTATATAGAATTGAAAATAATATTTTTTGTCATTTTAAGAAAAGAGGTTTTTTTGTTAATATCCTGTTTTTTTGTTGACCCTGTTCCGTCAAGGATCGGAACGTAAAAACTTACGGTCATATCCAGAACGAGTCGATTTAAAGAAAATGGAGGGTCCGAGAAACCTACCTGAAAATTCGATCTTGAAGCTAATTTGACTCTATTACTTAGGTATTATTTTTACTTGTTCCAGCTAAACTTAGACATAATTCATTTTTTATTTTTCATTCGATTGAAAATTTATCACGATGATCACGTTTTTTTTTTGATACGTTACTCAGCCTAAATAACTCTCAGGAATAAGATGAATAAAATATACTCAGTATTAAAATATACTCAGTTGAGAAATTTATAATGATGATACAGATTTTAAAATACAAATATACAGACTTTCCGCCGCCTGAACAATGTAACTTATCCTCTGTAGTCGAGCTACAACGGATTTGAATAATAAACATACGTACACGCAATGTACTTTTTTTATTTAAAACATCCTCTCAACGTTCAAAATATTAGGTAATAAATTTGTAAGTTAATGCTGTTGATGATAAATTGCTTTTGAAGCACAAAACCAAAAACCTGGTATACAGTTTTTATTTATTAAGTATATTCTTATATAAATGCACGAAAAAACAAAAAAAAAAACGCTGCCATTTAATACTAATTTTTCTTATTGTATATCATATTTGGTCTTACACTCTTGGTGTGTATGTTTTTCAGAATTCTGTTATGATTATACAAATTCTAATGAAAGGAAAAATCTCTTTCGTTGTTTGTTTGGACATGTGACACAAGTGTTAAATTTTTAACAAAATTACCTGTTAACGTGAAAATTGTGGAAAATTATGCTTTTTACAGTGCGTTCATTATACAAGAATTTAAAATTTCCCATAACGGTGAATCGCAACCCTGCGAATGATTTTTGAAGTTTTGAACTTATAATCCTTGGGTTTTGGCTTATTATCCTTGCGAGAATATCGAGATATGATATTTTAATTCAAGAAAAAATAAATCAGTTAAAGCCAAAAGTGGATAAAAATAGTAATTTCTGTAGAATGTAGTAGTAGTAGTGGAGGGGAGGCCTCTCCTAGCAAAAACCTGGCAAGTAGGCGTTCTAGGTTTTTTTTTACCGACCACTAAGGAACCAATCTTCTCGACATCTATCCTTTACCACCTCTTGTCCGTTATATACCTACTGTAAGTTATAACCAACTGAAAATTAAAATAAAAAAATTAGCGATTTTGCGAATTGTACAAATTTGCTGACCTTGATATCGCTGTAGCTTGTAGACTATTTATTTGATGAAAAAATGTTACCCACAAAATTTGCAAGAAATTTTATGTTCTATAGTTTTTTCAATAACTACCTTCAACCTAGAGGACACGGGAGAAAAGTTATTCTCGAAAAACTATTTTTTGGTACCATTTTTCCAAAATATGGTGGCACAAGCGGCGGTCGCTCAAGGTCACAAATTCGGAATATTAATAGGACACCAAACTGTAAGTAACACTCTGCCAAATTATAACTCTCCATGACCTTTTGTAGCAAAAGCCCCCTTTTATGTCTTCATTGACTGGGCTATTAATTATAAAATTTTTATCAATGAACGCTTTTTTTGTAATCATGTTTATATGCAAACTGTAAACTCTTCTAGTGTGAAAAACGCTCGAACTTGTTACTGCGACCCTTTTTGTAGAGAATAATATTGTATTATATGTATACAAGGCTCTTGAATACATTATACCCCTGGGTATATGAAAAGTTTCCACTTGATCGTTTTCTGTTTTTGTAGCCTAGAGAAATAAATTAGAATGTATATAATTATACTCTGTTCATATAATACACATTATATTTATTTTAACAAACATATATCCATTATGTCATTAACTGAATTTATTATATACATATATACATACATTAAACTATATTATATTGTTAGCGTCCAAAATACACATATTCAACTACATTAGTGACCTATTTAAAAAAAATATATGGTCATGTGATATAACCATGATATAACCGAACCAATTAGAGTCTGAAGTATATTGTTTTAACACTGCATAAAATAAATTTACAGATTTGTTGATAAAATGGCAACATAATATCGATTTACGAATTTTATTTAACTGTAAATAAATGTTTGGTTCCAAACGTTCCAAACGTAATTCATTATTCGGCTTATTTGACCATAAATTAACTTAATGCTTATAGTCTAGGTTTTGGAAACAAAATTTCAAATTCGGCCCAATACTTAGATCAGTTTTTGTATTATAAATACATATTTCGACTACAAAGTAGTCATCATCAGTATAAATTAGCTAGTCGTAATTTACTCTTTGACAATCAGCTAGAAAATATCGATCAATGGACAAAAATATATATAAATAAAAAATTAAATTAAATAAATTAAAACATAGATAATAAATTATATTGAAATTACTCTTGCTAAAATTACTTTCATTCGATTTACTCTTGTTAACATTACTCTTATTGAAATTACTCTTATATTGTCTCAGGATATGTTATTCGTTGCTAATTTGGTGACACTTTCACGAAAATTAGGTGAAACTGTATGTATGTACTTTCCCTGAGTACCTCAAGGAAACGTTCTAGATCCTGTATCTTATTTACATATTCGATTTGCCAGTTGATGCCAAAAACATGACTTCTACGTTTGCAGACGACACCGCATTCCTTGTACCCTGTACGGATCCAAAGAAAGCATCAAAAAAACAACATTCTAGCAAAATCAGGAAGAGTAATATTTGGGTATATGTATCGGAACAAAAGACTTTCTTGGCGAAAGCATATTTGAACTAAAAAACAACAACAAAATATTAAGTTTACTAAACATCATTGGCTGCTAAATCTGTCAGTAAACAAAAGCATCTTAAAACATATATCGACTTATGGAATACAGCCCAAGTGGCCAAGGCGTCTAAGGCGTTATGTCTGTGCAGTATGCCTACTTGGAAACTGAGAGGTTATGGGTTCGAATCCCGACATCGGCAGTTTATCAATTATTAAGAAAAGAATAAAGGGGCAGTTAATTGACTATGGACAAGAACGAACTATTCGGCTATGGTTGAGAAGGTTTTCTGCAGTTTCTTTCACGAACTCTAGATGAATATCGGCATAGTTCCTATCATAGTCGGCTGCTGCCGCATATCCTACCAATTTTTGGTCTATACACAAAAATCCTTTCCACTCCACTCACATCCTCACATCCTTAGGCTCACAATGGACCTTATTGTCGAAGTGTAGCCCGTCCAGGGCAGCCTCTACAAGCTATCTATCTATCTATCTATCTATGGAATACAAATTGTGGGGAATACAGTCTAAATTATTGCGAGTGATAAGTGGATCACTATGGTATGTGCGAAACAATGATAAATATCGCTGCTTAAATATGCCTACAGTGCGAGAAGAAATAGTTCGATTGAGTGAAAACTATGTCTACCGACTAGAAATGCATCCAAATACGTGTGTGCTTGATCTTCTTGACAACAGTAACAGTTAAAACAGACTTCATAAACTAAATATTTTAGACCTAAAATATAAATTTTTTTGACATTTTAGTGACTACTTAATTATATTAGTATATAATTTCTACTTTGTGCCTACCATTGGGTAGACTCAATTCATAAGTTACTCTTGTTATCACACGATTTATAGTTCTGTTAGAACTGATAAACGAAAAACTAAGGATGCTATAAAATAAAAACACAAAATTGGTTTTAATTATTTTCCCAATAATTCTCTTTAAAAATAATAACTTTCTTTAATTATACAAATACAAGTTCAAGTTTTGTTATAATGTTTTTTATAATCTTTATATATTTATGTAATCACTCTAGCGGTCACAGTTTTCATTTTATCGGAATTAAATTTGGTATTTGAGGCGCTTTTGGTATTCAAAAGGTAAAGTTCGTTAATGGGTAAAATCGGACAAGGGGAAAGGGGGGTTTAAAGGGAGAGGGAAACACAAAATTTGACATATCTCCCTTCATATTCGAAAAATCGAAAAATGTATAAGAAGTAAAGTTGTAGATACTAACTTTTACTCTAATTTTGTTCCTGATCATTTTTTCTGTTACCCTAATATTTACAGAAATATTGACGGTTTAAGATTGAAAATTATATTCCTTAATATCTCTGTACACATTGTGCCTACCATTGGGTAGACTCAATTCATAAGTTACTCTTGTTATCACACTATTTATAGTTCTGTTAGAACTGATAAACGAAAAACTAAGGATGCTATAAAATAAAAACACAAAATTGGTTTTAATTATTTTCCCAATAATTCTCTTTAAAAATAATAACTTTCTTTAATTATACAAATACAAGTTCTAGTTTTGTTGTTATAATGTTTTTTTTTATTTTTAAATCGAATTTAGCACCTTTATAGGATATAAAATTTGATACGTGCACTGATTTTTTGCTATACCAATTAAAAAATTAATAATTATAATAACTATAAGTTTTAATTTATAATTTATAGCTTAATTATTATAATAATTCACTAATGAATATGTTTTGTTATCACATTGATTTTTTAAAAGTTATTTTAAAATCAACGAACAATTTCTACAACAATATAATTTATATAAAAACTTTTAGAAGTCTAGGAAAATACATATAAAATCACATAATTTTTATGGCCATTTTGAATTGTAGTGCCGTACCTTTAAGTACGACTCGGCATATTATTTGACTTATAAAATGGTGTCATCTTCCGCAGAAATGCGGTTTGTTACGTAAGGGCTAGGAAAACTACCACGGGTGAGGATTATTTTGGTGGAAAACTCATGAACGAGAAAACTAGAAAAGAAAACTAATGAGGTTACAATTGCATACCCTTACCAGTTTTCTCCACTCCCTTCGAAATTAAATCCAAATTAAAGCTTTTATAAATGTTTTCCTAGTTTATATTTGTCTAAATTTCTACGATAGCAAAAATTTTGATGCATTTCGAGCAAATAATTAACTTTTGGCTAATGGCTAACGAATATGTTACAGATTTCATTCAAATGCTTACGTTTTTATGACTCTTATCCATATGAAGTCCGCTTAGTGTAATGAATGATATCCCACAATGTATTATTATTTTTCATGTCTAATCGCATTAAAAAAGTATACGAACAAAAAATTGGAAACAAAAATATTTATACAATAAATTTTATTTTTTATATTATTTCTCTTCATATAAATATAACAAATACAAATACTACAAAACACTAACACACACATTCATACATAAGCACACATGTATATATATACCAATACCAATCTCATAATAAATAATAATAATATGGAACAAACACAACAGAAATCTGATATAACAACACAAGCGAAAAATAAAACGATGACATTTTGTGTTGGGTCGATAGAATACATGCACCACCATATACAGTGTGTGTTGGACAGCGTTTCCTATACTGAATCAATGTTAAATATTATTTATTACTGCCTGGCCGTATGGTACTGTATCTAGTCAGTCAGTACACATGCAAATAAAGTCAGTCAGTCATCTCATAGCAGCTATACTGTATGCGTATGGTTGTTTGTTTGCCATTTAAGAGTGGGGATTTTGTGATGCCCAATGCACATACTAAACTACTAAAGTGTACTCTCATCACATGTGTACTGACTGACTTGATACAGTACCACACGGCCAGGCAGTAATAAATAGTATTTAACATTGATTCACTGTAGGAAAAGCTGTCCAACACACACTGTATGTTTTATAAATATATATATAGGAACAAAAATAAATATTTGAATACAAAAACTCATATTGTGAACAATAGCAGAAATTCTTTGTTTTTTTCTTCGAGAAAATTTTAATTTTTGTTGTCTTTTCTTATTTTGCTTAAATGATATTTTTCTACAATGAAAATAATACACACGCCATTGTTTGGTTTTCTGTACCTAGAGATAAATTTGTGGAAATATTTATAATATCGCAAATCGATTTCGAATCCGCTGTTTTACAAAACCGCTAGTTGTTTTACATAACAACTCCATTATGTAAAACAACTGAACGACGTTCAGCTGGATTGTCATTGCGATACGTTTTACAAAACTGCTACCCACGTTTAGACGTAATGCAGAATAGCTTTACCTGTCACAAAGAGCGTTTTGATAAAGGGAAATATAGAACGCCTTTTAGTGCGGGGCCCAAAATCCGACCAACTCGGGGTATGACCAATGAAGTGGAAGATTATAGTACTCGGTTGTAATAGTTACCTTATTTATTTTCAATAAGCTTTCACACTATATCAAAAATATATAGAACTTGTTAGGAAAAAGGACGTTTAGTTATGGGAATTCCATTACCCCGTTTACAATAATTCTAAGCTATGAATTAAAGACTTAAATAATATAAACTGCTAGGTAATATAAATAGTAGTATTAATAATAATAACAATGGTTAAAACTAAAATCTACAATCGGACGTTTCATTTCACGCTGTTTTACATAACGTCTAATCGTTGACCCGCTACATTGATAAACGCAAAACGATTAAGCAATATTACGTATTAAAGTTCAGTAATTATGTAAAACAGCTAAACATCGGTCAGTTGTTTTACATAACGAAGTTGCTATGTAATCCGCTATTTTACAAAACCGCTAGTTTTATAAAATATCGGATTCGACAATCCATTTGCTACACATATATATAATAAGCTCAAATGAACTGAGTTTATTCATGATATATTATACAATTTTCCATTTTACGTCATTGATATTAACAATACATTACATAGAACAACGTATTGAGTATCTTATTGCCTATAAATAATAATATGTGAAATATAAATAATGACTTTAAAATATCTTTAGATATTTCTCAAAATCGATTGGTTAATTATTATCTTTCTTTATTTTATATGAGTTCTTGTTAGAATATAAGTTTAATAATACAAATTAATTTCTATAGTTAAAAGTGGATTGAGTAACTAAAACCACGGGTGAGGATTATTTTGGTGGAAAGCTTGTGAACGGGAAATTAAAAACGAAAACAAGTGAGGTTACAAATGCATACCCTTATCAGTTTTCTACACTCCCTTCCAAATTATATCCAAATGAAAGCTTTTATATTATTATTTTATTTAAGTATTTTCGACATAGAACTTTATACACGCATTATTTAGAATGTTTTGTTTTAGTGAAAGTTTCCTGAAAGGAAATAGAGCTATTAGTCCCGTACCGAAGTCAAAATTTCGAAAAAATTTCTTCAAATGTCGATCTTACCTAGTAGATATCCAAAATTACCATCTGTAAAATTTATATATATATATGTGTCCGCTATATATATATATATATATAGTAACATATATATATATATATATATATATATATATATATGTTACCGCTAGAGTGATTACACTCTAGTGGTCACAGTTTTCATTTTATCGGAATTAAATTTGGTATTTGAGGCGCTTTTGGTAGTCAAAAGGTCGTTAAGGGGTAAAATCGGACAAGGGTACAGGAGGGTTTAGAGGGAGAGGGAAACACAAAATTTGACATATCTCCCTTAATATTCGAAAAATCGAAAAATGTATAAGAAGTAAAGTTGTAGATACTAACTTTTACTGCAATTTGTTCCTCATCATTGTTTCTGTTACCCTAATATTTACAGAAATATTGACGGTTTAAGATTGAAAATTAAATTCCTTAATATCTCTATACACATTAGAGTTTGAGCAAAAATGATAAGGTGATGAATTGTGGCAAACATAATTTTGTAAAACTTTATTCCTTACGCATTTTTCGATTGTTCTAATATTAAGAGAGATATTTTATATTTTGTCTTTTCTTCTTTCTTTATGTCCCCCTTGGCCTTGCAAATACTAAAACCATATACGACATTCCATTTTGATGAGACTAAAATTGTGACCGCTAAAGAGTGATTTGTGTATTCTAAGGAAATTCGCTAAGTTGAAGCAGCTCCTGCGTAACGAATTTTTTTATTTTCCAATGTTTATTGAAAAAAACTAAAAATGTTGTTTAGAATTTTCAAATACATTCATTTAACAAAATGTTAATGATTTCCCAATCGTTGTTTTTGTTGGTAGCTCCGGATTGGCCAATTTTGGTTCAGAACAACAATATATTTGTACATGTTCTGGTCTCTTTGTGAAATGTCTCTTTTCACGCAGATCTCGGGCATTTCATAAAACGTCGGTGTATTGTGTAGACATGAGTTAACATAATATGCCGCAGTCTTACATAATCTGCCGTAGTTTAAATGATGAAGCTTCGTAAGATACCCAAGGGGAAAAGGGAATTTATATTACGTGAAATGTCCAAGAAAAGAATGCAGATTGTTTATTACTTGAAATAAAAAATTATATTCAAAATTATATTGAAAACAACTCAATTATACGTGTATTTAATATGAATATAAATAAAATATTCTCTTTTATTTAAAACAAAACTGTCATTCCAGTAAATATTAAAAAATTTAAAATTTTGTGCGTTAACGATCATGACTGAATAGATAAATCATGGTAATATATTATTAATTAACAAATTTTTTAATAAAGTACACAAAAATTTATGTTATATTCATAAAGAAAACGAAGATGTTTATAATAACTGTAATAATATAAGTAGTACAAAAGTTCATAAGACGTTTTAAACTTTATATTAACAAGCACTACTACTAAGTACGAGTAAGTTTTGTATTTAATATTAGTTTATTAATAGGATATTGTATCTATGCTATTGCTGTCTGTCTGCCATTATTACATTTATTACTTTATAAGTATTATACAGGGTACTAGACACAGCCATGGGAAGTAAGTTGGTTACATAAAACTGATAGGAACAAGTGTCCATTAACATTAAAAAAATTAAGCCGTCGCCCCTGGCAGATGTGAAACATCGAAATTATTTTGTATAGAAAATATGGATGAAAGGATGTGTTATTAAAGGAAATAAATATGGCATAAAATATTTTGGGTATTTTAGAAGAAAATAATCATTCTTTATTTAAAAAATATATATTAATTTAATACCAAAAAATTAAAAATTGAGACGGCTCAATTCTTTCAATCAGTTACTTAAACTATTATTATTATTATTAACTATTTTGTATAGAAAATATGCATCTACGAATAAGTTTTTGAACCTGCATATGTACTGCCATCTATGAGCATCTTTGTAAAACTGATTTATTTTATGTAATATCTCTTATGAACAACTTGTTGATCGCATGGCGAGAAATTTTCGCCAGGCCGTTGCCAGGTAACAAACGGTTTAACCCACCGTAATAAAAGTTTCACATCAATAAAAAAATATTTCTATGTTTGTCATGTTTGAATGTTAGATAACCCACAGAAAATATTATCTGGGTGGGTACATATTCAAAACGACGCTCGTTGTTTTTAACCGGATAATTCATATTATATAAACAAAAGAAATGTAGTGATCTTCTTCTCTATATGGAATTGTAACTGTTTGGAAACCATCAAAATGTCCATTGAACAATTTTAGTCAATATTTAGGAGTACAATTTTTGTATGATATAAAAGAGTAATAATCTATTCACTTTAAGTTACCAAGGTATAAGGGTAAGCACTTAGACCCGGTTAGCAGAGGTCTGAGGTTTGAGTCCTAGTGGTAACAATATATTTTTCACATTTTTAATTTATAACATAAATTGGTTGATTCCAAATAGCGATCATATCGTTGTTCCAAATACAATTTCTCAATGATTGTATTGTAAAACTTCACAAAAATACTAATTTATATATAGTCTTATTAAATTACTCTTATTAAATTTAACGGAAATTTACATTCTAAATATGAAAATAGATTCATAAACAGTTATAATTTGTACTAGTAAAATTTAACCAGCCAAGTAGCCGCGCTTGTTAAGGCGTTGTTTCTCCTTGGAACTGGGAGGTTATGGGTTCCAATCCCGACACCGGCAGTTTGTCAATTCAAAAAAAAATTAATGGAGCGGTTGATTGACTAATCTGTCGGCGTATGGGTAAGAAGACGTAACCAGCTATGCTTGTGGAGGTTTTCTACAGTTTGCCTTCACGAACTCCAGATGAATATCGGCATAGTTCCTATCATAGTCGGCTGCAGCCGCATATCCTACCAATTCCTTGTCTGCATACAAAATCCTGATCCTCCGCTCACATCATAAAAATGTAAAGTAAAAATTAATAAAGGTTGAAAAATAATGAGGTGGGTGGCCTCTGTTATAGACCGTCGTGTCTCAAAAACGGAGGTTAAACCCCATTATTATTATATATACTAGTAAAATTTAGATAAAATCAATTATCCTAATAAAATTTCGTCGCAACTATTGTAACGAATTACACTTTCAAATAAATTTTCAAATTTGTTCTTATATTAAAATGTGAATATGGATATCATAAGTTTAACTTGTCATGAGTGTCTTGAATATGCCAACCTCTTAGATACATAGATAGATTTTCTAGGCTGCCCTGGACGGGATACACTTTTACCAGAATTTTTGCGTATAGACTAGGAAAAGGTGGGATATGCGGCTGCAGTCGACTTCTCAAGCATAACCGGTTATTTCGTTCTTGTCCATACGCCGACAGTTTAGTCAATTCACCACCCCCTTTTTCCTTTTTCTTTTTTTCTTTTATTAATTGAAAAACTGTCAGGATTCTAACCCGTAACCTCCCAGTTTCCAAGTAAGTATACTGCGCAGACATAACGCCTTAGACCGCTCGGCCACTTGGACTGGTAATGCCACCTCTTATGGAGTTGTATCCAACACGCAAAAAAAGAGTTCAATTAATAGTTGTTCTAGTTGAAAAAATATAAGGCGTTATGCAGGAGCTGCGTCAACTAAGGGAATTTCCTTAGAATACATAAATCACTCTCTAGTCACAATTTAAGTCTGATTAAAATGAAATATCGTATCTGATATCATTTTAGTATTTTCAAGGGCAATCTTATTAATAATAGGTCAAGGGGAAAGAGGGACATAAAGATAGAAGAATACACAAAATATAAAATATCTCTCTTAATATTGTAACAATCGAAAAATGTATAACGAGTAAAGTTGAAGAGAATCAAGTTTTCTATAATTAATTACCTTATCATTTTTTCAAAACTCTTATGTGTACAGAGTTATTTAGAATTTTAATTTTCAATTGTTAATTGTAAATATTAGTTTGACAGAAAAATGATAAGAAACAAAATTACAATATAACTATGTACCTACAACTCAACTCCTGATAAATTTTTCAATTTTTCAAATATGAAGGGAGATATGTCAAATTTTGTGTTTCCTCCTCCCTATAAATCCCCCTTTCCCCTCATTTGATTTTACCTATTAACGAACTTGATCTTTTGAATACAAAAGCGCCTCAAATACCAAATTTCATTTCAATCGGAATACAACTGTGACCACTAGAGAGTCCACAGGCACATAAACTTGTTGATATATATATATATATATATATATATATATATATATATATATATATATATATATATATATATATATATATATGTAAAATATGTAAAAATGTAAAAATGTAAATATGTAAAAATATGTAAAAATGTTAACGATAGTGATTTTTGACATCTATTAGGGAGGATCGATGGAATTTTGAAGAAATTTTTACGAAATTCCAACATTGGTACAAAAACAATAGCTGATTTTCTTCGGACCAAATTCGCTAAAAATCCGCCAAGTGGCAGTTATATTTTCCAGCTAAAAAAGAGTATCAAAAGTAAAACATCATTTAATTTAAGTTTTCACTTCTTGTTCAGTGTAATCAAAAAACGTGTTACTCAACCGCTTGTTGTGTTTATGAGGTGTATTTGCTCAAAATTGTTTAAAATAATTAGGTTATTATTTTTTCCAAATTTTAGAATTTAATTTTCTTGAAGACAATCTTAAAAAAATCCTCGTATTTTTAACACCTTACTCTTAATGTATGATTATGCGTGGTCCGTGTTGACACAGTGTTTTATCCGAGATTAGACACAGTGTCCTGGCCTTGGGATAGTTTCGACGTATTGCGAATTTCATTGTAAAAATCTTTCTGCTTTTTTGGCTACTTAGGTAGGTTTTCCAAAGCTCTGGATTTGATCACGATTCGAATTGGTGAAATCAGATTTTTCCTCGTAAAATAATATTTATAATACTTTCCTGTGTCCTTTCAAAAGAATATTTCATTCTCATTTTGTTTATATTAAAGCTTATGCTACAGAATCCTAATAAGTAAAATTTCTGCTTTTCCTTTAAATAATAAATAATATAAACATGTAAATATAGTATTTTCTTTATAAACGCCCTCTGAAAACCATCAGACTCCAATGCCCCACACTTGGCAATACATCCTGTTTCAAAAAGTATAGTTTCGTAAACCTATTTTAATGTCTTAAACGTAGGTATAATACAAACATCCGTTTGAATTTGTCGGTTAGTCCACGCACTGCAATGCGTTATATAAGTGACTGAACGTATAATCACAAATATTGTATACCGTGAAATCACATTTATACCTATAATGCAAATAAATACAAAGTTAATTTAGGTCATCAAAATGAAATATATATACAATTTTATTTTTACAAATACAATTCTATAAAAATAAATGAGTTTATTTACATTTAGAAATAAATGTGAACACAATTTTACAATTCTTTCTTAAATTATCTAGTTTAGATTTGTTATAAAATTGCACAATTAGGGGTTTGTGTATCGTATAAGTATTTATCTATGTTATCTTATCAACCTCAATAGTTGTTAGTCTTCTGTTGAATGCTACGGATGACATACAAGTATGTTGTCTATACCTTGCAAATATAAGAACATCGTATCCGACAACAATATATCGATACTTGTTAACAAATATAATTAGATAAATAAGACGATAAAAACTAACCAGATAATTTCATGGTATTCACGATTTCAGAAAGACAATTTTTTAAGCACGATCATGCTCTATGCTAGGAGAAATGAGTACTATCTTTAATAAAATTTATTAAGTATATCAATAATCTTACAATGATTTATAACCTTTTTTTATTTGTCTTAAATATTTTTACAGTATTTTTTGTAAAATATCAGTAAATTTAAACTAGAAATTGATTTGACTTTCTTTGACAGATCTGACAATAAACTTTGTTTTGTTATGACGTTCACAGTGTATATGTATATATGTATGTGGAAATTTTTTTACTGGGCGCTGTCGCCAGTTTTCAAAATATGGTGGCAAAAACAAACCTCTCAAAACAGTATTAATTTTATTAAATAATTAATTCAAACGTTCATCAACACCATTTTTTTAATGCAATTATATAAACTGCATAAATCAAAGAAAATTTGTAATCATTATTTATTATGGTGACTATTTTAATAATACAGTAATTATAATTTTAATACAAAAAATTATGTTCTCCATAAGACGCTGTGTTAAAAGTATGATTTTTAATCGATAATTATTCGTTAAAATGATCGTCAACAGGTTTTAAATTTTTGAGGGAGGATAACTATATAATTGAGCTATTCCTTAAAGCACCTTATCATCAATTGACTAACTAAATAGTTTTTTTATTTATTTATAATTAATATGGCTTATAGTTTTTGTGTCTAAGGGAGATATACTAGTTTACTTTGCTTAATAATGGATAAAATTTTTTAGCAGCTATATTAATGAAATTTATCTGTAACATCAGTCGACATTTTAACTTATTCACCCGCACTATGTAATAATGTCTATGAAAAGAGTTCTACTTCTGCCAATCTTCTTAGACTTGTGACAAGAAACAGATGCCTCAAATGCTTTTTTAGTTTAAATATTTTTTCAATGGCATAGATGGAAACGAAACTACGCTTAGCACATTTGTGTAAATAGCTTATAACGTTTGTGTATAAGGAAAAGAATAATGTAAATCGTTTTCATAACACACTCTATCATCTGCTGATATTCGTATTTTATACACCAATTAGACTAATCGATATGCGTTATAATAAAAAAAATGAGCTAAAAATGATAATAATGAAATATCCTGATATTCAAGAGGTAATTCTTGGCAAACGGTATTAAAATCAAGTGGAGTGAGTTTGTCTTAGAATGGACCTCCAGTCGTGAAATACATTTAAAAAGCGAAAAGTCAGTAAAATGAACACTAATTGTTTTATTCGTTTCTGTATTGCTAATACTGATTTATCGCTTTTTTACTATTTACTTTGAGCGAATTTTTGACGATGTAGTTATTGAAGAAAAATATGGCTGGCAGACGTCGAAAATATTTATTAAAATTTATACAGGTTGTCACAAAATTGTGTGACTGGCTATATATAAGATATTGGATGACTTTACAGGAACAAGATATTGGCTGGAACATATAGGAACATATATGTTATACAGGAACATATACTACACACCAAAATAAGTAAAAAACATTCCGTTTTTTTTTCGAATTAGCCGCAATCCGCCATTTTGTGTTTCTTTTATTATTAAAATTTCAAAAACCATTGAAGGTATTCATTTGAAAATCGTTACTCGCCAAATACCTATAAATTATCCAAACTCGCCAAATATCCAGGAAATCAATAACTTGACATAGATTGTAACCATAAAAATGTTTAAGCATTTTGAATTATAAATCAAATGATATCTTACTCATCAAAATCGGTTAAAAAATAACGAAATAACAGTTATTTAAGATCTCACTCCTGCAATAATCCTAAAAAATTACTTGATGTAGTTTCTATGGAAGCATCTAAATGTTTATTTTAATCATCTGTAGTTGAAATTCGTTAAAGCAAATGTTCAAAGAGCGACATTGACGACACCCACAATGAATTTTTTTTTAAATATTAAATTAAAAAAAGACTTGAAGCCATCACTGATATTATTAAATTAATTTGTAAACATACTATGTGTATAATAAATAACATTCGTTTTTTATACTTTCAATAAACAGAATATATCACGAAATAACGAATATTCGGTTTAAAGAAAAATGTGATAATCTTGTTGACGTCATTATGATGATATATTGCAAAATATTATAAATATATATAATATTGACAATATTGACAATATATATGTATATATATATATATATATATATATATATATATATATATACAAATATATAGAAAGTTTACAAAAAATACAAAGAGCTTGAGTTTTCAAAAACACGGTTTCTCCATTACACGGTGTATAATTGGTGTATAATTACATATATAATTTGGTGCTTAAAAAATACATTTTCTTCAAGGCTTATAGTGTTAAAAGTAAGTGTTAGGTATAAAAAAAATTCTCCTTAAACAGCAGCTCGAAATTTCATTCCAACTAAGAGCTCAATAAATATTCATTTTCCCATTTGAATTAAATAATCTTACTTATTTTTTTTCAAAATCGGAGTGTTAATCGGGTGTTAAATTTTCGACAAAAAATATTTAAATTGTTTTCTTCGTAAATCTAACAGGAAATAAGTTATAAAGCTTTAAAGTATTATACATAGTACATACAATTTTAAGTAATAAAACCTATTTTGAACCAGAAATTAAGAATAGTTATTTGTCTTGCAATTATGATATTTTTTTCTGTGGTCGTACTGCTTCTGTTGTTCACCTTTAGTTCCAAATTCATCACATTTCTCAATTAAATCGTAGCTTGCTTAGCAATGCCATGCTGAACTCAACTAGTGTTTCACGAGGCACGAGGCGAGGCGAGGTTTTATTATCACCTCGCCTCACCTCGCTTTTTTAAATATCAACCTCGGCCGAGGTAGAATGTTGACCAGCCTCGTCTCGCCTCGGTTGGGTTAGCTATCACCCTCGCCTCGCCTCGCCTCGCCCGATGTAAAGTTTTTACTAAATTTGACTTGTTTTGCATAAATGTACATAATATGGTTAAAAAAACTTGTTAGAAAATATATGTCTTTAAAACACGGAATATAAGTTGCTAAGTCTCTAAATTTTTATAACTCCTTGAATGAAAACAGTAATATCAAAAAAATTTGGCCTAAAAAAATTATATGAAAAGAGGAAATCCCGTGATGTTTTAGGAACTATATAAGAGGTTCTTCAAAATGCTTCCACGATTTCCGATCCGAAACCCATATACAAGTTACTATTATTATAAAAAGTAATCATGACATCAAATTTCCTTTTCCTTAAAATGCATCTATTGCTTCATGTTTTTTGTAAAAATACATGTTACTATATTAATTTGCCTCGGCCGAAGCAAGGTTTTTGTGACGATATACCTCGTCTCGCCTCGGTTAGTAACGAGGATTAAAACTTTGAACCTCGCCTCGCCTCGCCTCGTGCCTCGTGACCGAGGACTAAGGCGAGGCGAGGTTACCTCGTAGCCTCGGTGAAACCCTAAACTCAATTATGCTTATGTTGCGTTTTTCAATTTATATCGTTTAAAGTTTTGACTTATTTCTTGTATAATTTACGAAGAAAATTTATTTTATTTTAAATGGAAAAATGAATATTCGTTGAGGTCTTGCCTGTTGAAAAATGAACCTAAGAGGAACATTTAAGATGATGAGAAACAAAAAATTTTTTTAAATGGCCCTAAAATATACAGAGATATAGATGCACTTAGAATATGAACGACTGTTTCAAATATATTTCCATTCGAGTATACTTACAAATGGATACTTTCAAAGTCCAGTCTTCGCCAAACTTATGTGGATTTATTTTATGACCAACTATTTCGATGTGGGTTAAATAAAAAGTCCATTAAATAAAAAGATAGTGGTTATTGTCTATTAAAAATTACCAACCTATATTTATATGACACGATTAGTTTTTAGAGCGTTGTTGTCTTATATAAATAGGATACCATCCATAGATTCTGTAAGCCTATAAATCAAGTTCGCACCAGTAGCCTACACAGAAAGCTGTATGGGTGGTTTATAATAAAAAAAAACTACGATAAGTATTTGTACTCTTCAAATAATATTTAATATTGCTATCATAAAAATAAAATGAGTAACATATTATTTTTGAGATGTCATCGAGAGTCAATATTTTTTGAGTAGGTACATTCTATTGTTCACACAATAAATTGTTCTTCATCTTCACGATAAAACACTTTATATAAGGGAGTGCAAAAGTCAGTAACATATTTGGAAAAATAAACCATATTCTGACAAAATGGAAACCCGACTTCAAAAATCAAATATTCTATAACAAAAAATGCACTAGAAAGTAAAAAAATAATTGCATATTCTTGTGCCAATTTTAGTTCACCAAAGCAAAAATTTTTAAATATATATGTACAATTATTGTTATTTTTGGAGGCGGTGTCAGCATAGAGAAATTCACATAACTTTTAGACACCGCCAAGTAACGACCCAAATAATCAAATTCGATACAAAATTTGATTAAAAAATTATTAAAAAATATTGATTTATTGATCGATTATTCTTAAGTTAAAACCATAATATCCTTAAATATTTGTTTTCATACAAATTATAGGTTAAATACAAATCTGCAATAAAAAAAGATAGTCGACCTCGGTTTATAAATTGGTCTCAAAGTCAAAGGTAAGATCTCGAGATATTGGCCTGGAGAAATTAAAAACATATATACATTAGCAGCTGCTCTGGACGGGCTACACTTTGACTATAAGTACCGTTGTGATGCCTTAAGATGTGAGGATGTGAGTGGAGTGGAAGGAATTAATTATGTGTGTCGACTAGGAATTGGTTGGATGTGCGACTGTACCCGACTCTGATAGGAACTATGCCGAGAGTCATCTGGAGTTCGTGAAGGAAACTGCAGAAAACCTTCACAAACATATCCGGTAACTTCGTTCTTGTCCATACGCTGACAGTTTAGTTAATTAACCGCCTCCTTTTTTTTTTCTTAATAATTGACAAACTGTCGAAGTCGGGATTCGAACCCATAACCTGCCAGTTTCAAGTAGGCATAACCCCTCAGGCATAATGTCTCAGACCGCTCGACTACTATATATATATATATATATATATAGATATATATATATATATATATAAGGGAATATATATACCCATCCCGTCCACAACTCTCATATTTGTATAACAAGAAATTTTCAATCGCGACGCCTTTTTAAATTTGTAGAAATATTTTCGAAGGTTTATCAGAATGGCATACATTTGCAAACATTTAAATGGATATGGTTAGAAGTGGGTCACATTGCAATCAATATATTTGACACACACTGCAGACAGCATATTGAATATAATAAAACCATGAAAAAACCTTGTTTTTCTTTATCACAAAATAGGGTTATATTAGCAATGCGACAAATCCTGGTAAAAACAGAAACTATAAATAAGCATTATCTATTGAAAAATGGATATTGATTTTCTAGGATATAAAAAGCGCCACATGTAAGTACTTTACTGTAATCATGTAATCATATATAATTGGAATAGTAAAAAGTGTTAATTAACACGATTTCCTGTAGTTCATTCATTTCATACTGTAAACAGTCTTCATAAAAAGTATAATCAATTTTTAACTTAAATGTTTACTTAAGTTAAATGTTTACTGATTTAAAAATTAGCATGAAACGACTCAAAATGTTAGTGCTATGATTTTAAAAATATTTTCTTTTTTAACAAATTATAATTAAACGTTAACAAGAAAGTATGAGTAACTTTAACGTCTTTAAGTCAAGCGAGTGCATTTGTTTTTTATTTATGTGATGATTTTATTATTGGTTAAAAGTTAATAATAATAACTGTGGACAGAAATGCTAGTTTCACAATATAAATACAAAATATTTTACACGCATGTCATATATACATTTCTGGAGATAAGATATAATTATAATTATAATTTAAGGACGTTGCCAAGAAAATCAGTTTTCTTCAGATTCTTCTGTAATTTTGAATATATGTAGTTAAAAGTATCTTCCACACGCAGAATATTTTTTTAATGGTCCTCACGGTACTAAATTTGCAAATATTGACAGTTAAAATTTGTATGTTTATCATATAAAGCATACCCCGATTGATGTTGTCACACACGTTTTATTAAATATCAATAGTAATTTTCTTTAGATTCTTTTAAAAAACTGAGAATAAGTAACTGAAGATATAACAAATATATTTCTACAAAAAAAACATAAGCAAGCGGTATTAGTTATGTTATAAATATTGTTTAAATGCTCAAATTTAAAAAAAATTCCATTATGTAAACTACAATAGATCATACTTGCATACGTAGAAATTCAAAGATACGTTCATTGCGTCGTTTCTCCGATCCGGCAACATGTCATTCTAACTTTGATTATTTTTATACTGTTGACATGCAGTAAAATTTTTGCAGGTTATTTTTTTATATTGGATAGTGCAAATGAAATAATAATGAGTTCCCGTTTGAAGAATGGTAGATTCGTAAAAAAAAAAAAAAAACAGTGATAAAATAGTTAAAGCTCTTGCGCGTATGTCTGGGGCAAAAAAAATTGAAACTGCACTCAATGAAACAAGGGAATTAGCAAAGAACCTCAAATGTACCAGCTGCAAAAGTCTTTTAGACATGGAAAAGTTAAAAGATTTTCAGAGAGAAGGACTTCATATTTAATTCAAAATAATATGTGAAACTAGTGCTAAATGTAATTTAGTTAACACTGGACTGTTAGTAATAAAGTTTCTGATATCAACTCAACCGTAGTCCTAGGTAAGTTTGTAATATTGTACTTAAAATTATCGTGTCACAATGTTAGTTGCCATACTTCTCCGAAACGGCTTGATCTACGTTTATAAAATTTTATATGTATATTCGGTAGGTCTGAGAATCAGTCTTAATCTATTTTTCATACCCCTAAGTGATAAGGGTGGTCCACACCAAACATTTTTTTCTAATCGTAAGAAGCGAGCAATTCTAAGTCAGTCTAAAGCTAAGAAACTGAGAACGACTTGAACTGAAAAAAAAAAGAACTATTGAGGAAAAGAACCGAAAAGCATGAAGGTATTACTTATCAAAGTAATTGTGGAATGAGCGGATTAATTAATTCCATATCTAAAAACTATGATAATAATAATAATAATATACTACCAGATAAGACAAAAGTCGTATATTTTGATATCGAAACCACCGGGTTTGCTGCAAATGCACAAAATTTACAAATTGCTGCTATCTGTGATTTTAATTTTCAATGTCTACGTACATACTCAGACCAAAATTTCACGGTCAGAAACATACAAAATATTGAATGCTTTGGAATCTTTCGAACAATTTTTATATAAATTATCTAATGGGTAAAAAAATTGTTTGCTAGTAGCTCATAATGCCCGATTTGATGTTCCACGACTTTTACGAGCTATAGCGAATGCTAAAGTACCCGAAATTTTATATTTGATTTCAGGGTTTGTTGATACGATGAATTTATTCCGAACCATTTTAGTTGATAGAAGAGGTCCAGGTCAATTTAAATTAGAAACTTTAAGTAAAGATTTTTATGTAAAAATTTATGCGCATGCAAGCAGCGGCAAAATATAACACTGTACTTCAATATATAAGTGTACTATATTCCATTTGATCTATTGTAGTTTACATAATGAAATTTTTTTTAAGTTGAACACTTAAGGACGTTCCCAAAGAGCAGTCGTGTTCAACTTAAAAAAAATTCCATTATGTAAACTACCTCAACTATATTTTATTTGATTTATTGTAGTTTACATAATGGAATTTGGAAGATAATAAATATTGTTTAAATACTAATACCGCGTGTTTTTGTTATTTTTGTAGAAAGATATTTGTTATATCTTCAATTACTTATTCTCAGTTTTTTAAAAGAATCGTAAGAAAATTACTATTGGTATTTAATAAAACGTGTGTGACAACATTAATCGGGGTCAGTTTTATATGATAAATATACAAATTTTAACTATCAATATTTACAAATTTAGTACCGTAAGGACCATTAAAAAAAGTTCTGCGTATGGAAGATACTTTTAAGTACATATATTCAAAATTGCAGAAGAATCTTCAATCGTCAATGCTTCAATTTATTGTTTTCAATAATATTGGTTTTTGTTTATGGAAGTTTTATGTAAATTTGAATGCTACTAATGTTCGAACTATTTCTAAATATAGTTAACGTATGTTTACGAATAGAAGTCGGTTTCCACCCCTTGTAGAATGTTTGCGTACATTATTACCTTTTGATAGTATATTCAAATTTGCGCTAAACTTTTGAAAATAAGTTGCACATGAATCAAAAATACTTAATTGGAACATGTATCGTATAACTTTCTTTTGCTTTACAAACATTTTTGAAATAGAGCTTGAATGACCCCAGCAAAGGATGACATATTTTAGGTGTGGATAGATGTAGAAATAATAAACCTTGTTGATAGATTAATTCTTATGACGGCAGTGCACACTCGGCGAGTGCTCTCAGCGAATGCCTCGGCGCGACTTTCGTAAGGCTAGGAGCCGCCAGTAGAGCTGTGTATTCTCTCACCATCTCACCGATCAGCCGGTAATACAGTTCTCGTCAGTGTTGACAACCTGGCATGGCCAGAAATTTCTAAATTAAAGTTACGGAGTAGTAACTTTTTGATTGAACTATTAAGAATTATTATTATTCAAATGTGTAATGGTTTTTGCTTATTTTCGTGTTATATTACTAAGATTAATGGGTCCAATTAAAGCGGTTGGCAGTGAAATATTAAAAAATGGCAGTTGAAAATTTAATCGAATGTAGATGAGAGTGTACTGCGCATGCTCGCACTCGCCACTGGTTTTATTTGACTCGTGGTCAAAAAACCTACTTTTAATAAAGCGTTCACGAGGCAAGGAGACTCGACACGAGGCAGACCGAGCGTTGTGAGTACACTCTCGTGCTCGTTATGTTTCACCTTGCTTCGCCGAAAATATATTGCCTGCATCACAGATTGTCGTAGTACAAATTTAAAAATTTGTGATTTATCAAAATTTTTCTTTAAACTATTGGCTGTGCAATAATAGTTAAGTTCCAGCATTTCATTTTCAACTTTGTCTTTTACATCCATCTTGTCTCTTGTCTCAATATAAATAGCTAGCAGAAATTACTCTACTTTGTTTTATGCACTTAACTTGAAGAAAACGATTAGTATAATTTAGGCACCGAGGAATTTGTTACATCTTTATACAGATACATAATACGATATCGTAATATGTAATGCGGAGGTTATGTTTTCGGGGTCTATAGTCTATGAGTAGCGATCGAAACGTTGTTAAAAAATTTCTTTTCCATAGTCTATGAGTTTTCTCTAACTGCCGAAAATATCCCCAGACTATTTGTCTGGAAATTTTCTGAATGAAGACTATTTGTCTGGAAGTCTCTTAATTATTAACACTGTAAAATAATAACACTGTTAAAAGTATCCTTTGATTTTATGAATACATTTATAAATTAATGAAGAAGAAATTCGTTACGCAGGAGCTGCGTTAACATAAGTGTGATCAAAATAAAATATAATATCTGATATTAGTATTTGCAAAATTAAATTTATTAGTAGCCAAAATAGAACGATGTATAACGATTATAGTTTATATTTACAATGGAAACGACAATCAAAATTTTTTACAATACAATATATTTCGTGTATAGTTGTCAAACAAACACAAAATATTAAATATCACTCTTAATATTAGAATAATCGACAAATGTATAAGGAGTAAAGTTGTAGAAACTCAAGTTTGCTACAATTCATTACGTGATCATTTTTCTCAAACTGTAATGTGAACAGAGATATTTAGAATTTTAACTTTCAATCTTTAATTGTAAATATTTCTGTAAATATTAGTGTAACAGAAGAAAGTACCTTCAACTTAACTCCTGATAAATTTTTAGATTTTTCAAATATTAAGGGAGATAGTCAAATTTTGTGTTTTTCCCTCCCTCTAAACCCCCTTTCCCCTCGTCTGATTTTACCCATTAACGAACTTGACCTTTAGAATACCAAAAGCGACTCAAAAACCAAATTTCAATTTTTCGATAAAATGAAAACTGTAGTATCGACTTACATATTTTGATATTAGAGGTTTAAAATTCTCTTCATGAATCCAAATAAATCCAAATAAAAGCTTACGCCTCGAAAAATAATCACATATGGTATAATTTAAAATTAAACTTGTGTGCTATAGAGTTAAATTATTATTGACACTCTATTTAGATTTATGATTTCATATGTCAAAGTGTTATCATGGCAATAATATGCTATTCCATCACTCTAATAATTACATACAATGTTTCCTGTAAAATTCCCATTAATCATAAATTAAAACAAACGAAACCAAAATTAAATAACAACAGAATTGTTCGCTCTGTGTAAAACCATCATCTGACTCTTTACCATTGTCAATAAAATTTACATATATGGTGCTTGCTACATACTGCTATACAAACATACATACAGATAGACCGACTGTTTAGTATTACCAAATCTGTGAAGCTCATGTATGTATGTATGTATGAGTGCATATACCTTTAGGTTTCACATATAATACATTATTAGGTCATTAAACACCGGTAATTTAGTAATTATAACATTATAATTGCATTTCAATATCCATTAACCTTTATATGACCTTGTTTTAACTTTAACTATAACTATAGCTATAACGAGACGTTGTTTTAAAACATAGTGGAACTTCGATATTCTACACAAGTGTTTCGCGTATCATGGGAAATATTTAAGTCATACTTGCTAATAAAATATCCACAAATTTTAATCAAATCATTGTAATGATTTCACAACAATAACAAGGCTAGCGTTTAAATAAAATCAATAATAGGTCAAAGAGTGCTCAAAAAATTCTTAACGGACTGTAAAATAAACAAAAATATACATGTGCGGTTTTTAAAATGTTACGTGTGGTCAGTTTTCCTTTCTTCTTGCGAACCCTGGACTTTGACATCAAATATAAGAAAAACAATAGATACCTTTGTAATGTGATGCTATAGAAGATAACTAAAAATTCCATGGAAGACTGACTTACATCGAACAGCAAAGTGATTAAAATTATATTCACCGGAACTTAGCAAGACTATAAAAAAGAGACAATTAAGCTACTTAGGGAATATTATTCGGTCAAACAAATATGCAATGATCATGGTAGTTTTAATTGGCAAAATTCTAGCAAAAAGAGCAGTTGGAAGAAAAAAAATTAGCTGGATGGATAATTTGAAAGCTTGGACTGGAAGGACTTTAGAAGAAATATGCAGAATGCCAGAAAAGTAAAAAATATAAATTAAAGTAGTCTCCAACATCCCTTAAAAGGATATGGAACCATACATACATACGTTGCAATGTCTTAACAAAACCAATAATAACATTTAAATATGAATTTCAGCTTTGTAACCCAGTCAAATAGTACTTTTACCTCTTCTAAAAAATATTCGTTGAGATTTTTCAACGGAACTATCTTTGTTTTGGCACTATGAAAACATGACGAAAAATATCTCGTACTACTCAAGTAGATAGATAGATGGTAGAGGCTGCCCTGAACGGGCTACACGTCGACCATAAGGTCTATTGTGATGCCTAAGAATTTGAGGATGTGAGTCGAGTGGAAGGAATTTGTGAGTAGACTAGGAATTGGTAGGATATGCGGCTGCAGCCGACTCTGAACTATGCCGATATTCATCTGGAGTTCGTGAAGGAAACTGTAGAAAATCTTCTCAAGCATAGCCGGTTACTTCGTTCTTGTCTATACGCCAACAGTTGTCAAACTGCCGATGTCGGGATTCGAACCCTTAACCTCCCAGTTTCCAAGTATGCATACTGCGCAGACATAATGCTTTCGACCGCTTGGCTACTTGGACTGGTACTACTCAAGTATCTCGTACTATTATTGGTTTCACATTAACAAAGGTTATTATTATTTTTCAATCGGTAAGAGTACTATTTTACTTGGCCACAGTCGTGTATATCGAGAACTATTGGTCCTGCGAAAATTTTGTTAGAGACCATTTTTGTGAAAATTAACCAAGGAGCGAATACAAGTTCAACAAATATACCATGAAATTGAAAATATTATTTTGCATGCAGCCTCAATGACCCTAAAAACACAAGCAGTCATCACAAAATTCTAGAGCCAGATACTCTCGAACTAATTGGTGAAAGAAAAGAGTTAGCAAATAAGATCAACAAAACGCCAAAGGAAAAAAAAGAGCTCTCTGAAATTAACAAGTTAGTTAAAAAGAAAATTCGCCAGAACATTCGCAAAAATAATACGAATACTATCAAATCAGTGCTACAGAATCATATTTCCACCAAAAAAATAATGCACAGAATGTATCCTTCAACTTTCTGGATGCCAGCGTTAGATGATAAACATGGAAAAACACAAACAAATAGGAATAAAATATTAACGACGGCAACCTCGTTTTTTCAAAATCTGTACAAAACCAACATGCCAGAAGAAGAATAGACTGTAATTATTTCGAAATCCGCGGACGAAGAACCGCCCATAAACCTAAGTGAAGTGGAGTGCGTGGTTAAAAAGTTGAAAAACGATAAAAGTGTAGGTGCTGATTCAATAAGAAATGAGTTTCTTAAATACGGTGGTGAAGAATTAAATAAAGTACTTGTGATCTTGTTCAACTTAATATTCTCAACTACAAATATTCCCAACCCATGGTTATTGTCAATTATTGTGCTTATCCACAAAAAAAGGTGATATAACAAATATGGACAATTATAGACCTATTAGTTTAACATCTAATATGTACAAAGTGTTTTCAAAACTAATTCTGAAACGAATAGAGGCTATCATAGACCGTATACAGCCAATTGAACAAGCTGTTTTCCGGGAAGCATTCTCAACGCAAGACCATCTACAAGCTATTTCTCAACTATTCGAAAAGTGCCATGAATATCAAAAAACCCTATTTGTTCTTTATAGATTTTACTAAAGCCTTCGATGGCTTGGAACAAACATTTATCTGGCGATTTCTTGAATTCTTCGGCATATCCTCTAAATATATTAACATTATCAGGCAACTTTACAATAATAACTCCGAATTAAGTTGAAGAGTTTGGGTCCTCAATTTCCCATCAACAAAGGCGTAAAGCAAGGTGACCCTCTATCCCATAAACTGTTCAACACAGTTTTAGTATATAAATTCTCTGAGCTACAATGGGAAAACCTTGGTGTGGGGGTTGACGGTGTTAGACTCTCTAACTTGCGCTTTGCAGATGATATAGTTTTGCTTGCGAAAAATGCTGGGCAACTACAAATCATGCTCAATGAACTAAGCACAACTTGTAAAGAAGCAGGCCTGATCATAAATAGAAGCAAAACCAAGGTAATGTCGAATTCCCAACAGATACCGATTCTCTTGAATGGAGTCGCTCTTGAGTATGTCAATCAATATAAATATTTACAAAAAATAGTTTCAGTTAGTTTTAGATGTAATAATTCATGCGATTGATTTGGTGAGCCAGCGCAGTAGTATTTTTTATGCATGTTTTCAGTTTGATGAAATAGAGAAGAGTTCTATTTTGACGAAATCATACATGTAACTTAATATGTACTAGTTGTGTATACGATGTGTTGATAATCTAGTTCCATGTGATTGGTATACTCTAATCATGTGACTGAAGTGGTTGACAAATAAATAAATATTAATATTAAATAAGAACAGAGTTATAGCTTCGGCTACCAGCAAAATAGTCAAGTAGCCAAGCGGTCTAAGGCGTCATGTCTGCGCAGTATACAATACTTGGAAACTGGGAGGTTATGGATTCGAATCCCGACATCGGCAGTTTGTCAGTTATAAATATTTAAAAAAAAGGGCGGTTGATTGACTAAACTGTCGGCGTATGGACAAGAACGAAGTAACCGGCTATGCTTGAGAAGGTTTTTTGCAGTTTCCTTCACGAACTCCAGATAAATATCGGCATAGTTCCTATCATAGTCGGCTGCAGCCGCATATCCTACCAATTTCTAGTCTACTCACAAATTCCTTCCACTTCACTCACATTCTCACATCCTAAGGCATCACAATGGACCTTATGGTTGAAGTGTAGCCCGTCCAGGGCAGCCTTTAAAATCTACCTCTACTTCTATAGCTTAGCAAAGATACCTTAGCAAAGAAGGTAGTCGGAATATCCTTCATTGGCTCAGACCCTATCTTAGGAATTCCAAGGACTGCATGTAAACAGGTGGGTGGTCAAATGCTAAACTCCGTGATTACTGGGAAAAGTACCGAGGCAGGAGCTCGGGAAAATACTGCTTCATAGTGCAACCAAGAGGCTTACTCTCCATGCATTGAAGCTGAACAGAATAAAACTGCGGAGGGTTACCGAATTTATTACCGGAAATTCCCCTGCGGAAGCATCTGCGCACAATGTGACTCCATAACGAGTCTTTTGTGTGTAGATTATGTGGCGAAGAGGAAGAAACATCCACATAATCTTTGACTACGAACCTCCAGGATACAGCAAATACTAGATATTCGGTGCATCTCACCCCGAATATATGAACCTTCAAGAAGACCTGATAAACAAGCTCCTGGCTATTGTCAACATATGGGAGAAGCGACTCTCATCGGACTAAAAAAGGAGGAGCACAATGGACCATAAGGTCGAAGTGCATGACTTTTAGACCCCAAGACGAATAAATCAATCAATCAATAGCTTTTAACAAAACATGCAATTTATATTTTTTAAGTGAATTTCTTTGTGCGCATAGCAAAGTAACTTCGTTATATCAACTACTTTTGTTGCGATTGAAAACTTTCAAGTGTTAAAACGGACTTCGCCAAAACAAACTGTTTGATACAAGTTCTATTACAAATATCTGGGCAATGCTTTTATGAAAACTGGTAATTTAGTAAGAACCAAATTTAATACTCAATTGTATAATAATTAATACCCACCATTATATTTGTGAACTTGATTCAAAAGATTTAAATTTTCATTTTTCATATATATATATATATATATATATACATATATATATATATATATATATATATATATATATATACATATATATATATATATATATATATATATATATATATATATATATATATATATATATATATATATATATATACTATTGAAGTTTCACTGTATTTCGTAGAATTAACTATATTAGTTAGTTATAACTCAAGATATAACTAACATACAACTTAGAAGATACTATTATGATAAAGTCTTAACATTCCTTCCATATTGAGGTGGAGGGTATGTAATAAATAGGTACCTAAGCATATACTATATACTGTTAGGTAGTACATATTATTATTATCTAATTCAATGATGAAATTCTCTTTGGTAAAATTACACCCCTTAGTTCATTATTATTGAAAGTAACCCTGACATCTTAATATTTGATATCCTATTATAATTGTAAGTTTCATGTGGGAGTGTTCGTTGTTAAACCTCAACAGTGTATCAAAGATAGGTAAATTTAATTCTCAAAAATAGAGACGAATTATCAAATATCACAAATCACATTCTGTTATTTTTGAAATAGTTTTAAAGTATATTTTTTTAAATGCTAGGACCTCTGGGATTATCATCAATTAGTTGTCGCATTCATTTTTATACCCTATATATATGTTTAATTCCAAATTTGATTAAGTGTCTATAAAATATAATTATTATTTCATTTTCATAATATCAACTGGAGTCTAGACAGTCCAAAAAGCGAACTGGACCACCAGTTGAAATTTTTTTTCTAGTTCTAGATATGAAACTTGACTTTAAAATCATGAAATCGCCGACTCAAAATTATTTAGGTATTTACATTAGTGTAGGATTTAGTTAGACTAAAAAGTTACTTTTTTATTTTTTCGAAGTTTTTGTTACAAAGTAATTATTTTTTGCTTTTCCGTGACTTTCCTCTTTCGTCGGTTCTATTTTTTGTTAAAAAGTTTTATTTTTAATTTTTTTTTGTGGCTTATAGTGTCATTAGAACTTCATATTTGTGTCAAGTTTCAACAGAATCGATTCACAGATGAAAATTAAGTGGTGAACAATCAACCATTCCCTATTTTTTAACCCTTAGGGACGAATTTTTTTTTTCAAATTTATATGGTACCAATTTCGAAATAAACACTATCCAATAAAAAAAGAATTATCTAAATCGGACTACTCTGTAAAAAGTTATGCGTTATCATATGTAAAAAATTAAATTAAATAAATATACAGGTTGAATTGAGTACGTCCTTCTTTCATCGGTAAAAATAGCTCAACTTCAAATGAAGGAACTGGATAGTATAAAGTATTTTGATAATGAAACAAGCCCATCAATAATTCCTTCACAGTAACCTTTTGAAATCGGTGACAAAAAGTTTAATTTCTCTCTAATTTTACGATTGGAGACCCAATTAAATGGT
The DNA here is from genome assembly GCA_963920215.1 of Nineta flava. Taxonomy (NCBI): domain Eukaryota; kingdom Metazoa; phylum Arthropoda; class Insecta; order Neuroptera; family Chrysopidae; genus Nineta; species Nineta flava. The sequence continues at coordinate 12,895,367 of OY986045.1, read as the reverse complement.
ATCTTCAGTACGGTTATTACCTGCTTTGTCTATTTTATTGAATTGCCACCAGTTTGTATAAACGCCATAAAATGTGTCGGCATGAATAATATTTCATAAAATTGAATATCTTTAGTTCAGAGGTGGGCACAGACAGCTCGTCTGAGCCTTACGAGCTCTCCATAAGCTGGGTGAGAGTAAGTAAAGAAGGTATGTTTTGAAGCAAGACGGAACGTTGTTTCAATACAGGTTGCCTAACGATTATTGCCCAATAATTTATTCAATCAATTTAGAAATAGTTTTATAAAATATTTATTGTTTAAATAATATCTTTTACAGTATGGAGAGATACACCAAAAAACATAATAATAATAATAATAATAATAATAATAATAATAATAATAATAATAATAATAATAATAATAACAATAATGATAATAATAACAATAATAATAATAATAATCTTAACTTATCCAAGACTGCTTGCGATGTCTTCTCCATTATTAAATTCACTACTTTTATTTTTTTTGAAAAACAAATTATGCGAAAAATAATTTCCACTACTACAAATAGTACTTTTCACTTTTTCAATTAAAAGTAGACTAACTCGAAGAACTCAAATTCCCACTTTATGTAAAATTTAACTTAATTCATCAAATTCCCATGACACTATACTGAGCATACTCCATACGAAGAAAAAATAATTAAATCAGGTAAATAATTCTTTATTAGTTCTCGGATATGAATAGTAAAATATTTAGACAAATCATTTGGAATTTCCAAAACTTTAATTCTATTTAAATTATCCTTTGCAAAAATTTCCCTCTTTTATTATAATGGTCCAGCGGTAACTTAAAGGTTCAAAAGATTTATATATATTTTTTATATATTTTTATTTTATTCATACACAAATATGATATATACTAAAAAGGTACAATTTATGACCCTAATTACCAGCCCAAAATTCCTGAGTATGTATTGAATGATTGCTTGTATTATTTACTTTGTATAATAGTGACCATAAAAAAGATTTGGTATTATTATATTTTTTTCAGAAAATGTTTTAATTAAAAAAAAGAAAATATTAATAATTGGTAGGTTACCCTGTATTAACTCTATCTCTCTTCCCTACCTCTCACTCAGAGCTTGGCCGAATAATCTCCTGCCCACCTCTGCTTTAGTTATCTACTAGAAATAGTACCAAAATATCAAAAAAAAGTAATCTCGCTCTTAATTGTTTATATGATTATTAATTAACTAAAAGTGTGTTTGTGTAAAAGCAAAATTTGAAAAAAGTTAAAATAATAAATAACTGAGTTCAGGACGAATTAGGAGCCCTGTCTCCTTTCAAGGAACATTTTCATGCTGAATCTCGACGCTGGCGTCAATTTTGACGTTCCTGTGATGAACATTTTCCGCACTAGACAGCTGCCTACCATGCCTACCCGGTAAATCCGCCACTGAATTGTGTGCCATATAAATTACTTACATACTCTGCATAAAATGGGTACATTATCATGCGCGAAGTGTTTATTTTACGATTTGCGTACATACAAATGTACAAAAATACAATGTAGGTATAAAGGTGCTATGTTCATATATGCTTTTATAATCAAGAGATATGTTTGAGCCAAAATTGTGTCAAAACCATTCGATTTATGAAAAAAAATTAGATCCATACTTGAAGTCACTTTTTTAATGTTTGAATGCAAACTACAAAATTAACCTATACTATTAACCCATAAAGCCAATGACTCCGTTATCTCTTTTCGTTTCTGAGTTATCATGTTTACAGACAAACTGACGGCCGAAGGTCATTGTTTCAACATCTATATCAAAAGTTTGTTTCATCAATCACTATTTCAACTGTTACAAAATCGGACTAAATTTTAATACCCTTACATATATTATATATATGCAGGGTATAAAAATAGCTCAAATAGTAGTACTAATAATAAATTCTGTTCAGAATTTAAACTATGCAGCTATGAAATTATTAAATTTATCCTTCAAAGCAATCGTACATCGCCTGTGTTGTCTTCTGCTATCCTTACACCACTGTAATGACTGTAAAGTATTATTAAATTCCATGCATTACATATAGTCAGTCATACAGGCAATTACCCATTTATTTGAAAGAGTCTGGTTTATGCATGATAAGTAAATATTGTGTGTATCTTTCTATTATTTTCTCAAACATTATGGCAATTTCAAAACAAGCAGCGTTTATTTCTAATTATTTTAAGTATATATTTTTCTATATTCGTCCAAACTCTGCACCATATTAGAATGCTTATGATAAATCGGAAGAATATATATCGTATAGTTTTGAATCAATTTTTACAATTTTTTTTTCTTATTTTAACTCGAATTGCCTTAAGGATGTTCCAGCATACCACCACTTTTCGAAGGGTTTTGCTAAATTTTTTTCACAGGCTAAAAATAACGTTTTCTAATAAATCCCGGAGTTTCAGAATTTTTGACCGTGTAGAACGCGAGATAATTAATATCAAAGTTATCATTCTCTCTCACTCTGTTTCATTAGAAGCATGTAAAATTTCGGGCCCGAAAAAATACTCGACAGAATTTAAAAAAACCTAGGAGAGTATTTCTTAATATTTCTTATATAAATTCAAAAACATTCGTTACGCAGGAGCTGCTTCAACTCAGCGACTTTCCTTAGAATACATAAATCACTCTCTAGCGGTCACAATTTTAGTCTGATCAAAATAAAATGTCGTATATGATTGTAGTATTTGAGAGGTCAATTTTAATAATAAATGACATACGTCGAGGGGAATGATAAAAAATTATAAGAAACAAACTTTCAGTAAAACTTAGTACCTACAACTTTACTTAAGGGAGATATGTTAAATTTTTAGCCCTCCCTTTAAACTCAGACATTTGAAGAAATTTTTGCGAAATTTTGATTTCGGTACGGGACCAATAGCTCTATTTCCTTTCAGGAAATTCGCTAAAAATAGAAATAATTTAGTTGAAAATTTCTACAAAATTGTTTGTATGGTTTTTTCCTTAAATTGGCATCTTTTACGAAGTTTCTGCGAACATTTAATTTTTAACGCCATCCTAATATATTATTTTTCATATAAATATGTAATCGGTGATAAAGTATAAACTGTCTAAACGTTAAAAAAACGATTCGTATATTCAAACAACCGAATTGAATAAATAAATTACACATTCAGAAAAGAGCTTGATGTATAAAATATATATTATTCAATGAGTAAACAAGGTCAATTAACAATAATATACATATCGAAATACATACATCCATTAATAAATATTATGTAATAACGCATTGGAGTAGGATATTAATATTAATATAGTATTTACCTAAATATGTGCATCAGAAACATACAGAGTATGTTTATGTATGATTTAAAATTAATATAAATTTTCATTAAAAGTGGTATTTATTTGTAATGTGTCTAAATCAGTAGCCGAGAGCTATACGTGATTTTTTTAACACAATAACAAACCAAAATTAACTCAATATTAGCAAATATATATTCATATATATATATATATATATATATATATATATATATATATATATATATATATATATATATATATATATATATATATATATATATACATATATATATATATATATACATGTATAAATATATATATATATATACAAATGTATATATATATATATATACAGACTGTGTTGGAAAGCTTTTCCAATAGAGAATCAATGTTAAGTATTATTTATTACTGGCTGGCCGTGTGGTTACTGTGTAGAGTCAGTCAGAACACATGTAATCAGAGTGAGTTAAATATGTTCATTGAATTCTTAACTTTAGTATGTGCATCACAGCATCACAAAATCCCCACTCTTAAATGACAAACAAACTATCATACGCATATAGTATGCCTATACGTTAACCAGATGTTTGTATGTATGAAATGACTCTCATTACATGTGTACTGACTGACTCCACACAGTAACCACACGGCCAGAGAGTAGTAAATAATATTTAACATTGATTCTCTATTGGAAAAGCTTTCCCACACAGTCTATATATAAATATATAAATATGAATGAATGATAGATGATATCAAACCGAGAGGATTGTTGTGTTTTTGATGCTGAGATTCTCGACAAGAGCACCATTCTGAGGCTTATCTTCGCCAAGAAGTCCACCAGATTTTAGACTTTCAGACACAATAGCTGGCAGTAAATATTACTTTTTAATTTTCTTGATGATATTATCGAGGTACCGAGTCCTTCATATATTTTATGCAATTGTAATTCAAAAATAACCTGTTAAAATCTTAATCTGTTAATCTTAACAACAATAGTGATACAGAAATATATGTATAAAAAATATAATTGGTATGATAATTTAAATAAACCATATTTTGACAATATGGAAACCCGACTTCAAAAATCAAATATTCTATAACAAAAAATTCACTAAAAAGTAAAAAAATAATCGCATATTCTTGCATACTTTAAATAATTGCATACTTTTTAGTGCATTTTTTGTTATAGAATATTTGATTTTAGAAGTCGGGTTTCCATTTTGTCAAAATAGGTTTTGTTTCTCGCTTTTTAGTGACTTTGAAGTTCTATAACTGATTTTATTTGTCTAAATATGGGTAGACCTACTAAACGACCAACTAATTTTTAGTGAATTTTTTTTTTACCCGTTTTTTTTATTTTTATAATTTTTAGTGCATGTTTTTATTACAGATATTCAGTTTTTTTTAAATGCATTTTGTTTTTTTTTGTAAAAATTTTTTTTTTGGAGTCGGTTTTTTCTTGTAAAAAAATTTTTGAAGTCGGTTTTTAACAAAATTTTCTTATTTTCCCATTATGAATGAGTATACCCTTCCAAAAAAATAAAAAAACATTCGCAGAAATCGGTTATCACATATAAAATGAGGATTTTCCTCGATTTTCCGGGGATTCCCTCATCAGAATGCGATTTGGTGCCAATGGGAGCAGTGGGAAACCAAACCCTTTAAAACAAAATTCAAAATCGGTTGTTCTGAGGTAACTCACATAAAAAAAAATACAGACGAATTGAGAACCATCCTCCTTTTTGATCTCGGGTTAAAAATACAGCAGCAATGTTAGTAATATGCAGATATTAACCATAAGGAAGTGATTATTTTTTGACGATTTAAATCTTCAACGTTTTTATGGATATTTACAGAAATACTGCAAGGCAGAAAGTCTTAATTCTTGCACTTTTCTACATATATAAGTCTGGAAATAGTGCTCTAGCCGAGCATATTCCAGCTTGCATGCCTAAGGATGTTAGGATGTGAGTGGAGTGGAAGAAATTTTTATGTGTAGACTAGGAATTGGTGGGATATGCGGCTGCAGCCGACTCTGGTAGGAACTATGCCGATATTCATCTGGAGTTCGTGAAAGAAACTGCAGAAAACCATCTCAAGCATAGCCGGTTACTTCGTTCTTGTCCATAAGCCGACAGTTAAGTCAATTAACCACCTCCCTTTTTTTTCTTAATAATTGACAAACTGCCGGTGCCGGGATTCGAACCCATAACCTCCCAGTTCCAAGTAGACATATTACGCAGACATGACGCCTTAGACCACTCGGCCACTTGGACTGGTCGGTAACTACTAACAAACTCATAATAAATTTTTATTTAGCAGGCAAAATATACGTTAGGTATTTCTTGGAACCCTACTAATACTAAACAAATAGTTGCTACTAGTATTAAACTAAATACCGAATCAATATTATTCAATATAAAAGTTCTGAAGTATTCTGAAAAAAAATAATATTTGCAATTCGAATAGCTGAAATAACAAACTTAAATAAGAATGGTGCCGACAGTGATAGTGATAGAAGACAAAACTCCACATACATAAAGTATGAGATAAATTTATTTACCTTACGTAAAAAGTATTCATTACATTCATCAAATGTAATATTATCATGCCAATGGAAATGTCGATAACGTAACGATCCCATAGCTCTTGTACCATTTAATACACTCACTTCAGCAACAAGTTGTTTAATAGTAAAATGTCGTTTAGCTTTACGACATTTTGATTGAAAACGTTTTTTTGCTAATGTTTTCTCATCCACTTCACTCAATTCACCTTGTGATGTTAAACCTTCTTCAGCTACCCAAGCACTTAACACTTGTTCAATAAAACTAAATAATTGTTGAACGTTCGGTTCAAATATATTATTTTGTTGATCTTTTGTTGGTATCACTGTTGTATATGTATTATTATCACTTGTAGTATTTGTACGTGATTTACTACTACCTACACTACCGTGTACGCCCGATGACGATGATTTAACGCTTCGATGCTGGTGTGGGTGCGAACTATGTACACCCATTGAATCATGCTGTTGTCGACTACGTGTTTGTGGTATTGTACGTGTATCGAGTATATTTTTTGTGGCGCGTGACGATGAAGTTTGTGAATTGCCATTACGGTTATAATTTAAATTTGCATTCGCACAAATTTGCATCAAAATATTATCACCAAAATGTACAGTTTTATGACGACGTCGCCGATTTATTGAACATGATGCTTGAGGTTTAGGTAATGTGTTTATCACTTGTTGTTGTTTATTTATTGCACCACCCCCTCCACTAACAATTGGTGGTTCACTTGATTTTAGTGTGGATGTATTACTTAACATATCACGAAATGGACACGGACATATAGATGTTCCTGATGTTGAAGCGATAATACTTTTTGTACAAGAATTACTACTTCCCACAGGTACCGTCGATGAAGACGGTACCTTTAAGGCTGATGTCAATGGATATACATATTTTAATTGTTTTTTACTACAATGTGGTTGTTCTGTTATGGTCACGTTATCAGATACGGAAGGAAACGTTGCATGTGATTGTCCTTTTTGTTCTGCTTGTGAACATTTTGATAATGTTGTTGCTGAATTTGTATTTGATTCAACCATTTTTTTAATATTTGAACATTGATGGTACAGCATTTAGATTATTCAAGTTTTAAGTTTAATAAAATTTATTTAAAATATATATTTTGAATTCTTAAGCGATTTTTGCAATTATTCTTGTATTAAACGTATTTACAACGAAGCAAATAACATTATTTCTTTAAAATATTTTTTTATTTTGTTTTATAATTTACCATGGAATTGTTTTGTAAAAAATTTTCTTTTGAAAATTAAATGATTTTAAAAGGCACACTTTTACTCTTCAATTCATAAATTTAATTTTTTTATAATTATTAATATTTATTTTTCGATATAAGCAACACAATATCACAGTATTTTTGACTCACTATAAATTATAATCATTCTTCAAAAAACTATTCTGTAAGAATGATCTGAAAATGTATTTTAAGATAGTAAATGTAATTGTTATACATTAGCTTGTGTAATTATTACAAATTGTTTAGTCTTTATAGAAAAATAGTGTTTGAAATTGACTGTTACTAACGACGACTACAAAAAATTACTAAATTACCAAATATGGCCAAAATACATTTGGTAGCCTGCCCAAATGCTTTTATTAGAATGACTTGTGCACGTCTATAATTAAGTGGCCGATTTACATCAACTTTTAATTATCGGAAAGTTTTGATTGAGCTGTTCTTATTATTGAATTCGTAAACCACATAAATGTGTGTAAAAATTTTGTTTTTATTTAAAACGCTATAATAAACCGCACTTTTATTAGAATCGCACGAATGCAAAAATATTCAAACATCTAATGGTCAAATTTCTTTGAGGAGAGTTAACTGGTTTAATTTCTAAGCACTAAAACGCAAGTTTAGGGCCTTGTATAAGAAATTAAGAAATGAAGAAATATTAGGAACGGGTGTTTAATGCAAATTAGGCACACCAAACAACTTATATGTACAAAATTAATGACTTCAAGCAACTGAAGCAAAAAGTCGAGAACTGACGTCAGTTAACAGTCCCGACAAACGGCATAGTTGAGTTCTCTATCTACCCACGTAAGTTTTTGTGATCAGTATTCTACTTCTATTCTTATTAAATACACCTTTATGAACTTCTCCATTGTAATACACCTTATAAAATTTGTTTCAACGACCTATTTACAACGTTATAATAATATAATTAAATATTTTCATTTTGATCTTCTATATATTTATCATATAAAATAAATACAATATAAAACGGTTTTCTCTTGCTCGTATAAAACGTACGACAATTTTTCTTAACAACAAAGAAAATCCCAATTAATTCAACACAACTTATCTTGCTATAAGCAGATAACTATTTTTATTGTATATGTGAGTTTTCATGTGAATTTTTTTGTATGTTTTCCTTTTTCTGTCTCAGAACTACAAGATTACGAAAATTGAATTCAACAGATATATGTCGTCAGTTTTATAAACACTTTGATGGAGTCAGAAAAACTTTAGAATGACTATTATCGTGTGTTTGTATGCAGTAAGTGTAAAGTATGCCGAGGCTACTTCTTGTTGTTTTGATGTAGAAGTTGTTTATTTTATATAAGTTTAACATTTTCAATACAAAATTAACAGACCAAAAATAAAGGTTGATCATGTAGTTTGTAGTCAGCGTCGGACTGGGCCTAAGAGACCCGTGTGTCATTATGACGATGGGCCCGTCACTCACGTAGGATCGGGGAAGACGATATACCATTTATTCAAGCAAAAAAATAAATGTTAATAATAATCCAATAGACCAGAGTTTTGGGAAGTTTTTAGATATATATTCCCGAATCCAGCCAATCAACATGTTAAAATAAAGGTAATTTTCAGCTAGATTGTCAATAAATTCTTTGTAAAAGCTGCTATCGTCCTTATCTTTGACCAGATCCATTTCTGTGATTGAATAATCAACGATTTCAGCATTTCTTGTTCCGTCGTAGAGAACAAAGCCTTGTCATAATGCGCTTCAACGCGGAAAATTTCCTCTTGAAAGTTATTTACGTAAACAAGATTATCAAGATTACACAATTACCGACGTATAAGTTGGTGTACGTATTAATTTACATGTTATATTATTGACGTCCTAATCTCTTCGAGATCAATAAAAGCTTTCTTTGCTGTTTGATCTAAACCATCTTTTATGTCTTCCTTCTTTTCCTTGTATGTGTAGGTAGTAAGCCTGGGGCCCACGCAGGCCAAGGCCAGAGTGAAAAACGCCAACCATACTCTATGGCTCCGGACAATTATTATTAAATCGACTTTGATTTGAAAACGTGTATTTGAATATACAGGATGTAATCGTTAAGAGAGAGACATCCATTTATTTTTAAAGAGAATAATAGACAATGAAAATAGATAAATTACAATTTAAACTATGAAAATGTAATTTGAAAATCAAAAACAAAAATTCTTTGGTATAGCGAATTGTTAAAATTACAATTTTATAGTGGAATGTGCTACTGTTAAACGCCATTGTCTTTAAATAATGACTTCACAAAAAGCGTAATAACATACACAAGTTTTGTATTATTATTATTTTTTTGAACTTTACTATCACTATGAGTTTTTTGCTCCAGACCTTGATAATAAAAACTCAATGTTTTTAAAACATAAATAATAAATTTATGTGTCTGTCTCTCTTTCTCTTGACCAAATAATATATGGCTTTATAAATTTTATATCACAATGGCTAGTCTTGGCAACAGCATAGAAATTGTTACCGGCTCTAGATGACACAATTTTAGTTTGATTAAACTAATATTTGGCACGTACGTAGCGCGCTTTTGGTATTTGGTACTTTTAGTAATTTTACCGAAGACCAAGTTCATCATAGGGAAAAACCGGTTACGCCCTTACGCCCTTTCTTTAATACTCCCTTTTATGTTGAGTGTTACCAAGAGAAACATTACTTCCACAAAAAACATTACTTATTTTTTAATATCAAAATTTAATACTCATTTATTACATTACAAATTGTTTGAGAGAACCTTGCTAGTGAAAATGGTAATGGTAAAGAAGTAACTTTTATAAGTTGCACATAAACTTTGTTACAATACAAAGTCAAAATGCAAATTTCGCTGCTGTCATAGAAATTAGTGCTGAAATCAATGAAACGATACTAATACTTCTATATACAGTATCGTGCGCTGTTTTCGGGCATTTGCTCTCAAAATACCGTTGAAACGGTCTTTTAAGAGAAAGTTGATTTTGTTCAAGCTGAAACCGAAAAGTTTATTTGAACATAGTCAGCTATTCACAATGATATTGGAAATCTTAGAATAAATATTAGAAAGAAATATTAGAAATAAGTATTATACAATATAGTTAATATCTTATTTTTTAAACATTTTGGTGTTCTTTTGTACCAAATACAATTAATTTGTATAATATTCGCTCGGATTTTGTACAAAGTATTTTTATAAAAAATTTATATTTGAAACAAATTTTCGTTCACCAAGTGGATTCTGCCCAAAACGATTACAAAAGTTTGAAAACGAAACGCCACTTTGTCGACAATACATTAATATTCGTAACCATACATATTACAACTATGAGATAGGCTCGAGTACTGCTAGTAGTAATAGTAGTGGCGAAGGGGAGGTCAAAGCTAGCAAAGAAGGCCTTTCTAGGCCTTTTTACCGACTCTTATAGGACTAAGAGTTGGTATGCAGACTTGGAATTTGGTAAGTTTTGTTAGATTGTGAACTATACCGATATCCGTTTGGAGTGCGTAAAAATGCAGCAAACCATAACAAGTATAGCCGGTTACCAGTTCCTAGCAGAGCGTCTTTGACAGCACGGCCGCTTGGACTGCTAACAACTTTAATGGCAAAATTAGGAAGCGTTTTTTCTTTGCTATACGGAAGTTATCTTTAAAAAAATATTTGGACTTTTGTATCAAATAAAGATGTTAACTTTATTGGATATATAGTATCGTAAAATTGTACTACTCTCATAATCGTCTTTTACTAATATAGAAATAAAGTTTATATAGAGATGTGGTACAAATGTGTCCCTCAGGATACACCATATTTGATTACATGCACACATACACAAATATATATATATATATATATATATATATATATATATATATATATATATATATATATATATATATTCAGTAAACAATGTATGTTCCTTACGGATTCAATTTATAAAATTTTCTCCAAAAAACCTATTTTATTGTAGTTAGTTTCGTTAGTAAGAAAGAAAATGTGCTTATTCAACGAAAATAAAAACTTTTTTTCTTAAGAATTTTCTAGGATTTGATTTTCTATTCAGTTATACTTTTTAAGCGAAAATTAGTTTTCGTATAAAAGGTATGTCTTTGAGATAGAAGTGTATGTGATCAAATAGCAGGATCATTGTGGCATTTCATTTTTACATTAGTTCGGGTATCAATCGAAAATGCATTCAGATGAATCTGATTTTTTGTAAGGCACAGAGTAGTTTGTAGAATGTCCTATTTCTCTTTGCTATTTTGAATTATGCAAATGCATATGTACTAGCTGAAATTGATAGAGGCTTCGCAAACTGGGATTTTTTACTTGATAATTTATAACAATGACAAATAATTTCCTTCTCATCCGATTATTGAATATTGTAAATGCATCTTATTTAACTCTCTGAAAAAATTCATTTTACAAACTCACAAAACCTTTATTAACAATGTTGTCCTACAAAGTCTGTTATCTCTCTCTATTTGGATTGAATTTGAAAAAATTATGGGATAGATGTCGCACTATGTTTACTTAATTATGTTGAAGAGTTTATTCATTAGGTTTTATACCGATAGGAAAATATTAATATTTATTCTACATAAAACTTTCCAGTCCTTAATTAATTAGTCTCTAATTATTCAGTATTTTGAATTTCTCTGCATTAACTTCATTTGTTATTAAATTTTGTAATATTATTTTATCTTATACTTTCATTATCTTAGGGGTCAAATTTTTTAATAAAGTCTATGTCAGTAAATTTAGAAGAAAAAAAATCCAAAACATAGAAGTATATTAATTTGTAAAGAAGCCTCGAATATCGTTACAGTTTGAGTGGATCTGTCTATTTTCAAAATGAAGGGAAGGAAACATGTATTTAATACTAAGTATTAAATATTTGATTAAAATATGGTTTAAATAAGTTGCCCTTCTACTTTTAAATAAGTTCCCCTTACGCGCATATAATAGTCAAAACAAATGAATTCAGCTCTTCGTCTAATTATTTAGTGTGAAGAGTAAAGGCTCCGCGAACTTAGCACATCATTCATGGAATTTAAAAAAACCAATTATACTATCTAAAACATCACAAAATAGACAAAAAAGTTAGACTAGTCTTATTAAGTGGTCAGCGATAGAAAATTGTTTATCGATGTTTAAAATCTTTCAAGGTTATGCAAAAATGTTAGCACTCCAGGCATGTAATTTCAAAAACCAATCATACTATTTGAAAGGTCACGAAACGGTCAAAAAAGGTCAACCTGTCCATTAATTGGTCTGCAAAAGAAATTTTTTTGTCGGATTTGTACATTTTTTCAAGGCTATGCAAAAATGTTTGCTCCCCATTTTAAATAAAGAGAAAAATAAATGCTGTATTTAATCGAAAATGATTCACTGATTGTTCATCAGTTAAATTAAATAATTCAGACAAATTCCGTGGGAAAAAAAATTAACATGGTGCCTGAGAAGTAATATTAGAACAACATTTGTACGGAAAATATATGAAATTTAAAAAAAGCAATTATACCGTCTGATAGGTCACAAAATGATTAAAACAGGTCAACAAGTACCATGGATTGGTCGGCAATAGAAATTTTTTTTTAGGTTTATAAATTTCTCAAGGTTATGAACAAGGTTAGCATGGTGGAAATGTAGATATATATTTGAAGTCGTGGAAGCGGTGGGAATGATAAATATTTGAAGTAGTGGAAGCGGTGGGAATGATAAATATTTGAAGTAGTGGAAGCGGTGGGAAATGACAATTATAGCAATAAAACTCGGAGAGAAACTGCGGGTATCAGCTAGTGTTATCTGAGTGTATAATTTGAAAATTGAAATATCTTTATTGTATTTGTTATTAAAAGAATGTTTTTTAAATAAATAAATTCAGTTATGTGTAATATTTATTTAAATTTAACCGCCTTAAATATTATTATTCTCCAGATCGCTTCTTAAGTTCTATGCTGGTGCTTGACCGTTGACTAAACTCGAATAGATTTTTTTAATAGGAATTAATCTGACCAATGATTCTTTTTAGTTGACAATTTTTTTTTAAATTTCAATTTATATATATCAGATTACATTAATACTCGTTGACTGAAACATTTTTTTATTATTTTTTAAATAAACGCAAATATGAAACTTTAAAAACAAAGAAAGTGCATCATTACAAATAGGTACGTCGTCATAAGGTATATCTACAGTGATTACATTTAAATTTTTGTTTAATTATATATTGAAAAAAGAGATGGAGAATATACTTCAAAGACTGTAATTTCTCTATTTATTTAACCGATTTCCAAAATTTTTTCAGGCGTCGATGTGTTTGTATTACCTGTTACCAGGCGTAGGCAACTTACTAATTGATGGAACTAGTTGACCTTTTATATTATTAATATATTTAAAGTATTTAAAATGAAATGTGAAAAAGCTGCTAAACGGGCCCAGTGCGCATCTATTTGAACTGACCAATTATCAATAGAAACATTTTGATTTTATTTATTTTCAGCACCTAAAATGGGGTTTTTGCCTGACGTTGAAAAACATTTTAAAATCAACCAGGCCAATCAATGGGACTGTTTTACCTCTTTTGACTATTTCGTCACCTTTCAGATGGTATCATTGGTTTCTAAAAATTTTTCCCTACACATGTACCATAATTATTTTTTGACCAGGAAATTGTTTTGACCCATTATTTATTTGAACTAACCAATTATCAGTAGATCATTTCCGATCAAATATAGCTTTTATTTGTTCTCTTCATGACCTTGAATAATTTTTTAAATCGATACAAAATTTCGCTGACCTTTTAATGGGACTGTTTGACCTTTTTTGACTGTTTTACAACCTTTCAGAGGGTATACTTTGGTTTTTTGAATCTCCATGCATGGGGTGCAAACATTTTTGCATGACCTTAAAGCATAGCTGACCAATGCGGCTAGTTGACCTTTTAGACCATTTCTTGACCTAGTAGGTGGTATAATTATTTCTTTTAAGTTCCATGAATGAGTTGCTAAGATTGCGGAGCCAAAAGTGAGTAGGACTGATCGAGGTTTATAATAATAGTTTCTAGGTAATAGCTTCTATTTAGTAGCTTCATATATACCATAGTTCAAAGTAAACTTGTATTTTACTTCACATATTTTAACACTATTATTCTCCCTTCTCGTAAAATGTCCCAAATTATATGCCTAATTATTCAGATTGAACAGAGTATTCATCGAATAAGCACAAATTTTTATCCCCTTTTCTATTTTCTGTGCGGTTGAATTTCGTATATCAAAACAGATGTCCAATTAAAATATGTGCCAAATTTCAATTGAAAAACTCCAAGTCTTCTAGAATTTGTCTTACGTAGCCTAAATGGAATTTGGACAAACATTGTATTGGTGACTCTTAAGTATACAAAAATAAATATATGTGAATAATAATTTCGACAGAAATAATACTGTCAAAATAAAAATAAGAATGATATGCAAAGGCTGGCTCTTACGTCACAGTCGTCTTTGGTGTAGCGGTAAGAACGCTGGACTAGATATCCAGAGGCCCGAGGTTCGATTCATGGTTGACTAGTTAATTTTTCATATCAGTATTTGATTAAAAAATTCAAAGACAATTGTCTATATAATATACGCTAGTCTTCTAGAATTTTTCTTACTTAGCCTAAATGGAATTTGGACAAACATTGTATTGTTGACGCTTAAGTATACAAAAATAAATATATGTGAATAAAAACTCCACATTTATAACTGTTCACAATACATTCATATTTCACTATATAAAATTTGACACATTATCAATTTTCGTCTTTGACTGTATCAATTTTTGACTGTTGATATTCAAAAAACTCGAAAGTGCATATTAATTTATTTAGTACGAAGATATTTATCAAGTCTTATAACGACAATAAGATATGCATATCTTTTGTACGTTTATCCTTGGTTCGCTCATCCTTCAATTTTTAAGAATCTTGCCATAGAAGAGTCCTTAGTGCTTAAACGACTGTTCAAATTATAGTTTTTCATCTTGGATAATTTGAACTTACAAGCATATTTTTTTTAAACGTCTCCACTGAGAAAGTTAATCAAACCTCCAAAATTTTGCAATTTTTATGTGTGGACCATGCATTTTTTCTATTTCTTAATGGTTCCATGGTAAGCAGGTATTCAACAATTGCAATAAATTTGAACTTTTTAACCCAAAATTAAATAATTAGTTGTTTACTGTGGAATTTACTGAATAGTCTTTAGAAAAAGCATTTTCTGAAGACTATTTGGGACCAATAAAATCTTTCTGTTTAACTGTTTATCAGTTGTATGTCGGACAAAGTTGTACATTTGATAGTTGTACGAACTTTTATTGAAAGGTAAAGAGCTCTATTCGAAATACTTTAGGCTATAAATATTTATATGGGTATTTACAACCACGCTACTTAGTATGGTTAAAATTGCACAAAGCAAACATAGCTTTTTTTAAATGAGTTTTAGTCACTTCTATTCAAAAAACGAATTTTTGTATATTCAAAATCAGTGAGTACTGATTTTTAGAATCGGAAACTTTTGGAGCGTGGACTTTTTGAGAATAATATTATGGGCGATACAAATTTCTTGTCTTTTGTAGCTGCAGAAGTGATATAGTCTTTTTATAAGCGATTATTGTAGGATATTACAGGCTTGACAATTTCCTTTCAAAAATTATAAGTTGATGGTATAACTTGAACTTAATATGACGGTATGTAGTTTTTGTAGCATAAATTGCATAGCCAGAAAGTTTCACTTAAGAGAAGCTGCAGGAATCAACTTGTGAAATTTCAAACAAATATATTATCAAGCTATAACCAAACGTAATAATCGTTGAAAGAGTTCACTTTGCACGTAATTTATGCCAAAAAAACAAACTAGTTTTGAATTTTTTTAATAAGTTCTTGAGTTTCAAATGTATTCTAATTCAACAAAGTGGAACAAATCACAAGTAAATCGTTAATTAAGCTGCGTAAACCCTCTTCTTTTTAATTATACCAAATACAGCATTAATCGAACCTGTCTTTGATATTTCAAGTTTTCGCGTATAATTTAAAATGAATTGAAAGTATAATAAATATTTAATTGAAAGCCATTCAAAAATCTACTTATCAACTTATACCAAAGTCAAATAAGTGAAGAACATTGGAGTTTTAGGTAATACAATGAACACTGACATATACAATATGTATATATGAAAGTGTCCATTACTCGAAGGTTTATCTCTTTTTGCAAAGCTAAGTAGGGTACTTTGTACTGATCAATCAACTGACAAATGTAGGTCTGTAAGTGTTGAATACAAGATAAAATAAAGTACACGTACACGCTGTTACGTTCAGTAAAGACATATAGCTGGCAGCAATAAACATAGAGGTAAAAAAGTAATTAATATAAATATGAAAATTTAAAAATTGTTTTAATTAAAAATAATCATTATTAATTAAAAAGTATATTTATATATCACTTAAAGATAATCTTATCTGTAGATTACAATTTTCTTCAAGAAGAAAATTCCCAGTGTACAAAGGAAAACATAACATTTTAATGATTCAATGTAGGTACCTACATTCGAAATAAATATAACATTTTTCAGTTTTTTAATTATTGGAGATTATTTTGAATATTTTCCGAAAATTTACGGTAAGTATAATTATCAAATTAAACAAAGACTTGTATGAAAATCTTTGTCAAATTTGAATAATTCCATACCTAAAGATATCAACACTATGCAAAAATACACGGCGCCAATATCATTGAATAACAATTACATTATTTCTTCACAATTTTATTAAAAATAATTTTCAACTCAGAAAATTAAGCACACACTAAAATCACTCGTATTTCTTTTTTGAAATAAAAAATCACCCACTACACATTATAAGAATTTGATCCATTTGATTTTTATTAAAATTTTTTTTTACTTTGTGTATTTCATAAGATATATTTGAAAATTATCACATGAACCGAAAAAAACATGATGACACTGTTTCTATAGTATTTTCGAGTTATTTATTTTTATTAATAAATAATTGCGATTTCATCTATCGAAATCGAACATCGCGTTAAAATGTATATCGTTAGACGGCTATGTGATAGATCATGGAACGAACGCAAAGTTCTATCACTAAACATACATGGAACTACGTAATATAACATGAAAAACACAACCAGACTCAACCGATAAACGGGAGTCAACTGACTGCTCGTCTAACTGTAGGAATAAGACCAACTCTCTCAAAACAATAATTTTCGAAGTATTCCTATTTGTATATACAAATATATATATATATATATATATATATATATATATATATATATATATATATATGTATTATATATTACGTACGTGTTTTGTACGATAAATACCGATAGGACCCGAACATAACGGGGTGCGTCAAAGCATGTTGCCTATGTATATGTGATGATATAAACATATATACATGGCACCAACACCATTTCATATCAGCTGTAGTTCTTTCATTTAGATCAAAACTTGTGTGCCTTTTCTCATCATGACAAAAGATAATGCACATAATATATAACTAACTTATACAACCCAACACGTCACAGCCTTGATATCATTCTGTCTCCACAACAGCAGCATGCTATCTATACTGACTATCCACCAAAAATATAATAGAAATTATTTGTGATGATGACCATTTAAAACAAAAAAAAAATCAAACATCTGCCAAATAAAAGAAAAATATACTCGCACCTAATAAATACATACTGAACTTTTTTTTTTGTTTGTTGAAACATTCCTATCAATACTATTTTTTATAAATGAGATTTTCTCATTCTGGCGCCGAATTTAAAAAGTGATTGTTCATAAACTATAAATTGCAGTGTTTCACTGCGGGGAAGGGAAGAAGATAATGTTACGTGTGTTTACCATTCCACGCTTTTCTTAAGTCGAAACACGGATCGGACTGGACTAGAAAATAAAAGAAGATGAAGGTAAAATCGTTTTCAGAATACTGAAGTTAAAAGCGAAATATTTTCCAAGGAATCATTGGTGTTAGTAGTATGTCTGTATAAAAAAAATCACCTTTTAAACTCGGCTCCAAAAATAGAACGTGACTTTTACTTTATTGATTCAAATATTGATTCATATTTCGTCAACAAATAATCTTGTTTTAATATATATTTATGTACTCGTATATTATATTATGTAGATACAGAGGCATTGTAAACACTGCACCTGAATATTACGTCAATGAAGGTTTTTTGTAAAATAACCGCATAAAAAGTGATCTGATGTGTCCTTGATTTAAACTTTGACCATGACTTTGAAAGTCTTTGAAAGTTAACTAATATTTTAAGAATCCCTATTTTTTATTTTCTTAAAGTGAGGGAACTTTTACTTTCAGATACTTAAATTCGTCACCTTTTCAGAACTAGAGGACAAAAATAAGGGTTCGCATTTGAAAAACATAATTTTACCTACAAATATCCTTGATTTATTAGTAAGATAAAAACTTCCTTGCATAAATACTGAGCTGTTTTGTTTAAAAGGACCTACCTTTGGGAATGAACAGACAGGGTGTATGTATATCCGTACACACCCAAGCGTACGAATTTATCATGTAACCAATTTTTCGTAATACTAAACTGTGCTTATCATAAGTACCACAGAATTATTTTCAGCTTTAAGGTTGTACTTTCAAATTATGATATTACCTGCCGTCATGGTACCTGCTTTAACTAAAAATTAGCACTGTGGAGATATTTTGGCACAATGTTTAAAACACAAATTAAATGGTATCATATAGCTAATATGTTGAAATAAACACAATAGTTTTATGGCAGCGTTTATAAATCACATGGGAATGGTATTCATGCTAAATAGCCCAATATATAGGTACATCCTATTTTATTTTAGGATTGTTTGCTATGGTACGGGGAGCCTGAAACTAAGTTTGCGACCATGAAAACCCCTGCCAAAACTTTTAGGCAAATAACCTCGAAATTGTGGCACTTATTTCAGTTTTTTGTTTATAACTCAAAAACTGCATGTTCTACAGAATGTTTCACTCTTACTAAAATAGAAGTAGATAAAATTCCCTACATAATGCAGAGGCAAAACATAATTTTATATCATCTTAACCTATTATCTAGAGGCGTTTGAAGTTTGATGAAATTTTTCAATAAATCTTTAAATGCAGGATTTTTCCTCGGAAACAATAATGACGTCCTGACAATTGTTGAAAAATTTCATAACAGCTTGAAAATCCTTGAAAAAAGAGGACCTACCTCAAAACTGTGGGTTTCAATACTTCAAAATGGTGTCCCTGGTAAATTTATTGAGGTCCATTGTGATGCCTAAGGATGTGAGTATGTGAGTGGAGTGGTAGAAATTTTGTGTGTAGAATAGGAATTGGTTGGTTGTGCGGCTGCAGCCGAGTTTGATAGGCACTATTCCGATATTCCTCTGGAGTTCGAGAAAATGACTATAAAATTAGTGTATGTATTTAATATTTTATCTTGACAATTTTTTTTTTGATTTAAATATTTGAAAGTCTTTAAACTTACCAAGATAAAATATTAATCGCATACTAAATTTATATTCATTCTCTACACTAGACAAATAACTAGATCCTCTCTTTCATATCACTATTTAAGGAGAAACTATTATACTAAGGATATCACCGAAAAGTTAAATCAGAATGAATTTAAAGTTTTGGTAAATCTAAAAAAAGTTAAACAAAATAAAAATTCCTTTGTGAAATTTTTATTTGTACGAAATTTTTTATTGCAAATCTTTACGTTTCATCTCCTTTTTTAATCCATTCAGCTAATCAAACTTCAAAAACACTAAGTATAAAATAGTTAAAGTTCATAATAATTTTTTCAATTAAAAATATCTTATTCATTTTTTAGTCTTAATTTTGTGAAATACTGAAATCAAATGAATATCATCAAATCAAGGTAGATACTAGCCCAAGTAGCCAGCGGTCTACGCGCTCTGCCTGCTTGGAACTGAGAGCTGGTGGATTAAAATTAGTCAACCGACTATGCTTGTGATGTTTTTCTGCAGTTTCCCTTCACAAACTCCACATGAATATTGGCATTATTCCCATCAAAATCAGCTGCAGCCGCACAACCTGCTAATTCCTAGTCTACATAAAAATTTCTTGTCCTCACATCATATAAAATGTGTCGTTAAAAATTAATAAAGGTTGAAAAATAAGGATGTGGGGGGCCTCTGTTATACATAACCAACCATTTGTTTACAACGTTAAACTTATAAAAAACATACCAAAATTTTCTATATCGGGATGGAAATTTTGGGTTTTCATAATTTTCTCATTGCCTTGGGCACTATACCTATTTGTATGGTAAATATCCACTTTAAAGAATATCGGGAAGTGCCACCTGGATTATGATCCTATACATATCAACGATTTTGTGGCGTATTCATTGTTTTTTTTTAGTCAAAATATTTTTCAAACTATTCGTTAACGATGAAATTAAAAACCGTAGTGTTAAAATGACGTAATCTTTCTTTATTTCCAGCTATAAGGGGGTAATTTTGACCTAATATTTTCTGTAGTAATAGTAAGTTCGCATAGCCACGTCCCTTAATCTTGGTCGCACACAATGCCATGCTATAGATACCGACAGAATTATGGAACGAAAACAATTCCATATTGAGCAGATATATGTACTTCGAAAGGATGTGCACTAGAAAAATAGGCAAAATAGTGAAATAGCGTCCCAAAAATGTTTATTATTTAAATTTGTTGCCAATAAAAGTTATAATGGTTTTGCGGAACGCAGATAGTGCAATAATGTCTTTTAGAAATACACCAAGCAATATAAATAACAGTAGAAACATAATGACGAACACACGATACTCGTCAATTCTTATTTATTGCGTCATAGGTGTATTCAATTTTATTCAGATATTTCGTTGATTGATTTAGATTTTCTTAGAATGTTTCTAGAAATACCAATACAAAAATAAATAGTTTGTAATATACTTTGTCATGTTTTTATTTCCAATAAAGCAACAATAAAAATAAAGATTGTCTGTCAAAAAAAGATTGTGAATATATTGGAATAAAAACAATTTAAATTTTACAGAATGATTTGACAGTAGAGTATATACGTCAAAATTTTAATGGCATGCACTCTCATTTCTGGTAGTTTATTCGTGACAGTATAAAACAAAAAATTATAAACCACATTATTTTAAACTTAGTTTCTATAGCTAGCTATACCAATTCAATAAATCTAGTATAACATATTAAGTGTTTTAACATGATGATGTAATGTACCATTGGCCACGCAAGTAATGTTATTTTTTCAAAATGCTACAACTAATTTGTACCTTATTCATACGGTTTTTGGGAGATATTTTCAGATAAAAGTTGTGAGTATATTTACTATTATCTGAAGTTTTATTTGAAAAAGTAGTAAATTAATTTATTAAAATTCATAAGATATTTGTTTTTGAAAGAAAAAGGTATGGAGCTGCGTCAACTTAGCGAATTTCCTTAGAATACGTAAATCATTCTCTAGTGGTCACAATTTTTGTCTGATCAAAATGAAATGTCGTATGTGGTATAATTTTGGTATTTGCAAGGCCTATCATTAATAAATGCATTAGGTCAAGCGGAAAGGGGGGAATAGAGATAGAAGACAACCCAAAATATATAACATCTCTCTTAATATTAGAACAATCGAAAAATGTATAAGAGACAAAGTTGTAGAAAATTATGTTTGCTACAAATCACTTCCCGTTGATCTTTTTTCTGACTCTAATGTTCCTCTAATTAGTAACTCTAATGTGAACGAGATATTAAGAATTTTAACTTTCAATCATAAATTGTAAATATTAGTGTAACAGAAAAAATGATACAAACAAAATTATATTAAAACAAAGTACCTAATTTTACTTCTTATAAATTTTTCAATTTTTCGGATATTAAGGGAGATATGTTAAATTTCGTGTTTTTCCCTCCCTTTATACACTTCGTTCCTTTTGTCAGATATTACCCATTAACGAATTTGACCTTTCAAATACCAAAAGCTCCTGAAATACGAAATTTCATTCCAATCGGAATAAAACTGTGATCGCTAGAGAGTCCACAGACACATAAAAGTGTATACATCAAAACTAAAAGTCTCAACTGTGATTGCAAATATCGACAGTGCTCTTAATGTCAGAACTACCTAAAAGAACTATCTACATCCTAGAAAAATAAATGAGGAACAAACTTTTAAAACGTGCAAAATTCAAAAAATATTACTCAAACACATCCTCATCTTGCAGTATTGGGGTTTAACAAATGGGGTAAATCACTGAAAATAAATTCGACTAAAGGGAAAAACTGTGTGGGTAAATAACTCATAGTCATATTAGGTCTATATGAATGCGGAAGTCTCTCTCTCAATAGACTCTATTATTTGTGATGGACATCCAGACCATCCAGGCGGTTCACCAGACCATAGGACTCCTGGTACACCGTAGAAGGAAAGGAGGTATAATAGATCAAATTAGCCGCGGTACAAAATCTCTCTATAAGCCTTGCTCCTGATTCGAATCTAATCTAATTTAGGTCAATTTTTGTTTTATTTTTTAGTGCGGTACTAATAAAAGCGTGAATTTTAAGTTTTTACATCAATGTAAAGTATAAATATAATATTTAACACAAAACTAATAAAAATTGTTTTGTTTCGAGTATCGTGGTATAATTTTTATTCTATAACTTGCACTTGCTACTAGGTAACGATTGACAAGTTTCACACATTTTACATGACAGATTTTCTAAAGAATCAAGCACAGCCCATTTGATAATAAAATTTAACTTTATAGAAATTTTAATACTTTATAAAATTTTAACTTTTGATAATTTGATAAAGGAAATATTAATATTTGTAAAAATTAAAACCAAATTCAATTTCCCCAAAGGTTGAATTTAGAAAAATGGTTTCTAAACGGATGCTTGCCTCACAAAAATAATGTACGTTAAAGTAAAAATATTTCTTCTATTTAAATTTTGAAATGCCACCACGTATATCTTTAAATAAATAAAGATGGATTGTGAGTTTTAATTTTACAAATATTAATAATTCCTGCATCAAATTATCTAAAGTTGAAATTTTATAAAATATTTAAATTTCCATAAAGTTAAATTTGAATAGCAAATGGACACTTCTTGGTTCTTTAGAAAATATGTCGTGTGAAACGTGTAAAGCCAGTCCATCAGTACTTTAGATTTTCATTGACAAGTGTAAGTTATAGTTATTGAATTAACAAAAATTATGCTACGATATTCGATACAAAACGATTTATTTGTTTTTATTTATTTTGTGTTAAAGTTTATTTATTTTTTATACTTTAAAATTTTGAAAAAACTTAAAAATCACACTTTTATTAGTGTCACACTAATTATATAAGCGTAGGTCGTTTTGTGTTGAATTTTGTGTTAATTATTTTTTACTATTTAATGAAATAGTAATAAAAGTATGGCATTTAATTTCACATAATGTAAAAATAAAATTTTTATAATAAATAATTTTATTAACTGCAGTTTTAGAGCTTTTTAGTTTTATCGTTTATTAAATAATTTTTCAACATTTTATTTAATTATCTCAGCGAAACCATATTATGTTGTTATCAGAATTGTGTTTATTTGCAAAATTGAAAATTGATATCGGAAAAATATACTCCCTAAATTTGTTCAAGACATTGCTAGTTACAAGCATACATACAAGTTAACCTTATAAAAGGTGTATCTTTAACAAAACGGACAGATAAATATATAGAAGTTTTATAACAACTTTTTTTTAGTATATTTTTGAAGTTGTTTAAAATGTATTTATCAAAAATATAAATAAATTTTCCACTTTGAACGGTATTCACCACCTCTCAGTGTATATTGTATTTGAATACTTCCCTAGTCCATATGTCGTCATCTGATTGAATATTTACTGAGAATCAATTTAGCTTATTGGAAAAATT
This sequence comes from Nineta flava, assembly GCA_963920215.1. Taxonomy (NCBI): domain Eukaryota; kingdom Metazoa; phylum Arthropoda; class Insecta; order Neuroptera; family Chrysopidae; genus Nineta; species Nineta flava. Next base: position 12,871,242 of record OY986045.1, on the reverse strand, counting down.
TGCATAAACATTAATTGTTAAATTGGTTTTTCAGTGATAAAAAAGCTTACGTTTTTCAATTTACATTAGTCAATATAATTTTAAGATATTGGCATTTCCAACTTGATATACATGAAGGCGTATTAAATGCATGCTGTAATACATTTTCAATTTATTATGGTTATTTTCGTAATCTAATATTTTACTAAATTAAATATTAAGTACCTTTTTTTATTAAATTAGCTTTGATATATTTTCCATATATTGCACAGACTTGTCTAAATTTACCATGAAGTTTTAATGATTGGTTTCTCTTCAAAACATAGTCGACTGAAAAAGTGACCTTCTTTTTTCAAAATTTCCCAGTTGATTTGTCATGAATTCATCCGGTTTTTGCGAAAAATTTGAAGGTATTTTAATGACAAACAACTTTTTTTAAATAGTTTTTTGTAAACTAGCGTCAATTTATTTCCATGGTTAGTATGGTTGCCTTTCAGCTATATTATACCAACGGTCTAGAATGCCAGAGGTCGTGGGTTCGATCCCCATCCCCCGATGTGTATGATTTTTCATATCAAGCATTTGATGTAAAATAAAACTTATTTTGACAAAATGGAACCCTACTTCAAAAATCAAATATTCTATAACAAAAAATGCACTAAAAAGTTAATAAATAATTGAGTATTCTTGTGCCAATTTTAGTTCACCTAAGCAAAAATTTTTAAATATATGAGTAAAATTATTGTTATTTTTGAAGTCGGTGTCAGCATAGAGAAATTCACATAACTTTTGGACACATAACTTTTGGAGAATAAGAGTAATTTTAACTGGAATAAATGTGAATGAAGGAAATTATAACAAGAGTAATTTCAATATAATTTAATTTTATTATATTTTAATTTAGTTAATTTTCTATTTATTTTTATTTTTGTCTATTGATCTCGACTTTATATCTATTTCTAATTGTCAAAGAGTAAAGTACGACTAGCTAATTTATACTGATGATGACTACATTGTAGTCGAAATACGTATTTATAATACAAAAAACTGATCTACGTAAAGGGAGCGAATTTGAAATTTTATTTCGAAAACTATTGTTCCAACCGAAAATACTGTCAGTTTTTTGAAAGTTGGTAAAACTTCCTACATTTTTTATTCTCGCAAAAAGTTTCTATCGTGAACCTTCTTGAGTTATCTGCATCTGAAAATCGTATATTTCCGGAAAACGCTGTTTCGGATCACATTTTTCGTCAAACTGTGCTATTAAAAAACTACAGCCAAACCAAGTGAAGAGGATTAAATTGATTTTTATAAATGCAATAAGGAATTTTTATAACAGGAGAAGGTTGCGATCGGTTTTGCACATCATAGTTCTGGAAAGAGCTGTTAAATCAAATATTCTATAACAAAAGATGCAGAAAAAAGTAAAAAAATAATTGCATATTCTTGTGCCAATTTTAGTTCACCAAAGCAAAAATTTTTAAATATATATGTACAATTATTGTTATTTTTGGAGTCGGTGTCAGCATAGAGAAATTCACTTAACTTTTGGACACCACCTCCAAAAATAACAATAATTGTACATATATATTTAAAAAATTTTGCTTAGGTGAACTAAAATTGGCACAAGAATATGCAATTATTTTTTTACTTTTTAGTGCATTTTTTGTTATATAATATTTGATTTTTGAAGTCGGGTTCCATTTTGTCAAAAAAGGTTTTATTTCTCGCTTTTTAGTGACTTTGAAGTTCTATAACTTATTTTATTTGTCCAAATATGGGTAGACCAACTAAATGACTTACTAACTTTTAGTGCATTTCTTTATAACACATTTTTTTTTATCCGTTGTTTTTTTGTTTTGATTTTTAGTGCATTTTTCTATAACAGACTTTCAGTTTTTTGTACATTTTGTTTTTTTTTTTGTAAAAATTTTTTTTTGGGGTCGGTTTTTTTTGTAAAAAATTTTTTTGAAGTCGGTTTTTTAAAAAAAATTCTTATTTTCCCATTATGAATGAGCATACCCTGTCGCGGTATCCTGGCTCTCTTTATACCTGAAAGGAGCGCTGCCCGAACCTGCAAATGATTCCGATACTCGACAAAAACAAAAAAAAATATATTAGTAAAGATTTTACTAAATATTTTGTAATTGAAACGACACGCACGTTTTTTTTAAAGAAAAAAAATTAAATTAAAACACATTTTTACGAAACAAAAAAAAACCTGATTTTATTGCTTTAAAAAAAATGATTATCCAATTTCTTTTTCAACAATTATTTTAATTTTTTTTCACACAATGTCAAACTTTGAATTACTTGTACAATTTCCAACTTTAACTTGATCTGGATTGAACAACAATTATATATTTTGAACTAATCAGACAATACTTGATTTTAAACTTTGAACTAATCAGACAATAGCCGAATTTAAACTTTGAACGAATCAGACAATAGTCGATATTAAACTGATTTGAATCGACACTGGTCACCGGTTTATAGACCCGTCATTCTAGAATATGATTGTTTTTTTGAATAAATTTTTTTTTGACAATATATTTTCGCATGGAGGCTTCTAGAATATTTTAGTATATCAACAACCATGGACGTAGTCGGAGTGTTCAGATTATTTCTAAGATTAATTAAAAATTATAATACCTTTCCTAGGTTTGAACCATATCACACACCCCGCTTGGTTGATATTTAACCAGCGACTTAATGAACACGGCCAGTGTGAATTCAAAATCTATACACAAATTTTATGATACATTCATTACTGTAAGCTAGCTTACTTCTGTTTACTTGTTTTACAAAAAATGTCTTGTTTTTACAAAATTATTTATTTGTGATCTATTTATGTTATTTATTAAAAACATTCAATTTGTATGACTTTTGATTAAAATTAAATTATATGTAATCACTTTTTTTCAATTTTTGATTTTTTTTTTTAAATAGAAAAACTTTAAATCAAAAGCATCTATTAATCTTATTATCATTTTTCGACTTAAAAAATAACTTAGATTAAGAAAAAAAATAAATCGAGCTATATTATTTTCTTTTTGTACTTCTTTCAAAAAAAAAACTCCTTTTTGCAAGGAGAAAAATATTGTTTTGTTAAATATTTTCCGTAATATTTTACTTAATATTTTTCTACTTCATAATTAAAATGTGTGTTGGATCAAAAAAATTATTCTCAATAATTTTCATTACAACAACCCTTTCAAAAAAAAAAAAAATTTCGCAAAAATCGGTTGTCACTTATAAAATGAAGATTTTCCTCGATTTCCCGGGGATCCCCTCATCAGAATGCGATTTGGTGCCAATGGGACAAATGGGAAACCGATCCCTTTAAAACAAAAACAAAAAATTCAAAATTGGTTCATAAATGACGGAGTTCTGAGGTGACACACATAAAAAATAAAAAATAAATAAATAGAAAATACAGACGAATTGAGAACCATCCTACGTTTTGAAGTCGGGTTAAAAATGGTAACAATGTTCAGACATATTACTTAAATGTCAAAGTAAATAAACGCTAGTCGCTTCCGTTGGTATAATATAACCGAAAGGCAACCATACTAACAATGGAAATAAATAGACGTTATTTTATAAAAAACTATTTAAAAATATGTGAATAATAAATAATCAAAATTAATAATGCAATGGCATTAGAAATGATAGTGAAAGATCATATGCATAACACTACCATAACATCTAAGGTAGCTCAGTTGGTAGAGCATTGGTCAAGAATACCAGAGATCGTGGGTTCGATTCCCATCCCTAGATGTGTATGATTTTTCATATCAAGCATTTGATGTCAAAAAATGGTACAAACAACTATTATTCCAGATATTTTTTCGCAATTGATTCAGCACGTATCGAGATTGCAACAAATTGCACATGGTGTCATGCACACTCATTTTTCATGTTTTCCAATATGTTATATCTCGAAGCATTGGTTATAAACTGGTGTTAAGAGTTTCAGTAGTTCTAGATAATTCTATTCACGCGAATAATTTGCAGGGGCACGTCACGTAAAGATTGTATTGTCTGTTTATATATTCATAGAAACTTTTGTTTGCAATAGTATGTTCCCTACTTTGGTAGATAAGCTTTAATCCCATAAAAAATTCCAATTACAATTTTATATGTTACGTGCGTTTTGTCTCCAAGTGAAATAATACATATTTATTTCAATACTCGACTCAAACAATAATCAATAGCAGTGACGTCAATTAAAATTTAAAAAATATTCCAAAGAAAATGTTTTCCATTTCCAATAAAACAAAATTCGTGACGCAGGAGCTGCGGCAACACCACTTCTAAATAATAAATACACCACTTCTCATTTGGAAATAGATCTTAATCAACTTATATCTTACTAATGCTCATGGCAACCTGTTATCGCTAAAATGGCTATAGACATATATATATATATATATATATATATATATATACATATATATATATATATATACATATATATATATATATACATATATATATATATATATATATATATATATATATATATATATATATGTATATATATATATATATGTATATATATATATATATATATGTATATATATACATATATATATATATATATATATATATACAGCTCTTAATATTAATATTAAGAGGACTGCATCGCAAATTTCAATTTCCCATTTGATTAACATGGAGACACCTTTCAAATTTGGAATTTCGTAACATCAACGAATTATCACATTTACAAAACCGTAGCATATTCTTGTAGGAAATTGAACGCTCTAAAAAAAAGATCTTTTGGAGTTTTTTGATAAACCGACTCCTTCAGAAGTTCAATTGTGGGGTGAATTGAAATTTCACCCCAAATAACTATTGAAGGAGCCGGTTTATCAAAAAACTCCAAAAGACCTTTTTTGTAGAACGTTCAATTTCCTACAAGAATATGCTACGGTTTTGTAATTGTGATAATTCGTTGATGTTACGGAAATCCAAATTTGAAAGGTTTCTCCATGTTAATCAAATGGGAAATTGAAATTTGCGATGCGGTCCTCTTAATATTAATATTAAGAGCTGTAACTTTCACAGCATCTATTTTTCGTCATTTCCAACAATATTTTCGATATACAAAAGCAAAAAAAAAAGTTTGAAACAGTAAAATATATATATATATAAATACAAGTTTCCTACAAGAATATGTTACGGTCTTGTAAATGTGATAATCCGTTGATGAGTTACGAAATTCCAAAGTGTAACAGAAATGTTTCTCCATGTTAATCAAATGGGAAATTGAAATTTGCGATGCGGTACCTCTTAATATTAATATTAAGAGCTGTAACTTTCATAGTATCTCTCTTTCGTCATTTCCAACAATGTTTTCGATACACAAAATAAAATAAAAGTCAATTTTTTTGAAACAATCTAATATATATATATATATATATATATATATATATATATATACAATAAATAAATATATATTTGAGTATAATATATATATATATATATATATATATATATATATTAATCTCATTATTAATAAACTTGGTCTTTAAAATACCAAAGCATAAAAGATACAAAATTGCATTTTGGTCGGACTAAAATTCTGACCATTATTGGGTGTACAAATACTTGGAAGGTATATATTTACTTACATATAATTTATTAATAATGAGAACTGGCCAAGAGGAAAATAGAGCTTAGAGGAAGAAGATAACACATTATATAGAATATTTTTTCTTAATATAAGAAATAATTAGTAAAAAGAAAGTTTAAAAAAATGTAATGAAGTGATTAAAAATATTATTCGATGTTATTTTGGGGAGATGAAGCAATTACCAAATTCATTTAAAATATTATTTCAAAAAAAATTTAAATTTATAGAAAATACCATTGATATATGCGATTTTGATACAGTACATTTATTTCAAAATCTTAAACTGAATTACGTCAATCCTCCAGAAAATTTAAATAAATTGTAAAAAATCGAGTAACCATCGTGACACATTTGTAATATTCATCATAATGGGTATCGTTTTTAAGTTTGAGTTAAAGAAAATATGTTTAGGTGAGGAATTGTAGAAAAATGTATTTACTACTACTTTACATGTTATAAGATTTTCGATTTTACAAATATTAAAAGAGAAATTAAAGGTTTTTAAGTCTTTGGGTCATAATTCAAAAAATTCAGCCGTCGCGGCGACGCCTGGCAAATGTGAAACATCGAAACTATTTTGTATAGAAAATATTCATGAAATAATGGTTTATTAATGCATATAAATATGACATAATAAAAAAATATGGCATATTAAAAAACAAAATATTCACATTTTTTTTAAATAAAAAGATTATTCTTTATTTAAAAAATACATATTAATTTAATACCAAAAATTAAAAATTAAATAATTTCTTAAAAATTGAGACGGCTCAATTCTTTGAACCAGTTACTTAAAATATTATTATTATTAACTATTTTGCACGTAGCATTTTTTTTTTCTCAGCATTTTTTCCACGTAATTATACAAGTATTAAATTAGTGCACATTAGCAACATTCAAAATAATTTCAGCGAAGTTTCCCTCACAAAAGCTACCGGACCCATTAAATACTTGTGAAGATAACATGCACGAATGAAATTATATATTGGGCACTCAATCAATAATTGATGAAATTAAAAAAAAAATACAACCGACGAAAGAAGAAAGTAACTCAAAAGCAAAAAATAATTATTTTGTAACAAAAAATTAAACCTTCGAAAAAAGAAACGAAAAAAAAAGTAACTTTTGAGTCTAAGTGCTACACTAATGTCAATACCTAAAAAATTTCCATCGAAATGGGCGAAGGATGAATCTGATTTTCGGTTAAAAGTAGATATTACAAAATATTACATTTTGTTTGGCGCCAACTCAAAATTATTTAGTTTTATTTTTTATTTTTTTGTGGCTTATAGTGTCATTAGAACTACATATGTGTGTCAAGTTTAACCAGAATCGGTTCACAGATGAAAATTCAGTGCTGAACAATAAACCATTTCCTATTTTTCCTATTTCCTATTCTTAGGATCGAATTTTTTTTCAAAATTATAGGGTACCAATTTCGAAGTATACACTATCCAATAAGAACAGAATTATCGAAATCGTACTACTCTGTGAAAAGTTTTGCGTGGTCATACATTTAAAAAAATATAGGGGTTGACTTGAGAACCTCCTTCGTTTTTGTCGGTTAAAATAACTGCGCAAAGATATTGAATACTTTCAAATAGTGTTTACACACAGAACGTGTATTATGATATTTATGATATTTTTCTTTAGTGGAAGCGCTGGGAAGTCTTTCATTTTTTTTTTTTGCTAAAATTTCAATTTAATTTTTCAAATTTATATGGGCCCAACTTTGAAGTATACGCTCTCAATCAAAAAAGAATTATCAATATCGGATTAGTAAAAATTTATGCGTGATCATTACATTTAAAAAAATATATATATTTATATATACAGGTTAAAATGAGGACCTCCTTATTTCGTCGGTAAAAAAGAGTTTCATTTTGTAAAGTGTTGCATTCATCATTGTGGTCTATTTGGTACGAGATGCCGTTTGCATAGAATCTAAGAGTACGGGTGTCAAACATTCGTAGTTGGTAGACAATGCGTATCGGTACAAACAGCTCAGGCAAGGCATCGTGACAGATGGTCATAAAAAGGAACGTATCTAGATTCAACAATCAAATCAGAGTCCTCCCGAAAATAAGACTGCTTGAGATCTTTAAGAAATCCAGCTAAGTTTTCTCCAATCAACCATGCTCTTGACAGTCCCAAAGCTGTTCTTTGCCGACAAGAAAAAAATAGTTTCGCAGCTGATTCATTAAATTTGACTACGTTATTATCGGAGTCAATTAAAGCCAGCAGCTTGTTGTAGCATATACGAGGAAGCCTATAATCATCCATGTCTAGTAGCTTACATAACCATTTTATACCTCTCTACACAGCTAGAACTATTAACTTACTGAGCTGGAATTCTCTGCGTATTCTGTACCCAAGGGGTTAATAAACCATCCATATAATAAAAAATGAGGCTTGCGTTTTTTCTAAAATATCTGGGTAGCTCAAAGCCCAAATTTCCGATAAGTATAGTAGCACACACAAAACAGAGGATTGGTATAAATGCATTCTTGATTTGTGTGATTGCATACTAGCAATTGTTGTTACTATCTGTTCCGTTGCAACACCATTATGACGGAGACATGGATAGTTTATATTAACGTGTTGTTGTGATATATAATGTTGTAGAGAAGTTATAAAATAAAATTTCATCTAAAAACTTTACCCATACACATCAACAAACTTTCTCTAACAAACTTGCTTGTGTATTTTACACATGTGACATCGAGAATTAACCATTGTTTATATAATGTTCAGTTATTCCACAAAATTCTCAGAAAAAACGAGATGCGTGAGCTAATTTTCTCAGAGGAAAGAAAAATTATGAGTATCCAATCAAGTTACCATGGTGATATATTTGTAATATTCATTATTATGGAAATTATATTTAAACTGCAAATGTTTCTGTATAAATTATAGTTACAGAATATATGGTCAGGTAATGAATTGTAGTATTATTTATATACTTTTCTTGTGATCAGTTTTCTTTTTTTTTAATTTTAGCAGAGAAACTCCAAATTATATGTTTCCCCCATTCATTACACTATGGGTAAAGCCGTGTTTTACGTTATGAAATTTGAAGAGCCGAAATCCGTTTTTGAGACATATCGAGGAGAATGAAAGTGCGTATTTATTGATTAATAAAGTCAATTTTTACCTTTTGTCATTGAGGCCTTGATGATAAATATAACAGACAATGGGAATGGCGATAACGACCCTTGGCCACGGAAGTTTCATTTGAACGATCCGAGGCCAAAAACGATGGAAACAACATAATGGTTATCATGGTCATTGTCAAAGCTTGTTATTCGTTACAAGTCACTTCGAATGAGACCACATTATTATAACCTTAAGAAAACTGTGAACGAATTGAAGATTGGAAATTTTAACTGTATTGTCTGGAGCTCTACTTTGTCGAACATATTTATAATAAGGAATGTTAAAGCAAAGTTATTTTGTTAATTTTTTAACATTCCATATGGAAATTTTACTTTGAAGAACATTAACATAACTGTCTTGCACAAAACGTTCATTCATCAGTACCTTGACCAAAAGGGCCGTATTGATAAAGAGTTCCCTCACACATCTATATAGGAATGAAAAAATCCAAAAATTTCTAAAACGATTCAATAGTATTTTTAAGTGCTTTATTTTGTTCTTTTCTCTCTCGCAACTTTGAAGAAACAGTTGTTTTGCTTTACATTTTATTGATGATAAAGAGAAATGTTTCATCATGTACCATACTGCAAAAAGAAAGTATAGTTCGACACTATTGATATTTACTCATGTATGCTTACTCTACATTATATGTTCTAAATAACCCCTCTGTTCATGTTAAACTGGTATCTATGACTGAAATAACAAGTAACATACTCTAAAATGCATCATTCTTTGAAATTTATCTTAAAAAAGCAGTGTGAAACAGACACTTCTATACACAATATAACAAAAGATTTTTGATGTGAAAAATTTATTGGGGCGTGTTAGACCGACCGTTGGCCTGGTGACATTTTCTCGCCACGTGATCAACAAGTTGTTCATAGTTGATATTACATATAACAAATCAATTTTAAGAAGATGCTCATAGTTGGCAGTCTTAATACAGGTTCAAAAACTCATTCATAGGTGGCAATGCATATTTTCTATACAAAATAGTTCTAATTTTTTTATATTAAATTAATATGTATTTTTTAAATAAATAAACCACCCTTGAATATTTTCATATTTTCTTCTTATATATTATACATATTTTCTATACAAAATAGTTTCGATGTTTCATATCCGCCAGGCGTCGCCCCGACGGCTTTGTTTTTTTTTTGTTTGTTAAGTCTTCTATATTAGCTAACTCTTCCCTTTTTTTTACTTCACTTCCAAATCAACAGGGGTTTTTACAGCTGTGGGAGAAGCGACAGATGATTTTTGTATACTCAAGTTTCAAGTTTGTATACTCAAGTTTCGAACATTAACAATTCGTTATTGTTCGTTAATCGTCAAATTCAGCCAAGGGAGGTTTAGAAAGCAGAAGAATCACAAAGTTTGGGCTCTCTTAATATTGGAAAAATGGAGTAAGGTTGTAGGAAATTAATTTAATATTATATATACTTATAACTCATCTCATTCTCATTCTCTGAGAAAATTCGCTTAATATACAAGACGAATTTTTGTTTATAGCTTTCCGGATGAAGAAGTTTTTTATTTGAGTTGTATAACACAATAGATAATGCAAAAACTTTACTGCATATGGCGGTAAAAAATTATTTCTCAAAAGATAATATACCGACGCAATACGTAAGTAAAACAATACAAAACAACTAATTCAATTTTAATTAAAAGATCAGAAACAAACAAAACTCTATGTAAGAGCGACGAACATGTAGCAAATAACATAGCCGCGCGGTAAAGTAGTAAACAAAACAATGAGAGCAAAAGAATATTGTAGACGATACAGAAAATACATGGAAATTAAAAGAGTATGAATAGTTTGCTGTAGGTAGTGCGTTTGTTGAGCTTTGTAGTCCCCGATGAGATGTATCTAGCCGTCTTATATCCAGTTTCATCAAGATGCTGTGTAAATATAAGTATTCTCCATGACTTACCTTAACTAAATCAGTCTTGAAATTAAAGTATGTAATTAAAGAATGTATATCACTTGTTTTTAGAGCTTGCTACATTTCTATTATACAATATGATACAGTAAAATATTTTCTGAATACAACTATCCATATTCTCAAACTAATTACTTTCTTTCATTAAAAACCCAAAACCAATTATGCGCGAAAATCTTGTACGGCTTCTGTATGTTCTATATGTCGGCTTCTGTACGGCTTCTGTAGGTTCTGTACTAGTGTATGTATACACTAGTAAAGTATTTTTGGCGGGCTTTTTTTTATTTTAAATTATGGTTCTGTCAAAACTGGTAAACATACGGATGTACATGGAAAAAGCCAACTTTAATTTTAATTATAAAGAAATTGTTATATACATTGTCCGGAACCAATAAGGAATCAAGAGGGCATGCCAAGTAAGGCTATCCCAATCGGGACCCAATAAAAACCCAACTTGGATATCCCAATGTAAAAATTGGAAAAGTAATATTATTTTTCCCACTTGGGATCTATTTTGGAACCCATTAGTATAGCCCAATGTAAAAATCAATGGCCTGACATTAATTTTGCCTAACTGGGATTATTTCGTGAAATTATTGGAAAAACCCAACATAAAAATTTACAATTTGGTATCAGTTTTGCCCAACTGAGATATATTTAGGATATGATTGGGAAAACCCAATGGAAAATCACGAATCTAATATAAGTTTTGCCAACTGGGATCTATTTTGGCTATGATTGGGAAAACCCAATGGGAAATTACGAATCTGATATAAGTTTTGCCTAACTGGGATCTTTTGGGAATATTATTGGGAAAACCCAACATAATAGATAATTAAAACCAAAAAAATAATTAAAAATTTGTACAAATTTTTTGCTATTTCGGCGGAGCTATTATGTGAGAATTTATATAAATTTCTTTTCAGCAGATAAAAAACTCCAAGATATTGAATAGTTTTTGAATAAACTCTTACTCGTACTCGTTACTATGTAATAGTATATATACTCGTATTTGAATAAACAGTAATATATAAAATAAATAAACAAACAAACTAAATTTCGCATTTATAATATTATTAATAATAATAACCCTCTTTAAACTCGGCATACGCACTTCCGCGCTATAGATAAACAATAAGTAATAATAGTATAAGTAGGTAATAATTAATTTTAGTGGTATCGGGATCAGATAGGGATTACTCAATCGGGTCCAAAAACTTCCATCCGTTACATCCCAATTCAGGATCCCTATTGGGTAACCCAATAGGTTCCCAAGACTTCTATACGTAACATCCCAATTCGGGATCTCTATTGGGCAACCCAATTGGTTCCCAAGCGGGTGTACACGAAAATTTCTAGTCAGGAAGACGTGCAATTAGATATTTTAAAAAAAAAAGTATTTCTAAAGGTACAAAATTATGTACTAGTATTCATGTTTCTATTGTCTATAAAGGAAGAGATTAATTTTAATGATTCTCGGCGAGTTTTTGGTACAGTATTAAGAGAAACATCAGGCCAAAATAGCTCAAAAAATAATACCAATTATTATAGTGTTGTAATTGAGGTAAGTTTAAAACCTTAATTTATACGTAACCTAAAAATTTCATGTTAATCAGATTATTAAATAACCTAAAATTGAATTAATTTATTCTGAATAAAAAATAACTACATAAAAGATAAACGTTTTTTTATCTTAAGATTTTTTAAATCTTATTTATCTTAACAAAACAACAATGATTTTATTTTTATGTATTTACTAATAATTTAAGACAATTTTTGTAAAATTTGCTAGCGTATAAACATTTCAACAAGCATAATGTCACAATTCATTTGAAATGGTCAGAACAATTGAAATTCATTATTAATGTTATACTGTTATTTATAATTTATAACATTAATAATTTCAACAAATTACAACAATAATTTGTCACTTTGTGACAAATGTTTTTGTGGCAAAGGTGTTTCTCATAATATATAGCAAAAATTCGCCGAGAATCATTAACATCAATCTCTTCATAGACATTAGAAACATGAAAACTAGTACATAATTTTTTACCTTATTAATTTTTTAATTATTTCATTATAGTTAAAATTAAAATTGACTTTTTACATGTATATCCGTATGTTTACGAGTTAAAACAAAACCATAATTTAAAATAAAAACACGAGACGGCACAGAGGTCGCCCGCCAAAAATACTTTACTAGCGTATACTATGCAAATTATTACTACATTGGTGCAATTTTTTACTTTCTTTAAACTAACTTAGAGAGGTGTTGATAAATTACATCCACTTGTAATATTTCGTTATGCTCTACATAAACAGATGAAATTATTATAATATTAAACTTAATGGCGAAGTAAATGTGTATTATAGAGACACTTATAAGTTATTTAATTTAGAAATATTCTGCTTAGATGGCGCTAACATTAATTCATTTATAGTAATTATATAGTTACTTTTTAGAAGCTAACATTTAATACACAATTCAAAATATTATTTAAATTTTATAGGAAGGAAAATGTAATGTCAAATCAATCTGTAAAGATATTGTAAAACATTATAAATTCAAATTGAATATCATAGCGAATAAAGCTTGCATAAAAAACATAATGCTTTTTGTAAACACAAGATTTTACTACACATCAAATTGTCGTACCGAGAGCTTCAAATGAAATTGATTCTTAAGGAGTAAACTCTAAAAATCAAAAATAAGCCTCATATATCCATTTGCGGTTAAATCATCCTTTTCCTATTTTCAATTGCATTTCTATTACCCTACACATAATTAACATAGTACATTTCAAATGTATCCTGACCAAAAGTTAGAAAACTTTGGTATCATAACTATAATTTAAATTAGTATGCAATATTAAACAATTTTATCAATATTATATGCATTTGGTTTTATTTATACTGCACATTTTCCAATCGACTTTTCATGTATTTTTAAGTAGCCGATTTATATAAAACTTTGCACACGTATTTAATCTCCTTGGCGATACAATTTTATTTCTAAAGGGTGGCCCATAAGTAACGTTATGATTTAATTAGTGAATACATTTTTTGTTTTCTTTTTCTTTTTTGTTAAGAATTAACTTTGAAAAACTTAAGAAATTTATGATAGAAAGACTCAGCGTAGAATAAAGCACCAATGTTGTTCAACTTTATTTTGAAAGTCAGCATTCGATTAGTCAGACACAAAGATCATATCGAAATTTCTTTCATGTTCCGACAAGTTACCGATTGGTTCAGCGTTTTCGGCAACATGGGGCTGCCTGTCTTCCTCCGCGTGCTGGAAGACCTCGTGCTGTTCGAAATGTTGTGAACATTGCTTGGGTGCAAGCAAGTGTTGCGGAAAACCACGAAACTTCCACCAGGCAATGTTCTCAGCAGATGGTGATGTCTAGGCGGTCTTAGCAAAGAATTTTGTTACATTACATCTTTTCTCATATACGATTCAATTGGTTCACGAGTTACAACCAAATGATGCACAAATACGCATGCATTAAATAAATCATAACGTTACCTATGCGCCACCCTATATTTCTCAAAAATCCAATTTAACAAACACATCAAATATTCGAACTCAAATATAACAGTTCGGCACATTACAATCATAGTAAAGTCGAAAGTTGTCGATAATTTCTGAAAATTGTCTATAAATGGATCTCACGATTTTATTTGAGTCTGTTAAACGTCGTAGATTTCTGATTCTGAGTATCATCATCTAAACTTTTGGTATATCATTGATTGCACAATTAAAACGTTTGAATTAACATGTTATTCTAACAAAGTACGAAAATTATCAAATTACTTACCTATTGGAAGTGGATTTGAATAAACAACATGATAAATAGAAGGCTTACCTAAAACAAAAAGAAAAATTTATATTATTTTTAAAGTAAATTCTTGTTTGTAATTGATAACTGAGAAAAGGGAATCTGATTAATATAATCAACAAGTAAAATCTTTAATATCTAAAACATGAAACTTCAAATCCATAATTGTTTGTCGCTCAATCACGCTTTAAAGGGTCACGCAACAAAGGGTTAAACGGATTTGAATGAAATTATACGTGATTCAATAGCTTCTTATCTGTAATATTAGGATTCTTGTTGTCGTTCAAAAGAACGTCTCTCTTGGAGTATACAATAGTGTTTGTTAAAAAGATGGCGCAATTGATAGTTTTTTATATTTTATTCGTGTGTCTTCTTCCTGAGACAAGTAGACAAATTCCATTGTTTGCAGTTATGTCGTATACCAAAAGTTTAGCCAAGCCTTGGCTATTTGGCCTGCCAACCAAGTAGCCGAACGGTCTAAGGCGTCATGTCTGCGCAGTATGCAGTACTTGAAAACTGGGAGGTTATGGGTTCGAATCCCGACATCGGCAGTTTGTCAATTGTAAAAAAAAAGGGCGGTTGATTGGCTAAACTGTCGGCGTATGGACAAGAACGATGTAACCGGCTATGCTTGAGAAGGTTTTCTGCAGTTTCCTTCACGAACTCCAGATGAATATCGGCATAGTTCCTATCATAGTCGGCTGCAGCCGCATATCCTACCAATTCCTAGTCTACTCACAAATTCCTCCACTCCACTCACATCCTCACATCCTAAGGCATCACAATGGACCTTATGGTCGAAGTTTAGCCCGTCCAGGGCAGCCTTTACAATCTACCACTCTTCCAAAAGTTTGTAAATTATAAGCCAATATGCATCACCTTTATACCAATGTGTCTCGTGTATACCATAAGAGAAAGTGTTGTTAGATTAGTAGGTAAATTTGATAGATATTCTAAATTTCCAATTAACCAAATAAAGAGAACTGCTTTATGAATTGGTTTTTAACTTTGATTCAAATTTATTTCAAACAGATAAAAGATTTTTTTCTTTGTATATTCCAGGGTATATTTCAAAAATTAGATGAGTCAACGGTCTCATAAATAAAATTGTATCTATAATAGTATTAAATGTTCCTATTTTTGCGTTTCTTTATATGATTACACTAGCCATTAATCGCCCGCTCCACTGAATTTAATCATAATTCGAATTTCATGGTTTTTATGTGATATTATCCATCGTTGCAGCCATTTATGCAGCGCTCAAGTATTTCTCTATTTCTTACGGTTATGAAGATATTTCCCCTTTTTTTGGGTGGTGGGGGGTAGTTTGGTACAATGAGAAAATTTGCAAGATTTTTACTTTTAAAGAAGGAACAGTTTTTTTTCTTAATTTTTTTCTACCTGGTACGGTTTTAAAGTTAGATATTTCTGCAACCCCTGGCAGGGATGGGTGATGTAAGAGACAATGGGGGACTTGCAAATTATCTATTTTTAAGAAATGAACATTTTTTTGTTTCGACTTAGTTCTCGGTTGCGAGGCACGAGGCGAGGTTCAAAATCTTAACCAAAAACTACACCTCAGCCGAGAAAAATTTACAAAAAGTATATTTTTGTTTCTAAAATAATTTAGTAAAATGTATTTTACAAAAAACATGAAGCAATTGATGCATTTTAAAGGAAAAAGCATTTTGAAGAACCTCTTATATAGTTCTTAAAACATTACGGGATTTCATCTTTTCATAATATTTTTTTAGGCCAAATTTTTTTTGAATTTACTCATTTTTCATTCGAGGAGAAATTTAGAGAAGCAACTTATATTTCTTGTTTTAACATTTATTTTCAAAAAAGTTTTTTTTACCATATTATTTATATTCATGTAAAATAAGTCAAAGTTAGTAAAAATTTTACCTCGGCCGAGGCGTGGATGATAGCTAACCTAACCGAAGCGTGGTGAGGATGAAATTTAAAAAAGGAAGGCGAGTCGAGATGATACCAAAACCTCGCCTCGCCTCGTGCCTCGTGAAACACTATGCTGTAGTTCATAATCAGGTACCCAACATGTCAATATTTGACAACTTTTAATGCATTTTTCAAACATAGACGTAATTATCGATATCGGTACAAATTCACAAATTTATTTACTAAGATACAAATTTAAAATTCGTTTTGAAAAATCGTAAATGGCGTTTTCGACTATACGTTAAGTGTGCTTTCAAATTAATTTTTGTACCAATTAAAATTACATTGAAATGCAGCAGATAAGAAAGCTTGTAGCACGTAAAATTATTTCATTGCAATGTTAATAACATTTATTTGCTCGGAGTTTATATTTGTTACTTCTTGTTTTCTTGCATTTACTCAAAGTTTATCCCTTCCATTCATTGTATTCGACCGCGCCCTACCATATTCAAATTATATAATTGGCAAGGAGCCAACAACTCTTCTCATTTCTAATTATCAAATTTAGCAATTATTATTATTTCTTTTTTTATACTATGAGGCTGGGCTTATAATCTAATCAATAATGTAATAGTAGTTATTGGCCTAACTTTAAATCACATAAACGGATATATGATTTAAAGTACAATTACAACGCAAAAACGTTATACTTTGGTAGATATTTGGTTAGAATAACAATAATAATCAGGGCGATAATAATTTAAAAATTTTCTTACATCAAAACATCAAATTTGCGATTAATTCGATTGTAAAAAGTTATTTATCCTCCTCTAACGGTTTGCATATCAATATCAATTTGCATATAACAATAAAACATTATCCCATCATAATATATCAATTAGCTCAGGAGTTTAAGAGCCCAAAAACATTTCCATCTGAGAGAGAGATTAAACACAAGTTTAAATACTCCAAAACCTAAATGTAGCACATAGAATCAGGACTAGTATAGAAGGGCACAGCTACACGGTTTCGGTTACCCAACAGTTGCTTGTGGTCAGTAAAAAAATACAGACGAATTGAGAACCATCCTCCTTTTTTGAAGTCGGGTTAAAAAATACATTAAAAAAAAAAAATATATATATATATATACACTCCCATTCAATAAAATTGAACAGACCTGAAATGTTAATTTTCTTACATTTAATAAATCTCCTCACTTTTGTAACTCTGTATAATTATTCATTTAAAAACAAAGTTAACTAGTATATGTTTTAAGAATGAAAAAAGAAATGGAAGTATATTAAAAAACATTTACTACAAGAATAATCAAAATTGTGAGAGACTGATTCGGATCAGATCTGTTCAATTTTATTGAACGGGAGTACTAAATATCTCCCAAACGGTTAAAGCTAGAAAAAAACTTTTTGTACGTTTTTTGTAGGAAATTCAATGAGCTTTCATATTATAAGTATAAGTTATGAAAAAGTTGATAGTTTTCGAGATATACTTTAAACCGTACTTTAAACCGTAAAGAAGGTCCTAAAATTAAAAATGGCGGCCCCCACCCTCTATGGGTCTTTTGGATATATTCAAGAGAAATGCCCAAAGAAAATTTTGGCTAATTTTAAAATATAGAATATAAGTTTTTTTTTTTATTTGGTGATTTTTTTATTAGATTCACTGGGCTAGTAGTTATTTTATTATTGAGAAAAAAAAACAATAATAGAATTTTATTATAATTACATGTTTCCCAACTACTCCAGGGCGAATCCAGAAATTTTTTATTGGGGGCGCATACACACAAATGTGATATATTATATATGGTAAGTGATAGCATAAGTTAAATTCTATAACAATTAAAGTAATAAAATAACATAATATTATGGTACAGCAAATTAATAATATACTTTATGTTTATAATCAAGTCAAAGTCAAGTTTTCGTTGTGTTTCTTTAAAAAAAAAAAAATATATATATATATATATTTTTTTTTTTTTTAAATTTGTTGTATTATGTTATTTTATGACTTTAATTGTTATAGAATTTAACTTATGCTATCACTTACCATATATAATAGTTTATATATATATATATATATATATATATATATATATATATATATATTTTAACATTGATTCTCTATTGGAAAAGCATTCACAGTCTATATATATATATATATATATATATATATATATGTCGGATGTTGAATTTGTGCAAAGGACAAATTCACATTTGGAGATTTTAAACACTTACATTTATAAGTACAAAGAAACTATTTTTTTAAGAAAAGGTTTATTTTATTACAGTATGTCCGACATAAAGGATCCTCCAGACATAGAGGTCCGGAAATTAGATATTATCGATACTTATATATTCTTAGAATTAAATAAATTGTCTAAAAGTGCAATAAAGAATAATTGCTTTAAGATTATCAATTAACACAGTAAGTAAGGGTTCGGTCGAAGGGGCACGTGTGGCTCTCTACTTAGACGCAAATTGTACGGTACGGATGTTAATAAACCTATTTTTGTGATATACCAGAGATGGTACATAAATATAATGTAGTAAGAGAATGACCCCTTTCCAATATTTTTACAAACATCAAGGAAGGGGGGTGAGTTTCAAAAAGGAAGCAGGATGGTCAGTTCTGAGAGGACAGCACCCGAGTACAGACCGTATCGTGCAGTTGCGTATTAGTATCAACTGAACTCTGCTGAAAGGTCACATGGAAATAGCGTTTGGATTGTTGGTAGCCCTTTTGGACTAGTATAATTAATTATGTTTATTGATGAGATAACCGTGGTGTGGCATTTGTTAGTATTATTCGTGTTGTATCTGTTGTATCTGTTAACTGGAGCCAACTTACTGTGTCGTAGGTTGAACCAACTATTTGTAATTACTGATTGTGAAAGTGCGGGACACCGGGTATAATTGTAGACTAGTTCGTGTTTGTGAAAATGCAGTTTTCAGTGTGCTATTGGAAATTGGTAAGTGTTTGTATTTTAAAAAAACAACAATGCCTGACAACATATATACTGGTTCAAACGACCATGCTCCCAATTATGCAACTCCGACATATATATATATATATATATATATATATATATATATATATATATATATATATAAGACCTCCTGCTCATACACATTGCTTAATGTATGCATAATTACTCTCTCATACTCGTGGGAAATCTGCTATGCGAAGATGTAAACTAAACGTACGGTATATACACTGTGTTGAAATGCTTTTCCAATAGAGAATCAATGTTAAATATTATTTATTACTGGCAGGCCATGTGGTTACTGTTCGTAGTCATCTCATATGCGTATGGTAATTTGTTTGTCATTTTAGACTGTGTGTACTGACTCATTGACTGTGTGTACTGACTCATTTAAGAGTGTGTACTCATTACATGTGTACTCACTGACTCCGCACAGTAACCAGACGACCTGCCAGTTATAAATAATATTTAACATTGACTCTCTATTGGAAAAGCACTCCAACATAGTCTGTTTAGTTTGCGTTATTGTCTAGGACGCCAAGAGTTAATACGCAATTTGTTTATTGCCATATTTGTGCAGCTATGATGAAATTCCTAGTATATCAGGGTACGAATAGAAAAATAACGTGGCAGTCAACGTGTTAAAGAACCGCGATTAAAATTATTTCCAATGTGCACCCAGTGTACTCGCTCCAGTGCTGGAAATGATGGAATTGAACAAGTCATTGCAGTACTCAAAAGTTTATTGTTTGTAGAAATGTAATCTCTATAATTATCTAGATAAAAGAGAAATATGGTCCCTGGCTATATTGAATGAATATTCATATCAATATAACAGTTTATATTCTGAATAATAGATGTAGTATCGTATTTTAAGAAACATTGTAGTTTCATTTCCTCAGTTGCTATATAGAACACATAAAAGTTCGTTTAGTTACTAGTAGATGGCATACATTAAATTAAAAAATTAAAGTTATCGTTTTTATTAAAGGTGTCAGATTTTTAGTGAATTTCCTCCAAAGGAAATGCAGCTATTGTTTTTGCACCAATGTTGGAATTTCATAAAAATTTCTTCAAATGTCCATCGATCCTACTGTTAAAATCACTATTGCTAAAATTTGTAAATATATATGTATATATATATATGTACTTAAAATGTCTGTGGACTCTCGAGCGGTCACAGCTTTATTCCGATTGGAATGACATTTGGTATTTGAGTCGGTTTTGGTATTCTAAAGGTAAAGTTCGTTAATGGTGAAGAGGACGAGGAGAAAGGGGGTTTAGAAGGAAGGATTTTGACTGTCTCCCATAATATTTGAAAAATCGAAAAATTTATCAAGAGTTAAGTTTTAGGTACTAAGTTTTACTGTAATTTTGTATGTTATTATTTTTCTGTTACACTAATATTTACAGAAATATTTACAATTAAAGATTGAAAGTTAAAATTGTAAATATCTCTGTTCACATTAGAGTTTGAGAAGCGGGGTAATTCAAAATAACTGATGATCTGGGGGATACAACAAAATCGGAGGAAAACTATCAGCTACATCAAAAATATAATTACTAAAGATTCAAAGAATTTGTTACGCTGAGTTAGAACTACGGCGCATCACGGGCGGTGGAGGGGGAAGCGTCACCATTTTGAGGTCGATTTGCTGCGTCACATAATTTCCGTTTGGTATAACTTTTGACTCGGTAAAGCTAGAACGCGATTTAGTTTCATTCGACAGCTCTCGTCATGATCTATCGATTACGTATATAAAAAATTAGTGTAAAATAGTTATAGCGAATAAAACATGGTGTTAAATTAAAAAATGTCGAAATATCTGCAATAGTATATCTCTCTTATTATTGAAAAAATTGAAAAACACATTAGAAGTAAAATTTAAATAATATTAAAGAGAACTCTAGGATTTTTCGAAATAAATTTCTATTTTTGCCCCAATTTCCTAGATCAAAATTTTTTGTATTTTATAAATACGTATTTCGACTACAAAGTAGTGATCATCAGTATGAATTAGCTTATTGTAATTATTCTCCGAGGAGATGTCACTTGTTGCTAATTTGATGACGGTCTGCATCGCCTGCAGACCGGTCTGAATTGTAATGAATTGTAGTAAACATCATGATTTTCCACAACTAATCATCTTAGAAATTTTTCAATTTTTCAAATATTAAGTGAGATATTTTATATTTTGTGTTTCTTCTTTCTCCAAGCATTACTTTCCCCTTAACTTACTACCTCTTCACTTGTTAACTCCGAAATTATAAAATGAAAATTATGAAATTAATTATGAAATGAACAGACTTAGAAATATGTCCAACGAAAAATAAAAAATAAATTAATAGTAAAAATAATTTTAAAAACAAGCTTTTAAAACAAGAAAATAAACTCTAAATTAAATCAAACCCATCTATATTATACAATTCATATCAAATAAAATCTTGTCGCGAGATTAATATATATATATATATATGAAGAAAATTTACATTATATAAGCTTTTTTCTCTGTCAGGGTACATATAATACACTCAAAAAAAGTATTACCCGTTACGTACACGTATTCACTTAAAACTCACGACCGTGTCCAAGACACTCTCCCTTTTTTTCTTGAATACAAATATAGGGATAATTTGTGTTCTACCATGATATATTTCTACCATTATATTTCTATCATGATTTGCTCTAAAGTTTGATTTTACCTGAAACTCGCATTCAAAATTTTAACTTTCTATAACTAATAGATATTGAATTACGAAAGGACATCGCATGTTGTACATAGTATAGATAAGAAAATTACATATTATAAGTATGATTATAGGCTCCTTTGTTTCGAATATTAAAGTTTATAATGCGTGAAAATAATGAGGGTTGTAAGAGTTATAAAATAAAATTAGGTCGAAACAAAAATATTGTGAAAAACATCCGCCTATTTTATTATGTCTGAAAATATAGTTTCCAGTTTTAAGTATTACATTATTAATTGTTAAATATATATTATTAGGTATTATAACGTAAAAGCAAAAGTTTTCTAATGAAAAATGAAGATATAGAAAAGAAACGGTTATTTTGTAAATAACAAAATACAAAATATGTAAACTTTTTACACCCATTAAAAGTTTTCGCTGATAAACAGTTAACATAACAACAATTTTGTATTATATTTTTGTTTTGTGTGATTTTCACAATAGTAAAGTACGCAATGGTTTTATTATTTATAGAAAAATCTTTGTATTTTTTGCGATAAATAAAAAAACTTTTTTTTAAAATAACGACTTGTAAGGAAGGTAAGAAACACACGTATGTAGTACTATAAACCTAGCAATGAGTTTGGAGAAAGTGTAATTTTAAACAAAAAATGTTTACACTGAATACAGTTTTTTTAACAGAACTTGTAAACTGATATACAGACCGTTTTCAAAAGCATTTCTAATAGAAAATCAATGTTAAATAAATAAATAAAATATTTAATATAAAACTAGACACATACATATATATGGCTATAGGCTTGTGATGTATGATGTTTGTTTTATGTCATTTAAGAGTGGGGTGTTGTAATGCACATTATAATTGATAATATGTATTAATCATTACGTATATGAATGCATGGGAAATATTTGCATGGAAAAATCATGAAATCTTAAAATCAAATTATCAGCCATACAGTGAGTGAATTTTTATTTACAACTTTTTCATAAGTTACTTCGAACAAATAGTACTATGGAGCACTTTTCGAAAAAATGCTTCGGCTTAAAGTTGTTCATTATAAATATAGTAACAACTTTTATTCGAAAATTTTTATCGAAAACCGAATAAATAAGTCACAAGTCACTTTAACAGAATCAAATTAGGTTCAAAAAACCGGTTTCAAGCAGGTTGCTCGGAACCGCAATTTTTTTTTAATCGATTCATCTTGACGTCCAGAATATGACCCTCAATTATTACGGTCCGACTCGTTGCGGAATAGGGTCAAAATTTAATTTGTTTATAACAAAACAGCGTCTTTTATTAATATATTTTTTAAAACTAAAAATTTTAAAAATGACATAGAATATTATTCAATTCTATATAAAAAAAGGAAACAAACGAGCCCATGAACATTAAAATCGGTTTATTAGAATTCGAGGAAAAAATTCCCAAGTTCGAAAAACGCAAAAATTTTAAATTAAAATAAAAAATCCAAAAATTACTTTATTTTTTTTTAAACAATGGCAAAGTATGCCTTTTATATGTTTAAAATAATGTGCGTAGCACTTAATAAAAATTAGGCCCCCGACAATTAATTAAATACCGAGTCAACGATTTTTATAAATAAAAAGGGTGCATTCCATTTTATATTAATAAATTTTTTTTTAAATGAAAGGTCTTAAAAATATCTATAAAATGAAAAAGATTATTTCTTTAACTGTATTTTTACCTATTATTATTTAATTTGTTTATAACGAGCTATAAACAATTTAAAAAAAAAAAACAGTTAAGAAATGATTTAAATAAATTTAATTTTCTTTTAACTTTTTTTATAGACTTTTAATTTTAAAAAAAGATTCCGATACGTTAGCTTTTTAGAGAGTTATCATTTATTTAACCTTTTGCTAATTTCCTTATAAACAAATTAATATTTTTTAATATTTTATAAGACATAATCGAAAGGTTAAACACTTACCTATCTAACAATAAACTCAAACAAATTTTCCGACCAATATGGTTTATTTGTTAATGAAAACCAGTTTAATATCTGTCGGTTTTTAATTAGAAAATAATATTTTTATAATTAAAATATACAGCTTGATTAAATTTATCAAAAAGAGACACGAATATATGTGTTTCTGTGGAAACGCTGAGATCAACAAACATTTAAAAACGCCTCAAATACCAAATTTCATTCCAATCAGATTAAAACTGTGACCACTAGAGAGTCAACAGGCACATAAACGTACATATATAAATATATAAATATATATATATATATATATATATAAATATATAAATATATATACATATATATATATATATATATATATATATATATATATATATATATATATATATATATATATATACATATATATATATATATATATATATACATATATATACATATATATATATATATATATATATATATATATTTACATTTATATATATAAATATAGTAAATTCATTCCAATCGGATAAAACTGTGACCGCTAGAGAGTTCACAGATACATGAACGTGTATATAACTTGATAAATTAATATGTTGATATGTCGATATATATACAGGGTGAGTTAAAAGCCGTGGAGTTTTTTGAATGGATGGATAGGGAATAAAATTCTAAGAAAAGTCCTGGCACATTTTTGCACCTGATCCACCGTTAATTAGATATTAATTAAATAAAGTAACTAATTAGAGAAGCGCGTTAACGGAATAAGAAATAGTGTGGAATGAATGCAGCCGCACCAGAGATACGTGAGAGGAGCGAGCTCTTTCAGTCCGATTATCGATAAACTTTCAGTTCGAAGATCTTAAATTTTGTAGATCCTTAAAAACTACCCTGACTATTTTTCAAAAAAATATGATTTGAATAGAACTTCTACACTACTGTGCCGATCGATTCCAAAATCTAATCAGCTCTTAATTTAAAAAAACAGCGTCAAATGCTGCCGTAAAATTTCATCGTAAGAAATTTAATAAAAACTGAATAATTCAGTTAGTTGGATTTTTTGGAAAAAAAATGTTTTCCCAAAGTTTTTCAAAACTACTATAAAAACTATACCGTTTTTTAAACGCGTAAGATTGACTCGCTCTACGGAAGTGGTGGGGAGAGCTTGTTCCCCTCACGTATATCTGCTGCCGCTGCGTTCAATCCACACAATTTTTTATTCCGTTAACGCGCTTCACTGATAGTTTTCCCCTGCACCCACCCCTACCAGGATGTATGAAAATATCTAACTTTAATACCTTAAGAGATAAAAATAAATACAAAGACAAAAAATGTTCCTTATTTGAAAAATAAACAAGACCCACACCAGGAGTTGTGGCTGGTTAAAGTAAATTTTTGAAATATCTTTGCTTTTACGCGAGCGAAGCCGCACAGGTCAGTATATTAATAAATATGATATTAAATAAATAATATTAATTTGGGACTCACGCACCCACCCTACAGCTTATTCTATTTGATTTGAGTAAGGTCATTTGGTGGTGCTCATCTTACATTCAGATAAAACAACATAGTTAATTTACTTTTTTTTAACTAAAACAAATATGTTTTGTGTAACGGCAGTATCTTCAATAAAATATGTTTTTTTGTTTTATCAATCTTGTATTTTAATCAGTATGTTATTCTAGACAAATCAAATAAACAAACGGGAAATGTTATTATTTAAACATCGAAAAGTCTTTCTTTTTTTAAAAATACTATTTACACTTTTCTCGTCTTGTCGTCTTGTCGTTATCGTATACGAATCGATTTATGTGTCAGCGAACAAACGCTTGAAAGGTTATTTCTTCATACTACTGCATAGTTCGAATATATATTATTCCGCTTGTGAGATATTTTATTTTAATTTATATAGGATGTATAGAAATATTCGAAAATTATTATTTATTAAATCAGGCTCTCGAACAGAGGCTCCAGTTGTTCAATGACCAATGCTGTGTTATGATTTCTACACATAGATGGTTTAATTAAATGTACAGTAGTACAATTAAATGGACGATCTCTAAAATCATAATTCATTTACTCTCGGTCGATCATCAAATGTCTAGCCTTCTGGTTATTGATATTTGGTATACATACTATAGTTATGCCTATACATGCATAGTTTATCGTACAAATAATAGGAAAATTAGAAACTATTTTTGTCAACAAATTTATATCCCCCTCAGCGAAGGAAAACACATTCCATACATAGTCTGATTTTGCCCATTAGCGAACTTGACCTTACGACGGACATGCGGAAATGACCGAATTTTATGAACACATATACCAAACATTCATGCCTACGATCAGTATTTTTATCCATTACAAAGTCGAAATCAACCTTAATATACCTTGTATATTTACATATACTGGGTATACAAATTGTACGTATTAGGTTTTGACAAGAATTATTTTTTGGATTAAATCTGTATATTGTTATTTTTAGCTTTTTAGTGTAGTGACTTTTTGTGTTTCTTGAAGTCGGTCGAATGCAAAAAATTTCAATGAATTCGAAATTTCGTATTCGTATTCGTGTCAAACAAACACAAAATATAAAATATCTCCTTAATATTAGAACGAAAAATATATAAGGAGTAAAGTTGTAGAAAATCAAGTTTGCTACAATTCATTGCTTGATCATTTTTCTCAAACTCTAATGTGAACAGAGATATTAAGAATTTTAACTTTCAATCTTTAATTGTAAATATTTCTGTAAATATTAGTAACAGAAAATGATAAGAAACAAAATTACAGTAAAACTTTGTACCTACAACTTAACACCTAAGTTCGCTAAAAAGTTGAAGTTTAAAATGCATACTGGGTTTAGCATAATTAATCATACAAAACTGATTTGTTACCACTAAATTCAATTTTATTCTGATTTAACTGATAAAAATTTTTGGAGTTCCTATATAGTATTGTTTGTCAGTGTAAGACATGAACGATGTATATAACAAGACAAAAATATATCAAAGAATCTCCGTACATACTAAACATATAAATTTATATATATATATATATATATATATATATATATATATAAATATATATGTTACTTACCAAGCCCGATATTGTACAAATCGGGATTTGTACAGACAATTTTGTACCGCTCTGAACGGGTAATTTTTTTTATAAAAGCCGAAATAGTGTTTCGAAATGTGAAAATGCGTTAAGCGCATGATAAAATATGCATAAAATTTCACATTTCGAAACACTATTTTATTTAAAAAAAATGGCCTGTACAGATCGGACTTGATACAAAATTGTCTGTACAAATCCCGATGTGTACAGACATCGGGCTTGGTACGTAACATATACATTACACATATAGATAGACTATTGGTTAATTATATATACGTTTGGTATTTGAATTATAATATGAACGTAATTGAATTCTAATATTTCTAACCAATTTCTATTTTCTAATTCTTATCTAAAATGAATATTACAACTACATCACCATGGAAACTATATTTATTACAATTCCATATTCCAGAAAACTTTGCTTGTTTTACGTAAGCGTTCTACGTTCTACGTACTTGTAATACTATATATAATATTTTCCAACTATGGATCGATTTAAAAATATAGAAATTTGGATAATCAAAAGAGATTCAGTATCGCAGTTCATAAAATGAGCTAATTAATCCATTTCTGCATTTTCGTCCGCCTGTTTTTCAGTTAACAAATACGAAAAAGATAGCGAGCTGAAATTTCTATCATCTCTATCAAAAAACTGTAGAAATAAAGAAAATGTTTAAATTTAAAAAAAAATATTTATTTACAATTTTTGAAATTAAAAAGTCTATTAGTCCATTTCTGCATATCGATAACTCTCACTCTACGAAAAGAGATACCGAGCTGAAATATTGTATGCGAGATAACAAGTAAAGTCAAGTTCGTGAATGGGCAAAATGGGCAAAACTGCCTATCTGTGAAACCGTAAAAATACAACAAAATTTTAAAGACATAAAATGTTGTTTTATTAATAAATAAGTTTTGTTTGAAACTATTTTCATAAACTTAGTATATTCCAGGTATTAAAGCCAATAACAGAGTTAGTTGTTATTTTCACTTGGTGCTTGTAGCTCTGTATCGCTTTAAGAATTCAGTCTGTACATTTACGTATAAACTTTGGAGTATTACATATTATATGTAAACTTTATACACATAGTAGTTACTCTATTTCTGGAATCAAAAACGAATCCTTGTGACTTGCTTCTTTATATATTGAAAAATGTTGTTTTTATGTTTTTCATTTTTCCCACTATACAACCATATAACGTATAAAATTATTTTTATTAGAAAACATTCAGAAGTATAGTGTTGAAATTATTTCTACAGGTAATAAGGTCAGTACCACTTTCTCCACTTAAACAGCGAATTGTGAATTGAAAAGAGAGTCTCCTAGCGCATCGAGGCCTCAAACTTCGCCTCCAATTTAACGCAGGAGTGCGAATATCCGTAAGCCCTATTTAACAATATTTTAAATATTTTTTTACTAACGCCGTATTAATTATTAATTATAGGACGCCGATCATATAATAAAATAGACGCGCCAAGCAAACGCATTAGAAGAGGCAAACAAAATAAGTAGGGAGATGATAATTTAAAAAAAATTTGTTAAATCATACTAAATTTGTGGATACCTTTGAAAGCTACTATTCTATTGCTATCCCCGTGTGCTTCAGCAAATAACAATAATTCCCCCCTTTGGTCATCAACATTTTGAAAATTTAAATGATGTCCAAAATCATTTATTAATTTCGCAAAATAAACTTTGTTCAATATAAATACGTGAACAAAATATCGATCGCTTAGATCAAACGGATCTGACTGGTCGCGAAAGATTATGTTTCTATTAAATGAATTAAATTTACGAAATCCATCATATAGTTTGGCAAAAAATAACTAACCCTATATATTTCATAATAAATATTTAATAACTAATTTTAATATATTTTGAACAAAACTAGAAACGAAATTAATCAAAAAAATTTTAAGTATAAAAATGTATAATTAATCTAACCTTAAAAACTAATACCTTAGTAACTAATTGATAATTAATATCTAAAAAAATTTAAAGAAAAAAAATCGATACTTCAATAAAGCTGAAATACGAATGTCAAAAAAAAACCTAAAATGTAAACAATAAACATAAAAAAGGAATTATTTACGTATAATACCAACAAAATAGCTGGTACTAAAAAAAAGTATTTTGATAGCGTGGTGTTACCATAATACCTTGAATAAAAGCATAACGTCTGTCGGTACTACCAATTTAAAAAAAAGTTGTATTATACAGCGTGACGTCATAAAAACACAATATAGCGCTGGTTGTATGATTTAACGCATGTCAGTACTAAGCCTTCTAGACTTGTTAATAACGACAGCCCCAGAAAGGTTCACAACTTAAAATAAACTTTATAAATACAGCAGATTGACACAAAAGTTTCAAACAACTTTTATTTGAAATTTTTGAGTAAACTTCGCATATTTTTGGTGTAAATACAGAGATAAATGTGTCGTAAATTTTGTATTTACGCCATTAATATTGGATTCATGAGAAAAAGTTTCAAACAAAAGTATTCATAATTATTTTGGAGTCCTAACTACCGTTGGCAGTATTAGACGTCTGACTTCTATTAGATTTGGTAATAAAATGAGAATCGACACCAAACCTACACCCAATTTCAATGTAAAAAACTACAATTTCAAAAAATTGTAGTTGAGTACAAGCCAATTGATTAGTAACATCACAACAAATACGTGACATTTCACCAATAAAAAAAAAGAAAAACAAAAAAATTCATCGACAACAAAAAATAAAAATAAAACGTCAATAATCCTAAACAAATACAAACCAATCGAATAAAGCGTATAGCCAGCGCAACATACTCACATCCACTTATAAACAATATTTATTTTTATATAAAAAAATTTAAACAAATAAAAATTAATCAAGTATTTCACACACATAATTTTATTTATATATATATATATATATATATATATATATCCGATCAAAAACATAAATGAAAAAAAGGGCCGAGTTTTCCGGGAGATACCTCATATAATAGTTGCTCCTTAAAAAGTGATGATCCCATTAAAGAACCGAGATATTTACAAAGTAAATAGCACTATTTACTATCTCAGAAAACTATTTACCGAGAAAATTAATGAGGGGTAAATTGATTAAATGTAAGAAAAAATTTGGTTGAAATTTATTTCGCAAGTTTTCCCTTTTGTTTTTTCCCATTTATTCGGATGTTGCGTAGGGAAAATTGAATTTTTCATACATATAAGTTTTGAGAAATTCCGCATCAAATGCAAATAACCGCATCCTTCTAAAATGTCTGTAAATTTTAATACATAAATTAAATTTTTGTTTTTTCCATTTTTGGGTCTGTTCCGTTCGGAAAATTAAATTTTCTCAAAGATTCTTATTGTAGGTTTTAAAAATTTCGCGTCGAATGCAAAAAACTGCATCCTTCCAGCATTTCTGGAAGTGGGATAAATTTAAACACTTATATATATAATATTATATATTTATATAATAAACTCCGCCTTGCGCACTACCGTGCTCTAAATTATATTTAGAAATATGAACAAGTCTTAGAGTGCAATATCTCTTATGTATTTATTATGTTAATTTTATCAAAGCAAAAATGAATAAATTTTCCATTTCCCGATGTAAATTTCGTGGCTTGGTAATTTTCTTTTCGGTTTGGGCACTATATCTAACTGTATGCCAAATATCAACTTTTATGGACTTATGATCTGGGCCCTGGAATTATGATTATGTTCCCAAAAATTATGGGCGTTCCCGCTATTTAAATCGCGTAAAATTAAGTAAGTCCTACACTAATGAGTAAATTCCTAAATAGTTTTGAGTCGACACCAAAAAATCTCCATCGAAATTGGTAAAAGTAAATAATACATTTTGTTTGTTTGGCGCCGACTCAAAATTATTTAGGTATTTACATTAATATAGGACTAAAAAGTTATTATTAGTACTTACATAGTTATTATTTTTGGCTTTTCAGTTACTTTCTGCTTTCGTCGGTTCTATTTTTTGTTAAAAAGTTTTTATTTTATCAATGATTTGTGCCTTATTGATTCGGTTGTCGAAAAAATGCTTCGGATAAATGTTATTCATTGTAAATATAGAAACAACTTTTATTCAAAATTTTTGTTCGAAACCCGAATGAATAAGTAACATATTAAATAAAAAATTTTTGAAAAATACATCACACTTTTGTGGTGGCTAAGTGTACCAAGCTGGTCAGAGTATTTTTCAAAAATAATTGAATTTCCACGAAGAAAAAAGTAGATAAGGGTCATGATCACATACCATTCAAAAGCTACAATAAAGCCAGTATTTTATAGGGAAGAGTATAACTAATTGTCATGCTGTAGGTATTTTCTATTGAAATGACATTATCAAATCTTGATATTTTGATATCTATTGATTAGTAGGTAATCACCAGTCCAAGTGGCCGAGCGGTTTAAGGGGTTATGTCAGCGGCGCCTACTTGGAAAGTATAGGCCTACTTGGAAACTGGGAGGTTATGTTATTATTAAGAAAAAAAAGGTATGGTAATTGACTAAACTGTCGGCGTATGGACAAGAACGAAGTAACCGGCTATCCTTGAGAAGGTTTTCTGGAACATCACAATGGAACTTATGATCGAAGTGTAACCCGTCCAGGACAGCCTCTACAATCTGTCTATCTATCTAGTCATATAGAAGAAACTTGTGTTTTATGTTCCAGCCATCGTAGATTCTAAAACAAGTTTTATTCAAAAATTTTTCTTCTTCTATACGATTGTGGCGCCCACTCACTCGATACTTACACATGTTTTCTTTCGAAATCGAATTATCTATCACTGCCGATAATTCGGTTATGTAGTGTTATACCTACGGTCACCAACTGTTTGGTAATGGGTGATGGTTGGTAGGTTTTTATGAAGGAATAAAAAAAATAGATTTACAATATAAAAACTTTTTAACAAAAAAATAGAACCGACGAAAGAAGAAAGTAGGACTTAGACTAAAAAGGTTCTTTTTTATTTTTTGCTTTTCAGTTCCTTTCTTTTTTCGAAGGTTTAATTTTTTGTTTAAAAGTTTTTATTGTTTGCTTTTCAGTTACTTTCTTCTTTCATCGGTTCTATTTTTTGTTAAAAAGTTTTTATTTTTCACTTTTCAGTGCCTTTCTTTTTTCGTACATGTTATTAGAACTACATAAGTGTGCCAAGTTTCAACAGAATCAGTTCACAGATGACAATTCAGTGCGTGAACAATCCATTTTTCCCTATTTTTCTACTCTTAGGGGCGAAATACTTTTTTCAAAATTTATAGTACCAACTTCGAAAGTATACCCTATCCAACCAATAAAAAAGGAATTATTGAATTATTGAAATTGGACTACTCTATAAAAATTTATGCGTGGTCATACAATATATATATATATATATATATATATATATATATATATATATATATATATATATATATATATAAATATATATATATATATATATATATATATATATATATATAAATATATATATATATATATATATATATATATATATATATATATATATATGTGTGTGTGTGTGTGTGTATATATAACGAGTGCTTTCAAAGTGTTTACATACACACAATATAAAGCGATTATGATATTTGTTCATTAGTGGAAGCGCTGAGCAGTTTCTTTTTTTTTGTGGCTAAAATTTTAAATATTTTTTTCAAATTTATATGGGACCAAGTTTGAAAAATTACCTATCGAACAAAATAAGAGTTATCAAAATCGGACTACTATGTAAAAAGTTTTGCATGATCATACATTAAAAAATAAATAAAAGTAAAAAAATATACAGGTTGAATTGAGTACCTCCTTCTGTTCGTCGGTAAAAAATTACAATTCATAAAACATATTATTTATATAATATGTAATACGCTAAATGTTACTTTCACAATACAATTTAAACAACAAAATATAATCCGAAATAACAAAAATAATAATAATCAATTATACAAGGCGAAAACCTCACACTCGTATATACAACTTTCCCATTCAATTGTTTTTTGCATATTCACGTTTGGGACATGCTCCAGGCTACGGCTCAACAGTATATACAGGATAACTCAAAAACGAATAGAGATAGGGAGCTAAAATTTCGTATGTGTGCTCTTGAGCTAATAGTCAAGTTCGTGAATGGACAAAATCGGATAATGTTTGGGCAAAACGGGTAAAACTGTTTATCTTTGAAACGGTAAGAGATAGATCAAAAATTTAAGGACAAAAACTGTTTCTTTTTTAAAAATGAACAACTTTTTTCCTAAATTCAGTATATACCGAGTGTTTAAGCAATTAACTCAGTTGTTATTTTAACTTGTTTTAAGTAATTTCGGTCATTTTAAACAAAAAACATTATAAGCAATTTATGCAAAAACGGCTGTTTTCAGGGCTGAAAAACAATATTAAAAAAATGCATTTTTTGAGTTTACCACAATTCGAAAATAATCTTTGAACATTCCTTAACTTTGTGTTTAAAAACACAAATGAATGCGCGTAATCATTTGAAAAGCATGATCTCTTATTGTACTCATTTCCAAGCAGGAGACTCATATATAATACTTATCGTTATTTTTTCGCCTGTACTACTTGGTCAAATTAGTAAGTTGTGGTACCATTCATTTCAAAATTTAATTGGTATACCATGACTAGGATGCACCGTGTTGTGCCTAGGATGCACTATCTAAGAATTACAGATGCAAGACGAAAAAAAGTCCTCAAAATTCCGAGGTTTTTTTATGTCCAAAGTTGTTCCAAAGTCGTCCGGGTGAGCATTTTTGTTTTTAAATGTTTGTACTCAATGTTTGTAGATACAAGTTAAAACATAAGAAGGACTATACCACCTTTTGCAACATACTCCTCTGTTTTGATCCTCTACTGACTGGCGTACGAGTCAATGAAGGTTTTTACTACCCAATCCTCAGAAACAGAACATATTTTGATTATTTGTGTTAAATGACCGGTTCCGTTTCTGAGGATTAAGAAGTTTTGATAATTTTTGCACTTCATTGACGTAGCTATTCGAATTTGTCGCTTAGTCTCCGTACTATTGACAACCATTTTTCATGTGAAATTAAATAAAAAAATGATGAGATTGTTGGAGAAAATGAAAATACAATTTATTGGAATTAAAACCAAATGTTTATTTTGCCTGTAATAATTTGTTAGTGGTTACCGAGGTAACAAAGGGAATATACAGTGTGCGCTCAAATCTATTTAAATATGAATGTCAATTCAGATTTAGAAGCGATTATACTACAAGATCAACTTATAACATAGTATTTTGCTTGCATTGGCGCATTTTTTGTAGTTTCAACGAGTTAGATAAACTAAAAAAACTTCCATATTGTTTTTTAGGATATTTTC
Organism: Nineta flava; assembly: GCA_963920215.1. Classification (NCBI taxonomy): domain Eukaryota; kingdom Metazoa; phylum Arthropoda; class Insecta; order Neuroptera; family Chrysopidae; genus Nineta; species Nineta flava. The sequence goes on along the minus strand of OY986045.1, from coordinate 12,836,646 downwards.
CTCGAAGATTATCGTAAACTATCGTTGAAAATGAAAATATATTTTTTTATGAAGATGCTGTAATGTAAAGCTCTGGTAATCATTCTAACACGTGTTACATTCTTTACGTACATATTATATTGTTTTACCGGGTGTTACATATTAAGTGTTTTACACTTTTTATAAAAATCTTGGATGATTCTGAAGGCAGCAGATATATACTCGTAATGACACCCATATACTTAGCAAGATTGACTTTCTTTTTATAAACATAAACTTGTTAAACTGTTTTTGGTTTTATCTAAAAGTAGATGGGAATTGTATAGAAAATGCTTGTCTATTTCTGTTCATCATTTCTATTCATCCACGCAAAGTTTTTAAAACAAGATTTATCTTATATTTAGAAGAAAATAAGATTATAATAAATAATAGATTTTTCAGACTGTCGTCACATAAGTACTAAGATTGAACACCCAGTATGCTTTGCTAAAAAGCTTTAGTTTTGTCCTTAAGAAATCTACTGGTAATAAAAGTGCTGACAAGTATAAATCATAGTCGGCACGAAATACAAAGAGCAATGTCTGTTTATGACAGTAGAATTTTTATGGACAATGTAACACTTGCATTGAGAAAATTTGTCCACACAAGTTATCATACAACTGAATTAAGTATAATATACAAGAAGTAACAGTAAACTGTAATTATAAAAGTAACGTTCTCATAATAAAAAATTGTGCGTGTCAGCTAAGACGCGCGATGGGGTTTACTCTTATAAGTTATTTAGTTTTGAAATATTCTGCTTAGATAATACATGTGCTGCCATCTTTTGTCATGTAATATGCCACCATGTTACCTGTCATATACTGCCATCTATGGCGCTAACATTAATTGATTTGTAATAATTTTATAGTTATTTTTTATAAGCTAACATTTAATATACAATTCAAAAGATTATTTAAATTTTTTTTAAAAACTTTTTTAATATTGTTTTTTTCTTAAAATAACTTAGTCAATCAACCGCCCCTTTTTATTTTTATTTCTTTTTATAATTGACAAACTGCCGATGTCGGGATTCGAACCCATAACCTCCCAGTTTCCAAGTACTGCATACTGCGCAGACATGACACCTTAGACCGCTCGGCTACTTGGCTGGTAAATCGACTCTTAAGGAGGAAACTCCAATAAACTGCAAAAGTTAAATTTTCTAGCGAACATATTATTTCAACACTAAGTTATTTTCTACTTTTACTTCATTTTACGAGTATAACAAAAAATTCATTTCGCAGGTGCTGTGAGTTTTCTCAAAATAAATACATCACTTCTCTTTTGGAAATAGATTTTAATTAACTTTTATCAATGTTCATGGCGATCCGTGACCGTTAACTGCCGATGTCGGGATTCGAACCCATAACCTCCCAGTTTCCAAGTACTGCATACTGCGCAGACATGACACCTTAGACCGCTCGGCTACTTGGCTGGTAAATCGACTCTTAAGGAAGAAACTCCAATAAACTGCAAAAGTTAAATTTTCTAGCGAACATATTATTTCAACACTAAGTTATTTTCTACTTTTACTTCATTTTACGAGTATAACAAAAAATTCATTACGCAGGTGCTGTGAGTTTTCTCAAAATAAATACATCACTTCTCTTTTGGAAATAGATTTTAATTAACTTTTATCAATGTTCATGGCGATCCGTGACCGTTAGGGTGGTTACAGACACATATATATAATAATATGTTTTGGTATCTGATAATCTTTTGGTATTTCAAAGACCAGGGTCGTTATTGTACCGAATCGGCTACTAAAGAAGGAAACACAAGAATAGAATATCCCTCTTATCATTAGAAAAGTCCATTAAAATACATATTAAGTAACCATGGTGATGCATTTGTAATACTCATTTTTATGGGTAATGTATTAAATTGAAGATAGTACTGTAAAGATTAGAGTTACAGAAAATATGGTCAGACAAAAGTAGTAAAACTGATTTACTACAACTTTACTAATTATAAAAATTTGTATTTTACTAATATTTGGAGAGATTTACAAATGTTTTTCCATATTACTAATTAATTTTAAAGCCCTCTTTCCCCTTGCCCGTTAACGAACGTAGCCTTTTACATACAAAAAGCACGACAGATACCAAATTTCATTGCGATCAACCTAAAATCGTGGCCTTCAGAGCACGTATATTTGAAGAATATTTTCCGCAATTCCTTCACCGGTAAAAAACCATTAGCTACATTTTCTTCGAAAATTTGCTAAAAAGTGACAATCGACCATTAAAATATTAATGAATATAGACATATGGAGAAACATTTCCAAAGGGTTGAAAATACGCTTTTTGCATGTAGTGTGATCTTTCGTTAATTACTATTCTGATTAGGAAATAGCTTCAAGCTACAGAAGAAATGCCTTTCCAAGTTATTATAAATTACAAATTGTGCAAACAATGTGTAACAATGTAGAATGTATAGATGAACCACATATTCTACATACGATAATAACGATTATGCATATTTGTATCCTATCTAATCGATCGACAGCGGATATTAGCTAAACTGTTATAAATACAGAGAGTTCAGATAAATAGTGGAAAAATTTTAAAAGTGATCGAGTAGTTAAATAAATAACAATGTAAGTAACTGGCATAAGATCAGTCCAAGTAGCCGAGCGGTCTAAGGCCTTATGTCTGCGCAGCATGCATACTTGGAAATTGGGAGGTTATGGGTTCGAATCCCGACATCGGCAGTTTGTCAATTATTAAGAAAAAAAAAGGGGCTAAATTGACTAAACTGTCGGCGTATGGACAAGAACGAAGTAACCGGCCATGCTTGAGAAGGTTTTCTACAGTTTCCTTCACGAACTCCAGATGAATATCGGCATAGTTCCTATTATAGTCGGCTGCAGCCGCATATCCTACCAATTCCTAGTCTATACACAAAAATTCCTTGCACTCCACTCACATCCTCACATCCTTAGGCAACACAATGGACCTTATGGTCGAACTGTAGCCCGTCCAGGACAGCCTTTACAATCTATCTATCTATCTAACTGGCATAAGTGTTTATATAAACCTTAAAACCAAAATGCGCATTCCCCTGTGAAATACTTGTTACTTCTTTAGAAATTCGTAGTTTTTAAACTTTCCGATTTGATTATTAATGAGATACAACGCTTTTCGGACCACGTTCATAATTTCTAACCAGATTGTCAAGAAATTAATGGAATATATTTCATTTATTTTATCTATTTCGATATTTAAATTACTTATTTAACATAAAAGAAATGTTCTACTTCTCTTTACTTATCGAAATATCTTTTTTCATTAGCTTAAAGTCATACTAAGTTGTAAATTCTATGTATGTTCTATGTACTAAGTTCTATGTACTAAGTTGTATATTCCCTAATTTTGCGATATACTTCGGGAATGAACAAGCAATTATTACCACGTATTAAATTTAAGTTTTCTCCCATGGGAAAAAATCTACTGTTTCTCCCATAGGGCAGAAAAGAACTACTTTAGGAGTACTACTGTTTGGTAGGAGTAAAGTTGTCATTTTAGACCCGAAAGTGCAAAAAATAGTATATTTACCGTGGGATTAAAGTGCCTTTAATCCCTTGAGTGGTTGTTCCTTCGAGTCTTCAGGAACAAACTCCACTTGCGGGATTAAAAGAGTCACTTTAGTGCCATGGTTAATAATATACTAATAATATATTATTATTAATATTTTAATATCATAAAATGTCAATTGAGTTACATTGATCCTGAATATCGATTTATTGGTATTTCTATATGTTTGTAGGTTAAGGTACTATTGCTGTCATTGCCGCATATATTTAAGTAGGTATTTATAACGAAAATGAGAAATATCCATCAAAACTTATTTGTGGTCGTGCAATATTAACCAAAAAAGTGAAATTAAATCATTTTTCTTAAAATCTACATTATAACAACGATAAAACTTTAGTATAAACATAATCACATTTTTTTCACAAGGTGCCGGGTTTCGTCTTTTTAACTCGACTTCAAAAAGGAGGATGGTTCTCAATTCGTCTGTTTTTTTTTTTTTAATTTTTTTTTAATGTGTGTCACCTCTGAACTCCGTTATTTATGAACCGATTTTGAATTTTTTTTTGTTTTAAAGGATTTGGTTTCCCATTGGCCCCATTGGCACCAAATCGCATTCTGATAAGGGGATCCCCGGGAAATCGAGGAAAATCCTCATTTTATATGTGATAACGGATTTCTGCGAAATTTTTTTTTTTTTTGAATGGGTAAACTCATTCATAATGGGAAAATAAAAAAATGTTTTTAAAAACCGACTTCAAAAAAATTTTTTACAAAAAAAAAACCGACCCCAAAAAAAAAAATTTTTTACAAAAAAAAACAAAATGCATGAAAAAAAAACTGAAAATCTGTTAAAAAAATTCACTAAAAATTAAAAAAAAAAAAAAACGGAAAAAAAAAATGTGTTATAAAAAAATGCACTAAAAGTATTAAATCGTTTAGTTGGTCTACCCATATTTAGACAAATAAAATAAATTATAGAACTTCAAAGTCACTTAAAAGAGAGAAATAAGACCTATTTTGACAAAATGAAAACCCGACTTCAAAAATCAAATATTCTATAACAAAAATGCACTAAAAAGTAAACAAATAATTGCATATTCTTGTGCCAATTTTAGTCACCTAAGCAAAATTTTTTAAATATATATGTACAATTATTGTTATTTTTGGAGGCGGTGTCCAAAAGTAATGTGAATTTCTCTATGCTGACAACGACTTCAAAAATAACAATAATTGTACATATATATTTAAAAATTTTTGCTTAGGTGAACTAAAATTGGCATACTTTTTAGTGCATTTTTTGTTATAGAATATTTGATTTTTGAAGTCGGGTTTCCATTTTGTCAAAATAGGTTTTATTCACTGTATAATTGTTTTGAACATTGAAAGCATACTAATTTTTTACATTTCAAATATGAACAATGATGAGACTTTCATTTGAAAAAATACTTCGGAGATTGTTCAGTATAAATATACTTATAGCTTTTACTCAAAATGTTTTCCAAAAACGGAATTAGTACGGCGGAAATCAATTAATTTTGAAAAATGAGCGGTAATTTATAGGCCCGTAGCACCTCCTGAAATTATCAGCACGCAATAACAAGTATACAAATATGAACTTAAGGTGTTTTACATTCCGTGGGCAATTTTAAAAAATATAATTCTCACCGTGAGATTTCTACCAGCACTGCGTCACTATCATAAATAAACCTAAAGCTCTTTAGACGGAGAGCCGCTAAAAATGAAAAACTAGCGTAGTCTAAACGACCGAGAGGTCATAGTTAAAGGTTAAACTCCAAAAATTTAATAAATTAAATAATATGAAAGGCTAGATGGATTACTATTTGGTTTTGTTTTTCTATATTGTAATAATAATAAATAATATAATGATGTTTAACCACCGTTTCTGAGACTCCACGGTCTATAACTGAAGCCATCCATATCCTTATTTTTTTCAGCCTTATTAATCTTTACATTCATTAACGATGTGGGTGGAGGATAAAGATTTTTTATGCAGACTATTGGTAAGTTGTGCAGTTGCATTAGACTTTGATAAGAACTATGCCGATATTCATTTGGAGTTCATGAAGGGAAACTACCGAAAATATTCACAAGCATAGTCGGTTACTTCGTTCTTGTCCATACGCCGACTGTTTTAGTCAATTATTCGCCCCAATAATTAAAATTGACAAACTGCCACCGACGTGATTCGAGCTCGGAGCCGCCTAGTTCCAAGCAGAGTGCCTTTGACAGCAGGGTCACTTGTCTGGTTGTTTTCTATGTTGAAGATCATCAGATAATATTTAAAGTGCCATCCGATTGAAATTTAATTTGAAATTATCTATCACTCTATTAAATTCTCTAGATCTAATAACAAATTCACGAAGTTTGCAACAGTAATTCTCAATGACACTACCCTCGAGGTCCTGGGGACCACTGGTCCTCAATGACCACTGGAATGATATTAAAATAAGGCGCATTTACATTATTTACATCTTGGACGCACCGTAGATTGTTAATTACATTAAATGAACACATGAATCGTTGAAAACAACATTCATTTATGTAATTTACATAACATGCAATTCAGTATTTACTATATGCAAACAAAACACAGAATCTCCTGATTATGATGAATTCAATGAGTCTCGTGATGGTGATGATGACGCAAGAACTATCGCTGCCTACTCAATTTGTTTTCAATTACATTAATAATATAAACACAGTTTGTATTTTAAAATAGACCCAATCTAGAAACAATGTATAGTGCATCAAACACTACCTATGCACAGTATACCATGATATAATGTACTTTGTTACACCCAAACTGCACTCTACAGGCAGTGGAGCTAATACGTCCCCACCAAAAACTGATTTAAGACAATTTTTGACAAAAAATTGTTGACAATTGTGCCAATATTTTTCCTCAAGTGATAGAAAATACCCCAGTAGAGTTTTACAATCAACTAGGATATTTTTGAGCAAATAATGGAGGAATTTCGAATAGTTGGTTTAACAATTTTATTTAGTTTGTATGAAAATTCTAGTTTTTTTTTTTTGGGGTACTCTTTTTCTTTTAATTTGTGTGGTTTGTAGCTTTATGTTATACCGTTAATAGAATACTATCATTTATTTTAGAACATTTTACATACAAATAATAAGAAATATTGTAAACATAATTTCACTTGTTGTAAATAATGCAAAACCTTTATAATAGACGATGGACATAATACAGATTGGGTCTATTTTAAAATACAAGCTGTATATAACATTTATGTGTATATACAAGTCTCTATTATTTAGCACCCCTATGAGTTATTGCTAATTTTATTCGCAATCGTTTGATGGCCCTTTAATATTCTATGATGGGCTATTTTTATCGTACGATCGTCCTTCGTTTATTTAAAAAAAATGGGTAAATTATTTTTTTACTTAGCACCCCCTTTTTTTTGCAAAATGCTGTTTTTATATATATTTCGATTTTAAATTGTTTGTTGGTTAATGATAGTTAATTAATTTTACTCTATTACTATTACTTATTGAATTATTATAAAACGATAAAAATAGGCCATCATAGACCGTCAAAGAGCCATCAAACGATTGAGAAAAAAAAGTAATAACTCAATATGGGGTGCTAAGTAGTAGAGACTGTATCAACAATGCAATGATTTACAATTATAATTAACATGTGATAATTTCTAGTAAATTATTTTAAGTGGTTTACACATGAACTAATATTATTGTCTTATATTTGTCCAATCACTTTATTTGAAACAGATAAATTGTATTTTAGTCTATCTTTGATTATTCCAATTACATGTTACTAAATGTATATCAAAACCATATAAAATTGTGTCCGTTAACAATTTATTCCATAATATTAATAAATTAGATGTAAAGTAGATACGTCATGTATATTTGCTGCTCACAAGTAAACATTTTTGAATTTAAACTTCAAATTAATTATTTTGTAAACGGTTTTACATTTTGAAACCTCCTTAAATCACTTTAAAGGTGTATAACATTAATAATTCCAAGTGATTATTTAAAAATGTGCTAGTAAAATTAGCGCCTCGAGAAAATTTCCGAAATAGCCGATTTAAAAAAAAAAAAAACCACTAACATTTATTTCAACTAATGCCGTTTTATTAATTACAAAGACTTAAAAAGATATAATGAGATAAATAATCAAATAACTTGACTGCCTGGAATAATTTACAAATACAAATGTCCGATATATAAATGACTGATATTAGAATAATTGACTCACCTATAAGAAAATAATAATAATGACAGAACATAATAAAATATGTTTTCTGAAAGCAATGACTCTTTTAAATTTAATAACAAAAAAAAGTTTGTGTTACACCAGGGACCAACTTTTTATTTTTCCTTTTTTTTTTTATAAAAAATCAGTATGTAAAATATAAATTGAATTTAAAAACAAAACCTTAAAAACACAAAAAGTTTCATAATCTCATGCGTAATCTAAAGTAATATTCTACCATAGTGCAAATGAATATTTGAAAATCAATTTTAAAAATTATTTTTTAAATTAAATTCACATCCCTTGACCCATATTTCAAAAGTATTAAGACAAAAATTTTTGCTATAATATGACAACAATATAATATATATATACTAGCGGTCCCGACAGACGTTGTCCTGTATACACGTCTTAAATTTTAAAATTTTAAACTTTTTTTGAAAATGAAAAATTATTATTTTTGGACTGAACCACTGAACCACTTTGGACTGAATTGTGAATCTAAACCATTCTCGAATCCACTGGAACACACACAAAAAATTTCATCAAAATCGGTCCAACCGTTTAGGAGGAGATCAGTCACATACACATGGACAGAAGAATTATATATATTAAGATTATATATTTAAATTCAAAAATGTTTACTTGTGAGTAGCAAATATACATGACGATTAATTATTTGTAAATTATATATATATATATATATATATACGCATATATATATATATAATTATATTATTATATATATATATATACATATATATATATATATATATATATATATATATATATATATTGAGGCTCTCATGCCAAAATAAAACACACGATATCTCGAAAAAGATAAAAGCCAGAATTTGCAAATTTTAAAGTTTTGTCACTGTTATTTTTTGGTAAGTACACCAGCCGGAAGTTTGTTTGGTTAACAAAATTTTTTTATCTAGGTTTGGTTTTTGGCTTACGGATCTGATTTTTAAATTTGCACAATAATTCGGCATGAATAAGCTATCTTGGTCTTTTATCGAATTTTGTTTGTTTGGTGATATAGGGCTACCAAATGGTGCGAAAATTATTTAATATTTTACCACATATATTAGTTAGAAGTTATAAGAAAATTGGTACGTAATATCATGATAGAAACTGGTATGTGGCAAGCATAGTGTCTCTAATATAGAGATCTTGTGTTCGCAGAAATTTTTTTATCTTTATTTTTTAGTACACTTGTCGCATAATTTTAAGTGCGAAAACTAACTTTCCAAAAAGATGGCGGACATTCAGAGGTTGATAGCCATAATTTTTCTTAGATATTATTAAAAAGTTATTAAACCCCGGGCATGGTTTAGAACGAGGTGGTAAGGACAGGTTATTATAAACACATATAAAACTAGTGGAAATGCAGAAAAAATAAGTTTATTCACAAAATTTATACACTAGGACAGCTTCATCATCTTCGCTATCTATTTCCGCAGGTGAAAAACTAAATGAAGAGACTCAGTTGTCAGTTGTCATCCATGGTACCCAGAGGTGATAAAATTCCTCTTCACTTGAAGGCCTATCAAGCCTGATGTCAGTTGTATTTGCTGGAAGACATTGTGAAACATTGAGGTAGAATGGGGTATCGTATTGAACAGAATGGGGTACCTCATTCCACCCCACCAATTGCACCGCAGAGATACAATTTGGGTTAAGTTCACACGAAAAAAATACGTAAACAAACATCTAACTACACCAAACTAAAGACAATTAAACGTACTTCAAGCATATATTAACTGTAGTTGTAATAAAAACAAGTAAGTATACCTTATCTTGGTTACAAAATCATCATAAATTACAGTACAGGAGCAAAAAATCACACAATAAAAATTCATATACCAACGACCAAGAAAACTGGACTAACATGAGTATCATAGTTGAACAGCCGTAGGTTAGTCTAGTTCTACGTATTGCCAATCACTAGTAGCACCCCTTGACACCGAAAACCGTCAAAATTCATTACACTTCGGTACCACGTTGGGTCCCTGATGCCCCTATATGTTTTTGGAAAACCTCACATTCATATTTCGATAGGAAATTTCATGGCGAACAAATTATACTCTATAGATTTTTCACATAAATGTAATGTAAATGTAATTCAAAATATATTCGGATCGAAACAGATAAAAGACTTTCACTCCTCTTTTCACTGTTTTCTAGTCATCTTTAAATTCAGGCATTCAATTTTCAAGTTCGTCGTAATGAAACTGGTTTGACAACAACAAACAATCTTGATTGTTGTTATTTAAAACAAAATTGCATATTTGAAATCATGTGTCCCTTAAGGTGAAACTTTTAATGAAATTAACATATTTGCATATAAAATATTTCAAATTGCCAGATTTCAATGTATAGAGAACTGTGGACTATCCAACTACAAGCGTGTATTAAAATGAACAGTTTCTTTCTTTTTTTGACATTTACGTTCTACAATCATATCAGTCAACCTTTTTAACAACAATATAAAATTTAAATGAAAATATTAATTGTTGAAAGAAAAACAACATATTGTTTTTATAGTATATCATTTCTATTGTAATTGGGTTTTATTTTCAAAATTTCTTTGCACGATAATAATTCATATATTTGACAATATAAAAGATTCATCATATTGAATACGAACGAAAGCTCTGTTTGTGTAAGAATAGTTTGAACTGAGTTAATTGTTTAAATACTCGGTACATATCTCTTTTCGTTTTTGACTTATCGTGTTTACGAACGGGCGGACCGACATGTTTGCGGAAATGGACTAATTAGGATATTTTATGAACACCTATACCAAAAAAATTGTTTTTCGATCAATATTTTCAACCGTTACAAGTCGGAACTAAACATAATATACCCTGATATATATTATATACCGGGTAAAAAAATGTTAATACATCAAAAATCCAAACAAAACTAATTCTTTAAAAAGCACTTCTGGTTTTACTGATCTTTGATATTAGTGATGGATAAATAAATCTAAGTTTACTTGGCCATTGGCAACCTAAATTAGCTAAATGTACATTATTTAAAGTTGTATTCTTTTAAATTTTCATTTATAAAGTTTATGGGTTTATGATTCTGTTTTTGATATAAACCTAAGAATATAAATTGGGTTGGGAATGTTCTCAAAATGGTAAAATTATAAATTTTTCTGTGCATATTATTTTTTGTTTCTAATGATATTAAAGAAATTTCATGTTTTATAAAGGTCTCTGAGTTTTATTTTATGTTTCTATAATGAACCTGAATACTAAATTAAAAATAATACCAAAGACGGCTCTGACGTAAGAACCAAGTTTTTCATATCACTGACAGTATTACTTCTGTTGTCAAATATCAAGATTATATTATTCATATATTTATTATTTGTGTATACTTAAGCATCAACAATACACAAAAAGTTGGCTCTTACGTCAGAATCGTAGCGGTAAGCACGCTGGACTAGATATCCAGAGGGTCGAGGTTCGATTCCTGGTTGACGAGTTAATTTTTTCTTATCAATATTTAATTAAAATTCAATGACATTTATCTATAAAGTATACGCTGTTCCTCTCGAATTTGTCTTACGTAACCGAAATGGAATTTAACAAATATTGTATTGTTGACGTTTAAGTATACACAAATAATAAATATATAGATAATAATGTTTATATTTGACAACAGAAGTAATACTGTCAATGATATGGAAAAGTTGACTCTTACGTCAGAATTGTCTTCGGTGTAGCGGTAAGCACGCTGGACTAGATATCCAGAGTGCTGAGTTTCGATTCCTGGTTGATGAGTTAATTTTTTCTTATCAATATTTAAATAATTATTTTTCTTCTGGAATAAATCTTATGGAATTCGATGAAAAGTAAATTCCACTGTCATAAATGATACTTTCAGGAGGATATTATACAGAATCCAAAATGAAACCGATGAATCCAAAAAATTACAATTTTTGAAAGTCACGGGATTAATTTTTTAGGGTAAACATAAAATTACAATTATATACATCTTATTATTAATATATCGGTTTATTTATAATAAAACTGTAGAGTCCCTGTAGAGGTTTCACGTCCTATAAATAAAAACTCTACAGAGTCTTATAAAATTTATACCAGAGAGTATGACAACAAACCTACAGCCACTCTATGAAGTTATTAATTAAAGTAAGGTAAAAATGAAATACAATAAATCCCTGCAGATAAGGACCGTCCATAAACATGAAATGTCTGTTTTAAATGAAATACAAACATATACTCATATTAGGTATTGTCATAACCAAAACCACTTAACTATAATAAAATAATAGTACTAGTAAATCTTGAAATAATAGCAATTATTTTTATCCTTTATGAAAATTTCTCATTATAAATTTAGCAATACGAAAATATTTTCAATTAATTTCCTTCTGTTTTAGTATATTGGTATTATCATAAATACACAGGCAATTATGAAAATATTCAAGGGACAGTTATTTCATTTTCCACATCCGACTCCGTACAGCACTAGTTGGATGGAAAAGAAATTAATTCTTTGAAGAATAAAATGAAAAAAATGTATATTAGTGGAATCAAATTTGCATTTTTCAGGCAGGTTGCTTGGAACCTGACTGAATCATTCAAACATTGGATGTATGAGATATTCATATAGACTTGTATAGCTACAGAAATATTGTGTCTCTTTTTGGTAAATTTAATCAAGCTGTATTTTAATTATAAAAATATTATTTTTTAATCAAACACCGACAGATTCTAAACTGCTTTTCTTTAAGAAATAAACCATATTGGTCGGAAAATTTTTTTAAGTTCATTGTAAGATAAGTAAGTGTTTAAGCTTTCTTTTAAGCCTCATAAAACCTAAAAAATATTTATTTGTTTATGCAAAAGGTAAAACATATGATAACTCTCTAAAAAGTTAACGTATCGGAATATTTTTTTAAAATTAAAGGTCTATAAAAAATCTATAAGTTAAAAGAAAAAAAAAAGTTTACTTAAATAATTTCTTAACTTTTTTAAATTTATTTATATCGCGTTATAAACAAATTAAAAAATAATGGGTAAAAATACAGTTACAAAATAATTTTCTTTTTTATTTTATAGATATTTTGAAGACCTTTCATTGAAAAACATATTTATTAGTCTCAGATCAAATGCACCCTTTTTATTTATAAAAATAGGAGACATGGTATTGTATTAATTGTCGGGTACCCAATTTTTGGCTAAAATTGGGCACATTATTTTTAACATATAAAAATCATACTTTGCCATTGTTTAAAAACTAGATGTAATTTTTAGATTTTAAATTTTAATTTTAAATTTTTGCGTTTTTCTAATTTTGGGAATTTTGTCCTCGAATTCTAATAAACCGATGTTAATGTTTATGGGCTCATTTGTTTTTTTTTTATATAGAATTGAATAATATTCTATGTCATTGTTTAAATTTTTAGTTTTAAAAAAGATATTAAGAAAAAACGCTTTTTTGTTATAAACAAATTCAATTTTCCGTCACGAGTGGGACCGTAAAAATTTAGGGTCATATTAAGGACGTTAAGATGAAACGATTCAAAAAAAAATTTGCGATTCCGGGCAACCTGCCTGAAACCGCCATTTTGATGCTAATTTGTCTCAAAATAATGTACTGGCGTTGTTTAAATATTCTTATCAGGTTTATTTCACACCAGTCCGACAGTGACATTCAACCGACCACGACACTAAACATAGATCTATTCACACATACCCGACTGTCGGATCGACTAATCTCTACATTTAGTAAATTTATTTCAGTCGCAACACAATTGATGTTTTTCTGCTTGAATGGAAGAAAGCAGAGTTCAGACTTATGTCGCGTCGATGGGAAGCGCTTCATTTGTTTAAACCTCCGCTACATTGACCCGGCTAGAGTCAAACGTCACGACAGTCGGCCACAGTATTTTAAGTTTGAGGGTGACCAATCACAGCATTGTGATTGGCCTCTCTAGCGGGTGTCCGATGACCACCTGTCGGTTATGCGACTACGACACGATGTCGGGCTAAGAGACATCTCGTTACTTTTAAAACCCTTGTGTCGTGTACCCGGTGTCGTTTACACGAGTGTCGGGTTTGTGTGAAATAAGCCTTAATGGGTGTATGTTTGAAATGAATCTTATACATAGATTAGATAGATTGTAGAAGCTGCTCTGGGCGGGCTACACTTCGACTATAAGGTCTATTTTGATGCTTAAGGATGTGAGGATGTGAGTGGAGTGGAAGAAATTTTTGTGTATAGACTAGGAATTTGTAGGATATGCGGCTGCAGCCGACTATGATAGGAACTATGTTGATATTAATCTGGAGTTCGTGAAGGAAATGCAGAAAACCTTCTCAAGCATAGCCGGTTACTTCGTTCTTGTCCATACGCCAACAGTTTAGTCAATTAACCGCCCCTTTTTTTTCTTAATAATTGTCAAACTGCCAAATGTCGGGATTCAACACCCATAACCTTAGACCGCTCGGCCACTTGGACTGCTAATCTTATACATACTTAAGTAATTTCAATATTTTAGAATATCAAGTAAAAAAAAAAAACTTGGAATTTATTGCTTATATACTCGGTATACACTAAGTTCATTATTAATGCGTGAACTGTTTATTTTACTTTTTATACATGCACAAATGTATAAAAATAACAAAAATGTAGCGTATAAAGACACTATCAACATATTTGCTTGTTTAATCACGCTTAAATATTCAAGTATTTGAGCTGAAATTCCGGCAAAACGATCAAAAAAAAGTTTCAAACAAAGCTTGTTCATTTCAAAACAGGAACAATTTTGGTCAACAAATTTTTTGGGGGATGCACAGCTCGGTTTAGTCCATTTATGAACTAGAAGTAATTTTAAGCTCTAAAACACACACACACAAAATACAAAGTTCTTATCTATATTTCTTTGGAGTTGTGTCAACGGACTGACGGGGACGAAATAAAATCATTTTATGAACACCTATACCATATATTTTTTTCTGTGATTAATATTTTCAACCAAGTCGGGATTAAACTAATAATACTCTTGTATACGAGATACAAAAATTTTAGAAATCATTTTAACTAAAATTTAGTGCTCTCGAATTTTACGACCGGAGTACCAAAATCGACTCGAAGAAAAATTACAGAAATGCCAACCAACTACTATAGAAACTTCTATCGATGTCATATATCTGAAAATACTAAATTAGAAGTTCGTTAGATTAATAAGTGATCAGGCAACGGTATCTTGAAACCCATGTATCTTGAAAAGTGTAGTGAATAGTATTATCAGTGATCTTAGAATTAACAAATCTGATGGTGCTGACATTATAAAAAACTAATGTCTTAAATTTGGTGTTGCTTGTATGGTTGATGTGCTAACTAATGCTTTTAACACACTGTAAGAATCTGAACAATTTCCAGCTTTGATTCATCGATTTTGTTATTATTTACAAAAGGAGACTCATTAATAAATATTTAGAGACCAATAAGCTTGCTAATATATATATATACATGTATATAAGTGTAAACCTCTTGGATCATAATCAGCTCTGTGATGGTCTAAGATCCAGCATTAGAAAAATCTTCCCTCATCTGTTAATTGAATGAAATAATGTTTAAAATAATATCACAGTAATAAACTTTTCAAAAAATGTGTTCTACGCAGAGAGAGAGACAATTATATTTGTTCGCGCAACAAACAAAGACACTATATCATTTTAATTAATTAATTAATTCATCTTAATAGCAGGACTACGGTGGAAGATATTGCACTCATACATTTATAATATATAATATTGTTATCTACCTTTCAAACATTATTTCATTCAATTAACAGATGAGGGAAGATTTTTCTAATGCCGGATCTTAGACCATGAACAAGCTGGTTTCAGACACACGCGGCTTCCCCTCACTAGACCATTTACAATCAATGAATCAAGTGATTGCAAATTAAACGAATACTAAAAACTGATACCTGCTACTTATCAACTACTTATAAACCATTCGCTATAGTGGATCATTCTTATATCTGGCGAGCTCTAAAATTTGTTTGGCCTACATGATAAGTACATTCGGATTGTAAAAACTATTTATTATAACAGTCTAGCGCAAATAAAACTTAAAAAGATGACCCGTTATTTCCGATTTTCATAAGCGTAAAACAAGGAGACCTACTGTCGTCAAAATTATGCAATACTGTGTTACAGTATATTTTATTGCAAGTAGACATAAGAATCTTCGGAGTAAGAATAAATGTCACATTTTGATCGATCTTAGGTTTTCCCTTAGGGTATCCCTACAAGCTATTGTAGGTTATTGTAGCTATGGTATTAATATAAAAAAAATCAGGCTAATGTCGATAGCTAATGCGAGTTCAACAGTTAACCAACAATAAACATTGAAAAAATAGAACACGTCAATTGCTTTGTTTATTTGGGTCAGACTATCTTATTCAGAAACCAAGTATCCAGGGAGATTGAAAAAAGCCAATGATACTTAAACACTTTTAAGTAGCTTTTTCAAACGCAACGTAATGAACACAAGTGTGCTACCCATCATAACATACGGTTGTCAAACCTTGTCTCTTAATGTTTGCGCACATAAAACACTAAAAATTTGTCAACATGGTAAGAAACATAGTTTATTAAAAATCCCCGACAAAAACAGAATCCGTAACAGTCATATTCTCTGTTATATCTGTAATAGTCATATAGATGTGTCAGTTACGGTCAGTATACTAATTTGAATATGAGTGGAACATGCGGCTAGCCTGAGTAACAATCATTGCTAAATTCAAAATTCTACGTGGACATCTTATCACGACAAGAAAGGGGACGTCTGATCAAGAGATAGAAAGATGAAATTGTTGGTTCTGTTGGTAGTCGGTGGACAAGAGAAACTGTGAACAGAAGTAACTGGCCGCATCTAGGGGAGGCTTTTGCCCAACAACTGATCGTGTTATAGGCTTATTATTATTATTTATTTAAATTTAACGTATGTATGTTTGAAGGGAGAGATCCACTCTTCAACAGGATATACACCCGTTAGCTGAAATATCCTGGAGCACTCTATAAGGCTTAGTAGTAGAAATCTGCCTGGTAGTTGCGAACGAGAAATTCCAAAAAATTACACATTTCTCGTTTTTGACGTCAGAGTAGATTTTGACGTCTCCGAGAGCATATGGTAGGACTGGCGTACGGTCCACTTCATACCTGTGTCTCAAGAAGTAGTACAGCACACGCAGGTCAGTGTTATGACGATGAATGTTACGTTAACGAGAGTATATTCAGACATATTAATCTAGTTCACTTGCAGTATTGGCAAATATCGTTTCAATGTTGAGAGATGCTTACTGAGTCATAAATATAGTCAGATCCGGTAAGTAATAATCGAATTATGCAACATATGACCGGATCACAATAATTATCACTCAACTGAACTAGAGAATCACAAATGAAACCATACAGATGCACTTCTAACCTCCGATAAACATTTGCACATAGGAATCAAATTAAGATTTATATATGAAAATGGAAAAATTATAATATATAAAGATTAATATTTTTTATAATATAATAGTATATATTAATATTATTTGCATGGGAACTTGATTAGTCTGCATAGCTACTACGTATCGAAATTTTCTGGGTATTTAATCCACCTTCAATATTTTAACATCTTTCCTATTTCCTTTAAAGCATAAAATTGTTATAAAATATAAAAACATGTTATTACATGAACTAATGGTGAACCAAATAAGGGTTCATTAAATATTGTCGGTCTACCACATTACAATATCTATGTATCTTTATTATTTTCTGTATTTGATTTCATTTCATATACCTATTTATTAACCTCTCATTACCTGTACTAACAATAGTCATATGTGCGGTATACCACATATGAAAACATCAAATATGAATGTATCATTAATGTTGTTTTGTTTGAGTTTGGTAAATAATGTAATAATTTTACGATCACTGTTTTTTAATCACTAGTTAGCATGATTTGTAGTTTGTAATGCTTATTCTCGACCAAAGCCGTGCCAAACTCATGTTGTGGGCCATGTATATGACAGGTTACATTTACTCGGGCTATTTAAATTTTGCAAACAAACTTTAATCAAAAACATGATGGGGGAGCACCTTTTCCTGGAGCAAGAACATATAAAGGAATGTATGTATAGAATTTGAAAAATTGACGCCTCGTAAGTTCCAGTGACTTACAAAAAGTTGTAGGAGGTTAACTTTTCTCCTATTTAACTACTGAATTTAACGTTATAATAATGAATATTATCACCAAGGTAATTTTTTCATATGTAGATGAATTCGTTCCTCTGAAAATTTTCTTAACGTGTTTCTTAATGTGAAATGAGGTCCCACAATTTTAAAAAATGATCCAACAATGTCCAACAAGTCCTAAGGAACATTTTTTGCTCAGTTTTAGAACATGGTTCTGTTAGCGTGAACGTAGCAGAACATTTGGAAAAACGTTTATAACTTTTGAAATGAGATCCAACAAAGTTTAAAAATATTGTAACATTATCCAACAAACGACCAACAAATTTGTTTTATGGATGTGGGATGAGACTGCTAAAAGTGCTCTGTTACGTTCACGGGGGTCGGACACACTACATATGTGTGTTATACTATACGTGTATGTATTTTACCATAGGTGTAGTGTACTCCATCTGATTGCGTTAAAAATTTTATATTACATTGTATTTATTTTTTATCAATATGCACTACATGTTTTATAGGAAGGGGAAAAATCGTGTTCCATAATTAATTCATTGGCATGTTCAGAGCGTAGACTGGGAATTTGAACCACTGAATTTGTAGGACAAGGTGGTCATCCAATTATGCATACCATTATTAATAAACTGCATAAAAATCAGCTTGATACTAATAACTATGTATACCTCGTTATTTGAACATGTTGGCGGGTGGGGAAACTGCCTGACACTCCATCCATTTTGTAGGACTGATAAATTTTTTGCTATCGTCAAACAGACAAGTTACTCACTTACGCGCTTAGTTAGTCTCTATTATCAAGAGTTTTCGCAAGAGAAAAGTTGGGCGTCTCGCCTAAAGGACGCTACCGACAAAAATTTAGCCTGTTACTAATCATTTTAAAAAAACCGTGGTGTACAGTACACCGTGTACCGTGAAGTAAATGTTTTGGAATCGTTTTGGAATAGAAAAATCGACTAATGTAGGTCAGTATGCAGTACTTGGAAACTGGGAGGATATGGGTTCGAATCCCGACATCGGCAGTTTGTCAATTATAAAAATAAAGAAAAAAGGGGCGGTTAATTAACTTAACTGTCGGCGTATGGACAAGAACGAAGTAACCGGGTATGCTTGAGAAGGTTTTCTGCAGTTTCCTTCACGAACTCCAGATGAATATCGGCAGAGTTCCTATCATAGTCGGCTGCAGCCTCATATCCTACCAATTCCTAGTCTACTTACAAATTCCTTCCACTCCACTCACATCCTCACATCCTAAGGCATCACAATGGACCTTATGGTCGAAGAGTAGCCCGTCCAGGGCAGCCTTTACAATCTACCACTCTAATGTAGGTCAGTGGTATTGTTTTCTTATGTGAAAATCGAAATTTAGGTGTGTGCCTGGAGGTGCATGGTCCACACAAGTCCGAAAATTTAATGAGAGTATAGTTCAATATAATTAAACACTATAAGAGTTACCTTTGAAGAAATAAATATTTATCCGCTGTGACGACATTAAAACACTGTTGGCATCGAAATCAACTATAAAATTTGAAGAAAAAAACCGTTACTTTCTTGGCCCATTGTATAAACTTTGTTGAAAATAAATTGTTTTTAATATATTTGAATGTATATTATAATGGGCGCATAGCATGGCGTTCATACCGACTCTTTATAAAATTATTATACATTAGATGCCATAAATGCAGCAGGTAAATAAATAACAATAATAAATAGAGTCATGTAATATAAGAATTTATATTTCACCACTGTGGTACCAAAATGAGCTTTCATTACCAACCATACACTTAATTGTAAATAATACCCTAAGAAATATTCAAATAATAACTTCTTACAAATTAAGTTATATTTTCTTATCTCAAAATTTGTTTAACGAATATGCTCAATCCGGGTCATTAGAGATAGAACGTATGAAAAAATTGAAATGTGACTGAAAACAGAAATCTGTATCCTATTTAAACTACAAAGAACACTTTTATGAGTGGAGCGTTGTTATAAGCATTTGGATTAAAAATTTCTTGGAGAGAAATTTAAGAGTTTAATTTTAACACAAATCTGTCCACGCTTTTAGTAGTAGTTATTTAATTAGTAATCGAATAGAGCAGGGATGGCGAACCAATGGCACGCGTGCCACAAGTGGCACATTTGAAAATTTTGATGGCACGCACAAAATCAAAATTTATTTTTGGTACAAGTTATCTTTTTTGATAGAAATGAATTAAAAATTATTAATCTACACTTGATTTATAATTTATGATATAAATTTGTAGTACTGAATACCTATCTTAGTATGTTAACTAGAACCGTCAAATTATACATTTTATTATTAAAATATCGCATGAATTCTCTCGAAGTATATAAAGATGCGCATTAGATAAAATTTTTTGCGTATCCAGTTTCGCCTTCTAATGTTATTGCATGTTGTTGCCGTCGCAGCACTCGAATCAGACGACAGACTGCATTAGTCATTTTTAGTAAACCGTCGTCTTTGAAACTTCATTGACTTGTTAAAAAATATAACCGTTTATTGTAAATAGATATAGTGTCATTTTTATATTAGCAAATATTGGCAAAGG
The DNA here is from genome assembly GCA_963920215.1 of Nineta flava. NCBI lineage: Eukaryota > Metazoa > Arthropoda > Insecta > Neuroptera > Chrysopidae > Nineta > Nineta flava. The sequence continues at coordinate 12,815,993 of OY986045.1, read as the reverse complement.
CAATTTTATCAATATTTTCATCGACGTGGGAATGTGAATCTATATTCTCAGAATTAAATTTTATAAAAAATACATACTGTTGAAATTAACTAAATATGAACCAGATATTAAATCTTTATCATCTTGTGTACAGCAACAAAAATCACATTAAAAACAATTGTTTTTAACGTGAATTTTGTTTCTAGCATTTTGTTTTTTGTAAAAAATTGATTTATAAAAAATTGTTTAAAGAAGAATTGCTTTTATTTGTTTATTTAATTATACTTACGTATAGTTTCACCACGCTAACATTTCGAATGAAATTTTATTGTGGCACGTTACCTATTTAAAAAAGAATTTTTATGACTTTGTGGCACGGACATCAAAAAAGGTTCGCCATCCCTGGAATAGAGCGTTTATTTGTGGAGTTCCATGTTATAAATAAATAATACAAACTAGTGAAAATAACATAAAGCCGAGCTAATTTCTTAAAAACCGGGTATATACTTTACCTATAAGTGAACTGTTTATTTCAGTTTTGAGCTGAAAATGTGTTTACAGAAAATTTGCCTACAGAAAACAACGCAATGAACAATGCGGGACTTAACTTAATATACCCTGGTATATATTATACAGATATATACCAGATATAAAAATATACTTTTATGAAGTGGAAAAATTTAAAAATTCAACAGGTTTATATATTTATTGAATCTATTTTGTTTCTAAGTAAAATGATGTTTGGTCTTTTGTTTTACAAAAAAAATATTTTTTTTCAGTTTCCACCTTTAACCCATTTTTTACGTTGCAGTAGGTGTTTCGATAACGTAACACTGACATGTATTCATGACATGTCAAAAACTTCGCGTATTATTTTGCTGATGTCAGAACATATAAGAATATTTGGCTGCTTTCCTTGTGATATCTGTGTTCTTTGTTAGTAAATAGCATATACATTTTCTTTGTGAAAGTAAGTAAATGTATTTTTATTGTAAAATTATTGTATTTTCTATTTTTTTTAAATTAGTTTTTGTTCCTTAGGACTATGAAATCTGGTAACAAGAATTACAAACCAGAGAAGACAAGCTCATCTTTGATAAAAATAAACAAACAATAGGGAATATGCATCAATTTTTTTTTGTTAAATTCACTTTTACTTCATTATAAGTTAGTAAAAGACGTAAATACTGTTGAAAGTGTTTAAATTAATTTTTAAAATAATATATAAAATACCAAATAAATTTGACCTGTTTGAACGAACCCCATTTTTCGCGCGTTTTGGATGACGTCACAGAACATATTCAGTGTTGTTTACTGTATGCATTGACAGCTTTTAGTTAAGGATTTTCAGTTTTAATCGATATTTCGATAATGGAAAAAGCTAAAGAAACACTTTATAGATATTGTCTAGTACCGGAATGCAAAAACACTACTATAAGTACACAATATACTGTTTTTTTCTGTTCCAAGAGATGCGAAAATACGTAAACGGTGGTGTAAGGTTCTGAGAAGAGATGAAGTATCTCCAATATCGCGTTTATATTTTTGTGAAGATCACTTTAATGAAAGTATATTGTATTAAATTATTATATTATTAAATTATTGTAGTATTATTATATTATTATTTTTATTATTTGAGGTTACAACATTTGAGGTTATGTTTAGGTAAATACTGCTGAGTATATACATGCATGAAAACCTATTCAGTAAATTATAAAACATCATGTATTACAATAATTATCTTGCAGCTTACACTCATTTGACGTAAGCGGACGTACAATCTGGATTCGATACAAAATATGTTCATCATAAAAGCATCTATTTTTGGTAGATTGTACGATTGTGCTTCGACAAAACCACTTTCAGTCATTGTTCTTGATAATTTCTAATGTCACTATATACCAAAATCGCACTAGGTAATGGACAACACTACAGAAATATAAAAAATAATATATAAATAATAAAAAACAAATTTTCTTTGAAACACGACTAGCACAGTATGACTATCAACGCCGATAAATCTCATATTATATGTTCTGTGACGTCATGCTTCACTTCAATCAATGGTGAAGCGTTTCGCAAATTTGAATTTCGCTCGCTTATTTTGCACTTTTTAATTAAAATTTTATGGAATTAAATACAAACTAAATGAGGAAATAATGGTTTACGTGTAATGTCAAGACCATAAAGTATCGGGGGTAAAAAAATCAAGTAAATTAAAATCACTTGCATATTCCCTATTATTATTGTGTTAATGAAACTCTATTTTAATTTAGTGTCATATCATTTTCTCTAATTCTGTAATATTTACAAAAATATTTACGATTTATGAATGGAAATTAGATTTCTGAAAATCTATGTATATATTCGAGTTTTAGAAAAAAGTTTGTAAAGTTGATTTTCTACAACCTGACTACTTTTTCATTTATGGATTTTTATAATATTAAGAGAATTAGTCATTCTACATTATGTGTTTTCTTCATTCCCGAAACTCCCTTTCACGTTCACCGACTTTACTTATTAACGAACTTAAATGTTTGTGTATATAGCCACTTTAGCGCTCGCAGGTCGCCATGATTATTATAAGAGAACGGTTATTTATAATAATATATATATTATATTACGGTTATTTATGATTTATTTTTATTTTTTTTTATGTATGACGACTTTTTTACGTTCGATTTCGTTTTAATATATGTACAACAGATATCGCCTTTAACTTCATAGGAATTTTTACGAAAAAGCCACACCGACAAGGCCAAAAAATAAGAATCATTTCTTGTTCAGCATACTTCTACAGGCTCTGTAGCCCACCTAATAACAGTAGTATGCCCCAGATGCGTGATGATCATTTAATGCTTATTTGTAAAGTTTTTAAACCCTTTGTACATTAAATCAAGTTAGACTTATTCGTCCGTAATAAATTTAAAAAGAATAATATATAGGGTGGCGCATAATTAACGTTATGATTTAATTAGTGAATAAATTTTTATATATGAGGTGAGTCAAAAGTCATAGAGTTTTTTGAAAGGGTGGATAGGGTGAAATTCTAAGATGAATAGCCCTTGGAAATTTTTGCACCTTACCCACCGTTAATTAGATATTAATTAAATAAAGTAGTGGGAAATTAGCGCAGCGGCAGCAGAGATACGTGCGGGGAGAGAGCTCTCAATTCAATGAAAATTGAATGGTTCGTTATACCTTGAAAACTACATTTTTCGTTAAAAAATTTAAACAATGAATCACCCATAATTTAGCTCACAATGAATCACCCATAATGTTTTTTCACTGAAGTAAATTAAAGGCTTTCAAATATTGGAAAATTTTTGATTTCAGTCCGATTATCGAAAACTGAGTTTTTATAAGATCTTTAAAAACTCTTAATTATAATATTTTAATATTAATTAGATTTATCGGACCAAAAGAAGGAAAATTTTTTGTTCAAAATTTTTTAAAACTGTACTATAAAAACTGTACTGGATTTGAAACCTATAAGATTGACTCGCTCGAGTGGTGGGGAGAGCTCGCTCCCCTCACGTATCTCTACTGCCGCTGCGTTCCATTTCTTATTTCGTTAACGCGCTTCTCTAATTGGTTACTTTATTTAATTAATAACTAATTAACGGTGGGTCAGGTGCAAAAATGTCCAAGATGACTTGTCATCTTAGAATTTCATCCCCTATCCAGCCTTTCAAAACTCCATGACTTTTGACTCACCTGACTCAATATATATATATAATATATATATATATATATAATATATATATATATATATATATATATATATATATATAATATATATATAATATATATATATATATACATATATATATGTATATATATATATATATATATATATATATTGGTTACTTTATTTAATTAATAACTAATTAACGGTAGGTCAGGTGCAAAAATGTCCAAGATAACTTTTCATTTTAGAATTTCATCCACTATCCAGGCTTTCAAAACTCCATGACTTTCGACTCAGCCTGTATATTTATTTTGTTATATAAATGATATATATATATAATATATATATATATATATATATATATATATATATATATATATATATATATTTATATATATATATATATAAATATATATATATATATATATATATATATATATATATATATATTGATATTTTGATATTAAATAATATATATTTATTTTGAAATGCAGCATTCGATTACTTATGCGCTACCCTATACAACCGCATTTCTTTGTGAATAAATTTTCTTTTATTTTCAATAAATTTTCAATATCTGTTTTTTTTTTAGTTACTACTCATTAAATTTACTTCACATTATCAAAAATATCATTATTATTATTACTTTGACAAACAAATAAAATAATAATAACCATAATAATAATGATTTCCATTGTAACATTTTTTTTCCCAGCAATGTACTTGTGGGTATTTTTAATTGAATTCTTGACAGTCATCACATTATCATCATTACGTCTCCATTACGTCTTCTTATTGTGTTTCATTATTTGTTATTTTATCATCATTTAATTTTAATTGACTCAATTTTATTTTAATAAATAAGAAGAAATAATTGTTTTTTTATATTCTTCTTAATACTTTTTTCGATAAATGATATGCACAAAAATTATTAATCTTATTTTATGATTTAAAATTTGGAATTTTGTTTTCATTTTTTTGAATGATTTCAAAGTTGAACGATATTTTATAATATTTAATCATTTATATATTCGAATTGTTTTACTGGGCGACTATCCATCAATTGTTAATATGGTTGTACTAGCTGAGTTTTTAGGCTAGGCGATATATAAAATTTCAAATTCGCCCCCTTTACCTAGATCAGTTTTTTGTATTATAAATACGTATTTCGACTACAATGTAGTCATCATCAGTATAAGTAAGCTAGTCGTACTTTACTCTTTGACAATTAGAAATAAATATAAAGTCAAAATCAATAGACAAAAATAAAAATAAATAGAAAATTAACTAAATTAAATTATACTGGATTTAAAAGATAAGAAATTTTAAATTATATTGAAATTACTCTTGCTAAAATTCCCTTCATTCACATTTATTCCTGTTAATTTTAGGAAAATTCTATCTCTTTATTAATTAAAGTACATACAATTCTGCCTCAAATGAGTATTAATAATTTAATAATTTAGTTAAGTGGTATGATCGAATACTTCGGTCAAAAAAAGACGATTTTTTCCAACTTTGGCAAAAACCGAAAAATAGTACTGTATATAATAAGTTTGAAGCTTGGAAATGAGTTCTCTAAGAAAAATATTTAAGTGGTAACTTTTTCACCGTTTACAAGTTAGATTGTACCACGAGGCCCAGATTCATTTCAAATTCGCGCCAATACTTAGATCAGTTTTTGTAATATAAATACGTATTTCGATAACAAAATAGTCATCATCAGTATAAATTAGCTAGTCGTAATTTACTCTTTGACAAAAAATAGAGATCAATAGACAAAAATAAAAAAAGTAAAAAAATTAAAATTAAAATATAATAAATTATATTGAACATACTCTTATTAACATTGTTCTTCGATTGTCTCAGAATATGTTATTCGTTGTTATTTTGGTGACACTTTCACCTGTCACCTGTAAGATTATTTAATAAAGAGAATTATTTTTTTTATATTCCTATCTTGGAATATAAAATATACATAGCCAAAAATATCTCTTCTGAACTTTTCGAAAATTTACCTACAAAAATAACATGATTTGAATTTAATAATTTTCCAACTGCCGTGAATTTGATGGACTATATTGTCGAATCCGCAAATGAAACAATTTCAGCCAAACTTAAAAATTTTAGGGCAACTCAAAATTTGTATTTAATGTACTTGTATTATTAATCCTGACAAGTAGGCGTTTTTTACCGACCTTTTATGGGACAAGGAATTTGTATGAAGGTTATGAATTGGTATGTTGTACGACTGCAGCCAACTTTGATAGGAACTGTAACCGATATTTATCTGGAATTTGTGAAAGGAAACTGCAGAAAACCTTCACAAACATAGCCGGTTACTTTCGTTCTTGTTCATAGAGCGCCTTTAATAACTCAGCTACTCTGACAGGTATATTATAGGTATACGAATTGTTGAAATGTAGTCTAAATCCTCCATCTTGGAATATGAAGTATCTTTACCCATATTTAAAAGATTTTTAATTAATATTATTATTTTTATTTTAAGCATCAAAAACTCAATTTATTACAAGCTTTTATTTAACTTGCAATGTATGTATGTATGTATGTATGTATGTATGTACGTATGTAGGTATGTATATATGTTCGGGTCAAATCTTGCAAGCTGAATTAGAACCACTTCTTCTTATCCTACGGAGTTGAATTTTTATATGTGCAATGACAATGAATTTTTATGTAAACATGATAAGAATCGACAATGAACAAGGGGGTTTAGAGGAAGGGGGAAACACAAAATTTGGTATATCTCTCTTAATATTGAAAAAATCGAAAAACACATTCGAAGTAAAGTTGTAGAAAATTAGTTTTACTATAAAAAGCTTGTTTTTAAAAATGTTTTTTTAATAGAAACTTATTTTCCCACTACTTCCCAAAATGTTCGATATATTTGGGAAAAATCATAGTTTACCTCCATATCACTGTATTTCAATTTCCCACGGATTAAATATGTTAAATTTAGTAAGTGGTGGATCTTAAGACACGAAACGTTCAAATTACAACTATAATTGTAATTTGTTCAAGTTTGTAGGCAATTTTCAATGAACCAATGCTGAATATTAAAAGGATTATCTAATACAATAAAACTTTACATTTCTACTACGGTATTCTAAAAATTTTGTAAATGATACGGTCTGTTTATTTACTGTAATATAACTCGAGGTCACCTTAACACCCTTTATTTATGTCATGGTGATAGAATTGCTGCTGTTACTATAAAAACAAACCTCCAGAGATTACCCACCATATTAATTGTATATGATATGTATACTAGTCACAAGTGCGTCATAGTCGTATAGAATGCTGCATAATTATCGTTAAGATTTAAATAGTTACAAACTTATTTCTGCTCCTACATTAACTCTGGGTCCTTCCTGTATTATATTGTCAAAATTATTATTTTCTTTTCGAAGAAGTGTTTGATTGTTAATTATGAAACTTTAATGTATAACACCCTCATGCTTTTGTTTGCATTAAATTTAATTTTGTTGCGAATCTCCTTATTCTATTCTATTTTCAATTATTTTGCATTTTTTAGTTCATATTCCAATAAAAGCATGTTTTTTTAGTTTTTTTTAACTCGAAATTCTTTACTTAAACTCTACTTACGTCTTCTACTTTTAAAAGAGTAACTAAATAGCACCCCATGCTTTTGTTTACATTAAAGTTCATTTTATTGTCAATCTATTATATTCTATTTTAAACTATTTCTCATTTTTTAGTTCATATTTCAATAAAAGTATGTTTTTTTTAGTTTTTTTAAACTCTAAATTTTAATTTTTGTTTTTTAGCCTCAAAATAAAACTCAACTCAAAATAAAAAATTTTAATTTTTTGTGTCATTCTTCATTATTATTCCCACCAGTAAAAGAATGAATCCAATTTTTACCAAATAAATCATATATCGAATAAAGCATTAACAATTTATGATTAATTATTTTTTTATAAATTTTGACAGTTGGACATGTCATTTCTTTATTAATATTTTGTTGATGACATTTCTATAGTACTATAAATTATACTAGCACACTATAAATCATTATATATAAGTTAGAATTATACAAATTTGTAGTTTGGCTATTAATAAATTTAAATTTTGATTCTTATTTTGTCTTTTTTAAATTTTTTGAATATTATTGTATTGTCGCCGGTTCTTTATAAGTTTGTAAAATTGCAGATTGTTCAGACATCTGGAAGGTGGTGAAAAATCACTTACAATTACACTTCCATTACATGCATATATTCCAAGCTAATAAAAGCATGTTAAAAATAAACAATGTCTAATTTTAAATAAGCTATTCCCTATTAATGTCATTATGTAACGCAGGGTTCACACTGTACATTTACCTACTCACCGTATAAAATAGAAATTTTAAATAAATAGTTAATTATAATGAAACCAAAATAACTTAATATTACCATATTGAGTGAGTGATCGTCAGCTATATGTCATATTACATAATCAAAACTTAACTACAAAATAAGGTCAAATTTCCGTATAAAATGTTGAACATAAGAGTAGATGTGTATTGGCATATGGTCTAATTAGGATATGGCTCAGGGTGGTACAGTTATGGGGACTCGTGTGACGCTTTTGGATGTTCTGATTTTAAATTCGCACACTTCGATTTCTATTTAAGTTTTTACATAAATCTTGCCAAATAATTCGGTTTATTAATTTTAAAACTCCCGCTTAATAAAATGAATATTATACATTCAACAATTTTAATGGGGATCCAACTTTACGTTTGTTATTAACAAGTAAATGCATTAAAAAACCTATCAATTTTTAATGTTAACACACAAATTCAAATATTTATTTTATTTTTAATAATTTTTAGCAATTTTAACTAGTATTTCTGTAAATATTAGAGTTACAGAATGTATGGTCAAGTAATGAATTACAGTAAAATTGGTTTACTAAAACTTTACTCATTACAAATTTTTCCATTTTTCTAATATGGAGATTAGTAAGAGATTTTATGTTTCCACCCTTTCCGCTTGTCCAATTTTGCCCCTTAACGAACTTGACATTTCAAATACAAAATGCACGTCAGATTTCCAAATTAATTCCGATCAACATAAAATTGCGGCCTCCAGTGCCCGTACAGACACATATTTACATATACATACATATATATACATACATATATACACGTATACATACATATATATAAGATTAATTTCTAATTAAATACCCACGGATTTTATACTGCTTTTCTATAAGAAATAACCCATATTGGTAAGTGTTTATGGTTTCGATTAAAGCTTATAAAAACTAAAAATATTAATTTGTTTATAAATAAATTAGCAAAAGGTAAAATATATGATAACTCTCTTAAAAGTTAAAGTATCGTAATTTAAAAAAAAATTTAATATCTATAAAAAATCTATAAATTAAAAGAAAATAAAGTTTATTTAAATAATTTCTTAACTGTTTTTTTTTTTTTAAATTTGTTTATAGCGCGATATAAACAAATTGAAAAATAATGGGTAAAAATACTGTTTAAAAAAATGTATTCGTGTTCATTTTATAGATATTTTTAAGACCTTTTATTTAAAAAAATATTTATTCATCTAGAATGAAATGCGCCCTTTTTATTTATAAAAACCGGTGACAAGGTATTTTATTAATTGCCGGGAAACCTGACTTTTTTTTAGGGCTAAAATTGGGCATATTATTTTTTACATATAAAAAGCATACTTTGCCATTGTTTCAAAAAAAATGAAGAAATTTTTAGTTTTTTTATTTTAATTTAAAATTTTTCGTTTTTCGCTGCTTGCTTTGTGGAATTTTTTCTCGCATTCCAATTAACCGATTTTAATGTTCATGTGCTCATTTGTTTTGTTTTTTACGAGTTTTTATTTAATTTATATAGAATTGAATAATATTCTCTGCCATTATCAAAATTTTTAGTTTAAAAAAATATATTAAGAAACAAATTCAATTTTAACCCTGTTCCGTCTCGAGTTGGAACGTAATACTTAGGATCATATTAAGGACGTCAAAATGAATCGATTTAAAAAAAATTGCGGTTCCAAGCAGCCTGCCTGAAAAATGCTAATTTGAGTATATAATTTAACATAAATATTATTTTATTAATGTAAAAATAATTATAGATTTTTATTATGTTCCCCTAGCACTCTGCTTTGAGGAGTGGTATTCGTTTGTTTCGGGGAGATAATCAATTTATCGATTTCAATTGGATGTTATTGGGGAATGGGAGCATTATAGGAAGAAATGTGCTATTATGCACCTGTTTGGATTCTATATATATATATATATATATATATGAAATTTTTAGTCACTTTTCCGAAATTCCTTTATGAGTACAAACCAATAGTTACATTTTTTTCGAAAATTCGCAAAAGTACAGCACTATACAAAACTGATCTAGAAAAATGCATACATGTTTAAACCTTTTTAACGATTTACATACTTATTGAAGTGTAAGAGATATGTATATTATGTATTTATTCTATGTAAAGGGAATTGAAATCGATCGAACTATTCAAGAGTAAACACTGAATAGAATATAAGTTACGAAATAAATGCTGTCCACCAAAAAATCTTGTGTGAACAGAACACAAGATCTATATGCAGACTAGTAGTTTGAATGCGAAGAGATGAAAGAAAATATTTACAAGAACGAAACAATGAACTGAGAGTAACCAGTAAAGTGACCACCTAGTCAAACACGCTCTGAATCTGTTAGATTGCGGGTTCCAATCTCGACGGTGGCAGTTTGTAAATTATAATTAATGGGAAGGTTAGTTTACTAAACAGTCAGCGTATGGACAAGAACTAAGAACCAGCTATGCATTTGAGGGTTTTGTGCAGTTTCCCTTCATGAATTCTAGATGAATATATCGATATAATTCCGGTTGCTGTCGGATAAAGTCGGTTGCAGTCACACAACCTATTAACTCCTAGTATACATATAATTGTCCCTTGTTCCTGCCCATTAACGAACTATGCCTTTCAAATACAAACTGCACGTCTGGTACCAAATTTCTTTCCGCCAACCATATATACATATATATATATATATATATATATATATATATATATATATATATATATATATATATATATATATATATATATATATATATACGCATATATATAAAAATATGTATTTCTGAAAGTCATTCATCGGCACAAAACCAATAGCAACATTTTCTTCGAAAATTGGCTAAAATCCTTTAAATACCTTAAAAATATTATGTAACCATGGTGATGTAAATATAAGAGTTGCATAACACATAAAATGAATTGTAGTAAAATAGACTTACTACAACAATAGTTTCCATGTTTCTAATATTAAGAGAGAATCCCAATTTCCCTTGTTCGATTTTGTCCATTAACAAATATAGCCTTTCAAATTCATAAAGCACTCCAGCTATCAAAATTCTCTCCAGCTATCATTGCGATAAACCTAAAATTGTGGCCACCGGGCGCGTATAGAGCAATTTATGTACACAAACATACATATATATATATAAATATATATATATATATATATATATATATATATATATACATTAATGTGCCTCTGGGCTCTCTAGCGGTCAAAATATTAGTCCGATTGGATTGAAATTAAATATTTGCGGCGCTTTTGTTATTTGAAAGATCAAGTTCGTTGATGGGTTTAATCGGTCGAGGGAAGGGGGAGTTGGTTAAAGGGAGGGGAAACAAAAAATTTGGCATATCTCCCTTAATATTTGAAAATTCGAAAATTTATACGAAGTAAAGTTGTAGGTAATTAGTGTAACTATAATTTTGTTCCTTATCATTTTTTCTGTTACACTAATATTTACAGAAATATTTAAAGTTTAACACTGAAAGTTAAAATAAGAACTGAGAAAAATGATAACGTACTTCACTACGTTATCATTTTTAGTAAAGTTGTAGAAAACATGGTTTTCTACAAGTTTGTTCCTTATACTTTTTTCGATTACCCTAATATTCAGATTTTATATTTTCTGTTTTCTTCTTTCTCTGTACCTCCCTTTCCCCTTGACCTATGCCATTTATTAATAAAATTGGTCTTGCAAATACCATAATCATATCAGAAATGACATTTCATTTTGATCAGACTAAAATTGTGTGTGACCCCTAGAGAGTAATTTTTGTGTCAAGTATGTAAACAATATTCATTATATATTACTTTAAATGCAAAGTTGTCTAGCTACAATAAGACAAATAAATTTAGAAATTAACACTCAAATGGAACAATTAAATGAAAAGAATTATAATTAACATAAAATGAAATGAAATTTCGTATTACATTGAACACATACATACTGCTTTTCTTGTCCAAAATAATTTGGCTTTCATGCCATAATTAAAACGAAAGTTTCGTTCATATTTTATCAGTATCTCTCTACATTCTAACTTTTATTATCATATCAATTAACTAAATTAAATTCATGTTAGTATTTTGGGTCTGTTGCCATAATAAATGATATGGAATTTTAACCTTTAGAAAAGAGATGACGATCACGTGTGTACATTTTAATTAACAATAACGTTTTAATTATACTCGTGAAACGTTTGAAAACTATTTCACATTTAGATAAAATTGACATTAAACGTAATATTTCCACATATTATGGACAATAATACTATGCAAGAAATGTAGCTACAAATTTAGTTCGTTGTTTAAATTTTAAATAACTTTTAAGTACTTTACCAGTGCGTGTACTGTTTATGTTAATCTTACACGGAATGTTGCACAAGAGCATGACTTGTGATTTATATACCAAAGTATTATTTGTGGATATGCTGAAATTGTGGCTAAAGTGTTGAGCTTATGAAAAAGAGTTTGAGGCAAATATAGTTTTTTTTTACACCATAATTTCTCGGCAGCAGCACTGAGCCATGCTATGGAATGCTATGAGGCATGGTATGATAAGTAGGCATGCATTATCCGGATACGACACAATCAGATCTTTTGTTCGTCGTGGATAGTCGCCAGTTTAATCAGAATTGGAACATTTTTCACATTCTTGCTTATTCTTATATTATAACAATCATCTCTTTCAATTAAAGACATAATACCGTTGCTTGAACACTAACGGTATTATGAAAAACCCGGTATAAATTTTTTATACCGGGTATAAAAAAAGGCTTTAAAATTATACAATCGTAAATTAATACTTATTTTCTTAAATAGACTGACAATATTTATATCAATAAATATTTATATCAATAAATATTTTAGGGTTTTCTGTTTTTTCCGGGATATGCTATACTTGACAAGGAGTAAACTACTAAAACCTCAAACTACCTTAAACTCGTATATGGCAATACCCAATGAAAAAATTTAATGAAATGAGAATGAGTTCAAAAAAGTCAGTTTCTCCGTTTTTCTTGGATTTTTTCAGGATATGCTGTAATTGACAAGATGGCAAAAAACAAAAATAATTTACTACAAGACAATACCTACCTACAAAAAAAATTCGTTACGCAGGAGCTGCGTCAACTTAGTGAATTTCCTTAGAATATATAAATCACTCTCTAGCGGTCATAATTTTAGTGAGATCAAAATGAAATATAATATATGATATGCTTTTAGTATTTACAAAAATTAACTTTATTAATAGCCCAAAAAAAAACGGTATAACGATTATAGTGTATAGTTACTATTGAAACGACAATCAAAATTTTTTACAATTAAATATATTTTATGTATTCGTGTCAAACAAAGACAAAATATTGAATATCTCTCTTAATATTAGAATAATCGAAAAATGTATAAGGAGTAAAGTGGTAGAAAATCAAGTTGCTACAATTAATTACTTGATCATTTTTCTCAAACTCTAATGTGAACAAAGATATTTAGAATTATAGCTATCAATCTTTAATTGAACATATTTCTGTAAATATTAGTGTAACAGAAAAATGATAAGAAACAAAATTGCAGTAAAACTAAGTACCTACATTTTAACTCCTGGTAAATTTTTCGATTTTTCAAATATTAAGGGAGATGGTCAAATTTTGTGTTTCCCCCTCGCTCTAAACCTCCTTTCACCTCGTTCGATTTTACCCATTAACGAACTTGACCCTTAGAATACCAAAAGCACCTCAAATACCAAATTTCATTCCAATCGGAATAAAACTGTGACCGCTAGAGAGTCCACAGACATTTTAAACAATCTTTAATTGTAAAAATTTCTGTAAATATTGGTGTACAGAGAAATGATAAGAAACAAAATTACAATAAAACTTAGCACCTACAACTTAAATCCTGACAATTTTTTCGATTTTTCAAATATTAAGGGAGATACTCAAATTTTGTGTTTTTCCCTCCCTTTAAACGTCCGATTTTACCCATTAACGAACTTGACCATTAGAATACCAACAGGTACTCAAATACCAAATTTCATTCCAATGGGAATAAAACTGTGATCGCTAGAGAGTCCACAGACATTTAAAAAAAGTACATATGTTGTATATATATGTATATATATATATATATATATATATATATATATATGTATATATATATATATATATATATATATATATATATAAAAATATATATATATATATATATATATATATATATATATATATATATATATATATAATATATATACATATATACAAATTTTAGCGATAGTGATTTTTAACATCTAATAGGTAGGATCGATGGACATTTGAAGAAATTTTTACAAAATTCCAACATTGGTGCAAAAACAATAGCTGCATTTCCTTTGGAGGAAATTCGCTAAAATTGGTATTGAATAGTATTTTATTCCGGTAAACGACATTTACGATCAAGTCATGTAACATATTGTTAATCGAATTGAAATATTTTCTAACAATGGGTTCAGCGAAAGAAATTAGTGATGAGCAAAGCAAGACCAAGACCATGACCAAGACAGTCTTGTTATCCATCTGGGTCTTGCTTGTCCGGTCTTGGCCTTAGTCTTGCTCACATATTTGTAGTCTTGGTCATGGTCTTCGTCTTGTTTATTCAGTCTTGCTCTTGGTCTTGCTCAAATACTTGTAGTCTTGGTCTTGGTCTAGCTTATTCAGTCCTGGTCTTGGTCTTGCTCATTTAGTCTGTTACTTACTACTTACGTAGTTTTGGAAATTTTTAAAGGCTTTTAATAGGTATAAATTATATCATTCTGTCAATATCATTATTTCTTCTGTCGCGGTATCCTGGCTCTATTTATACTCAAAGGAGCGCTGCCCGAACCTGCAATGATTCCGATACTCGACAAAAACAAAAAAAAATATATTAGTAAACGATATTACTAAATATTTTGTAATTGGAACAACACGCACGTTTTTGTTTAAAGAAAAGAAAAAAAAATTAAATTAAACACAAGTTTTTACGAAACAAAAAAAAACCTGATTTTATTGCTTTAAAAAAAAATGATTATCCAATTTCTTTTTCAACAATTATTTTAATTCTTTTTCACACAATGTTAAACTTTGAATTACTTGACCAAATTACTTGTACAAATTCCAACTTATACTTTGATCTGGATTGAACAACAATTATATACTTTGATACTAGCGGACAATAGTCGATATTAAACTGATCAGACACGATTTAAAAACTGATTTGAATCGACACTGGTCACGGTTTATATACCCGCCATGGGTCGTTCTAGAATATGATTGTTTTTTTTTGAATAAATATTCTGTTTTTGACAATATATTTTTGCATGGAGGCTTCTAGAATATTTTAGTATATCAACACCCATGGACGTAGTCGGAGTGTTCAGACTATTTATAAAATTAATTAAAAATTATACCTCTCCTTGGGTTTGACCCATTGTCACACCCCGCTTGGTCGATATTCAACTAGAGACTTAATGCACACGGCCAGTGTCAATTCAAAATCTATACACAAATTTTATTATACATTCATTACTGTAAGCTAGCTTACTTCTGTTTATTTGTTTTACAAAAACTATCTTGTTTTTACAAAATTATTTGTTTGCGATCTATTTATGTTATTTTGAAAAACATTCAATTTGTATGACTTTTGATTAAAATTAAATTATATGTAATAATTTTTTTCAATTTTTGATTTTTTTTTAAATAGAAAAACTTTAAATCAAAAGCAACAATTAATCTTATTATCATTTTTCGACTTAAAAAAAAAACTTAGTTTCAGAAAAAAAAATAAATCGAGCTATATTATTTTCTTTTTGTACTTTCAAAAAAAAAAACTCCTTCTTTTTGCAAGGAGAAAAATATTGGTTTGTTAAATATTTTGCATAATATTTTACTTAATATTTTTCTATTAAAATGTGTGTTGGATCAAAAAAAAAATTAATCTCAATAATTTTCATTACAACAAAATCTCCCCCTCTAGATTCCAACACACATTTTCTAATTTGCTTATTATATTTGGTCGACCAATTTTTGACTTAAGAACTATTTGAACTGTACTAGTACATTTAGCTAGCTAGCATAACTTAAAATTTGTACGTACACATTAGTTCTTCTCACTTTTTATCAACGGCGCCTGTTGTTGATTGCCAGTTGTCTGGGCCGTAAGTTGTACCCTGGCTCTAATGCTCTGGCCTCTGGCTCGTCCACACTTGGTACATCCCGTCGTCTTCCATCACCTCCGTGCCTTTGACCCCCCAATCGATCTGGAAGTAGTTGGCCGAACACCTCGTTCCCCACACTCAATCTTCCCAGATTCCCATTGGCGGTGGTCCTTGCACTGGCCGGCTTCAAGAGACCTCCATGTATCTTCGTGGGAGGCACTGTATCCACAACATATATTCCAGCTGGTAAACTCCTCAGCACTCTGTAAGGCCCTTTCCACTTCGGTGCCAATCCACTATGGACACCCTCCACCTTATTGCTGAGCACTTGATTACGCATCCAGACGGACTCTCCTGGTTGATAACTGAGTCCCGTCTCCACTTGGTCATTTACTTCGGCATTGGCCAATATTGTTTGCCGAGCTATCTCAACATTCTGTTGACGTCCTTGGCTTCTCTCGTTGGCCCAATCTTCAATATCTTGAGGCTCTTCAGCTGTTTGTATTTGCCAACCCCCAGGCTTCTTCATCTCAGCCCCCAGTAACAATTTGGCGGGCGAAAAACCAGTTGTTCTATTTGCTCTATTTCGTATCGCAAATAATGATTTGTGCAGTTGTTGACCCCAGTTTTTATGTTCTTGATCCAACAAATTTAATCGTAACAACTTCTTCAACTCCTGGTTCTGTCTTTCCGTGGGGTTGGCTCTTGCATGGTATATTGGCGTTGTCCAAATTTCTGTGTGCCAATCTCTGTTCACTGCTTTCCATTCTTTTGATCTGAACTGGGGACCATTATCACTTAGTACTGCTCTTGGATATCCATAACGACTAAATACTTCGTCTTTCAATACTTGGGCTATCTTCGAGGTCGACGTGGCCCCCAATGGAAATGCTTCGATCCATCTAGTGAAAAGATCAGTCACAACCAATATATTTGTTTTTCCACGTGATGTGCGTGGGTATGGACCCATCAAGTCGATGCTGACTACCTCCCATGGTGAAGTAGGTCTTCGACTTCTCATTGCTGAACTTGGTTTCTTATTCAGTGGCTTCACTCTAGCACACGTATCACACCCTTTTACATATCTGCGTATGTCATCTTGCATCCCATACCAATACACACGGTTACGGATTTGACGATATGTTTCTCTCCATCCTGGGTGTGCTGCTTCATCACTGTCGTGATATTTTCTCAGAAAACCAAGTCGGCGTTCTTCGGGAACCACTGGCACTTCTTGTACCAACTGTTGACTATGGTACCAGAGGATCCCGTCAGCTACTGTGTAATTAGCTCGTGTTCTGTTCACTCGTCGACGTAGATTACTTCTCAGTGGACTACTGTGATCAACGATGTATCCTCTGATGGCAGTCACATCACGATCTTCATCCTGCCATCGTCGAATATCATCAAGTGTGGGTGTTTCTACTTCGATGACGTTGAGGGTTATCGGTGTTTTTGCCCTCTTTTCAATCACCCACTCTGGAATGTCCTCCACTTCTTCGTCTTCAGCCTTGCCCTGTGGTTGTCTGGACAGGGAGTCGGCGGCTTGATTATCTTTTCCGGGGACGTGAATTATCTCAAAATTATAGGCTCCCAATGCTAATGCCCATCTTGTCAATTTGGCTCGACTATCCTTGGTTTTGTTCAGCCATTGGAGCGCTGCATGATCCGTGTATAATTTAAAATGTCTTCCTTCAAGATATCCTCGAAACTTCCTCAATGCCCAGATTATCGAGAGACATTCCTTTTCTGTTGTGGCGTATTTTCTTTCTGTGGGTCCAAGCTTCTTGCTGGCGTAATTTATTATTCTCCTTGTCTTGCCATCATCTTCCATTTGGAATAATATTGCACCCAGTCCGACGTCACTAGCATCCGTATTTAAACAAAACGTCTTCTTAAAATCTGGATGTGCTAGTTTCGGTGCATTCACAATCGATGATTTCAGATTTTCGAACGCCTTCTGATGCAATGTTAGCCAGCGCCACTTTATGTTCTTCTTGAGCATTTCGCTTAGAGGTGCAGCTATATCTTCGTAGTTCTTCACGAAGCTCCTGTACCAACCACATAATCCCAAAAATTGTCGTAGTTGTCTTCGTGTTCTTGGTACAGGGTGATTACTGATAGCTTCATTCTTCTCTTCCTCTCTGTCAATGCCGTCTTCGCTCAAAATATGTCCCAGGTATTTGACTTTGTTGCTGCCAATGACACATTTGCTTGGTTTACAAGTTAATCCATGTTGTTCTAGTCTTTCAAGTACAAGATCCAGGTGGTGTAAATGTTCCTTGACTGATCGACTGTAGATTAATATGTCATCCAGGTAAACTTGACAGAAATCTTCGATGTATTCAGATAGTACTTCGTTCATTAAACTCTGGAACGTAGCTGGCGCATTCTTCAATCCAAACGGCATGACGCGAAATTGATAGAGACCTCTTGGGGTGGTAAATGCTGTGTACTCTTTCGATTGTGGCTCCATCTCAATTTGCCAATAACCAGTCTGAAGATCCAATGTAGAAAATATTTTTGCTCCATTGACTTTTCTCAACATCTCTTGCAGATCTGGAATCGGAAACGCATTGCTCTTTGTGATATCGTTCAATTTTCTGTAATCGACGCACAATCAAAAAGTACCATCTTTCTTCTTCGGCAATACGACGGGTGCGGCCCAAGGCGATGTGGATGGTTCTATAATGCCATCGCCCTCCATCTCTTCAATCATCTCTTCTAATACCCGTTGCTTCTCATTGTTGTACGGGTATGGTCGTAATTTAATGGGGGAATTCTTCGTAATCTCAATCTTGTGTGTGATCGTTTTTGTCCTTCCAACTTTGCCGAAAACGCTGGGATGTCGCCGAATGACATCTTTTAACTGCTCTTGGTTCTCAAGGAGTTTAATTTGTAACTCGCCCAATGCATTGTTAATTGCTGCCATTTCTCTATGGGCTCCATCTGGTTTTCTCCATGCAATGCGGACTCTCTTATCATACCCCAAGTAAATTATACCACTTCGGTAATCATTGCTCACACCATTGTTTGTTAAAAATTCATGACCAAGTATTAAGTGGTTCCGTAGGCCAGGTACAACCATCACTTCAACATTGAACTTCATTCTTGATATCATCACATCCATGCACATTTTTCCAAGAATTTTGAAAGTATTATTGCTTGTGGCTCCACTCCCTGTACTATCTCTGACAGGGTGCCATTTACCAATACTTCTTGCCAATTCTTCGCTGATAAAATTGTGTGATGCTTGACTATCTACCAGTGCCAATATTGATCTTCCACGCACATCAACTTCCACAATTGGCCCATTCTGGTGTGAATTCTTGGTCTCCATTGTTGTTAAATGGACTGGTAATTGTTGGTGTTCACGCCGATGTTGTGTGGTTTTGTGGAGGTTAATATTTTCTCCAGAACCAATCTCCTCCATTATTGATCCTGGCTCTTCGTCCAGAGTTCGAACCGTGGTGCGTAACTCGTCCACTGATCTTGGATTCGAAATTTTTACTAGTGGACGTATGTTGTTGCGTAATAAACTTAATATGATTGGCACCACATCATCTATATTCCTGTCGGCGTGCACTCTTTTGAACAACTGCACCTTCATATTTACGAACGCTTCTGTCTTCAATCCTGTGGGTTGGGAAACGGTCATCAGTTCCAGTTCGGCTTTGGCTTTTCTTCCGACACTGTTAAAGAAGCTTTCCAACTGCCACTTCCATTCGTCGAAGGTGTAGCCCAACCCACGATTCATTAATGCCCAATCTCTGGCTGGTCCTGTTAATTTTTTTGTGACCATCTCAATCCAACAATCTACGGGCAGATGCGTTTGTCGTAGTAATGTCGTTGCTCTGTTCAAAAAAACTACTGGATCTTCGGCCGGTCTACCACTGAACTCAGGCATGATGGACAGAAGCGTCGTTGTGTCCAATGTGGCGGAGCGAATTACTGTATTAACTTCTTGCGGATCAAAACGCATGTCGCGCAGTTGTTGTGTCTGCCGTTCTTCGATCCGTATGATGTCATCCACGACTTTATTGTATTGTTCATTCATTTTCGTTTCCATGCCATCAAGTCGTGTGGTTACGTTGCTTTCTATGCCTTCGATTTGTGTGCGGGTTACAGCGACATTGGCTTGGATGTTCGTGATCTCAGCTTTCACAGCCTCGACGTCAGTGCTTATTTGGCTGATACGTCGTACGCACACTTCTCTTATGTTCTCCATTCGCTCCGACAAGTCCTCTTTCAGCTCTTGTTGGACTTGTTGCATTATACTTAATGTCTGTTCGCCCACTCTTTCTTCAGATTCCTGAAGCCTATTTCTCATCCTCTCTTCGGACTCTTGAAGTCGATTTCAAAGTCGCTCATCCATCCTTGCTTCAGATCCTTGAAGTTGGTCGCTCATCTCTTCAAGTTTGTTGGCCGTCTTATCCAATCGATCACCCATTCTCTCATCCAAATTCTTGAAGTTGGACATTATTGTCGCAAACATCATTTCCATTGTCGCAGCAGCTGGCTCTTCCGGGTTGGAAACCACACTTCTACGCCGTTCCGATGTGGGAATGGCTGGTCCTTGAGTCCTTGAAGTTGGTGTTCCTTGTTGCCTAGATTGGTGCTCCTCCCATCTTGCCTGTAAGACCTCTCTTGTGCCAGTGCTGTCCAGCCCTTCAGCCTCCATCATCTCATGCAGACGTGGCATGGGAATGCTGCGGCTTGCCATTGTAATTCTTTTCTTCTTCCGTACGTCTCCTGGTCCTGTCACCACTTGTCGCGGTATCCTGGCTCTCTTTATACTCAAAGGAGCGCTGCCCGAACCTGCAATGATTCCTATACTCGACAAAAACAAAAAAAAATATATTAGTAAACGATATTACTAAATATTTTGTAATTGGAACAACACGCACGTTTTTGTTTAAAGAAAAGAAAAAAATAAAATAAAATTAAACACAAGTTTTTACGAAACAAAAAAAAACCTGATTTTATTGCTTTAAAAAAAAATGATTATCCAATTTCTTTTTCAACAATTATTTTAATTCTTTTTCACACAATGTTAAACTTTGAATTACTTGACCAAATTACTTGTACAAATTCCAACTTATACTTTGATCTGGATTGAACAACAATTATATACTTTGATACTAGCGGACAATAGTCGATATTAAACTGATCAGACACGATTTAAAAACTGATTTGAATCGACACTGGTCACGGTTTATATACCCGCCATGGGTCGTTCTAGAATATGATTGTTTTTTTTTGAATAAATATTCTGTTTTTGACAATATATTTTTGCATGGAGGCTTCTAGAATATTTTAGTATATCAACACCCATGGACGTAGTCGGAGTGTTCAGACTATTTATAAAATTAATTAAAAATTATACCTCTCCTTGGGTTTGACCCATTGTCACACCCCGCTTGGTCGATATTCAACTAGAGACTTAATGCACACGGCCAGTGTCAATTCAAAATCTATACACAAATTTTATTATACATTCATTACTGTAAGCTAGCTTACTTCTGTTTATTTGTTTTACAAAAACTATCTTGTTTTTACAAAATTATTTGTTTGCGATCTATTTATGTTATTTTGAAAAACATTCAATTTGTATGACTTTTGATTAAAATTAAATTATATCTAATAATTTTTTTCAATTTTTGATTTTTTTTTTAAATAGAAAAACTTTAAATTAAAAGCAACAATTAATCTTATTATCATTTTTCGACTTAAAAAAAAACTTAGTTTAAGAAAAAAAAATAAATCGAGCTATATTATTTTCTTTTTGTACTTTTAAAAAAAAAACTCCTTCTTTTTGCAAGGAGAAAAATATTGGTTTGTTATATATTTTGCATAATATTTTACTTAATATTTTTCTATTAAAATGTGTGTTGGATCAAAAAAAAAAATTAATCTCAATAATTTTCATTACAACACTTCGTTACTCATTTTTCACAAAAATACAGTTTATTTTATGCTTTAAAACCGATAGCAAAGTATACAGTATTAAAATTCTCAAATTTTCTTAAATGCTTACGATCTTATCATATCGTCCCAAGAAAATGGTATAAATAGTTGTGAGAATTATGAAAACTCGAAAATCTACCCTTCCAATTCTTTAACGCAATTCTCGAAGAAAGTAAAAATCTAAAAAAAAAATTGCCTAGCTCTACATCAACCTTGTGTTAACCAGACATCGGCAAAGAATAGTTACTTCAAGAATATTCTTGTAGACCCTTCTTTCAGACAATGGTAATGTTTACCAGTACATTTTTTTATATTTGATGTTTAAATTTAGTGAAGTAAACTGGAAATCTTAAACACACAAAATGTTTTGTTCCAACAAAAACATATATTGAAGTTACGACAAATATTCCCATATATCCTATTTACAATGGAAATATAATTTTTAGTTTAGTCTTGTACTTTGGTCTTGCATTCTCTGTCTTGGTGTCGGTCTTGTTCTTGTCCATTCTTGGTCTTGCTAGTGTATGTATGATCTTGGTCTTGCAAAATCGCAAGACCAAGACCAAGACTGATTTCATCACTAAAAGAAATAGAGCTATTGCATCATCTTGTGCAGACATAACTAGGAATGCTTAATTTTCAGCGGGCATAAAATTAAATAAGGAATAAGCACAATGGGAAAATATTTCAGAAAAAATAATGTTTCCATATGTCGGGACACACTAATGTGTTCGAAAATAATCCAATATGACGTTACAGTCTTCAGAACGTTGCTTTACAACCAATTTGGTTTAGAAACGACATTGTTATTGAAAACCTTTTGTTACCATCAATATTAATATCATAATATTTCCTACATCATAACGATGATAAATATGTCAAAGAAATTTCGGTATTGATAATGTTGTCAATTATAAAACTTATTTTGACAAAATGGAAACCCGACTTCTAAAATCAAATATTCTATAACAAAAGATGCACTAAAAAGTAAAAAAATAATTGCATATTCTTGTGCCAATTTTAGTTCACCAAAGCAAAAATTTTTAAATATATATGTAAAATTATTGTTATTTTTGGAGGCGGTGTCAGCATAGAGAAATTCACATAACTTTTGGACAGCGCCTCCAAAAATAACAATAATTTTACATATATATTTAAAAATTTTTGCTTTGGTGAACTAAAATTGGCACAAGAATATGCAATTATTTTTTTACTTTTTAGTGCATCTTTTGTTATAGAATATTTGATTTTAGAAGTCGGGTTTCCATTTTGTCAAAATAAGTTTTATTTCTCGCTTTTTAGTGACTTTGAAGTTCTATAAACGACCAACTAATTTTTAGTGAATTTTTTTATAACACTTTTTTTTTACCCGTTTTTTTTTTTTTTTATAATTTTTAGTGCATTTTTTTATAACAGATTTTCAGTTTTTTTTACAAGAATTTGGTTTTTTTTTGTCAAAATTTTTTTTTTTGTAAAAAACTTTTTTGAAGTCGGTTTTTAAAAAAATTTTCTTATTTTCCCATTATGAATGAGTATACCCTTTCAAAAAAAAAAAAAATTTCGCAGAAATCGGTTACTACATGTAAAATGAGGTTTTTCCTCAATTTCCCGGAGATCCCCTCATCAGAATGCGATTTGGTGACAATGGGACCAATCGGGAATCAAACCCTTTAAAACAAAAAAAAAAAATTCAAAATCGGTTCATAAATGACGGAGTTCTGAGGTAACAAACATAAAAAAAAAAAATAAAAAAATAAAATAAAAAAAAAAATAAAAAAAAAATACAGACGAATTGAGAACCATCCTCCTTTTTTGCAGTCGGGTTAAAAATATAAACGATTGTTTATCACATATATTATTAGCAAAATGTTTGTAGCATTTGCCATTAGCATTTCTGAAAAATAAATTACAGTAATTAAAAATGTAATCACAGATGCTGACTAGGCTACTAACAAAATGTCTAACAAATTTAAGCCATTTTCTGAATTATTGCCGTGTTTATATGCTGGTAGCATATAAACACGGCCTGTCGCACTATTGTGCTCTAGATTATTTAATCTTTAGATTTAATTTAAGTTTTAATTTAATCAATAATTAATAATTTTAATTAATAATTTAATTATTAATTTAATTAAATCAATAATTTAATTCAATAATAATTTAATTTAATCAATAATTTAATTTAATTTAATTAATAATTTTAATTTAATCTTTAGATTATTTGATTATTAATCTTACGGTTAGTGTAAACTGGACTTAGTGTTGTTAAATCTACAAGAACTTTAGTACCGTGATCTGACTGGAGAGTATAGTTTGTTAAATTGCGTCGTGAAGAAGAGACATCAATATTTAGCAAACACATTATTTTGTTGAAAATATAACAATAGTCCCTAATAAATAGACATTGTAGTAAACTTTTCATGCGACCTAAATCAATAATAGTTCGTGCGCTCATTTAGTTTTTGGTTCTCTACCCAGCGTTTAAGGACGCCCACATATTAGCAACGTTTCAATATCGCTGATTAAATGGTTTAGTTGCTGAATTATTTATAATTACTTACCGCATATAAAAATAATAATTTTTTTTAAATAGATTTCATAGAATCTGCTTGCATTTGTGTTCTGATTTTGAAACAAAGAAAATGTAGGCAACTTTGAGATCATATGTTGATGAGTAAAAGCCTTATGGATTGGCCACTAAAGCCCATGCCATTTTTTTTTTTAATTTTATAATTGATTTGTGCCTCATTCATTCGGTTTTCGAAAAAAATTTCGAAGTTATTACTATATTTATAATGAACAATTTTTATCCGAAGCATTTTTAGATTCAATAATGCTCAAATCAATTATAAAATTTAAAAAAAAACTATGGACTTGTGTGGCCTCTATTATCAACAATAAACAATTTTAAAAATGTTCTTTTTCAATTTCAGATATTTTCCTTTAGTACCATTTTATAAACCGTGAAAGTTTGGCACAACATCCAAATAAATCTAATTCTTTTCGCATCAGCGTTGAAAGTTCTGATAAAATTGCATAATGCTCGTCTTATAATTTGTTTCCGAACGTTTTTTAAACTTTGTCTTATACAGCACCAGGTGTTTCTTAATATTACTTTAAACAATTAAACAAACCGACAGATGTGATTATTCATGCGATTGATTTGGTGAGCAAGCGCAGTTGTATTTTTTTATGCATATTTTCAGTTTGATGAAGTAGAGAAGACTTCTATTTTGACGATTTATTTCATGAAATCTTATATGTAACGTAATATGTCAAAATACTGTGCACGATATGTTTATATGCTACTTCCTTGTGATTGGTATACTCTGATCATGTGACTGAAGTGATTGACAAAGAAAGAAATAGTAAACAAGACGACAGTTATAGCTGTTCACAAACATGCAATTGATATATTTCAAGTGAATTTCGTTGTGTTCAAAGTAATGAAACTTTAGTTATATCAAATGTTTTTATTGCAATTGAAAACTTTCATCCAAACTATCATGTGTAAATACGGGCTATGACATTTATGCAGACCAAGGTATTCATTAGAACTATCATATTTAGTGACATAATTCAATATGCATTGTCTCTTTTCACAAGAAACAGTTTAGTTACCCGTAGAGTCAAGTTTGAATTTTCAAGGTAAATAAAATATTTGCAAGGTAAAGCATATTTTAATTTCGCAATTAAATAAGTTTTAGTAAAACGTTGCTAGTTCATGGAAACACGTTAGAGTAGTAAAGAAAATCCAATTTCGTTTACCTCTGAAATTTTTAGAAGTGACGCAATATTGTGTGAATGTGTAAAATTTTAGAGCTTTTGATAATTCTGCGGTTTAAAAATGAAAATTAAATTACTCTTAGGATAATGAAGTCCGCGTGAACAGGAACCTGGAAGGGCAACTGTTCACGAAGAAGGTAAAACTACTGGAAACATTCACTAATAAAATGCATGACATTCTCTATTTTGTTCACTACTAACAACCTGCATTTGGCTTCTCATATCTCAGAAGGAGCCTTTAAAAGTCATAACCTACTTTGGTTATTTTTCGGAAAAAATCGAAAATTTATTGCAATTTAATGCATTACATGTGTTTTTTAGGCACCACCTACCATTTGGAAAAATACTTTTCGGAGGAATATTTTTTGTGGAAGCTGTGATGCAATAACATTTGTCAGGCAGGAGCTTTGAAACGATAAAGAAAGAACATCCTCTATTTCTTCAAAAAAAGAAAAATACGGACTCAATTTATGCGAATCACCTCATTAAGCATAGTAACAACTATACACTATCAACGATGGTACTTCGTGTATCCCCAATGGATTATAAACTTGATATCCTTGAGGCATTGGAGATTTTCAAACATTAAAGCGGTCTCAATACTTTACTCAACTACCAGATAGAAGTAATGTATTTCTCACTGTTCCACATTTTATAATCACCCACTCATTTCACAACACATAGGTAAAACAGTTCGTTGCGCAGAAGCTGCTTCAATTAGCAGATTTTCTTAGAATACATAAATCACTCTCTAGAGGTCACAACTTTAGTTTGATCAAAATGAAATATCGTATCTGATATTACTTTAGTATTGGCAAGGCTAATTTTATTACTAAGTCAAGGAAGAAAACATAAAATATAAAATATCTTTCTTAATATTTGAACAATCGAAAAATGTATAAAGAGTAAAGTTGTAGAAAATGAAGTTTGCTACAATTCATTACTCTATAATTTTTCTCAAACTATAATGTGCACAGAGATATTTAGAATTTTAACTTTCAATCTTAAATAGTTAATATTTCTGTAGATATTAGAGTAACAGAACAAATGGTAAGAAATAAAAATATAGTAAAACTAATTTTCTACAACTTTACTTCATATACATTTTTCGAATATTTATTTATTTATGTATACCAGATTTTGTTGATATATATATGTATATATACAAATTTTATCGATGGTCATTTTTAAAATCTAGTTGGTAGGATAGCTAGACATTTCCACGAAATTCCATCATCTCTAAAAATAATGTTTTTCTTGTTACAAATAACCAAAATCTTGTGTTTAACAAGAATATCACATTGATATATAATTAACGATGTTCGAAAATGACTCTACGGGTGTATGAAACTAGCCACGCGATTTAATTTCATAAAAGAGTATAAAATTTGGTGTATATTTTTTCAAAATATTGTTTTTATTTCCATAAAATAAAGCTCTAAACCACACAAACATGACATAAGATTCGCGATTACACCTCCAAAAACTTCAAGTGTCGCTAAAAACAATGTTCGCTAATGACAAATTTCCAACATATTTATATAGATATGTCGCATGAACTATTAAAGGCAAACGTATAGAGTACAATATAGTGGTAATTACTTATGTGGTTTAGAAATTGTAGATATGCTATTAAC
Organism: Nineta flava; assembly: GCA_963920215.1. Classification (NCBI taxonomy): domain Eukaryota; kingdom Metazoa; phylum Arthropoda; class Insecta; order Neuroptera; family Chrysopidae; genus Nineta; species Nineta flava. Next base: position 12,788,391 of record OY986045.1, on the reverse strand, counting down.
GATGAACGGATGTAATTCTTGTGTATTATCTTGAGTTTCATTTCATTTTACAGTGTTCCATTTTATTTTTCTCAGAAAACGAGAAGATGTACTGTCTTACCCTTATTTCAGTTTGTAAAAATATACTAACAAGTAATGTAACAACTATCTGAGTTTGAATATCCAGTATATACTGAATTGTAATTCAATGTTTGAATTGTTAACAATTTTTGAATTGTCCCACCATTTAAAAAAAAAAAATCCGAGGAACTTTTGAGCAAAAATTATGAGAAAACTATTGAGTTTATGGAAAAATTTTTCAAACAAAAGTTGTGTATTTTAAAAAGAAGAAGATTTTTTGTATCTCAATTTTTGTTATATCTCTTGCGGTTACAAAGATAGGAAGTTTTGCCAATTTTGCCCAAACATGTTTCGATTTTGCCCATTAACAAACTTGACCTTACTTTTTTGCAATACAACACATAGACAAAATTTTAGCTCGTTATCTCTTTTCGTTCTTGAGTTCACGGAAAGACGGGCAGACGGGCGGACATTCATGTCAAGGATTCATATTTTCAAGCGAAACAAAGTCGGGACTAAACTTAATACACCTTGTGTATTTACATATACTGGGAATAAAAATATCGATACATGTTTTATGAATGATTTCTTTTATGTTAGCTTTTTCTAAGAACTGTTTATCAATTGTATACAAATATTTGTGAGAAATATCTTTGTTTGAACACATGTAACTAACACGGAGCTAGTTGCTTAAATACCGTGTATGTACCGAGTTAATTATCAACGTGTGAACTGTAAACTTTACTTTTTACTGACGCACAGATGTAAAAATATACATAATAGGACTATATATATATATTCATATCTAAAGCACGGTAGTGCGACAGACCGAGTTTAAGGGGGTTTTTGCCTTCGCACTTACAGTACTATTACAACACGAAATATCAGAGCAGATTTGACCCCGAAATATCTTCTGAACGAAACAAGCAATAGTGCTGACTTTTCGAATATAAACTATTTAGGGAATCTTCTCCTGGGCATGGCAGGACCTTGTAGTTGGTGGAGAGGCTTAAGTGCATTGATGAAGGGCTATGCTATGCCGTCGGTAACTATGTTACTGGCAGGAATACCCACGCCGGACAGGATAGCCTCGAGTAGCACGACCAAGAAACCATGCAAAAAAAAACCCAAGCTACGGTGCGAGGCATTGTGCCAAGAGATTTAGCCGAAGGCTAGGGCAGCAGGGTTCAATGCTGTCATAAACAATCCCCTTGGAGCAACTGGCGGACTCCACTGTATCAATGCCCTCCCCATCAAGTGGCCTATGGGGTAGTACATGGCCCGATTTTTATCGTGGGAACAAAATGGATAAACACAATAATGAAAATAATAAGTCTGGGGCTCAAATCCCCTCAAAAAGTTAATCTACCGAGGCTGTACAAGCAAACCTCGCCGAGACACAAAAAACTGCAGGTGCATCCAGCCCAGCAGAAAATATGGACGATAAAGTCCAGAATCCTTTCCTGAAGGTGGAAATGAAAAATCTCTCGGGTGCAGCCCAGAGAAAAACATTTGAAAAGAAAGCAAGAGCTGAGGAGAAACCGATTCCTCCGATAAAGAGGAAAATCCGGACAAAAAACCCCACAGCCCTGGTTTTGTCAGAAACAGTGATACCTGTAGGGTCTGACTCAGGGAATCAACCCTCGAAAAACCCACAGGAAAAGAGACTGAGATCTGAAGATGGGACTCCAAGCCCGAAACAGATCTCGAAAAAACGAAGAAAGGGGGAACAGGCAAGTGCTATTAATACCTTTGCTGAAACCGCCGCAACAACAAAGATATGAATTGCATTGCGGGGGTATCCTGAGGTCAAAATGACTCAGGAACAATCCGAAGAGGTTCAACTCTCGATGCTACAAACCCTTATTAGCCAAGAGCTCGTTGAGGGCCCACAATATCGGGGTTGCCACCTGGACAGGGGGGCCCTCGTTGTGCGGTGCATAGGATCAACAGCTATAAACTGGCTCGTGGAGAACGTCCCGAATATCAGACCATGGGATGGAGCGGAACTTGTGGTCGGGGATGCAAGAGCCATGATGAACACATCAAAAGTACTGCTGTATACTCCCCAGATCTATAACACCGTTGAAACGGGCAAAGTGATCAAAGCTCTTGGAGTGGCGAAGTATCAACAGCACGAGGACCAATGCAGGACATACCATCGTACTGGAAGTGGATGCAGCGGATCTGCGGGTGATTCAGGACCGAGGGTTTAAATTATACCTCGGGTTTGGTCAAGTCAACCTTTTTTTTCCTCTTTGAAGTATTCAGTCTTCAAAGAGGAAAAAGAATGTCTGATCTTCGGATGCTTCAGATAAACCTCCAGCACAGTAAGGCAGCCTCCGCTGTCTTCTGTCAAAATGTGCTGAAAAGGGGAATCTCCATAGCTCTGATCCAAGAACCTTGGGCTGTTAACCATAAGATTCTTGGACTAGGTGATACTAGAGGACAAATTATCTACGATAAAACCTCGGAGAGACCCAGAACTTGCATTTATGCAAGAAAGGACATCAATGTCTTGCCGCTGTTAGAGTTTTGTCAGAGAGATCTAACAGCAGTAAAAGTAAAATACAACATGGAGAACGGAACTGGAGTGGTAATCATCGCTTCGGTCTACCTACCCTATGATGCATCTACTCCACCACCATCAACAGAGATGGAAGACCTGATCCAGTATTGTGAGGCAAAAAACCACCAACTGATCATGGGATGCGATGCAAACGCGCATCACACTGCGTGGGGTAGCACAAACACAAATACAAGAGGTGAGTACCTCTTTGATTATATCATAGCTAACAACTTAGATATAGTTAACCAAGGCAACAAGCCGACTTTTATTAACAAAGTGCGGAAGGAAATCAATGATGTAACACTGAGCACTTATGAAATCAGTGGTAAAATCAAGAAATGGCTAGAGTCCGATGAACCATCTGCATCGGATCACAGACAAATCTATTTCAATGTGGAGGTAAGAACGGACCAATGTAATATACAATATCGGGATCCGAGGAGAACCAATTGGGACGAATATAATTCGACACTAAAGTTCAAACTCGCCACAATTCCAAAGAAAGTTAAAACAGTATTGGACATTGAGCTTACTGCAACTGAACTTCAGCATGCAATAATTAACTCTTTCCAAGAAAACTGCCCGGAGGTCTCAAAAGACATCAGCAGGTCGACTTATTGGTGGAATGAGGGCCTAAGGAGTCAGAGGCGAAGGGTTCGCCAGCTATTTAACAGAGCAAGGAGGTTGGGGAACTGGGATAATTACCATGAAGCCCTTACCGAATACAAAAGGTCTCTGAAGAAAGCCAAAGTGGACTCATGGAGGAAGCTCTGTCATGATGTTGAAAACATATCAGAGGGAGCAAGGCTCCATCGTGTCCTGGCGAAGAAACCCGCTGACACCATCGGCTCACTTCGTAAACCCAATGGTGAGTATATTAGCTCCACGAAGGATACACTCGAAACACTGCTCCGGATTCATTTCCCGGATTCGGTGACAGTGGACGATGAAAACACTTCTCAAGAGCAGTTTAACCAGTGTCTCCCGCCGACTGGCGAGGACTGGAGAAGAGCGGCGATTGCCATTAACCGCTCAAAAATCGAATGGGCAATAAATTCATTCGACCCCTACAAAGCACCGAGACCAGATGGGATATACCCAGTTCTTTTACAAAAAGGAGCAGAGCATCTTTTAACTCTGCTTGGTCATATGTTCAGGGCAAGCCTGGCTACGGGCTATATCCCAACCGTAAGGAAGCCAGTAAGAGTGACCTTTTTGCCAAAACCGGGGAGGCTTAATCACTCCACGGGAAAAGACTTTAGACCAATAAGTCTGTCATCGTTTCTACTGAACATCGTTTCTACAATGGAACGACTAATAGGATTTCATTTGACTCAGGGGGCACTGTTAAAAATCAGCTTCATGCCAACCAACACGCGTATCAGGTGGGGAAATCCTGTGAATCAGCCCTCCACAACCTAATATACAGGATTGAGGAGGGATTCGCAAGGAAACAAACCACCTTGTGCGTTTTTCTTGACATAGAGGGGGCATTTGACAATGCTTCTCACAATTCCATGGTTGATTCTGCAGGTCGGCACGGAGTTGAAGACACCTATGCAGGTGGATAAAATCTATGCTGATTGGAGGAAGAATAAAAACTTCTCTTTTTGGAGAGTCTGTCACTGTGAGAGCCACAAAAGGATGTCCACAGGGTGGTGTCTTATCCCCACTCCTGTGGAGCCTGACAGTGAACAGCTTACTGACAAACCTCAACCAAAATGGATACTACACACAGGGTTACGCGGACGACATTGTAATTGCAATCCAGGGACCCTGTGAAGGCACAATCTCGGAGCTTATGCAAAACGCTCTTAGAATCGCACAGGAATGGTGTATCAATCAGGGATTGAAAAATAACCCTGGTGAGACCGCACTAATTCCATTCACACGTAAAAGGAAGGTGGATAACATAAAACCACCAATCCTCTTCGGTGAAAGATTACAGATCACAAGGGAAGCCAAGTTCTTGGGAGTAATGCTGGACTCCAAACTAACATGGAACCCTCATCTGGAATATATAACAAATAAGAGCAAATCTTCTCTCATGCTTTGCAAGAGAGCATGTGGAAAAGTCTGGGGTCTAAAACCCAAAATGATCCACTGGCTCTACACAACAGTGGTCAGGCCCATTATAACCTATGCTGCTTTAGTGTGGTGGCCAAAAGTTAAGCAGATTACTGCGTGTATAAAGCTGTCCAGGATCCAGAGACTGGCCTGCTTTTGCATCACTGGATCCATGAGCAGTACACCTACAGCTGCCATGGAAGTCATACTGGGGCTGCCTCCGCTAAGCATTGTAGTAACAGCTATAGCGAGATCCAGCGCCTATAGATTGTCTTGCAATAACAACTGGATTAATAAAAATCAGGTTGGACATGCAAGTATCATGGGAACATCAATTATCTCAGACCCCGTCTTTGAAATGGGCACAGATATACTTCCCATGACATACTCCTTCTCAAAACCTTTCACTGTAGTATGTGATAGGGCCATGTGGTCGGAAGGAGAACCATCCTACCTCAGGAAAGGAATCGTCTGGTATACAGACGGATCCAAAACTGAAGAAGGGACCGGTGCGGGAATCTACGGTGAGAGACCAAAAGCAAACATAAGCCTCAACTTGGGGAAATATGCTACGGTCTTCCAAGCAGAAGTCTACACCATACTGGCTTGCGTCCGTGAGAACCTACGTAGAGGCTACATAAACCAGAACGTATGTATTCTGTCGGACAGTCAAGCTGCTTTAAAAGCCTTGTCTGGAACTGAGGTCACCTCAAGGGTAGTCAAGGATTGTCTGGAGGAACTTCTAAAACTGGCAAAACGGAACAATGTTAAATTGATCTGGGTGCCGGGTCACAGTGGTTTCGAAGGAAACGAAAAAGCGGATACCTTAGCAAAGAAGGGAGTCGGAATGCCATTCATAGGCCCAGAGCCTATTTTAGGAATTCCAAAGACTGCATGTAAACAAGTGATCAACGAGTGGTCAAATGCTAAACACCGTGATCACTGGGAAAAAGTACCGCGGCAAGAGCTCGGGAAGGTACTGCTTCAGAGTGCAACAAAGAGGGTATCTCTCGATGCACTGAGGCTGAACAGGATGCAACTGCGGAGGGTTACCGGGTTCATCACTGGGCATTATCCCATGCGGAAGCATCTGCACACAATAGGACTCCATAACGGCTCCATTGTGTGCAGATTGTGTGGCGAGGAGGAAGAAACATCCAGCCACATAATCTTTGACTGCGAACCTCAGGGTTACAGCAGATACAGGATATTCGGTGCATCTCACCCCGAATATATGAACCTTCAGGAGGACTTGATAAGCAAGCTCCAGGCTATTGCCAACATATGGGAGAAGCGAGTCTCGTCAGACTGAGTTAGGAGGGGGAGCACAATGGACCATAGGGTCGAAGTGCAATAATTTTTACCCCGATATCAATCAATCAATCAATCATTTAGGAAATTATAAGAGACTGTTTTTTCAATCACCGTTAAGAAATAAACGGTTAAAAAGTTATTTCGGTTCAAAAACCGTAAAATAGTGGGTACACCCACAATTTCCATCAGACATAATAAAAACGTAGGGCCTACACCAGATATCCTTTAAAGATGATATTTGGCATATAGTTAGGTCTATTACCCAAGGCACAGGGAAAATTATGAAAGCACGAAATTTATATCGGGAAATGGGAAAACTTTTGCATTTTTGTTTTGATTGCGATTTTTTGGCGCCGACTCAAAATTATTTAGGTATCTACATTAGTGTAGAATGTCATCTTAAATGCCGCCGCAAATGGCAATTTAAGATTTCCAAATTCCCCCCTATGATATGAGAATCAAATGAACGGGCTTGATGAGTGAAACACAATAACTAAAGTGGCGTCATTCTAAATCCAATATGGCGGCCGCCGCAAATGGCGATTTAAAATTTCCACAATAACCTATATAATATGGGTTTCAAATGAAAGGGCTTGATGAGTGATATATATACATATATATATATATATATATATATATTTATATATATATATATATATATATATATACAATAACTAAAGTGGCGTCATTCTAAATCCAATATGGCGGCCGCCGCAAATGGCGATTTAAAATTTCCACAATAACCTATATAATATGGGTTTCAAATGAAAGGGCTTGATGAGTGATATATATACATATATAT